>JBBDGP010000188.1:1752500-3247500 GCA_037952835.1 Lithobates septentrionalis
CCTATAGGTAAAAGTCAGAGCTGGGCGTTAACACCCACTTTAAGTCTAGGTTCACAACTATGTTGCTGCGTTTGATGTGTTTTTCAGGCACATTTTGCCCTTTAAACCGGCGATTTTACATGCAGTTTTCCTACATTTTTGCGGTTTACCTTTTTTTTCCCTCAAACACACTGTATATATGAACTGAGGCCAATTGTCGTTTCTGCCTCTAAAAGGCCTCCTTCATCGAATCGAAGCACTTCAATAACATTGTCAGACTGGATGAAAGCTGTAGCTGGCTGGCCCGGCCCCTGTGGCCAGCCAGCTACAGCTTTCATCCAGTCTGACAATGTTATTGAAGTGCTTCGATTCGATGAAGGAGGCCTTTTAGAGGCAGAAACGACAATTGACCTCAGTTCATATCAGCAGAAAAGTGTGTCCTTGCATAGGGGGAACTGCAGGCCAATACGGTTTGAACCACCAATGCTGGACTTCCACGAACAGTCGCATACTATGGATAAGGATTTCCTAACACAGCCACCAATCTCCCAGTGATATAGAGCTCAATGAATATTAAAGCCTGAGAGTTGGTAAGCACAATCTACAGCTGTGGTGGTGGGTTATCACCTTTATCCCATATGCACAATAGGGTGTTGGTTTCAGGTGTATGCTTAACTTGGTTGCAAAACAATATTATACTATGGCAAGCATTTTTGTTTCTCTTTCGGTGATGAACTGAGGGAACTACGCCTGAGCTCTGACAGATCTGATCGGTCCTTATCCCTAAAGGCCCCGGCTGGGTTTAAGCCGTCTGCTTAATATATTTTGCGCTCTGGTAAGGGCAATTTATGGTCGTGATCTTTTGGATTATTAACTATTCCTATGCATGTTGTATCATTTGGAGGATCTGTGGTGCCTTTTATTACTCTAAACGATATTTGGACTATACTTCATATTTATATCAATATCCACTAAAGGACACTTAGCGCAGTTTATTTTTATTATTGTTATCTTGTGTTGTCACACTGTTTACTGCTGCTTTATTTTATTGCTCCAGCGCGGTATTTTTTATTATACACTGTATATAGCTGGTTGCTAAGGAGGGGGCCAGGAAGCCGCCGTGTCCTTCACAACCGATGAGTCATCAACTGTCAGTGAAAAAAACGGCATGAGTTTCACCTCCAGGTCCATACAAGTATGGATTCGGAGGGGGCACCCCCCCCCCCACCAAACTTTTTTTTAAAAATGGCATGGCCCCAAAATCCATACCAGACCCTTATCTAAACATGCTGCCCGGTGGGTCAGAAAAGGGAGGGGACAATCGAGCGCCCCCGTCCCTCCAGAACATAGCAAGCCGCATGCCCTCAACATGGGGGGGTGTGTTGCACCTTGCCCCATGTTGATGGAGGACAATCCTGGCTGGTGGTTGTTGGGGTGTGCGGGCGGGGGGCTTATCGGAATCTGGAAACCCCCATTAACAAGGGCGCCCCCAGATCGCAGCTCCCCCTATGTGAATGGGTATTGGGTACATCATACCCCTACCCATTCACCAAAAAAACTGGAATGTTAAACTACAAGAGCTGGTTTTTGACATGTCCTTAATTAAATAAAAAGCCAGGGGCCATCTTCTCTCGGTGCCGTCTTCTTTGTGTTCTGTCTTCTCCCCTGGAGCTGTCGTCTTCTTCTTCGCCGCTGTCTTCTTCCGCGCTGCTGCCTTCTTCCGCGCTGCCACCGCCTTCTTCTTCCGCGCTGCCACCGCCTTCTTCTTCCGCGCTGCCACCGCCTTCTTCTTCCGCGCTGCCACCGCCTTCTTCTTCCGCGCTGCCACCGCCTTCTTCTTCCGCGCTGCCACCGCCTTCTTCTTCCGCGCTGCCACCGCCTTCTTCTTCCGCGCTGCCGCCGCCTTCTTCCTTCGCTGCCGCCGCCTTCATTGCCGCCATTTACCCGCTAAAAAACAAAAGAAAGCAGGTCTTGTCCTCAAGCTGTCTTTCTCTTTTTTACTGTTCCCACTGGCCGGCACCTCTTAAATAGACATGGGGCGTGGCCATCCAATGACGTCGCCTGAAGAGCCCGCTCCTTGTGACGTCACAAGGGGCAGGCGATGTGGATGGCCACACACCATGCCTATATAAGAGGTGCTGGACAGTGGGAATATCACAACGGAGAAAGACAGCTTCAGGAGAAGACCATTTTTTTTTGTTTTTTTAGAGGACAACCGGCGGTGGCGAAAAAGAAGACTGCTCCACTGAAGAAGAAAGACGGCTCCGGGCTTCATATTTAATAAAGGACTTGTCAAAAACCGGCTCTTGTAGTTTAACATTTCCCATTTTTTTTTGTGAATGAGTAGGAGCCGATACTCGTATACATAGGGGGGAGGCGGGATCTGGGGATTCCGATAAGCCCCCCCCGTCCGCAGACCACGACAACAACGGCCAGAGTTGTTGGGAAGAGGCCCTTGTCCTCATCAACATGGGGACATGGTGCTTTGGGGTGGGGGGCACTGACCTACTGGGCGGCATGCTCGGATAAAGGTCTGGCATGGATTTGGGGGGGGGGGGCACACCAATTTTTTATTTTAGATTTTGGCATGGGGGATTCCTACTCCCAATCCATACTGGACCAGAAGGGTCTGGTATGGACCTGGGGGGGAACCCCAGGCCATTTATTTTTTTTGCCAGCATTTTTTTTTTTTTTTTACATTCAGCTTTCAGTGGGGAAGGCAGCTGACAGCTGATGACTCATTGGTTGTTAAGGATGTGGCAGCCGGCTTCCCGGCACCCTGCTTAGCGTGTTAAAATAAAAACCGCAAAACACATCAAAAATCGCATCACAACACTTGCGTTTCTTGTGCGGTTCCATTGAAGTCTATTACCCGCAAATCGCGGGAAAAAAGTCCCCAACCCTTTCCAAAAATGCACCGGCCATAAAACGCAGAGATGTGAACTTGTACCATATGAACCCATTTTACATGGGCTGTAGTGTTTCTACAAAACGCACAGGTGTGAACCGATACAGGTTCCAGGACTTAATTTCTTGTTTTTTTTTTCCCCAATATATATCTGTATGGAATTAAACTTTACAGAGGCCTATAGTATTAGTCAAATGTATTCCTTTGTTTTTTATATGCTTTTAGTGTATATTTTTGTTATTATTTTCAATTGACAGTCCACCTTTTGCACAAGATTATTAAATGTACAACAGTGAGCTCCATGATCTTTTTTGCAGTGAAGCTTGCAGAGCATTTCACCTACTATCAGTGCACTGTTGGTGTGATGCACAGTCTGTGGCACGGTGACCCCCTGTCTTTTCCTGCTGGAGGAATTACAGCCTAAAATACAGGAGAGGGAGAGAGGGAACACTGGCACTGCATTGTTTCTCTGTTTACAATTCTGTTTAATTTATTTACAAGCCTGGGCTGGATGACATGGATATGTGGATGGAGCCATGATCAATTTAAAAATATAACAGGTTTCTGCAAGGAAATGTACCCTTGGAGTTTGAGGGTGGGGCATTGGGGAATGTGACCATGCTGTTGCACCTTAAATATGGGTGTAGCATGAAACCTAGTCACATGCATGGACTTGGCCTTTAAGTTGCTTTTTCATAAAACAAAATTAAGAGAGCATGGCTTGGGCATGGTGCCATAAGCAACCTGGATCTTGAGCAGCCGCTGAACAACCGCTTATCCACACAGACTACGTTGATTAGCTGGACTCATAAATGATTTCAAAAAGTGGAAGTCCAGAGGCATCTGCAAATCCTCCAGAGAAGGAGAATCTACACAGCCAGCCCTTGCTGACTCTGCACACCCAGGATTGTGCCGACATTAAAGTGGTAGGAAACCCTTACATATACCCAGGGAAGTGACTAACCTCAGGTGATACACAGAGATGAAACAAATACTCCAACATAGGTTGTACCTGTTCAGTTGCAGCCATTTCTTCTGTAGATTTTTCTAAAAGCATACAGATCAAGTGATTTTTTTTCTCCACTCCCGCAGCAGGGGATGGGGATATCCTGTTACAGACTGTGGACAGCTCACTTAGGAATGATGCACAATTGTGGCTCTCAGTCACAGAGTGTGTGCTGGAGCTCCCTCCCCCATCACCTTTTTAACTCTTGGCGTCAGGAATCCCTGCCAGAAGTGACTTATGCAGAGAGCAGAGGAATAAAGCAGAGAGAAATCACACTAAGTGGTTTGGATAGAGCCATGTTTACAGTATAGAATAATGTGCTTTGTTCATATTCATGTCAGAGGCTTACAACCACTTTAACTCTGCATCATAGGAAGAAGTCTTTAGATGACACTGGGATTTCTATGCTTATTCAAAATCTAATACCAGAAGCTTTCAATTAAGCTCACTAGCTTAGTGAGGCAGCTCTTAACGTGAATAAGCCCACCTTAACTAGTGTCAGAATATGACTCAAAATGTAAACCGACCTACACAAATGGGCACAAACCTTCACAAAGGTGAAATAGTCCAGCAAGATTTTATTGGTTTACAATTCAACAATGAATTACATTCAACACATTTCAAGGTTTAGCGCCTATGTATGCATGTTTACATTTTAATTCTGCATCATGTTATTCTGCTAGATGATGCTGCACCCCCTTAGAGCTATCATATTTCCCTGTGACCCAGGGAGATAGGATTTGGGTTCAGTCTTGCCACAGTGTGAACTTCTACCCACAGGGGAGCTCCTTACAAATCTCTTCTGCAACAGCAATTCTGAACCACAGGCCTCCTCTTTAAGTAACTAAAACCTAATTCCACCAAAACTGACTTTAAAGGGTAACTCCACTTTCATCGGAAAAAAAATTTGCAAATAATATAGCGTATACAATTGCGACACAATTCATATTGTAATTGAATGTTATTAAAAATGACACTTCCTTTTCAAACTGCAGCACTGTAATTAAGATTAAGATTAAGTAAGATTAATGTAAGATCCAATATGGCTACCTGGAGGCGCTCTGTACACAGATGATGTACAGATCACCCCCCAGATATGTAATGTCCTGTTTATGTGATTGGCTTACTGATTTTCCCAGAAGTCTACACTAAGATACAAAATCGATTTTGAGGATCCCCTGCAACAAAAATTGCATTTTTGGTGAGATATTCCAAAAGGAAATCACGGCTAAAGGGATGCAGACCCTGCCATTTTCCTCATTAGAGCCCTGCAGCAGCTCACAAAAGCTCTCCCATACAGACTTACTTTGTACATGGGCACAGACAAACAGATATTTCTACAGAATAACAAAAGGTAGGATTCTGCAACAAAGTTTGTTAAAATCCTTGCAATGTACATAATCGCCCAGAGGCTATTTTTTTTTTTCTCAACAAAGTGGAGTTACCGTTTAAAGTGATGATAAATGCTGTTTTTTTTGTTTTTTTTTAAATAAAAAAAAGGTTATACTTGCCTGCGCTATGCAACAATAATGCACAGAAAGGCCCATTACCTCCCCTTCTGGCAGTCCGATCCCCTCTCCTCTGGATGCCCTCTTGGAAAGCCGGGTGCTAAGGGGACACTCATGAACGTGCGCTCCCAAGTTGGGATGTATGCATCCATAGACATGCACAGCACCAGCAAGCCACCCATCCATCTTTACAGGTTTTTGACTGACAGCAGCAGGAGCCTAATGCCCCGTACACACGGTCAGACTTTGTTCGGACATTCCGACAACAAAATCCTAGGATTTTTTCCGACGGATGTTGGCTCAAACTTGTCTTGCATACACACGGTCACACAAAGTTGTCAGAAAATCCGATCATTCTGAACGCGGTGACGTAAAACACGTACGTCGGGACTATAAACGGGGCAGTGGCCAATAGCTTTCATCTCTTTATTTATTCTGAGCATGCGTGGCACTTTGTCCATCGGATTTGTGTACACACGATCGGAATTTCCGACAACGGATTTTGTTGTCGGAAAATTTTATCTCCTGCTGTCCAACTTTGTGTGTCGGAAAATCCGATGGAAAATGTCCGATGGCGCCCACACACGGTCGGAATTTCCGACAACACGCACCGATCGGACATTGTCCATCGGAAAATCCGACCGTGTGTACGGGGCATAAGGCTCTGTTGCCCTCAGTGTCTCCTGTGAGACCAGGAATTGCTGATGCAGCCGATACAGTGCTAGAGCCAGGTACGTTTTTAGGGATGGGGGTGGATAGGACAGGTAGTGGGGCGTTTTTTTCTTGTTTTTGTTTTTTACCTTTTAAAGGATTAGTTTACCTTATTAGAAAAAAATAATAAATGCACATATTTTTGTAGAAAAAAATGTACATTTATTATTTTTTCCAGGGGGAGCCTGGAAATAATTGCACCCATGATCAGTGGTGCGCAAAGTCAGAATGTCCATTTAAAAACTGTGGGGCTTGTTAAAGTGATACTAAAATCTTTTTTTGTTGAAAAATAACAAACATGTTATACTGGCCCTTCCCTCCTGACGAAAGCTCTCACAGCAAGCAGCTTGCTATGGGGGAACCCGAGCCGCTGCTCTGTGTGCCCATTCAGACACTGACGGCTCACCCCTGCCCCTCTCTCTCCTCATTGGCTCACTGTCATTGATTGACAGTAGTGGGAGCCAGTGGCTCCCACTGCTGTCTCAGCCAATCAGGAGGGAGAATCCCGGACTGCCGAGTCTGTCGTGCAACATTGCTGGATTGAGCTTGGTTCAGGTAAGTATGAGAGGGGCTGCTGCACATGGAAGGTTTTTTTATCTTAATGCATAGAATGCATTAAGATAAAAAAAAACTGCCTTTAGAACCACTTTAACCACTTCAATACAGGGCACTTTCGCACCTTCCTGCCCAGGCCAATTTTCAGATTTCAGTGCTGTCACTTTTTAAATGACAATTGCGCGGTCATTCTAAACTGTACCTAAACTAAATTTTTATCATTTTGTTCCCACAAATAGAGCTTTCTTTTGGTGGTATTTGATCACCTCTGCGGCTTTTATTTTTTGCTAAACGAATAAAAAAAAGATTTTTTTTTTATTTTTTAAGTTTTTCTTTATTTTGTTATAAAATTTTGTAAATAAGTACATTTTCTCCTTCACTGATGGGCGCTGATAAGCTGCACTGATGGGCACTGATAAGGCTGCACTGATGAGGTGACACCAATAGGCAGCACTGATAGGTGGCACTGATGGGCACTCATAGGTGGCACTGATAGGTGACACTGGGCACTGAAAGGCTGCGCTGATGGATACGTATGGGTGGCACTGATAGGCGGCACTGGGCACTGAAAGGCGGCACTGATAAGCATCACTGGTGGCACTGGCAGGCATTGGGGATGGGCACTGATTGCCATTTCCCTGGTGGTCTAGGGTGACATACCTGTTGGTCCAGTGTGTTGGCCATCCCTGGCGGCATCCTGGTGGTCCTGGGCGAGCATCCATAAAAAAAAATATCAGCACAGAACCCCCCCCCCCCCCCCGGTCAGGAGAGCAGCCAATCAGCTCTCCTCTACTCGTGGGAGGAAAAGCTGATCAACGGCTCTTCCTGTTTACATCGTGATCAGCCGTGATTGGACACGGCTGATCACGTGGTAAAGAGTCTGTCAGAGACTCTTTACCTAGATTGGAGTTGCGGTGTGTCAGACTGACACGCCGCAACAACGATCACCACGCGCAACGGCTTGATATCCTGACGTCCGGACATCATATGACGTCCGGTCAGGATATCGCAACCACTTTGCCAATGTCATTTTGCTATATGGCGGGCGGCAAGTGGTTAATAAAGCGCCCTCACAGTTCATTCAGAACTACAAGCTGTCTGCTGCAGTGGCTGACGGTACTTGTAGTTCATTCATTTACAGAAAACTGAATGAATAATGCAGCTGTGTGAGTCCCGCATGACCGTGCTGCTTTTGAGTTGCGACAGCGGTTGTGAGGAGAAGATCCCCCATCTGCTGTCACACTGAGGAGGGGGTCAAATTGAGAGGAAAGGTAACAGGAGCTGCAACATGTTACATGTTCCACCCTAAATACGGGTGGAACATGTAACATGTTCCAAAAGGTGAGCTTAGCCTTTAGACCCCTTTCAAACTGAGGCGCTTTACAGGCGCTATAGCACTAAAAATAGCGCCTGCAAAGCGCCTCTCCTGTCACTCCAATGTGAAAGCCTTCACACTGGAGTGATGCGCTGGCAGGACGCTCAAAAAAGTCCTGCAAGCAGCTTCTTTGAGGCGCTTTAGGAGTGGTGTATACACTGCTCCTAAAGCACCCCTTCCCATTGAAATCAATGGGCAGCGCTGCTAAAACTACGGAAAAGCGCCACTAAAAATAGCGGCGCTTTACCGCCAACGCCTGGCGTGGCTCAGTGTGAAAGTGCCCTTAATGTAGAGAATAAGCTTAAAAAAAAAAATTAGACTTTAAATCACTTTACATTACTAGCATTAGAAACAGAAAAAAAAGATTCAAGCAATCAGACAAAAGGTCTCAGTTGGCCACTAAGGCTCAATTCACACTAATGCGTTTTTTGATGCATTTTGCAGAAATCCAGAGAAATTTTTTAACATGAGTTCCTATGGAACATGTTCACATCAATGCATTTTTGTGCCTTTTCCCGCAAAATGCAGCGTTTTGCTTGTAATAGAATTCAATGAACCCGCATCCAAAACGCGTTTTTACCGCGATTTGCGTTTTTTTTTTTTTACACTGTATATAGCTGGTTGCTAAGGAGGGGGCCGGGAAGCGGGCCGCTGCGTCGTTAACAACCGATGAGCGTGAAACCATCTGACAGCTGATGACTCAATGTAAAAAAATGGCGTGGGGGTCCCCCCAAAATCCATACCAGACCCTTATCCGAGCATGCAGCCCGGCAGGTCAGGAAAGGGAGGGGACGAGCGAGTGCCCCCCCCCCCTCCTGAACCATACCAGGCCGCATGCCCTCAACATGGGGGGATGAGTGTTTTGGGGCAGGAGGGGCTCTGCGCCCCCCACCCCAAAGCACCTTGCCCCCATGTTGATGGAGACAAGGGCCTCTTCCCGACACCCCTTGCCCGGTGGTTGTCGGGGTTTGCAGGCGGGGGGCTTATCGGAATCTGGAAGCCCACTTTAATAACGGGGCCCCCAGATCCCGCTCCCCCATGTGAATGAGTATGGGGTACGTTGTACCCCTACCCATTCACCTGGAAAAAAAGTAGTGTAGTGTTAAAAAATACAATTCTTCTCTGCATCTTCCCCTGGTCTGCCTTCATCTTCTCCCGCATCTTCATCCTCTGGTCTTCTCCTTCTCCCCTTTCTTCTTCCGCTCTTCTGTCTTCTTTGTTCGGTGTTCTTCTTCCTCCCACCAACGACCCTCCTCCGATGCTGCGTCCCGCTGATCTGTCGGCGCCGATGTCCTGCATTTCTTAAATAACGATGGGGCGTGGCAATCGGATGAAGTCATCCGAAGGACACGCCCCCTTGTGACATCACTGACCCATCATGCCCTGGGCTGTGATGTCATAAGGGGGCTGAGTCACCGGATGACATCAGCCGGTGACCCCGCCCCATGCCTATATAAGTCATTGCGCACTGCGCACACAGCATTGCGTTGGGGGAGAGCGCCGAGTCAACATCAGAAGAGGGAAGAAGACAATGGAGAAGACCGGGCAAGAGCTAGCAAAAGAGCAGAAGAACCCAGCAGAAGGCATCAGACAGCGGGAGAAGAACCAGAGAGTGCGGAGAAGAGAGTGGAGAAGTCGGAAGAGACCCCCGGAGCTGCCTAATAAAAGACTTGTCAAAAACTGTCTACTGTATTTTTTAACACTACACTACTTTTTTTTCCAGGTGAATGGGTAGGAGTACAATCTGCCCCATACTCATTCACATGGGGGGGCGTGATCTGGGGGCCCCCTCGTTTAAGGGGCCTTCCAGATTCCGATAGGCCCCCCCGCCCGCAAACCCCGACAACCATCGGGCAAGGGTTGTCGGGAAGAGGCCCTTGTCCCTATTGACATGGGGGCAAGGTGCTTTGGGGTGGAGGGAGCAGAGCCCTCCATGCACCAAAGCACCCATCCCCCCCATGTTGAGGGCATACGGTCTGGTATGGTTTTGGCATGGGGGTCCCCTCCGAATCCATACTAGACCCAAGGGCCTGGTATTGACCTGGGGGGACCCCACGCCGTTTTTTCTCTTGATTACCAGCAATTTTTTTTTTTTTTTTTACATTGAGCGGGGAGCCCGCTGACAACTGAGGACTCATCGGTTGTTAAGGACATGGCGGCCAGCTTCCCGGCCCCCTCCTTAGCAACCGGCTATATACAGTGTAAAAAAACAAAACTGCAAATCGCGGTAAAAACACGTGTCCAAAAACGCGGCAAGCACCGCAAAAAGCACTACAGAAACGCTCAAAAGCAACCTGCATAGATGTGAATCGAGCCTAAGACAGATAACATGAAACTAATTCCATCCTAGACCGACAGATATTCCTACATGAGGAAGCAAAAGGGGAATGTCTGCAAAAGGTATGCATCTGCATTGGACTAGATGCATCATTCATTTGGTAATCTGGTTTCCACTAGGTGCCCTTCTGACACAGCCTTTTGTCCAATTTTATGGTTAGACTTCCAAAGACTCCTGTACATCTTACATCTATGTCAAAATATCTGATGCCAGAGAAAGTCTTCCCTTTCCTTCCTGTCCACTTTTTCTGTGTCCTTTACCATAGTCCAAGATACAAAATGTACAGGTACTTCAAAATCCCTCTTTCTATACAACATAACAAAATTATGGGCTTTTTTCTATTTTTTAAGATGAGAAAAATTTTAAAAAACTATGGTAATTAAGGGATTATACCGGGACTTCATGTGAACTCTCCTATAGTACCCATTGTTATACTTTTAAAAATTGAAGTATAATGTTCAAAAAATTTAAACTGATGTGGAGTTCAGGAGAAACCATAAAGTTTTCTAGCTCCCTAATATTTATTTATTTTTTTTCTATATGAAAAAAACTGTTGTTTAAAGCTGAACTTTAAAGTTACATAGTTAGTCAGGTTGAAAAAAGACACAAGTCCATCTAGTTCACCCAAACGAAAAAAAAAAAAAATACAATCCCATATACACAATCCTTCACCCACAGTTGATCCAGAGGTAGGTGAAAAACCCCAGCAAAGCATGCTCTAATTTGCTACAGCAGGGGAAAACATTGCTTCCTGATCCCCCGAGAGGCAATCGCGTTTTCCCTGGATCAACTTTACCTATAACTGTTAGTAACCAGTTATATTATGTACATTCAGGAAAGAATCCAGGCCTTTTTTAAAGCAATTTACTGAGCTTGCCAGAACCACCTCTGGAGGGAGTCTATTCCACATTTACACAGCTCTTACTGTGAAGAAACCATCAATGACAAACGGTTCGAAGATCCGTTGGTGGGGCTAAAGAAAATCACCTGGAAAGCATTTAGAGGTGTTGATGATTTCCATTTTCTTGACAACTACAGAGCACCAAACTCACGTTTAGCTGCTTAACAAACTTGTTACAGCATACAAGCTGTTTCACTGTAGGTATCACTGGACAACAAAGATTTTGCTTCCTGAACATTTTTGGTGTATCTTATAGATTTTTCTCTGCTAATGATGAAAATAACCTATAATTTAACCTGTCACTATTTTATAGAAATCTTCTGTTTTTGCAATAACCTTTGATTATGGTGCACATGAAAGGAACATGAAAATATGGTGCTGCTGTTAACCACTTCAGCCCCGGAAGAATTTATCCCCTTCCTGACCAGAGCACTTTTTGCAATTCGGCACTGCGTCGTTTTAACTGACAATTGCGCAGCCATTGCGACGTTGCACCCAAACAAAATTGACGTCCTTTTTTTCCCACAAATAGATTTCTCTTTTGGTGGTATTTGATCGCCTCTGCGGTTTTTATTTTTTCCGCTATAAGGCCTCGTGCACACGGACGTTTTTACAGCTGCTTTTTTGAGCTTTTTTTCAGCTTAAAAAGGCCTGTCTATGTTAGTCTATGGCTTCATGCCCACCTAGGCGTTTTTGAGCTGCAAATGGCATAGGCGTTTTTAAGCTGTAAATAAAACCCAGGACCAGTGGGTTCTGAGAGACGTTTTTCAGCTGTAAAAACGCTCTAACGCTGATAAACGCTCAAAAGCGCTCAAAAACATCATTCACCAACGTTTTTTGATGTTTTTGATCCATTGGAAAAAAAAAATATATATATTGAAAAAAAAACGCTAAAATACGATATTGCAAAAAAGTTGAAAAAAAAATCACTGCAAAGATACTGCCGTTTTCATAACGTTATTTTAACAGCCTGTGTGCATGAGGCCTAAACAAAAAAAGAGCGACAATTTTGAAAAAAAACACAATATTTTGTACTTTTTCCTATAATAAATATCCCCATTTTTTAAAAAAAAAAAAAACTAATTTTTTCTCAGTTTAGGCCGATATGTATTCTTCTACATATTTTTGGTAAAAAAATCATCGCAATAAGCATATATTGTTTGGTTTGCGCAAAAGTTATAGCGTCTACAAAATAGGGGATAGATTTATAGCATTTTTATTTTTATTTTTTTATTACCAGTAATGGCGGCGATCTGCGCTTTTTATCGTGACTGTGACATTGTGGCAGACATATCGGACAATTTTGACACATTTTTGGGACCATTGGCATTAATACAGAGATCAATGCTATAAAAATGCATTGATTACTGTAAAAATGTCACTAGCAGTGAAGGTGTTAACACTAGGCGGCGATCTAGGGGTTAACTGTGTTCCCTGGGAGGTGATTCTAACTGAAGGGGGAGGGGACTGACTAGAGGAAGTGACAGATCGCCGTTCCTAGCTAAAAGGAACACACGATCTGTCACTCCTGTCAGAACAGGGAAGTGTGTGTTTACACACACTCGTCCTTGTTCTGTGTCTCCTGCTCACGATCGCTCATGGCCGGCGGTCATCACGACCTTCGGGCATGCGCATCGGCACCCCCGCTGTGCCGCGAGCGTGCAAGCCTGCTATCCCGACCCCGCGAGCCGACGTATAGCTACGACGGCTCGCGCAGGGGAGCCAACCTGGCCGGGAAGTGGTTAAACACATCCAGCATAAAACGGACTGATAAAAAATTTGATGAAAAAGATGAACAAAGATGGTGAAGGTTTTAATTTTCTGGGACACATTTCCAAGAACATACCAAGATTAAGGAAGGCATTTTTGTTGGTCCATAGATCAGATACGTCATCAATGACAAACGGTTTGAAGAAGGGCTAAAGAAATTTACCTGGAAAGCGTTTAGAGATGTTGATGATGACTTCCATTTTTTCTTGACAATTACACAGCACATTTAGCTGCTTAACAAACTTCTTACAGCATACAAGACCATGAAGTGCAACATGCCACTAAAGATTAAAGTGGTTATAAAGCGTTGCTTTTTTTTAAATAAACATAACAAATATGTCTATACTTGCTTGCTCTGTGCAATGGTTTTTCAAAGAGCAGCCCTGATCCTCTTCTTCTGGGGTCCCCCGCCAATGCTCCAGGCCCCTCCTCTTCATCTGTGCCCCCCAGGGAAAGCCACTTTCCCTGTGGGTACCCCTGCGTGCTCGCTCCCATGTCCCACTGCTGCGTCCATTGACTCGGCCCCGCTCCCTTGTCACTGGATTTGATTGATAGTAGCAGGAGCCAATCACTCCCACTGCTACCAATCTGTCCATCACTGGATCGGATGGGCTCAGGTAAGGTAAAGGTGGGGGGGGGGGGGTCTGGGGGACAGCTGCAGCACAAGAGGTTTATCACCCTAATGCATAGAATGCATTAAGGTGAAAAACCTTAAGGCTTTAGAACTTTAATTTTCTGCATTTACGTTGGGCTTTTTTCATGAAAATATAGCTGCAGTCAGTGACAAACGTGGTGATTCACTAGGACATTGCAACAGTAAAAAAACAGTATCAGTGCAACTGGAATCCGTCATTGCTGGCTGAATCCATTATTGCTGGCTTACTATTGTTGGACACTGCAGTGAGATGCACAAGACACTGAGTACCAACAAAACTCAGCAACAAAAAGATCACAGCAGACAAAAAAGAGCTGACGTTTCGCACTAGCGTTAGTACTTACTCATAGTTTTCTTCTGTGTGCTGATGCTCCTTCATTGAACTCCATATTAGTTTGGAGAGTATTTAGGTTCTGATAGAAATGTTATGGAGGCCCCAGACCTGGTTATAGTATCTGGCTGGGGTGCCTAGATCACTAGACAAATACTAATCTTTTGATGGATAAACATTTTGCCAGCAGATCAATGATAAACCTGATTCCACATTGATCTAAACATATTGGATTGATCATTATAATGATTTTTTTTTTTAAGTTGCCTTTACTATCTAACCTAAGCAGGGCACAGGAAACACCAAAATGTTTTTATACAGTTGACTTTTCTCTAACTAGATTTTGCTAACACAGCTGTTACCTCCTTAGCCTTTTCTTGCATTTTGAAGAAAGAAAAAAGGCTTTCTTAGTCTTACATTACTGGACACAGGATCCAAAGTCTTTAACCATGGGTTACATGCAGCTACCTTTAGTCAATTGGTAATTTCTCAAACCTACTAAGATATGCATACGGTACTTGTCTCCACTCTGTAAAGCTATCTGCTCCTCGAAAACAATTAGCTCAGCAATATCCTATTGAGGAGAGATTCCTGCAAAAATAGACGATCCCCTAACAAGACACTAATGGTCTATGTAAAGGCTAATCCCATGTTCAAAGACCCAGTGGACAAAAGGTTAGACCCTTTTTTCCTTTGCAGGCTCCACCATGCAAACTCTAGTTGTTTCCATGGCCGTCTGCCAGACCTTTGCTGTCTGGACTGTACTCATGATCTCAGATCTTAGCGCTATCTTTTCAGTTCCCTCTGTTCAACACCAACCAAAGCTTTAACCTGTGGCCTTATGCTACTGCATACCTCAAGAATATCACAGGGGATAATAGTACTCTCCTCCTCAGAAAAATTGGGCTTTTGCTTCAGGTAGACATTCTTCTCTTGAGGCTAGGGAAAATTCCTTTAAAAAAAAAACTAGCGAAAGTACCTGGGCCTGATATTGGATACAGCCCTGTCCAGGATCTTCCATGTGCTCTCGTGCCTGGGCCCTTTGGTTTAAAGGTCGACTCTCGATTTTGAGTCAGCATGTGGGTCCTGGGCCTGATAGTAACCATCTTCAAGGGACTGCCGTGCTCCCAGTTTTACTCCAAATTATTACAACTCAATACTCTAGCGGTGTGGTCCTTGGACCACCCTATATGGCTGACCTGCAAGGCCAGACTGGTGTGTTGGAATTCCAACCTGATGCTGGAGTCAGGGAGGAGTACTTTCCTTCAAAGAAATGGCAGGTGAATTCTATGGATGCAGACCTGATGGGCTGTTCAGGAGTCCTGTATTCCCTCTTGGAGAGAAGATAGTTGTTTGATAGAAGAAGTCAGTCTTTCCACGAACATTCTGGATCTCTGGGTGATTCAGTTGTCCCCTCAATTATGGAGTTTACATTAACCATCAAGTAGGCAGCAGAAGATGCGCCACTTGAAGGAAAGAGGACTTTATCCTCTCATTAGCAGAACTGCATGTTCCAGCCCTGTCCGCTCCCCACATCTCAGGCATAAAGGATTGTCAGGTGGACTATCTCAGTTTTCCGTGTCTGGATACTGGAGGTGTTCCAAGCCCTTTGCTGCAGCTGAGGGATTCCAGACATGGCTCTTCTGGTGTCCAGATTTATCAACAAACTGAAAATGTCTTATGCCAGGTCCAAGGACCCTCGGGTCTTTGCAGTGGGCACACTAGTGACTCTGTGGGATCAGTTCCACCTAGTGTACGACTTTACGCCCAGAAGGAAGTGATAGTTGGACATACTCAGACTCCTGGAAGCCTGTCCAAGGACCCCTCTGGACCATCTGGACTCTCTCTCTCTCCCAAAAGCCAGTCACCAATCCTGCTTCTGGGTGGCGCGCTTTAACAGCTTGGCTTTTGAAGCTCAGGTCGCAAGGTACCAGGATCAGATCTGGTTATCTCCCTCTTGAAGGCTAGGAAGTCAACTTATTGCAAAGTCTACCCGCATAGTCTGTATTGTGTGGTGTGACACCAATAAAATGTAATCTTAGAAAGTACTCAATGGGACACATCATTTCTGTCCACCAGCCTAGATCAGCATCTGGCCTTGAGTACCAGCAAAAGGGTAAATCTCTGCTTTGACCATTCTGTTTCAGAGACCAACACCCAGTTGCTGAGTTTAAATAAAGACACCAGTCCATCCAGTTCAACCTGAGAGTGTGTGTTTTGTCACTACCATTTTCCATATTCCTGTACATTACATTCAGCTCTGCCAGAGTGACCATTGAGTTGTTGGTCACCTCCCTTACTAAGGCCCTTCTCCCCCGATCGCTCAGTTTGGCCGGGCCGCCCGCTCAAGGAAGAGTCCTGGTGGTTCCAAACTTCTTCCATTTATGGATGATAGAGGCCACTGTGCTCATTGGGACCTTCAATGCTGCAGAATTTTTTTGTGCCTCGATACAATCCTGTCTCCGAGGTTTAAAGACAATTCCTTGGACTTCATGGCTTGGTTTGTGCTCTGACATGCACTGTTAACTGTGGGACCTTATATAGACAGCTGTATGCCTTGCAAGATTACGTCCAATCAACTGAATTTACCACAGGTGGATGCCAATCAAGTTGTAGAAACATCTCAAAGATGATCAGTGGGAACAGGATGCACCTTTGTCATTTTATCATGACAAAGGCTGTGAATACCTTATGTACATGTGATTTTTTTTTTTTTTTTTTTTTGTTTTATAAATTTGCAAAGATTTCAAACAAACTTCTTTCACATTGTCATTATGGGGTATTGTTTGTAGAATTTTGAGGAAAATAATGAATTTAATCAGTTTTGGGATAAGGCTGTAACATAACAAAATATGGAAAAAGTGAAGCACTGTAAATATTTTCCGAATGCACTGTAATGAAGAGGACCAAGGGGCGATGTTAGAAAGGAGGTCACAGAAGTTTTCTCACACCCATGCTCCCACACACCTGATATCACGACTTCACGCAATATCATAGTGGGGAAAGGCTATAGTTGGTAAGATTGAATAAAGACACCAGGACATCAAGTTTGACTTGTGTGTTTTTGTCACTACCATTTTCCAAAAAGTCCGATGGAGCCCACACACGATCGGAATTTCCGACAACACAATCCGATCGCACTTTTTCCATCGGAAAATCAGACCGTGTGTACAGGGCATTATGCCCTGTACACACGATCGGACATTGATTGGACATTCCAACAACAAAATCCATGGATTTTTTCCGACGGATGTTGGCTCAAACTTGTCTTGCATACACACGGTCGCACAAAGTTGTCGGAAAATCCGATCGTTCTGAACACGGTGATGTAAAACACGTACGTCGGGACTATAAACAGGGCAGTAGCCAATAGCTTTCGTCTCTTAATTTATTCTGAGCATGCGTGGCACTTTGTGCGTCGGATTTGTGTACACACGATCGGAATTTAACCGATTGGAGTTTGTTGTCGGAAAATTTTATATCCTGCTCTCAAACTTTGTGTGTCGGAAATTCCGATGGAAAAAGTCCGATGGAGCCCACACTTGATCGGAATTTCTGACAACCCAATCCGATCGCACTTTTTCCGTCGGAAAATTCGACCGTGTGTACAGGGCATTAGTGTTGTCAGTGGGGAGTGTAGATAAATGTTTTCTTTAGGGACCTTTGGTTAAATAGTTTGTTTCCAATGCTAGAGTCACCTTTCAAAAATATGTATAGTGTGATTATATCCCCTCTTGAACTCCTCTTCTCGAAGGTGTGGCGGCTTAACCCACTATACTCTTGCGCTAATAAGCGCCCTTTCAGCATAATGGTATAATGCATCTTTAAAAAACCCATGTCTCCCTTCTTCCCCAGTAAACAGACATAGTCATCTCTCTGATGTTGCTAGCTCCATCGCTCAAATCAACTGCCTTGCTGGGCAGAGACTCTCGGCTTTTATTCACACACACAAAGGAAGTCACAAACAGGAAACCCTGCCTCCAACAGCCAATCGCCTCCTACACAGGATGTGACCTCACAGGATATGACCAAATAAGGATGTGAATGTCAACACAGGAAAAATGAATTTACACAACAACCAATACAACAAGCAATGAACAATGACTACCGTTCCTGCTGAGAGATTATCTGCAGGTGTATGTCATGGCACCCCAAAATATGTTGAGGCATACAGGGGTGACACAAGCGCACATCCGCTAAACCGATAATGTGTTTGCAGAGCGAACACATCCCCCAGACGAACGTCTGTGCATCGCACAGGGGCCCTTTTGCCGGCAGACATATCCTCACTCCGTAAACACCTCTCTCCAACATTAAGTTTTCCACTACCAAACGGTTCTCAACCAGTGTCAGTCTGCCCCAGTCAGCTCTTTAGAGCGGGTTGCGGAAGAACGAACACTGGGAGACACTATGACAATACATATTAAAACACATCTTCATAAAATTTCCACAACACAAGGATAATAAGTTTAATGTTTGTAATTGTTCCTCATAACTAGGTAATCCAGCCCCTTTATTAACTTTGTTGTCCTTCTCTGGACATTCTTTGGTTCCTTCCTGAAGATTGGTGACCCAAACTAGACCTCATACTCAAGATGTGTTCTAACCAGAGTTTTGTAAAGTTTCAGAATTCTAGTCTTGTCACTTTAGTAAATACCCATTTTTGCACCCGTTGTACCCAAACAAAATTTATGTCCTTTTTTTTCCCCACAAATAGACCTTTCTTTTGGTGGTATTTGATCACCTCTGGGGTTTTTATTTTTTGCGCTATAAAGAAAAAAAGAGCGACAATTTTGAAAACAACGCAATATTTTTTACTTTTTGCTATAATAAATATCCCCCAAAAATATATAAAAAAAAAATATTTTTTTCCTCAGTTTAGGCCGATATGTATTCCTCTACATATTATTGGTAAAAAAAAAAATCGCAATAGGCATATATTGATTGGTTTACGCAAAAGTTATAGCGTCTACAAAATAGGGTATAGTTTTATGGCATTTTTATTATTAATTTTTTTTTATTAGTAATGGCGGTGATCTGCGATTTTTATGAGGACTGCGCCATTACGGCGGACACGTCGGACAATTTTGACACATTTTTGGGAGCATTGGCATTTTTACAGCGACCAGTGCTATAAAAATGCATTGATTACTGTAAAAATGTCACTGGCAGTGAAGGGGTTAAACACTAGGGAGCGATCAACGGGTTTAATGTGATTAATGTGTTCCCTATTATGTGTTCTAACTGAAGGGCGGAGGGTACTGTGTTGGGGAGATGACAGATCGCTGTTCATAGTCTGTCTGTTCTCCCCTCAAAGAACTGGAATCTGTGTGTTTACCGTGTGCCCCAAGCGTTCGCGGGAGCCCGACGGTGATCGCGACCGCCGTGCACTCGGATCGGCTCCGTGGGCGAGCAGGGGGCGCGCGCGCCCCTAGTGGGCAAATCTAGAAGCAACGTAACAATGACGGAGATTCGCGCAGCCGAGCCATGTTGCCGCAGTGCAACTGCGGCGGCTGGTCGGCAAGCAGTTAATGCATTCTACAAGCCCGCTAGCCTTGCTTTGCTGCAGCTTGGCATTGCATGCTATTTTATATATAAAGTGCAGCGCTAGAAGTGAATTACTCAAGTAATGTCACTTAAATGAGCAAATATATAAAGAAAAAGAGTCCCTAAAAAAAACAAGAAAAAATTATTAAAATAGTGCAGTGATACCACAGCCGTGTTGATTAGTAGGAATACTATCGAAACCCAGTGACACCTCACACACTCAGATTCTGCTTACCAGGCAGCCAGTGACCCTCTGTTAGAGTGGTCAATCTGCGCTTGAGTGTATTCCAGCTCACCAGCATAGATAATCAAATGGTCACTCTCCAGCATGTGACACCATTCGGTATGCAGTATGACCACAAGATGGATGTCAGTAGGGTAAACTCCAAATACTCCAGACAGGTTCAGATATAAAAAGCAAAGATTGCCAAAGATAGTGTAATACTGCTTAAAATAACTTTATCGAACAAAGTGAAGATGCACTCACATGTTTCCAGATTAATACAAGCATGTAACGGCAATGCAGACGCCAACAATCCACAATTCCAGAAAAAAATGGCCGATCCTCGACCGCGCATGCGTAGTGGTGTGCGTACGTCCGCCTGTCCGGTTTTGTCACAACTGACATCATCAGGGGCACGCACGCACAACTCACCATGCAGTTGATATAGACACCACCCTAGGAGAGGATCTTAGTGATTGGTTACATTCTTCAATCACAGCCACTTAACCTGATAATCGGAAATTTCCAGTAAGCTGCACTCATATATTGCTGTCCTGAGGCACTTTATCACTGCTGACATCTTGTGTATGCCCATATATGCCAATTGAGGAAAAACATTTCTTTGGTGAGGCACTTTTACAAATTCATTAAAGATGTCACAGGAAGAGGGGTGGTTCTTTCACAAGAGAAAGTTAAAAAATCCACTTCCTCAGGAGCCTATATCTCTTCAAAATGCAGAGCACCAATGTTTTACCCAGGCTTCATCTTCTAAGCCTGGGTCCAGCCCTTCCTTTTAGCATAAGGCGTGTCCCACAAAGCCCACCAAGATTTCCCCAAAGCCCTTTTCCCAATAAAGAGGCACCTTCATTCTTAAAAATGAGGAGACATCTGTTACAGTTCTTCTTTCTCTTGATAACAGACATCCCAGACCTGTGGATTCAATTGGTGGCTTCAAAGGGAGTAGAAAACACTACCCTCTCACAGCTTTCTTATCTTAAATCAACCAAATTCTGTTCAGAGACAGTCATTTTTGCAGAATGACAAAGGAAATGTGTTGCACTGCTAAAAACTCCATCGATACATGTGCATATACAAGTGTGACACCATCCAAGATTTCTTCTCCTAATAACATCATAAATCAAACTATGTTGTGTGTGTATATATATATATAATAATTTAAAAGTGCAAGAAAATAGTCCTAAAAATCACTTTCACCTCAAAAAACGAAAGAGTGACTTAGTCAAAGTCCTCCTGCTGGTGAGTGAACCCACTATCCCAGTGCGGTAAGCCTTTTTTATATGTGCATCACCACACACATGATTCAGGGTGGACCCTTATCTTCAAACATTGAACTATAGATTATAACAGGCCAATGAGCACTTTTCCCCTTCCTGGGAGTTAAATAAAAGCCTCTGGTCCCAGATCTCCCTCTCTCTTCCACTGTTCATAAGGTATTTGTGTCTTTAACCCTTTCGCTGCCAGGTCCATATGGACCTACAGCACAGAATTTATGGGCACTGATATGCAGCACTGATTGGCACTGATAGGTGGCTTTGATGCACACTAATAGATGGCACTGATGGAAAGCACTGATTGGGCAGGTAATGACAGGTATTAATGCTGGGCACTGATTGGCACTGTGATGGACAATGATTGGCACTATGGTGGGCACTGATTTGCACTGTGGTGGGCACTTTATTGTGCAATGGCAGGAGGTTATGATGGGGCACTGACTGGGCACCGATTGGCAGCTGATGGTTACATTTGATGGGGCTGTGCTGATAATGTGCTGATTATCAGCACAGACCCCCCCTCTGACAGGGAGAGCTGCCGATCGGCTCTCCCTGTCAGCGCGAACCGAGGAATGTCGTTTACCAGAACTTCCTGGTTCTCGCGATGATCAGCTGTCATTGGTCACAGCTGATCACGTGGTAAGAAGCCTCTGTCAAAGGCTTCTTATCACAATTGGAGATGTGGCGCTGCGCGCCCCGGCATGTTATCCTGCTGGACGTCATATGATGCCCAGTCAGGATAACAGAACCACTTCCGGCCATCAATTTGTTATCGGCCAGGCGGAAAGTGGTTAAAATACGTTCATTTGAATGAGGCTGGTTCAAATATGTGCGTTGCATTCGCACTCTGCATTGCCTAGAAAATGTGTGCATTTTCTGGGCATTGCGTTGCGAATTGCAAGCCCATTATCTTCTATGATTCTATCTGATTCGCAGATGCATTCCGTTGTGAACAGGATAAAATACTGACCTGATCTTGATGCAATCCTGACCTGATCCTGATCAAAAACTGACGTGAAACGCTGAACATGTTGAAAGTAGATGAGAAAATCCGGACAGCCGCACTCCAGGAAGATATAATTCAAAAACCATTTATTGTAAATTTTAAAAGCATATGGCATACAAGACACTGTGGCAGGGGGTACAGACAATCATCTAACGCGTTTCGCACTTTTGCTAAGTGCTTACTCATAGTGAAACGCTGAACAATTGATTTTTCTCTTCGCAGGGAAGCCTGAGCTTCAATTTGCACCGCACATGTGTGAACCGGGACTTAATCTTCTTGCCTCTGAAGCCTGAGGCTACGCTACAGAAGCTACTGACAGGTGGTGAGGAAGCAATGCGACGCCTAATCACCTGTTTTAACCCCATTTTTGTGGGGCGTTTGTGGCGCCTCCCCTATTGATCTGTATGTGTAGTGTTTGGCAGGCGGCATCGCTACAAGTCGGGTCAACATTGCCACGGGCGCAAAGCATTGCAGCCCCAGCATGTAAACATCCCCCATCTGCTGCCTATTGCAGCTTGAGGCGGTGTGGTCGGCGGGTGACAGAATCACAACTCAATCGTGCATTTTTGCCACCCCCCCAACTGCAAGTCTAAACAAAGCCTAAGGCCTTGTTCACGCGGGGTATACTACAGCAGGGCCATATTTAGCTGAAGAGGGATGCACAGGTGTTCCATGCATCACCATGCAGGCAGCCCCATTAATATCAATTGGGACACAGTGGCTGCACGGGAATGCACAGGTGTTCCATACATTCCTGTGCAGGCAGTCCCATTCTTGTCAATTGGGATACAGCGGCTGCAAGTACTCAGCCTCCGCCTCTAACTTGACGTCCGTGTGGGTGCATGTCCCTGAACTCACACTGTCTGCGTTTGGGGACATGCACCTACCGCAGCGTCCCAATTAACATGATGAAGATAAACACGGCCCTCCATGGGCTTACGTTTTCGCCCACCCCACTGAATGAGACCTTAGTAGGCATTTAGCAGGAATTATGTAAGTTATATTGTGTTTATGTGTGCAAATAAGTATTTTAGTGGTTTTTTTTTTTTTTGGGGAAAATAGTGATTTGATAAACATTTGCGCAAAAATCGCAGGGCCTAAAAATCAGTAGCACCTTTTTTTTTATTCTACTGGTCATGTGCTTTCAGAAAATATATAGTTGGGGGGAGGGGGTCTTTTCCAAACTCTGAAAGCTGTAAATGAAAAATGAAAACCTCCAGAAGAAGAAATTTGGATATTTTCATTTTTGCGTACATTCGATTTTCACCATTTTGCAAAAAGGCTCAATTTAAAATTTACGAATATCACCGGATGTCGGAGTGATTTGGATATTTACATTTTTGCGTACATTCAATTTTAACCATTTTGCAAAAAGGCTCAATTTAAAATTTTCTAATATCACCGGATGTCGGAGTGAATGGATGTGTGCGTGCTAGCTCCTGCTCCAGCTCCTTGGAAATCCTGTTAGCTGTGAGCTGAGGCAAGGGGGTGAAAGTGACGGACAGGGGGTGAGTCGGTCTGGCTTAGCAATGGTCGTCCTCCGGTGCAGAGAGAGGAGGGGACTGATGCAGGGAGATCGTGTGGAGCCCGGGTTGTGGCAAAAAGTGTCCGAACACACAGGCTGTTTATCCGCCATGACGCGGAAAAAGGGGGTGGAGCCGGCACAGCAGGATGGCGCCGGTGTACAGCCACAACCACAGTGAGCCACAAAGAAGAAGGTGAATCAGGCTGCGGCGGCTAAGCTAGAGCGGTTTGCTCACACCCCAGGTCAGTCACCAGCGAAGGGATCTAAAACCCAGCCAGGGCCCCTTCTGTGAGAAAGAGCCAAGGACAAACAGCAGCACCAGGGATGGATCATATAAGCAGTAAAACAGAGGGAGAAATCCCTGAGTCTGAGCCATCCAAGCCTTAACAGAAGGAGAACCATCTTTGAAAGAAGTTCTGCAAGCAGTCAACTCCTGTAAGTTATCCCTATGTGAACTGTCTGAGCAATTGAAAGGTATTAAGGAGGAGTTATCCTGTGTGAGACATGATTTGCAAAAAGTATGTGAGCGGGTGACAGCTTTAGACGGGAGGATTAGCTTAGTGGGGGATGATTTGACTCCAATAAAGCAAGAGATAAAAATGATAGGAGAGAAAGTCAATATATATGTAGCTAAAATGAATGACACGGAAAATAGACTGCGGAGGAACAATGTGAGGATTATGGGTCTCCCTGAGCGAAGTGAGGGCTCTAACTCTTTAGTGTTCCATGAGAAATGGCTTAAAAGAGATGTAAAGGATTTTTTTTGCAGATTAATACTTAGGTGGATGCAGCATCGGTGCCTCTACACTGAGAATCGAGCAATCGAACATCGCCGATAACTCGGTTTTCAGAGGTCCGCGAGCAGAGAGCTGTGGACTTTCAGTCACAGCTCTCTGCTCTTCTCCCCCCTAGCATATTAATTTACAATTGTTGTTTTTCTTATAGTATATATTAATTCATGCAACACTTCTCAAAAAATTCCTGAAGAAGCTCCTCTGGGCGAAACATGTAGAGTAAGAAGTGGCTGTATATGTCCAAAGAAATAATATATGATTCTTGTAAATGTTTACTGCGATTTTAAAGAATTGTTCAAATAAAATTTATATTTTTCCAAATTGATTGATTATTCTTCTCTCAGGTACCCTAATGCCCTGTACACACGGTCAGACATTGATCGGACATTCCGACAACAAAATCCATGGATGTTGGCTCAAACTTGTCTTGCATACACACGGTCACACAAAGTTGTCGGAAAATCTGATCGTTCTGAACGCAGTGACGTAAAACACGAACGTCAGGACTATAAACGGGGCAGTAGCCAATAGCTTTTGTCTCTTAATTCTGAGCATGCGTGGCACTTTGTGCTTCGGATTTGTGTACACAAGATCGGAATTTCCGACAACGGATTTTGTTGGAAAATTTTATAGCAAGCTCTCAAACTTTGTGTGTCGAAAATTCCGATGGAAAATGTGTGATGGAGCCCACACACGGTCGGAATTTCCGACAACAAGGTCCTATCACACATTTTCCGTCGGAAAATGCGACTGTGTGTTCAGAGCATAAAAGTCCCGCTTGCTCCTTCTTCCTTTTTTCTTGTATAATTTTGATACTGAATTTTGATCTCTTGTCACCCAGTTCCTAAATTCAAGGACAAGGTTATTATACTTCAACATGCCAGAGAAATTGGAAATATCCATTATAATGGAGTAAGGCTTTCTATGTACCTAGACTCTCGCCAGAGCTGCAGAAACGTAGGGCCAAGTTTACAGAAATTAAATGCATGCTGCAACAATTCAAAGTTACATACGCCTTGTTATATCCTGCACGATTGCAGATAACAGCCCTGAGGGGGACTTAGTTTTTTGATACCCCAGCTGGGGTGGCGGCGTGGTTGGAAGACAATAAGAAGAGACTGTAGGCAAATTGGAAATAAAAAACTGAGCATGAAAATGGCCTATAGACTGCACAGATGATTAATTAAAGTTTAGTAAATATTGCGGGGCCTTAAAAATCAGTAGCACCAACTTTTTATTCTACAGGTCATGTGCTTTCAGAAAATACATAGTTTGGGGGGTCTTTTATAAATCCTGAAGCCTGTAAGGGAAAAATGAAAACCTTTAGATTTTTTGAGAAATGTGGATATTTACATTTTTGTGTACGTTCGATTTCCACCATTTAGCATAAAGGTGCAATTTAAAAGTTACAAATGTCTATTATTTATTAACTTAATACAGGTTAAGCTTTTATATTTAGTAAGAATTTAGCAGGAATTTTGTAAAATTTGCTGTGTTTTTATCTGGTAATGATTGTAGTGTATTTTGTAGCGAAAATATTGTTTTGATAAACATTTGCGCACATATCAGGCAGCCTTAAAAATCAATAGCACCTTCTTTTTATTCTGCTGGTCCTATGCTTTCTTAAAATATAAGGCTTGGGGAGTCTTTTACAAAGAAAGCTTGAAAGCTATAAGTGAAAAATAAAAAAGCAAAGGAACAGTTGCAAAAATGGTCTGGCCAGCTGAGTTTAAAAGTGGAGCGGGTCTGGCAGTGAAAGGGTTAAGGTTCACTGTACTGCTGTAGTTTTGGCGGGTGAGCTCAAAACCACATATAAGCCACTATTGTGTAATAAATTAAAAACACCAACTTATTTATTAAAATTACATTTACATGTATCATAGAAAACAACTTGCATAATAGAACAACGATTCCAGCCTCCGGAATGCAACACTTTGCTCTACATACTATGCAAGCTTCTTTCTATGATACATGTGAATTTTAATAAATAAGTTGGTGTTTTCAATAAACTACACTATGATGGTTTTGAGCTCACCTGACAGAACAAATGCAGTAGTATTGCAAACCTTAGAGACAGATACCTTATGAGCAGTGAAGAGAGGGAGACCTGGGACAATTTAGAGGCTTTTATTTAACCCCCAGGAAAGGAAAAAAACACTCATTGACCTGTTATAATCTATAGGTCAATGTTTGAAGGTAAGGATCCACCCTGAATCATGTGTGGGGTGATGCACATTGAATGTACATATTAAAAAGACTTGCAGCACCAAGATAGTGGGTTCACTCACCAGCAGTAGTACTTTGACTGTTTGAGTCCCTCTTTAGTGTTTTGGCATGGAATTGATTATTTTGACTATTTTCTTGCAGTTTTAATTGATTATATACAGTGGGGAAAAATCCCCTGTTTGCCCACTTACTAAGAAATGAAGGGTCTATCATTTTTATCATATGTGTATTTTAAATGATAGAGACAGAATATCAACCAAAAAATCCAGAAAAACACATGATACAAATGTTATAGAGTTTCAGTTCAGTGAGTAAAATAAGTATTTGGTCCCCAAGCAAAACATGGCTTCGCACTTGGTGAAGAAAACCTTGTTGGCAAGCACAGAGGTAAGATGTTTCTTGTAGTTAGTGGCCGGGTTTGCACACATATTGGGAGGAATTTTGGTCCACTCTTTTTTTTTTTTTTTACAGATCTTCTCTAAATCCTTAAGGTTTCTTGGCTGTCGCTTGGCAACTCAAAATTTCAGCTCCCTCCATACATTTTCCATAGGAGTAAGGTCTGGAGACTGGCTGGGCCACTCCATGACCTTAATGTGCTTCTTCTTGAGCCACTCCTTTATTGCCTTGGCGGTATGTTCATGAAGGCACATGTACATTCATGCCAATGGACATCTAAATGATTCAGAGAAGGATTGGGAGAAAATGCTGTGGTCAAATAAGACCAAAATTGAGCTCTTTGGCATTTACTCGACTCGCTGTGTTTAGAGTAGGAAAAATGCTGATTATGACCCTAAGAACACCATCCCTACACTCAATCACAGAGGTGGAAACATGATGCTTTGGGGCTGTTTCTCTGCTAAAGATGTAGGCCGACTTAGCCGTGTTGAGGGACCAATGGACAAGTTGTACATGTATTGTAAAATCTTGGATAAGAACCTGCTTCCCTCAGCCAGAACACATAAGATGGGTCGTGGATAGGTCTTCCAGCATGACAATGATTCAAAACTTACCGCCAAGGCAACAAAGGAGTGGCTCAAGAAGAAGCACATTAAGGTCATGGACTGGCCTAGTCAGTGTCCAGACCTTAATCTTATTGAAAATTTATGGAGGGAGCTGAAACTTCGAGTTGCCAAGCGACAGCCAAGAAAGCTTAAGGATTTGGGCTGGGTTCACACTGTTCCGACAAACGCTCCGACATTGGGAGCTCATGTCGCATGACGTGTGAAATTCAATGTTTCCCTATGGGAGTCGTCCTAACTGGTCCAACACAAGTCGTTCCGACTTTAGAAATGCTCCCTGTACTACTTTGGTCCGACTTTGATCCTACTTCAGCCCATTGACTATCATTGAAAAAGGATCAAAGTCGGATCGCCGTCTCGCATGACTCGACTTCGGCATGCGACTTGTGCTCATGTGATCTTGAGGGGGAACTCTGCACCAAATTTTAAATAAAAAACCGGCATGGGTTCCCCCTCCAAGAGCATACCAGGCCCTTGGGTCTGGTATAGACCTTAAGGGGAACCCCCTACGCCGAAAAAACGGCGTGGGGGTCCCCCCCAAATCCAGACCAGACCCTTATCCGAGCACGCAGCCCGGACGGTCACGAATGGGGGATGGGACGAGTGCCCCCCCCTCCTGAACCGTACCAGGCCGCATGCCCTCAACATGGAGGGGTGGGTGCTTTGGGGCAGGGGGGCGCCCTGTGGGCCCCCCCACCCCAAAGCACCTTGTCCCCATGTTGATGAGGACAAGGGCCTCTTCCCGACAACCCTGGCCGTTGGTTGTCGGGGTCTGCGGGCGGGGGGCTTATCGGAATCCGGGAGCCCCCTTTAATAAGAGGGCCCCCAGATCCCGGCCCCCCACCCTTTGTGAATGAGTATGGGGGACATCGTACCCCTACCCATTCACCTAAGGAAAAAAGTGTCAATGAAAAAACACAGTACACAGGTTTTTAAAGTAATTTATTAGGCAGCTCCGGGGTCTTCTTCTGACTTCGGGGGTCTTCTTTCGACTCTGGGGGTCTTCTTCCGACTTCAGGGGTCTCTCCGGCGTCTCCTCCCGGTGTCCTGATCTTCTGCCGGCTCCTCCGCTATCTTCTGCAGCTCTTGCTAGGGGTGGCCTTCTGCCTTCTTGTCTTCTTTCCTATTCTTCCGATGTTGACACAACGCTCTCTCCAGCCCGCAGGGCGCCCCCCCTGCCCCAAATTACCCACCCCCCATGTTGAGGGCATGCGGCCTGGTAGGGTTCAGGAGGGGGGGGCGCTCGCTCGTCCCCACCCCCATTCCTGACCAGCCGGGCTGCATACTCGGATAAGGGTCTGGTATGGATTTTGGGGGGACCCCCTAGCTGGTTTTTCGGCGTAGGGGGTTCCCCTTAAGGTCTATACCAGACCCAAGGGCCTGGTATGCCCTTGGAGGGGGGAACCCATGCCATTTTTTTATTTAAAATTTGGCGCAGAGTTCCCTCACTGACCTCCACGCCCCGGGACAGTGACCTCATAAGGGGGCGGGGTCACCGCCTATATAAGTCCATTGTGGAGCGCTCAGAGAGCATTCCAGCCAGAGAGAGCGTTGTGTCAACATTGGAAGAAAAGAAGAAGGCAGAAGTCCGGGCCACAGCTAGCAATAAAGCTGCAGAAGATAGCGGAGGAGCCGGAAGAAGATCAGGACACCGGGAGGAGACGCCGGAGAGACCCCCGAAGTCGGAAGAACACCCCTGAAGTCGGAAGAAGACCCCGGAGCTGTCTAATAAATTACTTTAAAAACCTGTGTAGTGTGTTTTTTTTTTATTGACACTTTTTTCCCTAGGTGAATGGGTACGATGTACCCCATACTCATTCACAAAGGGTGGGGGGCCGGGATATTAAAGGGGGCTCCCGGATTCCGATAAGCCTCCCGTCTGCAGACCCCGACAACCAATGGCCAGGGTTGTCGGGAAGAGGCCCTTATCCTCATCAACATGATCATATGAGCAAAAGTCGCATGCCGAAGTCGAGTCATGCGAGACGGCGATCCGACTTTGATCCTTTTTCAATGATAGTCAATGGGCTGAAGTAGGATCAAAGTCGGACCAAAGTAGTACAGGGAGCATTTCTAAAGTCGGAACGACTTCTGTCGGAACAGTTAGGACGGCTCCCATAGGGAAACATTACATTTCACACGTCATGCGACATGAGCTCCCAATGTCGGAGCGTTTGTCAGACCAGTGTGAACCCAGCCTCAAGAAGAATGGACAAAAATCCCTCCTGAGATGTGTGCCAACCTGGTCACCAACTACAAGAAATATCTTACGTCTGTGCTTGCCAACAAGGGTTTCTCCACCAAGTACTAAGTCACGTTTTGCTTGGGGATCAAATACTTTTACTCACTGAACTACTTAATTTATAACATTTATTTTATGTGTTTTTTGGGGATTTTTGTTTGATATTCTGTCTATCATTTACAATACACCTATGATAAAAATGATAGACCCTTCATTTCTTTGTGAAAGGGGGAAAGAAAGTATTCACAGCGCTTCACTTTTTCCACATTTTGTTATGTTACAGCCTTATTCCAAAATAGATTAAATTCATTATTTTCTTCAAAATTCTACAAACACCCCATAATGACAATGTGAAAGAAGTTTGTTTGAAATCTTTGCAAATTGATTACAATTAAAAAACAATGTACATAAGTCCTTTGCCAGGACACTCAAAACTAACACACAATGGGAGGGGCTACAGCAGGGGGCAGGAAATAACACAATGTCGGATGCCAATGTCGGATGGTTAGGACAAGGATTCGACTTTGATCCTACTTCAATGATAGTTAATGGGCTGAAGAAGGATCAAAGTCGGACCAAAGTAGTACAGGGAGCATTTTCCTTGTCAAAAGAAGTTTATTGAGTATATAATGTTATAAAGATACATAAAGTAAGTTTACAAGGATCTATAAAGTAAGCTCATTGTTTTACAGTAGGGTTTATATAGGTAAATATCATGAAATTTCAAATATTAAACATTGGGTTCACGTAAACCTAAATTAAAGATATATATCATTTCCTTAGTTACTTTTGTAGGTATTTAAATGATTTATACCTACTATATATATTGTTTACAAGTAGAGTGTATATAGGTCAAATAAATTCTGATAATGAGCTTTAATCGTAAGGTGGAGAAAAGGAAAGAGAAAGAAGAAAAAGGGTTGAAAGGTAGAGGTATGGTCCACAAGGTTGTCCCGCTCGTCAGTTTATTATTCTTTTTAGTTCTCTTTGAAGCCTTAGAATGGGTGTCTCTGTAAGTCATTTAAAGCGGGGCGCCGCCGAAACAAATTTTTTTAAAAATACTGCAGCTGCTGACTTTTAAAACATGGACACTTGCCTGTCCAGGGCGCCCGCGATGTCGGCACCCGAGGCCGAAGCGTCTCTCCGTCCTCGGGTGCTGCCGCCTCCATCTGCGGTAAGGGAATCAGGAAGTGAAGCCGTGCGGCTTCACTTCCCGGTTCCCTACTGCGCATGCGCGAGTCGCGCCGCGCAATAAGGATGCTCCCTGCTGCCTCTGGGACCCGTGTGTTTCCCAGCAGGCAGCGGGGAGGGAGCAGGAAGTGGCGTAAATAACCGCAGATTCTGCGGCTATCTATGCCGGAAGTGGGTACAGATACCTGTAATATACAGGTATCTGTACCCCCCTCCCCCCTGAAAGGTGCCAACTGTGTCACCGGAGGGGGGGAGGAATCTGATGAGTGGAAGTTCCACTTTTGGGTGGACCTCCACTTTAATCTGTTACCATGGCAACAGGACAGAGTCATTGAAGTTTGACAGGAACTGTTGTTTTATCCAAGGATGCCAAAGTTTTTCAAATTTTGGAATTTGATTTTGATCGATGGCTACCATCTTAGCATGGGACATTGTATTATTCATTCTGTGAATTGTTTCTGCTAGTACCAATGTAGGAGATTTCCATGCCTTGGCCACTGTTTGTTTTGCAGCCGTTATTAGTTGGATCATAAGTTTGAATTGAGAGAGCGTTAACCATTCTGGTTTTAGATTAAGTAAAGTTAAATATGGATCTGGTTGTATTATTTTTTTAAATATTTTAGATGCAATCACGAAGACTTCCTTCCAGAAGGTTTGGATTACTGGGCACGTCCACCATATGTGTAAATGTGTGCCTATTTCTGGGCATCCTCGAAAACAAAGAGCTGAGGTATTAGGTGAATATTTTGCCACTCTAGCGGGTACAAGGTACCAGCGAGTTAGGACTTTATAATTTGTCTCCAGTGCTAAGATTTTGGGTGAAGATGACTTAGATGTGAGCCATATGTTAGACCAGTCCGTGTCTTCTAAAGTTCGTCCCAGTTCCTCCTCCCACCTCTGAACGTAAGAGGGTCTATTAAGATTTGCTACTCCATATAATTGATTATAAAGTGATGAAATTGTACCTTTAGCAAATGGATCTTTTGTACAGATTGATTCAAAAATGGATAATTGGGATAATGGTGTATCCCCCTTTAGGAATGGTGTATAGAAATTTTTGATTTGGAGATATCTAAATATCTCAGAGTTTGGTAGATCATATTTTTCTCTAAGCGATGGGAATGAAAGGAATGATTTAGATGCTATGAAGTCATTTAGTGTCTGAATGCCTGATGTTGTCCAAGCTTTAAAAGAATTTGGGTAGATCCATGCCGGATAAAAGGCCGGATTTCTGATAAAAGAAAGGAGAGGATTGTGTGGAGATTGTAACTGATATTTGGTTTTTAGTTTATCCCAGAGAGATAAGAAGTGTTTAGTTATGGGATTATGAATTTTAAAGCGGTCTTTAGGATCAAGCCATAATAAATTTGATATTAATAGAGGGTCATTTTCTGAAGCCTCTATAAATACCCATAATGGGATTTCCTCTTTTGCATGGTATTTGGACAGACTGGCCAAATGTGCTGCTCTGTAGTAGTTAGTAAAATTAGGGTATCCCAGGCCTCCTTTATTTTTGGGAAGATGTAGTGTGTGTATAGGTATACGTGGTTTAGAAGAGCCCCATATAAACGAAGTTGCTCTTTTTTGTACTATTCTCAAAAAATAGGAAGGAATTGGGATAGGGAGGACTCTGAATAGATAAAGCAATTTGGGTAGAATAGTCATTTTGATTGCATTAATCTTCCCTATCCAGGATAAAGGAAGTTGCGGCCATTATTTTATTAGATTTGTGATCTGTCTTAATACAGGAGGATAATTGGTTGAGAATAAGTCAGAATGAGATGCTGTTAAATGAATTCCAAGATATGGGATTGATTTTTCTGCCCATGTGAATGGGAGTGCAGCCCTAGCCGGGATCAATTCCATGTTTGTGAGTGAAATATTAAGCACTAGGCATTTCTTAGGATTAATCATAAGGCCGGATAGGGCTGCAAATCCATCAAGAGCTGGTATTAAGTTAGGACCAGAGACCTGTGGTGATGATAGAAAAAGTAATATATCGTCTGCAAATATACATAATTTGTGTGTAATACCTCCTACTTCAATGCCAGTTATAGTTTGGTTTGTTCTGATGTATTGGGCCATGGGTTCGAGTATAAGGGCAAATAATAAGGGAGATAATGGGCAACCCTGTCGGGTACCTCTTTCGATATTAAAGGCTTCAGATTTGTATCCAGCATATTTTATATAGGCTTTGGGTTTATTATATAATGCCTTGATCCATGTTAAAAAAAGTGGGGTCCAAAACCCCATTTTTGTAATGAATATTGCATATATTGCCAGGATACTGTGTCAAATGCCCTCTTAATATCGAGAGATAGAAAACATAAAGGGATTTTCCGTTTTTTAGCAATATGTGCCAATAACACTGCCCTGCGTATATTATCGCCTGCCTGTCTATTTGGCATGAAGCCTACTTGATCTCTATGTATTAATTTTCCTATAATGCTATTGAGGCGTTTTGCTATTATTTTTGCTAATAATTTAATATCGAGGTTTAACAGAGAGATAGGCCGATAATTCACACAGGAAGTATCATCAGAAAGGGGTTTTGGGATCATACAAACAATTGCCATTAGTGTTTCTTGCCGAAAAGAATGTCCATCTAGAAGTTTGTTAAAAGTTTCAGTGAGAATGGGAGAGAGTATTTCTGAGAATGTTTTATAGTATAAGGCCGAGTAGCCGTCTGGGCCTGGTCTTTTGTGAAGTTTTAGGTCTTTTATGGCGTTAGCAACTTCATCTATAGTTATAGGCTCATCCAAACTGCTTTTTTGATTCTGAGATAACTCAGGTAAGGTTATTTTTGAGAAGAAGGATTCAGCTTCTGTAGGATTAAATTCATTGTTTGTCTTGTATAAAGTTGCGAGATGTGAGTGAAATTTATGGACTATTTTAACTGGATTACAAGTGTAAACATTTTTTGATAATTTCAAACGTATTGGTTTGAAAGATTTGTTAGTTGAATTTAATGCCCGAGCCAAATATGTACCTGGTTTGTTTGTATTCATGTAGAAATTGTGTTTGGAGCGTTTGAGGGATTTATCAACTGACTCAGTGAGAAATAGATCGTAGGGCTGGGAAAAAAATCAATTTGAATCTTGAATCGAGTTGAGAGGTCAAATCGATTCAAATCTTCTTCAAATCGATTTTTTTAGATTTTTTTTTTTTTTTTTTAACAGCACCGCGCCGGGCCTGAGGAGCTGCGGGCACGATTTTTCAGGCGAGGCCGCGGCTTCGGCCTAGTCCGCGAGGCCCGACGCTGTGCATGGGTGGGTGGGTGTGTAGGCGGGGTAATGGGCGAGGCTGTTGGTGGAACACTGCTGTGTATTGGAGGGCTGTGATATCAGAAGGAGGAGGGGGTGGGGGGATCACAGGGACATTCCCGGGCTGCAGAGAGAGAGAGAGAAGGGAGGGTGAGTCAGAGCTGCCTGTATGGTGTATTTCATGGGATACTGATAGCCATGTGATCACTGCCAGAAAGAATAATACCTCAGAGGAGAGAAGTCACATCCCATTCCATATATTCACCCTTCTTAAATTTCATTACACAGCACTGTGCTCAATATATGACAATACCCCCATATGACATCACACAGCAATGTGCTCATCACTGTATACTGACATGCTACATCACTGAATACTGACACACTACATCACTGAGTGATGTAGTGTGTCAGTATACAGTGATGTAGCGATGTGTCAGTATACGGTGATGTAGCGACGTGTCAGTATACAGTAATGTAGCGACGTGTCAGTATACAGTGATGTAGCGACGTGTCAGTATACAGTGATGTAGCGACGTGTCAGTATACAGTAATGTAGCGACGTGTCAGTATACAGTGATGTAGCGACGTGTCAGTATACAGTAATGTAGCGACGTGTCAGTATACAGTGATGTAGCGACGTGTCAGTATACGGTGATGTAGCGTGTCAGTATATGGTGATGTAGCGTGTCAGTATACAGTGATGTAGCGTGTCAGTATATGGTGATGTAGCGTGTCAGTATACGGTGATGTAGCGTGTCAGTATATGGTGATGTAGCGTGTCAGTATATGGTGATGTAGCGTGTCAGTATACGGTGATGTAGCGTGTCAGTATATGGCGATGTAGCGTGTCAGTATATGGTGATGTAGCGTGTCAGTATATGGTGATGTAGCGTGTCAGTATATGGTGATGTAGCGTGTCAGTATATGGTGATGTAGCGTGTCAGTATATGGTGATGTAGCGTGTCAGTATACGGTGATGTAGCGTGTCAGTATACGGTGATGTAGCGTGTCAGTATATGGTGATGTAGCGTGTCAGTATACGGTGATGTAGCGTGTCAGTATACGGTGATGTAGCGTGTCAGTATACGGTGATGTAGCGTGTCAGTATACGGTGATGTAGCGTGTCAGTATATGGTGATGTAGCGTGTCAGTATATGGTGATGTAGTGTGTCAGTATACGGTGATGTAGCGTGTCAGTATATGGTGATGTAGCGTGTCAGTATATGGTGATGTAGCGTGTCAGTATACGGTGATGTAGCGTGTCAGTATATGGTGATGTAGCGTGTCAGTATACGGTGATGTAGCGTGTCAGTATACGGTGATGTAGCGTGTCAGTATACGGTGATGTAGCGTGTCAGTATATGGTGATGTAGCGTGTCAGTATACGGTGATGTAGCGTGTCAGTATATGGTGATGTAGTATGTCAGTATACGGTGATGTAGCGTGTCAGTATATGGTGATGTAGTATGTCAGTATACGGTGATGTAGTGTGTCAGTATACGGTGATGTAGCGTGTCAGTATATGGTGATGTAGCGTGTCAGTATACGGTGATGTAGCGTGTCAGTATATGGTGATGTAGCGTGTCAGTATATGGTGATGTAGTGTGTCAGTATATGGTGATGTAGTGTGTCAGTATATGGTGATGTAGTGTGTCAGTATACGGTGATGTAGTATGTCAGTATACGGTGATGTAGCGTGTCAGTATACGGTGATGTAGCGTGTCAGTATATGGTGATGTAGCGTGTCAGTATATGGTGATGTAGTGTGTCAGTATATGGTGATGTAGTGTGTCAGTATATGGTGATGTAGTGTGTCAGTATATGGTGATGTAGTGTGTCAGTATATGGTGATGTAGTGTGTCAGTATACGGTGATGTAGTATGTCAGTATACGGTGATGTAGCATGTCAGTATATGGTGATGTAGTGTGTCAGTATATGGTGATGTAGTATGTCAGTATACGGTGATGTAGTGTCACCTGTCACCACCGAGCTTGCCTCAACCTGCTGTTGTTGATAGGTACATTTTCCTTGCAAAGAATGTTTAAAATGCACTTAAATTTTTTTGAAATTTTGTTTGTTGATGCACTTTAAGATAATTAAAAAAAAAAAAAAAAAAATCGGATTCGAATCGTGAATCGAGTTTTTTATAAAAAAATCGCAGATTTTTTTGGGGGGGAAAATCTCCCAGCCCTAATAGATCGTATTCCAATCTAGATTTTTCCAGATGAGATTTTGTACTCTGAGATGGATTATCTTGAAATGATATGTAGGCTGCATTAAAATTGAGTTCTAGTTTTTTTGCTAGATTTTTGCGTTCCCGTTTAAATAGTGCCATTTGTCTTTGTATTGTACCACGCAAGACAGGCTTATGAGCTTCCCACAGTGTTATTGGGGAGATGTCTGTTGTATTATTAATTGATATGTATTCTTTTAAAGCTTGTTCAATGGCCATCTGATGTAGTGGGTGTTTGAGCATTATGTCCAGTAAGTACCACGTTGGGTCATGCGCTTTTGGTATGGCTGAGGCTATAGTAGTGTATACTGCATTATGGTCAGACCACGGAATCGGAATTATATCTGATGCAATAATTTCTGGTATCATTCCTATTGTTAGAAAAATATGATCAATTCTGGTGAAGGTTTGATGAGGGTGCGAGAAATAAGTGAATTTCTTTTTCATTGGGTTACTTTCTCTCCATGAATCTACCAGATTGTATTTGGAAAGAAGTTGAGAAAAAGGTAATCTAGAGCTTATTTTGGATGGTGTAAAAGGTGATTTATCTAGAAATGGGAGGAGGACCTGGTTCGAATCCCCACACATTATCACTGTTCCTATTTTGTGTGTATTAATCACTTGTAATATATGTGAGAGGAATGGTGTAGGTTGTTTGTTAGGAGCGTAGTAGGAAATCACTGTGATTGCTGTATCCATTATATAACCCATGAGTATCAGGTATCTACCTTCTGGGTCTTTAATTTCTGATGATAAGGTGAATGGTGTGGATCGGTGAAATGCAATTAGAGTTCCCCTTTGCTTGGTACAGGCAGAAGCCGTGTAAATTTGTTGATAAAAAGGAGAAATATATTTTGGAGTAGAATCTTTGGTGAAGTGTGTTTCTTGGAGGCATACTATGTGAGCCTTCTTGTTATGGAAAGTACGGAAGGCTTTGGTCCTTTTTTGAGGGACATTTATTCCCTGAACATTCAGGGAAAGTATATTCAGTGGTGCCATGGCAATAGATCAAATAGCTTTGACTTACTTTTTGTTATGCAGAGCTGACTGCGCAGATCAACCTGTGTGGACTGAAGAGATGAATAGATAGAAAAGAAACCAGTGAATTCTGGAGTAAAGAGTAAACAAAAAACATATGAGATTAGATGATACATTGTATAAATTATTTTTTGCAAGTAATCAAAATTTACCCATGAAAGAGAATAAATATCTCTCTCAGGGGAATAAGTGCCTTCGTCACACTCCCACATAATATGGTTGGGAGAATGAGGAGGGCTAATGGGGGTACACGGATCTTCCGCTTACAGGAGAGAAGTGCTATGTCAAAAGACATCAAAATGATGTTTCATTAATTGGAGTGCAGAATATAGTTTTTGTTGAAATTATTTATTCCAGGGTGGTTGTATATGGTTAGTCTTGCCCTAGGCTAAATAATTCAGTTAGAAAGGTACTGTTAATAACTTTGGTATTGATGAAGATAGTTTGAATTATTTTGGGATTTTAACCCTTTTAGAGTAAACAATTACATATTTTATTCATATGCAACTGTTTAGATATGTTAACTCATAAAATTGAGGTTGTATTGCTTCAGATTAGAATAAACAAAAACATAATTCTAGGAACTAGTTAGGTAATAATATATTTGTTTTAAGAAAAGAAAGAAAAAGCTTCCATTACTTCTGGATTTTTGAACATATTTGTCCTAAAAAGTAATAAATCTATTGTTATTACCTGATAATATATAACTGAACAAGAATTTCCTTATTTCACTTATATATTCTAAGGCTATATGAATCAGAAGTAATAAGAAATATAACTGGAATGTAACATGATCCCACACAGTGTGTGACTATCAGAATGCAGTTACATTCAGTTATAAATATAGGTTTTTTATAGAGAACCATCTCTTAGTATAATAAATGAAGAGATATCAGGAATTAGGATGTCAGTCCATTGAATCTTCTTGGTCTATGGATGATGTGGCATAACGGCCTCTTTTGTGAGAATGATGATTCCCATTTTGTTCTGAAATTTTCTGGGTGCTGCCTGAAGGTGAAGATGACGCCATTCTTCTGCGTGTGGGAGTGTTGCTGCTTGTGGGTTCTGTCAGATTTAATTTTAAAAGGGTTTGTTGTAGTTCATCTGCTGATCTGCTTCTGTAAATTGTACCTTGGTAGTTAAATCTGACTGAAAAGGGGAAGCCCCATTGATACATAATGTTGTGGCATTGCAGTTCCATTAGTTGGGGTTTCATGGATCGTCTTTTAGTAATAGTAAGTTGGGATAAGTCAGCAAAAATTTGATAATTGTGTCCTTGAAAATTAAGTTCCTTTTTTTCTCTTGCAGCAATTAGTATTTGTTCTTTCGTTCTGTAATAATGAAATTTTGTGATTATATCACGTGGGGGTCCATCTTTCTTTTTGGCTGTGAGAGCTCTGTGTACTCTGTCCAGTTCTAAATGTTCAATAGGGATATCTGGCTTTAGTTCTTGTAATAGAGCAGTAATAGTAGATTGCAGGTCTGTCACAGTTTCAGGTATTCCCCTTATGCGCAAGTTTGAACGTCTGGCTCTATTTTCGTAATCTTCGAGCTTAGTTTGAAGTATTAAATTCTCTTTTTTTAATTGTTCCAATTCTGTTATATTTTCTTGGGTTGTAATTTCAATTTCATCCATTTTTATTTCTAAGGCTGCGGTGCGGTTTCCCAGCTCTCTTATTTCTTTGGTTAGGCTTTTTGTTATTTGGTCTGAGGTTTGTTTTAAAGCCTTATGAAGCATCTTTTCAAATTGTAATAATATTACTGGGGATACTGAGCAGGCTTGTGGAGAAGTTTGTGAGAGGATTTGTTCTGTATCTGACTCAAATGGAGAGTCTTGCTGTGACATTTTCTGTCTGTGAGAGCGCCCTGATGCTGTATATTGTGAGGTGACTGGAGCTGCTTCAGCTGCAGTGAGTGCCTGTGAGCTCTTTGTGAGGTGATTTTTATTTCTGCCATGGTTTCCTCCCAGTACCATATTTCCTGCCCAAACTTTCACAGTTTGTTCCCTGGGGCAAAAAGGTTCAAATGGATACCTTTTGAGCCTGCAGGCTCCGCTTTGTCCTTCTCTTCTCTCCTCAGCGGTGTGGAGCTCTAACAATGCATGTCTGCCCTGCTAGGCTCCGCCTCCTGCCCACAGGGAGCATTTTCAAAGTCGGACCAACTTGTGTCGCACCAGTTAAGACGGCTCCCATAGGGAAACATTGATTTTCACACGTCATGCGACATGAGCTCCCAATGTCGGAGCGTTTGTCGGACCAGTGTGAACCCAGCCTCAGGCTGGGTTCACACTGGTGCAACACGACAGCCGTCCTACTTTGGATCAGACTTTGCCCTGCGACATGAAGCCGGCATGCGTCTGACTTTCAATGAACGGGGATCTGACTTGGATCCCCGCCAATGCCTGGCGCTGTGTTTGGTATGAATCTTGAGGGGGAACTCCACGCCAAATTTTAAATAAAAAACCGGCATGGGTTCCCCCTCCAAGAGCATACCAGGCCCTTGGGTCTGGTATGGACCTTAAGGGGAACCCCCCTACGCCGAAAGAACGGCATGGGGGTCCCCCCAAATCCATACCAGACCCTTATCCGAGCACGCAGGCCAGTCAGGAATGGGGGTGTGGGACGAGCGAGCGCCCCCCCCCCCTGAACCGTACCAGGCCGCATGCCCTCAACATGGGGGGGGTGGGTGCTTTGGGGTGGGGGGACGCCCTGTGGGCCCCCCCACGCCAAAGCACCTTGTTCCCATGTTGATGAGGACAAGGGCCTCTTCCTGACAACTCTGGCCGTTGGTTGACGGGGTCTGCGGGCGGGGGGGCTTATCGGAATCCGGGAGCCCCCTTTAATAAGAGGGCCCCCAGATCCCGGCCCCCCACCCTATGTGAATGAGTATGGGGTACATGGTACCCCTACCCATTCATCTAGGGAAAAAAGTGTCAATAAAAAAACACACTACACAGGTTTTTAAAGTAATTTTATTAGACAGCTCCGGGGGTCTTCTTCCGGCTCCGGGGGTCTTCTTCCGGCTTCGGGGATCTTCTTCCGACTTCGGGGTTCTCTCTGGTTCTTCTCTGCACTCTCCGGGTCTTCTGCTGGGCTCCTCCGCTATCTTCTGCTCTTTTGCTAGCGGTGGCCTGGACTTCTGCCTTCTTGTCTTCTTCCCTCCTCTCTACTTCTGATGTTGACACGACGCACTCTCCAGCTGAAATGCTCTCTGAGCGCTCCGCAGTGGACTTATATAGGCGGTGACCCCACCCCCTTATGAGGTCACTGTCCCGGGGCATGCTGGGACTGTGCCATTATAAGGGGGCGTGGTCAAAATCACCCAGTGACCACGCCCCCTAAAACGTCACAGTCCCAGCATGCCCAGGAACTGTGACAGCATAGGGGGGCGGTGTCATCGTCTATATAAGTCACATCGAAGCGCTCAGAGAGCATTCCACCTGGAGAGAGCGTCGTGTCAACATCAGAAGAAGTGAAGAGGGACGAAAACAAGAAGGCAGAAGTCCGGGCCACCACTAGCAAAAGAGCGGCAAAAGATCAGAAGATAGCGGAGGAGTCCGGCAGAAGACCCAGAGAGCGCGGAGAAGAACCGGAGAGACCCCAGAAGTCGGAAGAAGATCCCTGAAGTCGGAAGAAGACCCCGGAGCTGCCTAATAAATTACTATAAAAACCTGTGTACTGTGTTTTCTCATTGACACTTTTTTCCCTAGGTGCATGGGTAGGGGTACGATGTACCCCATACTCATTCACAAAGGATGGGGGGCTGGGATCTGGGGGTCCCCTTATTAAAGGGGGCTCCCGGATTCCGAGACCCCCCGCCCGCAGACCCCGACAACCAACGGCCAGGGTTGTCGGGAAGAGGCCCTTGTTCTCATCAACATGTGGACAAGGTGCTTTGGGGTGGGGGGGCGCAGGGCGCCCCCCTGCCCCAAAGCACCCACCTCCCCATGTTGAGGGCATGCGGCCTGGTATGGTTAAGGAGGGGGGGCGCTCTCTTCTCCCCACCCCCATTCCTGACTGGCAGGGCTGCCTGCTCGGATAAGGGTCTGATATGGATTTGGGGGAACCCCCACTCCATTTTTTCGGTGTAGGGGGTTGCCCTTAAGATCCATACCAGACCCAAGGTCCTGGTATGCTCTTGGAAGGGGAACCCATGCTGTTTTTTTATTTAAAATTTGGCGCGGAGGTCCCCCTCAAAATCATCTGAGCACAAGTCGCATGCTGAAGTCGGATCATGCGAGACGACGATCCGACTTTGATCCGACTTCAATGATAGTCAATGGGTTGAAGTAGGATCAAAGTCGGACCAAAGTAATACAGGGAGCATTTCTAAAGTCGGAACGACTTGTGTCGGACGGCTCCCATAGGGAAACTTTCGATTTCACACGTCATGTGACATGAGCTCCCAATGTCGGAGCGTTTGTCGGACCAGTGTGAACCCAGCCGGAGTCCACATGTGGTAAATTTGGTTGATTGGACATGATTTGGAAAGGCACACACCTTTCCCATATAAGGTCCCACAGTTAACAGTGCATGTCGGAGCACAAACCAAGCCATGAAGTCCAAGGAATTGTCTGTAGACCTCCGAGACAGGATTCTATTGAGGCACAGATCTGGGGAAGGGTACAGAAAAATTTCTGCAGCATTGAAGGTCCCAATGAGCACAGTGGCCTTCATCATCCGTTAAATGGAAGAAGTTTGGAGCAACCAGGACTCTTCCCAAAGCAGGCTGCTCTGCCAAACTGAGTGATCTGGGGAGAAGGCCTTAGGGAGGTGACCAAGAACATGATGGTCACTCTGATGGAGCTCCAGGCTTTCTCTGTGGAGAGAGGAGAACCTTCCAGAAGAACAAGCCTCTCTGCAGCACTCCACCAATCAGGCCTGTATGGTAGAGTGGCCAGACGGAAGCCACTCCTCAGTAGAAGGCACATGACAGCCCACCTGGAGTTTGCCAGAAGGCACCTGAAGGACTCTCAGACCATGAGAAACAAAATTCAAAATCTGAAACAAAGATTGAACTCTCTGGCCTGAATGGTAAGCATCATATCTGGGGGAAACCAGGCACTGCTCATCACCTGGCCAATACCATCCCTACAGTGAAGCATGGTGGTGGCAGCATCATGCTGTGAGGATGTTTTTCAGCGGTAGTAACTGCGAGACTAGTCAGGATTGAGGGAAAGATGAATGCATCAATGTACAGAGACATCCTTGATGAAAACCTGCTCCAGTGCGCTCTGGGCTTTAGAATGGGGTGAAGGTTCATCTTCCAACAAGACAACGGCCCTAAGCACACAGCCAAGATAACAAAGGAATGGCTATGGGACAACTCTGTGAATTTCCTTGAGTTGCCCAGACTTGAACCCTATTAAACATCTCTGGAGAGATCTGAAAATGGCTGTGCACCGATGCTCCCCACACAACCTGATGGAGCTTGGGAGATCCTGCAAAGAAGAATGGGAGAAACTGCCCAAAAATATGTGTGCCAAGCTTGTAGCATCATACTCAAAAAGACTTGAGGCTGTAATTAGTGCCAAAGGGGCTTCAACAAAGTATTGAGCAAAGGCTGTGAATACTTATGTACATATGATTTTTTTTTTTTTTTTATATAAATTTGCAAAGATTTCAAACAAACTTCTTTCACGTTGTCATTATGGGGTATTGTTTGTAGAATTTTAAAGAAAAAAATAATGAATTTAATCCATTTTGGAAACAGCCTGTAACATAACAAATTGTGGAAAAAGTGAAGCGCTGTGATTAGTTTTTGGATGCACTGTATGCGCAGAATTAATGGATAGTGTCACACTTGTGTATATATACATGTATTGATTGAGTTTCCAGCAGTGCAAAACATTTCCTTTTGTCTTTAGTTGTATATTTGTGATGAACACACAATAATGCCGCGTACACACGGTCGGACTTTCTGGCAGGAAAAGTCAGACGGAATCTTTTTGTCGTACATTCCGTTCGTGTGTGGGCTTCATCTGACTTTTTTTTTTTTTTCAAAAATTCTGACGGACCTAGAAATAGAACATATTTTAAATCTTTCCGACGGAATCAGATCCTATCAGGAAAACCGCTCGTCTGTATTCTGTTCCGATGGACCAAAAAGGACGCATGCTCTGAAGCAAGTACGAGACAGCAGCTATTGGCTACTCGCTATTGAACTTCCTTTTTCTAGTCCCGTCGTGCGTGTTGTACGTCACCACGTTCTAGACGGTCAAACTTTGGTGTGATTGTGTGTAGGCAAGACAGTTTCCTCGGAACTCCGTCGGAAAAACCTTCAGAGTTTATTCCGACGGAAAAAAACGGTCGTGTAGACGCGGCATAACAGTGATTGCAGAAGCTGATTTAATTTTCTGTATGTTGTTTTTCATTTAGTACACAAATTTTTGGCAGCACACAAATATCTTGGGTTTAATTATATTTTGCAGTTTTGCAGAATGCCCTGAATCAACTTTTGTTCTAGGAAGTAGTTCTAGCAGTACCTCCACAGGACAGGTTTAAAAGATTCTATTCAAACCTGATCACAGTACCACAGTACAGTACCCAGTGGGGGTATGCATCATATCTTGGACCTAAATTCCAAACAAATACCTTAAAATTCCAAAATTTCACATGGAATCTGTGGGCTATTGCTTCTCTAAGACAAGGGGAATATTTGGTATCCGTTAATATCCAAGATGCTTAACTGCATACTCCCATTTATCTACCTCATCAGTGCCTTGTACGCTTTGCAGTAGTAAACAATCACTTCCAGTTTGTTGCACTGCCATTTGGCCTATTCTATGCTGCCAGAGTATTTATAAAAGAGCTCGCACCTGTTCTTGACCTTCTAAGAACTCTGGGCATTCAGGTCTCAGGTTATCTAGATGACCTTTTTCTGAAAGACTCATCTCCCAGCTATCTGCAAATGTTAACAGGGCAATTCCGATCCCTCAGGCTTTCAGCTGGGTGATAAGCTTCCAAAAAACCACTCTCCAGCCTTATCTTCACCTGGAATACTTGGGTCTGATTCTAGACACATCCCAAGCAAAAGTCCTCCTTCCGGAGAACAAACTGCTGTCTCTCAGAACTCATGCACAAGACTTCAATGAGATATAATAATCAAAGTTATACCAACAGATGCCAGTCTTTAACCACTTCAGCCTCTGATGGATTTACCCCCTTCCTGACTAGAGCATTTTTTGCGATTCTGCGTCGCTTTAGCTGATAATTGCGCGTGCGACGTTGTACCCAAACAAAATTGACGTCCTTTTTTTTCCCCACAAATAGAGCTTTCTTTTGGTGGTATATGATCACCTGCGGTTTTTATTTTTTGCTCTATAAACAAAAAACAGCGAAGATTTTGAAAAAAAGCAATATCTTTTACTTTTTGCTATAATAAATATCCCCCCAAAAATATATTAAAAAAACGAAGGCGGTAAATTCAAAGGGATGTACAGGTACGCCCATTTGCCTGCCTGTGCCATTCTGCCGACGTATATGTGAGTGCGGCGGTCGGCAAGTGGTTAAGACTGCTAAGGAGTGAGTCCCTCAGTTCAGGGAACGTGGTCATCTGTGGAAGCCAAGCTCCACATCAACATTCTGGAGCCCAAAGCAACAAGGTGGCTGCGCAACACTGGACCCTTCTTCTTCAAGGACACCCATTCAGGGTGCAATCAATGCTAATGCTGTGGCCTACATCACCCACCAAGTGGGGCACTAGGAGTCATTCAGCCTTAAAGGAATCATATTAACAGAGAAACAATGGGCAGCGATCTCTGCTGTCCACATTTTGGGAGTGGAGAACTGGACAGTGCGTTACCTCAGCCATCACAACCTGGACCAAAAGGAACAGGCTCTTTGCCCCAATATCTTCAACCTCCTATGTCTGAGATAGGGGACCCCAAACATGGATATCCTGGCCTCCAGCTTGAACAACCAGTTACCTCTGTTTGTGGCAGGACCAAGAAGCACTAGCATCAGATGCCCTGATAATTCCTGGGCCCCAGTGCAGGCTAATCTATGCATTTTCTCCAATTCAAATTCTACCTCAACTGCTCCAGAAAATAAAGTAGGGGAAGAAATTGGTCATTCTCATTGCACCAAACTGGCCAAGAAGAAACTGGTACAGAGACGCACACATTCTGCTGGGAGCTCTGGCCTCTTCCCAACAGGATAAATCTGTCGTCACAGGGCCCTCTATTCCATCCTGCTTGGCTTTAATTGCATGGCTTTTGAAACGCAGGTCATAAAAGACAGATCTCTGAGTTTGTCATTCCTACTACAAGCAACTTCCAAAAGATTTACTCTCCTACCTAGAAATGGTTCTTTCTTGGTGTGAGCACAGGCGCTTCAATCCCAGAGAATATTTGCTTCACATTTTGTCTTTCCTACAATCAGAACATGGCCCTAAGCACTCTAAAAGGACAGGTTTCTGAGTTTTCTATTCTTTTTTAACCACTTCCATACCGCATATGACGTCCTGGGCTTTCAGTGGGGAAATCTGAATGATGCCTGCAGCTACAGGCATCATTCAGGTATCATTTTTTTCAACTGGTGATTCCCTGCACCGCAAGAACAAGCTTGATCGTTCTTACAGGCGGTGGGAGGGGGCTCCCGCCCTCTCCCGTCACCCTCCGATGCTTCTACCGGTTTGAATCGGCCAATGCCGGAAGTTGGTCGTAGAGAATACTGAGGGCCAGATGTCCCCGGCAGTTTTTATTACTCTTGGAGGCCCGGGCGTGACATGTGTCACGTCCAGGCCTGCAGAAGTAAACATTGCCAGGGACTAGGCTTGAAAGGCCGAGGACGTTTATTTTTTTTATTTTGATCTTGGTCTTTCCTGCCTAGAGGAGAGATGTGGGGTCTTATAGACTCCACATCTCTTCATAAAGAGGGCCTGTCATGCCCTATTCCTATTAAAAGGGATGTTTACATTCCTTCTAATAGGAATAAAAGTGATAAAAAAAAACAATGTAGGGAAAGTGTAAAATTTTTTTTTTTAAATAAACAATAAAAAAAATGTGAGCGCCCCCCTCCCCGCATGCTCACACGCAGAAGAGAACGCATATGTAGGTTGTATCCGCATATGTAAACGAGGTTCAGAACACACATGTGAGGTATCACCGCGAATGTTAGAGCAATAATTCTAGCCCAAGACCTCCTCTGTAACTTAAAATAGATAACCTGTAAAAAAATTTAAACCGTCACCTATGGAGATTTTTAACCACTTGCCGCCCGCCATATAGCAGAATGACGGTGGCAAAGTGGTTTCATTATCCTGACCGAACGTCATATGACATGATCAGGATAATGAGCCGCTGCGCTCCCCCCGGGGGAGCGCATCACGGCGATCGTTGTTGCGGGGTGTCAGTCTGACACCCCGCAACACCGATCTAGTTAAAGAGTCTCTGACGGAGACTCTTTACCACGTGATCAGCCGTGTCCAATCACGGCTGATCACAATGTCAATAGGAAGAGCCGTTGATCGGCTTTTCCTCACTCGCGTCTGACAGACGCAAGTAGAGGAGAGCCGATCGGCTGCCCTCCTGACAGGGGGGGTCTGTGCCGATTATTTATCAGCACAGCCCCCCCTCAGGTCCCACCCAGGACCACCAGGGAAGCCGTCCAGGACCACCAGGATGGCCACCACACTGGACCACCAGGTATGCCCCCTAGACCCCCAGGGAAATACCAATATGTGCCCAGGCACCTGCCAATCAGTGCCCAGGCAGCTGCCAATCAGTGCCCACTCCAATGCCTGCCAGTGCCACCAGGGATTCCTATCAGTGCCTCTTATCAGTGTCATGTATCAGTGCCCATCAGTGCTACGTATCAGTGCCCAGCAGTGCCGCCTATCAGTGCCACCCTATCAGTGCCCAGCAGTGCCGCCTTTCAGTGAACAATGAACCGCCCATTTATTCTCTAGGGTATCTGTTTTTTATATAGAGAGAGAGAGAGAAATGCTGGCATTCGTACGGTATGGAAGTGGTTAAACGTCTGACTTTGCTCTTTCTTGTCAAAATAAGGTGTATCTCATAGCCCCCCCCCCCACCCCAATTAACCCCCTTTACAGCTTCATTTGGACCTCAGTCTGCTTCTCTGCACCTTCTACAAACCACTATTTGATCACCAGGTGAAGGGGAACCTAAATATTGTTACCTAAATATGTTTTACCTTAATGCAGGCTTTACAACCACTTTAAGGATCCAACGGGACAAGTTTGGAATCACTCTAGGCCAGTGACGACGTACCTTGCCACCCCAGATGTTTTGGAACTACATTTCCCATGATGCTCATGCACTCTGAAGTGTAGTTGAGCATCATGGGAAATGTAGTTCCAAAACACCTGGGGTGCCAAGGTTCGCCATCACTGTTCTAGGCTGATTTTTTTTTTCTCTCTGGCTTCACCTGTGCTTTAAACCAGTGTTTACCTTTGCCTGGGTCTCCCAGTATTGACTCACTGTGCTAGGATTCACCTGAACACCTAATTGATCTGACTGATCAGATAGTACAAGCAGTCATGTTTATTTGTGGCACTTCTCTAAATACATCACACCTGGAAGGCCACATCAGCTTGGCTTCTGTGGTTGTTGGGACAGTGCTCTACCTAAAATCACTAAAACATCTAAGAGATCTCTGTACTCAACTTCCCTTTTCTGGAAAACTGCTCTTTAGGGCCTCTCTGGATAAGACAATAAAGAATGCCACAGGTGGCCTCCACTGCACAAAAGATCACACTTTTATTGTGTGTAAGTGCTCTTTTTGAAGCAGGTGGTCTAGGCTGATCACAGCCAGAACCCATCAACCCTGCAAAGTCCACCAAAGACTTATGAAAAGCCTTCCTTAGCATGAAGTTCTTTTCCCACCTGTGAACAACAGGGTGGGAGCACATCTGTTTTTTCGCTCTGGATGCAGGTATCTACTGGGTACAAGACAGAACTGTCTACCAATCCCAACAGTATTTGTACCCCAAATCTTCCTTTTTCTCTGCAGGATGCTCCAACCTTGTTTCAAGCAGTGCACCAACTTGTCCCCCAGAGGGTGGTTTACCTAGTTTCCCATCACAAAGGAGGTTTTACTCAAGTCTGTTTACTGTACCTAAGCAAGACTGGTCTGTTTGTCTCAAGATGGCATGTGCACGCTTTATGTACACAGAAAGAAAGATTCACATGGAACTGGTGTGTTCAGTTATATCCACTTTCTTAACCAGAGAGTTTTTGTTCGCCTCGATAAATATTAGAGATGCCTACCTTCATGTTGCAAACTTCCCTGGCCACCAGTAATTCTTTTGCTGAGAAACATTCCCTTCAATTTTGTGTTTCTCCTTCAGATTGGCTATCATTCACCTTTGGAAGGTTCCCCACTGTCCCAGCGCTGCTGAGAACCAAGCTTATCTCAATAAATTGATCATCAAGACAACGTTGGCTAAAGGGATGCAGACAAGCCTGCAGAACACTTGGCGATGAATCCCTGAAGAACTTAAGTTTACATACAGGTGATACTCGAAAAATTTGAATATTGTGCAAAAGATCATTTATTTCGCTAATGCAACTTAAAAAGTTTAAGTAATATATGAGATAGACTAATTAGATGCAAAGCAAGATAGTTCAAGCCGTGATTTGTCATAATTGTGATGATTATGGCTTACAGCTCATGAAAATCCCAAATCCACAATCTCAGAAAATTAGAATATTGTGAAAAGGTGCAATATTCTAGGCTCACTGTGTCCCACTCTAATCACCTAATTAAGCCATAACACCTGCAAAGGGTTCCTGAGCCTTTAAATGGTCTCTCAGTCTGGTTCAGTAGGAATCACAATCATGAGACTGCTGACCTGACAGTTGTGCAGAAAACCATCATTGACACCCTCCATAAGGAGGGAAAGCCTCAAAAGGTAATTGCAAAAGATGTTCCCAAAGTGCTGTATTAAAGCACATTAATAGAAAGTTATGAGGAAGGGAAAAGTGTTGAAGAAAAAGGTGCACAAGCAGCAGGGATGACCGCAGCCTGGAGAGGATTGTCAGGAAAAGGCCATTCAAAAGTGTTGGGGACTTTCACAAGGAGTGAACTGAGGCTGGAGTCAGTGCATCAAGAGCCACCACACACAGACGGATCCTGGACATGGGCTTCAAATGTCGTATTTCTCTTGTCAAGCCACTCCTGAACAACAAACAACGTCAGAAGCGCCTTACCTGGGCTAACAAAAAACAGACCTGCTCTGTTGCTCAGTGGTCCAAAGTCCTCTTTTTTTGATGAGAGAAAATTTTGCATCTCATTTGGAAACCAAGGACCCAGAGTATGGATGAAGAATGGAGAGGCACACACTGCAAGATGCTTGAAGTCCAGTGTGAAGTTTCCACAGTCTGTGTTGATTTGGGGAGCCATGTCATCTGCTGGTGTTGGTCCACTGTGCTTCAAGTCCAGGGTCAACGCAGCTGTCTACCCGGAGATTTTTGGAGCACTTCATGCTTCCTTCTGCAGACGAGCTCTATGGGGATGCTGACTTCATTTTCCAGCAGGACTTGGCACCTGCCCACACTGCCAAAAGCACCAAAACCTGGTTCAATGACCGTGGGATTACTGTGTTTGATTGGCCAGCAAACTCGCCTGACCTGAACCCCATAGAGAATCTATGGGGCATTGCCAAGAGAAAGATGAGAGACATGAGACTGAACAATGCAGAAGAGCTGAAGGCCGCTATTGAAGCATCCTGGTCTTCCATAACACCTCAGCAGTGCCACAGGCTGATACCTTCCATGCCACACCGCATTAAGGCAGTAATTGCTGCAAAATGGGCCCAAACCAAGTACTGAGTACATATGCATGCTTATACTTTTCAGAGGTCCGATATTTTTCTATGTACAGTCCTTGTTTTATTGATTGCATGTAATATTCTAATATTCTGCATTAAGGCAGTAATTGCTGCAAAATGGGCCCAAACCAAGTACCGTATTTATCGGCGTATAACACGCGCCGGCGTATAACACGCACCCCAAGTTTAGGAGGGAATTTTAAGGAAAAAAACTTTTAGGAGGGAAGTTTATGGAAAAAAAACTTACATTTAAATGCCCATCAATGCAGCCTCATCAGTGTTCATCTGCAGCCTTTCCCCAGTGTCCAGTGCAGCCTTGTCAGTCCAGCTTTGCCCCAGTGCAGCCTTGTCAGTGCAGCTTTGCCCCAGTGCAGCCTTGTCAGTGCAGCTTTGCCCCAGTGCAGCCTTGTCCCCAGTGCAGCCTTGTCCCCAGTTCAGCTTTGCCCCAGTTCAGCTTTGCCCCAGTGCAGCCTTGTCCCCAGTGGTCCGTGCAGCCTTGTCGCCGCCGACATACAAACGTTTAGTTTGTATTTTTAAACATGGCGCGCGGAGTTCGGAGAGACTCGGGGGCGCTCGTTCAGCTGAACGAGCGCCGCCGAGGACACAGTGACTGGGCGGAGCCGAGATACACATAGCCGAGGCTTCTCGGCTATTCTCGGCGCCGTTCACAGTCACGCCCAGTCCCGCCATTGGACCTGTGTTATGTCCATCATAGGGACTGGGCGTGATTGTGAACGGCGCCGAGAATAGCCGAGAAGCCTCGGCTATGTGTATCTCGGCTCCGCCCAGTCACTGTGTCCTCGGCGGCGCTCGTTCAGCTGAACGAGCGCCCCCGAGTCCCTCCGAACATGGCGGCGCCATGTTTAAAAATACAAGCTATATAAATGTCGGCGGCGATCGCGGCGATCGCTCCGACAGATCACAAAATAGCAGGGATCGGCGTATAACACGCACCCACGATTTTCCCCTTATTTTAAGGGGAAAAAAGTGCGTGTTATACGCCGATAAATACGGTACTGAGTACATATGCATGCTTATACTTTTCAGAGGTCCGATATTTTTCTATGTACAGTCCTTGTTTTATTGATTGCATGTAATATTCTAATTTTCTGAGATTGTGGATTTGGAGTTTTCATGAGCTGTAAGCCATAATCATCACAAATATGACAAATCACGGCTTGAACTATCTTGCTTTGCATGTATATTTATACATATATTCGTTTCACCTTTTAAGTTGCGTAAGTGACATGAATAAACTTCTGCACGATATTCTAATTTTTCGAGTATCACCTGTATAATTCACGAGTCATCCCTGACTACCTACACCTGTACTACCTATGCCTTATCCTGTATACCAGCCTGGCAAAGATTTTTTTTTTTTTTGCCCAAAGAGGCAGAGAATTCTGTGACTCCAGTGATTCTGTTTCTCTACAGTATATGCAAATGCAGCCCAGGTCCTGTCTCTGCAGTTGCATGTAGGTTCTGGGACTGATGGCCCTCTTTGCTTAGTTCCACAGCAAAATCTTACTAAGGGAAAAACTATGCAGATGGAACATATCTTCTGCCTGTGAACAGGGAGTTTTGTCTACAACCCTAGACCAGGGCAACTTCCATGGTGGCTCAGATCACCAGTAGTGACTCTGGGCAGTCCTTCTTTCCCTGAGAATGGATGGTTCTTACCATGAAAACAATCTGCCCCTGCTGGGGAGGTGTGATGGGCACTCAGGATGCAGAAGAAATGTGGGTTGTTAAGTAGCTTGCAGGAAATATGAGCCATGTAGCTGTCTCTACTATGTTGGGCCTGTTGTAATTCTTTGAGAAATGCAATTGTGATGGCACATTTACACCAAGGGCAGCTTATGACGCCTGGCTGCAACTTGAGAAGTGTACCACATTTTTTTCTGGGAGGAATGTTGGGTTCTAGCCATCTCGGTAGTTCATATCCCAAAATATTTACAATATAGGAGACAGACATTCTGCATCAACGGTGTCTTTAGGCAATTGGTCTTTTCACCAGGGCATATTAACCACTTCAATACAGGGCTTTTATACACCCTTCCTTCCCAGACCAAATTTTAGCTTTCAGCGCTCTCACACTTTGAATGACAATTACTCAGTCATGCTACACTGTACCCAAACCAAATTTTTATCATTTTTTTCTCACAAACATAGCTTTCTTTTGGTGGTATTTAATCACTGCTTTTTTTTTATTTTTTGCAATTTAAGCGAAAAAAGAGAGAAATTTTTGAAAAAAAAACACTTTTTTTTAGTTTTTATTGTAAAATTTTGCAAATAAGTAATTTTTCTTCATAAATTTGGGCCAAAATGTATACTGCTACATATCTTTAGTAAAAATAACCCAAATTAGTGTATATTATTTGGTCTCTGTGAAAGTTATAGAGTCTACAAGCTATGGTGCAAATCATTGAAAAATGATCACATCTGATCACACCTGATGTACTGAAGGCCTATCTCATTTCTTGAGGCCCTAACAAGCCAGGAAAGTACAAATACCCCCCAAATTACCCCTTTTTGGAAAGCAGACATTCCAAGGTATTTAGCAAGAGGCATGGTGAGCTTTTTGAAGTTGTAATTTTTTCCCACAATTCTTGGAAATTTTTTTTTTTTTTTTGCACAAAATTGTCATAATAACAAGTTATTTCTCTCACACAGCACATGCATACTTGCAATGACACCCCAAAATACATTCTGCTACTCCTCCTGAGTATAGTGATACCACATGTGTGAGACTTTTACACAGCCTGGCCACATACAGAGGTCTAAAATCCAACTAGCACCGTCAGGCATTTTACGAGCATAAATTGCACATCTCATATGATGACAACCTATCACACTTTTGAAGGCCCTGGAGCACCAGGACAATGGAAACGCCAACAAAATGACCCCATTTTGGAAAGCTAACACCCCAACGTATAATCTATGAGGCATAATTAGTCTTTTGAATGGTTCATTTTTTTCCCAAAGTTTTTGGAAACTGTGGAAAAAAAATGAAAACGCATTTTTTTTTTTACACAAAGTTGTCCATTCATAAGATATTTACAACACATAGCATGTACATAGGAGGAGTAGCAGAATGTATTTTGGGGTGTCATTTTTGCTGAGTATGGCGATACCAAATGTGTGAGACTTTTACACAGCCTGGCCACATACAGAGGCCCAACATTGAAGTAGCAGCTTCAGGCATTCTAGGAGCATAAATTACACATCTCATTTCTCAACCACCTATTACAATTTTGAAGGCCCTGGAGCACCAGGACAATGGAAACGCCCACAAAATGACCCCATTTTGGAAAGCTAACACCCCAACGTATAATCTATGAGGCATAATTAGTCTTTTGAATGGTTCATTTTTTTCCCGAAGTTTTTGGAAACTGTGGAAAAAAAATGAAAACGCATTTTTTTTTACACAAAGTTGTCCGTTCATAAGATATTTCCAACACATAGCATGTACATAGCAAAAATGACACCCCAAAATACATTCTGCTACTCCTCCTGAGTGTGGCGATACCAAGTGTGTGAGACTTTTACACAGCCTGGCCACATACAGAGGCCCAACATTGAAGTAGCAGCTCTAGGCATTCTAGGAGCATAAATTACACATCTCATTTCTCAACCACCTATTACAATTTTGAAGGCCCTAGAGCACCAGGACAACGGAAACGCCCACAAAATGACCCCATTTTGGAAAGCTAACACCCCAACGTGTAATCTATGAGGCATAATTAGTCTTTTGAATGGTTCATTTTTTTCCTGAAGTTTTTGGAAACTGGAAAAAAAATGAAAACGCATTTTTTTTACACAAAGTTGTCCATTCATAAGATATTTCCAACACATAGCATGTACATAGCAAAAATGACACCCCAAAATACATTCTGCTACTCCTGAGTATGGCGATACCACATGTGTGAGACTTTTACATTGTCTGGCCACATACAGAGGCCCAACATCCAAGTAGCACTGTCAGTTGTTCTAGGAGCATACATTACACACAAATTCCTGCCAACCTATCACATTGTTGAAGGCCCTTCATATTTCTAACACATAGCATGTACTGTACATACCAATTACAAACCAAAATACATTCTGCTGAGTAAAGGGTAAGGAAAAGATTACCTGCGGTTTCAGTAGTGCAGTGGTCCACAGAGAAGAGCATCGGTCCAGGCAGCAGGCAGGAATGTGGACAGCGACAGCAAAACAGGCAGCAGGCAGGAATAGTCAGTACAAGTAGAGATGTCAGCACAGCCAAAGCATTAGTCCAGATAGCAGGCAGGGATGTGGTCAGCAGCAGCAAAAGGATCAAAGGATCGTCCATGCAGCAGGCAGGAATACTGTCCATAGTTAGTACATGCAGCAGGCAGAGGTATGGTCAGCACAGCCAGAGTATTTGTCCAGGGAGCAGGCAGTACCATCAAGCTTAGGGCATTGGTCAGGAAAGAATGGGGACAGGGGTAGAGGCTTCTCCCACCCAAATCGCTTTGAAGCCTCCGGGCAACCAGACCCTGTTATGGGAACACAGAAAACCAAAAACTGGTTTTCTGAACTCCGAACACTATTCTGGAGCCCCTCACATATGTGAGACCCCTGTGTAGCAGGGTGAAAGATCAATCCAAGGGGCAGGCAAAAACATGGTCAACAGGCCGAGGTCAGTGCAGGTAAAAGGCAGAAATAGACGGTAGGCAGAGGCATAGTCGATACAGTCCAGGGTCAGTTCACGTGAAAGGCAAAAACATGGCGGAAAAACAATGCAGACGGTAGGCAGAGGCATAGTCGAGAAACAGGCCAGGGTCGGTTCACATGGAAGGCAATAATATGGTTGGTTGAGGAAGGTAAATATTCAGGACAGAAATTAAAAACGGGGAAATGGCAGTATTAGAAATATGGACTAATAATTTTCCAGAGTGTGATATCGCCTGAAGCATTCTCCGATGCAAAGGCCAGGTTGGGAGGGACAGTCGGTACAATGGAAGCTCGTATCTTTCCTAATTCCTCTTTTGGTGCACACCCGACATTTTTTTGGCGTCGTCTTCCGGATCCTGTTGGTGGAATATGGTCTAGGAAATGGCGCTCATGTAGTCTGCTGACAGAATCGGAGCGAATGCTTTCTGGGGGGGATACTTGCTGATAAATCAGGGCAGTGACAATGTCTTCAATAAACTTTATGAAGGTGGTGGGTGTTTCTGTGGATTTTTGGTATATTATGAAAGAATTTAAAAGGGCCAAATGAAAAAAGTAAATTGCGACTTTTTTGTACCAGAATAAGGATTTTCTTGTTGAAAGATAGGGCTGCAACAACTGATCGTTTAAATCCACCCCCCCCATGTATTTATTGTACTCAGTGATACAGGTAGGCTTGCGAACGGTACCGCGTCTTCTGTGAAGTTCCACCGAGGTGTCATCGTGGATGGTGGACATGATGTACACGTCTTTTCTATCCCTCCACTTCACAGCCAACACTTCTTCGTTCCTCAAGCTTGTCGATTCCCCCCTTGGAATGTTTGTGGTGACAAGACACTGTGGGAAGCCCTTTCGGTTTTTTCTAGTTGTACCACAGGCCAAAGTTTGTTTGAGATGTAGGTGGCGGAGAAGGGGCAAACTCGTATAATAATTATCCATATAAATATGGTACCCCTTTTGGAGGAGTGGGAATGCCAACTCCCAAACAATTTTCCCACTTATTCCCATGTACGAGGGACACTCAGGGGACTGGAGCTGGGAATCTTTCCCTTCGTACACGCGGAATGCGTACACATAACCGGTGGCACTTTCACAAAGCTTGTTAAGCTTCAAGCCATACCTCCGCCTCTTACTGGGTATATATTGTTTGATTCCCAGCCGGCCTGTGAAATGCACCAGGGATTCGTCCACAGATATATTTTTTTCAGGGACATAAACTTCGGCAAACTTCTGGGAAAAAAAATTAATTAGGGGGCGAACTTTATATAATTTGTCAAAGTTTGGGTGATTTCGGGGGGGGGGGGGGGGGCACTGTGAGTTGTCATTGAAATGCAAGAAGCGCGTTATGATTTCGTATCGGGACCTGGACATGGCTGCTGAAAAAATTGGCATATGGTGGCATATGTTCAGGGTTAGGCCTAAAAACAATTTTAGCTCCACTACTGTTAGCGGTCTCCACTCAAAAGGGCGGGCATAGCTGGAGCTGGGGTTGGCTGCAATAAATTGTTGGGCAAACAGATTAGTTTGGTCCACGATGCCTTGAATCCAATCGTTCGGGAAAAATAAATTAAAAAAATCCATTTGTGTAAATCCTGCAGTGTTGACCTGCACACCCGACTGTGCTGTAAAAGGGGGGATCGTGGCTGACCCTGTGGTAGAAGGCAGCCACAATGGGTTTGCCAAGGAATCTGGAAGATGGGTTTGGGCCCTACTTCTTTGGCGTCCACTTGTGCTGGGTCTTTCCTCCTGGGGTCTAGCAGCGCTTGTACTGGGCCCCTCCTCCTGGGGTCTACCGCCACTGGCACTGCTGGTAGCTGCCTGGTTTTCAGACCGTCGTCTTTTTGGACAGACTACTTCCTCCTCTAAATCTGATCCTGATGTGCTGCCTTCGGGGGGCTCATATTCCGAATCAGAACCAGAATCTGAGCTGTGAGAGCTCCCCGTTGCTCTCATCGGTCAGACTCAGGATCTGGTATGCCTCTTCTGGGGTGTACATCTTTCTGGACATAGTGGCTGACTGGCTGTATGTACTCTGGTGGCAAGTGATGAGGTGGCGTGTACTCTGGTGGCAGATGATGAGGTGGCGGGTACTCTGGTGGCAGGTGATGAGGTAGCGGGTACTCTGGTGGCAGGTGATGAAGTGGCGGGTACTCTGGTGGCAGGTGATGAGGTGGCAGGTGATGAGGTGGCAGGTACTCTGGTGGCAGGTGATGAGGTGGTGGGTACTCTGGTGGCAAGTACTCTGGTGGCAGGTGATGAGGTGGCGGGTACTCTGGTGGCAGGTGATGAGGTGGCGGGTACTCTGGTGGCAGGTGATGAGGTGGCGGGTACTCTGGTGGCAGGTGATGAGGTGGCGAGTACTCTGGTGGCAGGTGATGGACAGGTACTCTGAGATGACAGGTACTCTGAGGTGACAGGTACTCTGAGGTGACAGGTACTGAGGTGACAGGTACTCTTTATTTAGGAGGGGCGATCTGGGCACAGTAGTACATGTAATTAGTAACTCACTGTTAGCTGATCTCTTCTCCTCACACTGGATCGGTGTGTGAGGAGAAGAGCCCAGCAACAGCAGTTACTGTCTGACTGTGTGTGTTTGTTTACATTAGTGACCGGCTGTGATTGGACACAGCCGGTCATGTGATGCAGAGCCATGTCATTGGCTACAGTGATCGGGGCTGAGCTGTATCCAGGGGAAAAGCCTCAGCCCCGATCACCGCCCTGATCCCTCCTTCCGCCGGAAACCGCATAGTACACGCTTCCCAATGCCGCTCTGCATCCGCCGTTACTGACGCTCCGCCGCCCGCCGCCGCTTCAATACCCCCATCGGGGAACGGCTGTGTCCTGAGGGACACAACGGTACCCCGATCGCCGCTCTGCGGGCCCCCGGGGGCCCGCAGTAGCGGCGGAAAGCCGAGGCCGTCATATGACGCCCACCCAGGATGGGAGATCCCATCTGTGGACGTCATTTGACTATGGCCGGGTATTGAAGCGGTTAAAGATGGGGAACACTGGATTTGAGCTCCCGCTGCTGTTACTCAAAGTCAGTCAGCCAATCAGGAGAGAGAGGGAATGGGGTCAGGCCGGGCCGCAGCTCCGTGTCTGAATGGACACAGAGCTGTGACTCGGCTCAGGTGCCCCCATAGCAAGCTGCTTGCTGTGGGGGCACTCAACAGGACGGAGGGACCGGGAGCCTAGAAGAGGCACCCAAGAAGAGGATGATCTGGGCTGCTGTGTGCAAATCGACTGCACAGGGCAGGTAAGTATAGATGTTTGTTATTTTTATAGAAATAAAAACAAGACTTTACAATCACTTTAACTTCTGGGGAGGATTATGTCAGCAGATATTCCCATCATCCTGATTTCTCTGAACTGGCAAGAAAAGCCTAGTACTTTACCCTGGCTCAGCAGCTCACAGACGCTCTGTGGCAGCTTCCAGATTAGCTGGACTTTTTGTCCCACAAATCAATTCTGCTGCTCGGTCACTAGCTTTAATGGCATGGTTACTGTAGCTCAGATGCTGAGACAAAAGGGACTCTGAGTCAATGATGTCCACCTTTCCCATTAGCTTACTTCCGATGCTGTGAATCTCTCAGTTTTCACCCTTAGGGCAGTGACACTTCTTGGCCTTTCAGCATCAGACTTAGTTGTCACAGGCCTACAAATCTGATACCTAGTCCTCAGTCTACATGTTTGCTAAATTTAAATTTTATCCTGAGACAGGAATGAGACCTAGTCAAACAAAATTGCTGTGGCATTGGTTTGACCTTTGTGTTTTGGCTTGCCCCTCATTTTTGGGACTGCTTTGGGATGTCCCATATGTTAAAGAATAGAGTCTTGTGTCATTCGAGTGCTGGAAGAAAATAGGATTTTTTTTGTACTCGCCATAAAATTAATTTCCCAAGCAGTGATGCTGTTTTAGTTTCAAGCAAGTTCCATGAATAAAGGTGTGCTGAGAGCTCTGCAATCATGTCAGCACCAGGGTTGCCAACCCCCAACTATTTTTTTTTTTTTTTTTTTTTTACTGTCGAAACAGAAAATTTACTGACAGCACTTTTTTTTTTTTTATGGAAATTGAGATATCACAGAAATAACTACAAGTAAAGTCAAAACAGCGTGACAAAATGCAAACATGCCTAGACCTGGGGCACCCTGCATTACAACAGACAAACAAATTCTGTGGTGAACAGCGTGCACGACCATATTGCATCTCAGGCCAAGTTAACACCTGAGAGATTTCAAGCACTTTAAAGCCGAATGATCGTCCGTTTTTCTTTTTTCTTGCATGCTAGTCCCTGAAAATGAAGAAGTTACTAAAGTACGAAAATTTTCGTATGACAGAACACAAATGTGTAAGTGATGTAAGGTATTGTATTTGTATTGTATTTTGGGGTGAAAACTGTTTTGATTAAATGAAAATCATGCAAGAAAATTTTTTGTGTTTGTCCCTTTGGATAATTTCAGACGAAAGCTGTTCACCAATGAACAGATTATCTTATGATCATTTCGAAAGCCATTTTTTTGTATGATTTTCTGATAATGTGTATGGGCCTTCACACTCGAACTCAATTATCTTCATTGGTGCCTGTTAACACCTGAGCATAGTGTCACTGGAGTCGCGCATTTTAGCCAATAGACTCTAATGGGAATGTGCAAAAAAGCGTTTAATGGGTTTTTTGCCTACTAACTAACTTTCGAATGGCTAATAACAAAAAAGCGCTCAAGTATGAAACGTGCAAAAACGCCTGTACCTGACGCTCGGCTCAAGTGTGAATGGGACCCAACAGTGGTAGCTTTTAAACAGGAATGAATAAACAAAACCTGCGCCTGTTCATTGCATACACTGCACATGTAAGCCCCAATCCTTGTACTTAAAAAATACTGCTAATTGACAGTCTCACATACACACACAAACTGCAGCACATTTGAGCATTTTTCATAAATTAAGGTGGTATTAAACCCAAAATGTGATTGCTGCATTCTTTTTCTTTTTTAGGCTTACTTTCCTTTATTTTCACCTCCTCCTTTGTGATCCTGCCAGTAGGTCTGTTATTTTTCAACAAATCAAGCTATCCTGCAAATATACTAGAGGAATGGGACAAACAATTTACTACTGACAGGGGTGCTTACAATGATCAGGTTTTATTTATTTATGTAAAACGTTTTATCCCAAAATACAAAAAACTGTTGCTGTAACTACAGTGTGAGCTGATGTTTTGGCAACAATTTGTTAGTGTATGTATATCTGGTAGTTCATCTAACACTCTTCTGCCCACAGACTGACAGTACTCCTTCATCTAGAGTGGTTGAACTCTAATACAGAAGGTGTGTTACTGGCCAGATGACCAGGTGAAAACAAAGAAAGGAAAAACCTAAAAAAGAAAACTAATTCAGCCACCACATTTAATGATTGGCAAATGTTATATTTTTTTATTTTGGATTTAAAGTGTAACTTAAAGGCAAAACTTTTTTCTTGTTTTAGTTTTGGGTAGACTGGAGAGGGATTAGAACACCCGTCAGGTTCTAGTTGCTGTCTGTGTACCGGTTAGAGAGATTCACTCTCGCTATTTGTCCTGTTTAATGTTCTCATCAATTAAAAGAAAAAGAAAATCCACAATTTTGGGTTGACACCAGTGTTGGGCAAACGGTTCGGGTTATGAGTTTGGGCCAAACATTGACTGTCCGTCGAACACCTAAATAGTCGGGGCGTTCGACCGTTGGTTCAGCCAGCCGGGCGCCCTACAATGCACTGCACGTCGCACAGTGCATTGGAAGCCCTGGTTGACTGAAGTAATGAAGGTTTTGCCTAAGCAGGGCATAAAACTCTGTCAGAGCCATGATTGGAGAAAGTAATAATGACTGTGCCCAATCATGGCCCATTGCTCATAGACCCACCCCACACTATAAAAGGTTCCTTCCCAGAGCAGCCATTTGCAGTGTGATATGGAGTGGAGATAGAAATAACAGGGCTCTGTTCATTGCTACTAGCAAGTTAGTGTGCTATTGTGATTCTATTGTGAGTGTAGAGTGTCAGTGTAGTGTGAATATAGTGATAGTGCAACATGAGTGTAGTGCGACCTTCCTTTTTTCTGTCTTGTCCTCCAAGACAATTTTTTTTATTTTTTAGCTTGTTAGCTCTACGGGGTGCGGTGCAAGGCCTGTTGCTTCAAGGGGTGATCGTTCCGGAACGTTTCCAGGGTTTTTATTCAAATCTGTTTACGATCCCCCAAAAAGAGGGTACATTCGATTCTGGACCTCAAGGCCCTGAACCGCTTTGTGCGGGTGGGGACGTTCAGAATGGAGTCCATTCGCTCCGTGGTGGCATCTTTTCATCAAGGGGACTTTCTTGCCTCCATCGACATCAAGGATGCCTACCTGCACATTCCGATATGTGCACAACACCAGCAGTTCCTCCGCTTTGCTGTGGGAGGGGAGCATTATCAGTTTGCGGTGTTACCCTTTGGTCTCACCTCCGCTCCTCGGGTCTTCAACAAGGTGTTGTCCCGGTTATGGCGCTACTGCGCCAGCAGTGAATTGCTGTTCTGGGCTACCTGGACGACCTTCTGCTGCGAGCAGAGTCCCCAGCGACCCGGGTGGACAACTGGCAGGCGGATTACCTCAGTCGACAAGTGTTGGACCAAGGGAAGTGGTCCCTTCATCAGGAGGTATTTCAACAGATATGTATGCGTTGGGGCTCTCCAGAGGTAGATCTGATGGCATCCCGGTTCAACAGGAAGGTGCAAAGGTTTGTGGCCAGGTCTCCAGACCCTCTGGTGGATGCCTCAGATGCACTGGTGGTCTCCGTGGGGGCAGTATCGTGTCATCTACTCCTTTCCTCCTCTCAAGCTTCTGCCTCGGCTGTTACGCAGGATCGAGGCCGAATGAATTCTGGTCATTCTAGTGTCCCCGGACTGGCCTCATCGATCCTGGTGCGCCTGGTTGCAGACGCCCCCCTGGCGGCTCCCTCTCAGGGAGGATCTGCTATCCCAAGGGCCAATCTTCCACCTTGCTTTACCGTCGTTGGCTTTAACGGCCTGGCTGTTGAAAGCCAGGTGTTGAAGGATAGAGGCTTACCTGCGTCTGTGATTCTGACACTACTTAAAGCTGGGAAGTCTACTTCCAGGAAGGTATATCATCGGACGTGAAAAGCGTACATTTCATGGTGTGAGTCAGAGGGGTTTCACAAGCATTCCTTTTCGGTGGCTCGGATTTTGGCTTTTCTTCAGAGTAATGTTGAAAATAATTTGTCCTTGAGTACTATCAAGGGCCAGGTGTCAGCTTTGGCAGTTTTCTTTCAGCGCCCCCTGGCTTTGCCTTCCCTGATGCGTACCTTCATTCAGGGGGTGCGACATGTGGTTCCACCAGTGTGATCTCCCTTGCCACCGTGGGACTTGAATCTGGTGCTTTCAGTTCTACAGAAGCCTCCGTTTGAAAATATTCGAGAAATTCTTCTGCTCACTCTGTCACAGAAGGTGGCCTTCTTGGTGGTTATCACCTCTGCTCGTAGGGTGTTGGAATTGGCGGTGCTATCCTGTCGCACGCCCTACCTGGTGATTCATAAGAACAAGGTGGTTCTTCGTCCTTGTCCTTCGTCCCTTCCAAAAGTTGTTTCTGATTTCCATTTAAATGAAGACATTGTGTTGCCTTCCCTGTGTCCCAGGCCTTACACACCTTGGATGTGGTTCGGGCGATCAGGGTGTATTTGGTGGCCGCTGAGTCCTTTCGGGCCAAAGAAAGGGCATCAGTGACGCAAGTGTGCAAGGCGGCCACCTGGTCGTCGGTGCACACTTTCACAAAATTTTACAAATTGGATGTGCTGGCATCTGAGAATGCCTATTTTGCAGGCTGCGGTCTAGAGGGTTTTTCCTTCATGAAGGGGTTTTCTTGCTGTTCAGGTTCGGCTCCAGTTGTTCTTATTGAGCTCCAGGTTGTCTTGTTGGCCTGTTTTTTTGTTGGCTGCCCCACCCCTTATGTTTGACACTGCTTCGGGACATCCCTATGGTTCTGAATAAGGAAGCGATGTGTCTCTCAATGAACGAATGAGAAAATAGGATTTTTGACTTACCGTAAAATCAGTTTCTCTGAGTTCATTGACAGACACAGCACCCACCCCTCTAGGGAGTTTTTAATGCTTCTGACACTGCTTCAGACAAAACTGAAGGCTTGTAACAGAGAGGGGGGTGTATATCACCTAGGACTGCCCATGGGCGTGGCCAAGTCTTTTTTCTGCCTAGTGTCCTACTCCTGTAGGGGGCGATTTAACCCTATGGTTCTGAATAAGGAAGCACTGTGTTTGTCAATGAACTCAGAGAAACAGATTTTACGGTAAGTCAAAAATCCTATTTTCCCTTGCAGGGGTTTCAGCATACCTTTTTCCATCAAAAAAAATTCAGCCTAGTTGGCTCTCACTTGCAGCACTGCTGCTCTGGCCTTACACGCCAGGCCCTTGTCTGTCTCGTACAGACTGTTACACTGACCAACTTGGTGCACACAGCTAGCAGCCTCTTGCTGCACTGACTCCCCCGTGGAGCCCTCCTGACTCCTGACCAGACTTCCTATCTGCTGGGGTGGAGCCCAGAACCATGGTCCGGTTGTTACTAAAAGCCCAGCACACACCTGACCAGTTAGTATGCTGGCTGTTCTCAAAATCAGGACCCAGGACTGGGGATTTCATCCCACCCGAATCTCTCAGAAATCTCTGAGCTCCAGGTCCCAAAGTGGACTTTTCTAAGAAAGGAGGAAACGGAAAAGCCAGTTTACTCTTCATTTTAAAAGCTCCCTGGAGCCCCTCAACCCGTCCGGTTGAGAGTTCTGGGTCACAACCTCCTTCTAGGCCCTGGCAGGGTAACGCTCTGCCACAGGGGGTAAATCCTTACAGGCTGAAGGGGTTAAAGTGCACCAAACACCACTTTCCATTGATCAAAGTACATCCAAGTACACATTTCCCCATCTCTATTACATTTCGGTAATAAGCCCCCCACTATGTCTGGGTGGCCAACAAAGAGGGGCAGACGTTCCCATGGCACTGTGAGGGGGCCAGCAGCGTCTGTTTTCACAGGCAAAAGTGGACGTAGTCTGTCCTCAGGCAGGGCACCATTTCCTCCGTTTAGTGATGTTTTCCATGTTACCCAGCCACAGCATGCAGAGCAGATGGTGAACTGGTTTACTAAACCATCCTCCTCATCCTCTATCACCCAAGAAGAGGCTAGTGTGCAGTCCACCAAAGTTTCCAGAGTGGCTTATTCTGCCTCCTTGTCCACAGCTACGCCTGCCATAGCCCCAGCATCATGCATGGAGGAGTCAGCTGAGTTATTTGAAAATCGCATCAGCCACTTGCTCCTTGACAATGCACAGGCATTACTTGATTCTGATGTTGGTTCTGAGGTTGAGAAAGGTAGGAACATGAGCCTACAGAGAAGGGAGAACACTGGTAAACAACAAATTGGCAGTCATGTTCCCCCAGCCGCAGCCTATTGACAAGTTGGCGCCAGTGATGATGAGGATGAAGGGGATGATGTCACTGACTCGACTCTGTGCTGAATAGAGCAGAGGAGGAAAGTGCGTGTGAGGCACAACCCCTATTGAGGCAGCCATCATGAAAGAGTAGAGAGCAGCCACCCTATTCCATCACATTGTGGAGCTGTTATCTCCCGGCCCACTTCCCACAGCTAAGCTGTCTGGGCATTTTTTAGAACATGCGCAGCCAATCTCACTGTTGCAATTTGCAAACTTGGTCTCAAGCATGGCAAAAACACCAGCCATTTGGGTACCACATTTAACCTCCCACCACTTAGCCTGTTGGCAAGAGCACCTGAAAGCCACACAAAAGGGATGCAATTCTGCTCGTCCTCACTCCTCACCTTTCAGGTCTGTCCCTGCTATATCTCATGACCTCTCAGTGGCCTCCACTAACAGGGATAATGGTATATCAAAGGGTGTCACAGGTCCTTGCAGCGTGTTTGCCAGCAGCACACCAACAGCTATAGACTATAGTAGGCAAATGTCTCTGCCTCAGCTGCTGCAGCGAAAAAAAAATACAGTCACTGTCACCCACATGTCCAGCGTCTAAATTCAGGTTGTCAAAGCTGATGGCTTTACAACTCCTGCCTTTCTGTCTGGTGGATTGCACCCCCCCCCCCCCCCTCCGTGATTTTGCAGAATGTGCTATTTCTTTGCACGTAAGGCCATTCCAGCTCTGTACCATCACGTGGAAGGTATTATTGTGGCATCGTTGGGCAAGGCAGTCAGCTGCAATGTCCACATTACTGCTGACACATGGTCCAGCAAGCATGGCCAGGGACAATATATTTCGTTTACAGCACACTATGTAACTCTGCTTGCAACTCGGAAGGATGCAGGACAGGGCTCAGCACTGCAGCTTGTTTTGCCGCCATGTCCCTATACAGCTGGTGGTGATGATGCCAGATTTTTTCAGCTCCACCCCCTCCTCCTCCATGCCCTCCTCTGCTGAATTGTACTATGAACCACTTGTACTCCCTAAACTTTTAAGGGGATATTCAATGAGTCAGGCTAAAGGATGCCATGCAGTGCTTTAGCTGGTCTGTCTAGGGGACAGGAGCCACACCAGAGCAGAGATTCTTTCAGCTCTGCAGGGGCCCAGAGGTGGTTCAGGCCAGCAGGAGCCCGGCATGGTGGTGTGCGGTAATGACACTATCCTCCTGTCCACCCTTCAACAGGGAAAATCGACACATGCGCCATGCCTTGCACAAATTGACAGTAATGTTTCCCCAGCTGCAGCCTATTGCCAAGTTGGCTCCAGTGATGATGAGGATGAAGGGGATGATGATTAGGGCACTGACTCAACTTGGGTGCCGAATAGAGCAGAGGAGGAAAGTGGGGGTGAGGCACAACCCCAACGAGGCAGCCATCATGAAAAAGTAGAGAGCAGCCACCCTATGCCATCACATTGTGGAGCTATTATCTCCTGGCCCACTTCCCACAGCTCAGCTGTCTGGGCCTTTTTTAGAACGTGCAGCCGATCGCACTGTTACAATTTGCAAACTTGGCCTCAAGCATGGCAAAAACACCAGCCTTTTGGATACCACATGCTTGACAAGGCATTTAATCTCCAACCACTCAGCCCGTTAGCACGAGCACCTGAAAGACACACAAAAGGGACACTAGTGGAGGTGTGCAATAATGGCACTAACCTCCAGTCCACCCTTCAACAGGGAAAGTTGACACATGCGCCATGCCTGGAACATGTCCTCAATTTGGTGGTGCAGCATTTCTTAAATAGGTGCCCAGGGTTTGAAGATCTGCCAAAGCAGGCCAAAAGAGTCTGTAGACATTTCAGGTAGTCATACACAGCCAGCGCTCGGTTGGCTGAAATTCATCGGGAATTCCACCTGCCCATAAACCGCCTAATTTGTGACATGCCTACCAGATGGAATCTAACTTTGGTAATGCTGCAGGGGCTGCACATAGGGCAACAGAGGGCCATCATCAAGTATCTGTGGTTTGAGTATGGCACGACAACACTCTCAGGCAGGCTCGGCTTGTTTTCCACACGCCAGTGGCTGCTTAGAAAGGATGCATGCACTGTACTGTAATCATTTGAGGAGGTGACAAGGATGGTGAGCCGTGACAATGCATGCATCAGTGACACAATACCTCTTGTGTTGCTGCTGGAGCAGACTCTGCATGGCATTATGGACAGGGCACTCACAGCAGGCGGAAAAGGAGGACTTCCTTTCCTCTCAAGGCCTGCTTTATGCAGACACCCTTCTTGCAACACCACAGAACACACAAGAAGAGGAGGAGGATTCTGGCAGTTTGGGAGGCATTGAAGCAGAGGAAGACATAATTCAAACCTTAAGAGATGGTTTTCTGTCCCCAGAACCCTTGGGAGTAGTATATGGCTGGGAGGAGGCAGTTCCAAAGCCTGCAAAAGGACCCAAGAATTTGTGGCATCAAGGAGGAGGATCACTATTGGCAGCCCTCTTTGACCACCGTTACAAGGGGAAAGTCTCGGAACCCCTGCTGTCCTCACAGAGGAAGCAGGGGATGAATCATCTTGGGGACATCTTAAAGAGCAGTTTATGTAATGCCTTTCCAGACTCTGCTAGGTTACAGTCTCATGGAAAGGATAGTTTTGAGGCTTCTGCTCAGTGGTGCATTTCAAATCCTCTGCGCCCAGGGCTGTCAGCTTCCACATCCCATCAGCAGTATCTGCATCATATGGTGGGAGATTATCTAGGGGCGAAAACAGACATTGAGAGCTTTCCAGTAGACGATCCACTGGGTTACTGGGTCATGAGAATAGACCACTAGCCAGAACTTGCCCAGTATGCAATTGAGCTGCTGGACTGCCCTGCATCCAGCATGCTTTCCGAATGGGCATTCAGTGTTGTGACAGATAAGAGTGTGTCTGTCTACAGACTCCGTTGACCGGCTGAAATTTATCAAAATGAATCAGTTCTGGATTAGCAGCAGCTATCAAGCCCCTGATGCCAATGTCGATGATTAAGTGTATTCTGGATCTTGAATCTCTGCAAGACTGTCTACACTTCCTAGCTCTGTGGGTGTTGATTTTATCTGGTAGAAATTTTTTTGGTGTAGGTTTCATGGGCACAATTAAGACCCAAGGACCATTTTTCCACACCTGTCTGACAGGTACATATTTGAATTTTTTACAGCAAAGTTAATTCTTGCTTTTAACAAGAGTACCTCTATAGCAGGGATATGCAATTAGCAGACCTCCAGCTATTGCAGAACTACAAGACCCATGAGGTATAGCAAGACTTTGACAGCTACAAGCATGACGCGCAGAGCCATGATGGGACTTGTAGTTTTGCAACAGCTGGAGGTCCGCTAATTGCATATCCCTGCTCTATAGGGTTACAGTGTGAAAGTACCACCAAAGCCCAATTTTTCCGCACCTGTTACTTCTATCCAAAGTCTGCAAAACAGACACCAAAATTTATCCAAAAAAAATCTATAATCTTGTTCCGAGTGCACTAAATTGTGGCCTCCTCAAGCTTGCTGGGAAAATGCCTCCCCCCCCCCCCTTTTATAAATGTCATTTCTTTTTCATACATCATGGGACACAGAGTCAGGCTAATATTCAATACCTGATGGGTTATACTTCATTATTAGGTGAATAGACCAAAGGTCTTCAGACAGAAAGTGATCCCCTATATAACCCCTCCCATACAGGAAGCACTTCAGTTTTTTTATCAGTGTCTGCAAGGTGGATGGCACGGTTTGTTTGAGCTCTCTGAGCTCCAGGTCTCTAGTCCCACAAACTGTTCCAAAAATCAATCAAGGGATTGACCGATCAGATCCATTTGACACAGGCTTTTATGCTTGGATAAATGGTACCCGAGCCTCGCAAAGAAGTCTCAAGATCCTGCGAGTTTTTGCCCATAATGTGGCCTCTGGGCGCTGGACCCTGCTGAGTGGAAATCCTGGACACTACAGTGCTAAGGTATTGCCTGCAGGGTGCTGTACAGGTCCAAGGGAGTGGACCCTAAACATGAAAGGGTACCCAGTCCTTGAAGGTCCAAGTGACAGGAACCCACTGTGAAGGGTGAAGATCGGGCCCTTAGCTTCTAAGTGGCCCTGCGCCTGGACGGGTATGTGAAACCCCATTTTATTATCGTGGGGTGTCCCAGTGTTTGTAACAATCAGTCAAGCTAGCTAAAGGCTGGACACCTGTGTGCGGTGACCATACGGGGGAGTTCTGGGCTAGCTGTGGGTGTTTTGCAAAGTGTACCTTTTTTGCTTGTGTCTGGCTGTTTTTTAACTTTATGATGGCGCACCACGGTGCGTCATTTTGCCTTGGTTCACCATGGCACACGTGTGTTCACAAAAGCGCCGCTGGGCTCAGCAGTTTGTTTGGCGGCCATGGCGCACGCAGCTTCGAAGATTTGCGTTGTACGCGAATACAGTCACGCCCACATGCGTGCGCACACACGCATAGAACGTTCCGGCGCTCACCCAGCTTATTTAAGCGGTGCAGGCGAAGCATGTGGTGCTTCCAAAAGGAAGCTGTGGGACACAGAGCAGGCTCCGAACAGACACTTGCAGTGGTTCATTTTTCCTTACCTGGGTCACGTGAGTCACCAGGTGTTACTTGGCAGGCTAAAGGTGCTTGGCAGCATTGTTGCATAGGGGCTTGGTGAGCCCTATTAAAGGGTCTCCCTTCTTAGGTGTTTTAACTACACCCAAGTACTCTTTGTTTGCAGGCATTGAATGTTTTCCAAAAAGAGGAGTGGGACTAACACCATAGGGTAGGGCACACCTATGTTATCAGTAGTACCTGATAAACCTAGTTGTATCCCTAGTGTTGTATCCCCTGAAAGACCAGAGGCTCCCGGGCAATCTGAGCCACTGCGCTTATCTGGTATTGTGCCTACAGTCAACGCTGCTGCTTCACCCTTTATCACTAAGGATGAACTGTCCTCAGCCCTAGCCGGGTTAGAGCACAGGATTTCCGGCATGATTGTCTCTTTCCCGCAGGGTGGCAGGAAGCGCGACAGATCCCCCTCCCCGGAGTCTCCTAGTCTGAAGCAGGCATGGGTTGAGGATGAGGAAGGGCTGAAAGTTCAGGATTCGGTGGAGTGCCTGGCAGATGAGTCTGCTTCCGAGCAATCTGCACAAGAAGATATCCAGTCAATGTCTGCCTCTCAGTCGCAGAGGCTTTTGATCCTGGCTCTGCCTTTTGCAGAGGTGACTGAGCCCCTGGTCCTTTTTGGGATCTCTGAGACCTTTTCTGGTCACACAGTCTTTCCCGCTACACCCCCTGTTGGAACAGGCGGTGTATGCTGATTGGGAACATCCTGACAGGACTTTTTTGCCTCCTAAAAGGTTTTCCCTTTTATATCCATGGATGAAACGTTTGTTAAAAATGGAGCATGCCAGCCTTAGATGCAGCAGTCTCTTCCTTAAACAAGAACCTAACTTGTCCGGTAGATAACGCACAGGGCTTGAAAGACCCTGTTGACAAGAAATTGTAATTAATATTAAAAGCTTCCTTTTTCTTTGGCCAGTTCAGCTATTCAGCCAGCTGTTGCAGCAATTGGTATTTGCCAGTCCATAAAGGATCAAGTCAAACGGCCTGATAGGCCTAACCAGGTGGATGATCTGCCTGAAAGTAAGACAGATATTCCTCGAGCGCTGTGTTTTGCTATTGATGCTTTAAAGCAGGGGTCTCAAACTGGCGGCCCTCCAGCTGTTGCGAAACTACAAGTCCCATCATGCCTCTGCCTGTGGGAGTCATGCTTGTAATTGTCAGCCTTGCAATGCCTCATGGGACTTGTAGTTTCGCAACATCTGGAGGGCCACCAGTTTGAGACCCCTGCTTTAAAGGATTCAATACAGCAGGTTTCTCATCTGGCTCTCTTGTCTGTACATATGCACAGACTATGGCTTAAGAACTGCTCAGTCGAGCTTCCTTGTAAAAAGTTATTGGCAGGTTTCCCGTTTCAGGGGGAACGTTTATTCGGTGATCCTGGGTCCAAATTTCTTCTAAACCCAGCACCAAGCCCTCCTTTTGAGGGGACGCCCCCACTCCATCTGGTGGGGGGAAGGCTGCTGCACTTTGCGGACATTTGGAAAACAACAATTCAGGACGAGTGGGCCACCTCAATTATATCTTGCTGGAGTTAGGGGGGATGCCCCCTCAGAGGTTTCTAAGATCCAGCATTCCCCGGATCCTCCAAAAAGAAACGTATTGCTTCAGGCACTACATCATCTAGTGCATCAAGGAGTGATTGTAGAGGTTCTGGTACCCGAAAGGGGCATAGGGTTTTACTCAAACCTGTTTACGGTTCAGAAACCAAACGGGGACACAAGGCCCATTCTGGACCTAAGGTCCCTGAAAAAGTATCTATTGATACAATCCTTTTCGGATGGAGTCTGTCCGCTCAGCTTTTAGCCTTCATCGATATGAAGGATGCGTACTTACACATACCTATCTTTCAGCTTCATCAGAGGTTCCTACGTTTTGCAGTAGAGGAACGTCATTTTCAGTTTTTGCCTCTACCCTTTGGGCTTGCTACAGTTCCCCAGGTGTTCATAAAGGTCCTAGCACCAGTACTGGGTCTTTTAAGGGCCCAAGGGATCCAGGTGCTCGGGTATCTGGACGACCTCCTGCCCAGAGATCACTCAGTACAGGCTCTAGAACAGAGCATAATATACACAGTGAGATATTTGAAAAGCTTAGGCTGGATCATAAATACCAAAAAGTCAGCCTTGAGGCCAGCTCAAAGTCTAAGATATTTAGGTCTGATTCTAAACACGATCCAAGCAAGAGTATTCTTGCCACCCGTAAGGATCTGTGCCCTGAAGGATCAGGTGCATCAGATAAGGGACACCATTACAGACCCTCCATTCAGCTCTGTATGAGTCTTCTAGGGAGGATGGTATCCTCCTTCGAGGCAGTGCCCTATGCCCAGTTCCATTCCAGGCCTTTACAACAAGACATCTTGTTGGCTTGGAACAGAGAAAGAAAAGCCCTGTATTATCCAATGTGTGTGTCTCCTCAGGCATGCTTAGGCCTAAACTGGTGGTTGCAGAATCAGAACTTGCGAAAGGGAAAAGCCTTTCTCCCAGTAACTTGGAGAGTACTGACTACAGATGCCAGTCTCTAAGGCTGGGGAGTGACCCTAGATGGGCTCACAGCCCAGGGGAAATGGCCAGGGACAGAGCAGACCTTCCCCAGCAATGTCCTAGAATTACGGGCAGTATGTCTAGCCCTACGATCCTGGACGGTGGAGCTTCAGGACTGCCCTATCAGGGTTCAGTCCAATAATGCCACGGCAGTGGCCTATATAAACCACCAAGGCGGTACCAGGAGTTGTTCAGCTCTGAAAGAGGTGAACTACATACTAGCCTGGGCAGAGGGACATGTGCCAATAATATCGGCAGTCCATATCCCGGGAGTAGAGAACTGGAAGGCAGATTATCTCAGCCGCCAGCAGATCTGCCCGGGGGAATGGTCCCTACACCCAGAGGTGTTCCAGGAAATTTGCCAACGTTGGGGATGGCCAGAGGTCGACCTACTGGCATCAACGTTCAACAACAAGCTACAGCAGTTTGTGTCTCGAACAAGAGATCCTCTGGCATTTCGAGCAGATGCTCTGATCCCTCTCCTTCCACATTTGTTGTGCAGGATTTCCGAGAGCGGGGATTCCAGTCATTCTGGTGGCACCAGCCTGGCCCAGAAGGCCCTGGTTCCTAGAGATTGTGAGACTAACAATAGATAGACCATGGACGCTTCCACGTCGCCCTGATCTACTGTCTCAAGGTCCTATATTCCACCCCAATTTACAGTCTCTAAATTTGACGGTATGGCTATTGAAGCCAGGGTGTTAAAGGACCATGGCATCTCGGGACCAGTGGTGTCTACTCTAGTGAATGCTAGAAAAGCTACACCCAACGAATCAAATTCAAAATATTAATGACTACCTACAAAGCCATCCACAACTCTGCCCCCAGCTACATCACTGACCTAGTCTCAAAATACCAACCTAATCGTTCTCTTTGTTCTTCGCAAGACCTCCTGCTCTCTAGCTCTCTCATCACCTCCTCCCACGCTCGCCTCCAGGACTTTTCCAGAGCCTCTCCAAGCCTTTGGAACGCCTTACCCCAATCTGTCTGCTTATCTCCTACTCTATTAGCTTTTAGACGATCCCTAATAACCCTTCTCTTCAGAAAAGCCTATCCTACCCACACCTAAAAACTGTATTTTTATTTTGTCCATCTGATCATCCCCCACAGCTACTACCCTTTGTTCCACTTGACCTTCCCTTCTAGATTGTCAGCTCTAAAGAACAGGGCCCTGATTCCTCCTGTGTTGTATTGTAATTGTACCGTCTTCCCCGATGTTGTAAAGCGCTGCGCAAACTGTTGGCGCTATATAAATCCTGTATTATAATAATAATAACAACTAGGAAGATTTATCATAAGGTCTGGAAGACTTATATTGTTTGATGTGAATTCGGAAAATGGCATCCTCGGAAATATATGATTGGGAGAATTCTCTCTTTTCTACAGTCAGCTGTGAAAATCAAATTGGCTTTGAGTACAATCAGAGGTCAAGTTTCGGCCCTATCAGTATTCTTCCGAAGGCCTTTAGTCTCCCATTCACTGATCCAAACCTTTGTGCAAGGGGCAACTCGCTTTCTTCCCTCCATTAGGTCACCTATGTGTCCTTGGGACTTGAACTTGGTGCTGTCTGTGTTACAGAAACAACCATTTGAACCTATTAAGGAAATTCCATTAGACTTGCTGTCACGCAAGCTAGCCTTCCTGATGGCTATCACCTCAGCTAGAAGGGTGTCGGAGTTGGCGGCCCTTTCATGCAGGCAACCGTACTTGATCCTTCACCATGACAGAGTCGTGTTACGACCTATTCCATCCTTTTTGCCAAAAGTGGTTACATAGTTACATAGTTAGTAAGGTTGAATAAAGACACCAGTCCATCCAGTTCAACCTGAGTGAGTGTGGGTGCGTGTCTACAATCATCTCTATTTTTATTTAAGGTACCCATATAGCGCCGCCAATTCATGCAGCACTCCGCACATACATCGTAGACCCACATCGGTCCCTACCCTCAAGGAGCCCACAATCCAAGGTCCCCAACTCACATTCATATACTAGGGCCAGTTTTGAACAGAAGCCAATTAACCTACCAGCATGTCTTTGGAGTGTCGGCCTTTCATTTAAATCAGGACATTATTTTGGCTTCTTTATTTTTAGGTTTAGGTTTATTTGTCCAGATCTGCGGAGATCTGAGGATCAGACTCTTTTTTTGTTTTACTCATTCTACCAGGGGTGTAGGAACCTCCTGGGCTTTTCGCAATCAGGTATCTGTGGCTCAGATTTGTAAGGATGCTACCTGGTCTTCAGTGCATACGTTCACAAAATGTTATCAAGTGGAAGTTCGAGCAGCCAAGGATTCGTCTTTCGGCCGCAGTGTACTACAGGCTGCCGTATAAGTTCTGATAGCCATTGTTTGGCAGGGTGTTTCCCTCCCCTCAAGGCTATTGCTCTGGGACATCCCAGCAGGTAATGAATATTAGCCCGACTCTGTGTCCCATTATGTATGAAAAAGAAAATAGGATTTTTACGTCATACTTATCTGTAAAAATCCTTTTCTTTGAGTACATCATGGGACACAGAGATCCCTCCCCTCTTTTTTGAGGATTCAGTGCTTGCTACAAAACTGAAATGCTTCCTGTATGGAAGGGGTTATATGGGGGATCATTGGTAAATTACTACTCTTTTAAAAATTATGTTTTTACAAGTTTTTTTTATTGATACATGTCCCCAAGGGCAGTACCTGGACCCTCATACCCTTTGTATGCCCAAAAACTTGCATCTGTGTCCTCAAAATGGGAACTTTTGATTTTCCAGTTCGGGTCCTATAGACTTCAATGGGGTTAGTTATTCGGCTAAGAACTTTTCGATGTTTGAGAGTTCTAGCACAAACCAAACCGGGGGTGTTCGGCCCATCTCTAGTCTTGACACCTGAACAGTAATAGAGCGTAAATCTTTCAATGGGGACAGTGACACTGTGGGATTTCCTCACTTTGGATAGATTATCTATCACTCCCTGTTTTCGCTATGAGACAAGAAGTGAAAGGAAATCTCACTTTAATACCACTTTGAACTTTTCCATTACATGTGCACAAAAAGCTATCCCTTTGTCTAATGAAGATCTTTATTAAATCCAGCAACTGTTGAGGCAAAAGACACTTTGGGAGAAAGAGGGAGAGAAAGCAAGAGAGAGAGGGGAGAAAAGAGGAGAAACGAGGCGGAGGAACGGGGTTAAGAGTGCAAGAGGGGAAAGGGAAAGCAAGGGGGAAAGGGGAAAAGGGAGCAGTGAGAGAAGGGGGTAGAGAAGGGGAGGAAAGAAGAAAAAGTAGAGAGATGGCATAGAGATGGAGGTGGGTATAGTGGGTTGGTGGGAAGGGTAGAAAAGGCAGGAGAGAGTAGTAACTTTTTTAAAATCATATCCATAGATTGACTGAAACAACCTACGTTATAAGATACCAAGTGTCAGGTTTGCTTGCATTGTAAGATCCAAAATATGAATATGATGTTTCTTGTTCAAAGTATTGCAAATCATAAGGGCAGAATAAAATCTGGTGTAGCAGTGAAAAGATGGCTTGCGTCTGTTCTGTTTGTATATTGTCATTTTCAATCCATCTATGATTAAAAAATCTTGTTATACAGCTGAATTAGGCTAGAAGGGTACTAATGCACATAAAAGTGATTGTAAAAATATATAATTTTTTAATAACAAACATGTCATACTTGCCTGTTCTGTGCACAGAGCAGCCCCGCTCCTTCTCTTCTTGGGTCCACCCGGCTCCTCCTTTTTCTTGGTGTTCCACCATAGGAAGCCACTTCCTATGGGTGCACACGTGCAGGCTTGATCCTGAGCCATGCTTTGTGTGTCCTTTGACATACACAATGCATCTCGCCCCCGTACCCTCGTCACTGGATTGATTGACAACAGCAGAAGCCAATGGCTTCCGCTGCTTTCAGTGAAGAGGGAAAGAGAGAGCAGTGCTGATGCTTTGGGGAGGAGCTGACAATAGATTTTTTTTTACCTTAAGACTGCTCTCACACTGAGGCGCTTTACAGGTGCTACAGCTCTAAAAATAGTGCCTGTATAGTGCCTCTAAAGAGCCTCTCCTGTCTCTCCAGTGTGCAATCCCAAGTGCTTTCACACTGGAGCGGTGCGCTTGCAGGACGGTAAAAAAAGTCCTGCAAGCAGCATCTTTGCAGTGCTGCAGGGGCAGTGTATACACCGCTCCTATAGTGCCCCTGCCCATTGAAATCAATGGGGCAGTGCCGCCGAACCGCCAGCAAAGTGCCACTGCAGCGGTGGTTTGCGGGCGGTTTTAACCCTTTTTTGGCCGCTAGCGGGGGTTAAAAGCACCCCGCTAGCGGCCGAATAGCGTCTTTAAAATGACGGTAAAGCGGAGCTTTACCAGCGACGCCTCGGTGTAAAAGTACCCTAATGCAAAGAACCACTTTAAGGTTGAGCTTGTAGTATTTTATTCCCAAAATTATACGCCAAATGCATTAAATTTCAACTTCCTACAGTATGTGCATGTAACTTACTAGTGGATAGTATAAAGTATTTGCCTTTCTATCTTACCATCACTAATTTCATTATTGGTTAGAAGTCAGGTAAGCAGTTTCTGCTATGACCCAGAAGTCTAATTTAAACATTGGTCTAAAGTTAACTGTACTTGTTTTTTTCAGCTATATTGCAGTTCTAGAAAAAACAAATTGCTAATGTAGTGTTTTTTGTTTTTTTTTTAATCGGCGCATGGACAGGCAACATGAAGAAGCGCCTTCTGATGCCAAGTAGGGGTAAGAATTTCAATGTATCATTGTTTGTCCTGTGTAAACCTGACTAATATGCCCCATGTGTGGCTAAATGTATTTTCCTGTTTGTAATGTGTTGTACACGCTTGTTCATGTCAATACTGTAAGCCATAGGACTGTACTGTGGAGAAAAAGTGGAAAGAAATTGCCCCAGGGATTTTGTGGGTGGGGGGGGGGAAGAGAGGAAAAAGGAATTGTAGAGAGTAATAAATAGATGATTGGTATAGAGCAGGTGATCAGAAGTAGTAAAAAATATATTTTATTCAAAAAATTGCACAAAATATTAGTTAAAAACAATGACCAGCTCATACAAATATTTCACTAACATCATGTTACCAAGGGTTCTAATGAAAGACACACACACAGACATGATATGCTAGAGACCCAACATGTTTCGGAATATTGTAGGTACAATTCCTTCTTCAGGGGTTTCCTGTGAGTATATATTGTATGATCTAAAAAGATGCATAAATAGGACATACCAATCATTATTACAAAAATAAGTCAAGTATATTGCAATGAAATATAAACAATGAAGGTAGTAGAAATAGGGGCTTGGGAGGAAAGAAGGAGGAAACAGCGGATAATGATAAGAGAACTTACTAGTTCACAAAGCCGTAACTATATCTTAGACCGATGATAATTGATAGCAAATGGAACTCCAAATTCCGATCTCCATAGTACCAGTCAGAGATGTCTTTTGAGCAATAAATCAATATATGGGCACATCTGTTAAGAACTAAACGTTGGATATTGTATAGGATTTCTTCAGTGTGTCTAATTGGATGGCAGCATCACATCAGAAACACATCGGGTATGTCAGGCCAACGGAGTCCACAAGGAACAGCAAAAAGATCACTATCCCACCCTTTCTTTTAGGTTTGTATGGGTTTTGGTTTTATATTGTTTGTACATGCACAATGCTGCGATTATAAATTGTAACTATGACATCTATACTGTATAATCTATGTGACTTGTATTATTGCATTGTGATGGACACATAACCAATGTATGCTTTCTCTTTTTTAGCTCCACCCCCATTTTCGATCTCCTATACCAGGTCTTATATTCTTGTTTGCTTTTTGGTTTCTGTTTTTTTGTCACAAGTAAGTATTCACCATCATTTTTTCCATCGGGTTATTGCCTAGTGTCTTTCGTGTTGTCCCCCGACACGGGTAGGCCCCACACCTCTTGTGTTTGGGGCCTTACTATGAGCTCCAATGGGATCCGCCGTTCGCGCATGCGTGATACGGCTACTCTTCGGGCCAGCTGTGGACATGCCCCTCCCTCCCGTGTCGGCGGTGCTCCGTCGTCTGACGTCATTGCGCCGTTTAACGCGGTGACGCCGGACGCCACTGCATCGAGGGAACAGTACTCGGCAACTTTTTACCCCCTTGCTGACACTTCGGTCTGCTCTTGGAGGTGTGCCGCCGAGCCTGGTTCGCCCCCCCCCCCCCACAGATCACTACCATGTTGGGGATTCCCCGCCCCTTATAGGCGGTGTCTCCCATTATCAGCTGGTATTTAAATCTCTGGGTGGCAACTTCTCTTTGTTGCACACCCAGACTTCATATCCAGGAACAAGGAGATCTCAGTGCAATTTCAACTATGTAGTAAGTACCTGGCCTTGCTGCCTGTTTGTGCTATGATTCACTCTTAGCAGTTACTCAATCTTTCCAACTAATCGTGTTTATCATGGACATCCTATTGAGATATTTTGCATATATAACATCTAGTTGCACTGTATACCTCACCGCACTAGTTCTTACCGGGTCTTATACAGTGTTTTTTATTTCTGGCCACCTCTTACTCTATGACTTAATTTCATTTTATTGTTCCATGATTTATATATGACTCTTCCCCCTACCTGTCTGCAAGTAATTTACAGAGGTCTATTGACCATGAATTTGTCTGTAATTCCTTGCACCCAACAATTGTCCTATTGTGTATATAATTACATATATTAAAACTTCCTCCTCTACACCCCTCCAATTTGCCAGCTTTTACTAATGATACATATTAAGCTTTGACTTTATAGCTATACTTACACCATACTACGTTATTTATTTACATTCAGGGACCTGCACCTTTTTGTCTTTTTGCTGTTCCTTGTGGACTCCGTTGGCCTGACATACCCGATGTGTTTCTGATGTGATGCTGCCATCCAATTAGACACACTGAAGAAATCCTATACAATATCCAACGTTTAGTTCTTAACAGATGTGCCCATATACTGATTTATTGCTCAAAAGACATCTCTGACTGGTACTATGAAGATCAGAATTTGGAGTGCCATTTGCTAAACTATCAATTATTATCGGTCTAAGATACAGTTACGGCTTTGTGAACTAGTACGTTCTCTTATCATTATCAGCTGTTTCCTCCTTCTTTCCTCCCAAGCCCCCTATTTCTACTACCTTCATTGTTTATATTTCATTGCAATATACTTGACTCATTTTTGTAATAATGATTGGTATGTCCTATTTATGCATCTTTTTAGATCATACAATATATCCTCACAGCAAACCCCTGAAGAAGGAATTGTACCTATAATATTCCGAAACATGTTGGGTCTCTAGCATATCATGTCTGTATGTGTTTCTTTCATTAGAACCCTCGGTAACATGATGTTAGTGAAATATTTGTATGAGCTGTTCATTGTTTTTAACTAATATTTTGTGCAATTTTTTGAATAAAATATATTTTTTTACTATTTTTGATCACCTGCTCTATACCAATCATCTATTTATTACTCTATACAATTCCTTTTTTCTCTCTCCCCCCCCCCCCCACCCACAAAATCCCTGGGGCAATTTCTTTCCACTTTTTCTCTACAATTTTGGGATGAGGTGAGGGGTGGTTTATACCTAGATAATCATTTTCCATTAACTTGGTAGTCTGCCACTTTTCAATTTTTCAGTTTCTAGGACTGTACTGTGAGCCATAGGAAAGGTTACATTTTCTTAGTTAGGTCCACAGGTTTTGCACTCATTTTATACTGTATATTTTGTTAGATATATATATATAATCTCCATATTGAATGTTATGAATTATTGTTTCTGGCCATGAGATTGTACTAATTTTGCTCAGCACTTTTATGCACATTACAAGTGATTTTTCTTGTTATGTTGCTGAGTTGGTAGTTATTGTCACACACGTGTTTTAGGTGCAGTACGTGAACAAAAATCCAGCTTGCTGCATCTTTGATGCACTTTCATAAAATGCAATTTATATAGAGTTCAAGGGTAATGTGCCTAAAACGCATAGTAGTTGCATGGTAGTTTATGTTTTGTCTTTTTATCCTGTTTTTTTTTTTTTTTTTGTTACTCTTTTAACTGTTACAGAATGTTTGAAAGGTTGGTTGACTAGTTATAATCCCAAAGATATAAAATATTTATTTCAATAGGACTTTCTTGGTGCCAGACCATAATTACACATTTTTATCCATATAAAAAGGAATATTTTTAATGATAAAATGTAAAATATTTGCAATTTAAAACTTGCTAATATTACTATGTTCAATGAAAATTGAACCTGTACAATAAAACCCAGACACTTATACCTAGTCGCCCATTCCCTATTATGCGTTTAGGGCCTTGTACATTTACTTTCAATTATTCATTTATTAGTGGTATAGACCCTTCAAGTTTTTAGCACAAATCTTGTTCATACATGGATGCAAATTTCACAAAACTCAATACAGAAGTGGCTGCTCTATTTTGGCACGCTCTGCAGTTACCTTCTTCAAAACCAGGGATAATCTGTAGTATAAATATAGCATAGATGGAGAGCTGCACCAAATTTTGCACTCTCCAGTTTTAGTAAATCAACCCCATTGTGTTTTGACAGTGGGAATCTCCGCTGTCAGGATACACTGATTAGCAGCTGCAGCCAATTGGTTTTCCAACTTGTTTGTTTGACAGAATTTGATCTACTGATTAACTTCTGTTGAATAGGGCATCCACACATCAAAAGCAGCATATCATTGCCCATAGGAATCAGGACAAATTCCTGACTGATCGCTTCTGGCAGAAGCGGCGCGGCCTTTTGTACAAGACATCAGAGTGGCCTGGGGACAGGGAGCCTCCCCTCCGGGTTGCTCTGATGGCCACACCGCTTCTGCCAGAAGCGATCGGCCAGGGAACTGTCAGCCCAGTCCGCCCCTGCTCCCCACTCTCCCTCCGCTAATTTCCACTCGCCAAATGTTTGCATTTGGCGAGTAGAAATTTTTGAGGGCAGCGTGTGCGGACACCTTGCCCCCCCCCCCCCCCCCCCCCAATGCGGACGCCCATGCATCTATAGCCAGCTAAAGTGAAAAACAAAGGGTGAAAGATGCACCAGTAATTCAAACCAGAATCAAAACAATAGTACAATAAACTCTGTGGAACAGCTGTAGAATGGCTGCCAGAGATCATTCTAAAGCTGGCCACATCTATGGGCATGTTGGTTGTACTGAAGTGGATCTACTGGATCTACTGAAGCCTGTTAGGTTTTTTACCATTCAATCACTGCCGGCGGCTATAGCTGCCAGCAGTGATCAGTGTATTCCGATGGCTTAGAAATCTTTGACTGTCAACCCTCCACTCCTTCCATCATATAAAACGATATTGATAAGATAGAATAAGTCCGGAAAAAGGTAAAAAAAAAAGGTGAAAAGTCTGAGGGATAAAACATATCAAGAGTGACTTCAGGAACTTAATATGTACAGTCTGGAGGAAAGAAGGAAGAAGGGAGACATGATTGAAACCTTTAAATACATCAAGGGGGTGAATAAGGTTTAAGAGGGCAGTATTTTAAATATGTAACCAAGATCAAGAACCCGGAGACATGACCTCAAACTAACTGGAGGAAAATTCAAAACGAATTAGTATTAATGTAGTAAAAGGATAGTTGAGTTGAGGTAGTGAGTCAGTAAACCGTAAGGGGTTTCAAACATGCTTGGTTTTTTTTGTTTGTTTGTTTTTTGTGAAAGCTTAATTGAACAAGCTGAAGTTAAAAGCTAATTGGCTACATTTTGAACATGGTGCAAAAAACGGAAACGGAACGCGGATTTCCCACCCCGAGTTCTGGTGTGAGCTGGCCTTAAAGCATAACTCCACTTTTGTTGAGAAAAAAAAAACATTGCACCCTGTGTTATCTATGTGGATTACAAGGATTTTAACAAACTTTGTTGCAGATTCCTACCATTTGTTATTCTGAGGAAATCCCTGTGTATACCTCTGTGCCCCTGTGCTGAGTAAGTCTAATGGGAGTGGTTTCATAATTATCAATCAGCTGCTGCAGCTTCATGACACTAATGAGGAAAGCTGCTGGGTCTGCATCCCTTTAGACATGTTCCTATTAGGAATATCTCATCAAAAATTACATTTTTAATGCAGGGAATGCCTGAAATCTGACTTGTATCTTAGTGCAGACTTCTGGGAATATTGGTGAGCTAATCACACAACCAGGAAATTATGTTTCTGGGGGGCGTTCTGTATACACATTCTGTGTACAGAACACCTCCAGGTAGCTATAGTGCATTGCAATTTCAGAAAGTTACAGTGGCTGCATATTGGAAAGGTAATTTTTATTAACTTTCAATTACAATATGACTTGTGTCGCAATTGTATAAGCTGTATTATTTTTTTATTTATTTGCTATTTTTTTACCCCCACGAAAGTGGAGTTACCCTTTAAGTGTTTCTGAACCATATAAATGTTGAGCCCTTGTGGACATGGTTTTTCTCCCTGCAGTTACTATCAGTTTAAAGACAGTACGACTGTGTGGGGCTCCGCCCGCACAGCTGCTTCATTCATTCATAGAGATCCGTAAATGAATGAACTACAAATCCCGTCTTCCACCGTGGCAGACAGCTGCAGTTCTCAATTGGCTACAACAGTGCTGATCAGCACCCTAGTAGTTCACTGACACTTCTTGCAGCTGACTGTCTGCCCAATCATATGGAGGGATGGGCAGAGAGCTGTCAAGAGTGTCCTCAGGAGCCTGACATTGCACCCAATCATGGGTGCAATTCTTTGCGGGCTTCAGTTTAAAAATAATAGATGCATATTTTAAAATGGATGTAAACCCGATTCATGAAATTTGAGCTAGGCACATATATCTGCAGTGTTTTGTCATCTCTCTCAAAAGCATTATGTTCTGCAACTGTCTCCTGCTCCGTTCTTCTGTTATCAGCCTGACATATGATAAAAGCAGCCTGAGCTTTGTGTTGGGGAGGATGCTAAATAAATAGATTAGAAGAGTGCTGAACTATTCAACGATCAGAGCTGAAAGTCTCTACCTATGAGGAGAGGGGGTGTGTGCCTTTCCTCCAATCAGCTGTCTTGGCTGTATGCCCAGGCTTCACTGCAGTGCTAACCAGGAAGAGAAATTCTCCTGACACGATGTGCCCTTTCTAAACAGTATATGAAGATGAAGACAGCAAATATACATGTAAAACTTGTATGTAAGGAGAATTGTTTCATTCCTGTGTATCATATGAGGCTGTTCACTTCACTGGGTATATATGCGGGTTTACATCCACTTTAATTTTACAATGCAAAATCACGTGGATTTATTACTTTTTATTTTTTTTACTAAAGGGTCAATGCTACCCAGATGTTTTTTACATGGACATTAGTAAATAGGTTCCACAATTTTTTGAGATTACTAGGCCCACTGAGCATCTTTTTTAGTTGGGTCTTCTATAAACTGTACCAAATATTGTCTTGTAATAAATGTATATATTTCAGCCTCTTACTGTCCCAGCAATGCCATTATTCCAGGGTGGGCAAAATCCACCATTTTTATCACTGTCCCAGCCATTTTGCAGCCCTATCTGTGCAAGAAATTGAGTCTCCACCTCCTCACTAACAATGGGTGACCTATAACACAGTCCAAATTAAAGCTGAAGTCCAGGCAGAAATGTTATTACCTGTCATTACTGGAGCTTTCACACCTTATTATAAAATGTTTGTTGTTTCTTTCCCCACTGTATCATCTTTGAGAAATCCAGGGTGCATTTTCTGTACCAGGCCTTCATTTACTGTGACATCCATTTTGCAAGACCAGTGGCTGCTATGCTATGTATTCCCCTGGCCACCTGTCTTATCTCTGCCCCACTGTAGTACTTTACAGCCAGTGGGGATGTTATTGCATCCCCGCTGGCTGTAGTGGGAGGACTCAGGAGTCTGAGACTCCTGGTCTGAGCCACCCACTGTGCGTATTATTATAATGGCTGGCTATGAGGTCATGACCGAGATACAGCCCTAAGCGCCAACCCTCTGCTCCCCCAATTCTCAGCCTGTGACTGCAGCAAGAGAGAAAGTCCTTCTCCTGGCACACAGCTTTCCAAGGGATATCATGACGTCACGAGGGCAGAAAATCAAGGATTACAGGAAAAGTAAGGCACTATGATTTAAACTGTGTCAGCGGTTTAAAATAGCTTAGAGAGAAGGATCTGCAATTGTAAAGTTAGCTAGAGCCAGGAGTTCAGCTTTAACTTTGTTTTACAAAAGTTTTATTCATTTTCCAAGTTTTACAATAAAAAAAAGGTGTAAACAGCAATCAAATACACAGCGTAGTGGTACAAGTGATGTGACAAAGAAGGCACACTGCATCAATGATTTCAAGGTCACAGTAACCAATGCCAGTGAGGCTAAATGTACAATTCACTACCCAACAGTTTGCATGTCACAATAAGTAAAGAAAAAGAAAGGATGAAGAAAAAAGGGGAGAAAATAGTAAAGGTGGGAAAAGTTACAAAGGAAACTTGCCTCTTGGAAAAGAGGACAGAGGGGGAAAAAAGGAGGGGGGGGGGGGGGGCTGAAGGAGTCTCTTCTGCAGGTTTTAGCTAGATCATAGCGCCAGAGATTTGCTAAGCATGGTCAGACTGAAAGACAAGTCCTGTCTACTGTCACCTAGGTATTATATGTGATCCAATGGGGATACCGATCGGACACATGGTTTAGACACATGGTTTGGGATCATTTACCGTCAGCTTTACTTTTGAAATACACCCATCAATATGCAACTCCACCCATAATGCTTGAGCACCATCACAGTCTCCAATAACAATGTCCTCTTTCATCTGCTTTAAGATCACTTCTCACATAGGAATTTATTTACTAACACTGGAGAGTGCAAAATCAGTCTCACTTCTGCAGAGAAACCAGCTTCTATCCTCAGCTTGTTCAGTTAAAGAGGAAGTAAACTTCCTTTACTGACTCTTACCTGTAGGTAAGCCTGTAATAAGGCTTACCTATAGGTAGTGTACATTTCTCCTAAACGTGCACAATTTATTTACATTACATGCAGCCATTGACATTACTGACGCATGCGCTTGGAAGGAACAGCCACCCGTGTCCACCCTTCCCAGCCCTGTGCCGTGAATAGCAGCTCCGTGCGCATGTGCGGGAGTGACGTCATCACGGCTTGGGACAGTCACAGAGCCCACGAGCCCAGAAGCAAGATGGATGAAGATGGAAGCGGATGCAGCGCTGACGTCACGGCCCTGGAACAGCTTCATTTTAAGGTAAGTTTCATATAATGTGCTAGTGTGCAATGCATACTAACACATTATAACTTTACCTTGCATGGGGAAAAAAAGTCCAGCAGTATACAACCGCTTTAAGCTTTGGCAATAAAACCTAGAAGCTGATTGGTTTCTCTGCACAAGTGAGACTGATTTTGCACTCTCTAGCTTTAGTAAATGAACCCCACAGAGACCGACACCACCACCTTTTCATTTTACCCTGTTTGTTCAAAAGAGAGCATAGCCAGGAATAATAACAGCCTAATCATGTGAAGAATGAAGCCAAAATTCAACAATACCAACTAAATCATAGTTCTCTTCATGCACCGAAGCTTGCAACTCCCTTACTTTGCTTGATAGGCTTCTGCCATTGATGAGCAAACACTAATTGTTGCATTTTGCACTTGTGTTTTGCTTATCTTTTTTACAGTAGTAGTACAAACAGTACTATAATTGCCGGTGGTTGTTTGTAATATGGATAACTCCTTATCACATGCCATAGCCCTCCATCCATTTTCCCTCATCCCTCTTTCTCTATTAGTGTCAGACTTCTAATTCTTTCTTTCTAATTTCTAATTCTTTCTTTCCTCAATCCTAGTTTAAATACTCCACCCCTCCCATAAACCTCTCCCCAGCACAGCAGACCCCATCAATTTAGGCGCAAACCATCTTTAGCATATAGGTTGTGCCCTATGCTTCTATAAATATTAAGAATTGAGATTATTATATATAAGAGGAATACTAGAATGATTTTCATTCTTTTGTTTTCGGTTCAGATTTGAGCCATTGTTGCCTCTTTCCCCCTGCAGTCCCCCTGCAGTCGCCACCTACAATTTGCCCCTGTTTTGTGCCCTTATCGAATGATACACAAACACATTGATTTTAAAAAAATCTAATAATGTAAACAAAGTTCTAAGAAATTATGTATATATGTTTAATGTGACATTAAAATGCTATATTTATACTATAACATTTCCTTGCTTTTGAAGAAGCTGGCTCTGAAAAGCTTAAAATGGAGCGACCACTCTGTACAGCGCTAACTGAAAATTATATACATGTAGGAGCAAGATTTGTCTTAAAAGCTTGAAGGGGCTATACACCTAATTTATCAATTATTTCAAGTAAATGTATGAGGCACTAAATACGTAACGGGGAATGGGTGACTGGGAATTAGTGTCTGAGTCCTATTGTATATGTTCAACATTTATTGATACTATGCACATTTTAAATGACACAAATTTTACAGTTTATCAACAAAAGTGTATCTTTTTATGTGGAGAAAAACGTGTGATTAATGTCTGGAACCAAGAAAGTCCCATTGAAATTAATATTGTATAGCTTTGGTATTGTAAAGGACTTGGGGCCTATCATCACTCACCAACCCACTTGTAATCCTATAATAAATTATTTCAAAATAATCCTCTTTGCTTTTTGATGTCCAGTTCTGTGTCCTGTCCTAGTAATCTGTGCTTCTGTTAAAAGTACTGGGCAGTGTACAGATTGAATTGTTAACTATATTTTTGTATGAGGGACAATCATGATTTATACTGTTACTGTACAATTTTAGGGTCTTTGATACATGTATACTACATACATAAACACTGCAATCAAAATGCATAAGACCTTGAGAACTGCAGACAAGATTTAAACAAGTGAATCGTGATGTCTGTGTGCCTGTGTAATTTATCATAATGATTGAAGTGAAATTAATCTATTTGAGTCCTACTCCATATTATACAATTAGTAATGTGAATATACACCAGGGTACACTTAATAATACTGGATGATTGAACACTTTGCGCAGCACTGTTTCTTATATTATCTTACACAATTTGTAATGCAATTGCAGAAACTGTTTGTGAACCTGTAAGAACTTTCTGGTTCACCTAGTCTTAAAAATAAACCAGGAAAGTCAGTTACTTAACAAACATGATCATTTTATTTATTATGTCCACATTTGTTTATTTGATATTAAACCCCAAAGCAAAAATGTATTATATTGCAGCCTACCCAAATTCATAGATGTCATATCTGCATTTTTTTTAGGCTTTTTTCCTTTATTTTACACTTTAATAGACCAAGCTGTCCAACAGAAGTGGCAGTTAAAGGGTTGAGACAAACTATTTACCACTGACAATGGTGCTTACAATGGTCAGCTTTTATTAACTTATGTAAAACTAAAGGTTTTACAATAACGTTAGCCAAGTCCATCTACTGTAAATCTGCTAATCTAACACTACTGTTTCCCCAGATTGACATGTTACTGTCCAAAGCTGTTTTACTACTTCATCCAGAATGCAGCCACCCTATGTGCTGGTTCACACAACAGTTTCTGCTTCCTGGTGTGTTTTTGATGAATTTTCTCCTCTTTTTCTTTATCTCAAGTCAGGACATGTGCATTCTTGTTAGTTTTTTATGCGTTCCGGTGCATTTTGTATGCATTTTGCTGTGTTCCATGCAGAAAAAATACAGCATGCTATACTTTTATTGACTGCGCTGGTGTTTGAATCAGGACCATTGGAAAACCACTGTGCATGCATTTTTGATGCAGATTAAAAACACATTGGACTGCATCTGGTGTGAACCAGCCCTAAGACAAGAAGTGTGTTACTGGCCAAATCACCAGTAAAAGGGTAAAAGTATAATAAAGGGCTAATGCACATAGGGGGGAAAAAATGCTGCTTTTACAGAGTTTTTTTTTCAGCCCGTAAAAGCTCTTCTATGTTAGCCTATATGGCCAAGCACACATAGGCATTTACAGGCATATTAGAAGAGAAGTATTTTCAGGCCGGAAAAAAAAACACCACCAGCGCAATCAGGAGTGAAGCTTTTGGGCAGAAAAATGCTAGATGGGCAGAAAAATATCTAAATGCACCTAAACGCTAGATGTGTTTAGCACCTGAGCATGCGTTTATGCCAGTGGCCAGAATGAAGTAATATAACTGGCCAATGGCATCCATTAACACTCAAACGTTTGACATGCCTAAACACGTGCAATACATAGCTTAAGGCCGGTTCACACTGGTGCGACAATCACTCTGACTTTGAGAGCACAAGTCGCATTACATGTAAAAATCAATATTTCCCTATGAGAGCTGTCTTAACTGGTCCGACTTGTACCGGTCCGACTTTGGAAAAGGTTCCTGCACTACTTTGGTCAGATTGCTGTCTGATTTTTTTATAAATAAAAATGTAAGAAAACGGCATTGGGATCCCCCAAAAAATCCTTACCACACTCTTATCCAAGCATGCAGCCCGGCAGGCCAGGAAAGAGGGGGGGCGAGCGGGCTCTATCCCCCCCCACTCCAAAGCACCTTGTCCCCATGTTGATGTAGACAAGAGTCTCTTCCCCACAACCCTGGGATGTAGTTGTAGGGGTCTGCGGGCAGTGGGCTTATTGGAATCTGAGAAAGGGGCCCCAAGATCCCCCCCCAATGTGAATGAGTATGGGGTACATAGTAGCCATACCCATTCACCCCAAAAAAAAGTAGTGTAACAAAAAAACATGAGGCAGTTTTTGACAAGTCCTTTATTAAAAATTACTAATGTCCCAAGATGTAGATCCAACGTCAATTATGATGTCTTCCTCCGCCACCACCAATCCCGATAAAAAAAAAAACGCTCCCCCCCAATGAATGCTTCCACCATTCTGGAAATTCTCATGTCTGACAGTTCTTATTTAGCTGTGGGGCATGTCCATGCGGTGACATAACTCGAAGACCCCATCCTCCTGTGACATCACAAACCCCGACACCACATGCCCAAGCCCCATAGTTATATAAGAACTGTCAGACACCGGACCTGACAGAATGGCGGGAGTCAGCATCAGGGGAGGAGCATTTTTTTTTTTTTTTTTGCTTTTTCCAGCGGGTTGGCGGCTGAAGACATTGTGATTGACGTTGGAGCTACCACGGGGTTTTTTTAAACTGCACTTTTTTTGGGTGCATGGGTAGGACCCCATACTCATTCACATGGCACATGGGAGGGCAGGATCTGGGGGCCCCCTTGTTAAAGAGGGCTTCCATATTCCGATAAGCCCCCCACCTCCATACCCCCACAACCACAGCTCATGGCTGTGGGAAAGAAGCCCTTGTCCCTATCAACATGGTGGCAAGGTGATTTTGGGGTGGGTCATAGCTCATCCCCCCTTTCCTGACCTGCCAGGCTGCATTCTCAGATAAGGGTCTGGTATGGATTTTGGGGGGGGACCCCACGCCGTACTTTTTATTTTTATTTTAGCATGGGGTTCCCCCCTCAAGAGGGAAGGGCCTGGTGTGGATTTTAGTGAGGGACCCCAAGCCAGTTTTTTTTTTTTTTTTTTTTTTTTTTTTTTGGATAAATTTGGCGTGAGGTTTCATCCATATCAGAACCAAATAAATTGTTTTGATTGGTCAAAGGACAAGTCACACACAACTTAAAGTCGGATCAAAATCGAATCCTGTTCATTAAAGTCGCATGGAAGTTGGACTGAAGTCGCATGGATGGAAAGTCATGCAACTTTCATGTTGCACCAGTGTGAGCATGGCCTTAGGCATGTTTTTTTTTTTTTTTCAAGCTGCTTTTTCCGACCAAGAGAAAAAAGGAGCTCAGAGGAGAAAACCAAACACCCCGTGTGCATGAAGCCAAAATTAAAAAAAAGCCAAGAAAAGAAAACAAATGCATACTGCATTTTTGTTTTTGGGTTTAACACCACTTTAAGAGTAAATCCACCCAAACTTAATGTTTCAGTTATAGGTGAGGTTTAGTGGGTGGAATTTCACACCTGTTTCTTATATCTGTTAGTTATCCAATGATGAGACTTTCTGGTTCTCTTTCCACACATTTTTGAGTTTTGGGCATTCATTTTCACCCAAGTAACATATAATAAATACAAAGTCCAGTGCAAAGAGTAGGAGTAACAGGCCTTAGTATACGTGTTTACAGAGGCGGCTCTCTAATTAGGCAAATAAGGTGGTCGCCTGAGGCCCCTCGCTCCTAGGGGCCTTGCGGCCGCCTAAATTGCCTGATGTGCATGTGGAAGAATGGGAGGGAATGTCCCCGGTCAGGGTCCCCAAGCTTGCAGGGTGAGTGGGCGGGGCTGGTAAAGCGTCACTGTCTTCCGTATACAGCGCTGCTGCAGACAAATTGTAGAGGAGGCGGAGCTGCCGGCCACTTCTGAACCCGCCAGGAGGTAGGGGCGGACTGGGCAGAGAGGCCTTGTAAAAATGCTGCTTGCTCTGCAACGCTGCAGACAGCCGTGACACCCGTTGGTGTTCTGCCGAGAAAGTTCCCCTCGGGGGATAATGACCCCCTGTACTGCGCAGGCGCAGCTCTTGCTCAGTACGAACAACAAGGGAGCCGCCGAAGAGATCCGAAGCTGAACAGCTGTGAGTGAGCTGTACACGGCACCTGCGCAATGAGCAAGACATTGTGGCCGACGCTGCCGCACGCTCCCGATGCTCGTGCTACTCTGCAAGGGGCAGGTGTATTACTGTGATAATGTGTTTATTTTCCGCCCCTTGCAGAGTAGCACGAGCATCGGGAGCATGCGGCATTGTCTGGTAGCATCGGGAGTATGTGGTAGAATGTGGTGTTAAATGTGCGCAGGCGCGGTGTAAAGCTGACGCTCAGCTGTGTATGTTCGGCTATTTTCGGCTCGGTAGTGCTTCGTACTGCGCAAGCGCTGCTCCTGCGCAGTACATGGGGGTCATTATCCGCTGTGGGAACTGTTTTGGCAAGACACCGTACTGCGCAGTACAGGGGGGTCCTTATCCGCCGGGGGAACTTTTGCGGCAAGACACCGGCCGCCGCTGCACTGTGTTAAATCTGCAGCAGAGCGGTGCGAGCATGCTATGGGTCTAACCGACGCACGCCAGACAGGAGCTTCCTAGTCCCACGTGATGTCATTCACAGGCCGGGAGGCGGGATGAAAAGGCAGAGGAGATTGCTGCTGCACAGACCTGCGAGGAGCCTGTGAAGCCCCGTGCAACAGTGTGCAAGTAAGTTTGCAGAGGCCAAAAACCTTACCTAAGGCACTATTGTGTCAATGGCTTAGCTGTGTTAACTGCCTGAAGTGTTTAACTCTTTGGGGGGGTTAATTTACAATGGTATTTGTAATATGCAGCATGGAGGAGGTTAATGCATTACTATACATTAGTGACCAGTGGCAGTTAATTAACCCTTTTGTGCTGCATTAATGGCAACAGTATCAGTGTTAATTAACCCCTATATGGTGCAAAATGAAAGGGTTCATAAACACTGATATTGATGCAGTACAAAGGGGTTAATTAACTGCCACTGGCCACTGCAATGCATCATTGGTGTATTTGATACTACCCCCCCACCATACACTCTGCACCCCTCTCATGTCATATTACCCCCCCACCATACACTCCGCACCCCTCTCATGTCATATTACCACCTCACCATACACTCCGCACCCCTCTCATGTCATATTACCCCCCCACACCATGCACTCTGGACCCCTCTCATGTCATATTACCCCCCACCATACACTCCGCACCCCTCTCATGTCATATTACCCCCCACCATACACTCCGCACCCCTCTCATGTACATGCTACCCACCATACACTCCGCATCCCTCTCATGTCATACTACCCACCTCCATACACTCCACACCCCTCTCATGTACATACTACCCACCTCCATATACTCTGCACCCCTCTCATGTCATACTACCCACCTCCATACACTCCGCACCCCTCTCATGTACATGCTACCCACCTCCATAGATTCCGCAACCCTCTCCTGTACATATTACCCGCTGTCATACCCTCCACTTTCCTCTCCTACTCAGGTTTACCACCATTGTACAATAGGGGCCCCTACTAGGGAGATGGTGACCTGTGGCATACAGAAAAAACAGTGAGTGTAGATAAATTATGCTACCTATTGGGCATGGCTTTTTAGTTTGATTAGAAATGTTAGTGTGGTTTTTTTTTTGGTTTTTTTTCTTTACAGTTTTATTTATTTATTTTTTTACAATCTTTTTATTTATTTTTTATGTTTTTTGGTGAGAGTTTTTGGTTTCTTTGGTGAGATATCAGGGGTCTAAACGGACCCTGTCTCACTTTTGACACGGAGAACGTAAATGAGGAAACACATTCCCCAGTTCCTTTATAGCGTCAGCTGCACTGCAGATGAATGAACAGGAGACAGAGGCTCCTGTTAACTCATAAACTAAAGCATAGTATGCTATGAATGAACACAGTGAGTGATCAGTTCCAATTACTCACTGTGTTCTTTTAGAAAAGGTCCAGCCCCTTTCCCCGGCCTCTATCCTGAAGATCCCCCCCCCCCCCCCCCCACAGCAGTCAGCTGGAGAGCAGAGGAGGGAAGTCGGCAGGGCTGGGGGGGGGGGGGGGCACACCATTATTTTTTATCACTTTAATTATTTTTAAAGACAGTGGGGCCTCATGTCTAAGTTTTGCCTAAGGCCTCACAAAGCCTAGAGCTGCCTCTGTGTGTCTACTTTGAAATTCATGCACAGATATTTCACCAACAGAACCCCTCAGAGTCCATTTTTCAGAATTCATCAAAAACTAAAATATCAGTTTTAAGTGGACTGACAGTGGTTGTAAACCCCTTCATACAAGGAAGTACCCTTACATGGTGAAATGACTAGCCTCAGGTGATGCACAGAGATGAAACAGATCCTCCTACATAAGATGTGCCTGTATCTGTACCTTCTCTCCTCTACAGCTGTTCAAAGTAAAGCATTTACACAGTATTTCTCACCTACAGAAGACAGGGGAACTGATGTCATACAATGCACAGTATAGAGCAGGGAGCTGAGTTCAAACTGAGCTCTGAGTGGAGGGAAAGGACACAACCCCTCTGCACAGTTTTCATAGGAAAACAGGCACAGCTGAGGCTGCCAAGCACCTGCTGTGTATTGGGGGTGGCGTCTCCCGGGATTGCTTGATGTCGATATACAGTAGATCTCTTAAGTGACATAAGCAGAAAGAAGAGGAATGTCAGCAGACAGAAATCACACAATGTGCTTTGGATTGAGGCAAGATGCACACTATAGGACAGTGATGGCAAACCTTGGCAACCCAGATGTTTTGAAACTACATTTCCCATGATGCTCAACTACATTGCAGAGTGCATGAGCATCATGGGAAATGTAGTTCCAAAACATCTGGGGTGCCAAGGTTCGCCATCACTGCTATAGGATATGCTTTTTTATTTTTTCATTTCAGGGGCTTACAGCCCCTTTAAGTTTTGTTTCCTGCCTGCTGTGTGTATATTGTGATTTTCTCAGTTTAAAATAAGCTGTTCTACTTGAAACATTGTCCCTAGCTTTCTTGTATTTCTTTGAGGGACTTCTGTGCAAATTGTAGGATTTCCTATAACGTGGGTTATTTTTTAAGTGTTCTGTTTAATTGTATGATGGTGGCAAAAATATTACTGTAGTTCTTGTGTTCTTCATTCTAAGGTGGCCATAAAGTTTACAGTTTTTCATCAAGATAACCTGTCATGAGAGCCTGCTATACCCGGCCTGAATATGTAAGGTGTCTTGCTGTTGTGCTGACACTTGTTCATCAGTGCTTCAAGTCTCTGATTTCTTGTATGTTGAAAAGGACATCTGCCTTTTTCATATATTTTCCAAATTAGTGATTTACACTAGCATTTTACACTAGCAATCCTCTTATGTTAATTCATGGCAAATTTAATGATAAGCTGACTTTCTATATTGTTTTCTAAATTGTCAAAATATTATTTATATGTGCATAATAAGGTCCCTATCAGAAATACAAACCTAGTCCTATATCGGTAGAAGGTAAAAAAAAAAAAAAATGGTGCGATCTTTTACTTTTGAATAACTGCTTCCCAAACGATTTCTTTTTTCCTCTTTATCACTAGGCTAGGGAGCTTTGGTAGCAGTCACTGAAATTTCCAGGAGCACCAAGGTTCTAAGAAACCTTGAACACTACTAAAAGGTGCATATTTAGCATTCTGCTTTGGATGGGGGACACAAGGTTTAAGTGGGCGTATTTAAAAGGTAAAAAACAAACACAAGAGGGCGCCTCCATCTAGGTGTAGCGATTTATTTAAAAAAAAATAGACATATGCCTGCTGAGCTCTGCAGCCTTATGGTGATGCTATGGAGGTCTATGACAAGTCTTGATCCAATTTTATCTAGTGAGTGCATTTCTATTGTCTTTCATACTTTTTTTTTTTAGTTACATAGTAGGTGAGGTCGAAAAAAGACAAAAGTCCATCCTATATGTGTGATTATATGTCAGTATTACATTGTATATCCCTGTATGTTGCGGTCGTTCAGGTGCTTATCTAATAGTTTATTGAAACTATCGATGCCCCCCCGCTGAGACCACCGCCTGTGGAAGGGAATTCCACATCATTGCCGCTCTTACAGTAAAGAACCCTCTACATAGTTTAAGGTTAAACCTCTTTTCTTCTCATTTTAATGAGTGGCCACAAGTCTTGTTAAACTCCCTTTCGCGAAAAAGTTTTATCCCTATTGTGGGGTCACCAGTATGGTATTTGTATATTAAAATCATATCCCCTCTCAAGCGTCTCTTCTCCAGAGAGAATAAGTTCAGTGCTCGCAACCTTTCCTCATAACTAATATCCTCCAGACCCTTTATTAGCTTTGTTGCCCTTCTTTGTACTCGCTCCATTTCCAGTACATCCTTCCTGAGGACTGGTGCCCAGAACTGGACAGCATACTCTAGGTGCGGCCGGACCAGAGTCTTGTAGAGCGGGAGAATTATCGTATTATCTCTGGAATTAATCTCCTTTTTAATGCATGCCAATATTCAGTTTGCTTTGTTAGCAGCAGCTTGGCATTGCATGCCATTGCTGAGCCCATCATCTACTAGGACCCCCCAGGTCCTTTTCCATCCTAGATTCCCCCAGAGGTTCTCCCCCAGTGTATAGATTGCATTCATATTTTTGCCACCCGAATGCATTATTTTACATTTTTCTACATTGAACCTCATTTGCCATGTGGTTTCCCACCCATTAATTTGTTCAGATCTTTTTGCAAGGTTTCCACATCCTGCGGAGAAGTTATTGCCCTGCTTAACTTAGTATCGTCCGCAAATACAGAGATTGAACTGTTTACCCCATCCTCCAGGTCGTTTATGAACAAATTAAACAGGATTGGTCCCAGCACAGAACACTGGGGGACCCCACTACCCACCCCTGACCATTCCGAGTACTCCCCATTTATCACCACCCTCTGAACTCACCCTTGTAGCCAGTATTCAATCCATGTACTCACCCTATGGTCCATGCCAACGGACCTTATTTTGTACAGTAAACGTTTATGGGGAACTGTGTCAAATGCTTTTGCAAACTCCAGATACACCACGTCTACGGGCCTTCCTTCATCTAGATGGCAACTCGCCTCCTCAGAAGGTTAATAGATTGGTTTGGCAAGAAAGATTCTTCTTGAATCCATGCTGATTACTGCTAATGATACCGTTCTCATTACTAAAATCTTGTATATAGTCCCTTATCATCCCCTCCAAGAGTTTACATACTATTGATGTTAGGCTAACTGGTCTGTAATTCCCAGGGATGTATTTTGGGCCCTTTTTAAATATTGGTGCTACATTGGCTTTTCTCCAATCAGCTAGTACCATTCCAGTCAGTAGACTGTCAGTAAATGGTCTGGTAATTACTTGACTGAGTTCCCTAAGTATCCTTCGGGTGAAGCCATCTGGTCCCGGTGATTAATTAATGTTAAGTTTCCCAAGTTTAATTTTAATTCTGTCCTCTGTTAACCATGAAGGTGCTTCCTATGATGTGTCATGAGGATAAACCACTGCAGTTTTGGTTACTGAAGCCCCCCTGATTCCCTCGTGAAGACTGAGGAGAATAAATTCAATACCTTCGCCATATCCCCATCCTTTGTAACCAGATGTCCTTTCTCATTCTTTATGGGGCCAACCAATATGGTCTGTCCTCCCTTTTTTACTGTTTACATACTTAAAGAATTTCTTGAGATTTTTTTTTGCTCTCCTCCGCCATGTTCTATCTTAGCCGTCCTTAATGTACCCTTACATTTCTTGTTGCATTCTTTAAAAAGTCTGAATGCTGATGATGATTCCTCAACCTTGTATTTTTTAAAGGCCTTCTCCTTTGCTTTTATATGCATTTTTACATTGGAGTTAAGCCATCCAGGAATTTTGTTCGCTCTTTTAAATTTATCACTCAATGGGATGCATTGGCTAATGCCCTTATTTAATATGCTCTTAAAGCAAACCCATCTCTCCTCAGTGTTCTTTGTTCCTAAGATTTTATCCCAATTTTTGCCTTCTAGCAAGGTTCGTGGTTTAGGGAAGTTGGCTCTTTTGAAATTCAGTGTCTTTGTATTCCCCTTATGTTTCCTAATTGTGTGATTTATACTGAGGCCAATTGACCTGTGATCGCTGTTACTTAAATTGCCCCGTATTTCCACATCCATGATCCGGTCTGTATTGTTGGTAATCAGTAGATCCAGTAACGCTTTATTTCTAGTTGGTGCGTCTAGCATCTGACCCATAAAATTGTCCTGTAAGACATTTAGGAACTGGCGAGCCTTAGATGAATGCGTGGTTCCCTCCACCCAGTCTATGTGTGGTTAATTAAAATCCCCCATTATGATAATACTTCCCCTCCTTGCTGCTGATTCAAATTGTGATAGGAGATGTCTCCCCTTCCTCCCTCAGGTTAGGGGGCCTATAGCATACTCCCAGTATTATTTTGCCCTTAGCTTCATCCCTTTGGAGCTCTACCCATAAGAATTTCACCTCCTCCCTAGCTCCCTTAGTGATGTCATCTCTCACATTCACTTGTACATTATTCTTGATATATAGGCATATCCCTCCCCCTTTTTCACCCTCTCTATCCTTGCGATAAAGGGTATACCCTTGAATGATTGCCAGCCAACCATGAGAGCTGTTGAACCAGGTCTCTGAAATTCCCACAAAATCCAAATCCTCCTCGTACAACAGTATCACTAGTTTACCCATCTTGTCTGCCAGGCTCCTGGCATTGGTGAACATGCCACGTAGTTTAGACCAGTTGCATATTATCCTCTTATTGGGTGTTCTGAGATTGCAACCAGGACTTGCTACTATACTTACCTTGAGCTTATGTGTTTTGGTCAACCTACCACTAATTCCCCCCAATACTACCCTCTGGAATATGTTCCACACTGACTATCTCTACCTCTGGACCCTCCCCCTCATCGTCTAGTTAAAAACCATTCCAACTTTTTGGCCATCTTCATTCCCAGCTGATCTGCACCCTCCTCATTTAGATGCAGTCCATCCCTTCTATGGTACTGGTTATCGACTGAGAAATCGGCCCAGTCCTCCAGGAACCCAAACCCCTCCTTACTACACCTGCTCCTCAGCCACTTGTTTACTTCCCTAATCTGCCTCTGCCTTTCTGGTGTGGTTCGATGTACCGGTAGTATTCCTGGGAATACTACCTTGGAGGTCCTTTTCCTCAATTTAGCTCCCAAGTCCCTAAAATCGCTCTTTAGGACACTCCATCTGCCTCTGACTTTGTCATTGGTGCCAATGTGCACCTATTATATGTAAGTACAGTACAGTATCTCAGAGAAGTGAGTACACCCCTCACATTTTTGCAAATATTTTATTAAATCTTTTCATGTGACAACACTGAAGAAATTACACTTTGTTCCATTGTAAAGTAGTGAGTGAACAGCTTGTATATGTAAATTTGCTGTCCCCTCAAAATAACTCCACACACAGCCACTAATGCCTAAACCGCTGGCAACAAAAGTGAGTACAGTGAAAATTTCCAAATTGGGCCCAATAAGCCATTTTCCCTCCCCGGTGTCATGTGACTCATTAGTGTTACAAGGTCTCAGGTGTGAATGGTGTGCAGGTGTGTTAAATTCTGTGTTATCGCTCTCACTCTCTCATACTGGTCACTGGAAGTTCAACATGGCACCTCATGGCAAAGAACTCTCTGAGGATCTGAAAAAAAGAATTGTTGCTCTACATAAAGATGGCATAAGCTGTAAGAAGATTGCCAAGACCCTTAAACTGAACTGCAGCGCGCTGGTAAAGACCATACAGCGGTTTAACAGGACAGGTTCCACTCAGAACAGGCCTCGCCATGGTCAACCAAAGCAGTTGAGTGCACGTGCTCAGCGTCATATCCAGAAGTTGTCTTTGGGAAATAGACTTATGAGTGCTGCCAGGGTTGCTGCAGAGGTTGAAGGGGTGAGGGGTGATGGGTCAGCCTGTCAGTGCTCAGACCATACGCCGCACACTGCATCAAATTGGTCTGCATGGCTGTGGTCCCAGAAGGAAGCCTCTTCTAAAGATGATGCACAAGAAAGTCCCCAAACAGTTTGCTGAAGACAAGCAGACTAAGGACATGGATTACTGGAACCATGTCCTGTCCATGTCCTGTGGTCTGATGAGACCAAGATAAACTTATTTGGTTTAGATGGTGTCAAGCGTGTGTGGCGGCAACCAGGTGAGGAGTACAAAGACAGTCATGCATGGTGGTGAGAGTGTCATGGTCTGGGGCTGCATAAGTGCTGCCGGCACTGGGGAGCTACAGTTCATTAAGGGAACCATGAATGCCAACATGTACTGTGATGTATTGAAGTAGAGCATGATCCCCTCCCTTCAGAGACTGGGCCACAGGGCAGTATTCCAACATGGTAACGACCCCAAACACGCCTCTAAGACGACCACTGCCTTGCTAAAGATGCTTAGGGGAAAGGTGATGGACTGGCCAAGCACGTCTCCAGACCTAAACCCTATTGGGCATCTGTGGGGCATCTTCAAACAGAAGGTGGAGGAGCGCAAGGTCTCCAACATCCACCAGCTCTGTGATGTCGTCATTGAGGAGTGGAAGAGGACTCCAGTGGCAACCTGTGAAGCTCTGGTGAACTCCATGCCTAAGAGGGTTAAGGCAGTGCTGGAAAATAATGGTGGCAATACAAAATATTGACACTTTGGACCCAATTTGGACATTTTCACTTAGGGGTGTGCTCATTTTTGTTGCCAACAGTTTAGACATTAATAACTGCGTGTTGAGTTATTTTGAGGGGACAGCAAACTTACACTGTTATGCCGTGTACACACGGGCGGACTTTTCAGCATCAAAGGTCCGACAGACTTTTGACGGACTTTCGAACAAACGGACTTGCCTACACACGATCACACCAAAGTCCGACGGATTCGTACGTGATGATGTATGACCGGACTAAAATAAGGTAGTTGATAGCCAGTAGCCAATAGCTGCCCTAGCGTCGGTTTTCGTCCGTCGGACTAGCATACACACGAGAGGATTTTTCGACCAGGCTCGAGTCCGTCGGAAAGATTTGAAACATGTTTCAAATCTAAGGTATGTCTGATTTTCGCCCGAAAAAGTCCGCTACAGGTCCGATGAAGCCCACACACGGTCGGATTTACCGATGGATTCGTCCCGTCGGACCAGTCCGGTCGAAAAGTCCGCCCGTGTGTACACGGCATTATACAAGCTGTACACTCACTACTTTACACTGTAGCAAAGTGTCATTTCTTCAGTGTTATCGCTTGAAAAGATATATTAACCACTTCCGGACCGCCCACTGTATATATACGTCATTTTTTTGAGGATGGATATCTCGGTAACGGCAGCAGCTGCTGCCACAACCGAGGTATCCATCTTTTCAGTGGGCGGTTCCATACATGATAATGGTGGTCTCTGCGGCGGGTTCGCCGCGAGATCACCGTTATCGGCGGCGGGAGGGGTGCCACCACCGCTCTCCCGCACCCTCCGCCGCTTACCGGAGCCGTCGGTAGTGGCGGAGGCGATCAGGTCCTTTCCCTGCTTAGGTATGGAGACGAGTGAGGCTAAGATGGCCCCCACCCGTCTCCATACCATGTTACGGCTGGAGCGACGTCATTACGATGGCTCCGCCCACTTCTCTTAAAGGCACAATTTTTTTTGTGTCATTTTTTTAAACGACTTTTTTTTTTTTTTTTTTTTTTTTGCATTTTAGTCTAAATATGAGATCTGAGGACTTTTTGACCCCAGATCTCATATTTAAGAGGACCTGTCATGCTTTTTTCTATTACAAGGGATGTTTACATTCCTTGTAATAGGAATAAAAGTGATCCAAATTTTTTTTTTTTTAAAAACAGTGAAAAAATAAATAAAATAAAGTAAAATAAATAATAAAAAAAAAATTTTTTAAAGCGCCCTGTCCCGACGAGCTCGCGCGCAGAAGCGAACGCATACGTGAGTAGCGCCCGCATATGAAAACGGTGGTCAAACCACACATGTGAGGTATTGCCGCAACCGGTAGAGTGAGAGCAATAATTCTAGCCCTAGACCTCCTCTGTAACGCAAAACATGCAATCTGTAGAATTTTTTAAACGTCGCCTATGGAGATTTTTAAGGGTAAAAGTTTGACGCTATTCCACGAGCGGGCGCAATTTTGAAGCGTGACATAAAGGGTATATAAAAAAAAAAATTGGGCTAACTTTACTGTTGTCTTATTTTTTTTTTTCAAAAAAGTGAATTTTTTCCAAAAAAAGTGTGCTTAGAAGACCGCTGCGCAAATACGGTGCAAAAAAAAGTATTGCAATGACCGCTATTTTATTCTCTAGGGTGTTAGAAAAAAAAACAATATATAATGTTTGGGGGTTCTAAGTAATTTTCTAGCAAAAAAAACTGTTTTAAACTTGTAAACACCTAAAATCCAAAACGAGGCTGGTCTTAAAGTGGCTAAAATATTTACAAAAATGTGAGGGGTGTACTCACTTTTGTGAGATAATGTATATGTAAATAAAAAAAGATTTTGATAAGAAAAATTCACTTGAGTCAAGAAAAAAGATAATGTGTAAATTTTCCATGCCTAATGGGGCGTACACACGGTCGGACTTTTCAGCTACAAAAGTCCAACGGACGCTGACGGACTAAAGCTGGCTGGTAATCCAATCGTGTGTGGGCTTCTCCGGACTTTCAACGGACTTTTTCAGCCTCAAATCCGACGGACTTTAGATTTGAAACATGCTTGAAATCTTTCCGACGGACTCGAGTCCGGTCGAAAAATCCGCTCGTCTGTATGCTAGACCGACGGACAAAAACCCACGCTAGGGCAGCTATTGGCTACTGGCTATGAACTTCCTTATTTTAGTCCGGTGTACATCATCACGTAAGAATTCGACGGACTTTTGTGTGATCGTGTGTAGGCAAGTCTGTTCGTTAGAAAGTCCGCCGCAAGTCCGTCGAAAGTCTGTTGGACAGGCTGTCGGACTTTTGTAGCTGAAAAGTCCGACCGTGTGTACGCCCCATTATAATTAATATAGAAGTAAATGCTAATAATAATTAAATATAGTAGGTGCAATAAATAAAAAGGATAAACTACCATATTTATCGGCATATAGCACGCACAGGCACATAACACGCACCTTCATTTTAGGAGGGAAGTTTCAGGAAAAAAACTTAAATTTTGAATAAAGAACTTTGAAGCAAAATAAGGGTCAGTGCCCATCAATGCAGCCTCACCATTGCCCATCTGCAGCCTGATCAATGCCATCTGCAGCCTCACAATTGCCCATCAATGCAGCCTGATCAATGCCCATCTGCAGCCTCACCATTGCCCATCAATGCAGGTTGATCAATACCCATCTACAGCCTCACAATTGCTCATCAATGCAGCTTGGTCAATGACCACTTGCAGCCTCACAATTGCCCATCATTGCAGCTTGATCAATGCCCATCTGCAATCTCACCATTGCCATGAATGCACCCTGATCATTGCCCATCTGCAGCCTCACTTCAGATTACTGCTGCCTTGGAGGGGACAGGGAGGGGGGTGGGACATGCGCCGTGAGATTACATACAGTGAGAATCTCCTGTTTACTCGGTGGCCTCTTTAATACAAAGTTCTATGATAGACAGAACACTGGTCCAATGGCGGCCCAGGAGACTTCAAATTAGGAGGCCACTGAGTAAACAGGAGATTCTCGCTGTATGTACTCTGACGGCTCTCGTCCCGCCTCCCTTCCCGTTCCCTCCTAGGCAGCCCAAAATGCAGTATCGGCATATAACACACGCACACTATTTGCACTTGATTTTCAGGGTAGAGAAGTGCGTGTTATACGCCAATAAATACAGTATTTGTTTTACATATATTATGATTTTTATTTTAGAAAGTAAATAGACTAAAATAAGTGTAATTACATGGATTTTCGAAATATTACCAATCTGAGGAAGCGATTTTAAACTTGTTATTTTGTGGCTTTATATAGTAACAACAATACTGGTAACAACTAACAAAATATTCCTACAAAACAGAAATATGTAATACAATGTATACTAAGATAATCGTTGAACTGGTGATAGTGTATTGGAAGTCAAAACAGGTACGTCAAAAATCCCTAAATTTTTTTTTTTCAATATCCCTGGATGATTGGACAAACTCAAGAGCTTGTGCCAGGGGTTACCTAGTGATCAAAAAAATTTCCGGCAAAGAATTGTGTGTTTTTTTTTTTTTTTTTTTTCACAATTTAGGAGAGGCTCAACAGTGTGCATCTAGGCCTTTCTTCTTCGTTCTTCTCGACCCTTTCTCACCCTGCTTTTTGCTATATGCAAGTCGATATGATTTTTTGGGGGGGATAATCCTTGCAGCACATTTACCAAAGGGTTGTCAAGTAAATCTTCAAACTCCAGAAAATTGTGTACAAGATAAATGCTTTATTTGAAATTATTGTATTGAATTTGTAAGGGTAAATTCATCTTTTAATTGCTTAAAGGTTCAAAAATGTCCATTTACTATAATGTGTTGGTATAGGTAATCCCCAGTTGGCACCACAGCACCATAGTCTGTAATAGAGAGCAACATTCTGAGGTGTATGTTTTTATTAGGTATATGAGCATTATTTTTGCACATTACTATTTCCCAGGTCTGAATGGCCTGTTATCTTCTGAACTTGGTAGCTAAAGCGCTAATTTACATGCAAGACTGAATGACTCATCCCTTGTTAGACAGTTCAGTTTAGACAAAGCAAGCTACCATGCACATGGTCGCTGCTGCTGCTGTGCTCTTCCTTTGGATCAGTGCTCTCCAAACTTTGGCTTATGGGGCAGATGCTGTCCTTTGCTTGCCTTCATCAAGCCCATGGGGCACTATTCCTCCCACTGAATTAAGACAGTATTCCTCCCAATGACACCAATGGTGAGGCACTGTTCATTCCCATGAAGCCAAATATGGGACACTATTCCTTTCATTAATATTACTGCTACTGGCCATAGTCTGGCCCCCTGAAGCGCAAGTAAAGTGGCCCTTTGTTTCGAAAATTTGGAGACCCACGCTTTAGATTAACCATAGTGCTCTGACATTTTGTCATATTGTTTGTAAAAAACAAATTGTGTACTTACAGTGAGTGACCAGTATCAGGTGCAGGTGTTATGGAAGCAGTTGTCCCTAGATGTGAGATTGGGGTTGTCTGTACATGATGTAAAATCATAAAACTGTCTAAAGCCAGCCATACACGGATCGATGTTCAGTTCAGCAGAGACCAGCCTAATTTTGATTCATATATGGACACCCGCTGGTTGAACGGGAAAAAAAACACTCATCCCTGGGCTGCTTAACAGTCAGTCTGCTTTTAAAGTGGTAGTAAACACTGCTTGGTGACTTGTACCTACAGATAAACTTGTAATAAAGCTTATCTGTAGGTACAAGGAATATTGGCTAACTGTGCACCATTTAGGAGATATTCTCTGCAGCCAGTGTGTACACCGTCCATTCAGAGCACTGTTCCATAATCGTGGCTCCCATGTGTGGTAGTGACATCATCGTGGAGCCCGCAAACAAGGAAGACAGGGTGAAGATGGAAGCCCTGTCAGTGGTGACAGCGCGCCACTGGAGGACTTCGTTTTAAGGTAAGTCTTTCATCATGTGCTAGTATGCGGTGCATACTTCACATTATGCCGTTGATTTGCAGGAGTAATTTTTTGTTTTGTTTGTTTTTTATTTACAGCCCTTACTACCGCTTAAACTATTACCCTTTGTTTATAATTCTTAACAATGTTAATAAGATCAGGAGCATCAATAACTGAAATGTGTGCTGTTAAAGAATTTGCAGCATACACGCTGTCATGACTGCAGCTCTGGAGGCTGAAGTACAGGAGGCATGGCCATGATGGCTGGTGCTAGAAAGAAAGGGTGAATGATGATGGGCGCAATCCAATCCAGAGGTGTAAAGATCAGCACAACACGAAGTATGAGTTTAGCTGAGCAGTGCAAAGGTTTCATGTGTTGCATATATTAGCCAGGAAAGCAGGAGTTGGGCTTTAATAATGTATACACTTATGTTTTTATGATTTCAGATATTTTCTTAAACCCCAACTAAAACCTGTGAGTGACACCTTGCTTTTCTAATGAAGAATTGTAAAACATACAAACATCACAGCATAAAACTGTTTGTAAAGTATTTATTGTTTTCAGTCCATATATGCAAATTATTTGGATGAGGAAGTGAGTTGGAGGAACCACTACTTTGTTCTTTGTAATTATCATGTAAGATCACTATGTTCATTTTCCTTTGACTTTAAAAAGATGCCCAACAAAAGTGACAGAAGGTTCCAAAAGGAAAAATAAATGTTTCTATAACTGCTTTAAAAGTGTTCGCTGGAATTAGGCTTTAATTTAAATTGTAATGAGGTGAGGGCCCATTCACACACTTTATGCACTTAAAGTAGAAATATGGCGTCCCTATTACAAACCACTGCTGCAAGGATGCGGGTTCTTGCTTCCGCCAATTTGCTGGAATACAAGATCCGACAGAGTTTACCAGGGTGAAAATTTGAGAATTTTAATATGTTTTTCTAAGCATATTGTTATGGTGGATTGGGAAGAAGGTGAGTCATGTGGGGCATAGCTTTTGGTAATTTTTTGGATTATTTCCTCCACTGTCTTCCAGAACTCATCTAAATTAAAACAGGCCCAAAAATATGAAGGAAGGTACCCTCACCCTTTCCACAACACCAACAATTATGGGCTGGGATGGAGACAAAGTATGCAATGTACTAGGACTCTGTACCATTTTGTTGGAACTTTAAGGACACTTTCACACTGAGATGCGGGGGCATCTGCGGTAAAGCGCAGCTATTTTTTGCAGGCGCTTCAGCAGTGTTGCCTATTGATTTCAATGGGCAGGGGCGCTTTAGGAGCGGTGTATACATCGCTTCTATAGCGCCTCAAAGATGCTGCTTGCAGGACTTTTTTTAACGTCCTGCTAGGGCAACGCTGACAGGAGAGGCGCTTTACAGGCGCTGTATCCTGTTTCCTGTAACTGTAAAAGAAGGTGTTAACTGCTGTTCTATGAGCAAAGCAGGAAATTCTCTATTCTTGTTGCTTTGTAAAGATCAACTGTAATTCCTTTTGCCATTTCTGTAAGAACTCTAAAGGTTCTGAGTCCTTTGGACTAATGAGTAGAGTGTATATGGATGAGAATATATGTCCAATTGGGCCCTGTCCATCGCACGTGGCTTCAAAAGGTGTTAGTGGGCGTGAACTGTATCCTGGCAGGGGATAAAGATTAAAAAATTAAAGTTAGTGAATTCTCTAAAAGCCAATTGCCAAAAACTGCAGCCAGTTTGTGTTGGATATTAAAAACCTGTGCTTCCGGGTTGGAATAGTGGGTTACCTGTGATTAGATAGAGTGATGTCAGCACCTGAGTGATGCTTAGTGTAAATTTCAGGGAAATTGAGATAGTAGAGTGGAATTTTAGACTTGCTTCTGTGGCTTGGGAACACCAGGATAGATGTGTTGGGTTAGTGGTTTGTTCTAAGTTTATCCATTGCTTCAGCTTTTTTGTGTCTGTACAATCGGTTATTTTCCCCAAGTGGGTAGCTGTGTAATACATTCCAGCCTGATCAGTGCCCATCTGCAGCCTCACCATTGCCAATCAATGCAGCCTGATCATTGCCCATCAATGCAGCCTGATCAGTGCCTATCTGCAGCCTCACCATTGTAGCCTGATCAGTGCCCATCTGCAGCCTCACCATTGTAGCCTGATCAGTGCCCATCTGCGGCCTCACCATTGTAGCCTGATCAGTGCCCATCTGCAGCCTCACCATTGCAGCCTGATCAGTGCCCATCTGCAGCCTCACTATTGCAGCCTGATCAGTGCCCATCTGCAGCCTCACATCAGATTACACTGAGCGTGGATCTTCCGATTACTCGGTGGCCTCTTCTCCCGTCTCCTGGACGGCTCCTATGATAGACAGAACATGGTCCAATGCCGATCCAGGAGATGGGACTTCATATAACAGAGGCTGCCGAGTAAACAGGAGATCCTCGCTCTATGTAATCTAACAGCGCTCGTACCCCCAACTCCCCCTCCCCTCGGAGGCAGCAAAATATCGGTACATAACATGCACACATTTTCATCTTGATTTTCAAGGAGAAAAATTTCATCTGATTTTCAAGATGAAAAGTGCTTCCTTATACACCGATAAATACGATATATAAGGCCTCTGACTTTTGGAAATTGTGAAATTGGACAATGAGCTATATGTATGTAGTTCAGGTACTGAGGTGTTTTACCTTACTGCAGAGAATGCATTAGTAGTAAAAAAAAAAAAAAAAAAAAAAAAGCCTATAATTTACTTACATGATTAGTGCCACTTTAAAGCTGAGCTCCAGACAGATATAAAATATACAAATTAATGCAGCTCATATTTATACATTGTTTCAAATAGTTTTTATTGGTTTTAAAGTTGGCAACGGGTGAAATTTACAACAGTGACTAATATTGCCATCTGAAAAACTGATTGCAGTGTAACAGTAGTCAGCCTGGAGAGAAGTAATACACCATCTTTGTGCACCAATAGTGTGAATAATCATTATTAGTCAGAGAACATTTTAAAATGGCAACCTATGTCCAAGAGAATGGACGAAAAGTAGAGAAAAGGGAACAAGTGAATATAACAAAAGCAGAGAGTAAATGTGAAGTGATACTCCACCAATCATGAACCTTTTCTCAATAGTTTCCACAGAGCCCACCTCCATTGACATTTTCCATGTTTGCCATCTTTAAATGCAATCAATTGCATGTATGTACAGATTGTGTCTAGGTGAGCACTAACCTCAGAGATGGTAGGGATCGCATTTGATTTCCAGTTTTTCACCAGAAGGAGTCAGGCCACAAACAGGATATTGAGTGACAGTGGTCGTGTGGGAAATGATTAATGTTGATACTGAGCAATGCTTGGGCTGGATTAGCTTTACTTATTACCCCAGTTGCTTCAGAAATTAACCTGTAGACCCCATTTCAGTAACTGTGGATATGCCTACAGCATGTGCACCAAAGTTTATTGTTATTAGGAGTATTTTTGGCAATGGCTCGTTTCCATTGATCATCTGTGGCCAAACTGGCAGTGGAGGAGGAGGGACGAACTTCCAGGGGACCTTGCCACAGCCAGGTCTCCCAGAAGCCCCCCCCCCCCCTGAAAGGTGCCAAATGTGGCACCGGAAGGGGGGGAAGCAAACAAATGGAGCTTCTACTTTTGAGTGGAACTCTATTTTAAGAAGGACCACATAAGTTCTGATATGACCAGGCTTGAAACAGGGTTTTACTTCAAATATGGGCTAAATATGAATATAGCAAATAATCATGTATGGGTATGGAGTATTTTCTGGTAAGAGTTGAGAAAGGTAACCGGTTGCCTTCCTCTAGAAGTTCTTGCATGGATGTGAGTCCCTGTAGTATTCACCTTTTAAGAGAGATCTCAGATAAAAGGCATTGGAAATGCGAATTTAGTACACAGATGGGCGCTGCTCTAAAGAAATAAATCATCCGAGGAAGAATAGATATTTTATAGGCAGCCAATCTGCCCATCCAGGAGAGAGGAAATTTTCCCAATCTTTTCCGTTCACCATCTATTTTGGTTATCGGGTAAAAAATTGGCCATTTACAGATCAGAAGAGGGGAGGTATTGTAGCGGACCATGAGTCTTGGGGAATGGGATAGAGTTTTGTAAGGCATTTCATACCTCCATAGGTAAATTAACACCTATTATGTTAGATTTTGAGGGGTTCATTTTATTATTCAAAATTTTGTTGAATTAATGCAAAATTTCATATGCTTTGGGTAACAAAAACTTGGGGTTAGACAGAGTTGAAATTACATTGTCAGCGAATAATGTAAAAACATGCAATACTTCTCTAACCTTGATCCCCTCGATAAGTGTATGTGAACGGAGTTTCCCTGCCAGAGGCTCCATCCTTGACGGGTACCATTAGTAAATATACATTTATCTGAGAACACTCCTTCCATATAAACAGAGTATTGGTAACTGTAAGCGCAAACACACAAGTCCATATATAACAGGAGATATAAAGGGCTGAGCAACTTAGTCCATAGGGGACAGGCTGGAAGTTCAAGGGTTAAGTGGTAACCGGTAATGTAATGGTTAAAGTAGGCTGGTAGGCTAGGCGGCTGCTGTTTCCTCAGAGAGCTGGTTCTGTGATGGATGAGAGAGGGGTAGAGAAGGAAGCGCCACCTGAGTGTAGTATTAACAAATGATGTTTAATGACACCAGGTAAAAACACACTTACAGGATAAAAACATATATGAAAGGCTCATCTGCATAGGCCTATTGAAGGAGCAGTGGCTCAGAGCGGGTAGCCTTCTCTCAACCTCTCTGCTAGCCCTCCTCCCTGGACGATCCCTCCCCTGGATACCGAACCCGGAAGCAGACAGACGACCTGTGACGTCATGCACGCTTCACGTGCACTCCACGCCAGCCCCTAGTCTCTTCCTGATGGCCACAGAAGGAGCTCCCGGCTGGTAATCCACCTTCTGCATCCCTGCAGCGTCACCACCACAGGATCAGAGGGAACACCGAGGACCACATACCTATACAGATGAGCCTTTTATATATGTTTTTATCCTGTAAGTGTGTTTTTACCTGGTGTCATTAAACATCATTTATTAATACTACACTCAGGTGGCGCTTCCTTCTCTACCCCTCACTCCTTCCATATACACATAGGCTGAGGGACTTGTGTATAAAGCAGAGATGGCTGCGCAAATTTCCCCCTGCAGACCAAATTTATCTAGTACCTTCTTCAAATAACCCCCATGAATGCGGTCAAAGGCCTTCTCTGCATCTAAAGTGAGAAAAGGTGTCTTTGAAACTTCCGGGTGGTATAAAAGATTCAGACTACATCTGGTGGCATCAGGAGCCTGCCTCCCTGGTATAAAACCAACTTGATCAGGCCTAATTAGCTTGGGAAGGAGATATGCCAGCCTATTTGCTATGATTTTCTTATAGATCTTGATATCCACGTTCAGCAACAAAATGGGTCTGAAGTTTTGGGGGGAGTCAGGCTCCTTGCCTGGTTTAGGAAGGGTAACAATTGTCGCAGATAACAACTCTGAGGGAAAAACTGCCAAGGATGCAGCACCCTAAAAGACCTTCTGCAAAATGGTTGTAATCTAGTGGAGACATTTTTATAGTATTTGAACGAAAAGCCGTCCGGCCCCAGTGATTTGTTTTGAGGTAGCGCCTGAATAGTGTCATTATTTCTTTGATGGTGAAAGGGCCGTTTAACATTGTGAGGTCTTCTTTAGATACTTTGGGCAGGGAGATTGAGTCTAAGAAATTTGCTATTGTTTCATGGGTTGGTTGGGCCTAGAGGCTTCCATCCCCAAGTGGTTTACATTTTGATAATACTTGCTAAAGGTTTCTGCTATTTCTTTTGGGTTATGCGGTTTGTTGCTTGACAGAGGGTGTTTTACTCTGCCCACTTAGAGCTTACTCATAGGGATGAAGTCTCCTGTTGGAGGGGGGCGGTTAATATACATCATCAGCCACCACTAGTGGGTAATGAGGTGTCAGGTGTGTGAGATAGCATATCCTGCTGGTCATGAAGATTATATCATTAGGAAGGTCATAAAAGACCCAAAAGCTTTACTAATATGGTTCCTAAAAACAAAAAAATTGTGAATTGAAAAAGGGAGAAATACCCTATAAGATTCTGCTACATAAATAAAGGGGTTAAAGAAGAACTCTGACAAGACACTCTACAACTTGAGTACAGAGATGAATATATCCCGGCTCACACTTATGCGACGTGGGAAAAGCAACGGATCCTGTGCGTCTCACGCATTGCAATGGCACCGTGTCCACGCGACCTGCCGCAGGCGTCAGAGTTGTGTAATGACACCACGAAATAGATTGCAAAACGAAGCACGACTGCCAGTATCGAAACACACGGATTTGAACCCCAATGCGATGCAATTCAGGCTTGGCGAAAGAAGGCACCAAAATGGTGCGGATGTGATGCGACTCTAACCACACAAGCTTTATGGTCGAAAATTGCACAGCACAGACATAGCACAGGAATACGGTTAAAGCCACATGCAACGTCTGCAATCGCACCAGTATCAACCTAAAAGGAAAAGGCATAATGGATAAAAAAAATGTAGAGATGAAAACAAAGAGCCAGAAGTAGTGAGACAGGATATATATTTGTAATCAAAGTTAAATCAACAAATCCTGAGGGGAAAGTATCAAGGCTATACAGTATCTCACAAAAGTGAGTACACCCCAAAGAATTTTTGTAAATATTTTATTATATCTTTTCATGTGACAACACTGAAGAAATTACACTTTGCTACACTGTAAGGTAGCGAGTGTACACCTTGTATAACAGTGTAAATTTGCTATCCCCTCAAAATAACTCCACACACAGCCATTAATGTCTAAACGGCTGGCAGCAAAAGTGAGTACATCCCCTAAGTGAAAATGTCCAAATTTGAGCTGGTGGATGTTAGAGACCTTGCGCTCCTCCACCTACCGTTTGAAGATGCCCCACAGATGCTCAATAGGGTTTAGGTATGGAGACATGCTTGGCCAGTCCATCACCTTTACCCTCAGCTTCTTTAGCAAGGCAGTGGTCGTCTTGGAGGTGTGTTTGGGGTCGTTATGTTGGAATACTGCCCTGCGGCCCAGTCTCCGAAGGGAGGGGATCTTGCTCTGCTTCAGTATGTCACAGTACATGTTGGCATTCTTGGTTCCCTCAATGAACTTTAGCGCCCCAGTGCCGGCAGCACTCATGCAGCCCCAGACCCTGACACTCTCACCACCATGCTTGACTGTAGGCAAGACACACTTGTCTTTGTACTCCTCATCTGGTTGCCGCCACACGTTTGACACCATCTGAACCAAATAAGTTTATCTTGGTCTCATCAGACCACAGAACATGGTTCCAGTAATCCATGTCCTTAGTCTGCTTGTCTTCAGCAAACTGTTTGTGGGCTTTCTTGTGCATCATCTTTAAAAGAGGCTTCCTTCTGGGACGACAACCATGCAGACCAATTTGATGCAGTGTGCAGCGTATGGTCTGAGCACTGACAGGCTGACCCCCCCACCCCTTCAACCTCTGCAGCAATGCTGGCGGCACTCATATGTCTATTTCCCAATAACAGCCTCTGGATATGAGGCTGAGCACGTGCACTCAACTTCTTTGGTCGACCATGACAAGGCCTGTTCTGAGTAGAACCTGTCCTGTTAAACCGCTGTATGGTTTTGGCCACCGTGCTGCAGCTCAGTTTCAGGGTCTTGGCAATCTTCTTATAGCCTAGGCCATCTTTATGTAGCGCAACAACTATTTTTTTTCAGATCCTCAGAGAGTTCTTTGCTATGAGGTGCCATGTTGAACTTCCAGTGACCAGTATGAGAGAGTGAGAGTGAAAACACCAAATTTAACACACCTGCTCCCCATTCACAACTGAGACCTTGTAACACTAGCGAGTCATATGACACCGGGGAGGGAAAATGGCTAATTGGGCCCAATTTGGACATTTTCACTTAGGGGTGTACTCACTTTTGTTGCCAGCGGTTTAGACATTACTGGCTGTGTGTTTGAGTTATTTTGAGGGGACAGCAAATTTACACTGTTATACAAGCTGTATACTCACTACTTTACATTGTAGAAAAATTACATTTTTTCAGTGTTGTCACATGAAAAGATATAATAACATATTTACAAAGCTGTGAGGGGTGCACTCGCTTTTGTGAGATAATGTACACCTATATTAACAAGGTGAGGGCACATCTGGTGAAGGTGGCACAATTAACAATGATCAAGGCATGGTGAAAAGTATAAGAAATTGAAGGATATTTCTGCAAACAAGGAATAATAGCACTATACATCTTGAAAATCTTTTTTGGTTGTGTGATTTCACAAGGACAGATGAAAAACTTGTTCTTAAAGGGACAGCACAAAAGATTGTTGGACATTTATACCCAAATTTTGTTTTTTATGTTTTAAGAATTATTGTTTTTTTATGCACAGTGTGATAAAAAGATAGATTCGCTCATTTCGAAACCAAGGATTAGCGCTACTTATTTATACAATAGGTAGTGCGCTAAACTGGGGAGTAAGCAAATTGAACAGTATACTTATTAGCAAGCATCATATCAGGAACCGGAGCTGCTGAAAGATATATATTTGATTATTGGAAAAAAGCCCTTCATCTTGCTTCAGCATCTTATCGCTTGGGTTGCGGAGATGGAAATCCGATTTGGAGGCAAAAAAACGCCAATTTTACAGCATGCGGACACCCTCCTCAGCAGAAGTTACCACAAATGTCTCTCCCTCGTAATCGGTCAACAATTTAGCCAGGTACTTCCACTTGTAGGTTATATTGTGATTTCGGAGAGATTATGTGATTGTGGCGAGATTTTTCCTCAATTTGTCGAATAAGGTGAGACCCTGTCAAGCACTCCGGGGTACGATCTGGATTCCTTGTCAGAGCCAACAGCTTTTCCTTAGTGTGGAAAAAATGTATCCTTGCTATTGTGTCTCAAGGCAAGTGTTCAGACACATGTTTGGGTTTTGGTAATTGATGGATGCGGTCAATCACAAGTTCCTCTGTAGGGGAATCTGGGAGTGCTGCTGCCATAATCTGCGTGAAGTAAGCCTTGAGCTCATGGTTATGGACAGACTCTGGGATGCCATGTATTTTAATGTTTCTCCTAGCGCGGTCCTCTAGGTCTTCCACAATTTTGATTTAATCCAACTTTTGTCATCCTCACGGTCATTGTGAGCATCATGAAAGGTGGTCGGGAATCCTCCCATTTTACTTTCAACATGAGATACTCTTATCAATAGAGCTTCTAAGGTATACCAGCATCTTTTAAAGTAGTATCCATAACAGGTTGGCTACTGGTTGGAAATGCCAGGATAGAGTCATGTAGTTCTCTGGTATCATCAAGTAATTCAGATGCACTCACCTCTGCTTGTGTAATCGAGACAGGGGACATCTCCTGTCTAGATTTAGGAGGGCTTGTGGCACTAGAAGAGGCTCTGGCGTTAGGACTGCTACTGTAGACGGGTATATGCTGCTTTCCTCCGAGTTGCAGCCGTGCCATCTCCTTGTCCTGCACATGTCTCTGTAATGTGGACGGAGACCTGGTGCCGCCATCTTGGCTGCCTGAACGGAACAGCTGAGGGAAGAAGTCGGTCATCCAACCCGGCTTCCCTCTCCCCCCCCCCTTTTTTTTATACATTATTAAATGGGTTTTTAATAATGCAAGCATTCTAAGTACCTGAATTTGACTTTGTATCCACCTCTTGCAGTCTCTGTACAGCGGAACTTAAACTGAGGTTGGGAGAAGCAGCACAAGGAGCCAAACAGTTGTGCTGCAGTGCAAGAAGTATGCTGATAGGTGAAAAGCACATAGTGGCAGAGAGTTGAGCTAATCAGTCTGCTGTTTATCCTTTCACTTTCCAGTCACAGACTGGGGCCACTGAGGAGGTCTGTAAGTTTTCCAAAACTGCAGCAGAGAAAAACAGGTCTCCTATCCTAAAAGATAAGGTGCTGTGTGGTAGTGCTGTGTAAAATTTCGGAACTGGATGGACAGAAATACAAATATTTTTGCAGGTAAACAGCTCTCATATATCTTTTTCATATGTGTATTGGAGTTAAATTTAACAGCAGTAGGAAAGATATTAGATATATATTGAGTTTGTTTTTCAGATTGTTGGCCAACAAAGCGTCAGACTTTTGTCCGAAGGGCGTGTGCCAGGAACTTGTCTTGCATACAAACGGTACACAATTGTCGGCCAACAAACACGAACGTAGTGACATACTACGAGGAATTTCAGCTCTTAAGTGCCACCCTTTGGGCATCTTCTACTAATGTAGTGTTTTGTGAGCATTGATTATGAGCATGCGTGTTTTTGTACTTTCAACTGTTCTGCGACAGACTTGTGTACAGACGATAGGAAAATCTGTCAACAGACCATTGTCCGCCGAAAATTTACTAGCCTTCCATCCAACATTTATTGGCTGAAAGTTGGACAACAATTGTCTGATGGAGCATACTAATGTTCGGATTTTAGGCCAACAGTCTGTCATCACACAATTCCCTGCCGAAAATCCGATCGTGTGTACGAGGCTATATTCTTGCATTGTGAGAAGAAGCAGTAAGGCTCAAAAGTAGTTTAGCACTTGAAAGCAGTAAGTGGAGCCTATAAATGTAATGAGCAAATATTGTTGTCCTCTTGTACATCTATAATTGCAAACTATACAAAGAATAAGTTCTTTGGAATATTAACATACATTAATAAAATTATTTTTCTCATGCTAATAGATGAAAAAGTAATTGATATATATACGTATATATACGTTGCCTTAAAATATGTATTACCCTAAAATGCATAGGTGATGATTCATCCATTGAAAGTGATGGTACAAACCACTCTCAATGAGAACAGCTGCACCTAAAGAAAACTAAAAAACAAAATTGTACACGAAACTTAATGCTAAGGCGCCCTATTGGAACAATGACTCAAAAGATGTAAACTAGCATCTCAAAGTATATTGAACAATTTGCTTACTGAGGCTAACCTAATAGTCTTAATGAGTTGGTATTTAGACCCCCCACAAAATCTGTCCGGGAACCTCACCTTTGTGCTTCAGGGTCTTGTAATCTTCAGGTCTTGATGATTCATATCTGGTGGGAAAGCGCTAAGATAATGATTTTGGAAAGGTATATTTGTTTTGATAGGGAAAGTTACAGGGCAACAAATACAGAAAACACATTCTATTGCACTATTGTTCGAAACAATTAAAAATATACACCCGCTGCTTGCAAAGGCTAGTTTTCTTTATATATCATTTGCAACTAAAATTACTATGACTAGAGCATGGAAAAAACAAAACCCTGTCACTCTCACTTAGACTACTATAAGATCTCTTGGATCATATTGCATGCAGAACTAGCCAGCATAATTCCCGATAAAAAATTTGAGAAGATGTGGGACCCTTGGGCTCAATATATACACAAGTCATACCTCTCCTTAAACCCAATATTGGCAAATCTGTTAGAGGAAAACTTCCTTGATCGAGAACACTTTGTTTTCTTTCTTTCTTTCTTTCTTTCTTTCTTTCTTTCTTTCTTTCTTTCTTTCTTTCTTTCTTTCTTTCTTTCTTTCTTTCTTTCTTTCTTTCTTTCTTTTTCTTTTGCCCGCTCATTCTCTTTCTTTCTTTCTTTCTTGTTGCTCTTTGTACACCCAGTTGATGATAAAATTATTGAATGTAAGAAAACTATATTCAGATATACAGTGGGGACGGAAAGTATTCAGACCCCCTTAAATTTTTCACTCTTTGCTATATTGCAGCCATTTGCTAAAATCATTTAAGTTCATTTTTTTCTTCATTAATGTACACACCGCACCCCATATTGACAGAAAAACACAGAATTGTTGACATTTTTGCAGATTTATTAAAAAAGAAAAACTGAAATATCACATGGTCCTAAGTATTTAGACCCTTTGCTGTGACACTCATATATTTAACTCAGGTGTTGTCCATTTCTTCTGATCATCCTTGAGATGGTTCTACACCTTCATTTGAGTCCAGCTGTGTTTGATTATACTGATTGGACTTGATTAGGAAAGCCACACACCTGTCTATATAAGACCTTACAGCTCACAGTGCATGTCAGAACAAATGAGAATCATGAGGTCAAAGGAACTGTCTGAAGAGCTCAGAGACAGAATTGTGGCAAGGTACAGATCTGGCCAAGGTTACAAAAAAATTCTGCTGCACTTAAGGTTCCTAAGAGAACAGTGGCCTCCATAACCCTTAAATGGAAGACGTTTGGGACAACCAGAACTCTTCCTAGAGCTGGCCGTCCAGCCAAACTGAGCTATCGAGGGAGAAGAGCCTTGATGAGAGAGGTAAGGAACAACCCAAAGATCACTGTGGCTGAGCTCCAGAGATGCAGTCGGGAGATGATAGAAAGACAACCATCACTGCAGCTCTCCACCAGTCGGGGCTTTATGGCAGAGTGGCCCGACAGAAGCCTCTCCTCAGCGCAAGAAAAATGAAAGCCTGCATGGAGTTTGCTAAAAAAACACCTGAAGGACTCCAAGATGGTGAGAAATAAGATTCTCTGGTCTGAAACCAAGAAAGAACTTTTTGGTCTTAATTCTAAGTGGTATGTGTGGAGAAAACCAGGCACTGCTCATCACCTGTCCAATACAGTCCCAACAGTGAAGCATGGTTGTTTTTCAGCTGCAGGGACAGAACGACTGGTTGCAATTGAGGGAAAGATGAATGCGGCCAAGTACAGGGATATCCTGTACAAAAACCTTCTCCAGAGTGCTCAGGACCTCAGACTGGGCCGAAGGTTTACCTTCCAACAACACAATGGCCCTAAGCACACAGCTAAAATAATGGAGTGGCTTCACAACAACTCTGTGCCTGTTCTTGAATGGCCCAGCCAGAGCCCTGACTTAAACCCAATTGAGCATCTCTGGAGAGACCTAAAAAATGGCTGTCCTCCAATGTTTACTATCCAACCTGATAGAACTGGAGAGGATCTGCAAGGAGGAATGGCAGAGGATCCCCAAATCCAGGTGTGAAAAACTTGTTGCATCTTTCCCAAAAAACTCATGGCTGTATTAGATCAAAAGGGTGCTTCTACTAAATACTGAGCAAAGGGTCTGAATACTTAGGACCATGTGATATTTCAGTTTTTCTTTTTTAATAAATCTGCAAAAATGTCAACAATCCTGTGTTTTTCTGTCAATATGGGGTGCTGTGTGTACATTAATGAGGAAAAAATTAACTTAAATTATTTTAGCAAATGGCTGCAATATAACAGTAAAACATTTAAGGGGGTCTGAATACTTTCCGTCCCCACTGTATATACTGTTAATTAAAATGACATAAAACAATTACATCAGTAATTGGATAGTGGGATAGTGAGGCTGGGGAGGAGCAGTGAGCCTGGTCTGATAAGGCTGATCCCCAACAGCCTGCTTTGTCAGGAGAACCGACCCTGAAACATGTGTTCCTGGCAGTACAGTCCTGCAATACAACTCTGTCTAATTTGTCTACCCAATTTCAACATCTGCGTGAAGAGGTTACTATTATGTGCCATGATATGCAGAAGATGTGGGAGCGCACCTCTGCTCTGGAGGGTCATGTCAGCAACATAGAGGATGACATACCACCTATGAAATGTGACCTTAAGGTGGTGGGGCTCCAAAGGAATCATCACACAAGTCTTATAGATGATCTTTAAAAATAGGCTCTGCAGAAACAACGTGCCAATCCTAGGCCTCCTGGAGCGAATGGGGGGGGGGAATCCCACTGAATTTATTGCGCAATGGCTTTTAGACACCTTTTTGATAAGCAGAACTTTTCACTGTTCTTTGCAGTATATTGTGCACACAGAATCCCAGCCAGGTCTCTCTCTCCTGGGAAATTTCCAACACTATTTATCTATTTATCCTGACGTTACTACATTATAAGGACAGAGGTAAAATCCTGGAAATGGCCTGCATGAGAGGAAATATTGAAATCAATGGCTCTAAAGTGGAAGTTCTAAAGCTGGGGGCTCAGTATGCAGATTTTCAAGTGGTTGCGAGTTTTACCTAGAATAAGGCTTAACTATAGGTAGTGGAAATATCTCCTAAACGTGCGCCGTTTAGGAGATATTTCACTTGTAGTGCGCAGATGATGTAATCGGGGCATGCGCTGTGAAGAAACGGACCTCCATGCCGTTTCTTCTCCCAGCATGTGCCGTTACTGATGGCTCCCACGCGCATGCGTGGGAGTGATGTCTTGCGGCTCCGGCCAGTCACAGAGCCAGAGTCTGCGGCCCCCGGAAGGAAGAGGGGCAAAGATGGATGCAGCCTGCACAGGATACAGCGATGGATTTGTTTGCAGGTAAGTGTCACATAATGGGCTAGTATGTGATGCATACTAGCCCATTATGCTTTTAATTTGCAGGCTTTGCAGCGAGAAAAAGAGGAAGTAAAACCCATCAGGGTTTACTTCCTCTTTAAAGGGCACCTCTGCAAACTTCAAATAACATACGTTAAGCTGTATTCAGCGAAACGGCGCATTGTGGCCAAGGATTAAACACTATTCTTTGACAACCCTAGGGCGGCTGCCTTCTGGTTGGACAGGGAAGAGCAACCCCTAACTCCTTGTTGTAGCAATGCTCCTACCTGATGATGCACTACTTTTGTGAATTGTTGCTTCTCTACTGTTTCCTGGCATCAGTTCCTTAAGGATGTCTTTCTCAATATCGACTATAGGCGGAATTCAAATGGCTTCTCAATTTCCAGCCTGTTGTATCTGTTGTTAATAACGTTCCATATATTGTGGATTGGTTGCCCACATGCAAGCCTGGGCAATTTTTCTTTCCCCCCATTTATTCCTCCGGGAAAATTGTTTGGTTCTCTGTGTCAAACTGCTAGCCCTGTTTGGCTCACTTTTCCTTTGTTTTTGTTGTTTTTTATTATTACCTGTTTCATGGTGCCATCAACCGTTGCAAAACTGCACACAGACGAATTGTCACATCACTTATGGCCAGCTTTCCTGTGCTGACTTGGTCACCTGGACTCCCATATGTTTTATACCTGAGGCCACTATGTCTTTTCTTCAGAACTGTTTGTCTCTGGTACTAAAGGCACCAAAACACCCTTTTGGGTTGACCTATGGAAATGTGTTTACCTGTCTAGCTGCCTTATCATTATTATCTCTAACTAAATATGGCTTCTGACCTTGTGCTACTGTCCTGGAATATGAGAGGTCTTACGGACCCAATTAAAAAAAGCTATTTTTACTATGGAACATTTTAATAATGTGTGTGACCCAAGTATGGGCTGTCACCCACCGAGCCCTCAGTCAGAAACTCTTTTCTAGGCAACTTCAGAAGTTGGGATCACATGTGCGGCGGCTCCGTAACCCTATGTCCCATGCTTACTCTTGCTGTTCCACTACTTACTCTCTACTGACTGATTTAACTTTGGGCACAGACCCAGTGCTCCTATTGATTTCTGATGTACAGTATTTACCGAGCGGTATTTCAGATCACTCTCCATTCCCTCCTGTCCCTAGCCAAAATTAAATCACATCTTAATTCTAATTGGCGTGTCAATGCCTTCTGGCTGCGGGTATTACTTTGTATACAATGACCAGTCTGCTGCCCCACAGGTAATATGGGACTCTATGAAAGCTTCCTGAGAGGATTGTTGATACAGGCTATTAGTGTATACAAAAAATCCAGTGTGGAATGGGAGACCTTTCTTGTAGCAAAGGTACAACAAAAATAATTTCTATATATTCAGAACCCCACTCCTTCTAACAGCTCTATATGGAAAGATGTGCAATTACTATATAAACGGAAGGCTTTGGATAAAGCTGACCGAGCACAGTTTTTCACCAGGTGTATATATTTTGTAGAAGGCGAAAGAACTGGTCATATGCTAGTGGTTATTGCTAATTCCCAAACTTTATTTTCTCTATCCTCATACCTGCAGGAGTGGTCTCCCATGAACAGGAGGACATTTTACATTCCTTTTGTTCTTTCTATGGGGAACTGTATCAGAGCAAGGTGGACTATCAGATGGCCTAACTTGGAATTTCTAGCCCCACTGAATGTACCGTCCCTTTCGCCTAGCAATCCTAAAAGTCTTAATGCCCCTTTTAACGCTGGATTAATTAATTCAGGCAGTATCAGACTCCCCCAATGGCAAAGCCCAGGGTATTGATGGGATACCACCAGAGATATACAAGAACTATGGAGACATTTTACTACCAAAGCTGCTGAAGACTCTAAATCAGGCGTTCACTTCCTGTAAACTTCCAGAATCTATTAATGATGCCTGCATAATCGTTTTGCCCAAGCCTGGAAAAGACCATTTACACCCGGAGTCTTATCGTCCAATTTCACTATTGAATTCAGACATCAAGCTTTTAGCTAGAGTCCTGCCCACGAGACCAAGCAATGTTGTGCAGAAACTAATACCTCCCGATTAATCGGCCTTCATTCCAGCTAGGTCCACGGCAGTGAACTTGAGGGGACTCTTCTTTAACTTACAACTGCCTTCCGATAATATGGGCAACAGGGCTATTTTGTCTCTCGATGCTGCCCAAGCCTTGGACAGCGTCAAGTGGACGTATCCTTGGGACTATTTGGCCTTGGTAATAGATTTATAAGGTGGATTAAATTCCTATCCTCTGCTCCGCAAGCGTATATGCAAATTAATGGATCAGCGTCTGAGTTTTTCCCCCTTTTTAGAGGCACTAGGCAGGGGTGCCCTTTATCTCTGCTATTCGCGTTAGCTATTGAACCACTGGCAATAGCAATTAGGCAAAGTGATACCATCAGAGGGTTCTGAAGGGGAGACAGGGAAAAAAAAATATCACGATATGCGGACGACGCTTTGTTGTTCTTTGGGGTTGCGGACAGCTTATTGATATCCATTATGACCCTGATAGGAACATTCGGTTCCTTTTCGGGACTTGCAATAAACTGTTACAAGTCCATTTTTTTCCCATTGGACGAGCCTTCCCCTGCTCTATGATTGGGCTCCTCAATTACTTTGTTTTTCACAATTTACCAGTGTGGATACCCCTTAAGTGGGTCAAAAAAATAGATTCCTTATTTCGCATACTTTTATGGAGAGGCCAAAACCCTAGGATTAAGTTATCAACATTTCAGTTACCTAAAGATGTGGGGGTCAGGCAGTGCCTCATGCAAGACTATATTTTCTAGCAGCCCAACCTCAGCAGTTTGCTGGATGGGGGCAGAAAATTGGTCAGACCCTGTACAGTCAGTATTGCCAGGCAGATCTTCCACTTACCATCTCTTAGCTCAATTGGAGTCAGGTTCTTTTATGCTTGCCTCTAGTAGCCCTTCCCTTTTACTTATGCATAAGGTAGGAAATAGCAGGAAATTAGATGAATCATGCAATATACAGGAATCTCGGCATATACACCGCTTTGGTGGAATGAGAATTATGAGGAAATACACAAGCTAGAGGGGTTTGAGTACTGACATACATTGGGGATTCAATATGTTGCCCAGCTGTATGCTCAGAATACTCTTAAAACATTCTAGGATCTGCAAGCATCTTACCCACTACCATCTCGTAGATTTTTTCAATATCTACAATTACACCACACCCTTCAGGCTCAATTTAATCATGTCACACTGGAGGTACACTCCATGTCACTTATAGATTCTATCGCAAAATCTTCTGATAAAAAGGCCCTAATATCTTCCATTTATAGTGACTTAATGGTACAGTGTCAATGGGCGGTTACTTGTCCGGGTAGAAGAGGTTGGGAGAAAGACCTGGGAGATATATCTGATGAGGTTTGGCAGAATATTTTGGAGCAGGTGCCTTCTGTGTCAGTATCACTGCAGCATTGTTTATTCCAATTGTTTAGAATCCATAGAACATATAGAACCCCACTTAAGTTGTTTCAATAGGGCCGGCGAGACTCATCTGAATGTCCATGCTGTTCGGGGTCTCCTGCAAACTTACTCCACATGTTATGGAAATGCCCTAAACTGTTTAAGTAGTGGTGCAATTTAGTAAATACTATTAACCTTGCCTATGAAACCCAAATAGTTCTAGACCCTAAGATATGCCTCTTGAGTTATCTAGATGAAGAAATATTTACACCTGATATTATAACACCTATTAATAGGCTGTTATTTATAGCGCGCAAAACAATTGCATTGAAGTGGCTGTCTTCTGGGCCCCCCTACACATGAGAAATGGGGACTTCTTCAAGTTAACGATGCTTTAACGCTGCCACACAACCAACAAATTAAATTCAAAATACTAACAATAAGTTACAAAGCCATCCACAACTCTGCTCCCAGCTACATCACTAGTCTAGTCTCAAAATACCAACCTAATTGTCCTCTTCGTTCCTCCCAAGACCTCCTGCTATCTAGCTCCCTCATCACTTCCTCATATTCGCCTCCAGGACTTCTCCCGAGCCTCTCCCATCCCCTGGAATACCCTACGCCAATCTGTCAGACTATCTCCAAATCTATTTACTTTTAGGCGATCCCTGAAAACCTTTCTCTTCAGAGAGGCCTACCCTGCCTCCACCTAACAACTGTTATTTTATTTTCTTCATCAGCTCATGCCCCACAGTTATTACCCTTTTGTATTACTTGACCCTGCCTCCTAGACTGTAAAGCTCTTACGAGCAGGGCCCTCTGATTTCTCCTGTATTGAATTGTATTGTAATTGTACTGTCTGCCCTACTGTTGTAAAGCACTGTGCAAACTGTCAACGCTCTATAAATCCTGTATAGTATAATAATATTATTGAAATAACAACAAGTGTATCAGATTAGAGGCACAGCGAATACATTTTATAAAATTTGGGAACCATGGTTAGCAATTCCTGGCTTAAAGCGGAGTTCCACCCAAAAGTGGAACTTCCGCTCATCTGATTCCTCCCCCCCCTCCGGTGCCACAATTGGGGGAGGGGGGTGCAGATACCTGTATTAGACAGGTATTTGCACCCACTTCCGGGAATAGACTCCCGCAGGAGTCACGCCCCCTCCCGCACCCCCCACTGTCTCCTGGGAAACACACAGGTCCCAGGAGATAGTGGGGACCACTTAGGACGCGCAGCGCGTCTCGCGCATGCGCAGTAGGGAACCGGGAAGTGAAGTGTCTGTTTATTAAAAGTCAGCTACAGTATTTGTAGCTGCTGGCTTTTAATATTTTATTTTTAGGTGGACTCCCTCTTTAACCCCCTTCTCATTAGTGTCTTATAGAATACTGCAGTGCTAATTGGTTGGGCGAGGGACAAAATACAGCAGTAAAGTATGATTGCTAGCTTGGTCAGCTTTGCATAAGTCTTATTAGTCGGTATAAACATATTCATGGTCTCTTTGACACATAAGATAGACAATTGTCTTGATATTCATGGGTTTAAATATACTAATTGCTATAATATAATGCTCGTATAACTTCCTCACAATATGTTATGCCGTGTACACACGGGCGGACTTTTCGGCATCAAAGGTCCGACGGTCTTTCCGACAGACTTTTGATGGACTTTCGAACGAACGGACTTGCCTACACATGATGACACCAAAGTCCGACGGATTCGTACGTGATGACGTACGACTGGACTAAAATAAGGAAGTTGATAACCAGTAGCCAATAGCTACTAGCGTCCGTTTTCGTCCGTCGGACTAGCATACAGACGAGCGGATTTTTCGACCGGACTCGAGTCCATCGGAAAGATATGAAACATGTTTCAAATCTAAAGTTCCTCTGATTTTCGACCGAAAAAGTCCGCTGCAGGTCTGATGAAGCCCTCACACGGTCGAATTGTCCGACTGATTCGTTCCGTCGGATAAGTTTGGTCGTAAAGTCCGGCCGTGTGTACACGGCATAAGAGTCTCAGCACCCATTGCTAGACGTTATATACACAAATTACTGTAATTGGAGTGCTCTCTAAAATTTGGAGCCTGTCTTATTTTTTACTTATGAATGATGTACAGTAACTGGGTGCAACTGCACAACACTTTTTGTTCCCTTTTTTCTTCTTTTTTAGTTGTTTTTGTTTGTCTGTTGTGTTTTGTTACCAGCTGCTGTATGTCTAAAACAAAAAACTTTCAATAAAAATTATTGGGAAAAAAAAAGAGATCAAATGCATGAACTTCTTATTGGAAAATAATGATATCAACATAATTGCAATTGAAAGGGCTCATTGCTTTTACAAACCAAAAACTATTTTAATAAGAAACCAAGAGGAATTATCTATCACGTTTTTTAAGTTCCTATCTTGGAACAGATAATATCTACTTTACATACATGTGAAGGTGTCATTTTCAGAAACACTGAGGTACACATTTGCCAGAATATTTCCTGGTTTACCCTGGAGAAGCACAGACTTTTACAACCTTTTGCATAAATTGGAAGATGAATATCATCTATCTACAGTTGATATTCCATCTACGGCGCTACTCTTTGAGCATGACAATACTCCACCAAGGGAGATCATATGCTGTTCAAACAGGAAACCATTATCAGAAGTTTCTAGTCTCAGCACAACCAAAGGAAATGGACAATTCTGCTTGGAACCCCCCAAACTTACAATGATTTACCCCCTCTGTCACTAGAAATTGTCCAGGCCAGGAAAAAAAAAGAAATTTCCCAACAGCAGGAGTATCTTTAAAAAGCCAACCACACATAGGATAAATCTAAATTGAACTGTACCAAAGAGTCTGTAGCAACAATTATTTTCTATATTGTCAACATGAGACTCTATCTTTCAGTATATGTCAAATCTTGATCAAAGTGGATGTAAACCCGATTTTTGAAATCTGACCTAGACACATACAGTATCTCACAAAAGTGAGTACACCCCTCACATTTTTGTAACTATTTTATTATTATCTTTTCATGTGACAACACTGAAGAAATGACACTTTGCTACAATGTAAAGAAGTGAGTGTACAGCTTGTATAACAGTATAAATTTGCTGTCCCCTCAAAATGACTCAACACACAGCCATTAATGTCTAAACCGCTGGCAACAAAAGTGAGTACACCCCTAAGTAAAAATGTCCAAATTGGGCCAAATTAGCCATTTTCACTCTCCAGTGTCATCTGACTCGTTAGTGTTACAAGGTCTCGGCTGTGAATGGGGAGCAGGTGTGTTAAATTTGGTGTTATCACTCTCTCTCCTACTGGTCACTGGAAGTTCAACATGGCACCTCATGGCAAAAAACTCTGAGGATCTGAAAAAAAGAATCATTGCTCTACATAAAGATGGCCTAGGCTATAAGAATATTGCCTAGACCCTGAAACTGAACTACAGCACGGTGGCCAAGACCATAAAGCGGTTTAACAGGACGGGTTCCACTCAGAACAGGCCTCGCCATGGTCGACCAGAGAAGATGAGTGCACGTGCTCAGCGTCATATGCAGTGGTTGTCTTTGGGAAATAGTCATATGAGTGCTGCCAGCATTGCTGCAGAGGTCAAAGGGGTGGGGGTGTCAGCCTGTCAGTGCTCAGACCATACGCTGCACACTGCATCAAATTGGTCTGCATGGCTGTTGTTCCAGAAGGAAGCCTCTTCTAAAGATGATGCACAAGAAAGCCCGCAAACAGTTTGCTGAAGACAAGCAGACTAAGGACATGGATTACTGGAACCATGTCCTTTGTTCTGATGTGACCAAAATAAACTTATTTGGTTCAGATAGTGTCAAGTATGTGTGGTGGCAACCAGGTGAGGAGTACAAAGACAAGTGTGTCTTGCCTACAGTCAAGCATGGTGGTGGGGGTGTCATGGACTGGGGCTGCATGAGTGCTGCTGGTAAAAAACAAATATTGCGCTTACACTGATGGACATAAACTGCGACTAAAGTAGTAAACCATAAATCATATAAAAATCAAAAAGTCGCGCTAAAGGCTGAGGGTGACAACAGGCAAGTGCCTAGAAAGTCTCATAAAAATATGAGGGTGGGTAGTAATCGCTGGGTGAATAAATTTTAAAGAAGTGCTAGTCAATGTAATTGTGCACTATAAAAATAAACAAAACTGAAAATAGCATTTAATTAATGGGACACAGATAATGTTAACTATGTCCGTGAAGAATAGTCAGTATTGCGTAACTCAATCAGTGACAGGTGAGTATCTCAAATATCAGAAGGAGTAATAATGTGACAAATCTATGACTATGGAAACTAAACCGTAATTTATATAGAAAAACGATATAGAAATAAAGAAAAATAAACCCAAAAAAAGTCCATAGCTCAATGAAAATCATTACTGTTTTCGTTGAGCTATGGACTTTTTTACCCCAAATACATCTCCAAGACGACCACTGCCTTGCTAAAGAAGCTGCGGGTAAAAGTGATGGACTGGCCCAGCATGTCTCCAGACCTAAACCCTATTGAGCATCTGTGGGGTATCCTCAAATGGAAGGAGGAGGAGCGCAAGGTCTCTAACATTCACCAGCTCTGTGGTGTCGTCATGGAGGAGTGGAAGGGGACTCCAGTGGCAACCTGTGAAGCTCTGTTGAACTCCATGCCCAAGAGTTGCTTGAAAATAATGGTGGCCACATAAAATATTGACACTTTGGGCCCAATTTGGACATTTTCACTCAGGCGTTTACTCACTTTTGTTGTCAGCATTTTAGACATTAATGGCTGTGTGTTGAGTTATTTTGAGGGGACAGCAAATTTACACTGTTATACAAGATGTACACTCATTACTTTACATTGTAGCAAAGTGTCATTTCTTCAGTGTTGTCACTTGAAAAGATATAATAAAATATGTACAAAAATGTGAGGGGTGTAATCACTTTTGTGAGATACTGTATATCTGCAGTGTTTTCTCATCACTCCCAAGGCCTTAAGTCCCGTGTCTTTTTGCTGCTCCGTTCCCCTGTTATTAGCATGATGACTTCTGACAAGCTCTCCGTCACGGGAGATAAAGGCAGCTGAAAATTTGTGTGGGGGAGGGTGCTATAAATAGATTAGCAGAGAGCTTGTCTATTTACAGCACAGCTCTGCAAGTATTTTCATTCTTATTCCTATGTGGAGGGGGGTGGGTGTTCCTTTCCTCCAATCAGCTGTCACATGTGTATGCCAGGACTCCCCTCCCCCTGCTGGAACAGGAAGAACAAATTCTAACATGATGTGCATTTCTAAAGAATATAGAAAGCTGAAGGCAGCAGATATACATGTAAAACTTATGTAGGGAGATTTGTTTCATTTCTGTGTATCATCTGAGGCTGTTAACGTCACTGGGTATAGGTGAGGGTTTACATCCCCTTTAATACTTATGTATCATTACAGCTTAAATGGTTATTGCCATGATTGATTATTTATAAAACAAACCAGTGGAACTTAAATAATCCTAAAGGAGTCTTTGCACTAAGATATGCAAGCAAGCCATCCACTAATCAATATTCTTAAGCCTCGTACACATGGTACAATTGTTGGCAGGGGATTGTCTGTTGTCCAAAAATCTTACCGTTTGGGGGCGTGGCTAGCCGGCGGAGAGTATGGACACTCACTAGCACAGCTCCTCTCCGCCAAGGGCCAATAGGGGAAAATACAGCGGCTGGAAGCCTCGTTTCACAGCGCCAACCGAATATCTTGGAGCGGGCACAAACCAGGATGCCTTCCCGCAAGAGAAAAGAGGGGTAACAACCGGGTAAATTACCCGATTACTTTCTATTACAGCACCATTATGTGGACCAAGATGGTGGTGGCAAGCAGAGAGAGCGCACACGCGGCTCTCACACTCAGAGCAGCGCAGCCTCACACCCACATACAGGACACCACAACGGCAGCCTGGGGAGAGGACAACCTCTACACCTCCATCAGTGACTTCCAGCCCAGCCAAAAAGCAGGCAAAAGATGAACAGCCCGGCAGCAGAAGGCCTGGAGGTAAGCCCGGAGTCATCTCTGGATGATACCAGGGAATTACAGGACTCGATCACTGACTTGCCCACAGCTAACATGCCAGTAATGGACACAATGCTTAAGGACATGCTGGTGTCACTGAGGTTCACATTGCATGCTGACATCCTTGCCCTGACCAGACAATTTAAAAATGAAATATCCACTGTTAACGAAAGAGTTTCACATGTGGAGGAGAAAATGGGGGAATTCGTTTCTACCTTCAATGAGCTAGTGAATGCTCACAACGACAGGGATGATGACATGATGCAAATGAAAATTAAGTTAGCAGATTTAGAGGACAGGTCCAGGAGGAATAATATTAAAATCAGAGGAATCCCTGAAACTGAAGCACCCTGACCTGAAAAAGTACTTTACTGATGTCATGAAAGCAGTCTTCCCTGATGCAACCCTGGAAGATCTCCTGATAGACAGAATCCACAGGCTACCCAAACCTAAGCACATTGCATCCCATCTGTCCAGAGACACTATTGTCAGAATCCACTTCTATAACACAAAATATCACTTTATGGCAACTGTTAGGCACCGTGACTCACTACCGTCCGACCTGCAAGACCTGTCCTTCGCAGACCTGTCAGCCTTCTCTATGCAACAACGCAGGCAATTGGCCACCATAATGAAGCCCATGAACAACAACAATATAGCCTACCGCTGGCTATATCCGTAACGAGGGAGGGCAACAACCATGTGATTACGAATGTGAAAGAGGGCTTCTGCCTTCTGCGAGAATGGCAAATTATTGCCCCTGAATCAATGACTGGTAACAACACCAGTTCACCTGTGTCCATCTGTGAAAATTCTGATACTGAAACAGGCTGATCATCTTACATGTGCCATGCACACTTGTTCACTCCCTGTTGGCCCAGGAAATTGCCGCATTACTCACAGTTAACCCCTCACGTTGAGCGGTTATCCTACCGCACAGATTCTCCGTAGAATCACAAGCTGTTCTCTATTGACTTTATTATTTTACTTCCTTTGCTTTTACTAACTGTTTCTTTAAAAGGTTTCTCCAATGGATCCAATCATCTTCACTTCGTCACGGAAGGTACCATCTCACCCACCAACGGACATCCACATTTTGGATTTGTACTCACAACTACTCAGGAACAGGTAATTCCACATAACATCGACAACCCGCCTCTCATACGTTAGCCTGACATCACCAAAATTACAACATGCCGCTCAAAATTTCTTCACTTAACGTTAAGGGTCTGAACAGCCCTTACAAGTGGCAAATGGCATGGAAAGAGGCGAATAGACTCCATAGTGATGTAATATGTTTCCAAGAGACCCACTTTGTTTCTCACAGGCCTCCTTCTTTCCAACATCGCAAATACCCACATATCTTTCAGGCTAATGGCACATCCAAAAAAAGGGGAGTGGCAATTGCCATCAAGGACTCTGTCCTTGATGATACAGGTAGATACATAATCCTTGTATGCAAACTCAATAACTCTACACATTGGTTAATGTATATCTTCCCAACACAAAACAACTGAATTTTTTTTTAAAAAAACTGGAAGAAAGTATCTAACATGAGACAGGGAAATGTAATCCTATGCGGTGACTTCAACGCAGTTCCTGACAAGACTTGGACCTGTCCAGCCATACTAGGCTCCAACAACGTAGAGCAACTCTGGACAGCTTTATCTCTTCCTCTGGCCTATATGATGTATGGAGAAGTCAGCACTTGTCAGAGAGGGACTTCACATTCTTCTCTAACGTTCACCATACATACTCTCGAATAGACTTGTTCCTAACAGACAAATTTCTTTTGCAACAGGTCGTTAAGTTGGAAATTCATTGTATTACGTGGTCAGATCACGCACCATTTTCCATCAGTGTGGGGGATCATCGTGCCACAACCAGGGCAAATAGATGGCGCAGCGACATTTATACTTTATCACAACCCATCCACTCGGACCAAATAGGCAAAGCGCTTATGGAATTTTTCAATATTAATGCCCTAACGGTCGATGATCCCTTCATGCTATGGAATACGCATAAAGTCTATATAAGGGGCAACACTCAGAGTGACTTAATGAATTACTAACTAAAATCCGCCACTTAGAAAACCTTATTAAACAAAATACAACACAAAAAAACAGGCAATCACTATTTATTACTAGACAGGAACTATGAACCCACCTGATAGCCCAACATGACTATCGGATGCGTTCCTTGAAGGCCCAACCATATAGATGTGGAAACATAGCAGGGAAGCTACTAGCAAGTCAACTAAAAGAAAAAAATTGGTAAACAAAAAATCCTGTACATTGTGAACCCCAAAACCAAGTTAAAAGTCACAAATCCCAAAGAAATCGCAGATGCATTTAGTGACTATTATGAGGAGCTTTATAATCTTACCAATGATCCCAATACTTACCAACCTAATGAGGATATCATTACAAAATTCCTAGCCTTAGTGAACCTACCTACATTATCTCAAACTGACCTACATTTTTTGAACCAACCCTTCACAGTACAGGTAATAAAAAATGGCAATTAAAAACCTTCCCCACAACAAGTCTCTGGGGCCTGACGGATATTCTTCTGAATATTATCAACTGTTTAGTTACATCTTATCACCGTACTTACACCGAATCTTTGAAGCAGCAAAGAATACTGCAAGTTTCCCCCAAGAAATGCTAACAGCCATCATTATCACTCTCCCTAAACCAGGCAAAGAACCCAACCTACTGCAAAATTTTAGACCAATTTCACTATTAAATGTGGACGTGAAATTGTATGCTAAATTGATAGCACATAGACTAATGACTTTACTGCCTAAACTAATCAATTATGACCAAGTGGGATTTGTAATGAGCTGCCAAACCACAGATGCCACCAGAAGGATGGTAAATCTTCTCCACTTGATGGAGAGGAAAGGAGAGCCTTCTCTGCATCCAATGTAAGAAGCAGAGAAGGCTTTCGACAGAGTTCATTGGGGGTATCTCAGCAAAGTTTTGGGAAAATTTGGATTGTCTGGCCCAATACAAAGTGCGATAATGGTATTATACTCATCTCCCTCAGCATTTGTCTTTAAAGAAGGAATGTTCTCTAAAACATTCCAAATAACAAATAGGACCAGGCAAGGGTGCCCCCTGTCCCCTCTAATTTTTTCACATTTATTATGGAACCCCTTGCAGAAAAAATAAGATCAGATCCAAACATTCCAGGCATTAAAACCCACAAATATCAGCATACAATATCCTTGTTCGCTGATGACGTTATTTTATCTCTATCTAACCCAACCAAGTCATTACCCACAGCTCACGATATATTGCAAATGTTCGGTAGAGTATCCTTCTACAAAGTTAATGCTACCAAATCCAATATATTAGGAATAGCCATGGGCACAGACACGGAAATATCCCTGAAAAGGAACTTTCCATACCTATGAACTAATGGTTCCATCGCTTACTTAGGAATAAAATTAACATCTCCCCTCTCAAGACTATATCACGCTAATTACTTACCACTCATCAACACCTTTCAACAGGAACTCTCTAGACTCCAAAAATATTGCTTAACCTGGTCATGGTGTATAAAATGTTCCTACTACCAAAATGTATTTATTACTTCAGAGCATTAGCTATCCCTATACCCACATTTTTCATCACAACAATGCAGAAGCAACTATCAAAATTTGTGTGGGCGGGGAATAAAGCTAGATGTTCTCCCCTCATACAGAATAGGCACAAATCTGTTGGGGGTATGGGAATACCGGTACTGAAAGACTACTATATAGCACTGGTTATAAATAAACTCTTGGTTCCGGAAACCCATCATAAAACCCTTGTGCCAAATAGAACATATGTGGTTAAACAACAAATCCCCCCTCTCCCTTCTAATGGCCCTCACGTTACCAAAAACAGGCGAATTAGCGGATCACCCTACCATGCAAGCTGCAGTCCAGGCTTGGACTGCTCTAAGCCCAAAAGGAACTGAAGTATACCCAACCACCCATCCCTCTCGAATCTCTGTGGTGGATGATTCCCAACCTAAGGTTGAATACATGGATAGGGAACGACATTCTGAACCTAGCAGATATAGTTAGGGAAAATAAATTACTGCCCTTTACAGCTATACAGCATAAATTCCGGATTCGGAATTCCTCACGTACACACAGATATCCTCTTTTTATCAGAGTACCAAAACCACCAATGTACCGATAATGGAAGAGGTATGGAGCTTTATTTAGTCATGTAAATGCTCCATCGGACTTTTGCTGGCGAAATTCCAGCCAGCAAAAGATTGAGAGCAGGTTCTCAATTTTTCGGTCGGAAAAAGTTCCTACCCGAAAATGCGATCATCTGTATGCAATTCCGACACGGCAAAAATCACGCATGCTCAGAATCAAGTACGAGACGGAAGCGCTCGGTCTGGTAAAACTAGCGCTCCTAATGGAGCTAGCACATTCGTCACGCTGTAAATTTTTGGATCTTTTAATGCAGCACATTCTTTTGTTCTTTATAATGTTAGAAGAATTAAGTTGTTTTGCTGCTGATATTCACACAGAGTTCTCACAAACTTATTTCTTTATTATTTCTCGTGATCTCCTGAATAATATTTTTTGTTTTTAAAGCCAGATCTCCGTAATAATGTTTATAATTATTTTTTAGAGTCATCTTTTTTTTATTTTTAATCAAGCTCTGCCGTTTTTTGGATTATTTTTAAATGATCTCCATAATTTTTAGTGTTTCCACAACAACATTATTATCTTGTATTTTTATAAAGCTCAAGGAGGTTGGTTGTTGTCCCTTGTTAATTAGACATTGTATTTTTGAAATGTACCTGCCTACTCACAAACAAACTGTCCTATTTGAAGAAAAACACATAGGCAAGTATTTTCATATAAAAAAAAAACTTTATTCTGGCTCATAATAACAAAATAAAGAGGAAGGCAACGCTGGAGAAACTGCTTGAATTTGCGAAACCTTTGGCCCCCAGGGCACACGTCAACTCTTTGTAAATTAAACTTGGTAGCCTGAGAAGTCTATAAAATCGGGAGCACGATCTGGTCCTGGACTCCCAGAGATCACGAACAGCAGAAGATGACATATATGTCCCCAGGCTGTAGTACTACAACAGCCTGCGTCTTCTGTCAGACTAGACTGAGCCCAGGGCCATCACTTTCTTGTCTTCCTTGCAGCCTTCCCTCCACGCTTCCCTGCAGCCTTTCTTGGAGGCTGTGGCTCTGGAGGTGGACTTGTGGCAGGAGGAGGAGGAGGATGGGCGAGCGCAACTAAGTGCATGTTATCACTCATTTGGCCGCTCAACCCCTTATGAATGGCCTCAAAAATAATTTTCTCACACCTGAGGCGTTGGCCCTCCTCCATTTGCTGCAATTTTGCAGCTACATAGCAGCCATAGGCCTCTCCAGTGTCGGGGGGGCTTTTCAGGGCCGCATTAGCGTCCTTAAAGAGGCCCAGTGCTGCCTCCTCCACATTACTCCCCTTCCTGGCCCTTTTTGTTGGAAGACAGGGGGGGGGGGCACCTGGGATTGGGTGAGGCTCCTACTGGGCCTGACCTCCTCCTGGCTGCCACTTACCCCCACCACCTCCTGGCTGACACTTACCCCCGCCTCCTCCTGTCTGCCACATTCCAGAGCCTCGTCCTGGCTGAGGTCTTCCTGTGTATGAAAAAAGGGACATAGTTTTAGTTTTTGGTTCATCAATCACACACAATTTTCAGCTAATGACTGTTGCAAATTGAATGTTAATAAATAGAAAAGACTATCATTCTGAGCCCCGCATTTTTCATTCTTGTCACACTCATTTTTGGCCCCTACTTGTCTATTGATATGTAAAACACTTTTTGTTAAATCATTCATTTGTTAGCAACAATAACAGTTAACAACAATAATTTTTAGACAATAAATATTTTAAAAAATACTATACCTGGCTCCAACTGGGCTCCTCCACTTCTTCCAGGATGGAAGGCCCAGGTTGGTCCTCGGAAGCCTCAGCTGGGGTTGAGTGAAGGGTTGAGGGAAGGCTGGATGAAAGTGTAGAAAGTGATTCCCTGACTTCCATCTGGTCTTCCAGAAACCGCATCCTGTTGTAGTACCACAGACTGGGTGCATACATGTCTTCTGCTGCAGCTCCTGATCTCATGGAAGCCTGGACCTTATTAAGCTGCTTCCTATACTATGTGCTTCTCAAGCTACCAATTTTCCTCTCCACAAACTCGATGTCTGCGTTGGGGACCTGTGTCTTCACAAATTGCAGCAGTTTCTCCAGTGATGCCTTCCTAGCTGGTTTATTGCGATATAACGGGTTTTTAATTAACCACAAATTACCCACAAATTACACATATCCCTGTATTTGTCAATGAAATGGCCCATGAAATTAAGGTCTTTGAATTGTTTCATATTTGCTGCAAGACAAAAACACTATTAATATCAGGCTAAACTCTCCTAATCTTATCCCAATATAGGCCTCAATCTCGAATCAGTATAGGCCACTGATGTCCCAAGTTAAAATGTTACCTTCATTAGAACGCTCGGCGCTTCCGGTCCTCCTTCCTACGCACACAGAATGTAGGTACGACACACGCGTGTTAGCTTTATATGCACTGCGCATGCGTGAAACTCTGCCCGCGTCGCCCGCCCCTGACGTTCTTTGTAGAATATTCCCCGCCCCTTCTCTTTTGGCGCCGTGAGAGATGAACATGGCGGAGACACAGCAGGTGCATAATAGCAGTAACGAGGAGGAGGAAAGCCTGGAGCCCGAAGCGTGCCGATCCCAGAGGAGAAGATTTAAGGCCTCAAATATGTCCTTTGTAGAGATGGTGGACATCTTGAAGAGGGCCGACTATGATGGGAAGTATGGACCGTACCTACACCCAAATGTGAGACAGGCCAAGATCATGACTAAAGTTGTGAAGAGTCTGCCCAGGAATTTTGGGGTACTATGATCCAAGGAGTAATTAAGGAAACGCTGATCAGACCTTAAATTGAGGGAGCAGGATCAGTACAGAAGAATCAAGAAAGTGCTTCTAAAAAGTAAGTACCGTATTTATCGGCGTATAACACGCACTTTTTTTCCCCTTAAAATCAGGGGAAAATCGTGGGTGCGTGTTATACGCCGATCCCCGCTATTTTGTGATCTGTCGGAGCGATCGCTGCCGACATTCACATAGCGTGTATTTTTAAATATGGCGCCGCGGAGTTTGGAGGGACTCGGCGGCGCTCGTTCAGCTGAACGAGCGCCGCCGAGGACACAGTGACTGGGCGGAGCCGAGATACACATAGCCGAGGGTTCTCGGCTCTTCTCGGCGCCGTTCACAGTCACGCCCAGTCCCTCCATTGGACCTGTGTAATGTCCATCATAGGGACTGGGCGTGACTGTGAAAGGCGCCAAGAACCCTCGGCTATGTGTATCTCGGCTCCGCCCAGTCACTGTGTCCTCGGCGGCGCTCGTTCAGCTGAACGAGTGCCGCCGAGTCCCTCCGAACTCTGCGGCGCCATATTTAAAAATACAAACTAAACTTGTGTATGTCGGCGGCGACAAGGCTGCACTGACCACTGGGGCAAGGCTGCACTGGGGCAAGGCTGCACTGGGGCAAAGCTGCACTGACAAGGCTGCACTGGGGCAAAGCTGCACTGGGGCAAAGCTGCACTGACAAGGCTGCACTGGGGCAAAGCTGCACTGACAATTCTGCACTGGGGCAAAGCTGCACTGACAAGGCTGCACTGGGGCAAAGCTGCACTGACAATTCTGCACTGGGGCAAAGCTGCACTGACAATTCTGCACTGGGGCAAAGCTGCACTGACAAGGCTGCACTGGGGCAAAGCTGCACTGACAAGGCTGCACTGGGGCAAAGCTGCACTGACAAGGCTGCACTGGGGCAAAGCTGCACTGACAAGGCTGCAGATGGACATGATAACGCTGCATTGATGGGCATTTAAATGTAAGTGTTTTTTTTCCTTAAACTTCCCTCCTAAAAGTTTTTTTCCTTAAAATTCCCTCCTAAACTTGGGGTGCGTGTTATACGCCGGCGCGTGTTATACGCCAATAAATACGGTAGTTGTCGTGTGTTCCGATCATTATTATTACTTGCATGCTGCTCTATGTGCTTTTCTTTACTGTTGTACAGTTTAAAATGGCAACTTTCAGGCTAGTGGGCACAGTAATCGTTCGTAGTAAACATTGTTCATTCACCAACTAAATACGATGTTTTAGGCAAAAATTTATTTATTTAAAGATAAAAATATAAGGTCCATTTATCAAATTTGACAAAATGCATTGTTAAGTGACTAGGCTAGGTGTATATGGGCCCAGGATAGCATGCTGGGGAGGTTTGTGAAGGCAAATATGCATGAAGGACAAAAAAGGAGCATTAAAAACTTCCAGCATGCATGAGGATAAAGAGGACAAACACAGCTTATTACAATCATGGTAATTAGGGAATGATGAAAGAAATACAATACATTAGCATACATTAAATACATAGAATGTGATGTTAAAGGAGAAAACTTACCGTAGAATAGTCCTTCTGCAGGACCTGAATGATGGCAGAACAGGTCTCTGGAATAATGATTCCCAGAGCCTTCTCCCTGTCGCCAAGTACCGCAAAGTGGCGACTAGCCTCTGCTCCGGAGTGATGGCTTTCCGCATGCAGGTGTCCTGCTTCGTATTATAAGGTCACAGCAAAGCCAACAGACAGTGAAAAACGGGGTCCGTCATCTGGAGAAAATTTCTGAAATCGGGGTTATTCTCCTGGATCTCACGCAGCAAAGGCATATGAGAGAATTGGTCACGCTGGAGCAACCAATTCTTGGTCCATGAACTCCTCTCCACCCTGTTCATGGACTGGACTTGGGTCAAAGTAATAACCCCAACACCAAGCACCCGCATAGCAACGACGAGTATGTACTCGCAACATGGCTTCAAATCGGTCAGCTGGTCAGAACGAACTAACAGAACGCACTGAAAAACAGCATGGCCTGTGAAGAGCGAGCTGAAAATCAGAAACGAGCGGACAAGAACGCACTGTAAAACAGATACCAACTGACTACACACGCTGAAAACCAGATACAAACCCACTCACAAACTGAAGAGCAGTAACGAACTGAAAAGCACGAAAGCTGAAAAGCGCAAACCGTCTCTCACCAAACTTCTACTAACACGAGATAAACACGAGATTAGCAGAAGGAGCACAAAGGGTGGCGCAGTGGCTACTGAACTTCCTATTTCTAGTACCGTCTTACGTGTTGTACGTCACTGCATTCTTGACGGTCGAAATTTGGTGTGACCGTGTGTATGCAAGACAAGCTTGAGTGGAATCCCGTCGGAAAAGCCATCATACTTTTTTCCGACCAAAATCCCGATCGTGTGTATGCGGCATTAGGAAATATTCACTAAGTATACACCATTACTAAAATGGGGAAAGAGTTCTCGGAACTTCAATGGAAAAATGCAATCAACCATCTACTGGCTAGCCATGCTGGGGTGCTCCCCACTTTTTTCATCATCCTTTGCCTTCTCTCGCAGTGATTCTCTCATCCCTTCTTTTATATATTTCTCTCTCTCTGTTTTGAACTAGGTTTTCTTAGTATGTGAACAAAGACCATATACCCAGATTAGTTTAACGGCATAAATACTTTATATAAGTGAGCAAAAAAGGTCCCGACAGCTTATCATGTAGGGGGAGTTCCCTCCGACATTACCAATACGCAAAACCACATGAGTAAACTTATATTGGATCCCACACGTACAACACACTGCCCATGTGTCTAAAGACCTTTGTTTACAATGTGATATTTCGTTGTTTAACCAGAGACTTTATGTCAAACTATATACAGATGCTCATATATGGTATATATGTGTATCATTATTTTCTTCTTTTATGCACAATTCATGTATTCACGTGATGTAAGAATTCAATGTAGCAAACTTTTTCTCTCTGTTACATTTCCATTTGTATTATGTTTCTCTTTTTTCTCTGAAATAAACTAAGATTGAAAAGAAAAATGCAATCAAATGCAACCACCAATTCTCGAGATGTTCAAATTAGCCCAAAAACGTACGCAGCGGTGGTACTTTACTCCCTATAAAGTCGCTAAATTCTCAAAAGATAATTCGAACCTATGTTGGAGAGGATGTGGACAGGTGGGTACCTTAACACAAATGGTATGGTCCTGTGCCAATCTACGTACTTTCTGGGCAGAAATTTTCACACTAATTACAAAGGTGACAAGTGTTTATGTTAAATCAAATATTGAACAGGCCATCCTCAGTATAAATGTGTCAAATCTCCCTACTGATGTTAGGCCTATAACAACCAAAATACTATGGGCAGCACGATCTGCAATTATGTACAGATGGAAATCTACAGGCATCCCCAGGGTAAGGGATATAACAACTAAACTAAACACGATAGCTGAATACGAAAGAATTCTGGCAAATAGAGCTGGTAACACATCTAAATTTGAAACCAATTGGTCCACTTGGAGATCCTTCTCTCTTACTTGTTAACCACTTAGATAGCTACAAGCTACATCTTTATTTTTTTCATTCTTCCTTTTATTTGTTGTTTTACATTAAATGTACTTATCCCCTGATGCTACATCTTCTGCTTTAGTGGTGGAGGGGTGACAGAGTTGGGGGGGGGGCTCATCCCTTCTCCAGGCACAGTGTGTTCCCATAGGGGTGCCTGGGGGTGGGCTCCTTCACCCATCGACCCCTTTAGTTCAGACCCATGTCCTTGAGGAGCAGGGTCAAATAATTCTATAGGGGCAAGAGTTACCTATTTATATGCACTGCGGAGACGGAAATGGATGTGAATGGAAATTGTTTTGTGGAGGGGAGATGGGCGGAGTCTAGCGGAGCAGACATGCATTGTTAGAGCTCCGCACCGCTGAGGAGAGAAGAGAAGGACAAAGCGGAGCCTGCAGGCTCAAAAGGTATCCATTTGAACCTTTTTGCCCCAGGGAACAAACTGTGAAAGTTTGGGCAGGAAATATGGTACTGGGAGGAAGCCGTGGCAGAAATAAAAATCACCTCACAAAGAGCTCACAGGCACTCACTGCAACTAAAGCAGCTCCAGTCACCTCACAATATACAGCATCAGGTCACTCTCACAGACAGAAAATTTCACAGCAAGACTCTCCATTTGAGTCAGATACAGAACAAATCCTCTCACAAACTTCTCCACAAGCCTCCTCAGCATCCCCAGTAATATTATTACAATTTGAAAAGATGCTTCATAAGGCTTTAAAACAAACCTCAGACCAAATAACAAACAGCCTAACCAAAGAAATAAGAGAGCTGGGAAACCGCACCGCAGCCTTAGAAATAAAAATGGACGAAATTTAAATTACAACCCAAGAAAATATAACAGAATTGGAACAATTAAAAGAAGAGAATTTAATACTTCAAACTAAGCTCGAAGATTACGAAAATAGAGCCAGACGTTCAAACTTGCGCATAAGGGGAATACCTGAAACTGTGACAGACCTGCAATCTACTATTACTGCTCTATTACAAGAACTAAAGCCAGATATCCCTATTGAACGTTTAGAACTGGACAGAGTACACAGAGCCCTCACAGCCAAAAAGAAAGATGGACCCCCACGCGATATAATCACAAAATTTCATTATTACAGAACGAAAGAACAAATACTAATTGCTGCAAGAGAAAAAAAGGAACCTATTTTTCAAGGACACAATTATCAAATTTTTGCTGACCTACCATGAAACCCCAACTAATGGAACTGCAACGCCACAACATTATGTATCAATGGGGCTTCCCCTTTTCAGTCAGATTTAACTACCAAGGTACAATTTACAGAAGCAGATCAGCAGATGAACTACAACAAACCCTTTTAAAATTAAATCTGACAGAACCCACAAGCAGCAACTCTCCCACACGCAGAAGAATGGCATCATCTTCACCTTCAGGCAGCACCCAGAAAATTTCAGAACAAAATGGGAATCATCATTCTCACAAAAGAGGCCGTTATGCCACATCATCCATGGACCAAGAAGATTCAATGGACTGACATCCTAATTCCTGATATCTCTTCATTTATTATACTAAGAGATGGTTCTCTATAAAAAAACCTGTATTTATAACTGAATGTAACTGCATTCTGATAGTCACACACTGTGTGGGATCATGTTACATTCCAGTTATATTTCTTATTACTTCTGATTCATATAGCCTTAGAATATATAAGTGAAATAAGGAAATTCTTGTTCAGTTATATATTTTCAGGTAATAACAATAGATTTATTACTTTTTAGGACAAATATGTTCAATAATCCAGAAGTAATGGAAGCTTTTTCTTTCTTTTCTTAAAACAAATACATTATTACCTAACTAGTTCCTAGAACTATGTTTTTGTTTATTCTAATCTGAAGCAATACAACCTCAATTTTATGAGTTAACATATCTAAACAGTTACATATGAATAAAATATGTAATTGTTTACTCTAAAAGGGTTAAAATCCCAAAATAATTCAAACTATCTTCATGAATACCAAAGTTATTAACAGTACCTTTCTAACTGAATTATTTAGCCTAGGGCAAGACTAACCATATACAACCACCCTGGAATAAATAATTTCAACAAAAACTATATTCTGCACTCCAATTAATGAATCATCATTTTGATGTCTTTTGACATAGCACTTCTCTCCTGTAAGCGGAAGATCCGTATACCCCCATTAGCCCTCCTCATTCTCCCAACCATATTATGTGGGAGTGTGACGAAGGCACTTATTCCCCTGAGAGAGATATTTATTCTCTTTCACGGGTAAATTGTGATTACTTGCAAAAAATAATTTATACAATGTATCATCTAATCTCATATGTTTTTTGTTTACTCTTTACTCCAGAATTCACTGGTTTCTTTTCTATCTTTTTATCTCTTCAGTCCACACAGGTTGATCTGCGCAGTCAGCTCTGCATAACAAAAAGTAAGTCAAAACTATTTGATCTGTTGCCATGGCACCACTGAATATACTTTCCCTGAATGTTCAGGGAATAAATGTCCCTCAAAAAAGGACCAAAGCCTTCCGTACTTTCCATAACAAGAAGGCTCACATAGTATGCCTCCAAGAAACACACTTCACCAAAGATTCTACTCCAAAATATATTTCTCCTTTTTATCAACAAATTTACACGGCTTCTGCCTGTACCAAACAAAGGGGTACTCTAATTGCATTTCACTGATCCACACCATTCACCTTATCATCAGAAATTAAAGACCCAGAAGGTAGATACCTGATACTCATGGGTTATATAATGGATACAGCAATCACGGTGATTTCCTACTACGCTCCTAACAAACAACCTACACCATTCCTCTCACATATATTACAAGTGATTAATACACACAAAATAGGAACAGTGATAATGTGCGGGGATTCGAACCAGGTCCTCCTCCCATTTCTAGATAAATCACCTTTTACACCATCCAAAATAACCTCTAGATTACCTTTTTCTCAACTTCTTTCCAAATACAATCTGGTAGATTCGTGGATAGAAAGTAACCCAATGAAAAAGAAATTCACTTATTTCTTGCACCCTCATCAAACCTTCACCAGAATAGATCAGATTTTTATAACAATAGGAATGATACCAGAAATTATTGCATCAGATATAATTCCGATTCCGTGGTCTGACCATAATGCAGTATACACTACTATAGCCTCAGCCATACCAAAAGTGCATGACCCAACGTGGTACTTACCGGACATAATGCTCAAACACCCACTACATCAGATGGCCATTGAACAAGCTTTAAAGGAATACATATCAATTAATAATACAACAGACATTTCCCCAATAACACTGTGGGAAGCTCATAAGCCTGTCTTGCGTGGTACAATACAAAGACAAATGGCACTATTTAAACGGGAACGCAAAAATCTAGCAAAAAAACTAGAACTCAATTTTAATGCAGCCTACATATCATTCCAAGATAATCCATCTCAGAGTACAAAATCTCATCTGGAAAAATCTAGATTGGAATACGATCTATTTCTCACTGAGTCAGTTGATAAATCCCTCAAATGCTCCAAACACAATTTCTACATGAATACAAACGAACCAGGTACATATTTGGCTGGGGCATTAAATTCAACTAACAAATCTTTCAAACCAATACGTTTAAAATTATCAAAAAATGTTTATACTTGTAATCCAGTTAAAATAGTCCATAAATTTCACTCACATCTCGCAACTTTATACAAGACAAACAATGAATTTAATCCTACAGAGGCTGAATCCTTCTTCTCAAAAATAACCTTACCTGAGTTGTCTCAGAATCAAAAAAGCAGTTTGGATGAGCCTATAACTATAGATGAAGTTGCTAACGCCATAAAAGACCTAAAACTTAACAAAAGACCAGGCCCAGACGGCTACTCGGCTTTATACTATAAAACATTCTCAGAAATACTCTCTCCCATTCTCACGGAAACTTTTAACAAACTTCTAGAAGGACATTCTTTTCGGCAAGAAACACTAATGGCAATTGTTTGTATGATCCCAAAACCCCTTTCTGATGATACTTCCTGTGTGAATTATCGGCCTATCTCTCTGTTAAACCTTGATATTAAATTATTAGCAAAAATAATAGCAAAACGCCTCAATAGCATTATAGGAAAATTAATACATAGAGATCAAGTAGGCTTCATGCCAAATAGACAGGCAGGCGATAATATACGCAGGGCAGTGTTATTGGCACATATTGCTAAAAAACGGAAAATCCCTTTGTTTTCTATCTCTCGATATTAAGAGGGCATTTGACACAGTATCCTGGCAATATATGCAATATTCATTACAAAAATGGGGTTTTGGACCCCACTTTTTAACATGGATCAAAGCATTATATAATAAACCCAAAGCCTATATAAAATATGCTGGATACAAATCTGATACCTTTAATATCGAAAGAGGTACCCGACAGGGTTGCCCATTATCTCCCTTATTATTTGCCCTTATACTCGAACCCATGGCCCAATACATCAGAACAAACCAAACTATAACTGGCATTGAAGTAGGAGGTATTACACACAAATTATGTATATTTGCAGACGATATATTACTTTTTCTATCATCACCACAGGTCTCTGGTCCTAACTTAATACCAGCTCTTGATGGATTTGCAGCCCTATCCGGCCTTATGATTAATCCTAAGAAATGCCTAGTGCTTAATATTTCGCTCACAAACATGGAATTGATCCCGGCTAGGGCTGCACTCCCATTCACATGTGCAGAAAAATCAATCCCATATCTTGGAATTCATTTAACAGCATCTCATTCTGACTTATTCTCAACCAATTATCCTCCTGTATTAAGACAGATCACAAATCTAATAAAACAATGGTCGCAACTTCCTTTATCCTGGATAGGGAAGATTAATGCAATCAAAATGACTATTCTACCCAAATTGCTTTATCTATTCAGAGTCCTCCCTATTCCAATTCCTTCCTATTTTTTGAGAATAGTACAAAAAAGAGCAACTTCGTTTATATGGGGCTCTTCTAAACCACGTATACCTATACACACTACATCTTCCCAAAAATAAAGGAGGCCTGGGATACCCTAATTTTACTAACTACTACAGAGCAGCACATTTGGCCAGTCTGTCCAAATACCATGTAAAACAGGAAATCCCATTATGGGTATTTATAGAGGCTGCAGAAAATGACCCTCTATTAATATCAAACTTGTTATGGCTTGATCCTAAAGACCGCTTTAAAATTCATAATCCCATAACTAAACACTTCTTATCTCTCTGGGATAAACTAAAAACCAAATATCAGTTACAATCTCCACACAATCCTCTCCTTTCTTTTATCAGAAATCCGGCCTTTTATCCGGCATGGATCTACCCAAATTCTTTTAGAGCTTGGACAACATCAGGCATTCAGACACTAAATGACTTCATAGCATCTAAATCATTCCTTTCATTCCCATCGCTTAGAGAAAAGTATGATGTACCAAACTCTGAGATATTTAGATATCTCCAAATCAAAAATTTCTATACACCATTCCTAAAGGGGGATACACCATTATCCCAATTATCCATTTTTGAATCAATCTGTACAAAAGATCCATTTGCTAAAGGTACAATTTCATCACTTTATAATCAATTATATGGAGTAGTAAATCTTAATAGACCCTCTTACGTTCAGAGGTGGGAGGAGGACCTGGGACGAACTTTAGAAGACACGGACTGGTCTAACATATGGCTCACATCTAAGTCATCTTCACCCAACATCTTAGCACTGGAGACAAATTATAAAGTCCTAACTCGCTGGTACCTTGTACCTGCTAGAGTGGCAAAATATTCACCTAATACCTCAGCTCTTTGTTTTCGAGGATGCCCAGAAATAGGCACACATTTACACATATGGTGGACGTGCCCAGTAATCCAAACCTTCTGGAAGGAAGTCTTCGTGATTGCATCTAAAATATTTAAAAAAATAATACAACCAGATCCATATATACAGTAGGTGACCGCGATATTGTGTCAATCTCGCCGCATTTCTCGGCGAGATTTGACACCTGCGAGCCCCGTCGCAGGAGCCAGCGCCGAGATGGCTCACTCATCGGGAAAGGAAAACTTTGTTTTCCTTCCCCGATGAGTGACAGTGCTGAATCCTGAGGCGGGAACACCGCGCCAAATTTTAAATGAAAAAACCGGCGTGGGTTCCCCCCTCAGGGGCATACCAGGCCCTTAGGTCTGGCATGGATTGTAAGGGAAACCCCCTACGCCGAAAAATCGGCGTGGGGGGCCCCCCCAAATCCATAACAGACCCTTATCCGAGCATGCAGCCCGGCCGGCCAGGAAAGGGGGTGGGGGCGAGCGTGCGCCCCCCCGAGCCGTACCAGGCGGCATGCCCTCAACATGGGGGGTGGGTGCCTTGGGGGAGGGGGGCGCCCTACGGGGGGCCCCCCCACCCCAAAGCACCTTGTCCCCATGTTGATGAGGACAAGGGCCTCTTCCCGACAACCCTGGCCGTTGGTTGTCGGAGTCTGCGGGCGGGGGGCTTATCGGAATCCGGGAGCCCCCTTTAATAAGGGGGCCCCCAGATCCCGGCCCCCCACCCTGTGTGAATGAGTATGGGGTACATGGTACCCCTACCCATTCACCTGGGGATAAGTGTCAATATAAAAAAAACACACTACACAGGTTTTAAGAGTCATTTATTAGTCAGCTCCGGGATCTTCTTCCGACTTCAGGGGGTCTCCTTCCGACTTCTCCCGGTGTTCGGCCTCTTCTCCCGGGCCCCGCCGCTATCTTCTTCCAGCTCTATTGCCAGCGAGGGGCCCGGTCTGCTGTCACTGTCTTGCCGCCGCTGTCTCGCCGCCGCTGTCCCGCCGCTTCTTCTCTTCTTCCCCGATGTTGACACGACGCTCTCTCCGGCTCGAATGCTACGTGCGAGCTGCGGAGCCATTTATATAGGCGGTGTCCCCGCCCCCTTACGACATCATTGTCCCAGCATGCGCAGGGACTCTGGGGTCACGCCCCCTTATGACGCCAGAGTCCCTGCGCATGCTGGGACAATGACGTTGTAAGGGGGCGGGGTCACCGCCTATATAAATGGCTCCGCAGCTCGCACACAGCATTCGAGCCGGAGAGAGCGTCGTGTCAACATCGGGAAAGAAGAGAAGAAGCGGCGAGACAGCGGCGGCAAGACAGCGGCGGCAAGACAGCGGCAGCAGACCAGGCCCCTCGCTGGCAACAGAGCTGGAAGAAGATAGCGGCGGGGCCCGGGAGAAGTCGGAAGGAGACCCCCTGAAGTCGGAAGAAGATCCCGGAGCTGACTAATAAATGACTCTTAAAACCTGTGTAGTGTGTTTTTTTTATATTGACACTTTTCCCCAGGTGAATGGGTAGGGGTACCATGTACCCCATACTCATTCACACAGGGTGGGGGGCCGGGATCTGGGGGCCCCCTTATTAAAGGGGGCTCCCGAATTCCGATAAGCCCCCCGCCCGCAGACCCCGACAACCAACGGCCAGGGTTGTCGGGAAGAGGCCCTTGTCCTCATCAACATGGGGACAAGGTGCTTTGGGGTGGGGGGGCCCCCGCAGGGCGCCCCCCTCCCCCAAGGCACCCACCCCCCCATGTTGAGGGCATGCCGCCTGGTACGGCTCAGGGGGGGGGCGCACGCTCGCCCTCACCCCCTTTCCTGGCCGGCCGGACTGCATGCTCGGATAAGGGTCTGGTATGGATTTGGGGGGCCCCCCCACGTCGATTTTTCAGCGTAGGGGGTTCCCCTTACAATCCATGCCAGACCTAAGGGCCTGGTATGCCCCTGGGGGGGGGAGGCCCATGCCGGTTTTTTCATTTAAAATTTGGCGCGGTGTTCCCGCCTCAGGATTCATACCAGACAGCTGTCAGCACTGCCTGTCACTCATCGCGGAAGGAAAACAAAGTTTTCCTTTCCCGATGAATGAGCCAGCGCGACATGCACAGTACCCTGTCGTCGAGAACCAGCGCGATGCTATCGCGCTGGAAACACAATCTCGCGGTCAGGTACTGTAACTTTACTTAATCTAAAACCGGAATGGTTAACACTCTCTCAATTCAAACTTATGATCCAACTAATAACGGCTGCAAAACAAACAGTGGCCAAGGCATGGAAATCTCCTACATTGGTACTAGCAGAAACAATTCACAGAATGAATAATACAATGTCCCATGCTAAGATGGTAGCCATCGATCAAAATCAAATTCCAAAATTTGAAAAACTTTGGCATCCTTGGATAAAACAACAGTTCCTGTCAAATTTCAATGACTCTGTCCTGTTGCCATGGTAACAGATTAAATGACTTACAGAGACACCCATTCTAAGGCTTCAAAGAGAACTAAAAAGAATAATAAACTGACGAGCGGGACAACCTTGTGAACCATACCTCTGCCTTTCTACCCTTTTTCTTCTTTCTCTTTCCTTTTCTCCACCTTACGATTAAAGCTCATTATCAGAATTTATTTGACCTATATACACTCTACCTGTAAACAATATGTATAGTAGGTATAAATCATTTAAATACCTACAAAAGTAACTAAGGAAATGATATATATCTTTAATTTAGGTTTACGTGAACCCAATGTTTAATATTTGAAATTTCATGATATTTACCTATATAAACCCTACTGTAAAACAATGAGCTTACTTTATAGATCCTTGTAAACTTACTTTATGTATCTTTATAATATTGTATACTCAATAAACTTCTTTTGACAAGGAAATTGTTTTGTGAATTATTTTGCCCTATTGTCACAACAGAAAGTTAAATGTGTAATACTTTGTAACACTATCTTTTAATTATTCAATAAAAATGATTGAAACAAAAATCTTACCGTTAGTACGCTTCTTTTGACAATTGTTGTCCAATTTTCAGCCAACAAATGTTGGATGGCAGGCTAGTACATTTTCAGCGAACAACGGTTTGACGTCAGAATTTCGTATGGTAAGTACACAAATCCGTCACACAAAAGTCAAAAGTACAAACACACATGCTCAGAATCAATGCTCACCAAACACGAAATTAGCAGAAGGGCCCGAAAGGGTAGCGCTCAAGAGCTGAAATTCCCCGTAGTGCGTTACTACGTTCATGTTTGTGGCATGACAATTGTGTACCGTTAGTATGCAAGACAAGATCCTGGCACACGCCCCTTTTGACAAAAATCAGATGCTCAGTTGGCCAACAATCATACCGTGTGTACGAGGCTTTAGAGTGGAACTGGAGATAGGAACACACATTAAACCCCTGCAACATTTTGGAATGCACATTTGATCCTATTTTGAAACCATCATTTTTGCTCTGTTGAATTATCCTTGTTTGTTGCTGCTGTGCAATTTTCATTTTTCTTTACCTTAGGAGCTTGAATGAAGATGTGCTGTTTCAGCTTTCTTTTCAAAATCCACAAACTAACTGCAAGCGACATTTCTTATTTTCTTATTGTTTTATATTTATATGAAAACAGTTTATATTTTAATGTACCGTATATTAAATTTAAAGTAATATTAAATGAATACAATATACACCTTAACACGTGTCTCCACTATTTGTTACATGTTCCCATCAACATAGCATAACAAAAAAAACAAAAACTTGCAGCTTACTTTTTCTAGTTGTTCTTTTGTGGAATCTCCAAAACTGTAAAAATCCTACTAGTTCTCTATCTAGGAGGCTGTTGGGGAGCTGTTCTTGTTGTAATAAACCCTCTCTCTATTGTGCAGGCAAATCTTAATTATCAGTTGCAAACTAGATTGGAACACTGTCTGTCATAAAGCTGGCCACTGATGAGTCAGTTCTTTTTCTTTTGCATTACATTGAATGAGAAAAACTGACCTGATTCCACCATCAAGGTTGGTGGGGGAATCCTCCCCTGCTGTTTGTTTGTAATCAGACTGCAGGGAGACTTCCTCACTGCTGCATTACTGATCAGTAGATCAACATCTGTATAACCACTTCAGCCCCGGAAGGATTTGCCCCCTTAATGACCAGGCCATTTTTTGTGATACGGCACTGCGTTGCTTTAACTGACAATTGCGCGGTCGTGTGACATTGTACCCAAAGAAAATTGATGTCCTTTTTTTTACCACAAAAAGAGCTTTCTTTTGGTGGTATTTGCTCATCTCCACGTTTTTTGGGTTTTTTTTTTTTTGCTCTATAAACAAAAAAAGAGCGACAATTTTGAAAAAAAAATTTGTTACTTTTTGCTATAATAAATATCCCCAAAATTAAAAAAAAAAAACAAACACATTTCTTCATCAGTTTAGGCCAATATGTATTCTACATATTTTTGGTTAAAAAAAAATTGCAATAAGCGTATATTGATTGGTTTGCGCAAAAGTAATAGCGTCAACAAAATAGGGAATAGATTTATGGCATTTTTCTCACTGGCAGGGAAGGGGTTAACACTAGGGAGCGATCAAGGGGTTAAGTGTGTTCCCCAATTGTGTTTATAACTGTGAAGAGGATGTGACTGACTAGAGGAGGAGCCAGATTGCTTTTCCTACTTAATAGGAACAGCCAATCTGTCTCTCCACCCCTGTCAGAACAGGGATTTGTGTGTTTACACACACAAATTCCAGTTCTGGCTCCCAGCCATGCGCATCCCCCGCGGGTCCCCCGCCGTGCAGCGCGTGCCTGCTATGGCTCTTAAAGGAGCCGCCGTACATATACGGTGATTTGTGCAGGAGAGCAAACCTACCGCAGTATATGTATGGGTGCCAGTTGGGAAGTGGTTAATTACAGTGCCTATACATTGATTAAAATGTGTCTGGTCCCTGCTGAACCAGCTGAATTTCGATTCATGTATGAGCAGCTTAGCACAGGGTTGAAGGTGTTAGTAGCTAGTCTTCTTGCATTCTATGCTAAGGAGGGGAGACTCAGCCTGTCATTAGAGCAGACTCACTATCACATTGTTCAGAAATCTTTGTAGTCAGACTCAAGACCTTCTGAGAAACATCTAAAACATTTTTATGTTTTGCTACGGTATGCTTTGTGATTAGGAACACATAACAAATAGTGGGGTTTTCCTGCAAAAGCGGAAATATTTCCTTATATATTTTATACATATACTATGTTTAATATCATTACATTGTTCTAAAATTATTTATATGTAGGTTAAGATGTATATGAAATCAGAAATACACCCCTGCTGGTTCTATACAGCAGTGTTTCTCAACTCTTTTTTCAGTCAAGGCACCCTTTAAAATTATGGACAATCTCAAGGCACCCTTTAAAATTCTGGACACGCACCCCATTCTAAAATGTAAAAAAACTATTTTTAAGTTTTACATAATGCGGCAGCATTGACACACGTAGGACACCCAACATCAGAGGTGATGTATTCTTCTAAAGCAAATACTCTTTTGCACACTAGTACCGACTAGTATTCCAGTGTTTCTCCTCTCCCTCAGTTTCTCTCCATCACTCAGCTAATGGGACCCCAGTGCTGACGGAGAGGGGCAGAGGTGGGTCAAACAAGGATGCTGTGCAGGCGATCAACACCCTTCTTTTCAACACTGACACCACTGGTTGTTAGGATCAGGTTTAAATGGTGCACAATAAAAAACTAACTTTGTGTAACTAAAAGGCAGACTTGATCCACCTGCTGGCTTGTATACATTTTTGGGAAATTTTTAGGCATTTTGCCAAGGCACCCCTGAAGAAACCTCAAGGCATCCCAGGGTGCCTGGGCACCCTGGTTGTAAAAGGCTGCTATACAGTATAGGCAGGTAACACTATATATTATAAAAATAGCAGATGGCCTGGACACCATACCCCCATAGTTGCTTTATTTGGAAATGGTATTATTATTTTTTTTACGTGTATCTGTGAATCATTTTTCACAAATCTTTGTTGGACTACAAGCTGGCAGAGCTAGCATATAGATGTTTTAACTCTTTCATTCAACTTTACTAAAGCTGGCCATACATGGATTGAAATTCGATCGACTTTTCATGAACGGACTTGTTGGAAAATTTCTGCTCAACCAGCGCATGCAGTCAGTGGGTTGCAGGGCTGATCAATGTATTCTGATGGTGAGGAGTCCCGCTATCAGAATACAACACAGAAGGGAGGATTTCCCCATTCACCTCAAAATGTGTGGATGGGGAAATTGGCTCAGATTTTTATGTTTAGCCAGCTGGCGAGAAAACACGAGCCCTTTTATGGTCAGCTTTACCATTCTTTTGATCCAATTTTCCTTGCTGATCCATGTGGGTTTAAAAATACAATAAACCATGGAACAACTAAGAATAGCATCCTTCAGCACACAAGGTTTGAGGTTTCTTCAAAAGAGATCCACAATACTAAACAATGTGAGCAAATCGCTCCTCCCAACTCTAAATGTAATCCCTGATGTATAATTTAGTGTTCCAAAGTGGCCTGTATACCCCTAGTGACTCACCCACCCATTACTACCCTACCGCTTCCCTCTCGCTCTTTAACCCCATCCAGAAAGGAATCTGGTACAGTTGTACAAGGCAACCAGTCAGCTTTTATCTTTCATATTCAAAGCTTAACTGAACAAGCTGAAGATAGAAGCTGATTGCCATGCACAACTGCTCCAAATTCTGCCTGCTTCAGTTTTGAAAAATTCCCTCCCAATGTACACTATTTAAGACTCTAAATCTTATAAAATGCAGGAATGCATAAAAGCAGAAAACATGAATCATTGTTAGTTGCAGCAGAGGGGTAAAAAGCTTTAAAGCCTGGTTCACACGTATGCAGTTTGCATATTCCAGGTGCATTTTGCATTTTTAAAAAAACAAGTGGAGGCGCAACAACTAAAACCATAAAAAAACGAATAAAAATCTGCAATAAAACTGTAAAGCGATCAATCTTAGATCTGTGACCAGTCCGTTTTGTTTTATATACACAGTCTATATAAGTCTGTGTACGGATGGTGAGAAGGGGTTAAATATCCAGAGCAAGCAGGTCTGCCATCATATTAGAACAGAAACCATGTTCCAGGGAGCTGCAAAAAAACAAGGAGAGAGGCGCCTCTGGGTGCAGATGTTTTTAACAAGCTTTAATACATGTAAATTAGTCAAACTCACATTTCAGCAGAAAGTGATAGGCTTAAAAGTATAGACATGGTTATGTCACGGTGGCGATCCTGAGCCCTGGGCCTTGTAGTTCCCCTGTCAAAACAGTCTGGTCAGAAAGGTGTCCGCAGTTAAGATGGTTATGCCGGCTCCGGAAGACAAACTCGAGACGAGGCGTGAGGCGCAGGGAACAGCAGGCTGCAGGAAATTACGTCACCAGTATTGGGCGCATTTCTTGAGTAGGCGAGCTGCGTTGTACTGGCAAGCCGCACTCCCTTATCAACATGTCTGTTGATGACGTCCACTACTGGTGACTTCATCCCCTGCAGCCTGCTGTTCCCTGCGCAACGCCTCGTCTCGAGTTTGTCTTCCGGAGCCGGCATAACCATCTTAATGGCGAACACCTCTCTGACCAGACTGTTTTGGCAGAGGAACTACAAGGCCCAGGACTCAGGATCGCCACCGTGACATAACCATGTCTATACTTTTATGCCTATCACTTTCTGCTAAAATGTGAGTTTGACTAATTTATGTGTATTAAAGCTTGTTAAAAACGTCTGCACCCAGCGGCACCTCTCTCCTTGTTTTTTTTGCATTTCTCAATACACCTTTTTGATCCATGGAACCAAAAACCAGAAAAAAGTCCCTGGCTCTTTCCATAAAATGCAAAGATGTGAATGTGACCCATAGGAAAGCATGTTAAATGAACTGTAGTGTGTTTCTGCAGAAATGAAAACACACTAAAAATGCATAGGTGTGAACCAGGCCTTAGCCAGATAAATTGTTCTTTTCTATTGAAAACACTTTAATTTCTCAATGGCAATTTTAGGTCAAATCATTTCTCTCTACACAACTCCAAGCACTAAAAGAAAGCTAAATGGGACATATTCCAAACCAATTTTCATAAAAAAGGGTACACAACCTGGAATGTCCTAGTAATGGAAATCTTTGTACTCAAAATAGGAAATAGACACATCAGGAATAATAAGTGGTGCTAGAGAATTTAAAATGTTGGCTTATGTAGACTATTTCCTGATCTATGTTACAAAGCCCCTGATCTCTCTTCCAGGCAAATTTCAATGAGATTTCCGGACTAATTATATGTGTATTTCACACAGGAATGCAAAGTATACACAAATTTTATTTTGGGTTCCTCTGTGAAAAAAGCATATGCGTTCCACCAGAATTTATCCAGCCTTTATTAGGCAGAAAGAACATGACTTTGATTCCATTCCCTCTGAGGAAGCCTGTTAGCAAAACAAGTCAGGGTCTTGTGACTTAATTTCCATGTGGATCCCCTGGTGATACTGTCTTTTCAGCTGTTGCATCAGGAAACTCTGAGAGGTTGTATTATCTACTTACATGGACATCTTAAAATGGTGAGACTGGTCTTTTTGAAGACTTTGTTCATTGACTTTATATTTGATATAGACACAATTAGGAGATTGTTCTCATCATTACATATATTCCCCTATGTGGAGGTGGTGTCACTAAAAATATGATGCTATGTATAACCTTTTGCCTTTCGCATGATCAATTGCACAATGAAGCATTTGATCTATCAAGGCATTGCACACATTTTACCATTTAATAAAGTTATGCAATGTGTATCACTATCCAAAACTGTGCAAATGCTGTCCTGAATATGATACATCCAGGGGCTTGTGATATTGAATGGTTTGCCAGCATCCTCCTAAAGGGGTATTATATGATACACAACCGCATCTTTTCACATGATTGTGGTTGGTATGTTACAAGTAATCACAATGCCAAAGCTGTGATGTTATTATACATTGGTTTCAGGGGGGAAAGTGTCCAATTCATGCTTCATAAACCGTATCATTCACGTGACTTTATATAATTCCTATTCATTTGCATCTGAGTACATATCCCCTATAATGGTGATCGTTTAGTAGAATTTATCTGATTGTGACAAGAAATAGAAATCCAATTACTTGACCATAATTCTAGTACGTTTTATTCATACTTACACAAACACCTTCAGGAGTGTTTGGTCCATTCATTTAAAAATGTACTTCTTTATTGACAATCTATGAGATTTTTTCAGATGCGTAATGGACAGAAAAATGTACAGCTTTGTATTACATATTTATTTTTTGTGTTTGGAGCCCCTATGGCGGTTTTGATTATGTAGTTAGTCTGGTTGAAAAAAGACACAAGTCTGTCTAGTACAATCAATAAAAAGGAAAACAAATCCTTAAAGAAAATCATACAATCCTATACCCACAGTTAATCCAGAGAAAGGCAAAAAACCCCAGCAAAGCATGAACCAATTTGCTCCAGCAGGCGAAAAAAAATCCTTCCTGATTCCCCAAGAGGCAATCGACTATTCCCTGGATCAACTTTACCTATAAATGTTAGCAGGGCTTTTTTTCTCAGAGAATAGGTGCAGGAACTCCTGCCTTCTGAGTCGGCCGTCGTTTCTGCCCCCTACTCACCTCTGAGCAATTTCCCTTGGTTCCACCTTCTACATACCTCCCAGTACTGCCCCTTTTTAGAGAATACAGAACCAAGTATCAATTTGTACTACTAATTGATTTGTTAATGATAAAAGAATTTGTTAATGATAATAAGACAGAAAAATAGAATCCCTGCGAGCAACAATAGACCCCAGCAACAGTTGACCCCCCCCCCCCCGAAACAATAGACCTCCCTCAGCAACAATAGATCCCATACACAACAATAGACTGTCTCCCCCCAGCAACAATGCTCCCCCACACCAAAAAAACACCCCAGCAATCTACTGAGCTGGCCAGAACCAGCTCTTGAGGGAGTCTATTCCACATTTTCACAGCTCTTACTGTGAAGAAACCTTTCCCTATATGGAGATTAAATCTCTTTTCCACTAGCCGTAAAGAGTGCCCCCTTGTCCTCCGTGATGACCTCAAAGTGAATAACTCAACACCAAGTTCATTATATGGACCGCTTATGTATTTATAGATGTTGATCATATCCCCCTTAATCTCCTCTTCTCAAGAGAGAATACTTTTAGTTCCTCTAATCTTCCCTCATAGCTGAGCTCCTCCATGCCTCTTATCAGTTTGGTTGCTCTTCTCTGCGCTTTCTCCAGTTCCCCAATATCCTTTTTGTGAACAGGGGACCAAAACTGAACTCCATACTCCAGAAGAGGGTTTAGGACTTTGCTCACTTTGAAAAGTCTGGCTGCAACCATTTTAACTGTGGACAGCTGAAGCTGCTGCCTTTTCACTTCCTAGATTTACACAGACACACAGAGGCACACCTCCAGCTCTGCAGCTCTCATTGGCCCTCTCATGACTCATCCCCTCCCCCTTCCTTCCTGGCAAACTCTCACGAGAGTGAGAGGGAGAGCTGTGCATGATGTCATAAGCCTAAGCTAATGACCAGACAAGAAACAGGAAGTGAGCTGAAAAAGGTATTTACTGGCATAAAAAAATGTTTTACTATCCAAAGTTAAAACAACAAGGACAGAAGATTTATTCGATGGAAAGATGAAAAAATTACTGAAGTTATGCTTTAAAGTGGAATTAAACTAATTTTTTTTTTTAAACCGCTGACAAGCAGGGTTTTTATGACAGAAGAGACCCTATTGGTCTCTTCTGTCAAAAATGCTTCTCCTGGCCTGTCAGCGGTAATGTACACTGAGCAACACATGCACAGCTCAAAGTACATTTACAGCACAGCTTTGTATCATGATGAAGTTACTCCCATGCGCATGCTTGGGATTAACATCATCCTGGCCCACCCATTCAAGCGACCAAACAGAACGAACCAGAAAGGTAGACTTGGACACGATGGAAGCGGCCGAGTGCCAACAGGGCTAGAAGGCTTTGTGTTACAGGTAAGTCTGCCATAAATGTGCTAATATGCTGTGCACATTATGGCGTTAACCTCCTGGAGGTCCATTTAAAAAAAAAGAGCTATGGTGGAGTTTAATTCTGCTTTAAAAGCCAAGTCTACCTTTTATACCATATGTTGGGTGTAACCTAGTGCCAATCCGCACCCCCCACCCCCCTCCTTCCTTCCTTCCATCCAGCATTCTTCCCCCCGACAGTTACTGCTGTAACTTTTTGAATTTTGTGTGGCTGTCTGTAGCTTTGCTTGCACAGCCACATCATTCACAGAGATCTTTTTAAAATGATCAAACTACAGATCCTGTTTGTCGCCTGCCCACAAAAGTGACAAGTATAAAATGCCTCCACCACAGCAAACACTGCCGCTTACCGGAACACGGTGGTCCTTTATTACAGGGGACCACACTGAGCAGATGGCTATTACCCCAGCCCGGGATCTCTGTGGCACGTAACGAACTCCTCAGCCTACGTGTTTTGTCATCAACAGCCCTGTGACGACGTCCTGTTGACGAAACGCGTAGGGAGGAGGAGCGACGTACTGACGTCACCGCTATATGCTTAGTCCCGGAAGCCACGGGCTGTATTCGAGGCCGGACGGCTCGATTTTTTTTATATCTGTTTTTATCTGCTTAACTGTAAGGGTCCATTCACCTCTAATACTTAAATAGATGTAAAGGGTTTTACACTATGTGAGCCTCTCGTTTTATGGGGATTTCAATACCGGGCCTGATTTGACTTACCTGCGGACCATCGCTATTGAGGCTGAGGAGTTTATTACGTGCCACAGAGATCCCGGGCTGGGGTAATAGCCATCTGCTCAGTGTGGTCCCCTGTAATAAGGGTCCACCGTGTTCCGGCAAGCGGCAGTGTTTGCTGTGGTGGAGGCATTTTCTACTTTTCACTTTTCCTGGGAGGTCCTGTGTTGTATCATCATAGAAGAGTCACCAGTCAATTTGCATGGACTTTTGTCATTTCATTTTTAATGCACGTTGCGATCCTTGATTGATTCTGCATGATCACTATTATCACATATGGACTTTTGGTTATTCAGTCACATGAGTTGTTTAGTTTTTCACAGAGTTTAACATTTTTATTTAGGTGGTAACATTTATTCATTTGAGTGCTAGCATTTATTTATTTATTGATATCACATCATTATTAATGTATTCATTGATATCACATTAATATCTTTTCACCTAATTTTTCTCCACTGGCATATTGTTGTTTTTTCACTTCTAAGGATTTTTTCTATCTCACATGTTGTAGCATACCCTCTGCTCACTTTGTGAGGATATGGAATATTACCTCATATCATTATTCATTATATCATTATTCAGTTAGCGCAGCTCCTTTTTTTTGCTCTTTGTCTGGTGTATAACATTTTGAACCGCAGCTTCAAGTTTTTTAGATAAATAGCGCAGTTTTTTATTTTTCCATGAAAGCTATATTCAGTACTATATTCAGTACTTTCCTTCTATCAATTCTTTACATGAGAGCCTAAAATGGAACCTGATAATTTTTTACCCTAGGTTCACATTTATGCCTTTCTGCGGAATGCGTTTGCGCAGGCACGGCAGCCCATTCATTTCAACGGGCTGCCATTCCTGCGTTTCCCGCAGAAAAAGGTGCATGCACCTTTTTCAAAACGTGGGTCACAGGGAATTTTTTTGATTGCACACACACTGCGATTTTACATGCGTGGGGGTGCCATTCGTGCGTTTTCTCACAGCAGCAAGTTTTTACTGTGGGTGGTTGCGATTCCTGTACCCGCAGCCACACGCATAGGTGTAAACCTAGCCTAATACCTAGCCTATGTAACTAAGTACTAGCTGAATTTGGCAGTTAAATGCCTTTTCTTTTTTTTCCACACATGTACATGCACAGTAGCATGACTTTTCAAATGCCAAAATTTGTTTATTTAAATATTTCCTTGCTTGTCGGTAGGGAAAACGAATGAACAGTGTAAGATGACTATAGGATTCATTCTAAATAAATATGTAATTTGTACAGAAATGTATTTATCTCTAAAATGCACAGATTAGATACATAAACATTAGTTATATTAAAATTTTTGTTTTTCTGTTCAGCTAGTTTTGTGACCCAGGCACCCCTACCAGACAGCGTAACTAGGTTGGTGACATCAATTTCCTGCATTGTAATTAAGTAGTAAAGCTTTATCACAGCCTCATCATCATTTAGTGAAAGCGGTAATAAACTGCATTAAAATAAAAGCAAATGATCCCCCAGCAGGCTCATGTCATAATGTGCTAGTTTGCACCACATACTAGCACATTAGGACAGACTTGCCTAAGAAAGTGATTCATCACCGCTGACAGGGAATCCAACTTCATCCGGTCTTCCTTCGGGGGTTTGCGGACTCCGGCCGTTTAAATGGGTGATCCGTGATGATGTCACTTCTGCCCATGGGCGCAGGAGTCACGCCCGCAGCACAGCTCTCTTAATGCCGTCTATTGAGAGTGGCAGTGCGCATGCGCCGGTGGCGTCACCGGCTGCTGCACATGTAACTATCTCCCAAATGGTGCACGTTTAGAAGATATTTACTGTACCTCAAGGTAAGCCTTATTATAGACTTACCTGTAGGTACAAAACAACAAAGGGAGTTTACTACCAATTGAATGCATAACTGAATTATATTTAGATTTTTTTACTGTAAATTTGCTGCATTACACTCTGGTATGCTGCCCTTACATGGTACGATTTATTTTTCCAAATGTGTCTATATTTGATATTCTGGTTAAAATAAATGCAACATTTATACACACCACATACACATTGTTGAATAAATACAGTTCTTACATTTTCAATGCCAACTAGTTTAGTGAAACATCCAGATTTTCTACATAACCATGAAGTTCAGCTGAAAACACTTTACAGTTAACATACATAAGCCTGGTTTAGTTTTGGTAAAAAGTGATCTTAAGGAGATTGTCGTGGGAAAAAAAGAACACCTTGCATGTTGTGGACACCTATTTCATTATTACACGTCCACACGTATTGTAGTTTCTGAGTTTAACAGGATCAAAATTATAGATCTAGCCTGTTTCTTATGTCATTAATCACCCTGTCAGTGATGTTTACCCTAGTTTTATGGACAGCATGTTGAAGCAGTATAAAACCCAAAAGCAAACACATTGCAGGTTACCAATTTTTAGATGTGATGGCTGCATTAATTTTCTTCTTTAGGCTTGCTTTCTTCTTCAATAATAAAATATACACTAAAGCGGCCGAAGCAACAAAGTGTATCCAAAATGGCTTTCTTCTTCACCTGGTGGTCCTGTCAGTAAGTCTGTTGTTTTTCAACAGAACAAGGTGTGCTGCAAATGTAGCAGGTAGAGGGTTGAGAGTAACCATTTACCGCTAAAAGAGGTGCTTACAATTGGTCAGCTTTTATTTATGTAAAACATTTATCCAAAAAGGAACAAAACTGTTGCTGTTAGCTGCTTAAAAAGTGTTAGCTGGAGTTTGACTGCAGTTTGTTTAGTGCATCTAAATCTCCAAGTACATCTAAAGGCCCATACACACGATCGGACTTTTCGACAACAACGGTCCGATGGACCTGTTTTATTGGACAATCCGACCGTCTCTATGCTCCATCGGACAATTGTTGTTGGTTTTTCAATGGACGAATGTTCGCTGTGCATGCTCTCAAACTTTCCGCCAACAAATGTCCGATGGAGTATAATCTGATCGTGTGTACACAAGTCCATCGGACTAAAGTCCAAAGCACAAACACGCATTCTCAGAACCAATGCTAAAGATCAGACAACAATAGCAGAAGTTGCCCAAAGGGTGGCGATAAAGAGCTGAAAAACCACGTGATTTGGGGAATGTTGGCTGAAAAAGTTCTGCCGTGTGTATGCAGAACAAGTTCACGGCCAACGCCCCTTTCGGACAAAAATCCACAGAAAAGTCTGATGGAAGTCCAATCGTGTGTACGAGGCTTAACACTCCCTTCACCCAGACTGACAATGCTGCTGTCCAAAGATGTTTCTGTTGCTGCTTCATCCAGAGTATAGGCACCCTAATAAAGGAGGTGTGTTACTGGGCAGAGCACAGGTGAAAACAGAGGGGGAAAAAAACTAAAAAAGAAAACTGACACCACATCTAATGATTAATAAGCTGCAATATATTAACGTTTTGGGTTTAATACTGCATTACGTTCATTTAGTAGGATTTTTTTCCTCCTTGAAATCCCATTTGACATACATCTTTGTTTGCCAGTTTTTGCACATTGCTGTGGTATTACTTAAGTAAATATGTGCAGAAGCTTGCTGAAGATTTTGCTTTTTTAACATTTATGTTTTGACAATGTGTGTGGACAGATTTTTAAGAAATCAGTAGACTTTCATGTACGTTTTATTTTTGTTATGATCCAAATACAGTGTCTTACCAGATCTATTCTCTTTCATGTTTGTTAGGTATTCCTAACCACGGACAAACCAGACAAATGGTAAGAGAATGTTTCATTAAGCAAAAACAAAATGCTGAACAAAAGGAAGTAGCTTTAAAGAGAACCTGTCACCATTTAGATTAATTTCAATCTGGCATATAAGGCAACCAACTTATTACCCGTTTGCCTACCAGAATGTTAATGATAAAGTTCCCCTTGTTTGCAGCCTTTTTGTTGGTTCTTTTGTACTTGTCCAAATCACATCATACTACTCCCTTCGCTGTAACTGCTACACTTGACATTGCATTGAAAGGCAGCAGGTACTTGAACTGAAGTATACGATATTGTGAGCAATGATAACTTCAGGCCAACTTGTTTACACCTGTGACAGGCAGTCATAAGCTACCTTTGGGGCCAATGCCAATAAGACCTGTTAGCTCACTGACTGAGCATAAAAGGCATATTGTCAGTTGCATTCCCAATGATGTAATCTGAGGACAGTGCACAAGTCTGTATGGAAAAACATGCACACTTTGACAGCTTCATATGGAGTATTTGACTGCTACTGATAGACTGTTATGCTGTGCATACTCCCAGCTGTAACTTGCCTATAGATACTGTGAAATTTCTGTAAACAAGTTAGGGGGAGGGAGAGAAGCAGGTGCCTTCCAATGTCAGTGTACCTGATTCACCCTAATTTGCTTATTGGCAGAAATGCAGCAGAGAAAACTGAGATGCTCTAAAGGAAAGAATATGTCTTATGCAACGAGTATTCTGTAATAAAAATTAAAAGTAATGCACATTTAGGAGATGACTGGTTCTCTTTAAAATATAAACTTTTACAAAAGAATTGTTGCTTAGCTATGTAATACATTTTACCATTTCTCCAAAATAAACGTACCTTCTCAAAATAAGCTTACATTAGAAGAAAAAAGATTCAGCAAAGAAAATTCAATACTTGATGTTATTTAATCCCTTGGAAAGTAGTTCACCGCTTGTTGTATTACTGTGTACAAAGAAGTTCACCATTTTCATATATTAAAAGAAGTTTGAAATGAGACCGTAAATATAAGCATTTGCTTTGTTTAACCTGTAATAGCACCCTTTTTGGAATGTTAATTGGTATGCTTTGTGGTGGGTCTCTTTTTCTTTATCCTAAGGTGCTTTCTTAAAATTGTTTGAGGTTAAAAAAAAAAGATTAATTGTTGTAGCTGTCACAGAAAAAAAAGGATAGGGTTACCATATACTGATAGATCTCTGAGAACGAAGGGGTGCTGATTAATTTGCCTACATGTACTATGGGGAATATAACCATAATACTAGAATAACACTATTGGAAAGTGATTTATCACAGGCTCACTGAAAGATAAAGTACATGCAATTAAGAAGTTGTTTCACTTTTTAATAAGTGATATGAATGACTGGGATTTGACATTTTAAAATATATGGAAACACGCGCTGATTCTCAATGTGCTTCTAATGAAGAGAAGAGTTGCTTATTCTTTCAAAGCCAGTTAGGGCAATGATGCTTGAATCTTTTGCATTACTTATTTTTATTGACTCATGTTTTGGCTCCCTAAGGGGGGCATTTAAATTAGTTGTATTTACCACTGCGTGACTGAGGGTAAAACAAATGTTAACACCTAAACACAATTTTGCAACTTTGAAGTGCGTTAGTAGAACTGTACATATCACCGCAACTACTTTTTGTATCCAGGTGGTAAATGGTAATGAATATCTCCTGTTTTTTTAATATCAAAGGAAATTTGCTGTATATTTCTTACAATTATTATAAGTTACCACAAAAGAGAAGCCTAAATTAAATTCTCCTGACTTATGCAATGATCATTTGTACCCGTAGTAGGGCCCAGAAACAAAAGCGCACGTTTTGCTTTTTTTTTATCCTACCTCAAACACACTGACAGATACTTATTTAACAAATGCTTTTAAAAAAAAAATCTGATCCAAAATATACTGAACATGACTTTTTTGACCCTGACCTTAACCTTTGACCTTTACTTTGACACTAATGCCCTGTACACACGATCGGATTTTCCAATGGAAAATGTGTGATAGGACCTTATTGTCGAAAATTTCAACCGTGTGTGGGCTCCATCACACATTTTCCATCGGAATTTCCGACACACAAAGTTTGAGAGCTTGCTATAAAATTTTCCGACAACAAAATCCGTTGTCGGAAATTCAGATCGTGTGTACACAAATCTGACGCACAAAGCGCCACGCATGCTCAGAATAAATTAAGAGACGAAAGCTATTGGCTACTGCCCCGTTTATAGTCCCGACGTACGTGTTTTACTTCACCGTGTTTAGAAGGATCAGATTTTCCGACAACTTTGTGTGACCGTGTGTATGCAAGACAAGTTTGAGCCAACATCCGTCGGAAAAAATCCATGGATTTTGTTGTAGGAATGTCCGATCAATGTCCGACCGTGTGTACAGGGCATAACTCTGACACTGACCTAGCTCAAACTTTGATCTAGCTATTTTTTTTCCTTTATTCTTTAGATTTTTATATACACTCTTGTTTGTTTACAACTTTCTCCCCTGCAAGGAGAGAAAGATACAGTTTATCTTTTTCTCCAATCAGAGGAACTTTCACCAGGGCAAATCGGAAATGTGAATCTCACCAATGAAGATGTAGACAAATACAAATCTCTATCAAAATGTAAAAAAAAAATGTTTTACATACACTTTAAGTTCATTATTTTTATTAATTGTGTATTTTATATTTCCTTGCATTTAATATATTGGCTGTTATTTACAACTATTTTTGCTAACGCGTGGCTGAAGTTCAAGCATGTTACCTATCTGCACATTAAATGGTCACAGCAGCATTTTAAACCTGTGTCTCCACAGACATATATAACACATTTTACAATTTCTTACAATTATATGTTCAGCCATCCATCACTAAAACATGTGCAGAACATCTCTGCAGTGCATGCACATTTCTCTGTTTTGTCTCTTTAAAAAGCTTCAAGCCTAAAAAAGAAATGTTGATATGCCAGAAATCAGGTGTGCTCCTAACTTTCCTTTTGAGCTGACAACACAATGGGGTTGATTTACTAAAACTGGGGAGTGCACAACCTGGTGCAGCTGTGCATGGTAGCCAATTAGCCTCTAACTTCAGCTTGTTCAGTAAGCCCCGGTTCACGCTGAGGCAGCGCGACTTGCAGCGCGACTGCCTCAGGCGACCTGGACACGACAGGGGCGGCGACTTGCAAAACGACTTCTATATAGAAGTCTATGCAAGTCGCCTCAAGTCGCCCCCAAAGTAGTACAGGAACCTTTTTCTAAGTTGGAGCGACTTGCGTCGCTCCGATTAGAACGGTTCCATTGTACAGAACGGGGCGCTACTTGTTAGGCGACTAAGTCACCTGACAAGTCGTCCTAGTGTGAACTGACCCTTAGGCTTTGGAAAAAAAAATCTGGAAGCTGATTGGTTTCTATGCAGAGCTGCACCAGATTTTGCACTCTCCGGTTTTAGTAAATCAATCCCAATGATGCTGAAATAATAGGGGCGTTGAGAATGTTCACACAATAAATAGTGTGACGCTTCACTTCAGTTATCCAATCAAGGAAAAGGGAAATCCTAGTTTATTTAATTTAATTTGCACTTGATTGGATAATTTAAATTAATATTTACATAATGTATGTGAAGATTCTTAACTCCTTTAGTAAGTAATTCTGAATGCCTAGGTTGCACTGACATTTTGAGTAGTGTTGTCAGCCCTGCCCCGTCCAGTTCTACTCTGCTGGTTTGACTACACATTACCTAGACTAGAACCCCTGCTATTTTTTTTATTGACGTTTGTGTCCCTGTTACAGATTTTTCCTTACATCCTGCCTTGTGAAACTGTTACTTTGGTTGAAAAAAAGGCACAAGTCCATATAGAGTTCGACCAGTAGAAAAAAATAAACAGAAACCTTCATATTCAGAATCCTACAATTGATCCAAAAAAACGAATTGACTGTAATTGGATATTCCCTGCATCAACAATCTCTGGTGTTATTACCTATACATGTTAATATCCAGTTATATTTTCTGCATTTAGCAAAGCATCCAGCGCTTTAAAAAAACATGAGATTATGAACAGTGCCAACAGCTCAGCTCGCTACATTTTGCCTTTGTGTATTAGCATAGTAGCTCGCAGGACCATCTATATTCTAAGCTATTACATACGTACATTACCATGATCTGTCAGTGGAATTAGGATAAGGATGGTAGCATGTTCCAGAGATACAATGCAAATTTGGGAGCCGATGAGGGCAGTTTGCACTGTTGCACACCAATAGCCGAAGGGTTATCATCATTTCTGTGTATAACAATCGTAAAAACATGTTATGTTATGTTGAGCATGTGGAAATGTGTGTCACGTAAAATTAATTTGTAACTAGTCAAAGCATCTAGATACAAATACTGTAACACTACCATAGACTACTGAGAAATTTTCTTATTGTTTTTTATCTTTGCATAATGTTTTGTGTTTAGTTTTGTTTTTCTAAATCCCATTCTGGGATATTTGGCAAGATAAAAAATCAAAGATGTAGTGTGAACTTTAGTAATTAATAACTGCTCAAGTTTCAGTTTACCTAATCCTTTTGTGGTGATAGGTTATTGAATCCTGGACAATCCTGGACTAAATTTGTACTGAACAATTTAGCAGTACCAGTGTGTGTTCAGTAACTTGACTATATTTGATACATTTGGTAGACTGTTTTCATCATTTTCCTTTATATGTTATATTTTAAATATTATAGGCTGACAAATGTACACAAACAAATGTATTATCATACATGATAATACATATAATATACACATATGTAATACATTTTCAGCTAATTTTTAAATGTTTTGGGTTTTTAATACTACTATTGTATCTTACAATACATTATTAATCAGAGGCATGCTGCCATCTGCAGGCTTATTTTTTGTGAATCAGCCTCCAGCTTGCATGTAATCACAATGCCGTAGAATATGAAGCCTGAGGCAACCCCCCCCCCCTGTTCACACAGGAACAGAACTGAGTCTGTCAATCATCTAGAGATCCCTCCCCTGTCACCATTTTTCTCTTGGTGTCAGGAAAACTTGTCAGAAGTAGCTCATGCAGACAGCAAAGGAAATTGATAGCGGACAGAAATGACACTTAGTGCTCTGGGTTGAGACAAGTACACACTACAGAGGGATATGCTTTGTCCATATTTCATGCCTGAGGTTTACAGGCACTCTAGTTGTTCAGTAACTTTACATGCTACAGAGCTGTAAATGTGCAACAACCTTAAAGTCCAGCAGGGGATAAAAGAGCTTCAGCTTTGATACATTACACTTTTATGCAATTTTTTTTCAGTAAAACATTACACCAACATGCAGTAAGTATAGACAGTCCATTGCATATGCATCCATGCATGCATATGTATGATAATATGCATGCATCATACATGCTAGGGGGAGTACAACTGGGGGAATCTGTGGTGTAGAAGGATCTGGGGGTTTTGGTAGATCATAAGCTCAATAATAGCATGCAATGCCAAGCTGCGGTTTCTAAAGCGAGCAAAGTCCTTTCTTGTATTAAGAGAGGTATGGACTCCAGAGAGAGAGAGATATCATTTTGCCCCTGTTCAAATCATTAGTAAGACCTCACCTGGAATATGCAGTTCAGTTTTGGGCACCAGTTCTCAAAAAGGATATCGGGGAACTGGAGAAAGTGCAGAGAAGGGCAACCAAACTGATAAGAGGCATGGAGGAGCTCAGCTATGAGGAAAGATTAGAGGAACTGAATTTATTCACTCTTGAGGAGAGGGGGGATATGATCAACATGTTCAAATATATAAGGGGTCCATATAGTGAACTTGGTGTTGAGTTATTCTCTTTACGGTCAACCCAAAGGACACATCTAGAGGAAAAGAGATTTCATCTACAAATACGGAAAGGTTTCTTTACAGTAAGAGCTGTGAAAATGTGGAATAGACTCCCACCAGAGGTGGTTCTGGCCAGCTCAGTAGATTGCTTTAAGAAAGGCCTGGATACTTTCCTAAATGTACATAATGTAACTGGGTACTAACATTTATAGGTAAAGTTGATCCAGGGAAAATCCGATTGCCTCTTGGGGGATCAGGAGGGAATTTTTTCCCCTGCTGTAGAAAATTGGAGCATGCTCTGCTGGGGTTTTTTGCCTTCCTCTGTATCAACTGTGGGTATAAAATTGGGTATATTGGATTGTACAATATTTTTATTTTATTTATTTATTGTTTTTAAGGTTGAACTGGATGTACTTGTGTCTTTTTTCAACCTAACTAACTATGTAACTATGTGTTCTGGTTTGATTGCAGTTAAATATATTTTGTTGATTGCTATGGATTACTGCATTTTTTTCAATAAAACATTGCACCAACATGCAGTAAATATAGAGAATCCATTGTGTTCTGGTTTAGTTTGATTGCTATGGATTACTTTGGCTTGACCAATTTTTTTGTTTAAAGCGGAATTCCAGTCATTTTTGTGCTTTATTAAGAGAGTAGAACTTACAATCGGATCGCCTATGCCTGAAGATAGAAAACCTTTTGTGTGCAGCAGCCCTCCGACCCCCCCCCCCCCCCTTTGATACCTACCTGAACCCCATATTGATCAAGCGATGTGCACAAGAGCAGCAGCTCTCCCAGGTCTCTTCCATCTTATTGGCTGAGACAATTGCTGTCAATCACAGCCAGTGAGCCAATGAGGAGATTGTGGGGGCAAGGCTGAGCCACACTCTGTGAATAGACACACAGAGCAGCGGCTTGGGAGTGAGCCTGCTCTGGTGCCCCCCATAGCAAGCTGCTTGCTATGGGGGCCCTCAGCAGGAGGGAGGGGCCAGGACGTTGGTGGGGAACCAGAGAAGAGGGCTGCTCTGTGCAAAACACTGTACAGAGCAGGTAAGAATTACATGTTTTTTTATTTAAAAAAGAATATATGCCTTTAATATCACTTTACCTTGAACACATTGACCTTGCCATGTTCCATAAATGTAGCTTGAGAGGGGGTTAAGCCAGCTTTACTTCATCAGTTTCATTGTCACGCTTCTGAGCAATTGAATCACTTGTTCACTTTATTTTTAGGACATTGATTTCAAATGCATTAGAGGTTAAGTGATAAAATAAAAAGATGTTTAAAGCGGGGGTCCACCTATCTATCGTTTTTTTTTTTTTGGAGTTCATTCACAAACTTTTCTTCTCATGATTATCTACTCACATGTTCTGTGTAATAAGTCCGCCTGTGTCCGATTTCGTTGTAAAGAATAACTTATAAAATTCACTGAAGGCGGTTTCCATCTTAATTTTGGGCATTTGAAGCCTACAAGCATGTAATTCCTGGATGCGGTGAATGCTGTGCTCCCAGCATTCACCGAGATGTTGTGATGACACTGTTGCACAATGCATGCTGGGAAGCCTGAGACTAGCTCCCAGGGGACTGTGGGAGGTCTGGGAGAGGCTAGATACACACCTACTCCCATGGGAGGAAAACCAGGAAGTGCTAAGAAGATTAGAAAAAAAAAAGGTAATTACGGCGATTTAAATTTTTTTACACAGCATGTCAGCATCTAGGCAAGGAAGAGAATGCATAGAGATAATGTTCAAAATTTGGGTGGAACCCCGCTTTAAAGTGAAACTTTATGAAATTTAATCCCGAAGACACATACTATGCTTCTTCTGCATTTAAAGTTACTTGTCTGTCTATCTGCCCCTATACACTGAGCTGCACACGTGCAGTTCATTATACAGTTTCAGCAATCCCATGGTAAATGAACTTTCATGCATGTATGGGAGTGATGTCATCTTTGCCCAACCAATAAAAGCAGCTGGCCAAAGATGTCAGCAGCTGGCTGGGAGTTCAGGGACGCTGCAACGCTTGGGTGGAGGTAAGTTTACCACCTCTTTAACATTTCAAGAGTATCACAACAATATTGCTCTCATAGTTTTGACCATAGATTTTAAACATACAGTAGTTACCAATCACAAGGAAAGTAAAGGAAGACACTTCTATATCAGACTACCAATGGTCTCAAGAAATAGTAATCTGATTACACTCACTCCCCCCCCCCCCCCCCCAACATGCATACACACACACACAACCCTGAATCACAAAGCATCCTGTTTTCTTTTGTTTAGTTTAGTGCGTCTGTTTGTGTCTTCACCCTCTCAGCCGCATCAGCCATTCTTAGGGATCTGTGAATGGGAAGACTTACAAGTTCCATCTGCCACTGCGGCAGAGGGACTCGCAGATCGCATCAGCACAAGTGCGGTGACATCAACAAACTTATATTTGTTTACTTCCTCCAACCCCATAGCAGAAGGTCTGTATTAACCTGGAGGTAAATAGTGCAAGAACCTGTGCATGTCACTTGTAAGGCACTGATTGCAGTTGCAATGCTCTTTGGGCTTCAAATGCACATTTTTTTTATTTTATAAATGTGAGTGCATTTTTTTTTTTTTTTGAAAAGGTGGACTATGTCATTATGGACCAGATTTAGGGTTTCTTCTCCGTAGGCCAACTGTCTTCTGCCACCCAACTTCTATCCAAGCTGACTGTCTACCTTTTTGTATCACGCTTGTAAGATCCTGACATCATACCTACACAAGGCATGACAAGTATGGGAGCAGAGGGATATTTCACTTATTCCATGTCAGTACGCTTGGAATTATTGGTTGAAAAAAATAATGAAGGTTGCAATTTGATTCTAGGTGTGTAGGCTCAGAGTGGATAGACTGTAAGTGCGCAGTACATTATTGTACCAATAGAAACATGTAAACTACGCAGATGAGAACTGTGAAGATCTGGCCAGATGCATTAGCATATAGGGTTCCTTACTGTACACAGGAATGTGATACAATCAATACCACACCTGGCAGTCCTGTCTCCCTAGACCACAGTGTACGTGAGCTATGCAAAATGCCAAAAATGTTTTCTTAGCAAATCTTTGCATACTATCCTGCATGTGTTTGTTTAATAATTGCTAATCTTGACAGAGTGAATACTAATATGGCCACAGTAGCCTAATATTAAAAATGTAAGAACTAAGAGATGAAGAGTTTAGGTCATAAACCCACATGTATAGTCTAGTCATTTTACAAATGAGTGTCACAGAATCCATATTTTGTGGATTGAGAGGAAGAGGGCATAGTATAAGGAAACTAGTTTGCATATGAAAAGGTCATTATATGGAAATTATGTATTCACATTTCAGTAGTCATTGTGATTTTGGTCTTACGTTGCCATTTATTGTAATCTTCTCCTGAATGTCACAGTCACAAAAAAGTTAGTAAAGAATGAGAAAACAAAATATCATCCAAAAAAACAGTAGTGAAGTGTCAGGTAATCTAACTACAGACTTCAGCTGATGGTCAGGTCAGGAATGCCAATCAGGCTATCAAATTATTTTTCATACAAAACATAATTATACAAACATACACATACTGTATTGTGATAATGTGCATGTTTGTGCCTATAGAAGAATGAGGGAAATATTTTTTTGGACTCCCCCAGTGCTTGTTTACATCAATAAAAACTGGTGTACTTGTGGAATATTTAACCTAGTCAAATAATTCTCCCCACAAGATTAGCCAGGGAATATCTGTTGGGTCAGGAAAGGCTTGTCTGAAGGTCAGATATAGAGGCTGTTGAAAGTTTTCTTTCTGTGTTTTACATCATGGGTTTCACTTCTTATAGGCCTCATTTACACTTTATGTCTCGTTGCTCTGCATATTTTAAACTGCAGAAAATCTGCATTTATATCAGCAACAATGCTAATCCTGATCACTCACATGACCTACTTTATAATAACACCCAGTTATGTAAAACTATGTATACAAAAAGAGGTTGAGGGTAACATTTATCTCAAACAAAGTAATGATAAATAGTAGTCACTTCACTGGGTTGCATATATTAATTGCCGTGGAAAAGGAAGACACAACCAAGGAAAAAGGGGGAATTTAACCACTTGAGCTCCGGAAGGCCATTTTTTGCGATACAGCACTGTGTTACTTTAACTGACAATTGCAAGGTCGTGTGACACTTTACCCAGATAAAAGTTTTGTTCTTTTTTTTTCCCACAAATAGAGCTTTCTTTTGGTGGTATTTGATCACCTCCGCAGTGTTTAATTTTTGCACTATAAACAAAAGAAGAACGACAATTTTGAAAAAAAAATACCCAATAAAAAATGTAAAAAATCTAATTTCTTCATAAGTTTAGTCCAATATGTATTCCTCTACATATTTTTGCTAAAAAAAATTACCAATAAGTGTATATTGATTGGTTTGCGCAAAAGTTATAGTGTCTACAAACTATGGAATATTTTTATTTATTTATTTTAAATTTTTACTAGTAATTGCGGCGATCAGCAACTTGGAGGGACTGCAATATTGGAGTGGACAAATCTGACACCTAACTAACACTTTTGACACTTTTTGGAGACCAGTAATACCGTGATCAGTGTTAAAATATATGCACTGACACTGTACTAATGACACTGGCAGGGAAGGGGTTAATATCAGGGACGATCAAAGGGATAAATGTATATCTAGGTTGTGCTTACTAACTGTGGGGGAGGTGCTTTGATTAGGGGAAGGCAGTGTTCCATGCTCCTGCTTAGCAGAAACACAGGACCAAAGCCTTCCCAGCTGACAGAATGACAGTCTGCTTTGTTTACACAGGCAGACTGCCGTTTTGCATGTGTCCTGAACGATCAGTGGGCCCCGGTGGACATCGAATCCGCCGGACCCGCTGATTGGCTCCTGCTGTTTCCAATCACAGCGGAAGCGGGTTGCTGGCGGCGCACATGCACTCCAAACCCGGACGTGTCAGATCACGTACTAAGTACGTGATCTGGCACAGAGCGGCCACCCTGCCGCAGTAAGTGTATGTGGGGCGGACGCTAAATGGTTAACTTCTTTATAAACTGTAATCTTTAGCTGTATGCGGCTACTGCAGTGTATGTGTATTATTTTTTTTTAACCTTATACAGTATTGTAAAAAATATTTTCAATGCTTATATTGATAAATATGTAGCTGTAGCAATTCATTTTATAATCATCTAGGTCAGAATATATACAAATGGGTATGATCTTGGTAGGTTGGGGGTGGAAGCTAGTATCATGGCGTACAGCATACAAGGTTTGCAATTTACCAGCTTTTAGGGACACTGTGATGTCCAAGATGTTTACGGAGTTGATGGAAGTGCTAATTTTTAATTTGATGGACAGGATGTGATAAATAATATTATAAATTTAATGTACTAATAAATACAATATAGCATCTTTTGTAGGACATTAACAAATTTGTGCTGTAACTCACTAAATAAGTTGGCATACTGTAGTGCAGTTTTACTTGCTTTAGTGGTCCTCAGCGGCAGAAAATACTGTATATCTCATTATCAGAAGTGAGAGTAAGAAAATAACATCTTTAATGTAGATCTAACCCCAAGAATACACATATATAGTATCTCACAAAACTGAGTACACCCCTCACATTTTTGTAAATATTTTATTATATCTTTTCATGTGACAACACTGAAGAAATGACACTTTGCTACAATGTAAAGTAGTGAGTGTACAGATTGTATAACAGTGTAAATTTGCTGTCCACTCAAAATAACTCAACACACAGCCATTAATATCTAAACCGCTGGCAACAAACATCTGTACACCCCTAATGCCGCGTACACACGAGCGGACATTACGGCGGACTTTGCCCGGCAGACTTTTCGACGTACTTTCCGACGGACTTTGTGAATGAACGGACTTGCCTACACACAATCCACCAAAGTCCGTCGAATTCGTACGTGATGACGTACGACCGGACTAAAACAAGGAAGTTCATAGCCAGTAGCCAATAGCTGCCCTAGCGTGGCTTTTTGTCCGTCGAACTAGCATACAGACGGCGGACTTTTCGACCGGACTCGATTTCAACGGATAAATTTAAAACAAGTTTCAAATCTAATTCCGTCGAACTTTTGAGAAAACAAAGTCCGCTGGAGCCCACACACATCGAATTGTCCGACGAAATCCAGTCCGCCGGGCAAAGTCCGCCGTAATGTCCGCTCGTGTGTACGCGGCATTAGTGAAAATAGCCCAATTAGCCACTTTTCCCTCCCCGGTGTTATGTGACTCGTTAGTGTTACAAGGTCTCAGGTGTGAATGGGGAGCAGGTGTGTTAAATTTGGTGTTATCGCTCTCACTCTCTCATACTGGTGGTCAGCTGGAAGTTCAACATGGCACCTCATGGCAAAGAACTCTCTGAGGATCTGAAAAAAAGCCTAGGCTATAAGAAGATTGCCAAGACCCTGAAACTTAGCTGCAGCATGGTGGCCAAGACCACACAGCGGTTTAACAGGACAGGTTCCACTCAGAACAGGCCTCGCTATGGTCGACCAAAGGAGTTGAGTGCACGTGCACAGCCGGCAGCACTCATGCAGCCCCAGACCATAACACTCCCACCACCATGCTTGACTGTAGGCAAGACACACTTGTCTTTGTACTTCTCACCTGGTTGCCGCCACACACGCTTGACACCGCCTGAACCAAATAAGTTTATCTTGGTCTCATCAGACCACAGGACACGGTTCCAGTAATCCATGTCCTTAGTCTGCTTGTCTTCAGCAAACTGTTTGCGGGCTTTCTTGTGCATCATCTTTAGAAGAGGGTTCAGCGTGCGGCGTATGGCCTGAGCACTGACAGCCTGACCTCCCACCCCTTCAACCTTTGCAGCAATGATGGCAGCACTCATACATCTATTTCCCAAGGACAACCTCTGGATATGACGCTGAGCACCTGCACTCAACTTCTTGGGTCGACCATGGCGAGGCCTGTTCTGAGTGGAACCTGTCCTGTATGCTCTTGGCCACCGTGCTGCAGCTCAGTTTCAGGGTCTTGGCAATCTTCTTATAGCCTAGGCTTTTTTTCAGATCCTCGGAGAGTTCTTTGCCATGAGGTGCCATGTTGAACTTCCAGTAACCACTATGAGAGAGTAATGCCCGGTACACAGGATCTGATTATCGAACAAATGATCGTCTGCTTTTTTTTTGCATGCTAATCTCACGTCGAATCTGATGAGATTACTAAAGTCACGAAAATTCCCGTACGACAGCATAAAAATTCGGAAGTGATGTCATGTGTTGTAATGCATTTGTATTGCATTTTCTAACGATAGGTGTACTGATTGAACGAAAATCGTACGATCTGGCATTGTACGAAAAAAATTTCCGTGCATGTCCGATAGAATAATATTGGATGAACTGTCCTGAACGGCTCTCAAAAGCTCTGTACTAACGTTCCGATTATCGTATGATCAATTCGAATGCGGCATTTTTCGTACGATTTTCGGATCGTGTGTACGGGGCTTGAGAGTGATAACACCAAATTTAACACAGCTGCTTCCCATTCACGCCTGAGACCGTGTAACACTAACAAGTGACATGACACCAGGGAGGGAAAATGGCTAATTGGGCCATTTCCACTTAGGGGTGTACATACGTTTGTTGCCAGTTGTTTAGACATTAATGGCGGTGTGTTCAGTTATTTTGAGGGGACAGCAAATTTACAGTGTTATACAATCTGTACACTCACTACTTTACATTGTAGCAAAGTGTCATTTCTTCAGTGTTGTCACATGAAAAGATATAATAAAATATTTACAAAAATGTGAGGGGTGTACTCACTTTTGTGAGATACTGTATTATATTACAACTTACCAGTCCTTAGGTTTGGTGGCTGCATTAGTTTCTTTTTTCATGCTAAGAACATTTTCAGCAACTAAAATACAAAATACCTGTTGATCATGTGAGAAGTGCTGTGTTCTTGTACCTGAAATCACAGTGGTATCTTTCTTCTACGCTGTCTTCTGTACACTGCAAATTCCCCTGCCCCCATGCAATGAATATGAAGAAAGGAGGATGCGTTTGTTTGAAGCAGAAAAGCAGCCTAGGATTACAATGCTGCAACTCCATAGATACAATGGAGTGAGGAAGGGAAGCCACGTTAGAACAGGAATTTATTTGCAGTATTACCAGGTAAATATAATGAGTCTGAACAATAGAGAACAAATGAAGCCACCAAATCTAGGCACTGGTAAGCTTCAGTATATTACATTTTCATTTTTGGGTTTAGATACATGTTAAAATCTATTTGGTTCAATGAGGATGACAAAAATATATGGCATGCTTTGATTTCTGAGATGTTACTCTACACATATATCCATGGTAACTAGCAGCATTAATTATAGTAGTTGCTGAATATTGTAACATATTTTAGGAAAAAACTTGGATTCTGAAGAAAACTAGAAGTAGTTCTGAATATTGGCTTGAAGACATTATCTACTAGGCCTGAAAGTGTCCCATAAATACTTATTATGATGAATCCACTAGTAACTGTATACATTCCAGAACCAAAAGTACTTGAAAGATAGGGAGCTGTTGGAGGGCCCTTGGTGTCTTCACTTATAACACAGGAGTGCTGGTCCTGCATTGTACATGATGATGTCAGAGCTGTGATCACCAGAGTGTCAAAGAGAAAAGGCTTTGAGGGACTGGTCCAATGAAAGGATGAAGCTACAGGAACAAGGGATAAGGTCATTAAAAGTGCTTTGTACTGGTACCTTTGGCAAAAACTAGCTTTTAACACTAGCAGCGGTGAGGTCGGAGAGGGAGGAACTGCAAAGGTATATTTTTCATGTTTCAAGATGATTGTTGAAAGTGAGGTCACCTTAATCAGTCAACAGTTGTCAGCTATGCCTCTGAGACTTATGTATGCATACTTCTGCACTTCTAGTAAGGTTGTAACAAATACAAAAAAGGCATACAAGTAGGACATCATTTTGCACAAGACTACTTTATAGAGGACATGAATGTCTTGTTTCTAAAGGGGAATTTTAAAACCAGAGAGAACATTTTTCTTAAATCTGAGTTCCAGGAAAAGAAAAATGTATATCAGGTCTGCAAAACGATTTATCAATTTGTCCAACTTTTGTGATTCATATACATCCACCAATAGCACAGCCAGGAGGGTTAAAATGCAATTGTATTTCGACTCACAGCTTGCTACCTGAACAATGAAGGAGCCACACCAAATACTGTATATCTTCCACTCTGCTCCAGACCCCTGTCAGTATATTCCCTGTTAGCACTCGTGTGTTCAGTAGAGCCTGGTTAGCTCCCAGTGCTATCCCTCTTTTCCCAGAATGCGTGCCGCTCTGCAAAGTGACTGGACACTGATATCCGGACAGATTTACTTTATGCTAGTTGTATGTAAAAAATACATTTGATTATTAATAAAGAAGCACACAATTACGTATTTTATTTTAATAACTGCCAAAAGTTGAACTTTATATCGCTATTGTATACTTTTATAACCATTCTCACCTCTGTGGCCCTACCCTCTATTAAAAAAAAATCACATCGCCGCCCATCCCATTCATAAAAATCAGGCCTCTGTAAGGCTCGGTTCACACCAAAACCGGTCGTGGATCGCACAGCAACGATGTCAGTCCCTGTTCTCCATTTCAGAGACGAATCAGAATCAGGGCAGAATCTTTGCCTGAATTCGGTCCTGAAACGGAGGTAAAGACGCACAGTGTGCAGTGCGCTCCGCAGCCGCCCCGGAGACATGTGAACTGGCTCCATAGAGAGCCGGTCATATTCTCCTGCTATGCGAATTGGATGCGGAGGAAATTCGCATAGGTGTGAACCCAGCCGTACTGGGGAAGAGCCGTCCATGTGACTTTTACAGGTCACATGACTGAACTTTCCTCCTGTGTGTGTGTTTTTTTTTAAGGAACTTCAGATATGTTGCATTCTCCTGGCTTCAAAGTCTGCCTGGCTGGCTGACAGACCACATTTGTTAAGTGTAAGGGAATAGTATGTTTGTGTGTATGAAAGTAACTTTATTTGTTGAAGCATTGATGGTTTGTGGGCAATGTTATAAAGTACTGAAGATGTAGCATTTAGGTTTTTATAATTGTGTTTTATTTTTATCTACAAGGGACCAAACCGAAACTTACTGCTCAATGGGAAATCCTACCCAGCAAAGGTCAGATTAATCCGAGGAGGCTGCTTGCCTCCAGTCAAGAGGAGGCAGATGAACTGGATTGATGCTCCCGATGATGTTTTTTATATGGCAACAGAGGAAACAAGGCAAGTCCCGACAGCATTATATAATATAAAATAGTCCTGATGATCTGTGTATTCTCCTGGCTTCTCTTGTCCGTTTACCACATTGCAATGGTGTGTGTGCATATTGAAGGGCCAATTATATTCAAGTAACATTTTGTGTTGTGTTATTTGTGCTTTGACGAATAGTAAATACATTCACCGGCCACTTTATTAGGTACACCATGCTAGTATTGGGTTGGACACCCTTTTGCCTACAGAACTGCCTTGCTCAGAGATTTTGGTCCATGTTGACATTATAGCATCACACAGTTGCTGAAGATTTGTCGGCTGCACATCCATGATGCGAATCTCCCATTCCACCACATTCCAAAGGTGCTCTATTGCATTGAGATCTGGTGACTGTGGAGGCCTTCGGAGTACATTTGAACTCATTGTCATGTTAAAAAAAAAAAAACTGTTTGAGGTGATTTGAGCAATCTTCTATTGTCCAATTTTGGTGAGCCTCTGTGAATTGTAGCCTCAGTTTCCTGCCCTCAGCTGACGGGAGTGGCACCCGGTGTGGTCTTCTGCTGCTGTAGCCCATCTGCTTTAAGGTCCGATGTGTTGTGCATTCAGAGATAGTATTCTGCATACCTTGGTTGTAACAAGTGGTTATTTGAGTTACTGTTGCTTTTCTATCATATTGCCTATTCTCTGACCTCTGATATCAACAAGGCATTTTCATCCATACAACTGCCGTTCACTGGATGTTTTCTCTTTTTTGGACCATTCTCTGTACACTCTAGAGCTGGTTGCGTGTGAAAATCCCAGTAGATTAGCAGTTTATGAAATACTTAGACCAGCCCATCTGGCACCAACAGACTACGTTCAAAGTCACTTTAATCCTGTTTCTTCCTCATTCTGATGCTCAGGTTTAAACTTCAGCAAGTCATCTTCATCACATCTAGATGCCTTAATACATTGAGTTGCAGCCATGTGATTGGCTGTTTATAATAATAAGCATGTCATGTCCACACTGGTGTTTCTCACTAACAAAGACTACCAGTAGAGAAACCCTGGGCCAGGAGTCACTGCAGAGTAGGCCAACTCAGACTTCTATTTCTTGAACATGGATTTCCCAGATTATTATGAAACCATACTACCGGTATTATTAAATCTCTATTGCTGGAATAGTGTAGGAAGCCTTTTCTTTTAAAATGAAACTAAACTCCCTTTTTAAATAAAGGCACTACATTGGCCTTACTGGCACATTATTATCACCATCCCAGCCCTTACAGTCATTTTTTATCTGTGCAAGCAGCTGAGTTTCCATATCCTCATCAACACTGACTTGTCTGTAACAAAGTCCAATAATTAACTTCCCAAGCACACCCATATGCTTCAAGCACCTTCACACTCAGGTGTCCGTTTATGAAGCAGTGATCAGCGGTGATCCCGAGGATCGCCGCTGATCACAGTCCATAAACAGTTTATGAAGCAGTGATAATCGGGGGAGAACATGTTTGAACTTGTTCTCCCGCCGATTATCTCTACACACGGAGAATCCTCATTGACTGTCACAGTAACGGCCAGTTTATGAAGCGGTGATCTCACCGCTTCACTGGCGATCTGTGTCAGAATTCACACTCCCAGGTTCACCAGCTCAGAGGTGGTGAATCGGGGAGTGAAGAGGAAATCTGGGGGGATCTGAGGGGGAAGGAGGAAGATTTTTAACTTCCTTATGCCTCGTTCAGACCCCCCAACACTGTAAGCATGTCCCCCTGTCATATTTATGAGTATACATATATATACATATATACATATAATGTGTATATGTATATATATATCATGTGTGTGTATATACATGTATATATAATGTGTGTGTGTGTATACATATGTGTATAATGTAGGGGGACTCTTTATTTTACTAACATTAATCCACGCCGTTGAGCGGTGATAATTTATCACTGCTTGATAAACTGACATCTGGTGCTGTAATCTCGTAAAGTCTCACGAGATTCCAGTATCAGGGGCCGTTCTCCACTGTTTGAAGCATTTGTAGATCGCTTCACTCCTCCAAAGGTGAAGCGATCTACTCCGCTTCATAAACAGGCACACAGAGGAGAAAAATCTTCACTGTGAATGCCGGAGAACGAAGCAGTGAATAGATTTCACTGCTTCATAAACGGACACCTCTGTCATCAAGGTCCTTTTTTACACTTGCTTTGAGATCACTTCTTACATAGGGGTTGATTTACTAAAACTATAAAGTGAAGAATCTGGTGCAGCTCTGCATAGAAAACCTATCCACTTCCAGTTTTTGTGAAAGCTTAACCACTTCAGCCCCGGAAGGATTTACCCCCTTCCTGACCAGAGCACTTTTTACAATTTGGCACTGTGTTGCTTTAACTGCTAATTGCGCGGTCATGCAATGCTGTACCCAAACGAAATTTGCGTCCTTTTCTTCCCACAAATAGAGCTTTCTTTTGATGGTATTTGATCACCTCTGCCGTTTTTATTTTTTGCGCTATACACGGAAAAAGATCGAAAATTTTGAAAAAAAATGATATTTTCTACTTTTTGTTCTAAAAAAAATCCAATAAACTCAATTTTAGTCATACATTTAGGCCAAAATGTATTCGGCCACATGTCTTTGGTAAAAAAAATGTCAATAAGTGTATATTTATTGGTTTGCGCAAAAGTTATAGCGCCTACAAACTAGGGTACATTTTCTGGAATTTACACAGCCTTTAATTTATGACTGCCTATGTCGTTTCTTGAGGTGCTAAAATGGCAGGGCAGTACAAAACCCCCACAAATGACCCCATTTTGGAAAGTAGACACCCCAAGGAAATTGCTGAGAGGCATGTTGAGCCCATTGAATATTCATTTTTTTTGTCCCAAATGATTGAATAATGACAAAAAAAAAAAAAAATTACAAAAAGTTGTCACTAAATGATATATTGCTCACACAGGCCATGGGCATATGTGGAATTGCACCCCAAAATACATTTAGCTGCTTCTCCTGAGTACGGGGATACCACATGTGTGGGACTTTTTGGGAGCCTAGCCGCGTACGGGGCCCCGAAAACCAATCACTGCCTTCAGGATTTCTAAGGGCGTACATTTTTGATTTTACTCCTCACTACCTATCACAGTTTTGAAGGCCATAAAATGCCCACATGGCACAAACCCCCCCCCCCCCCAAATGACCCCATTTTGGAAAGTAGACACCCCAAGCTATTTGCTGAGAGGCATGTTGAGTCCATGGAATATTTTATATTTCGACACAAGTTGCGCGAAAGTGACAATTTTTTTTTTGCACAAAGTTGTCACTAAATGATATATTGCTCACACAGGCCATGGGCATATGTGGAATTGCACCCCAAAATACATTCTGCTGCTTCTCCTTTTTTTTGCAAGAAAATTACTTTGAACCCCCAAACATTATATTTTTTTAAAGCAAATGCCCTACAGATTAAAATGGTGGGTGTTTAATTTTTTTTTTCACACAGTATTTGCGCAGCGATTTTTCAAACGCATTTTTTGGGGAAAAAACACACTTTTTTACATTTTAATGCACTAAAACACACTATATTGCCCAAATGTTTGATGAAATAAAAAAAGATGATCTTAGGCCGAGTACATGGATACCAAACATGACATGCTTTACAATTGCGCACAAACGTGCAGTGGCAACAAAATAAATACATTTTTAAAAGCCTTTACAGGTTACCACTTTAGATTTACAGAGGAGGTCTACTGCTAAAATTACTGCCCTCGATCTGACCGTCGCGGTGATACCTCACATGCATGGTGCAATTGCTGTTTACATTTGACGCCAGACCGACGCTTGCGTTCGCCTTAGCGCGAGAGCAGGGGGGACAGGGGTGCTTTTTTTTTTTTTTTTTTTTTATTATTTTTTTGCTTTTTTATCTTATTTTTAAACTGTTCCTTTCATTTTTTTTATTTTTTTTTAATCATTTTTATTGTTATCTCAGGGAATGTAAATATCCCCTATGATAGCAATAGGTAGTGACAGGTACTCTTTTTTGAATAAATTGGGGTCTATTAGACCCTAGATTTCTCCTCTGCCCTCAAAGCATCTGACCACATCAAGATCGGTGTGATAAAATGCTTCCCCAATTTCCCAATGGCGCTATTTACATCCGGCGAAATCTAAGTCATAAAATGCTCGTAGCTTCCGGTTTCTTAGGCCATAGAGATGTTTGGAGCCACTCTGGTCTCTGATCAGCTCTATGGTCAGCTGGCTGAATCACCGGCTGCATTCTCAGGTTCCCTGTTGAGACAGGAGAGCCAGAGAAAAACACGGAAGACGGTGGGGGGGGGGGGCATTCTCTCCCACTGCTTGTAAAAGCAGTCTAGAGGCTAATTAGCCGCTAGGATTGCTTTTACATGAAAGCTGACCGCTGGCTGAAAAGAATGATACCAAGATGATACCTAAACATGCAAGCATCATTCTGGTATAACCACTCAAAGTCGTGAATGGCGTACCTGAAGACAAAAAAAATGGTTAACAATAAAGCACAGTAAACGGTAAAGTATAAAAAATTGCATACCTGAAAAGCAAACATGATAAAACATAATAACAATAAAACATTGCAGAATAGAATACAGTAAAAAAGAGCAGAACAATAGAGAGAGAAAGAGAGAACAATAAAACGACAACTATTATTTTGTATTTTATATTTTTGTTTGTGGTTTTTTTTTTTTTTTTTTTTTACACTTTTTTTGTAACTGTAACTTTTATAACTGTAACCGGTTCCAGGTTCGGGTCTCTCAAAATGCGATGGCATCTTGGGAGACCCTGTGAAAGTGCGCCTAGTCTGTGGAATGCTGTACCCTACGCTAATACTCAACTAGTGAATGGTAGCGTTCAAAACATTCACCAATGCAAAGACCAGGATTGACAGGAGGGACAATAATAGCGGGTGTCACGCCTATATCCGCGCTTGCTGCAGACACAACATCTTTTTTGGGGGGGTTAGTTGAGTAGGGGTACTCGGGAGGACATAAAAATGCCTCTCATGCAGCCGACTGCATTTGGTTGGGGATGTGAATGGGGGAAGTACAGGTGCTGCAGAAGTTGTGGGTTCCCAATTAGGATTGGCGAATGCAGCAGGAAGGGCACTATGGGCACGACGGGCCTGTGTTTGTCTTTTTGGTGGCAGCGGGACACTACTTGTGCTTGCCACCTCACCAGCTTGAACTGCACTTATGGGACTCGCCACGTCACCAAGTGTTACTGCAGTGCTGGTTTGACTATGACCGGGGTGTACTAGCCCGCTGGTGATTGCCAGTTCACCAAAACGCTACCAAAAAAACTGTTAGCGATCGCAGGGATCAGGCCTGACTCTGCGAACGCTGCAGTTATGCGTTTAGTGTTTTGTAAGTGACAGTGATCGATCGATACTGCACTTGGGTGGGCTGGGCTGGGCCGGGAGGAGGGGCAAAACGCAGGTGCTAGCAGGTATCTGGGCTGATCCCGCTAACACTGCGTTTTTGGGAACCCTAAACTGCTGGGGACGCTAGTATAGATCTGATCGGATCAGATATTGATCCGTTCAGATACTATACCACTAAGAGAGGCGTATGCTGCGTGCGTGGGTGTTAGCGGTACTGGCGCTAATCTGACGCTGCCTGGGGCGACGCATATCACCGCCGGGCGATCAGGGGGCTAAACCTTTATTCGGTAATAAACGGCGGGTGCCCTGACACTATAAAAAATAAACGAACTAACCAGCGTCACCCGTAACGGTTATACGGTGATCAGTGGTGAAAGGGTTAACTAGGGGGCAATCAAGGGGTTAAAACATTTATTAGGTAGTATATGGGGGTCCCTGTCGCTATAAATCGCTGACGGCGAACCTAAATATTTACGTCCCTAACTAGCGTCACCAGCGACACTAATACAGCGATCAGAAAAATGATCGCTTAGTGACACTGGTGACGGGGGGTGATCAAGGGGTTAAAACTTTATTAGGGGGGGTTAGGGGGGTACCCTAGACCTAAAGGGGGCTAACAGTAACTGTCCTAACACTGTAACTGTCACAAACTGACACCAATACAGTAATCAGAAAAAAAAAAAAACCTGCTTGGTGTCAGTTTGTGACAGGGGGGGTGATTGGGGGGGGATCGGGGGGCTATCGGGGGGGGGGGGATCGGGGTGTTTTGTGTGCCTGGCATGTTCTACTGTGTGTGTGTTGTGCACTCACATTCCAGTCTTCTCTCCTCGGCCCGGAACGGAAAATACCGAGCCGAGGAGAGATGACATCATTTCCTCTGCCTCTGTATACAGAGGCAGGGAAATGATCCCATTGGCTGGGAGCGATCGCGAGGGGGGGGCCACGAATGGATGGCCTCCCCCTCACCACCGATCGCCGGGGGAGATTTGCCGACCGCCGCAGGCACCAGGGGGGGTCCGATCGGACCCCCCACCCGCGGGCAGTCAAGGACGTACAGGTAAGCCCTTTTGCCTGCCAGTGCCGCTCTGCCGACGTACATCGGCGTGTGGCGGTCGGCAACTGGTTAATTGAACAAGCTGAAGTTAGAAGCTGATTGGTTACCATGCACAGCTGCACCAGATTTTGCACTCTCCAGTTTTAGTAAACTAACCCCATAAAGACAGACAATGCCACCTTTTCTAGCAGAAGCAGAGGATGCTGTGCACAGCCTGATATAAGCCTTTCCTCCTCTGAGACTGTTTCCCTGTCTACTCCCCGAGATTGATTCCTTTGATCCTCATAGCTCTGAACTGATCCAGGTGGATATGCTTCTTTAACCTGACTTGGCAGACACCACATGGGCTTTTCCAGATGGACCGGACCTTCTATTTCAAAGGTTGGTCTACCACCCTGTTTCACAGTTGCTGGCTTTAATGGCATGGCTGTTAAACCCCAGGTGTTGAGAGCCGGAGTCCCTCTGCGTCAGTAATTTCTATGCTGTTAAAACCTAGGAAATCTACTATTAGAGGACAAATCTTGACCCTTTCGATCTTATTCCAAAGACTGCTAGCCTCCCATTCTTTGGCTTAAAAATTTGTACAGGGTGCCCCTCTTGTGACCAATCAGATCCCAGTAGTCACAACCACCTGACTACTGGGATCTGAATTTTGTTTTTTTGCCACTTCAGAAACCACCTTTTGAACCTCTCAGGGATATTCCCCCTTCTGCTATCATTCACAAGGTTGCGTTCCTTGTTGCCATCACCTCTGCGAGGTGTGTGTCTGAGTTGGTAGCATTGTCCTGTAAAGAACCTTATTGGGTCCTACACAAGAATTAAGTGATATTGAGGCCTCTTCATTTTAAAGGGGGTTTCGGCCTTTCACCTCATCCAGGACAATGTTCTTCCATCTCTCTGTCCTGCCCCTGTACATCAAATGGAGTTTTCCTTTCACTGCATAGATGTAGTTAATGCTGTGCAGGTTTACCTCTCAGCTACTGCTTACATAAAAGAATACATACAAAAGAATTACTCTCTTTATTTTTATTCATGGCAGTGTAATGGGAAACCAGCTTCTTGCTCCATTTATCAATGTCTCATAAGGATCCTTTTCAAGATTATGATCTTAAAATGGAACTTCTTTCACATTTACCTGGATCGCCTAGGCCAGGGCTCAAAATTTCAAGTCCTGATCTACTAGCTAGGCCTTAAGAGTTACTCGCCACCAGTTGCCCCACCCAATCCCTACTCTGCCCTGCCCCTAATTGCACCCCTAAACATGCCCTTGTAAATTATCTAATGAAATTACACTGTTAAATGCTTTATTCAGTATTAGGTTTTGTTTTGCCTCCCCCAGTACGCCTCTACCTCCAATGCCTTCCTGTCAGGGCTGGGCTCAGCCCTTCCTTCTCTGAGCTGGCCGCTCAGCTGTTGGCTAATTGCCAGCTGCTATCTCTCCACAGTTACTCACCTGTTGATGATATCCTGCTCGTCAGTCCTGCCTACTTAAGCCATCCAGCCCAGAGGATCTCTGCCTTGGCCTTGGTCAACATCACAGAGACTCTCTTCCGTTCCTGTTAAAGATTTTCTTGGCTGACATCCCTTCTGGCTCCAGATCCTGCTTGTGGTTCCACTACACTGATCCCTGACTTTCTGGCTTGGTTGACTATCCGTTCTTTTTTTTTTTTCACAAGAAAAGCTGACTATCCGTTCTGGTTACCGAACTTTGGCTATGTTTTGACTATGTTTATTCTATTTACCTTTATTATTAAACGAGTGTGATTTAACTGTACTTCTGTCTCGGTCTTGAGTCATGGTTTCTGACAGTAGGCAAAGGCCATGAATTCAGAAGATACAGTCAATCCACTTGTTGGTAATATTTTTTCCAGATTGGATGAGCAGGATCACCACATGGATCAGTTTGCCATGGCGTTACAAACGCTCCTGAGTCGCACGGCTCATCTGTAATCTCCCACTGTGGCTGCTCCGGTACAACCTATGTTGCAGGCCATTTCTACTGCTGCTTCAGTCTCTTTGCAGGCACCCGCCTCGAGTATTTACCTCTATGAGAGGTATGTCGGGTTCCACTATGCTTTCCCATCGATTTGGGGGCGATCGTGTCCAATGCAGAGGGTTTCTCAATCAGGTTGAGATATACTTTGAGATGTTGCCCCAGGCGTTTCCCACGGATAGAAGCAAAGTAGGTTTTTTGATATCTTTGCTTTCTGAGAGAGCTTTGGCCTGGGCAAACCCTCTATGGGAGACGCAAAAAACTATTGTCTTTGTGAGTTTGTGGCTTCTTTTAAAAGGGTATTTGACGTTCCCACACGCTCCGCTTCTGCTGCCAAGTGCCTCATGTCCATTAAACAGAGTACGAGAACTGTTGCCGATTATGCCATTGAATTCCGTACTCTGGCAGCAGAGGTTGCTTGGAACAATGAGGCCCTCGTGGCTGCTTTTTCTCATGGTCTCTTGGATACCATCAAGGATGAGATAGCAGCCCAAGATATATCCACTGAGCTGGAGAAGTTGATCACGTTTGCCATCCTCACTGACTCCAGACTCTGACAAAGACTCTTTTAAGGAGCGCTTGCAGAAGCCTCCTGTACATTGGTCTCCGGGCTTTGCAGTCCCACCCTTGCCTCCCTCACCTCCCATGCCTCCTAGTACCGAGTCGGTCAGTGAAGGTGAACCCATGCACTTGGTTTTCACGCGTCTCTCTGCGGATGAGAGAACCTTTAGGAGGAGGGAGAGATTGTGCCTTAATTGTGGCTAGGCAGGTCTCTTTTTGAAGTATTGTCCTACCCGTCCAGGGAACGCCCGAACCTTGAGGTCCTGTCATGGACAGACCTTAGGTGGCGTTGTTTCGTCCCCAGTTATCCAGAAGGATAAGCCCCTGGTTTCAGTCACCCTTTCTCGACTGCAGGCCTGTTCATTGATGCTGCCTCTGTATCGAAGCACTCAATTCCACTGCATCTGCGTGACACTCCATTTGCCATTGAGGCTCTTGACGGGAGACCTCTACAGCCTACCCATGTGACTCATGAGATTGTTTCATTGTCCATGGCCGTAGGGGCTCTTCACCATGAGATAATCCAATTCCAAGTTATTTTCTTACCTAAGTTTCTGCTGGTTATTGATTATCCTTGGTTACAGAGGCACAACCCCTCTTTTGATTAGCTCCATGCTGAGGTTCTCTCCTGGTCGCCACAATGCAGTAAGACATGCTTCCAGAAGGTAGCCAAGGTCCTGTGCTCCTCTTCACTCTCCTCCCTGCCGGAGGAGTAACGCGATTTTAGTGATGTCTTTGACAAAGGTCAAGCTGGTAGTTTGCCTCCTCACCGGTCATATGATTGCGCAATTGACCTTCAACCTGGTGCCATACCCCCTCATGGCCGGGTTTACTCTTTGTCAGTCTTGGAGGATAAGGCCATGGAGGAGTATGTTGCAGATGCACTTTCTCGAGGTTTCATCCGCAAATCCTTGTCTCCTGCTGGTGCTGGTTTCTTTGTGAAGAAGAAGAGTGATGAACTGAGACCTTGTATTGATTATAGGGGTCTCAATTGTTTCACGATTAAGAATGCCTATCCGATTCTGTTGATTACGGAGTTATTTGACCGCCTCAAGGGAGCAACGGTTTTCAGGAAGCTAGATTTGAGAGGGTCATACAATCTCATGAGGATTAAGGAGGGCAACGAGTGGAAAACTGCGTTTATTACCAGAAGAGGCCATTATGAGTACCTCGTAATGCCTTTTGGCTTATGTAACGTCCAGCAGTTTTCCAGGAATTTATTAACAATGTCCTCCGAGATTTGTTGCAGTTATGTGTGGTGGTTTATCTCGACGATATCCTCATATTTTCCAAGTCCCTGGAGAGCCACCACACAGATGTCTTTCATGTGCTTCAGAAACTAAGAGAGAACAATCTCTATTGTAAATTGGAGAAGTGCGAATTCCATTGTGAACAGGTTAAATTCCTGAGCTTTGTCATTTCCACTGCTGGTTTTTCGATGGACCCAGAGAAACTTTCAGCAGTCCTACAGTGGCCCTGACCCATGGGTTTACGTCCTCTGCAGCATTTTCTGGGCTTTGCCAACTATTATCGGAAGTTTATTCGTAACTTCTCGTCTCTGGTCAAGCCCCTGACTGATATGACCAGAAAGGACGGTAACCCACAGAGTTGGTCTCCGAAATCTATTAAGGCCTTTGAGAGTCTCAAGGCTGCCTTTGTTTCTGCTCCTGTGTTGGCACATCCTGATCCTACGTTTACTTTTATCCTTGAGGTTGATGCTTCTGAGACTGGTGTTGGCGCCCTTCTGTCTCAACGTCCTACCTCTGAGAGCGCTATGCATCCTTGTGGTTACTTTTCCAAGAAATTGTCACCTGCGGAGTGCAATTACGAGATAGGTGACAGAAAGCTGTTAGCGATGATTTTAGCCCTGAAAGAATGGAGACATCTCCTCAAAGGTACCACTGTGCCGGTTCTCATTCTTACTCACCATAAGAATCTCACATTCTTGTCTGAGGCTAAATGCCTCTCTCCCAGAAGGGCGCAATGGGCTCTTCTCTTGTCTAGTTTCAATTACATTGTCTCATTCTTACCTGGTACGAAGAATGTAAGGGCTGATGCTTTGTCACAACAATTTTCCTCCACTTCCAAGATGGAGTCGGTTCCGGTTCCTGTGATTCCTCCTGATCGTATTCTGGCTACAGGAGGCACCAGTCTCACTTCTCCTTTGGGTGACAAAATTCTTGCTGCTCAGGTCCATGCTCCTGAGAAACCCTGTGACTGCTGCTTTGTTCCATAGTGTCTCCGTACTGCCGTGCTCCAGACTCACCATTCTTCCAAGGCTGCTAGCCACCCTGGGAAGAATCAACTCTTTTGGGCCATTTCCCAACAATTCTGGTGGCCTAGTCTACGTGCTGATGTAACCGCCTTCATAGCTGCCTGTTCTGTGTGTGCTCAGAGTAAGACTCCACGACACCTTCCTGTGGGCATCCTACAACCCATACCCAATGGAGAGAGGCCCTGGACCCATGTCTAGAGGCCCTGTCTATGGATTTTGTTGTGGAGTTACCCAACTCCCAGGGCAACACGTTATCCTTATGGTGGTTGACCGGTTCTCAAAAATGTGTCATTGTATTCCACTTAAGAAGTTGCCCACTTCTAAGGAACTGGCTTCCATTTTTGCTCGGGAGATCTTTCGCTTACATGGGCTACCCAAGGGGATTGTCTTGGACAGGGGTAGTCAGTTTGTGTCCCGGTTCTGATGAGCCTTTTGTGCACAGTTGGGAATTCAGCTTGCTTTCTCTTCTGCATATATCACCCGCAGTCTAATGGGGCCACAGAACGAGCCAATCAATCCTTGGAGCAATTCCTACGTTGCTATATTTATGACCATCATAACAACTGGTCAGACTTAATACCATGGGCAGAGTTTGCTCACAATAGTGCCTTGAATTCTGCTTCCCAATTGTCCCCGTTTATGGCGAACAATGGTTTCCAACCTTCCATGTTGCCTGACTCATTTGTTCCTCAGAGTACTCCTGCGTTAGAGAAGCATCTCTGTGGTCTTCGTTCCACTTGGGCACAAGTCCAGGAGGCTTTGCAACATGCTAATGATAGGTACAGACTCCATGCTGACCGCAGACGCCTGCCTGCGCCTTCCTACCAGGTTGGAGACAGGGTCTGGCTATCATCTCGCAACCTCCAACTTCGTGTTCTCTCTCTGAAGTTCGCACCTCGGTTTATTGCGCCTTTCCGTATTCTTCGCAGGATTAACCCAGTGGCTTACGCGTTAGACCTTCTTTCTAATGTGCGTATCTCAAATGTATTTTATGTCTCCTTATTAAAACCTTTGGTCTGCAACCGCTTTACGACCTCAGTGCCACATTCTTGCCCTGTACAAGTTGAGAACCATGAGAAGTATGAAGTACAGTCCATTACTGACTCCCATAGATTTTGTGGGCGCATACAGTACCTGGTGCATTCAAAAGGGTACGGTCCGGAGGAATGTTCTTGGGTCTCATCCTCGGACATACATGCCCCTGTCCTCCTCCGTGATTCCCATAGACGATTCCCCTCAAGCCTGGTGGTCCTCCGAGGGGGAGGGGTCATTGAGGAGGGGGTACTGTCAAGGCTGGGTTCAGCCCTTCCTTCTCTGAGCTGGCCGCTCAGCTGTCGGCTAATTGCCAGCTCCTATCTCTCCACAGTTGCTCACCTGTTGATGATATCCTACTCGTCAGTCCTGCCTACTTAAGCCGCTCAGCCCAGAGGATCTCTGCCTTCGCCTTGGTCAACATCACAGAGAATTTCTCCTGCATTCCTGTTAAATACTTGCTTGGCTGACATCCCTTCTGGCTCCAGATCCTGCTTGCAGTTCCACTACACTGATCCCTGACTTTCTGGCTTGGCTGACTATCCGTTCCGGTTACCGAACTTTCATTATGTTTTGACTATGTTTGTTCTATTTACCTTTATTATTAACCACTTCAGCCCCGGAAGGATTTACCCCCTTCCTGACCAAAGCACTTTTTACAATTTGGCACTGCGTTGCTTTAACTGCTAATTGCGCGGTCATGCAATGCTGTACCTAAACGAAATTTGCGTCCTTTTGTTCCCACAAATAGAGCTTTCTTTTGATGGTATTTGATCACTTCTGCGGTTTTTATTTTTTGCGCTATAAACGGAAAAAGACCGAAAATTTTGAAAAAAAACATTATTTTCTACTTTTTGTTATAAAAAAAAATACAATAAACTCAATTTTAGTCATACATTTAGTCCAAAATGTATTCAGCCACATGTCTTTGGTAAAAAAAATGTCAATAAGCGTATATTTATTGGTTTGCGCAAAAGTTATAGCGTCTACAATCTAGGGTACATTTTCTGGAATTTACACAGCTTTTAGTTTATGACTGCCTATCTCATTTCTTGAGGTGCTAAAATGGCAGGGCAGTACAAAGCCCCCCAAATGACCCCATTTTGGAAAGTAGACACCCCAAGAAAATTGCTGAGAGGCATGTTGAGCCCATTAAATATTATTTTTTTTGTCCCAAGTTATTGAATAATGACAAAAAAAAAAATTACAAAAAGTTGTCACTAAATGATATATTGCTCTCACAGGCCATGGGCATATGTGGAATTGCACCCCAAAATACATTTAGCTGCTTCTCCTGAGTATGCCACATGTGTGGGACTTTTTTGGAGCCTAGCTGCATACGGGGCCCCGAAAGCCAAGCACCGCCTTCAGGATTTCTAAGGGCGTAAATTTTTGATTTCACTCCTCACTACCTATCACAGTTTCCAAGGCCATAAAATGCCAAGATGGCACAAAACCCCCCCATATGACCCCATATTGGAAGGTAGACACCCCAAGCTATTTGCTGAGAGGCATGGTGAGTATTGTGCAGCTCTCATTTGTTTTTGAAAAGAAAAAGAAAATTGTATTTTTTTTTTTTTTCAAAACTTTGTGACAAAAAGCGAGGTCTGCAAAATACTCACCACACCTCTCAGCAAATAGCTTGGGGTGTCTACTTTCCAAAATGGGGTCATTTGGGGGGGGGGGGGGTTGTGCCATCTGGGCATTCCATGGCCTCCGAAACTGTGATAGGCAGTGAGGAGTGAAATCAAAATTTTACACCCTTAGAAACCCTGAAGGCGGTGCTTGGTTTTTGGGGTCCTGTATGCAGCTAGGCTCCCAAAAAGCCTCACACATGTGGTATCCCCGTACTCAGGAGAAGCAGCAGAATGTATTTTGGGGTGTAATTTCACATATTCCCATGCCATGTTTGAGCAATATATCATTTAGTGACAACTTTGTGCAAAAAAAAAAATTGTCTTTTTCCTGCAACATGTGTCACAATATAAAATATTCCATGGACTCGACATGCCTCTCAGCAAATAGCTTGGGGTGTCTACTTTCCAAAATGGGGTAATTTGGGGGGGTTTTGAACTGTCCTGGCATTTTATGCACAACATTTAGAAGCTTATGTCAAACATCACGCACTCTTCTAACCACTTGACAAAGCCCTTTCTGACACTATTTGTTTACATGAAAAAATATTTTTTTTTTGCAAGAAAATTACTTTGAACCCCCAAACATTATATATTTTTTTTAAAGCAAAGGCCCTACAGATTAAAATAGTGGGTGTTTCATTTTTTTTTTTACACAGTATTTGCGTAGCGATTTTTCAAATGCATTTTTTGGGGAAAAAACACACTTTTTTAATTTTAATGCACTAAAACACACTATATTGCCCAAATGTTTGATGAAATAAAAAAGATGATCTTAGGCCGAGTACATGGATACCAAACATGATATACTTTAAAATTGCGCACAAACGTGCAGTGGCGACAAACTACATACATTTTTAAAAGCCTTTAAAAGCCTTTACAGGTTACCACTTTAGATTTACAGAGGAGGTCCACTGCTAAAATTACTGCCCCCGATCTGACCTGCGCGGTGATACCTCACATGCATGGTGCAATTGCTGTTTACATTTGACGCCAGACCAACGCTTGCGTTCGCCTTTGCGCGAGAGCAGGGGGAGACAGGGGTGCTTTTTTTTTTCTCTTTATTATTTTTTTTGCTTTTTTATCTTATTTTTAAACTGTTCCTTTCATTTTTTTCATCATTTTTATTGTTAGGTCAGGGAATGTAAATATCCCCTATGATAGCAATAGGTAGTGACAGGTACTCTTTTTTTGAAAAAAATGGGGTCTATTAGACCCTAGATCTCTCCTCTGCCCTCAAAGCATCTGACCACACCAAGATCAGTGTGATAAAATGCTTTCCCAATTTCCCAATGGCGCTGTTTACATCCGGCGAAATCTAAGTCATGAAATGCTCGTAGCTTCTGGTTTCTTAGGCCATAGAGATGATTGGAGCCATTCTGGTCTCTGATCAGCTCTATGGTCAGCTGGCGGAATCACTGGCTGCATTCTCAGGTTCCCTGTTGGGACAGGAGAGCAAGAGAAAAACATGGAAGACGGTGGGAGGGGGGGCATTCCCTCCCACTGCTTGTCTAGAGGCTAATTAGCCGCTAGGATTGCTTTTACATAAAAGCCGACCGCTGGCTGAAAAGAATTATACCAAGATGATACCTAAACCTGCAGGCATCATTCTGGTATAATCACTCAAAGTCCAGCAACATACCAGTACGTTGCTGGTCCTTGTTGGGCATATATTGTAATCTTTTTTTTTTCATGCAGCCTGTGGGCTGAACGAAAAAAAGAGATTGATTGGTGGGTATGCCCACCATTAGAATACCTCCCTTCATCCACCCACTTCTAATGATGGGCATACATGCACCATTTATATATGCCGAAGCATGGGGGCATCCGCCCCAAAAGTTAGGAGCAAATCGCTCCTCTGCCCCTGCTGCCCCCATGCTTCGACATATATCACCTCCGCTGGAGTCACGCCTTTATATATTGTGGGAGCAAACGCTGTTGCTGTTAAGATGAATAAATCCGCGCTGCAGCTGAATGGAGTACCTGAAAACAAAAAAATGGTTAACAATAAAACACAGTAAACAGTAAAGTATAAAAAAATTCCATACCTGAAAAGCAAACATGATAAAACATAATAACAATAAAACATTGCAGAATAGAATACAGTAAAAAAGAACAGAACTGTAACTTTTATAACTGTAACCGGTACCAGGTTCCGGTTTCTCAAAATGCGATGGCATCTTGGGAGACCCTGTGAAAGTGTGCCTAGTCTGTGCAATGCTGTACCCTACGCTAATACTCAACTAGTGTATGGTAGCGTTCAAAACATTCACCAATGCAAAGACCAGGATTGTCAGGACAGGAGGGACAATAATAGCGGGTGTCGCCTAAATCCGCGCTTGCTGCAGACACAACATCTTTTTTGGGGGGGTTCGTTGGGTAGGGGTACTCGGCAAGACATAAAGAAAATGCCTCTCATGCAGCCGACTGCATTTGGTTGAGGATGTGAATGGGGGAAGTACGGGTGCTGCAGAAGTGGTAGGTTCCCAATTAGGATTGGTGAATGCAGCAGGAAGGGCATTATGGGCACTACGGGCCTGTGTTTGTCTTCTTCTTGGTGGCAGCGGGACACTACTTGTGCTTGCCACCCCACCAGCTTGAACTGCACTTATGGGACTCGCCACGTCACCAAGTGTTACTGCAGTTCTGGTTTGACTACGACCGGGGTGTACTAGGCCGCTGGTGCTTGCCAGTTCACCAAAACGCTACCAAAAAAAATGTTAGCGATCGCAGGAATCAGGCCTGACTCTGCAAACGCTGCAGTTATGTGTTTAGTGTTTTGTAAGTGACAGTGATCGATCGATACTGAACTTGGGTGGGCTGGGCTGGGCCGGGTGGAGGGGCAAAACGCAGGTGCTAGCAGGTATCTGGGCTGATCCCACTAACACTGCGTTTTTGGGAACCCTAAACTGCTGGGGACGCCAGTATAAATCTGATCGTATCAGATATTGATCCGTTCAGATACTATACCACTAAGGGAGGTGTATGGTGCGTGAGTGGGTGTTATCGCTACTGGCACTAACCTGACGCTGCCTGGGGCTGGTGCTTGCCAGTTCACCAAAACACTACCAAAAAAACTGTTAGCAATCGCAGGGATCAGGCCTGTCTCTGCGAACGCTGCAGTTATGCATTTAGTGTTTTGTAAGTGACAGTGATCGATCGATACTGCACTTGGGTGGGCTGGGCCGGGAGGAGGGGCAAAACGCAGGTGCTAGTAGGTATCTGGGCTGATCCCGCTAACACTGCGTTTTTGGGAACCCTAAACTGCTGGGGACGCTAGTATAGATCTGATCGGATCAGATATTGATCCGTTCAGATACTATACCACTAAGGGATGTGTATGCTGCGTGCGTGGGTGTTAGCGGTACTGGCGCTAACCTGACGCTTCCTTGGGCGACGCAGACCCTATCTGACCCTAAAACCTAAGTTATATCACCGCTGGGGGATTAGGGGGCTAAACCTTTATTAGGTAATAAACGGCGGGTGCCCTGACACTATAAAAAATATACTAACTAACCAGCGTCACCTGTAACAGTTATACGGTGATCACTGGTGAAAGGGTTAACTAGGGGGCAATCAAGGGGTTAAAACCTTTATTAGGTAGTATATGGGGATCCCTGACGCTATAAAAAGCTGACGGTGAACCTATATATTTACCTCCCTAACTAGCGTCACCAGTGACACTAATACAGCAATCAGAAAAATGATTGCTTAGTGACACTGGTGACGGGGGGTGATCACGTGGTTAAAACTTTATTAGGGGGGTTAGGGGGGTACCCTAGACCTAAAGGGGGCTACCACTAACTGCCCTACCACTTCTAACTGTCACAAACTGACACCACTGCAGTAATCAGAAAAAAAAAACTGCTTGGTGTCACTGTGACGGGGAGGACGGGGATGGGGGTGATGGGGGGTGAAATGTGTGCCTGGTGTGTTTTACTGTGTGTGTTGTGTTGTTGCACTTACTCAGATGTCTTCTCTCCTCGGCGCCGGAACTGAAAATACCGAGCCGAGGAGAGATGACATCACTTCCTCTGCCGCTGTTTACTATGCAGCAGCAGAGGAAGATTCTCATTCGTTGGGAGCGAGGGGGTGGCCACGAATGAGTGGTCTCCCCCTCAGCCTGGATCGCTCCCCTAACGAAGCCGACCGCCTCGGACACCGGGGGGGGCGCGATGCGCCCCCCGCCCGCGGGAGGCAGGTAACCTACCAGGTACATGATTTTGCCTGCCCGTGCCATTCTGCCGCAGTATATCTGCATTAGGCGGTCGGCAAGTGGTTAAACAAGTGTGATTTAACTGTACTTCTGTCTCGGTCTGATTCCTGGTTTCTGACACTCCCCCAGTACACCTCTACCTCCAACACCTTCCCTAGTACGCCTCTACCTCCAACGCCTCCTCCAGTACACCTCTACCTCCAACACCTCCCCTAGTACGCCTCTACCTCGCCTCCAACGCCTCCTCCAGTACACCTCTACCTCCAACGCCTCCTCCAGTACACCTCTTCAAGTACACCTCTACCTCCAACACCTCCTCCAGTACACCTCTACCTCCTCGAGTACACCTCTACCTCCCCCAGTACACCTCTACCTCTAATTCCTCTTCCCAGCATATCTCTGCCTCCAATGCCCCCCATCTGTGCTTTTAACGACCCCCCCCCCAGCACACTTCATCTTCTGACCTCCCCTCTCCAGAACACCTATGCCTCCAATCTCCCCTCCCCATCCAGCGCATCTATGCTTCCAATATTCTCCCCAATCCATTATACCTATGCCTTCAGTTTTCCCCCCCATTTCATCATACCTATGTCTCCAATCCCCCCCAATCCATCATACCTATGTCTCCAATTCCACCACCACCCACCCCAATCTATCATCCCGTATGATAGATTGGGGCTGAGGGGGTGGAATTGGAGGCATAGGTATGATGACTTGGGAAGGAGGGGGGTGGAATTGGAGGCATAAATATGATTCAGACCTCCAATTCCACCCCCCCCCCCCCCCCAATGCAGCACATGCTTGTTCTCAATACCAGCACACATCCTGTTTAATCCCCCATTGTACCAATGCCTCCAGCACACTGTCATATTTACCATTCTGCAGCCACGGGGGTCAGTCATCACTGTGCAAACTGAGGGCAGACCGAGATGGTTTGAGCCTGCCCACTTAAGACCGCCCCACTCCTTAGATGTGCAGCAGCTTGCGCATGCACAGTGGGGAGCTGGTTGTGAAGCCACAAGGAGTCACAGCCAGCTTCCCACAGTTAGCATGGCAGCCCGAAGGACCCTAATGCCCTGTACACACGATCAGAATTTCTGTCGGTAAAAAACCTTGGATGGTTTTTCCAACGGAATTCCGCTCAAGCTTGCCTTGCATACACACAGTCACACAAAACCGTCAAGAACATGGTGATGTATAACACTACGACAAGCCGAGAAAAGGAAGTTCAATGCTTCCGAGCATGCGTCGAATTGTTTCCGAGCATGCCTAAGTTTTTTGCGCGTCGGAATTGCTACAGACGTTCAGAATTTCCGATAGGATCTTTTTCCGTCGGAACAATAGAGAGCCTGCTCTCAATCTTTTGTTGTCGGAAATTCTGCCAGCAAAAGTCCGATGGAGCATACACTCGGTCGGAATTTCTGACCAAAAGCTCACATTGGACTTTTGCTGGAGGAATTTCCGATCGTGTGTACAGTGCATAAGACCGGCGAAGAACAGGCCCAGGTGAGGACAGCACTGGATCACTTGACAGGTGTGTCCTTTTATTAAAAGTCAGCAGCTACAGTATTATGCTCTGACATAAGGGGCAGAGACCATCACTGCGTATAACCCTGTGTTCTACCTTCTCATTTGATTGACTGCAGCATCCAAAATGAGTTACAAGGGACTGATAAAAGAGCAGGAAACAGGAAGGACTGGGGTGGGGATTGAACTAGGGTGCCCACGTGTCCCGGATTGCCCGGGACTGCCGCAATGGACATGTCTGTCCTGGGTCCAGGGCACCTTCTTTCCGGGACAATACAGTGTCCCGGAATGAAATACTGGACACAGCCAGTCCAGCCACCCTATTAACTACATTTGCATAACTTGTTGCTAGGGCCGGCCCCGCCTGGCGTCTAGTAACCAGTGACTTCACAGACAGTGAGCAAGGCTGCCCTGCTGTCTCCACCCACCTCGGCAGTCGGCACCTCCTCCTTCTCCGACACCCGGCGGCATGCAGCAGGGAGTCAGATCAGTGTCTCCCGAGTCCCTGACCAGCCCATCTACTGTGTGTCAGCCTGCCCGACTGTGCTACTGCTCGGGTGGCAGGCGGTGGGTCTGGTTACCAGCGATGACAGTACGAGGAAGCAGGAGTGGTAGCGACTGTCAGGCTGACCCCAGAGGTGCACGAAGTATCCAGACTCCAGTCCCGGAACTCCTCCTCCCTGCACTTCACCGCAAAGACCGAGAGCAAGTGACACCGACAAGGAGCTGCAGTCACAGGTACAGATAACATGGGGCTGTGGCAGGGAGAGCACAAGCAGGACTGGAATAGGGTGGCCGTGAGGTCGGCGGTGTGCTCTGTTCCTAACATTGACATGGCATGATTAATGGCCATCGCTCCTCTGGGCTCTCTGAATGGGGCACTCTGGAGGTACTGTCTTAGTGCCTCTGAAATGTCCCCTTACATCCTCCAGGGTGTCCCATTAAAACCTCCAGGGTGCCCCTTTACTTTTTTCAGAGTGCCCACTGACATCCTTCAGCATGGATGAACAGTAGTACTAAGGGGGCACTGTGGAGGAGGATGTAAGGGGGCACTCTGAAGGTACTAAAAAGGCGCTCTGGATTAGAATGTAAGGGGCACTCCAGAGGATGTAAGGAGGCACTAAGAGGGCACTCTGGAGGATGTCAGGGGGGCACTGTGGAGGATGTAAGGAGGCTATGGATAAGTTAGTACAGCCAGAGTGCCCCCTTACATCCTCCAGAGTGCCCCCTTACATCCTCCAGAGTGCCCCCTTACATCCTCCAGAGTGCCCCCTTACATCCTCCAGAGTGCCCCCTTACATCCTCCAGAGTGCCCCCTTACATCCTCCAGAGTGCCCCCTTACATCCTCCAGAGAGCCTCCTTACATCCTCCAGAGAGCCTCCTTACATCCTCCAGAGAGCCTCCTTACATCCTCCAGAGAGCCTCCTTACATCCTCCAGAGAGCCTCCTTACATCCTCCAGAGAGCCTCCTTACATCCTCCAGAGAGCCTCCTTACATCCTCCAGAGAGCCTCCTTACATCCTCCAGAGAGCCTCCTTACATCCTCCAGAGAGCCTCCTTACATCCTCCAGAGAGCCTCCTTACATCCTCCAGAGAGCCTCCTTACATCCTCCAGAGAGCCTCCTTACATCCTCCAGAGTGCCCCCTTACATCCTCCAGAGAGCCCCCTTACAACCCTCGGAATGCCCCTTAGTACAGTAGTACTAAGGGGGCACCCTGGAGGAGGATGTAAGGGGGGATAGACCTGCTGTACTCCCTGCGGTAGTTCCTCTGAAAAGTGATCCTAGAGCCCACTTGTGATCTTGCACACAGGCCCACTGTCTGCATAATACGCCACTGCCCCTGCCCAAAAATTGGCCAAAAAAAAAAATCATCTTTTCGGGGGTGTCCCTGAATGGAAGTTTGGAAATGTGGTCACCCTACATCCTCCTTGTTTCCCTCTCATGTTGGACGCCAAGCAAGGGTCACATGAGAGCTTCCCCTTGGGACGGGTTCTTTGGACTATGCCAGGCATTGAATGGGGTCACTAATCCTTGCACGTGGGTTAATACGTCACCTGAGTGCGTGCTCAGGGGCAAGGTGGAAGCTGCGGTCATGTGAAAAGTCAGACATTAAGGCAATCTCCTAACTCAGAGATAAGCCACATGTGTGTAGTACCCAAGATACAGAGTTCCTCCTTAAGCATCTTCGTCCCATGTCCTACACACTTGTACTGATGTATACCTTGAATTCAGAGAGACAGGCTGAGCCGCTGCCCACTTTATCAGCATACCTCTTGTTACCTTCAGTAACAGAATGGGGTGCTGGTGAGCACAAAGCGTGGACCTCATACGTGCGCTCACTTAACCCTTCTCATTCCATACCAAGTGACTATGCCATAGATCTCCGTATGGCTAGCCCACTCCCAGTGACTGATGGAGATGGACAGCTAGGGAGGGAGTTCAAACACCAACCCCCTTGCTACAGGTGAACCTATGCCAATGACTGGTTGCTGTTTCTCCTTGTAGTTACTTGTGAATCTCTACCTAGTGTTACACATACCCCATACAGTGGTTAATGACCCAAGTTCTTTGATATGCTCACATACACACATTGAATAACTTCAGACCAGGCTCTGAGCAGTTTAATCAATGTTTACTGTAACTTGGCAAACATGTATAACATTCCATTTCTAACTGTGGCTGCCCCAGGTCACCTGCACACATGAAGTCTCTTAGAGGAAAGTCCATACTTGGTGATGCTCTGACAGAGAATGACATGTTCCAGAGCGGACTGTAGGTCCCAGCAAGCCTTTAGCGTAGGTTTCCCATGTTTTCCCCAAGTGTTCCCCAGAGCCCCCCTAGGATCCGGATCTCTTCCCTTTTATAGAACACAGAAGGGAGGCTGGACCCCAGCAAAAGCGGCAAAACATGAACCCTTTCCCTTGACCTGGGCAGCCGGGTGCTAACAACACATACACAATAGGCAACCTGCCTACACATCGCTATTTTCATATTTCCATTATGAGCTGTGCTGGGTGGGCAGCGTTTGTAGCAATGGGTGTTTATTTTGCTTATATATGCCAGTGTCTGCTCTTATCATTCTAGTTCATGAGCGTGCACCAATGAGGGTGCATACAGCGGACCCATGGAGTATCCACAAAGCCACCCTCGTAAAGCTTCTCTACTTAGTGGGGGGGTCTGTACTGTACTACTGTGGGGGGTTCTGTACTTAGGGGGGTCTATACTGATGGAGAAGGGGTCTGTATTTAGTGGGGGTCTATACTGAGGAGGGAAGTCTGTACTGAGGTGGGGAATCTATACTTGATGGAGGGGGGTCTTTACTGAGGGGGTATATACTTAGTGGAGAGGGGGGTTCGTACTGAGGGAGGGGGTCTATAGTTAGTGGGGGGTCCATACTGAGGGAGGGGGCCTATAGTTAGTGGAGGGGGGTCCGTACTAAGGGAGGGGGCCTATAATTAGTGGAGGGGGGGTCCGTACTAAGGGAGGGGGTCTATAGTTAGTGGAGGGGGGTCCGTACTGAGAGATGGGGTCTATAGTTAGTGGGGGGTCTGTACTGAGGGAGGGGGCCTATAGTTAGTGGAGGGGGGTCCGTACTAAGGGAGGGGGCCTATAATTAGTGGAGAGGGGGTCCGTACTAAGGGAGCGGGTCTATAGTTAGTGGAGGGGGGTCCGTACTGAGAGATGGGGTCTATAGTTAGTGGGGGGTCTGTACTGAGGGAGGGGGCCTATACTTAGTGGAGAGGAGGGTCCATACAGAGGGAGGGGGCCTATACTTAGTGGAGAGGGGGGTCTGTACTGAGGGAGGGGGCCTATAGTTACCCCCTGAGGGAGGGGGGTCCGTACTGAGGGAGGGGGCCTATAGTTAATGGGGGGGTCCATACTGAGGGAGGGGGCTTATACTTAGTGGAGAGGGTGCCAGACTGAGGGAGGGGGTCTACAGTTAGTAGAGGGGGGTTTTTTACTGAGGGAGGGGAGTCTATACTGAAGGAAGGGGGTATATACTTAGTGGAGAGGGGGATTCGTACTGAGGGAGGGGGTCTATAGTTAGTGGGGGGGTCCATACTGAGAGAGGGGGTCTATAGTTAGTGGGGGGGTCCGTACTAAGGGAGGGGGCCTATGCTTAGTGGAGAGGGGGGTCCAAACTGAGGGAGGGGGCTTATACTTAGTGGAGAGGGGGCCGGACTGAGGGAGGGGGTCTACAATTAGTAGAGGGGGGTCCGTGCTGAGGGAGGGGGTCTATACTGAGGGAATGGGGCCTGTACTAAGGGAGGGGAGTGTATTATTACAATGTAATAATAGAAATACATTTCAAGCAGGGTATTGGGATGATATAAGTGCTAAAACCAGCCATTCACCCGACAAATCACTGGCCGCCGAAATCCCGCCAACCCCGAAACTACATTCAACACAACCCCCCCCCCCCCGGTCCTTGGCAAAATTGTCCCTGAATGGCAGTTTGGAAATGTGGTCACCCTAGATTGAACTGCCCTTTTACAAACCTGGTTCCTGGCAAAGTATAATGGTTTTTATATAATGGTTTATATATATAACTTTATTTGTAAGAGAATTTTTATATCACTTCCCTCAGACAGTAGTAATACCTTTATCATCTCCAACTAATGTTGAGGAACCGATTCCGCAAGATGGCATAAGGATCATATGAAAAATGGATAATGTAAAACAGATTTGCAAGCATGCATGCAGAATTTTTAACTTGCAATTTAGAGTGTTTGCATTAAAAATATATATTTCCGTTTTGCTTTAGGAGGGCTCATTTTTCAATTTTGAGAGCTGCACTCTAAAACATAGACTGTGTGGATACTTTGTCATCAGAGGCAGGAATGAAAATGTTAAATATTGGCTAAATATACTCCCATAGAAAAATATTATTTGCAGGGACAATAGGGTTAATAGGCTACAATAAGACACAGGCGTCTCACATCCAATGCTAAAAAAGCCATTAACAATAAGACCTCATGCATACTGAGCATTTGCCCAACTCCCATGAACGTCTTTTCTCCTGGCAGGAGAAAAGTTGCTTAAAAAAAAAAAGCTGTCCGAGCCCAGGTTTACACTGAGCTGTGGGAATGAAGCAGTGCGAATTCAGCTGAACTCGCACGATTTTACTCCCGCATGTCAGTCCTGATTTTGGCCGCGATTTCAGAGACATCTGTGCAGGTTTTTGCACAGATGTCAATGTAAATCGCAGCCCGAAATCGCAAATAGTAATATAGAAACTACTTTTTGAAATTTGGTGCGGCGCCGCAAATGCAGCGTCGTACTGATTAGGCTGGTGCCATTGCCGGCAATTGCCGCCGATTTGACATGTCAAATTGCATGTTAAAGCGTACCAGTGTGAACCAGGGCTGCAGCTGCAGCTGCATTTTGCACATGCATTTAGGCACGTCAAGCATTTGCAGAGTAATATAAAAGTAAAGGCTATTTAAAAAAATAAATAACAAACAATAAACTTACCTGCTTTGTGCAATAGTTTTGCACAGAGCAGCCCCAAACCTCCTCTTCTGGTCTTCCACGCCAGCACTTTAGGCTCCTCCTCCCTTTCGAGTGTCCTCATAGCAAGCCACTTGCTATGGGGGAACTCATGCGTGCTCAGTTTCTGAGCTGGACTGTGTGCGTCTATAGACACACAGCTTGGCTCGACCCCATCCCCGCCCTCCACTCACTCCTCTCATGAATTGCAAACAGCAGCAGCAGCAGGAGCCAATGGTGGAGAGGGGAGAGTAGAACTAAAGCCAGGCACTGTGCTGGATCGATACAGGACTCAGGTAAGTATCAGGGAGGGGGTCTGGGGGCACTAGTATTTTACTTTATTTTTATTTTATTTTAGTATTTTAATTTACAACCACTTTCATTTATTCTGGTCATTAAAATGAATGATTGCTCCTAGCATTTAGGCGTGTTTAGTTGCGTTTAGGCGTGTCAAGCTTTTTTTTCTTCCCAAAGGTTCCTCCTCTGAATGCGCTGGTGGTGATTTTTTTTTCTGTCTCCTAACATGCCTGTAATTGTCTGTGTGCATGGACACATAGACTAACATAGCATTGCATTTACAGGCAGAAAAAGAAAGTCAAATTCCTGTAAAAACTGTTTTTTTTTTTTGTTTTTTAAGCCCAGTGTGCATGAGGCCTTAAAAAAGTAAACAGAGCTGATATGAAAAATGAGGATGGCAAACTTCAAGATCATTCAATTTATTAGGAGTAGTCCAGAAAAAAATTGCAACACAATGTGGAAATGGATATATCAGTTTATGTTTTGACTATAATGCTTTAATTGAACTGAATTTATTCTCCTTTGAGAACAGGCAATATAGGAAGGAAATGGTCATATATAGAATTTTAGATCTCATTTCAAATCGTGTCTATACAATGGCAATATACTTGTATCAAAACTTTTGGTGTACTGTGGAAAAAGTTATTACGCCATTGGCCTCAGAAGCGTGTATTGCCCACATTAGCAGAAATGAATTCTTGAAGTCATTTGGCCTGACTGCACCATAATGCACGATCAATCATCCATAAATGTGCATTGCAGTAACACGCATTACCACAATGCATATTTGTAAAGCTGGTTTCATGAAAGATAGGACAGAAACAATCAAAATAAACACTACGTCCCAATATACAAAAGATTCAAAGAAGGGGGGGACAGGGAGGTCACAAACCTCGGGACTTTAAAGGTGTTAGGTAAAGAGACTGAAAGGCTCACTAATACAATATATAAAATTAATTTTATTACAAAGATAAAAAACATGAGAACAGTATTTCATCCATATCAAAAGTCAATTGTTCTATACAAAGGCATAGTTAACAGACACCACCACTCAACATGTTTCGCTCAGCAGAACTTCCTCAGGAGATTCCGGTGTGATGTTTTAAATGCTATAGACAACAAAAAGATTGGAATGAATGCTCATGTTAATAAATGCAAAAAAAAAGCAAAAAAACATATTGATAGACAACATTCTTATTGCATTAACTTAGTATGCAAATATTTCAACATAGTGGGTTTAATATCCATTATAAAGCACTAATCAATACTTATAGATATACAGTGGCTTGCAAAAGTATTCGGCCCCCTTGAACTTTTCAACCTTTTGCCACATTTCAGGCTTCAAACAAAAAGATATAAAATTTTTATTTTTTGTGAAGAATCACCAACAAGTGGGACACAATTGTGAAGTGGAATGAAATCTTTTGGATTTTTTAAACTTTTTTAACTAATAAAAAAATGAAAAGTGGGGCATGCAAAATTATTCGGCCCCCTTGCATTAATACTTTGTAGAGCCACCTTTTGCTGCGATTACAGCTGCAAGTCGTTTGGGGTATGTCTCTATCAGTTTTGCACATCGAGAGACTGAAATTCTTGCCCATTCTTCCTTGCAAAACAGCTCGAGCTCAGTGAGGTTGGATGGAGAGCGTTTGTGAACAGCAGTTTTCAGCTCTTTCCACAGATTCTCGATTGGATTCAGGTCTGGACTTTGACCTGGCCATTCTAACACCTGGATATGTTTATTTGTGAACCATTCCTTTGTAGATTTTGCTGTATGTTTGGGATCATTGTCTTGTTGGAAGATAAATCTCGGTCCCAGTTTCAGGTCTTTTGCAGACTCCAACAGGTTTTCATCCAGAATGGTCCTGTATTTGGCTGCATCCATCTTCCCCTCAATTTTAACCATCTTCCCTGTCCCTGCTGAAGAAAAGCAGGCCCAAACCATGATGCTGCCACCACCATGTTTGACAGTGGGGATGGTGTGTTGAGTGTGATGAGCTGTGTTGCTTTTACGCCAAACATATCGTTTTGCATTGTGGCCAAAAAGTTCGATTTTGGTTTCATCGGACCAGAGCACCTTCTTCCACATATTTGGTGTGTCTCCCAGGTGGCTTGTGGCAAACTTTAGACGAGACTTTTTATGGATATCTTTGAGAAATGCCTTTCTTCTTGCCACTCTTCCATAAAGGCCAGATTTGTGCAGTGTACGACTGATTGTTGTCCTATGGACAGACTCTCCCACCTCAGCTGTAGTTCTCTGCAGTTCATCCAGAGTGATCATGGGCCTCTTGGCTGCATCTCTGATCAGTCTTCTCCTTGTCTGAGCTGAAAGTTTAGAGGGACAGCCAGGTCTTGGTAGATTTGCAGTGGTCTGATACTCCTTCCATTTCAAAATGATCGCTTGCACAGTACTCCTTGGGATGTTTAAAGCTTGGGAAATCTTTTTGTATCCAAATCCGGCTTTAAACTTCTCCACAACAGTATTACGGACCTGCCTGGTGTGTTCCTTGGTCTTCATGATGCTCTCTGCGCTTTCAACAGAACCCTGAGACTATCACAGAGCAGGTGCATTTATACAGAGACTTGATTACACACAGGTGGATTCTATTTATCACCATCAGTCATTTAGGACAACATTGGATCATTCAGAGATCCTCGCTGAACTTCTAGAGTGAGTTTTCTGCACTGAAAGTAAAGGGGCCGAATAATTTTGCACGCACCACTTTTCAGTTTTTTAATTGCTAAAAAAGTTTAAAATATCCAATAGATTTCGTTCTACTTCACAATTGTGTCCCACTTGTTGGTGATTCTTCACAAAAAATTTTAATTTTATATCTTTATGTTTGAAGCCTGAAATGTGGCAAAAGGTTGAAAAGTTCAAGGGGGCCGAATACTTTCGCAAGCCACTGTAAGTGAGAGACATGGACCTTACCCCGGATTGCCCAGAGTTGAAATGTAGCTTGAAAATGAAGAAATACAGATTTTTTATGTATAAAGAGCATCCCATTGGTAAAATGCCCAGCCATTGTTTGCAGAAGGAGACAGAAAAAACAAATTTCCTGAAAAAACAGGAAAAGAATATATAAAATAGGGGTGTCCCTTTTTGGAATATATAATACAGGGACCAATTCAATGATACTAGAGGAATAAATGAATAATTTACCTTGGCATGTTGTGCAGGTTGAATCATTTTAATAGCTACTTAATCCTGCTGATTAGAGTTAATATCAAACAATGGTGATGAACCCCGATTGTTGAATGTCAGCAGGAATACAGTCAGTTCCAGTGTCATGAGAAAAATTCATAGCATGGGAAAGAGATTCAAAGGCTGTCACTTCCCAGGCAAACCTGAAAAAAATATGTACTAATAAAGCACCATAGGAGAGAACCCAATGGTTCAAATATTCAAGTAATGGCTGTTCTAAGTGAACAGGATAGTCACATAAATAAGAGTTGACTTACCAGCATGGGGAAGAAAAAGCAATTAAGCAGAGACAGGCGAGATGTTTCTTCTCCCTCGCTCAGTGGGTCTCTGGCAGAATGTCAGAATTGCGAAATCCCGCAATTCATAGTCTCCCTCCAAGCCGGCAGCATCTGACGTCATCGCCGGGTTGTGGATGAGGTATAGGAATGTGAGCAGGCACAATTCTGCACAAGCGCTAGTGACTCTCTTTTTAACAAAAGGAGTCATTGGTATCTGGTAAGCAGATATCTATTACTTCAAGGTGTATTCTCCTTTTTTTCTCTTCTGGTGATGGAATTTTCTTTAACAGCGGCAAGATTTTGGCACTATTGCAAGATATCACTTCAACCATTCACTTTATTGGGACAATCAGTCATTACCATTGTCATTATTGTAATGTGGAGTACAAATGCGAATTGTCATTGTTAGCGCTCATTTATTTTTCACTCTTTAATGAAAAGCTTTTGGTTTGCCTTTTTTTCTTTGCACTTAAATTAATATTGTGTAGCCTTTAGCACCCCCTTACTATATAAATAGAGGTATAGGAATGCCCAGGCGCATGCGCCGAAGCTAATGATGGCACACGTGTGATGATGCTGCATTGTTTCAATGCACGGGCGCCATCTTTGAAAGTCTAATGCCCACAATAGATGATATACACGAGAAACGGACAAAGAAAGTGGATCGAACATCAGCAAAAGCCTTTGCGGAGACCAAATCCCCCATGCAGAGGGAAAAAAAGGCTGGTAAAAACAAAGAATCTCCTGTGGAATGGGCACTTGACGGGACTCACAACCATAGGGCTGAAATCGGTCGGATCATTGATTAGGAAACTGATCGATGAGTGCCCGGGGCGTCCATACAAACAAAGAAAATCCAGACAAAAAAAATGGGAATATATGAAAAAAAGTGTATGTATATATATATGTATATATATAGATATATATATATATATATATCTATATCTATCTATCTATATATATATATATATATATATATATATATATATATATAGATAGATAGATAGATAGATAGATAGATAGATAGATAGATAGATAGATAGATATAATAATGGACATGAAAATTAGTAACAAGTAATCAAAATTGAATTGTTAGATACTAAAGAGTGATTCAAAGCAATCAGATCCTAATAATCAAATTATCAGAAATTATCAGGCAAGGTCTAATCTCTACCTCAATCTAAAAAAGTGCATTCACACACAGGTTTACAGAAAAATAAGCAACATTGCATAATTTAATATTTGAATATTTTAATAAAATTAAAAAAAAAAAAAGAGGAGAAAAAGGGATTACAAAAAAGATTTGAAACTTAAAGCATCATTTAAACTGGGATGCCTGAGGGCAGACAGCTCATATATCCAACGGGCCTCCCGTTGTAGTAAAATGTTATCATTGTCACCTCCTCTCTCATTAAGGGGAACAGGCTCGAGGGCAAAGAAATGCATCTTTGAGTCATCAAAATTATGGTAGAGGCCCATATGGCGACTTATGGGCGTTTCCATCTTCCCTTTCAATACCAAGGACACATGATCCCCGATACGATGAAAAAAGGGGCGTTTGGTTTTCCCAACATAAAAAGTGCTACACTCACATATCATGTACACCACCCCAATGGACTGGATTGGGGAGGATAACATTAGACGACGAGTGAATTCAGCAACAAAAGGCCAGGCTATGGTCTCTTAAAACCACAGGTCCCTTCCTCCATCATATCAACACATAAGGATTACAAGCCTAAATCTAGGACTTTTCCAACTCTACAGGGCAACCCCAATGTGTGGGCTTTCACCCATCAAGTTACTAATGAAATTCGTAAAACCAAATGGAAAGGGATGTCACAGTCTAATTTAACGCCAGCCCAAATAGAGGAGATAAATTCCTTACAACAGAATAAGCATTTAATTATAAAACCTTCAGACAAGGGAGGAAATTTGGTTGTAATGGAAAATCATCAGTACGAGTCAATGGTTACGAGATCACTACAGAATCGCGAATGGTACAAAAAAGTACCGGAAAGCCATGTAAATTACATTGCGATCCGCTACGAATTTCTTAATGTCCAAGTCCCTAGAACTCCAACTCTATATGCCCTCCCCAAAATCGACAAAAACCCCATCAATCCTTGAGGACGCCCTATTGTTTTGGGCAATGCTTGTCTCACTGAGACCGCCAGTGAACTCATTGATGACTTCCTCAGACCTCATGTGGAGAGCCTGGCGTCCTATCTGCAGGACACCAGTGACCTCCTCAGAACCCTAGATGGCATTTCAGTTCCAGAGGGGTCTTGGATGCAAATTTATTTTGAGCAGATACCGATTTGGAGGCGCTTCATCGATGATATTTTCTTTATTTAGACAGGCAACGAGACCGATTTACTTGCGTTCTTTGAAAGTCTCAAGCAGAAACGTTACAATTTAAATTTTACCATGGGAATTGGTCAGTCAAAACTAACATTCTTGCATTTTCAAATTCTGATTAATTCCGATGGTAGTGTTGGATCTACATTATTCCGCAAACCTTCTGCGGGAAATTCTCTTTTACATGCCACCAGCTCCCATCCCGCCTCCTTGATAGCCAGTATACCCTATGGGCAATATCTCAGGCTTAAGAGCAACTGTAGTGAAAATGATCAATTTGAATGTGAGGCTAAAGCACTCCAGATCCGTTTGAGACAACGAGGCTATAGCAACAAATGCCTCAAAAAGGCTCATCTCAAAGCCAAGAATCAAGATAGATCTCTCTTGATTCATGGTCATAAAGTTCCTAAAGTGAACACTGTGGTTATCCTAATTACCCGATTCTCAGGTCAGCACCGTCAGGTGAGAGATATCATGCAAAAATATTGGTACCTCCTTATCCCCCATACCAATCCAACATACCAATGTTTCTAAACATCTTAAAGAATATCCTGAGATAACGTATAAAAGATCTCGTTCATTAAAGGACAATTTTGTGCATAGCCACTATACCCCACAACCAGTGACTCTGAATAGAGTTAAAGGGACTAGGCCCTGTCACAAATGTAACTTCTGTCGCTACATTCACTCGTCGTCTAATGTTATCCTCCCCAATGGACGTCAGCATAGGCCGAGGTTCTCGGCAACATGCCAGTCCATTGGGGTGGTGTACATGATGATATGTGAGTGTAGCGCTTTTTATGTTGGGAAAACCAAACGCCCCTTTTTTCATCGTATCAGAGATAATGTCCTTGGTATTAAAAGGGAAGATGGAAACTCCCATAAGTCGCCATATGGGCCTCTACCATAATTTTGATGACTCAAAGATGCATTTCTTTTCCCTTGAGCACGTTCCCCTTAATGAGAGAGGAGGTGACAATGATAAAATTTTACTACAAGTGGAGGCCCAATGGATATATGAGCTGTCTGCCCTCAGGCATCCCAGTTTAAATGATGCTTTAAGTTTCAAATCCTCTTTTTTTGATTTACTAAAACTGAAGAGTGCAAAATGGCAGCTGCACCAGATTTTGCACTCTTCAGTTTTAGTAAATCAACCTCTATGTTTTCCTTAAAATAAAAACATAAGACCACGGGGCGAGTTTGTCGCCCTCCGAGTCTGTAGATTGTACAGCATGTTTCCATGCACCGCTTCAGCAGAGAAAAAGTGCCCCATTGTTGGTGTCAGTGGAAGGAATAGTGTCCCGTCATTGGTGTCAGTGGAAGGAATAGTGCCCCATCATTGGTGTCAGTGGGAGGAATAGTGCCCTATTGTTGGTGTCATTGGAATGAATAGTGTCCCATAGTTGGTGTCATTGGAAGGAATAGTGCCCCATCGTTGGTGTCATTGGAAGGAATAGTGCCCCATTGTTGGTATTAGTGGGAGTAATAGTGCCCCATCGTTGGTATCATTGGAAGGAATAGTGCCCCATTATTGGTGTCATTGGAAGGAATAGTGCCCCATCATTGGTGTCATTGGAAGAAATAGTGCCCCATCATTGGTACCAGTGGGAGGAATAGTGCCCATCGTTGGTGTCATTGGAAGGAATAGTGCCCCATCATTGGTATTAGTGGGAGGAATAGTGCCCCATCATTGGTCTCATTGGAAAGAATAGTGCTCCATTGTTGGTATTAGTGGAAGGAATAGTTCGGCATTATTGGTATCAGTGGGAGGAATAGTACCCCATTATTGTTATTAGTGGGAGGAATAGTGCCCCATCATTGGTGTCATTGGAAGGAATAGTGCCCCATTGTTGGTGTCATTGGAAGAAATAGTGCCCCATCATTGGTACCAGTGGAAGGAATAGTGCTGTGTTGTCATTGTCAGAAATGATGCTCCGTGGTTGCTGACAGTGGGGGGAATAATGCCCCAAGGGCCAGATAAAAGCAAGCAATCGCAGGCTGCAGTTTGGAGACCACTGGTTTAGAGGAAAGAAGAGAAAGGGGAGACATGACTGAAACCTTTAAATACATCAATGGGTTGCATAAGGTTTAAGAGGGCAGGATTTTCAATATGTAATCAAGATCAAGAACCGGTTTAGGAATATGTAATCTTAGAAAGTAATATTTTACTGAAGGGGTAGTTGATGCTTGGAATCGTGCTCCAACAGAGGTATTGAGTCAGTCAACAGTAAGTGGCTTCAGACATGCTTGGAACAAACCCAAGAAAAACATTACAAAATGGGCAGACTCAATGGACCCCTTCTTGGGTCTTTTTTCTGCTGTCCCTTTTCTATGTTTCTAGGCATATTTGACCATGCATTGTTGTAATGCATAGAACTTTGTGCAGTTCATTGCAGTGCCATTAATTTTGAATGGCACCACAATATGCATACACAGTGCACTACAACAATAACTTGTCGAGGACCGTACTTGAGGCCCCCTATATTTGTGGCTACCACATTAAGCAATAAAATTCCCTTGCAGAGTGGAAAGGCACCACCCAATTAGTATTTAGACTTAATAAATTGCTCCTAGACCCTTCCACCCATACAGTGCCCTATTACATCAGGGAATGAGAGAGAGAATTGGGCTGCAGCTTGTCTGAGAGTAGTATAGAGAAAATCACCAATCCCATACCTTTTCGGGTTAGTTCTAAAACACAGGAGTCCTGCTTTAAATTTTTAGCGCATTGGAATGGTTACTAAGGGTACAAGAGATACAGGTGCACAGGGCCAGCACCAGCATAAAGCAGCTTAGGCAGCCACCTTATGAAGCCAGGCTGGTGGGAAGATAAGATCTGAATCCCTTTCCAAGCTGCACCCAGTAAGAGGGGGGGGGGGCAGCATGAAAGTTTTAGTTTGCCTGCTGTTTACTAGGCTGCTGTCAGAGAGAGCACGAATAGCACATTAGGCAAGCAAGGCAGTGTGCATGTCCCACATTCAGAGTGGATCTGGTGGGCAGATCCCCAGTGTGTGCATGAAGGGGTCAGGGCCCACTGTCAGGCAGGCTCTGGTCAGGAAGGGTGCCATGCACCCGGCTGTGCGAGGTGTGTCAGGCCAAGGGGTGCCGGCAGAGGAGTCCCCCTGCTCTTTGCTGCAGTTGCCGCTGGAGATCCTGGTGGAGGTCATCTCCTGCCTGCCCATGACACAGCTTACACCTCTTGGCATCAGATCCTCTCCACTGACACCATCTGGAGGGGCGGCTACAGGACCAGAGAGATCTGGGAGGATTGGTCATTCCCAAGGAAACTGGAAGGTTAGATGGGGGTATTTGTGGGGGGGGGGGATAGGGCCGGTGCAAGCATAAGGTGGCTTAGGCAGCCACCTTTAGGGCACCAGGATGGGGGGGCGGTGAAATCTGAATCCCCAGTCACTTGCTGTGGATACAGATTTTTTAAATACCAATCTTCCATTCCCTATGGTGGGGGGAAAGTGGTGCCCCTGAACACAGGAGCCCCAGAAGGCCAAACCTCACCTGTGTCAACAGGGATCAGTGTGTCCTTGTCACAGGAGGGGACAGATCTCCATAGCAGAAGGCATGCCCAGTGTGCTTATCTGAGATTCCCGGCCAAGTGTTCTGGGCGTTTCTGGCTGTTATTATAGCTATATGTCATAGATCCTGGATGTAACGGAAGACTAGCAGAATGGGGTGGGGGTTGGCGGAAGGATGGGGGGATGCAGCCAAATGCACCTTCGCCTGTGTAGACAAGAATTCTTGCATCGGCCCTGAGCATGCAGAAGAATGGAGGCATCGGCAGTATTCTGATAGTTATCAAAGGGAACTATACAGTACAAGCTGGGCATTGTAGATTGATTTTAGCACCTTTAACGTATATAAACAGCTAATGCAATGATGTGTTATGGTGATAATTGTTTTTGTATCCCCTGCTAAACAAATTTTCTCAGGCTTTTAGGGGGCTAGGGTTGGATTATAGGATATAGCAGTTTGATTTACTTGGTCTTTCTTTCTGTTCCCACTCCAGGTGGGCAGGCCTTGTGGTCATCCTATCCTTGGATTCTTTTGCTTCCCCTTTCTGGCTTTTGCTAGCTCTCCCATTTCTTTTTTTCCCTTTTGGACTATTTGCCTCCAGTCTTCTGGTGGGTTAGGGGGTTGCCCAGGGGCATTTTATGAAATGAGTGGGCCCGTGTGCAGGATCATGGATTGGGCCCTGGACCTAGTGAAAAAGAAAATGTGGCGCGCATAGGGAAGGTGAGTATGGTTTGCGTTAAATATTGGGTGTGGCCTAAAGGGGTGGTTAAATAGTCTGCGATGACTTTACAATTAAAAAATCGGTGTGAAAAAACTGTGAGCATGACTAACATTATGAAAGGCTGGATTCACACCTATGCATTTTTACTGCTTTTTGCATTTTGCAGATTTGCACTACAGAACACGTTCCATAGGAAATCATGTTAAATGGACTGTAGTGCAAATCTGCAAAAAGCACTAAAACTGCATAGGTGTGAATCCAGCCAAAGACCTGGAGAAATTTTGGATGGGGAAAAAAAAACATATACTACACTATGTGTATAGCAAAAGAGAAAAGATATAGAGAGGGGAGACAAAAAGGGGACTGACAGTAAGCATTGAATTTATATGTATCTTTACTTTTACACCTTACGTATATTTTTCTTAACCTTTAGTATGTACGGAAAATAAAAAAAAATAAAGAAAAATAGAGATTATAATAAAGATTTCAACGGAAAGTGAAAAGGCTATTTGCCTTTAGTAAATCAACCCCGATGACTGCAAGTTGCTCAGGCTCTAATGTAGCAAAGCAGTAACATTTTCACCACCATACATCATAGTTGTTATAGGTTCTAAGGCTCTCCTGAAATATTGTCTTTGGTTTACAGCACATATGACCATTGTTATTTCGTCCACACGTGTCATGAATGTCACGTCTACCTCAATGCAGGTGGTCAGACACTATAGCTAGCTACTGTGTGCTTCACCTATAGCAGCCCCCTTTCCCTTAGGACAAGCAGGTCTACCGATACTTGGTTGCCCCTAGGACTATACACAATGCTATAGTGCCTGGCCACCACACTAGGGCAGATGCAAACAGAGCAAACAACAGACTACTTGCAGTTTAGCAGACAAATAGCGTGGTTCTAAGATGGTCCAGGTAATAAGGCAGGCTGAGTTCAGGGAATAGTCCAATATCTGATCCGGGTCATACACAGGGAGATCCAACACCAAGGCAAGGCAGACAAACAGGAGGCTTGATCAAGAACAATGCAGGTAACTATGTCTCTATCACAAGCAAGCGATAGAGTGTTTGGTTTGCTTATATCAGGTGACTGATCAGACCAATCATCTTGCAAGTAAACAGACCGGGGAAAAGCCAATACGCGGGTGCTGGAATGAGGAACAGGGACACTAAGTGATCATGACACACAGTTCTTTGTTTTTTTTTAAAACAGTTGTGCTTTATTGAAAAGTATATAATTTACAGCATACGTAAAGAAACCGCTTATTAACAGACACAGATTGAGCATATATGTTATACCAGAACAGCATTGTATAGAGTCACCGGCTATTACTGAGGGTTATGCTTACAAGTAAATCTTTACAGGACAAAATAACATTGCACACCATAGTATCTCCCAGGGGTGCGATATCGACATATGGACATCGGGTTTCACCCTGCATCTTGATCCAACCCGTCCTCATTAGGGGTTCAATCCAGAGTTCAGGGGGCCCATACCTTTTCATCTTTCCAATGACAGCCTCTGTTGGAGTAGGTCATTTTATATAGCGGCTGGGCTGCGTTTACCATGGATTCCCAAGCAGACACTTCTGGTTTATCCGAGGGAAAACCATTTCAGCAGGATCTATTTTTTGGCATAATATAGAAGGTAAGCTAAAAGAAGTTTAGAGTGGTGTGAACGTTGGTCATTGTCTGGGATACCCAGTAGGGCCAATGAGGGAGTGGGAGTTAGGTCAAGTTGTAGTCATAGGTTAACTTCATCACCCTATAGATAAAATTTTGAAGATCCTGCAGGGAATCTAGAGAAGCAGCCTCCAAACAGGTGGCCGCATTAGCCCTAGATCCCTGAAACCACCAGTATACGGATACTAGCACAGCCGCCCAAAAATAAACCTTAAAATTTGGTAACACCAGACCTCCCAGCTGTGGATAGAGGGACAGTGTGGCCCTGGCCAGAAGGGGGGATGCCCCATTCCAAATAAAGGAACTCACACTTGTCTCTATTTCTTTTTTTTTTTTGTCTCTATTTCTTTAAAGAATGGGGTCGGTACCCAGATTGGACAATTACGAAAAATGTATTTGAATTTCGGGAGAAGCATCATTTTAACTAAGTTGATTCGACCTAGCAAATTCAGTGGTAGCCCAGACCAGGACACACAACTGTTTTGAGTGATGTTAGGAGTGGCTGGAGATTCCGGCCGAAAAAATCTGCCGTTCTCATGGTCACCTGCACGCCCAGATACTTGAACTCCTCAACCCACTGTAGTGGGGTGGAGGAGGCTGAGTTGATTGCCTGATGGTCTATTGGAAATAAGATGGACTTGGACCAATTGATCCATTTATCTGAAAACGAGCCGAACATGTCAAAAATATGCAAGGCAGCTGAAAGCGACAGGCCCACATCATTCAGGTAAAGGAGGGCATCATCCGCATATAGGGACAGTTTTTCCTCCAACCGCCCCACCCGTAATCCCTTGATCCCAGAGGATTCTCTGATCAAGATAGCCAGGGGTTCCAAGGCCAAAGCAAACAAGGAGGGGGACAGGAGGTACCCCTGTCTCGTGCCTCTGTGTAGGGAAAATGACTGTGACAACCAGTCATTGGTACGAACTCGTGCCTTCAGGGGCTTTGTACAGCGTTTGTAACCAATGAAGGAAACCAAACCAATGACAATGAAGGAAGCCAAAACCAAACCACCTCAGGACCTCTCATAAATAGACTTATTCCACTGAGTCAAATGCTTTTTCTGCATCCAAGGATGCAATGACTCTGGTGCCCTGATTGTCATATGGGATCGAAAGGTGGAGGAATAGGCGTCCCAGGTTTATGTCCGTTCCTTTACCCAGCATGAAACCAGTCTGATCAATATTAATCAGATTTTCAATAATGGTAGACAGCCAGTCTGCCAGGACCTTCGCTAGAATCTTTGCATCAACATTCAAGAGAAATAGGTCTATAAGAGGCACAATCTAGGGTATCCTTGCCAGGCTTGGGAATCAGTACGATGACCGCCTCTTCCATGGATTTTGGAAGGGTGTCAAGGGAGGGTAACTCCTCAAAAAGGGCCCTCGGCTTAGGGGCTACAGTGTCTACAAAATTTGAGTAGAATTCTGCTGGGAGCCCATCTGATCCCGGTGTCTTACCCGCCTGCAATTTCCCAATGGCTGTCTGTATTTCCTCCAGAGAAATATTGGCTTCAAAGCGTTCCCTGTCCTCCTTGTCCAGTACGGGTAATTTAACAGTCTCTAGGAAGGCGTTGAGCTCAGTCTGAGAGTAAGTGGCCCTGGAACCATAAAGGTGGCAAAAAAACTGCATGAACGGACGTTAATAAAGTCTGGGGTCGTTATGACTTGGCCAGTCTCCCCCCATATGGTAGCAATGTGGGTTGAGGGATTGTGGCTTTTTGCCAACCATGCCAGTAGACGACTGTTTTTGTCCCCGTATTCAAAAATCTTTTGCTTAGAGTAGAACAGGGTTTTTTTTGTGTTGGTGATTGGCCCATCGTCCCCATTTGTGGTCCAATCTGTACATAGAGACTCTGTAATGGGTTCCTGCAGTGTCTCGTCCGTCGCCCAGAACGTGGATAGGCGCCAAAGCCTAGAGTCGGGATGGGGCGAGAGAGAGAGTCAAGCTGAGCGGTGCATGATCAGACACCCCCAAGGGAGTATGCAAGCCCTTCACCCAACGTACGGCATCGGCTGAAGCATAGGTCAAATCTATATGTGACAGGGACTTACAAGAGGCAGAATGACAGGTAAACTCCTTACCAGTCGGGTGCAGATGACGCCATACATCCACCAGTGCAAAAGTAGATGCCCATTGGGCAAGTGCAGAACCTCCCCCCACCCCTCAATCTGTCCATGTATGGGGAAGGGACCATGTTAAAATCACCCAACAGGATCACAGCAGGAGTATCAAAACTTAAAATCAGCGGCATAATATCATTCAGGGTGGTGACAGACGCCGGGGGGGGGGGGGGGGCAAATACAGTCCCGCTATAACCACATTCTTGTCATAGATATTGGCATGCATTATAACATATTTCCCCTCTGGGTCGGTATGTACCTCCAGCATTCTAAAGGGCAGCGATATGCGGATTAGGATACTGACACCCCTGGAATAAATAGAGTAGGTGGCGTGATAGTGTGCACCCACCTAGGGAAGCCGCAGACCACCAATTCTAGAGCCCTGGAGGTGGGTTTCTTGTAATATGCAGATATGAGGATTGTATCTTTGGGACCGTTTCACCGCTGAATTACGACCACAGACATTCCATTAAATTATTGTTATATGAGACATGAGAGGTTACTATCACATGGTGTCAGCGGTGATAACATGGCAGGCAACGCTGTCGGCGGGGAAGAATGTCCCTGTGGTAATCTCCCCTCAGTATGCATAGCCACCCTTACAGTATGCAGCACAGAACAGGTCTCCTCAGGGCCCTTTTTAGGTAAGTATTCATAAAGCACCAAACATAATACAGTACAAAAATGAACATATATAACCAAACTTAACACCGCTCCTACCCTTTCCCCACCCACCCGGAGCAAATAACCCCACTTTACACTATGGGCACCCCTTCTCTCCAAATGATGAACATACAAAACGCTGCTAACAACATTTAAAGCACAGACCAGGACCGCCAGGGATTGCTACACAGTGGCAGATACTGTGGCTGTGCAGCACCCCTGTGGGGGTGAGGCTATTTGGTGAGTGCATGCACATTAGGAGCACGAATAGGGAGCACCATCACTAGCTGGCACCTGAATAGAAGTTTTCTTCCCTTTTTTTTTTTTTGAACTACAATACTGTTTCTCAGTAAACACTGGACTATTTTTCTAGAGCACATGTCACTTTGCTAAACAGCTTATTTGGTAGCACTGGACACTTTTTGAGCACTAAGCACTTTTTGAAATATGCACTTCTATTAAGATTTTCAAATGTTAATTATTCTAACTGTGCAGGATGCATTAATAATTTATCACATCATTGGTGAATAGTATAGTTTTCAGTTTGTACATATCTTTTTACTGATTAGACAGCCAGGGGGTGTAACACATTTTGGACACTTTACTTAAATCACTTAACCCACTCTGGAAATCAACTATAGGAGTAAGTTGGGTAAACTGGATTACCCTTTCTGGTTGCTGAGATTATAGTGTCAACCGGCTGCCAGAGGGTGTAACACAATTCAGACAGATTTATATTGTCAACCAGCTGCCAGAGGGTGTAACACAATTCAGACAGATTTATTTCACTTATCCATTTATTTTTAGCATCAATTATTGAACATTAGCTATACCCCAACACTGTTTTTTTTTTATACGGAAGATTCAGCAGCATTACAAGAAAGGCACCACTGGAGTTCCCTTTATGCATATTCACTCCCCCTTCTGCAATTTCAGACGTGGACATTAGAGGATAATTTATCTGTTTTCTTTACCATTCATGCTCATATCTATATAATATTCCCTCTTTTGAGGTGAGTTTAGCCCGAGAGGATAACACACTTGCACATATGCAATTAGCGGACCTCCAGCTGTTGCAGAACTACAATTCCCATGAGGCATAGCAAGACTCTGAGAGCCACAAGCATGACACCCAGAGGCAGAGGCATGATGGGACTTGTAGTTTAGCAACAGCTGGAGGTCTGCTAATTGCATATGGTATCACACCCTGTCAGGAGTGTATACACACAGGCACCTGTTGATAAGCTAATATCTACAATTTTTGACATTCTGTATATTAATCCTCTTACCAATCATATTTTGCTTCCAAGCACTGCAGAGGGTGTAACACAGTAGTTTTTTTTATAAAACATTTCCTTTCTTAGAACAGCGCCACACCTACACTTCCCCTTTTATCCACCATAGTACACTCCACCCAGGTGGGTGTACTTGTAGAGGCAGCAGTTCCTTTTTTTTGTTTATATTTATCTTTCTCCTTGCGCAGGTTTACTTATATATTATTTCAAGATTAATATTTTGTTATTTTAGTAACGGATGTCTCCCTGTATCCTGGCAGCACGGAGCACTTCATCTCTGTCCCTAAAGTTAAGGAGCCGTAGGATGAATGTGCGAGGGGGGCCCCTGGGGGGCCAGGCTTGGAATGCGGTGTGCTCTCTCAACAGTGTAGAAGGGGGAGAATTGGGCATTTGGCAGCAGGCCGCACAACATATCCTTCATAAAGACCATAGGATTTGCGCCCTCCACCCCCTCAGCCAGCCCCACTATGTCAAGGTTATTTCTTCTGTTGCGATTTTCGGCATTATTGTATTCCAGGGCTTTTAACGTACTTTGCAGTGTGCGGAGGGCGGAAGAGTGTTCAGTGACCGTGTCCTCTGTTTGGCTCACCCTCTGCTCTGTTTCTGTAACACAGGACCGGAGCTTGTCCACGTCCTGCCGCATGATGCCCATGTCCAGTTGCACCACCTCGATCTTCGTGGTGAGCGTGGACTGACAGAGAGCGTTGGCCGACACAATGTCCGCCACAAAGCTAGGGTGAGGAGAAGCATCAGGCTCCATCTGGGACACCATGTAAATCCTCCTCGTGGTGTGGGCCTCCACATGCTCCGGGGGAGGAGGAATCTGTGTCTTCCCAGGCGGGGGAAATCGGAGCTTCTTTCCCCTGCCAGCTGCTGTTCTAGACGAGCAGCGTCTCATCCGGGTAATAATCCCTCTGGTTCCGACGTGGAAAGTGCCCAAAAGAGGATAATAGGTAGTGCAAGCCAGCAGAGTTCGGCAAAGAGCGGCTGTTCAGGTGGCAGACTTTGACCCCCCCACACACACACACATACACACACACACACAGTTCTAGTTTTGACTGATCGGTCCACAGCACATTTTTCCAAGAAAGTTTGGTCTTTGTATGCTCAAAGGCAAACTCAAGTCTAAAGCCTCGTACACACAATTGGATTTTCAGCAGGAAATTGTGTGATGACAGACTGTTTGCCTAAAATCCGACCGGAAAATTTTCGGCGGACAGTGGTCTGTTGTCAGATTTTTGTATCGTATGTACACGAGTCCATCACACAAAAGTCCAAAGTACAAACACGCATGCTGGGAATCAATGCTCACCAAACACGATATTAGCAGAAGGTGCCCAAAGGGTGGCGCTCAAGAGCTGAAATTTCACGTAGTACGTCACTACGTTCGTGTTTTGTTGGCCGACAATTATGTGCCGTTAGTATGCAAGACAAGTTCCTGGCACACGCCCTTCAGACGAAAGTCTGACGCTCTGTTGGCCAACGATCTGATCGTGTGTACAAGGCTTTAGACCCCATACACACTATTAGATTTTCTGCAGATTTTTGTCTTCAGATTTACCAAAACCATGTAGTGCAAGGGCCTGCCTGATTGCATACAAATTGGAACTCTTAAGGTTTGATCTCATATTATATGAGATTGATGTTTTGGTAAATCTGAAGACAAAAATCTGCAGAAAATCTAATAGTGTGTATGGGGCTTTACTTTGATGTACTTTTTAGACTAAAAAAGTATTTTTCCAGTCACATTCACACAGGACATATTGTAAACTTTCCTAGAAACCCTGCCTCCTGGCAGCAGCGTTTTGGCAGAAAAAAGCCTGACACTTGTAAAAGTATCTAAAGCTTTTACAATCTTTTAGGTGTGTTTACAGGCGTCAAGAGCATGGGCGTTCATTTAATTGGTCAGAATAATAATTTATTCTGGCCATTGAAATCAATTAACACTCAAGTGCTAAATGCACCAAGCGTTTAGGCACACGTTCATCAGCTTCAGGTGTTTTTTTCCACCAAAACTGTGCTGCTCCTGGACTCACTGACAGTGGGTTTTTTTTCTGCCTCTAAACTCTTCTGCCCCTAAATGCTGCTAAAAGCCTATGTGTGCCTTGACACATAGGCTAAAATGCAGGGGAGTTTAGAGTAGAGTTGCCACCTCATCCCTTTAAACCCGAACACATATTAATTACACAGGTTCTGTGGCTGATTAAGGTGGTAATTAAACTCACTTGTTGCCTTATCTGCATTTAATTAGCCTCAGAACCTGTGTAATTCATATGTGTTCGGGTTTAAAGGGATGAGGTGGCAACCCTAGTTTAGAGGCAGGATAAAAAAAAATGCCTGATGCCCCTAGAAGCAGCAGGACAAACGTTCAGTGTGCATGAGGCCTAAATTAGTACAATCTCCATGATTGTTGATACATGCACTTTGACACTAATTGTTCCAAGAGTTGCCTGCAGATCCTGTAAATACATTTTGGGGTGCTTGGAGACTTCTCTTAGGATCATGCAGTCTGGGGATGAATTTGCTGGGCCAGCAAGCTCTGGACAAATTAGCATTCATATAAAATTTACACCACTTGCAAATTTTTTTGCATATAGTGAAATACTTTATTTCAAGTAATTTGGAAACCTATTTAAATCCCTGGCCAGACTTATAGGCATCCACAACCCTGTTTCTTTTTTGTTTACAAACTTTTTTATTGAGTATAAAACAGAAAGAAAAACGGTACAGTACAAAATGTTGTTTATCAAAGGTTTAACATCGATAAATAATCATCAGTACGGAAAAGAACAAAATAGCAATTTTGTATACAATGGTTGTGCAAATTTGGTAATACCACTATAAGAATTTATTTTAGAAAGGTAGAGGTAGATAAAAAGTTATTCCATATTTATAAAACTATTTGCATGAGTGAACCAAGGATTCCATTTTTTTTTCAAATATGTGTTGTGAGTTATTTAGAGTATGGAATATTTTTTCCATAAGGAGGATATTGTTAATCCTTGTTTTAAGTTGGAATAGGGGTAGTGTAGGAGATTTCCAATGGTATGCAATGAGCCAGTGTATGGCAACACATATAGTATGTACCAATCTTATATGAAAATTATTTAGACCTATGATCGGTGTGAATAGAAGGCAATTTGAAAGAGTGAGGTTAACCTTATTCTCTGATATAATGGATGCGAAACCTTCAAGAAGTTTCCATATCTGGGAGACCTTGTCGCACTGCCAGAAAATATGTGAAAATGAACCTGTATCTATGCAACCTCTAAAGCATGTATGAGGAACTAATGGGAAAATGGCATGAAGTTTAAATGGGGTATAATACCACCGTGTGAAGAGCTTAATTGCTGTTTCTCTAATTGTGATTGATCTCGTGCATTTGAGAAGATTGGAGATGCTATCTGACCAGTTTTCGGCTGAAAGGGTGATGTCGCATTCTTGTTTCCATTTAAGCATATAGGGGTGTTTTTCCGGGCTATTAGTGCATATCAGATTTGAGTATGTTTCAGAGATTAAGCCAGAGGCCCTTGGAGAATTGATACAAATTTTTTCAAAAAATGTGTGTGAAAAATTAGATGAAAGTGGAAAATAGGTGTTGTAAAAGTTTCTAATTTGAAGGTATCTTCTAAGTTCACTATTGGGAGTCTTATATTTTTCTTTTAATGTTGCAAAGGATGTGAAGGTAGAGTCTTCAATAAGTGTTTTGAGTGTGATTAAATTATTGTCAATCCACCATGTGTATTGCTCTGTGTCTTGATGTAGTGATAGGAATTTGGGATCACCAATAAAGGAAGCTAGTGGGGGTGAGGTTGATGCCATATTGAATTTTCGATTATGTAATTTCCAGAGTTGGTAAGAATTGGCAACAACAAGATTAAGATTGGCTAATTTGTGTAATGGTATTTTATGACCCCAAAGTAATCCTGCTAAAGAGTAAGGGAGAATTGATTCATTTTCAAACTTAACCCAGGGGATATTGGAGTTCCGTATGTGCCATTGAGCTAATTGTGACCATCTAGCTGCGAGATAGTATAGCCAAAAATCTGGGAGCCCAACCCTCCCTTTTTCTGTGATTTATATAGAACTGATTTAGCAATCCTTGGGTGAGAGTTAGACCATATAAATTTGTTAACATCCGATTGGAATATGGAGATCAATGTTTTATTAAGTCTGGATGGAAGAGCGCGAAATAAATAAAGTAATTTAGGTAGGAGGGACATTTTTATAGCTGTTATTCTACCTAAAAATGAGATGTTAAAGGAAGTCCATAGTTTCATTGTTGATCTTAATCTCTGAAACATGGGGAGAAAGTTTTTGTTGGCTAGATTATTAATATCTGGGGTGAGATGTATACCTAAATATGGGAGAGACTCTGTTGTATATAAGAATTTAAATGAAGAGTGAATGTTGTCTAGTTGTGATGTTGGAATATTAATTGGCATACCTAATGATTTTGAGACATTTACTGATAATCCAGAAAGGGACGAGAAGATTTTTAGTGTTTGTAATAGATTTGGCAAAGTTATGTTAGGTTGTGATTAGGGTTGTCCCGATACCACTTTTTTAGGACCGAGTACAAGTACCGATACTTTTTTTCAAGTACTCGCCGATACCGATTACCGATACTTCACGTGACAGTTTTTTTTTTTTTTTTTTTTTAAACAATGCTTTCTTTTTTTTCGGGGGGGGGGGGGGGGGGGGTGAACGGTGTCTGTGTGTTTTTTTTTATTTATTTACAATTTTTATTTTTTACAATAATAATTTTTTTATTCATTTTTGCAATATGTTTTTTTTTTTTTTTTAAATCAGCCCTGTTGGGGGGCTTTGGTGAGATATCAGGGGTCTTAACATACCCCTGATATCTCCCCCTTGAGACAGAGAAAGAGACCGAGGATAGAGATTCCCCAGTCCCTTTCTCTGCAGCCTCAGCTGCACTGAGAATGAATGGAGAGAAGTCAGCGGCTCCTCTCCATTCATAAACTGACACATTGTAATCACAGGAGATTACAATGTTTCAGTTATGTGAATGGACAGAGTCAGCTGACTCTGTCCATACACAAAGGAAGGAGGAGGGGGACGGCGGACCGGAGGGGACAGCGGAGAGGCAGAGGAACGGAGGAACGGAACGGAGGGGGACAGAGAAGGAGAGGGGGACGGAGGAACGGAATGGAGGGGGACAGATAAGGAGAGGGGGACAGAGGAACGGAACGGAGGGGACAGCGGAGAGGCAGAGGAACGGAACGGAGGGGACAGAGAAGGAGAGGGGGACAGAGGAACGGAACGGAGGGAGACAGAGGAGAGGGGGACAGAGGAACAGAGGGGGCATGGAGGAGGATGCAGTGACAGTCAGCGGTGATCGCGTGGGGAAGTTACAAGCACCGATCACCGCTGTATGTCACTGAAAGCCGCGGGGGGGGAATCTTGTAACTCCCCCACACGCCGATCACTGCTGACAGTTTAGGTATCGGCGGAAGCATCGGGAGCATTTGCCCGAGTACAAGTACTTGGGCAAATGCTCGGTATCGGTGCCGATACCGATACTAGTATCGGTATCGGGACAACCCTAGTTGTGATAAAAACAGGATCATATCATCAGCATACATACTGAGTTTGTATGTGTGATTGTTTACTGTGTAGCCTTTAATATCTGGGTTATGTAAAATAGCAGTAGCTAATGGTTCTATGGCAAGGGCGAATAAAAGGGGAGAAAGGGGGCATCCTTGTCTCGTTCCTTTCCCTATCTTAAAGAAATCGGAGTTACAACCGGGTAGTTTTATCCTAGTGGCCGGATTGTGGTAGAGTGCATGAAAAGCGTGTATGAATGCTCCATTAAATCCATATTTTTGTAGAACTAGATCTAAGTAATTCCAGGTTACGCTATCGAATGCTTTATTAATGTCTAGACTTAAAAGGAGTACAGGATTTGATTTGATATTGGCGTCTTGAATTATATTTGTGACTAGTCTAATATTATCTGTAATTTGCCTGCCTGGGATAAAACCTGATTGGAAAGGGGATATCAAGGAGGGGATTATTGTTGCTAATCTATTTGCTAAAAGTCTGCTAAAGATCTTGAGGTCGTTATTGATAACGGAGATTGGTCTGTAATTTTGGGGTAATGTGTGATCTTTATTCGGTTTTGGGATTAAGGACATATTAGCTAATAGCATTTAATCTGGGAAATGGTCACCATTTAGAATTTTATTAAATAATGTGGTTAGATGAGGGATTAGGAGTTGATGGAATTGTTTATAATAAAAAGAAGAAAATCCGTCTGGACCAGGGGCAGAACCTCTTTTAAGGGATTTAATGATTTGGAGAATTTACTCATCTGTGCAGGGAGCATTCAGAAGGTCTGTCTGTGTATGGGATAATGAAGGAGCTGAAATATTATCCAACCATGATATTGTTGAGGGAGGGATTGGTGAAGGTGGTTTGGATAAAAGCTCCGAATAAAATTTTGAGAAGATTGATAGAACATCTTGTGGGTGAGTGACTAATTGATTAGTGTTATTTTTTAGCTTGTAGACATGGGTGGGTTTAATAGAATTATTTAATTTCCGGGCAAACATTGTTGAGTAGGAGTTACTTGAGAGGAAAAATTTGGCTTTAGACCAACGGAGAGCCTTCTCTGCTTTAAATGTAAGTATAGAATCTAGTTCATTGCGTTTTTGCGATATTATGTTAAAGACATCTGGATCATGTGTGTTGGTGTGTTCTCTATAAAGTTTTTGAAGATCCAGTGTAAGGGAGTGTATTTTTGCCCATTTTTCTTTATTGGCTCGAGCTGCCATTTTAATAAGACGACCTCTCAAAACTGCTTTGTGAGCAAGCCACAAAGTAGTAGGGGATATGCCCGGTGTGTTGTTTAGTGTGAAATAATCTTTAATTGCTGAGGTTATTTCTTGTTGGTGGGTAGGTTCTGTTAATAAAGATTCATTGAGTCTCCATGAGTAGGGTGTTGAGGTAAGACCTATAAAATGTGTGTTGAGAGTAGTTATCTGATGGTCTGACCATGTACATGGGAGAATGAGTGCTTCACATGCGTTAGATAGGATTATTGGGGTACATAAGATGTAGTCTAACCGAGAATATGAATCATGTGGGTGAGAATAAAAAGTGTATTCACGTGCACCCACGTTTAATGCTCTCCATGAATCAATAAGTTGTAGATCATTTATGTGTTTAGATGTTGTTTTTGAGAATGTTCTAGAGTTTATATTGTGTCTGCTACGATCTAAATTTGGTTGAGCTACTGAATTAAAGTCTCCACCTAATATTATGTGTGGCAAATGATAGCGTTGTAGGGTGTTGAAAAAATGAGTGAAGAATGTGGTTTGAGTATCATTTGGTGCATAAACATTAGCTATTGTTAGTTCTCTACCAGATAGGATACCTTTAAGTATAATAAATCTGCTGTCTTGATCTTTGTAGACCTGTTGAACATCAAGTGGTAAAGATTGGTGAATAAAGATGGCTACACCTTTAGTTTTAGAGGAAGATGAAGTGTAGAATGATTGATTATATGCTTTATGAAAGAAGTTTGGATGATTGTCTTTCATAAAGTGAGTTTCCTGCAAAAGGATTATTTTTGCGTTTAATTTTTTATATTGCAGAAAAGCTTTTTTCCTTTTATTTGGGGAATTAAATCCTTGTACATTATGTGAAATAGTCACAATGGTCATGGTGGTATGTGTTTTCTTGGAACTCTGACAGAAAGTACTAATGTGTATTGAAAAAAAGATTCATGAATAGTATTACATATACAACCTAGAGATATTATTTCTGTATATGAACAGTTGCAAAAAACGTTAATGGAAAAAGCAATTCTCTTAATTCTATTGAGGCTAATAAAGAATATAAACCTTGTACCGTGAACTTTTTCAACTGAGATATTAACGAAAATTTTGTTAAACCATGTGAATTGTACCTTAGATCCGTTATAGGAAAATACCAGGGGGTTGGGAAAGACAGAAGTCTCCAACCGACTGAGAACCCATATGAGACCACAATGTCTCAAACTCAGTCTTAGCAATTTGTAGGTCAAAATATTGATGATGAGGAAAATAAAAAAGAGTAATATAGAATGTTGAAACAATAGATGTAAGTCAATACATCTGAAAAACTTGTAATGTCTCCTAAAAACTGGAGAGTGGGTAACGACTGAGAGGGGGTGATTCATGTCGACAAGTGGGCAAACGGCCGCCATTAATAGTTGTTATATTAATACTAGTGCATCAAAAAAGGTTTAAAAAAAAAAAACCCAGCAGGACCACCGAAGATACTTGATTAAAAGCATATGTATGTTTTATGCAACTAAGCTTGCTTCATATTACTAAAGGCCCTGTAAAGTGCTACTTGTAAAATATTAAAGATAGACCAAACATCTACTAAAGTAAAAGTATTGATAGCTGGTATGTACCTACCATCAGCATGTATACTTTTACAGAAAGGGTAGCGGTGTTAGTTGGACCTATGCTACATGTGTTATCCATATAACTGATAATTCTGAGGTCATTTACATTGGAAACAGCATAGAAACAGAATTTAAATTCAAAATTATCATAACTTGCTAATTAAAGAAGGAGTTACAACTGTTAAATTTTGAATTAGAACATATACATGGTAGTTAGAAATCTCCATCTTGAAGAGGAAAAAATTGGTCGTAATACCATATATTGTCACAAGATGTCAGCGTTGCTATTATTATATGATTTGGTATGCGAGTTAGATGAAGGTGAGTGGTGTATACTCACAGTCCCTGTGAAGAGCTGAAGATGTCAGAGATAAGTGAATGATTGATACTGAAGGCACCTCAAAGATGCCTAATGTTAACTCGGACTCCATTGGCCCGCTTCATGTCTAGGCCTGCGTCTGTCCCCTCTAATTGAAGGAGTGTTCCATATCGGGGCTTGCCTTTGTGTAGATGGGGTGCGTGGAGGATTATTGGGATTCCACAATCCTAGTTTGATGAGAATATCTTGGCCTTCAGGGATCGAGGTGGCAATATAAGTTGTGCCATTGTGCGGGATAATCAGCTTAAAGGGAAAACCCCATCTGTATCTGATTCTGGCCGTGGAAAGAATTGTGGTAATTTCTTTCATTTTCCTGCGTCTGTCCAGGGTAGCTTGGGAGATATCTGGGTATAGCTGCAAATGTACTCCATCGAGAGTGATATTTCTAAGACTCCTTGCTGCTCTCATTATTTCTTCCTTCACCAAGAAATCTTTCATACAGAGGATTATATCACGGGGAGGTTTGTCAGGAGGAGGTTTAGCTCTTAAGGCACGGTGTATGCGATCGCATGTGAAGGACTGGGGATTTTGCTCTGGTAACAGCGACAGGAACAATTTGGTAGAATATGCTGGTAAATCAGTGATAGATTCTGGGGCACCTCTTATTCTGATATTGTTCCTTCTGTTCCTGTTATCTAAATCCTCCACGTGCGCTTGCAGTTGCGCAAAAGCTGATGAGAGGTTATCATGCTCCCTGGATAAATCATTAAAAGTAATTGCAAGTTCATCATGCTTGTTTTCAAGCAAATCAGTGCGGGAGCCTAGGGCAGCTATTTCTTGGGACAAAGTAGAGGTAGATTTTTGCAGTTCTGTTTGAAATTTAGTGAGTAACTTAGTGCAAAGTACATCTAAGCTGATGTCCAGTTCAGCTTTTGAAAGGGGGGGTGTACTCACTGTTTTCCGGTAATTGGCCACCTGATGCTGATGCCATGAGGTTCTGTTGTACTTCAGCAGGGGAGTGAGACTCTGCAGTGGAGTGCAGGGAGCCGGCGCCATCTTGAGACATGCTGCTTCTTTTCACAGAGCTCCGGCGGTATTGTGAAGGGGTTTTCTGCAGTCCTCCTCTACCCCTCTTCCTCGGTGCAGGCATGCACTATGTCTGGGGAGTGGGGATGTCATGAATTGTGCCAGTTGCGGGTGATTTTATCCCCGTTTAATGCGGCCGTTTGCCCGGGAACGACGGAGCTGTCCTTAGCTGCGTCCGCTCCTCTCCATGCCGCGCATGCACCCCCCCCACAACCCTGTTTCTTGAGGGCCTTAAAGAACGATTTTGATCTTTACACGACACCACACAAGTTAATAGTAAAGAAACCGCCTGACCTTACATATGAAGTTTAAATAAGACAAGCTACACCTACATATTCTCTAAGAAGGTTCTAATTCTTGGCAATAAATTGTAGCACCCTATTTTAATTTAATTGGTTTGAAGTGGTGGTAAATGCAGGAGAGTGCTTACTTTTCCCATGTGAGAAATCTGCATTTTTGTTCACTTTAGATTATGAGAATGAATGTATCATGTCCGTTTTTATGTTATTTGTTCAAGTATATAACCTTTATATTGATGCCGTGTACAAACGACCGGACTTTTCGTCGGACTGAACTCCGAAGGACTTCTCAACGGAGTTCCAACTAAACGGACTTGCCTACACACGATCTCACCAAAGTCCGATCATTTCGAATGTGATGACGTACGACCGGACTAGAATACAGAAATTCATAGCCAATAGCTGCCCTTGTGTCCTTTTTTGTCCGTCGGACTAGCATACAGACGAACGGATTATTCGATCGGACTCGAGTCCATCGAAAAGATCTAAAGCATGTTCTATTTCTAAAGTCCGACAGAGTTTTTGACAGAAAATGTCCGATGAAGCCCACACACGATCGAATTGTCCAGATTCGTTCCGTCGGACCAGTTCGGTCGAAAAGTCCGGTCGTGTGTACACGGCATTAGACACCTTTTGAATGAAGATCTAATGTTTTCAAGTTTAAATATGTTAAAAAAAGTCAACAATTTCCATGGGGTGCACTTATTTTTCACATGACTGTATAATCTTATGGGAAAAGTGTTGTTTAAATGAATGGTTTGGCAAGATAGTCTCTTAAGGCAGGGTTCACACTGGAGAACGCATCGGCTCACAGCAGGAGCCCGGTGTGTCTCCATTCACCATTTCAGGTCTGATTCCAGCCTGAATTTTTGGCTGAATTCGGACCTGAAACGGAACAAAAGACGCACAGGGCTCCTGTGCAATTCGGAGCCGCTGCGGAGATGTGTGAACCGTCTCCATAGAGAGCCGGTCACAATCTCCTGCTATGCGAATTGGAATGCGGGAAACCCACATCCAATAGTATGAACCCAGCCTTAAGGTTGTAAATGACAAGGGGACACTCCTTTTGCCTAGAGGAAGATAAGTTTAATTTGCATTTAGAAAGGTATCTTTACAGTAATGCCCTGTACACACGGTCGGACATTGATCGGACATTCCAACAACAAAATCCATGGATTTTTTCCGACGGATGTTGGCTCAAACTTGTCTTGCATACACATGGTCGCACAAGGTTGTCGGAATTTCCGAACGCCAAGAACGCGGTGACGTACACCACGTACGACGAGACTATAAAAGGGCAGTTCAGTATCAAGCGCGGCACCCTTTGGGATCCTTTTGCTAATCTCGTGTTAGTAAAAGTTTGGTGAGAGACGATTCGCGCTTTTTCAGACTCATGGTTTTCAGATCGTATTTCTGCTGTTCAGGTTGTGCTTGTGGGTTTGTATCTGGTCTTCAGTGCGTGCAGCGAGTACCATTGATACGTTGATTCATCATTGTGTTCTTGTCCGTTTGTTACTGATTTTCAGGTCGCTCTTCACAGGCCTTGCTGTTCTTCAGTGCATTCTGTTACTTTGTTCTGAGCAGCCGATCGTTTTCTAGCCATGTTGCGTGTACGTACTCATCGTAGAGTTCGTGCTGTGCGGGGGCTTGGTGTTGGGGTCCTTACTTTGACACAAGCCCAGTCCATGAACAGGGCGAGGAGGAGTTCATGGACCAAGAATTGGTTGCTCCAGCGTGACCAATTCTGTCGCATGCCTTTGCTCCGTGAGATCCGTGAGAATAATCCTGACAATTTCAGGAACTTTCTCCGGATGACGGACCCCGTATTTCACCGTTTGTTGGCTTTGCTGACCCCTTATATTAGCAGGCAGGATTCCTGCATGAGGCAAGCCATCACTCCGGAGCAGACTCTAGTCGCCACCCTGCTGTACTTGGCGACGGGGAGAAGCCTGCAGGACCTCAAATTCTCGACAGGCATCTCCCCCCAGGCTCTGGGGATCATTATCCCAGAGACCTGTTCTGCCATCATTCAGGTCCTGCAGAAGGAGTATATGAAGGTAAGATTTTTATCCTTTAACATCACATGTTATTGTATTCAATGTTTGTTAATAAATTGTATTTCTTTCCTCATTCCCTAATTATCATGATTGTAATATGCTGTGAATGTCCCCTTTGTCCACATGCATGCTGTATTTTTTTGGAATTTTTTTTTGGTCCTTCATACATGTTTGCCTTCACTTACCTCCCCAGCATGCTCTCCTGGGCCTATATCCACCTTGTCTACTCAATTAACAATGTATTTTGTCAGCTCCATAGTAGTGCTTTACCCTAAACACCCTCTAAAATGTGTAAAAATGTGATTTGTGCTTGAAATTCTGTCAGAGTGCCAGAGGTTTTTCTTTTGGGTCCCAAAATCATTTGGAACCCTCCCTCCTCCCAACTGCTAACTCAGCTGATACCAATCCTCTATCTATCCTCAATCCTCTATCTGCTGACTTTGCCAAACCCATACACACTATACCCACCTCTTTTGTGGTCATATTTATGGATGAATTCCCCAAAGCATGTAGTGCAAGGGCCTGCCTAATTACTTTCAAATGGTAAAGTTCAAAGTTTTTGTATCCTATTATTATCTTGATAGGTAATATCAGAATTTCAAAATGTGCTAAAATGTGTATAGTGTGTATTTATATTTATGTATTATGACACTTCTTACCCGTCCAGTGGGCTGCCAATAGTGTAAGTAAGGAGGGGCTGGCCAAAGTAATACACATTATTTAGGCATTCATCTCTCAATGAAGTGGAGAGGGTTACCTGGCCGAAACATCTTCCCCCCCCCCCCCTAAAATTTATAAAATGGCCCATGAGAGGGGAGGAGGAATCTGATAGGTGGACCTTATACCTTTGTCTTTAAATACTCCCTAAAATAAATGTTATACTAATGTTGTCCAAGAATGCTTGTGTCTAATCTGCTTTCCATGTTTATGTGCAAAATTATTAATTTATTTTTCTTGTTTGACTCCACAGTTTCCTTCCAACCTACAGGAATGGCAGACTGTGGCCTCCCACTTTGCCCAGCGGTGGGACTTTCCTAACTGCGTCGGGGCAATTGATGGGAAACACGTCCACATCGTCCCACCACCCAACTCGGGATCATACTATTACAACTACAAGGGGTTCAATAGTATTGTGATGTTGGCGGTGGTGTCGGCTACTTACGAGTTCCTGTATGTGGACGTGGGGAAGAATGGCCGGATGTCAGATGATGGAGTCATCGCCCACACGGAGTTCTACATGCGTCTCCAGAATGGCAGCTTGGACTTGCTACCTCCAGAAGACAATGCAGAAGGACTCCCATTCGTCTTCATTGCGGATGAAGTGTTTGCGCTGGGGGACCATCTTATGCGGCCATTCCCTATGAGGACCCTCACCCAGACCAGAGGGTTTTTAATTACCGGCTGGCCAGAGCCAGAAGAGGGGCGGAGAACACGTTTGGAATAATGGCCAGCCGGTTCCGCCTATTTCTTACACCGATACACATGGCGGAGTATAAATTCAATCACATCATCCTGGCTTGCTGTGTTCTTCACAACTTTTTAAGGAGAAAATTCTGTGAACTATGCTGGCTCAGTTGGGCCTGAAGCCGGAATTAATCTAAATGAACCAGCCCTGACGGCGCTTGAAGCCGGCCATCCTGGCTTGCCCCCCCAGAGTACCCGCGAGGTCCGTATAAGATACATGGAATACTTTGCGGGTAGGGGGGCTATCAATATGCCAGACAATGTCTGAGACATTTTTTAAATAAAAAAATATTTTAAACTGAACAAATATTTGCTTTGATTTACTGCTTGTCTTTCTTTTAGCTGACCCTGACTGAAATTTGGGGAGTCCTGAAAATGGCGTGATTGTGTAAAATTAGAAAGCACTGTTGGGTGTTATTTACTAAAGGCAAATACACTTTGCACTACAAGTGCATTTGAGACTGCACTGAAACTGCACTTGTAGTGCAAAGTGGATTTGTCTTTAGTAAATAACTCCCATTGTCACTGAAAACACCAACTTTACAACAAAAAAATGCTTTTAAGCATTGAAAGAAGGAGCCACACATTGTTGATTCTCAATCTTTTTAATCCAAGCACAATCACATGTGCATTTATAAAAGGTTTTTAAAACAAACCAACAAGTTTGTTGTATAACAATTTTTTAGGTGACATTAAAAGTTGAAATTTCCTTTTAAGGTAAAACAGGCATGTTTCAAACCAACAAGAAATACACAGGGAAGTTACAAAATTCAACTTTTGTTGAAATTGAAGGCAATATCGGACATGAGTTTTTATAAACTGTGTTTGATATTGCGTTCAGCAGATGGGGGGGAAGTCACCCCTGGAAAAGCCAAATTTTGAAGATGCACACAAATTGCCGAATGTCAACATGTGCTAGCTGCCATCATGGGGGATCAATGGACGTGTTTTGTGGGTGCAACCCCTTCCTCTCAGCTACTTTATTATTGAGGAAGGGGTTGCACCCCCAAAACGCGTACATTGATCTCCCGTGATGGCAGATAGCACGTGTTGACACAGTATGTGCATCTTCAAAATTTGGCTTTTCTAGAATATGTCAAAAAATGTTCAAAAAATTGTCTGAAAAACAAAGCAGAAATAAGTTAGGGATTTCGAGGGGTTTTAAACTCTCCCTAAAACATCAGTGATGTTCTTCATTTTGTTTTGAACATCATTGATGTTTTGCTTGATGTTTTCCAAGTCCCTATTATACCCCATGATCTCCCCGATCAGGATCTGGGCACTTTCACTGGTGAAATGACCTTCATCCACAACATCACGATCACTTAAAAATATATTAAAAAAATACTCCATGTATGATAAATATGCCAGCATCCATCTCTTACCTGAGCCTGTGGTCGCAGATACTCACCTGTTGTGGTGACAATTTCCACAACGTCTCCCTCCTCCTCCTGTTGTGTTTGTGGTATTTCCCCTTCATCCTGAGGTGGGGGGTCTGTTGTCTTCCCTGATGAGTGGTGTCCTCCGAGTCTTTTCTCCCCTATGTAAAAAAAAAATGGTATACTTAGCACACAGATATTTGATGGCAGAAATAGGAATATGAAACATTGCTTGGAAGTGGGGTACAATTTTTTACAATAAAAAGGGTGTTCTGGTGTCCCACACTAGTGCTCCAGCATCCAGATGTGTAAACAGCTGCTGAGTGTCCTCTCCTTACACAGAATCTAGTTTGCATTTCATTCTAGTTACAAACCCATCTAGACAATAAACCTATTTTAAGAGAAGTATGCCAGAAAAAATGTATTGAAATGCATCTGGACAAAACATGGTGTTTTATTGGCCGAACGAACAATGTTTCCTACGAACGAATAATGTGTCCATGAACATGAAAGTTGCCATTTTAAACTGTACAACAGTAAAGAAAAGCACATGGAGCAGCACGAATGTAATATATATATAAAGAATATGAACACAAGACAACTACTTACTTTTTTTCAGCACTCTCCTGATCCTTCTATACCAGGGCTCGACAAACCCCGGGCGCCAGGTCGCATTTGCGACTAGAATTAGCGACCTGGCGCCTGGGGCGGCACAGCTGGGGTATCCTGTGTCCGTTCGACACCCCCCCCCCCTCCCGGCGCGATCGCGTTGGGCCCCGGCTTTGCGGCCTACTGCAGTCCTATGGTTCCTTCTGCAATCGGGCGCCCTCTGGTGGTGGCCGTTGGTATGACAAGACATCCACCAATGCTAATGGAGCTTTCCCTACCTGTTTTCACTGCCTGCTCATTTCCTTCCCTTTACTTAGAACCCCCAAACATTATATATATTTTTTTATTCTAACACCCTAGAGAATAAAATGGCGGTCATTAAAATACTTTCTGTCACACCGTATTTGCGCAGCGGACTTACAAGCGCACTTTTTTGGGAAAAAATACTTTTTTTAATTAAAAAATAAGAAAACAGTAAAGTTAGCCCAATTTTTTTATATTGTGAAAGATAATGTTACGCCGAGTAAATTGATTCCCAACATGTCACGCTTCAAAATTTCGTCCGCTCGTGGAATAACGACAGACTTTTGGGCGTCGTTTAAAAAATTCTACAGGTTGCATGTTTTGAGTTACAGAGGAGGTCTAGGACTAGAATTATTGCTCTCGCTCTACCGATCGTGGCGATACCTCACATGTGTGGTTTGAACACCGCTTTCATATGCGGGTGCTACTCACATATGCGTTCGCTTCTACAAGCGAGCTCGGCGGGACGGGGCGCATTTAAAAAAATTATTATTTTTTCTTATATATTTTACTTTTTATTTTTTATTTTTACACTGTTTTTTTAAAAAAATAAAAATGGTGTCACTTTTATTTCTATTACAAGGGATGGGGCATATTTAAAAAAAAAATTTTTTTTTCTTATTTATTTTAACTTTTATTTTTTCACTGTTCTTTTAAAAAAAAAAAAAGTCACTTTTAATGTAAATGTAAAAATCCCTTGTAATAGAAAAAAAACATGACAGGTCCTCTTAAATATGAGATCTGGGGTCAAAAAGACCTCAGATCTCATATTTACACTAAAATGCATTAAAAAAAAAAAAAAAAATTGTCATTTGAAAAAAAAATAATAAAATGTCCCTTCAAGAGCTATGGGTGGAAGTGACGATTTGACGTCGCTTCCGTCCTGCAATGACTTGGAGATGGGGGGGGGGCCATCTTCCCCTCACTCGTCTCCATGTCAGGCAAGGGACAGATCCGGATCGCCTCCGCCGTTACCGACGGCCACGGTAGGCGGTGAAGGGCACCGGAGAGCTGCGGTAGGAGGGGCCCTCTCCTGCCGCCGATAAAAGTGATCTCGCTGCGAATCTGCTGCAGAGACCACTTTTATCTGAAAGAGAACCGACGGCTCTTGAAGAAGATACCGGGGTTATGGTAGCTAGCTGCTACCATAACAACGGTATTTCTCTTCAAAGACAGGACGTATATAGTCGTCCTGCGGGAAGGAAGTGGTTAATTAAAATGAATTTATTATTTGTCATCTCCCTGCTTGGCCCCTTTCACACAGGCTGTCTGATCAGGTTCGCCTGTCAGTTTTTCAGGCGGACCTGATTGGATCCTTAGCGGGAATATGGTGGTCTTGTGTCCCTGCATGGCAGGAAATAAAAGCAGCCACATTCGTTCTAGTCGTCTCTGTGTAAATTTAAGATTGGTTAATTTTTATATTGAAAATAAAGCTTTGTCGGTCGTTTAAAAAAAAAAAAAAAAACCTGGCTCCTAACTTTTTTAGCTGGCTCCTAGATTCCAAGCAAATTTGTCAAGCCCTGTTCTATACTGATCGTGCTCCCTTAATTTGAGGTCCGACCACCGCTTCCTCAGTTGATCCTTGGATTGCCGTACCCCAAAATTCCTGTGCAGACTCTTCACAACTTTCGCCATGATCTTGGCCTTTCTTACATTGGGGTTGGGGTAAGGTCCATACTTCCCGTCATAGTCGGCTCTCTTCAGTATGTCGACCATCTCCACCATCTCAACAAAGGACATATTTGATGCCTTAAATCGTCTCCTCTGGGATCATGACGTTTCTGGCTTTGGGCTTTCCTCCTCCTCCTCCTCGTTGCTGTAATTAGCACGTACCTGTTGTGTCTCCACCATGTGCTCTTCCCCACTTTGCCGAACGAGAAGGGGCGGGGAATAGACTAGAATGAACGTCAGGAGCGGGCAGACTTTCACACATGCGCAGTGTATATAAAGCGTAACACGCGTGCCTAGTACGTACGATCTGTGAGCCGAGGAAGGAGTATAGGAAGCGCCGATCGTGATAACGAAGGTAACATTTAAACTTGGGCCTATACTGCTTAAAGATTGAGGCCTATATTGGGACAAGATTAGGAGACTTTAGCCTGACATTAGGGTTTGTCTTGTGTATTGCAGATAAAATGGATGGCTTCAATGACCACAACTTCTTCCCCCTGTTCATAGACAAGTACAGGGAGCTGCCCTGTCTGTGGCAGGTGAAACATCCGCATTATAATCATAAACAAAAGAGGCAGGCAGCGCTGGAGAAACTGCTGGAGTTGGTGAAGCCGGTGGTCCCCACGGCAACCATCCCCTATTTAAAAGCCAAAATTGGTGGCCTGAGGAGCACATATCTTAGGGAGCGCAAGAAGGTCCAGGATTCCCAGGGATCCGGAGCTGCAGCAGATGACGTTTATGTCCTCAGGCTGTGGTACTATGAGAGACTGCGATTTCTGTCAGACCAGACTGAAGTCAGGGAATCCCTCTCAACCCTACCTTCCACTCTTCCTTCCACCCTATCTTCCACCCCAGCTGAAGCTTCCGATGTCCAACCTGGGACTTCCAGCCAGGAAGAAGTGGAGGAGCCCAGCTTGAGCCAGGTATAGCATTGTTCTACAGATTTCTGGTCAATAAATAAATTATGTTTACTAGATGTTATTATTGATCACTAATTGCAGATTAAATAGAGGTGTTTACATATCAATAGACAGTAGTGGGCAAAAATAATTGGGACAAGAATGAAAAATGCTGGGCTCAGAATGATAGTCTGTTATATTTGTTAACATTCAATTTGCAACAGTCATGAGGTGAAAATTGTGTGTGATTAATGAAGAAAAAACTAAAACTATGTCCCTTTTTCATACACAGGAAGACCTCAGCCAGGAAGAGGCTATGGAATGTGGCACACAGGAGGAGGCTGTGGAATGGCAGCCAGGAGGAGGCGGGGGTTAGTGGCAGCCAGGAGAAGGCGGGGGTTAGTGGCATCCAGGAGAAGGCCGAGCCCAGTAGGAGCCTCACAGAATCCCAGGTCCCTCCCTTCCGCCTTCCAAACAAAAGACCCAGGAAGGGGAGTAACGTGGAGGATTCAGCACTCGGGCTGATTCAGGAGGCTTCTGCGTCCCTCAGAGCCACCCCCACCAAACTGCAGGACATGCAGGAGGGCCAACGCCTCATGTGTGAGGACATCCTTTATGAAACATTAACTATTGCATCATCCTCCTCCTCCTCCTGCCATAACTCCACCACCACAGACACAGCGTGGAAGGAAGACAAGAGAGTGATGACCTGGGTTCAGTCTGGTCTGACAAAAGATGCAGGCTCTTGTATGACCACAGCCTGGGGACATGTATGTAATCTGCTGCTGTTCATGATCTCTTGGAATTCTGGACCAGATTGTACTCCCTTATATATGGACTCTTCAGGCCAGCAATTTTGCAGTAAAATAATTGATGTGTGCCCTTGGGGCCAAAGGCTTCGCCAATTTCTGCAGTTTCTCCAGCGTTACCTCCCTCTTTCTTTGGTTAGGACCCCTTAATAAATTTTTGCTTTGTTTTATTATACTCGCCTATCTGTGTTTTCCTTCAAAAAGGACAGTTTGTATGTGAGGAGGCAGGTACATTTCAAAAATACAATGTGAAATTAACAAGAGACACCAACACCAAGCAATCTCCTTGAGATTAAATGATACAAGATAATAATGGTGTTGTGAAAACTTGACACACAAAACACACCCAAAACTATTCTGGAGTAAAAAAAAAAAACCACAATCAGGATTTTTTTAAAAAAAATGTTTTTTCTAAAAACATCAAAAACAAAAAATTTTGTCGGTAGATGTGACAAATAAAAATATTATATTGATGAAATCACGAAAAATAATCAAGAAAGAAGTTTGTGAGAACTCTGTGTGAATATGAGCAGCAAAACAACTGCATTCTTCTAGCATTATAAAGAAGAAGAGAGTGCGCTGCATTAAACTATTTAAAACTTTGCAGCGTGACGAAAGTGCTATATCCATTACGAACGCTAATTTTACCAGACCGAGCAGTTCCGTCTCGGAATTTATTCTGAGCATGCGTGGCACTTTGTGTGTCGGAATTGGCCACACACGGTCGGAATTGACGCAATCGGATTTTGTTGGAAAATTTTATAGCCTGCTCTCAAACTTTGTGTGTCGGAAATTCTGATGGAAAAAGCCCGATGGAGCCCACACACGGTCGGAATTTCCGACAACAAGCTCCGATCGCACATTTTCCGTCGGATAATCCGACCGTGTGTAAGAGCTGTGAAAATGTGGAATAGACGTACACAGAGGCTAGTACTAGCCAATTCTGTAGAATGCTTCAAAAATGTCTTGATATGTTTCTAAATGCATAAAGTATAACTGGCTATTAATATTTATAAGAGATGACCACGTAGAATGTGGATCCAAGGGAGAATCTTTAGTCACTTAAGGACCAGGCCTATTTTTTACACTTGGTGTTTAAAATCAGATTTTTTTGGTAGAAATTTACTTGGAACCCCCAAACTTTTTTTTTTTCCAGACACTCTAGAGAATAAAATGGCGGTCGTTGCAATACTTTACGTTACACCATATTTCCACAGCGGTCTAGTTAGCCCAATTTTTTTTATATTGTTAAAGATAATGTTACGCCAAGTAAATTGGTACCCAACATGTCATGCTTGAAAATTGCGCCCGCTCGTGGAATGGCGACAAACTTTGACACTTAAAAATCTCTATAGGCGATGTTTAAAATTTTTTACAGGTTACCAGTTTTGAGTTACAAAGGAGGTCTTTTACTAAAATTATTACTCTCGCGCTAATGATCGATGCAATACCTCATATGTGTGGTTTAAACTCTGTTTACATATGCGGGCGCAACTTATGCATTCGCTTCTGCACGTGAGCATGCGGTGACGGGGCGCTTTAAGCTTTTTATTTTTTCTTTATTTTAATTTTTATTTTTACATTGTCCCTTTAACCACTTAAGGACAGAGCCTCATTTTGAGATTTGGTGTTTACAAGTTAAAATCATTTTTTTTTGCTAGATATATATATATTTTTTTTCTAACACCCTAGAGAATAAAATGTCGATCGTTGCAATACTTTCTGTCACACTGTATTTGCGCAGCGGTCTTACAAGCGCACTTTTTTGAATAAAAAAATAAGACAATAGTAAAGTTAGCCCAATTTCTTTTTATATTGTGAAAGATAATGTTACACCGAGTAAATTGATATCCAACATGTCACGCTTCAAAATTGTGCCCGCTTGTGGAATGGTGACAAACATTTACCCTTAAAACTCTCCATAGGCGATGTTTTAAAAATTCTACAGGTTGCATGTTTTGAGTTATAGAGAAGGTCTAGGGTTAGAATTATTGCTATTGCTCTAACGATCACAGTGATACCTCACATGTGTGGATTGAACACTGTCTTCATATGCGGGCACTGCTCACATATGCGTTCACTTCTGCACGCGAGCTCGGCGGGACGGGGCACGTTAAAAATGTTTGGGTTTTTTTTTCTTATTTATTTTACTTTTTTATTTTTATGCTGTTCTTTTAAAAAAAATGGTGTCACTTTTATTCCTGTTACAAGGAATGTAAACATCCCTTGTAATAGAAAAAAAGCATGACAGGACCTTTTAAATATGAGATCTGGGGTCAAAAAGACCTCAGATCTCATATTTACACTAAAATGCAATAAAAAATAAATAAATGTCGTTTGAAATTTTTTTTTTTTTTAACAAAATGTCCCTTTAAGAAGAGCTATGGGCGGAAGTGACATTTTGACATCGCTTCCGTCCTGCAATGGTATGGAGCCAAGCAGGGTCCATCTTCCCCTCAGTCAAATCCATACCACAGACCGCGAAGGATCCGATCGCCTCCACCGCTACCGACTGCTCCGGTAAGCGGCGGAGGGCACCGGAGGGGGGGCCCCTCTCCCGCCACCGATAAGAGTAATCTCGCAACGAATCCACCGCAGAGACTACTTTTATCTGAAAGCCAACCGCCCGCTGAAGAAAAGGTTACCAGGGTTATGGCAGCTAGCTGCTGCTATAACAACAACATACCTCTTTAAACAGCCGACGTATAACGACGGCGGGCGGTCGGCAAGTGGTTAAAACATTTTTTTTGGATTACTTTAATTCCTATTACAAGGCATGTAAACATTCACATATTGTGAGATCTGGGGTCAAAAGACCTCAGATCTCACATTTGCACTTAAATGCAAAAAAAGAAAATGTCCACTTTTATCTGAAATCAGACCGCCCGCCGTTTAAGAAAATACCGGGGTTATGGCAGCTATCTGCTGCCAAACCCCGGTATTTAAAGTCAAAGTACCATCGTATAACGACGGCGGGTGGTCTGGAAGTGGTTAAAGGAGAAGTATAGCCAAAGCTTGTTTGGCTGTACTTCTCCTATGGATCACAGGAATGCAATTTGTTTTGCACTCCCGTGACCCATTTTCCGCTCTCTGCTGACATCACCAATGTCAGTCGAGGCACCGCATCATCCCGAACAACGGAGTATTAATCCACCAGGTGCCTGGACTGACACCCATCTCAGCCTCTCAGCGAGCTGCTACGAGCCTGAGATGGCCGCTCCGCCCCCTCCTCAGCTTAGAGCTCCAATGAGCGAGGAGGGAAAAGATCAGAGAGCTGTGACTGACGGTGAACAGCTCTCTGCTCACTGAGCTCTGAAAACCGAGCGATCAACGGTGTTCGATTGCTCTGCTTTCAGTTCAAAGGCGCCAGGGTACAGATGCAGCATCGGACCCATGCTGCATCTACCTAGGTAAGTATGAATGTGCAAAAAAAATATTCCTTCTCTTTTAAGGAATCTGGAAGGAATGTTTTTCCTATTGGAACAAATTGGACCATGTTTTTATAGGGGCTTTTTGCTTTCCTTTGAACCAGCTGCGGGTTTAGGGTTCTGAGAATTCTGATGTTTATTTTATACATATTTTTGCCTTTTAGGTGAACTTGGACATTTTTGAAAGGATAAGTTCACCTTTTTAAAAAAAATAATGCACATCTTTTTGCAGGTAAAAAAATATGCATTTATTTTTATTTTTTTACTTGGAGCCTGGAAAGAATTGCATCTGCGATTTGCTGACTTCTCAGTGTAGCTGTCTGCTCGTACCTCGTACGGGCAGACAGATACACACTGACAGTAAGAATGAATGAGCTACCAAAGTGCTCAACAGTGCCATGGTAATTAATTGAAACTACAAGCTGACAGCAACAAAGGCCGAATAGGCTGGAACTTGTAGTTCCCCATTCGCAGAGGACTGTGAATGAATGATGTGGGCGGAGCACTGCATGGCCACGTTATTTTCAAACGGTGACAGCGGGCACCCAGAGAAGATGCACGCCTGCTGTCACTGGGGAGGGGGGGAGAGATCAGGAATGGCTGCATTGGTATGTTGTGATTGTATTTGCAGTTGTTCATCGTAACTGAGGTCCTGCTGTGCCCTTATTTGTTTTGTTGCCCTTCTCTGGACTCACTCCAGTTCAAAGACATCCTTCCTGAGGATTGGTGACCAAAACTGGACAATATATTCAAGATGTGGCTGAACCAGTGTCTTGTAAACTCATAGAATTATAGTTTTACTGTATCTCTCGAGAAAGCACCATTTTGAATAAAAATAATAGGTTGCTGGCCTTGCTTGCTGCTGCATGATATTGCATGCTATTGCCGTGTCTGTCATTTATTAGGACCCCCAGATCCTTTTCCATCCTCAATTCCCCCAGAAGTTCTCCCCCTAGAGATTAGCTTGCATGCATATGTTTAGCATCCAATTGCATTTCTTTACACGTTTCAATTTTAAACCTCATCTGCTATATAGCTGCACACCCCTCTATTTTAACTATGTCTTGTTGTAGTTGCTTAATCCTGTTGTGAAGTTATTGCCTTTCTTATCTTTGTATCATCAACAAATGCTGGGATTGAACTATTTATCTCAACCTCCATATAATTCATGAACAAGTTAAACCGACTTGGGACCAGAGCAGAGACCAGGGCAGAGAACTTGGTCACACCGCTCAAAACTCTAGACCTATTCTACATATACCATTGAGAAGCTTTAAAACAGTCTATAATAGGAAAGGTAGTTTTGTTGGGTGTAATAACTGGTGGAATATTAATATAATTTTTTTCTTTTTTTTTAACCCAGAAAAGTCCGAAAGATGCTCTCATCCTCTGAAACCAAGAGAGCTGCCCGCCGGCCTTACAGGCATATAGTTATCTGTCAGTCTCAGGTGGGACTACCTATGCGTCACCCTGTCAATGATGAGCCAATTGTTATTGAGGACTAAGTCATCTGAAGAGATAATCTGCAAGAGTCTCCATAGAAGATTCTTCTCATGATGATACTTGACTTTGAAAGTGTTGAGTTCATTAAAACTTTTTGCAGCTGTTTGCATCTTTTAAAAGATTCCATGCTTTGTAAAAGCATCAAAATCTAAAGACTTGTTAATGCTTTGGTTAATTTTTGTTAACCCAGTCATTTCTTCATAAACATGTACAATGTTTTTGTTATTAGTACATTTTCTTTATTTTGGGATATTTTTGACTGGTGTTGGCTAACCACAAAGAAAATGTAACATGTTAAAAGGGACAGTTTTGACAGTTATGGTTTAGTGTTCGATTACATTGCCATTACAAATAAGATGCTAAAACTTTGTACACTTGAAAATGTATTATTGCTGATGCCTTTCTTTTTACAAGGTGTATTGATTTTTTGGAAGTGCCATTTAATGTTTTTTTTTCCCCATTTATAGACTGAATAAAAACAAATCTAACTTATGGAATATAATTTTGAGGAAAATGTCTGATAAAATATAATTGTGCTTCTTGTGTTATGGGATTAAAGTTTAGCATTAAAATGTTTCCACACATAATCGTTCATTTTGGGATACAAATAAATGCATTCACATAGAAACCATTATGCCAAGATTTTTTACAATAAACTGTTCATATTTTAGTTTATATTTAAAATAAATCTCTGGTTTCACCAACCACCCATTTATTCACCAGTATTTGGTCTGTTCTCTCCTTGTAACTCTCAGTGCCATTAATTCTTTTTTTTTTTTTGCCAATTACATCTAAAACATTTTTCTATGTACACCTAATATTTAGATGTTTTTGGAACACTGTAAATAAACAATATGCATTAACAGGTACAGCAATGATCACCAAGCAGGCCAGGTATTATGAATATGATGAGTATTTCAGTGCTAGATGAATGAGGGCTCAGGCCAGATATCAAAAGCCCTGCGCTGCATTACTTGACATTACCGTTTCACATGTAAAAAATGATCTGATTTTGGCTACAAGTAAACGGGCTATGTCAACAGATACAGAATAGTGTGGGATGACTATGATGTCATATGCTACAGACTGTAAGGAGGATGTCATACTAATACTATCAGAGTAATGCCTTGCTACCAATATAATTGCCAATGTGGCATTAATCTGCCTCTGGAAAAATTACATCACATAGAGTGATGCCAGAATTTCATTGCCTGGGATGCCCTGGACACTCAAAGAACTACAGTATATTGCAGGTAGCATATATATAATGATAAAGAGCCCCCATTCTCTTGGAAAATATTCATCGACCCATCACGATTACTGTTTGCAGATGAGAGCTGTATGTCTCATCAACCGTTTGTTTAACAGTGTGTCAGGGCTGGGCCCAGCCCTTCCTTCTCTGAGCTGGCCGCTCAGCTGTCAGCTAATTGCCAGCTCCTATCTCTCCACAGTGACTCACCTGTTGATGATCCTGCTCGTTGGTTCTGCCTACTTAAGCCATCCAGTCCAGATGATCTCTGCCTTTGCCTTGGTCACATCTCTAGAGACGCTCTCCTGCGTTCCTGTTAAAGACTTGCTTGGCTGACATTCCTTTTGGCTCCCTGACATTTTGGCTTGTCTTACTATCCCTTCCGGTTCCTGAACTCTGGCTATGTTTACTCTGTTTACCTTTTTTTTTATTATTATTAAACAAGTGTGATTTAACTGTACTTCTGTCTCAGTCTGATTCATGGTTACTGACAGTAGGCGAAGGCCATGAATTCAGAAAATGCAGTCAATCCACTTGCTGGTAATATTTTTTCCAGATTGGATGAGCAGGTTCACCACATGGATCAGTTTGCCATGGCGTTACAAACGCACGGCTCACCTGGAATCCCCCACTGTGGCTGCTCCAGTACAACCTGTGTTGCAGGCCGCCCCTGCTGCTGCTCCAGTCTCTGTGCAGTCACCTGCCTCGGATATTACCTCTATAAGAGGTATGTCTGGTTCCGCTCCACTTCCCCATCGATTTGGGGGCGATCCAGTCCAATGCAGAGATTTTCTCAACCAAGTTGAGATATACTTTTAGATGCTGCCCCAGGCATTTCCCACAGACAGAAGCAAAGTAGGTTTTGTGATATCTTTGCTTTCTGAAAGAGCCTTGGCGTGGGCATACCCTATGTAGGAGGGACAAAAACCTGTTTGTCTTTAGTTACCCTGAGTTTGTGGCTTCTTTTAAAAGGGTATTTGACGTTCCCTGCTTCTGCTGCCAAGTGCCTCATGTCCATCAGAGTACGAGAACTGTTGCCGATTACACCATTGAATTCCATACTCTGGCAGAGCTTGCTTGGAACAATGAGGCCCTTATGGTTGCTTTTTCTCATGGTCTCTCGGTTACCATCAAGGATGAGATAGCAGCCCGAGATATACCCACTGAGCTGGAGAAGTTGATCACATTTGCCATCCTCATTGACTCCAGACTCAAAGAAAGACTCTCTTTGTTAAGGGGTGCTTGCGGAAGCCTGCTGTACATTTGTCTCCGAGCTTTGCAGTCCCATCCTTGCCTCCCTCACCTCCCATGCCTCCTGGTACCGAGTCGGTCAGTGATGGTGAACCCATGCACTTGGGTTTCATGCATCTCTCTGCCGATGAGAGAACCTTTAGGAGGAGGGAGAGATTTTGGCCAGGCAGGTCACTTTTTGAAGTCTTCTACCCGTCCAGGGAATGCCCGAACCTTGAGGTTCTGTCACGGACAGACCTTAGGTGGCGTGTTTCGTCTCTAGTTATCCAGAAGGATAAGCCCCTGGTTTCGGTTACCCTTTCTTGGGCTGAATCGTTCGTCAAGATACAGGCTCTAGTTGATTCTGGGGCTGCAGGCCTTTTCATTGATGCTGCCTTTGTATCGAAGCACTCGATTCCGCTGCAGCTGCGTGACACTCCACTTGCCATTGTGGCTCTTGATAGGAGACCTCTACAGCCTGCCCATGTGACTCATGAGACTGTTCCATTGTCCATGGCCATAGGGGCTCTTCACCATAAGATAATCCAATTCCAAGTTATTTCCTCGTCTAAGTTTCCGCTGGTTATTGGTTATCCTTGGTTACAGAGGCACAACCCCTCTTTTTATTGGCTCTGTGCTGAGGTTCTCTCCTGGTCACCACAATGCAGTAAGACATGCTTCCAGAAGGTAGTCAAGGTCCTGTGCACCTCTTCGCTCTCCTCCCCGCTGGAGGAGTACCTCGATTTTAGCGATGTCCTTGACAAAGGTCAAGCCGGTAGTTTGCCTCCACACCGGTCGTATGATTGCGCAATTGATCTTCAACCTGGTGCCATACCCCCTCATGGCCAGGTTTACCCTTTGTCGGTCTTGGAAGATGAGGCCATGGAGGAGCATGTTGCAGATGCACTTTCTCGAGGTTGCATCCGCAAATCCTCGTCTTCTGCTGGTGCTGGTTTCTTCTTTGTGAGGAAGAAGAGTGGTGAACTGGGACCTTGTATTTATTACAGGTATGTCAATCGATTCACGTTTAAGAATGCCTATCCGAATCCGTGGATTACGGAGATTTGCAAAGCTTGATTTGAGAGGGGCATACAATCTCGTAAGGATTAAGGAGGGCAACGAGTGGAAAACTGCGTTTAATACCAGAACAGGCCATTATGAGTACCTCATAATGCCTTTTGTCCTTTGTAACGCCCCGGAAGTTTTCCAAAAATGTATCAACGATGTCCTCCGAGATTTGTTGCAGTTATGTGTGGTGGTTTATCTTGACGATATCCTCATATTTTCCAAGTCCCTGGAGAGCCACCACACAGATGTCTGTCGAGTGCTTCAGAGACTAAGAGAGAACAATCTCTATTGTAAATTGGAGAAGTGCAAATTCCATCGTGAACAGGTTAAATTCCTGGGTTATGTCATTTCCACTGCTGGTTTTTCGATGGACCCCGAGAAACTTTCAGCAGTCCTACAGTGGCCCGACCCGTGGGTTTATGTCCTCTGCAGCGTTTTCTTGGCTTTGCCAATTATTATCGAAAGTTTATTCGTAACTTCTCGTCTCTGGTCAAGCCCCTGACTGATATGACCAGAAAGGACGGCAACCCACAGAGTTGGTCTCCGTAATCCATTAAGGCCTTTGAGAAGTTGATGCTTCTGAGACTGGAGTTGGCGCCCTTCTGTCTCAACGTCCTACCTCTGAGAGCACTATGCATCCTCATGGCTACTTTTCCAAGAAATTGTCACCTGCGGAGTGCAATTACAAGATTGGTGACAGAGAGCTGTTAGCGATCATTTTAGCCCTGAAAGAATGGAGACATCTCCTCGAAGGTACCACTGTGCCGGTTCTCATTCTTACTGACGATAAGAATCTCACATTCTTGTCAGGGGCTTAACGCCTCTCTCCCAGAAGGGCGCGATGGGCTCTTTTATTGTCAAGTTTCAATTACATTATCTCATTCTTACCTGGTACTAAGAATGTAAGGGCTGATGCTTTGTCACAACAATTTTCCTCCACTTCCAAGATGGAGTCTGCTTCCTGCTCCTGTGATTCATCCTGATCGTATTCTGGCTAGGGGTTCGCACCAAGTCTCACTTCTCCTTTGAGGGACAAAATTCTTGCTGCTCAGGTCCATGCTCCTCCTGAGAAACCTTGTGACCACTGCTTTGTCCCAGAGAGTCTCCGTACAGCCGTGCTCCAGACTTACCATTCTCCCAAGGCTGCTGGCCACCCTTGGAAGAATCAACTCTTTTGGGCCATTTTCCAACAATTCTGGTGGCCTAGTCTACATGCTGATGAAAAACTCCTTCGTAGCTGCCTGTTCTGTGTGTGCTCAGAGTAAGACTCCATGACACCTTCCAGTGGGTCTCCTACAATCCGTACCCAATGGAGAGAGGCCTTGGACCCACCTGTCTATGAATTTCATTGTGGAGTTACCCAACTCCCAGGGCAACACAGTTATCCTTATGACGGTTGACCGGTTCTCGGAAATGTCTCATTGTATTCCACTTAAGAAGTTGCCGATTTCTAAGGAACTGGCTTCCATTTTTACATGGGCTACCCAAGGTGATTGTCTCGGACAGGGGTAGTCAGTTTGTGTCCCCGTTCTGGCGAGCCTTTTGTGCACAGTTGGGAATTCAGCTTACTTTCTCCTCTGCGTATCACCCACAGTCTAATGGGGCCGCAGAACGAGCCAATCAGTCCTTGGAGCAATTCCTATGTTGCTATATTTCTGACCATCATAACAACTGGTCAGACCTCTTACCGTGAGCAGAGTTTGCTCACAGTAGTGCCTTGAATTCTGCTTCCCGATTGTCCCCGTTTATGGCAAACTATGGTTTCCAACATTTCATGTTGCCTGATTCTTTTGTTCCGCAGAGTATTCCTGCATTAGAGGAGCATCTCCGTGGTCTTCATTCCACTTGGGCACAAGCCCAGGAGGCTTTGTGACATGCTAATGATAGGTATAGACTCCATGCTGACCGCAGACACCTGCCTGCACCTTCCTACCAGGTTGGGAACAGGGTCTGGCTGTCATCTCGCAACCTCCGACTTCGTGTTCCCTCTCTGAAGTTTGCATCTCGGTTTATTGGGCCTTTCCGTATTGTTCACAGGATTAACCCAGTGGCTTACGCATTAGACCTTCCTTCTAATATGCTTATCTCAAATGTATTTCATGCCTCCCTATTAAAACCTTTGGTCTGCAACCGTTTTACCACCTCGGTGCCACATCCTCACCCTGTTCAGGTTGAAAACCATGAAGAGTATGAAGTACAGTCTATTGTTGACTCCCGTAGGTTCCGTGGGCGCATACAGTACCTGGTGCATTGGAAAGGGTACGGTCCGGAGGAACGCTCTTGGGTCTGATCCTTGGACCTACATGCCCCTGTCCTCCTCCGTGATTTCCATACATGTTTTTCCCTCAAGCCTGGTGGTCCTCCGAGTGGGAGGGGTCATTGAGGAGGGGGTACTGTCAGGGCTGGGCCCAGCCCTTCCTTCTCTAGCTGTCGGCTAGTTGCCAGCTCCTATCTCTCCACAGTGACACACCTGTTGATGATCCTGCTCGTCGGTCCTGCCTACTTAAGCCATACAGTCCAGAAGGTCTCTGCATTTGCCTTGGTCACATCTCTAGAGACGCTTTCCTGTGTTCCTGTTAAAGACTTGCTTGGCTGACATTCCTTCTGGCTCCCTGGTGTTTTGGCTTGTCTGACTATACGTTCCGGTTCCTGAACGCTGGCTATGTTTTGACTACGTTTACTCTATTTACTTTTTTTTATTATTATTAAACAAGTGTGATTTGACTGTACTTCTGTCTCAGTCTGATTCATGGTTTCTGACACAGTGTAGCTTACCATGCCTTATTTGTCAGATTGCTTACTGTTACATCTGTCTCAGCTTGTAATTATCAGTAACGTTATAGTTATGCTTGAATTAATTCCTCACGTTACATTATACATCATCTGTAGTATTTTCAAAAAAACTTTACCTTTTATTGTTAAAAAGCAGTCCTTGACCTCCAAACATTAACTGTTCCTAGGTTGAAAGGATCAATATGGCAGAATTTTGTCATTTTTGTCCTTCTTGGTAGTAAGGAAGATGAGGGCACTGTCGGGATCACAGCATCAAATGGACATGCTGTGCTTGATAGGTAATGATTCCTAATTCTTTTGCATTTTTTAAATAAAGTACACTTATTCCTTTGGGTATTTTTGTGGACAATAAAAGCACTTGTTAATTATATACATCTCTGATGCACCTTTTTTCCCCTAATTTCATGTATATTTACACATTTGATACCGGGTACAATTGGCAAAGCGTAGTAATTAATATATTGTAAATCTCTATTCATGTTGGCTCTGTGGGTTGAATTTCTTTAGCACTATGTTGGATGGATTAGCTGCTGGGGTATGATCTTTCATTGTGCTAAGGATCGATCATCTTTTATAATTGTATCTCTCAACGGTGGTCTGTGCTAGTCAGGTAACATGCTTTACCTGCCATTGGACCACTTGTGAGGTGCAGAGCTGCACTCTCAAATCATACAATCCCTCAGTTGTCCACTCAAAAAAAAAGTATTCATTATATACATCAACCTGCATATTTAATTAAAAATACATAGAATAAAGCATATGTTACACTTAAACTACTGTGTATAACACCACATATTGGCAGATCTCTGAATCTGTTCAGTAGTCCTAGAAGTTCTTGTTGGGGGTAACCTTGTATTAAAGGAGAAGTACACCCAAAGCTTGTTTGCCTGTATTTCTCTTATGGATCTCAGGAGTGCAGTTCTTTCTTCAATCCTGTGACCCGTTTTCAGCAGACAGCGGGCTGATGTCACAGAGCTGGTCCAGGCTGGGGCAAGATTGTGACAATAAATTTGGACAATAAAGTTAACGAACAAAAAAAAGAGATGAGCAGACTACTCTGTCTTTTTCTGCCATCACTTTTCTATGTTTCTATGGGATCCGCCCACAACCCTGGATCGGCATCTGTCTCAGCCTCTTAGCGAGCTAAGAGGCTGAGCCAGCTGTTCCCATCCCCTCCGCAGTCCAGCTCTCCAGTGACCTTTGGGGAGAGGGGGGTAGTGGCAGAGCAGACAGCTCTCTGCTCATGGAGCTCTGAGAACCAAGAGATTAGTGGTCTTTGATCGCTCAGTTCTCGGTCTTAGACCCAGTGCGGGACAGATTTAGGAACAGACGGATGCTGCATCTACCTACAGTCAGGTCCATAAATATTGGGACATTGCCGCAATTCTAATCTTTTTGGCTCTATACACCACCACAATGGATTTGAAATGAAACGAACAAGATGTGCTTTAACTGCAGACTTTCAGCTTTAATTTGAGGGTATTTACATCCAAATCAGATGAACGGTGTAGGAATTACAACAGTTTGTATATGTGCCTCCCACTTTTTAAGGGACCAAAAGTAATGGGACAGATTAACAATCATCCATCAAACTTTCACTTTTTAATACTTGGTTGCAAATCCTTTGCAGTCAATTACAGCCTGAAGTCTGGAATGCATAGACATCACCAGACGCTGGGTTTCATCCCTGGTGATGCTCTGCCAGGCCTCTACTGCAACTGTCTACAGTTCCTGCTTGTTCTTGGGGCATTTTTCCTTCAGTTTTGTCTTCAGCAAGTGAAATGCATGCTCAATCGGATTCAGGTCAGGTGATTGACTTGGCCATTGCATAACATTCCACTTCTTTCCCTTAAAAACTTTTTGGTTGCTTTCACAGTATGTCCATCTGCACTGTAATGCGCCGTCCAATGAGTTCTGAAGCATTTTGCTGAATATGAGCAGATAATATTGCCCGATAATATTGCCCGAAATACTTCAGAAATCATCCTGCTGCTTTGTCAGCAGTCACATCATCAATAAATACAAGAGAACCTGTTCCATTGGCAGCCATACATGCCCACGCCATGACACTACCACCACCATGCTTCACTAATGAGGTGGTATGCTTTGGATCATGAGCAGTTCCTTTCCTTCTCCATACTCTTCTCTTCCCATCACTCTGGTACAAGTTGATCTTGGTCTCATCTGTCCATAGGATGTTGTTCCAGAACTGTGAAGGCTTTTTTAGATGTCTGGCAAACTCTAATCTGGCCTTCCTGTTTTTGAGGCTCACCAATGGTTCACATCTTGTGGTGAACCCTCTCTATTCACTCTGGTGAAGTCTTTTCTTGATTGTTGACTTTGACACACATACACCTACCTCCTGGAGAGTGTTCTTGATCTGGCCAACTGTTGTGAAGGGTGTTTTCTTCACCAGGGAAAGAGTTCTTTGGTCATCCATCGGAGTTGTTTTCCGTGGTCTTCTGGGTTTTTTGGTGTTGTTGAGCTCACCAGTGCGTTCTTTCTTTTTAAGGATGTTCCAAACAGTTGCTGTGGCCACACCTAATGTTTTTGCTATCTCTCTAAAGGGTTTGTTTTGTTTTTTCAGCCTAATGATGGCTTGCTTCACTGATAGTGACAGCTCTTTGGATCTCATATTGAGAGTTGACAGCAACAGATTCCAAATGCAAATAGCACACTTGAAATGAACTCTGGACCTTTTATCTGCTCCTTGTAAATGGGATAATGAGGGAATAACACACAACTGGCCATGGAACAGCTGAGCTGCCAATTGTCCCATTACTTTTGGTCCCTTAAAAAGTGGGAGGCACATATACAAACTGTTGTAATTTCTACACCATTCACCTGAATTGGATGTAAATACCCTCAAATTAAAGCTGAAAGTCTGCAGTTAAAGCACACCTTGTTTGTTTCATTTCAAATCCATTGTGGTGGTGTATAGAACCAAAAAGATTAGAATTGTGTCAATGTCCCAATATTTATGGACCTGACTGTAGGGAAGTATGATTTTTTTTTTTAAAACACACTCAACTTTTAAAGCATTTTTATGTATCCACAGCAGATATTGCACAGTCACTCATAGATAATCCTTTTGGAGAATACAGCATACACCGTCTGTCCATTCACATACACAGGGAAGCTTATAGACAGAGTTCAATCTTTTCTTTCTTCCTCCAAGTCTCAATGTCGATACTGAATCTCTGCAGCAACACAGGACTCACAACATACTCCTTCCATTGTGCTCTCCTGGATTAATGGACACCAATAATCCCTTGACCATAGGGTTATATCGCCACCTACAGGAGTAGGACACTAGACAGAAATCCTTTCTGAGGACTGGTGCCCAGAACTGGACAGCATACTCTAGGTGCGGCCGGACCAGAGTCTTGTAGAGCGGCAGAATTATCGTTTTATCCCCTTTTTAATGTATGTCAATATTCTGTTTGCTTTGTTAGCAGCAGCTTGGCATTTCATGCCATTGCTGAGCCTATCATCAACTAGGACCCCTAGGTCCTTTTCCATCCTAGATTCCCCCAGAGGTTGTCCCCCTGGTGTATAGATTGCATTCATATTTTTGCTACCCAAATGCTTTAGTTTACATTTTTCTACATTAAACCTCATTTGCCATGTAGTTGCCCACCCCATTATTTTATTCAGATCTTTTTGCAAGGTTTCCACATCCTGCGGAGAAGTTATTGCCCTGCTTAGCTTAGTATCGTCTGCAAATAGAGATTGCTCTGTTTACCCCATCCTCTAGGTCGTTTATGAACAAGTTCAATAGAATTGGTCCCAGCACTGGTTTGGCCATCGAGCGCACGTAGACCTTTAGCTAAGTCCTGGGTTGGCAGCGATTAAGCCCCATTCTGGACCGGTGCAGGCCAGTCTTGCAGGGACACATAGGACCGGGCACTGGAGTTCATGTCACAGTGTTACCCTGGCCGATAGCCCCCCACTTCGGTGAAGAGGAGGTTCTGTCTTGTGAGCTGTGCGGGGCGCGGGTGCTCCCTGGGGTGGTCAGGCCTCCGGGTTCTCCTCCTCCCCTATATGCTTTGGCTTCTGTTACTGATCCCCCCTCCACCTTTCCCTTCCCCGCTGCTTGAGGGCATGGGGTGCCTGGTCTACTGTTTGTGTCCTGCATATGGCCTAAGGTTCATACTGGCTCCTACATGTTATCCTGGTGCTGTTTTGGCCCCCTGCTGGCTGGGTTTCAGCTCTGCCTTGTTCCAGGGTAGCATACATGGAGCGGCGGACGTGAAGCTGTATGTTTGCGTAGGTCCCTTGGGGAAGATGGTGTTTCCCATGGCGCCATTCCCATGTGGCAAACAGCATCGATGGCCATTTCATATAAGGCGGTGCTGAACCTGTTACTGGTTGTTCTCTATGGTGCCATCAACTGGCTGGGTTCATTGTGGTATTTTCTTTTATCCCACATATTTTGCTAATTTGTCTACAACACTGGGAATGCCCAAAGCAGCTGTTTGTGGCCCCTATGAGCTTGGTGGTCCATTTTCTTTGATAAGGCCCTTCTGAAGAAGTGGACCTCATCTCTCGTGGTAAATCCCACCATTCTAGCTTCAATACTGCATCTGTGATACTAGTAGAGGAGTTTTCCTCCTTTAGGAATCCCGTGGTCAGCTTTGCGCCCAGTGTTGGCCAGGCCCTGGTGTAGCAGACACTTATCAAAAAGGCTTAGTTCCTTCGGCAAGTTTTGAACACCAGACGTGGATCAGGTGTATGTGGACCTGGCAAACCAGTTGGTCCAGGGCCTGAATTACGGATGTGATGCATCCCTAGATGCTGCTCCGCTTCCTTTCAAGCCCCTCTTTCAGGCTCTCCATCTCAGCTGTGCTGCTTGGTGGGTGCTTTGGCTCAAATGCTGGCCTGATGATCAGACTTCTGAAGCGGCCCTGCGAACCTGCCCTTCCAGGGGTTTGTCTGCTACATAGTTACATAGTTATTCAGGTTGAAAAAAGACACAAGTCCATCCAGTTCAACCTGTCTTGGACGACATCATCCAGATCCTCCCAAGGTACCTTCCTCCCACAAGCCAAGAGTGAAAGGATTCATGCCGGAAGTCTGAGCCCTTCCTTCACTGCTCATATGTGCCTTTTTCATTCCTCTGGCTCCTTAGACTAAAGTCCACCAAGCCCACAGCTCAGTCCACCTCAGTAGGAAAGTTTGCCTCACCCGTCTCCAGGGTAGGGGGGGTCATCTTTGCTGGTTTTTAGACCCATGGGCATCCCCTGTCCCTGACCAGTAGGTCCGCACTCTGTCTGGCTTTGCAAAAGATGCAAATTGGTGAAATTCTCATTCAATTGCGCCTCGTGCAGGGCCTGCTTCACTAGGGAGTGATTGTCACAGTTCCCAAGCCGGTTCCAGGGTTTTACTCCAATTCGTGACCCCCGAAAACAGGATGGGATTTGCCTAATCCTGGACCTGAATACCCTAAATTGCTTCATGCTAGGTCAGAGGTTTAAGCTGGAATCTATGGTTGGTGGTGGCCCCTCTCCATCGAGGGTATTTACTAGCATCCATGGACGCCACGTTGCATTTCTGCACGTTCCCAGGTGTGAAGGACATCAGTGGTTCCTGCACATTGCGGTTGGAGACACGCATTATCTGCTCTGTGGTGCTCCCCTTTCGGACTGGCCTCTACTCCTCAGGTGTTTTCCAAGCCACTGGCTTCAGTCCTAGCATTGCTGTGACAAAGGGGGATTGATGTAACAAACTATTTGGATGACCTGCTCCTGCAGGCGGGATCCTAGGTCACACTGTGGACGACGAGGTCACAATGGTTTCCGAGCAGGCAAAAGGTTTCTCCTTTGGACAACCCCTGGCAGCTTCCTCCTGCGTTATTGCATGCAGGCTCCGGGTCTTATGGTGCCCACCTTCAAGGCGTAGTTTTCTTACAAGGGTCTGCAGAGAAAAATTATGTCTGGGCCAAATCTACAGCTTCTCTAGACAACCAGATTCGTCTGAAATGGTCGACAAGGGCCTTCCTCTTATGGTTGTTGTGGTCCCCTGCCCTGCAAGCTGGGACATTTTCTCTTCCCCTCTACTGGACAGTCGTCACGTCAGAGGTCAGCCTGTTCGGCTGGGGAGGAGTCCTGGGTTTGAGATCGGGATAAAGTTGTTGGACTCTGGGGGAGGCTCATCTACCCATCATTGCTCATTATTGTCCTGGGGCTGAGAGTGCTCAGCTGACTCTGGAGCGATGGACGCACCTCTCAGGGGGCTTCTGGTCAGCATCCAATTGAACATTGCCACCGCAGTGGCCTATGTCTCCCACCTGGGCGGCTCACGAAGTGAGGCTCCCTGCTTATTACAGTGTGCAGAATGGTATGTTTTGCCCTTCTCCATTGTGCACTTTCCATCGTCGTGACTTGCCAGGTGGTCTACCTCACTCATGAGATGGTGGATTGATCAGGGGAATGGCTTTCGTCAGATCTGCCTAGCTCGTGGAACCCCTGACATGGATCTTCGGGCATCCTGCCTCAACAGGAAGGTGCCATGGCAACGGATGCACCAGTGGTGTCGTGGGACTGGTATTGTCTCATTTATCCACTTCAGCCCCGGAAGGATTTACCCCCTTAATGACCAGACCATTTTTTGCGGTAGGGCACTGCGTCACTTTAACTGACAATTGTGCGGTCATGCGAGGTTGTACCCAAACAGAATTGATGTCCTTTTTTTCCCCACAAATAGAAGAATAGAATAAACAATAAAAGAGTGACAATTTTGAAAAATGTATTCATCAGTTTAGGCCAATATGTATTCTTCTACATATTTTTGGTTAAAAAAAATCGCATTAACAGTATATGGATTTGCGCAAACCAAAGTTGTAGCATCTACAAAATAGGGGATAGATTTATGCCATTTTTAGTATTATTTTTTTTTTACTAGTAACGGCAGTGATCAGCGATTTTTAACAGGGTTGCGGCATGCAGATCAGACACTTTTGACACTTTTTTGGGACCAGTGACATTATTGCAATGATCAGAGCTAAAAATATCTACTGATCACTGTATAAATGACGCTGGCAGGGAAGGGGTTAACACTAGGGGCAATCAAGGAGTTAAGTGTGTCCTAGGCAGATGTTTCTAACTGTGGGGGGAGTGGACTCACTGTTCCTGATCACTAGGAACAGACGATCTCATTGTACTCTCTTGTGTCTTGTGCACAAAATGACGTACAGGTATGTCATTTCACGCAATAGGGCCGCCCTGCCGCAGTATATATATATATATATATATATATATATATATATATATATATATATATATATACGGTGGGCGGTCCTTAAGTGGTTAAGCCTTTCCTCCTGTCAGGCTGCTCCCTCGTTTGCTGCGTAGGCTCACATGTATAGGGGTTGAAGGGATTTTGGTTCCTCTTGTAGCTCCAGAGTGGTCGGTGGTACGCCAACATGGTGTAGCTGGTTATAGACGCTCCCTGGTGGTTGCCTCTTCGGGAGCCCTGTCTGTCCTGGGGTTGGTTCTGCCTCCCTGCGTTAACATCTCTGGCCTTGATGGCATGGCTACTGAAAGCCAGCTATGAGGGACTGTCGGAGGAATTGTCGGGTTTGGTGTTCCCCAAAATGTTGGAAGCTCATAGGCCTAACTCTCAGAAGATATATCTTCACACCTGGAAGGCTTTTATTGCCAGGTGCATGGGTTTCTGTCCACATCTCATCTCGGGTGTTGGCTTTTCTTCAACGAGGCATCGAACAAAAAACTTGCCTGGACAACCATTAGGGTCTACTTTCTGCAATTGATGTCCTTTTTAAGGGTCTCTTAGCCACATACCTCGTGATTCGCACCTCTATTCAGGGGTTTTTCATCCCACAGTGGGACTTGAAGTTGGTTCTTCAGAAGCCTTTCTTGAAGAGTTAATCCCCTGCTTACTCTTCTTCTAAACGCTGCATTTGTGGTTGCCATCACTTCTCTGAGGCGGGTGTCTGAGCGGGCGACCTTGTCTTGTAAGTCTCCCCATTTGGTCCTACTCAGTATGTGGTGTTTCGTCTTGTAAGTCTCCCCATTTGGTCCTACTCAGTATGTGGTGTTTCGTCTGAGCCCCTCCTTTCAGAAGGGGTTTTTAGTTTTCTCATCTGAATGAGGACATTGACCTGCCTTTCTGTGCACGGCCGTTGCCTCCTAAGAAGGCTGCCTTGCACCCCTTGGCTGTGGTCCACTGTGGCCTCAGACTCATTTTTATGCTCACAGATGGCCTAAGGTGAGGCCTCCTCTGCCACAATTTGCTGTTTACTCCGGCAGATGCTTGTTCAGGTGTATACTTTTGTGGGGCGGGTTCCTGTCTTCCCCATTGAGGCATACTCCGTATTTAAGCATCGAGCATCTGTGTCTCAGGTTTGCAGGGTGGCTATCTGTTTGGTGCACATTTTTACAAATTTTCATAAAGTTTGCATCTTTGGATGCCTGTTTTGGCCATAAGTTTGCAGGCTGCTGTTTCAAGTTCCTTGTTTTCCCTTTTTGGGGTTGTTTAGATGGTTGGCATGTTTGCCTGGTTGCTCCAGTTGCTTATGGTTAGGGATGAGCCGAACACCCCCCGGTTCGGTTCGCACCAGAACCCGCGAACGGACCGAAAGTTCGCACGAACGTTAGAACCCCATTGACGTCTATGGGACTCGAACGTTCAAAATCAAAAGTGCTCATTTTAAAGGCTAATTTGCATGGTATTGTCCGAAAAAGGGTTTGGGGACCCGGGTCCTACCCCAGGGGACATGTATCAATGCAAAAAAAACTTTTAAAAACGGCCGTTTTTTCGGGAGCAGTGATTTTAATGATGCTTAAAGTAAAAAAAAAAAGTGAAATATTCCTTTAAATATCGTACCTGGGGGGTGTCTATAGTATGCCTGTAAAGTGACGCGTGTTTCCCATGTTTAGAACAGTCCCTGCACCAAATGTCATTTTTAAAGGAAAAAATCTCATTTAAAACTGCTTGCGGGTTTAATGTCATGTCGGGTCATGGCAATATGGATGAAAATCAGTGAGACAAACGGCATGGGTACCCCCCCAGTCCATTACCAGGCCCTTTGGGTCCTGTATGGATATTAAGGGGAACCCCGCACCCAAATTAAAATAAGGAAAGGCCCTATATACTCTGAACAGCAGTATACAGGCGGTGCAAACAAGACAGGGACTGTAGGTTTGTTGTTAAGTAGAATCTCTTTGTAATTTTGAACGGGTACATTTTTAACGTGTTTAGCTCCAGCCAAAAAATCTTTTTTAAGCTTTTTGGAAAACATAGGGAAGGGTTATCACCCCTGTGACATTTGTTTTGCTGTCTTTCCTCCTCTTCAGAAGATTTCACCTCACTTTTTTTGTCCCAATGAAAAATGTTTTTTGAAAATTTGGGTTTTTTTGTGGAACAAGGATTGGAAAGCATCAGTGGAAAGGAGAAATTGTTTTCCCATATTAACTCTTACAGGAGAGAATTTCCCTTCCTAGGGGTAGATTTCATCTCACTTCCTGTTGTCTCCTTCCGTTTGCAAGTAGGAGTCGTTTGTAAGTTAGATGTTTGAAAGTAGGGTCCTGCCCTATATACTCAGCAGAAATTTGGGCCTTAGGTGTTGCTGTGGCCACAACACTGTAAGCCCTCACAGGGCCCTGCTGTGAAATATTAGATCAAGAATTGTAATTACATGCCCCTGTTGAACAGGAGCTGAAAAATTAGGCCTTAGGCACTGGTGCTGGTGCCACAACACTGCAACCCCTCACAGACACTCTAGTTGGAACGCAGGAACGAGCCCTGCTGCAAAGTATTGCATCAAAAATTGTAATTACACGCCCCTGTTAGACAGGGGCAGAAAAATTGGGCCTTAGGCACTGGTGCTGGTGCCACAACACTGCAACCCCTCACAGACACTCTATTTGGAACGCAGGAACGAGCCCTGCTGCAAAGTATTGCATCAAAAATTGTAATTACACGCCCCTGTTAGACAGGGGCAGAAAAATTGGGCCTTAGGCACTGGTGCTGGTGCCACAACACTGCAACCCCTCACAGACACTCTAGTTGGAACGCAGGAACGAGCCCTGCTGCAAAGTATTGCATCAAAAATTGTAATTACACGCCCCTGTTAGACAGGGGCAGAAAAATTGGGCCTTAGGCACTGGTGCTGGTGCCACAACACTGCAACCCCTCACAGACACTCTAGTTGGAATGCAGGAACGAGCCCTGCTGCAAAGTATTACATCAAAAATTGTAATTACACGCCCCTGTTAAACAGGGGCTGAAAAATTGTGCCTTAGGCACTGGTGGTGGCGCCCAGAACCAAAAATGTTCTTACAAGCTATCAGCGTGATGATTGAGGAGGAAGAGGATAATTACTCAGGGATAGTCACTCAGCATCAGCATAGGCAGTCTTTGAAGGGATCTGAGATTTCAAAAAAAATTATTCGGTTACATCCGCATCAGGTGCTTGGTAGCTGGTGGTGATCCAAGACTGATTCATTTTTATGAAGGTCAGCCGATTGACCGAGTCGGTGGACAGACGCACCCTGTGATCGGTTACCACGCCTCCAGCAGCACTGAATGTGCGTTCCGAAAGAACGCTGGATGCAGGACAGGCCAGTAGCTCAATTGCATACTGTGCAAGCTCTGGCCAGTGATCCATCCTCAAGACCCAGTAACCCAGAGGATTTTCGGTGGGAAAGGTGTCCAAGTCTGATCTTGCCCCTAGGTATTCCTGCACCATGTAAAACAGACGCTGGCGATGGTTGCTGGAACCGATCATACCTTGGGGCTGCGGACCAAAAAATTGTCTGAACGCATCGGTCAGACGGCCACGCTCCACCGCTCCTTCTTTGACTGACCGAAGCCTCAGCAACACGTTGTCCAGAAACAGGAGTTTGTAACCTCCCAGTCTCTGGGAACGCGTTGCACAGACCTTTCTGCAAGGCCTCCCGAAGATGTTTCATCCTCTGCTTCCTCTGCGATGGCAAGATAAGGTCCGCAACCTTACCCTTGTAACGTGGATCAAGGAGGGTTGCCAGCCAGTATTGGTCCTTCTCCTTGATACCACGAATACGAGGATCCTTACGCAGGCTTTGCAGGATCAGGGAGGCCATGCAGCGTAGGTTTGCTGAGGCATTCGGTCCGGAGTCCTCTGGGTCACTAAGGACAACAACGTCCGCAGCCACCTCCTCCCAGCCACGTACAAGTCCATGTGTTCCTTGGGACTGATCCCTTAAAGACTGCTGATGCTGAGTGCCAGGCTCCACCTCCATACTGACACAATCTTCCTCCTCCTCCTCCTCGTCCTCTTCCTGTGTGATCGGCGGGCACGCAGGAACACTGTCTGGATAAAGGGGGCCTTGAGAGCTAAGGAAGTCCTCCTCTTCCTGCCTCTGTTCTGCCTCAAGTGCCCTGTCCATTATTCCACGCAGCGTGTGCTCCAACAGGTGGACAAGGGGACAGTGTCACTGATGCATGCACTGTCAGTGCTCACCATCCTCGTGGCCTCCTCGAATGGTGACAGGACAGTGCATGCATCCCTGATCATGGCCCACTGGCGTGGGGAAAAAAAACCAAGCTCCCCTGACCCTGTCCTGGTGCCATAGTCGCACAGGTACTCATTGATGGCCCTCTGCTGCGTGTGCAGCCGCTGCAGCATGGCCAACGTTGAGTTCCACCTGGTGGGCATGTCACAGATTAGGCGGTTCTTGGGCAGGTTAAACTCCTTTTGGAGGTCCGTCAGCCGAGCGCTGGCATTATATGACCGGCTGAAATGCACACAGACTTTCCTGGCCTGCCTCAGGACATCCTGTAAGCCCGGGTACCTGCCCAAGAACCGCTGCACCACCAAGTTAAGGACGTGAGCCAAACAGGGCACATGGGTCAGTTGTCCCTGTCGGAGGGCAGAGAGGAGGTTGGTGCCATTGTCGCAAACCACCATTCCTGCCTTAAGTTGGCGTGGCGTCAACCACCTCTGAACCTGCCCCTGCAGAGCTGACAGAACCTTTGCCCCAGTGTGGCTCCTGTCCCCCAAGCACACCAGCTCAAGCACCGCATGGCATCTTTTGGCCTGCGTACTTGCGTAGCCCCTTGAACGCCTACGGAGCACCGCTGGTTCCGAGGAAGAGGCCATGGAGGAAGAAGAAGAGGAGGGGGTGGAGGAGAGAGGTGTGTCACAATCAGCATTTTGGAGGCGTGGTGGCGGAACAACCTCCAACACTACTGCACCTTGTCCTGCATCCTTCCCAGCTGCCAGCAGAGTCACCCAATGCGCCGTGAAACTTAGGTAACGTCCCTGTCCATGCCTGCTGGACCATGAGTCAGCGGTAATATGCACCTTACCGCTCACCGCCCTGTCCAGCGAGGCATGGACATTGCCTTCCACATGCCGGTAGAGAGCCGGAATCGCCTTCCGTGAGAAAAAGTGGCGTTTGGGTACCTGCCACTGAGGAACCGCACATTCCACAAACTCACGAAAGGGGGCAGAGTCTACCAACTGAAAAGGCAGCAGTTGAAGTGCTAGCAATTTTGCCAAGCTCGCATTCAACCGCTGGGCATGTGGATGGCTGGGAGCAAACTTCTTTCAGCGGTGCAGCAGCTGGGGCAGGGAAATTTGCCTGGTACAATCTGACGTCGGTGTACCAAAAGCAGATTGCCCACAAGTACTTGGCTGTGATACACCTAATTCTACACCTTCATTCCTCTCACTGCAGGTCTCAGAGAGGACTGAAGGTCTAGTGGGGTTGGAAATCTCAGCTGATGAGGAGCAAGGAGAGATCCTCTTTGTTCTTTGGTGTGGGTCTTTTAGATACGCTTGCCAACGAACTGCATGGCAGGTCAACATATGTCTGGTCAAGCTTGTGGTACCCAAGCGGGAGATGTTTTGGCCACGCGAGATACGCTTGAGACATATGTTGCAAATAGCAGCGGTGCGATCTGATGCACTCGTCTCAAAAAAGGCCCACACCAAAGAACTTTTTGAATAACGCGCAGAGACTGCAGCGCCCTGCACATGTGGAGCTTTGGGGTGTGATGCAGTCAATGTGCTGCCCTTAGGCTGGCCCCTGGAGGGCATCCTGCCTCGTTGGTGATGTGCCGCCTCCTCCTCCTCCTCCTCCTCCTCCTCTCTCCTATCAGGCACCCAGGTTGAGTCAGTGACCTCATCATCCCCTCCCTCCTCATCACTGGAGCAAACCTGGCAGTATGCTGCAGCAGGGGGAGCATGACTGCCAGATTGCTGTCCTTCTTGGGCACCCCCTCTGTCCGTGCTCATGTTACTGCCTTCATCGAGCTCAGTATCATCATCAGAGCCTTCCAAACGCTGGGCATCCTCCTGGAGCATGTACCCAACACTGTGGTCAAACAGTTCGAGGGAATCCTCAGGAGGACATGGTGGAGCTAGGGAAGGAGTCACTGATGACATTGAGCTGAGGGAAGAGGCCGCTGCTTTGCCAGACAAAGCAACCTGGGCATGGGTGAGAGAGGATGAGGAGGATGAGGACGGCTTGGTCATCCACTCGACCAAGTCTTCCGCATGTTGCGGCTCAACACGGCCAGCTGCCGAAAAAAAGGCCAAGCGTGTCCCATGGCCACGTGCTGATGAGGATGCACCGTCTCCACGACCAGCACTAGACACAGAGCCTGCTTGCCCTCTCTTATTGGCTTGTGACTGTCTGCCTCTCCTTCTTGGCCTTCCAGACATACTAATGGCCTGTAGCTGCACTAAGCTGGGATAGAACACCTGTAATTTTCTTCAGGTAGCTTTATATACTGTAACCAGACAAGCCTGCCTGTCAGTAGGAAGATAACAGGAACGGACCTAGCTGAACACTGTGAGCAGGACGCACTGCACTAAATGTAAATAGCAGGGACGGATCTAGCTGAACACTGAGCAGGACGCACTGACTGCACTAAATGTAAATAGCAGGAACAGATCTAGCTGAACACTGTGAGCAGGACGCACTGCACTAAATGTAAATAGCAGGAACGGATCTAGCTGAACACTGTGAGCAGGACGCACTGACTGCACTAAATGTAAATAGCAGGAACGGATCTAGCTGAACACTGTGAGCAGGACGCACTGCACTAAATGTAAATAGCAGGAACAGATCTAGCTGAACACTGTGAGCAGGACGCACTGCACTAAATGTAAATAGCAGGAACGGATCTAGCTGAACACTGTGAGCAGGACGCACTGCACTAAATGTAAATAGCAGGAACGGATCTAGCTGAACACTGTGAGCAGGACGCACTGACTGCACTAAATGTAAATAGCAGGAACAGATCTAGCTGAACACTGTGAGCAGGACGCACTGCACTAAATGTAAATAGCAGGAACGGATCTAGCTGAACACTGTGAGCAGGACGCACTGACTGCACTAAATGTAAATAGCAGGAACAGATCTAGCTGAACACTGTGAGCAGGACGCACTGCACTAAATGTAAATAGCAGGAACGGATCTAGCTGAACACTGTGAGCAGGACGCACTGACTGCACTAAATGTAAATAGCAGGAACAGATCTAGCTGAACACTGTGAGCAGGACGCACTGCACTAAATGTAAATAGCAGGAACGGATCTAGCTGAACACTGTGAGCAGGACGCACTGCACTAAATGTAAATAGCAGGAACGGATCTAGCTGAACACTGTGAGCAGGACGCACTGACTGCACTAAATGTAAATAGCAGGAACAGATCTAGCTGAACACTGTGAGCAGGACGCACTGCACTAAATGTAAATAGCAGGAACGGATCTAGCTGAACACTGTGAGCAGGACGCACTGACTGCACTAAATGTAAATAGCAGGAACGGATCTAGCTGAACACTGTGAGCAGGATGCACTGCACTAAATGTAAATAGCAGGAACGGATCTAGCTGAACACTGTGAGCAGGACGCACTGCACTAAATGTAAATAGCAGGAACGGATCTAGCTAAACACTGTGAGCAGGACGCACTGACTGCACTAAATGTAAATAGCAGGAACAGATCTAGCTGAACACTGTGAGCAGGACGCACTGCACTAAATGTAAATAGCAGGAACGGATCTAGCTGAACACTGTGAGCAGGACGCACTGACTGCACTAAATGTAAATAGCAGGAACGGATCTAGCTGAACACTGTGAGCAGGACGCACTGCACTAAATGTAAATAGCAGGAACAGATCTAGCTGAACACTGTGAGCAGGACGCACTGCACTAAATGTAAATAGCAGGAACGGATCTAGCTGAACACTGTGAGCAGGACGCACTGCACTAAATGTAAATAGCAGGAACGGATCTAGCTGAACACTGTGAGCAGGACGCACTGACTGCACTAAATGTAAATAGCAGGAACGGATCTAGCTGAACACTGTGAGCAGGACGCACTGACTGCACTAAATGTAAATAGCAGGAACGGATCTAGCTGAACACTGTGAGCAGGACGCACTGCACTAAATGTAAATAGCAGGAACAGATCTAGCTGAACACTGTGAGCAGGACGCACTGCACTAAATGTAAATAGCAGGAACGGATCTAGCGGAACACTGTGAGCAGGACGCACTGCACTAAATGTAAATAGCAGGAACGGATCTAGCTGAACACTGTGAGCAGGACGCACTGCACTAAATGTAAATAGCAGGAATGGATCTAGCTGAACACTGTGAGCAGGACGCACTGACTGCACTAAATGTAAATAGCAGGAACGGATCTAGCTGAACACTGTGAGCAGGACGCACTGACTGCACTAAATGTAAATAGCAGGAACGGATCTAGCTGAACACTGTGAGCAGGACGCACTGCACTAAATGTAAATAGCAGGAACAGATCTAGCTGAACACTGTGAGCAGGACGCACTGCACTAAATGTAAATAGCAGGAACGGATCTAGCTGAACACTGTGAGCAGGACGCACTGCACTAAATGTAAATAGCAGGAACGGATCTAGCTGAACACTGTGAGCAGGACGCACTGACTGCACTAAATGTAAATAGCAGGAACGGATCTAGCTGAACACTGTGAGCAGGACGCACTGCACTAAATGTAAATAGCAGGAACGGATCTAGCTGAACACTGTGAGCAGGACGCACTGACTGCACTAAATGTAAATAGCAGGAACAGATCTAGCTGAACACTGTGAGCAGGACGCACTGCACTAAATGTAAATAGCAGGAACGGATCTAGCTGAACACTGTGAGCAGGACGCACTGCACCAAATGTAAATAGTCTAGATAGAAGATAACAGGAACGGATCTAGCTAAACTGAATACAGTGTATATATATATATGCAACACCAGGGATGCATATATATACACAATACACTGTAAGTGCAGCTAACTGACTGACTGTTCTGCCTAATCTATCTAACTCAAATCAAATGACACTGTCTGTCTCTCTCTCTATCTCTCAGCACACCGGAACACACTACACAGGGCCGCCGTGCAGGCGGCCTTATATAGTGTGGGGCGTGTACTAAATCCCCTGAGCCATAATTGGCCAAAGCCACCCTGGCTTTGGCCAATTACAGCTCTCTCTACTGACGGCGCTGTGATTGGCCAAGCATGCGGGTCATAGTGCATGCTTGGCCAATCATCAGCCAGCAATGCACTGCGATGCCGCAGTGAATTATGGGCCGTGACGCGCCACCCGAATTTGGCACGAACGGCCCATAACGTTCGCAATTCAACGGACGGTCGAACAGCCGATGTTCGAGTCGAACATGGGTTCGACTCGAACACGAAGCTCATCTCTACTTATGGTTTGCCCACCCCTCGTTGAGGCACTGCTTTTGGACATCCCTATGGTCAAGATTCAGAAGAGCTTTGTCAGTCAATGAATTTAAAAGAAAAGGGAATTTTTTGTTACTCACCATAAAATACCTTTCTCTGAGTTCATTGATGGACACAGCACCCACTACTCTTGTGGAGTTTAAGCTTTTGACACTGCTTTGTGACTAACTAGCTTGCCTATAGCAGAGAAGGGGTTTTATACCAGCTAGGACTGCCCATAGGGGGTGCTGTGTTTCTTTTCTGCCTAGTGTCCTGCTCCTGTAGGTGGTGATATAACCCTATGGTCAAGATTCAGAAGAGCTGTGTCCGCCAATGAACTCCAGAGAAAGGGATTTTTCAGTGAGTAACAAAAAATTTAGTTTTTGCCATATTTCGTTTTTGCCATTGGGGAGATTGCCCTTCACTTCCTGTCCCATTAAAAAAACAACCCAAAATTTGGGATTTTCTGTAACTTTCACTTTCAATGATAATGGTAAACAGGACAAATGGAGAGGGAGAATATCCCTTATGGGAGCACAGACAGCATTAAAAACTGATAGAAGTTCTAATCCCTCTGCACTCTAAAACTGAAAAAAGTTTTGCCTTTAGTTGTACTTTGGAATCCCTAAATTAATTGCTTACTGTTCCAAAATTTTATATGAAATCAACAAGATCTGACATTGTGTTCAAACAAGGAGAGTTTTTGGCAACAGATGTTATCTACACATTCTCATCTTCATCTTCCCCTCATCTTCCCCTCACATCCACACTCTGCATTTTGCTGTAGAAGAACTGTCAGGGCTGGGCTTAGCCCTTCCTTCTCTGAGTTGGCCGCTCAGCTGTTGGCTAATTGCCAGCTCCTATCTCTCCACAGGTACTCAGCTGTTGATGATTTCCTGCTCGTCAGTCCTGCCTACTTAAGCCATCCAGCCCTTCGCCTTAGTCAACATCACAGAGACGCTCTCCTGCATTCCTGTTAAAAGACTTGCTTGCCTGACATCCCTTCTGGCTCCAGATCCTGCTTCCTGTTTTACTACTCTCATCTCCCGCTCCCTGACCTTTGGCTTGTCTGACTATCCATTCCAGTTCATGAACTCTGGCTATGTTTTGACTACATTTGTTCTATTTATTTTTATTATTAAACAATTGTGATGTAACTACTTCTGTCTCGGTCTGATTTAATGGTTTCTGACAGTAGGTGAAGGCCATGAATTCAGAAGATACAGTCAATCTACTTGTTGGTAATTTTTTCCAGATTGGATGAGCAAGATCACCGCATGGATCAGTTTGCCATGGCAATACAAACGCTCCTGAGTCACACGGCTCACCTGGAATTTCCCACTCTGGCTACTCCAGTACAACCTGAGTTGCTGGCCTTCCCTACTGCTGCGCCAGTCCCTGTGCAGGCACCCACCTCGAGTATTACCTCTATAAGAGGTATGTCTGGTTTTGCTCCGCTTCCCCAGCAATTTGGGGGCGACCCAGTTCAATGCAGAGGGTTTCTCAACCAGGTTGAGATATACTTTGAGATGCTGCCCCAGGCATTTCCCATGGACAGAAGCACAGTAGGTTTCATGATATCTTTGCTTTCTGAGAGAGCCTTGGCCTGGGCAAACACGCATCTCTCTGCGGATGAAAGAACCTTTAGAAGGAGGGAGAGATTGTATCTTTATTGTGGCCAGGCAGGTCACTTTTTGAGGTCTTGCCCGAACCTTGAGGTCCTGTCATGGACAGACCTTAGGTGGCGTTGTTTCGTCCCCAGTTATCCAGAAGGATAAGTCCTTGGTTTTGGTCACCCTTTCTTGGGCGTCCGTCGAGTTACAGGCTCTAATCGACTCTGGGGCTGCAGGCCTGTTCATTGATGCTAGAAAAAAGAAACTGCGCTATATGAGACCAAATACAAGGTATTAATTCACTACAGATACTGCGATGTCCTAAATGAAAAGATTCAAATGTCTAAAAAAAAAAAAATCAATTTGCCTCGCAGTATTCATCAAGGAAAAGTTGTGCAAATGATCACATCATAAAACCATATGAGAATTATGTTATGAGGTGGGTCGTTCATGTAGGTTTGCTGATTCAACTGAAGGGGGATGACTAGTACATCCTGTCAGTTGGGGATGCTACTTCGGGTTTTTGTTTAGTTTTTAAGATTATTCTTTTAATTACTTTTCTAATTATTTACTTGGATTTTTTCTAAGTTAATTTTTATTTTTATTCATTAATTTTTCTCCTTTTTTCTCTTTTTGTACAAACAGAGGAACAGATTTTCCTCTTATGTTTGCAATTTTTCCTTTTTTTCTTTTATTTTCGTATATATTTATAGCAAATGCATTGGTAATCTTTTAGTGAGAAAGGCCTACAATTGTTATGATATATACTGATTGACCACTAGAGGTCACTAGAGTCATCTCTTGGGCCCTGAAAGAATCAACAATGAATTTCATCAAGTTTTTGTTTATTAAATTAACCGTTGGAATTACATTAGTTTTAAGAATCTCCTTTAGGAAAAAATCCAATAGGATAATACTTATTGTATAACTTGATACTGTTTTACATCCGGTTTCAAGATACCAGTTGATGGTTACAGTTTCCCCTCAATTACTGGCAATAGCCCTGTTCTATGATGGTGGCTATTGCGACGTGGACGCTCGGAGCTCAGGACTGGGCGTTCCTTTTCTTGTACTATGGAGCTTAAAAGGTGGTGAGTCAGCATGCCGCCCGTGCCCCTGGACGACGTCACCTTTGATGAAACGGCATAAGGAGGAGCGGCGTGCTGACGCCACCAACACAACGTGCAGTCCCGGAAGCTACGGGCCTTCTTTCGAGAGAGCTGGCCGGCTCCGATGTTTATTAGATGCCATTCTTTTTCGCATTTTCTGTAAGTGCATTACTTTTTAATATTATAAAAGAAGTTTACAGTTTTACACTATGGTAGTTTTTCTCCTTTTCATTGGGTTGACTGCTGACTGAGAGACATTCGGGAGAGACCAGAGAGGAGAAAAGTTGTTATGTAACTGGTTCACTGAGAGACTGTGGCTGGGGGATAAGCCTAAAAGCGGAATTGATCTCCTTAAAAAAGAGATCTGGGCAGCTGGTAAGAGGCAGTGATTTTTCCAGGTGGAAGGACTTTCCTATCTTACATCACTATTTCCTATGGTGTTTTTCAGTTTGAAGTCACTGTCTTATATGAAGGAAAGACTTTTCTATAATGTGACCATAGAGTGATCAACAATAATACCAGCTCAGACATCTTTGGAGAACAACTAACTCTTCATATATTCTTATATGGTTTTAAGATGTGATCATTTGCACAACTTTTCCTAGATGAATACTGCAAAGCAAATAGATTTTTTTTTCAGACATTTGAATCCTTTCATTTAGGACATCACAGTATCTGTAGTGAATTAATAACTTGTATTTGGTCTCATATAGCGCATTTTCTTCTTTCTGACATTTTATTTATTGTGTGTATCTCACATTCTAAACTGCAGCAAGACCGCATTTGTTGTACCTTCTAGAACAGACAGGGATTGCAATCTTGTCTCTTCTGGAAGTATCATTTAGACAGCGCTGTATTTTTTGTTTTTGATATATGCTGTTCATTGATGCTGCCTTTGTATCAAAGCACTCGATTCCACTGCAGCTGTCTGACACTCCACTTGCCATTGAGGCTCTTGACGGGAGACCCCTATAGCCTGCCCATGTGACTCATGAGACGGTTCCATTGTCCATGGCCATAGGGGCTCTTCACCATGAGATAATCTAATTCCAAGTTTTTCCTCACCTAAGTTTCTGCTGGTTATTGGTTATCCTTAGTTACAGAGGCACAACCCCTCTTTTGATTGGCTCCGTTCTGAGGTTCTCTCCTGGTCGCCACAATGCAGTAAGACATGCTTCCAGAAGGTAGCCAAGGTCCTGTGCACCTCTCCACTCTCCTCCCTGCCGGGGGAGTACCGCAATTTTAGCGATGTCTTTGATAATGGTCAAGCCGGTAATTTGCCTCCGCATCGGCAGTATGATTGCGCAATTGACCTTCAACCTGGTGCCATACCCCCTCATGGCCGGGTTTACCCTTTGTCAGTCTTGGAGGATAAGACCATGGAGAAGTATGTTGCAGACGCACTTTCTCGAGGTTTCATCCGCAAATACTCATCCCCTGCTGGTGCTGGTTTCTTCTTCGTGAAGAGGAAGAGTGGTGAACTGAGACCTTGTATTGATTATAGGGTCTCAATCGTTTCACGGTTAAGAATGCCTATCCGATTCCATTGATTACAGAGTTATTTGATCGCCTCAAGGGAGCAATGGTTTTCACAAAGCTTGATTTGAGAGGGGCATACAATCTTGTGAGGATTAAGGAGGGCGACGAGTGGAAAACTGCGTTTAATACTAGAACAGGCCATTACGAGTACCTCCTAATGCCTTTTGGCCTTTGTAACGCCCCGGCAGTTTTCCAGGAATTCATTAATGATGTCCTCCGAGATTTGTTGCGGTTATGTGTACTGATTGATCTCGATGATATCCTCATATTTTCCAAGTCCCTGGAGAGCCACCACACAGTTGTCTGTCGTGTGCTTCAAAAACTAAGTGAGAACAATCTCTATTGTAATTTGGAGAATTGCGAGTTCCATCGTGAACAGGTTAAATTCCTGGGTTATGTCATTTCCACTGCTGGTTTTTTGATGGACCCGGAGAAACTTTCAGCAGTCCTACAGTGACCCCGACCCATGGGTTTACGTCCTCTGCAGCGTTTCCTGGGCTTTGCCAACTATTATCAGGAGTTTATTCGTAACTTCTCATCTCTGGTCAAGCCCCTGACTGATATGACCAGAAAGGACGGTAACCCACAGAGTTGGTCTCCGGAGTCCGTTAAGGCCTTTGAGAGTCTCAAGGCTGCCTTTGTTTCTGCTCCTGTGTTGGCACATCCTGATCCTACATTACCTTTCATCCTTGAGGTTGATGCTTCTGAGACTGGAGTTGACGCCCTTCTGTCTCAACGTCCTACCTCTGAGAGCGCTTTGCATCCTTGTGGCTACTTTTCCAAGAAATTGTCCCCTGTGGAGTGCAATTACGAGATTAGTGACAGAGAGCTGTTGGCGATCATTTTAGCCCTGAAAGAATGGAGACATCTCCTCAAAGGTACCACTGTGCCGGTTCTCATGCTTACTGACCATAAGAATCTCACATTCTTGTCTGAGGCTAATCGCCTCTCTCCCAGAAGGGCGCGATGGGCTCTTTTGTTGTCAAGTTTCAATTACATTGTCTTATTCTTACCCGGTACTAAGAATGTAAGGGCTGACGCCTTGTCACAACAATTTTCCTCCACTTCCAAGTTGGAGTCGGTTCCGGTTCCTGTGATTCCTCCTGATCGTATTCTGTCTATGGTTCACACCAGTCTCGCTTCTCCTTTGGGTGACAAAATTCTTGCTGCTCAGGTCCGTGCTCCTCCTGAAAAACCTTGTGACCGCTACTTTGTCCCAGAGACTCTCCGTACTGCCGTGCTCCAGACTTACCATTCTTCCAAGGCTGCTGGCCACCCTGGGAAGAATCAACTCTTTTGGGCCATTTTGCAAAACAATTCTGGTGGCCTAGTCTACATGCTGATTTAACCTCCTTCGTAGCTGCCTATTCCGTGTGTGCTCAGAGTAAGACTCCATGACATCTTCCAGTTTGCCTCCTACAACCCATACCCAATGCAGAGAGGCCCTGGACCACCCTGTCTATGAATTTCATTGTGGAGTTACCCAACCTCCAGGGCAACACAGTTATTCTTATGGTGGTTGACCGGTTCTCAAAAATGTCTCATTGTATTCCACTTAAGAAGTTGCCCACTTCTAAGGAACTGGCTTCCATTTTTGCTCGGGAGATCTTTCGCTTACATGGCCTACCCAAGGTGATTGTCTCGGACTGTGGTAGTCAGTTTGTGTCCCGTTTCTGGCGAGCCTTTTGTGCACAGTTGGGAATTCAGCTTGCTTTTTCCTCTGATTATCACCCACAGTCTTGTGGGGCCGTAAAACGAGCCAACTGTCCTTGGAGCAATTCCTACGTTGCTATATTTCTGACCATCATAACAACTGGGCAGACCTATTACCGTGGGCAGAGTTTGCTCACAATATTGCCTTGAATTCTGCTTCCCGATTGTCCCCGTTTATGGCAAACTATGGTTTCCAACCTTCCATGTTGGCTGACTCATTTGTTCCGCAGAGTATTCCTGCATTAGAGGAGCATCTCCGTGGTCTTCGTTCCACTCGGGCACTAGTCCAGGAGGCTTTGCGACATGCTAATGATAGGTACAGACTCCATGCTGACTGCAGACGCCTGCCCACGCCTTCCTACCAGGTTGGGGACAGGGTCTGGCTGTCGTCTCGCAACCTTCGACTTCGTGTTCCCTCTCTGAAGTTTGCACCTCGGTTTATTGGGCCTTTCCGTATTCTTCGCAGGATTAACCCAGTGGCTTACGCATTAGACCTTCCTTCTATCATGCATATTTCAAATGTATTTCATGTCCCCTTATTAAAACCTTTGGTCTGCGACGGCTTTACCACCTCGGTGCCACGTCCTCACCCTGTACAGGTTGAGAACTATGAGGAGTATGAAGTACAGTCCACTGTTGACTCCCGTAGGTTCCGTGGGCGCATACAGTATCTGGTGCATTGGAAAGGATATGGTCCGGAGGAATGCTCTTGGGTCTCATCCTCGGATGTACATGCCCCTGTCCTCCTCCATGATTTCCATAGACCTTTTCCCCTCAAGCCTGGTGGCCCTCCGAGGGGGAGGGGTCATTGAGGAGGGGGTACTGTCAGGGCTGGGTTCAGCCCTTCCTTCTCTGAGCTAGCTCAGCTGTCAGCTAATTGCCAGCTCCTATCTCTCCACAGGTACTCAGCTGTTGATGATATCCTGCTCGTCAGTCCTGCCTACTTAATCCGTCCAGCCCAGGGGATCTCTGCCTTCGCCTTAGTCAACATCACAGAGACGCTCTCCTGCATTCCTGTTAAAAGACTTGCTTGGCTGACATCCCTTCTGGCTCCACATCCTGCTTGCTATTTTACTACGCTTATCCCCGCTCCCTGACGTTTGGCTTGTCTGACTATCCGTTACGGTTCCCGAACTCTGGCTATGTTTTGACTAGGTTTGTTCTATATACTTTATTATTAAACAAGTGTGATTTAACTGTACTTCTGTCTGATTTCATGGTTTCTGACAGAGACACAAGCACGCTGAATGCAGCGGCTGTTTTGTTTTATGATGATCGTTCTTATTGACTGTACATGTAAGTTGCTACAATAAATCCTTTTACAAGTGAGACAGGCTTCACTATATGCTGCTTTATTTCCATTTGGCGATGATATCCCTTGATTGGGTGAGACGCCCACTGACTGCTGGAAGTGTATTGCTTTATTGCTGCCTGGGACAAGTGAATGGATGCAAGCTTTGCAGTGTATTTTAACCATCTACTTACTGGTGATTGACGAGTTCAGATGTGATCCCTTGGGAAGTTATTAATCAATGCCTATCACTTGCTGATATCTGGTAAGCAGATTTTAAAACTGGTGAAGGGATTACCATCTTTTCCTCTTTTAATACTTCAAAGACTGTTGCTTTTTATTAGCGCTGCATGTGGAGTTTTTATATTGATGAGGTGGCACTGATGGGCTGCACTTATGAGGTGGCATTAAAGGACACTGATGGGTTGCACTGATGAGGTTGCACTGATGGACACTGATGAACTGCACTGATGGGTTACACTGGTGGGCACTGATAAACACTGATGGGCACTGATAGGCTGCACTGATGAGGTGGCACTGGTAGGCTGCACTGGTGGGCACTGATGAGGTGGCACTGATGGGCACTGATAGGCTGCACTGGTGGGCACTGATGAGGTGGCACCGAAGAACACTGATAGGCTGCATTGGTGGGCAATGATGATGTTGCACTGGTGGGCACTGATGAGGTGGCACTGATGGACACTGATAGGCTGCACTGGTGGGCACTGATGAGGTGGTACTGAAGGACACTGATTGACACTGATGGGTGGCACTGGTGAGCACTGATGAGGTGGCATGCATGGACAATGATAGGCTGCATTTAAATGGCACTGGTAAGGCTGCATTTCATTGGGGGGGGTCACCTCCCTGAAATTAGTTAGCCACCCCCATGAAATGAGTTTTGCAGGTTGTGATGTCTGGAGAAGGCTTGAAAGGAAAAAAAAACATGAGGGGTACAAGGGAAGGGGGGGGAGAGGAGGAGGGAAGGGAAAAAGGAGGGGGGAAGGAAGGGGGGGGGGGAAGAAAGGAGGGGAAAGAGAAAAGAAAGAGGGGAGGGGGAGGAAGGAGGGAAGAATATTAACAGTACCTAGATAACTAACCTGGAGTAACCAATAATACTCACATAAGTCCAGGGGGAACAAAGCAGGCAAAGAGAACAGAGTTTAAGATGTACAAGTAAGCCCCTGTGGTTTACACAGACAGTCAGTACAGCTGTGGACTTCAAATAGCAGCCACAAGCCGGGGCACACAGTCTGAGAATTACAAGGAGAAATCATAATGATTAAAGCAAAAGATGCCTAACCCCAAGCCCATGAGAAAGGGGAAAGGGGGGGGGATGAATCAATAGATCCATATTCAACTCAAACAATGGTATGTACAGTGCCTTGCGAAAGTATTCGGCCCCCTTGAACTTTTCAACCTTTTGCCACATTTCAGGCTTCAAACATAAAGATATAAAAATTTTATTTTTTGTGAAGAATCACCAACAAGTGGGACACAATTGTGAAGTGGAACGAAATCTATTGGATTGTTGAAACTTTTTTAACTAATAAAAAAATGAAAAGTGGGGCGTGCAAAATTATTCAGCCCCTTTGCGTTAATACTTTGTAGAACCACCTTTTGCTGCAATTACAGCTGCAAGTCACTTGGGGTATATCTCTATCAGTTTTGCACATCGAGAGACTAAAATTCTTGCCCATTCTTCCTTGCAAAACAGCTCGAGCTCAGTGAGGTTGGATGGAGAGCGTTTGTGAACAGCAGTTTTCAGCTCTTTCCACAGATTCTCGATTGGATTCAGGTCTGGACTTTGACTTGGCCATTCTAACACCTGGATACGTTTATTTGTGAACCATTCCTTTGTAGATTTTGCTGTATGTTTGGGATCATTGTCTTGTTGGAAGATAAATCTCCGTGCCAGTTTCAGGTCTTTTGCAGACTCCAACAGGTTTTCATCCAGAATGGTCCTGTATTTGGCTGCATCCATCTTCCCCTCAATTTTAACCATCTTCCCTGTCCCTGCTGAAGAAAAGCAGGCCCAAACCATGATGCTGCCACCACCATGTTTGACAGTGGGGATGGTGTGTTGAGGGTGATGAGCTGTGTTGCTTTTACGCCAAACATATCGTTTTGCATTGTGGCCAAAAAGTTCGATTTTGGTTTCATCGGACCAGAGCACCTTCTTCCACATGTTTGGTGTGTCTCCCAGGTGGCTTGTGGCAAACTTTAGAGGAGACTTTTTATGGATATCTTTGAGAAATGCCTTTCTTCTTGCCACTCTTCCATAAAGGCCAGATTTGTGCATTGTACGACTGATTGTTGTCCTATGGACAGACTCTCCCACCTCAGCTGTAGTTCTCTGCAGTTCATCCAGAGTGATCATGGGCCTCTTGGCTGCATCTCTGATCAGTCTTCTTGTCTGAGCTGAAAGTTAAGAGGGACAGCCAGGTCTTGGTAGATTTGCAGTGGTCTGATACTCCTTCCATTTCAAAATGATTGCTTGCACAGTGCTCCTTGGGATGTTTAAAGCTTGGGAAATCTTTTTGTATCAAAATCCGGCTTTAAACTTCTCCACAACAGTATTACGGACCTGCCTGGTGTGTTCCTTGGTCTTCATGATGCTCTCTGCGCTTTCAACAGAACCCTGAGACTATCACAGAGCAGGTGCATTTATACAGAGACTTGATTACACACAGGTGGATTCTATTTATCACCATCAGTCATTTAGGACAACATTGGATCATTCAGAGATCCTCGCTGAACTTCTGGAGTGAGTTTTCTGCACTGAAAGAAAAGGGGCCGAATAATTTTGCACGCACCACTTTTCAGTTTTTTATTTGCTAAAAAAGTTTAAAATATCCAATAGATTTCGTTCCACTTCACAATTGTGTCCCACTTGTTGGTGATTCTTCACAAAAAATTAAAATTTTTTATCTTTATGTTTGAAGCCTGAAATGTGGCAAAAGGTTGAAAAGTTCAAGGGGGCCGAATACTTTTGCAAGGCACTGTAGATAGCAACAAAGCTTATCTGAATTTCCCTTGAAAAGGTATGTCCCCCCCTGGAACTGGCATCCACTGCACTGAACAGCAGGTATAAGTCTGCTTATATAGCCCCCAACCCGGCGACGTCCAAAGCGCATGCGTGCAATAGGTGCAGCCTAAGGGCAAATGGCCCAAGCTGCAGCTTATGCAAGTGAGGGGGCGAGCCCAGAGGACCATGGGCATCGCTCCCACAGCTGGGAGATCACATATCCACCAGGGAAACAGGCGGGGGTGTACAATTGACGCACCGCATAGTAAACACAGTATAATACCAAAGAGGGTAAATAAATAACATTTGAAAAAACAGAACCATGAATGGTTACTAAGAAATCTGAACCTGATCAGGACTTATAAAGCAACAATACAAAGTACCACTGCAGGGGCGCAGACACTGGTTCTATACTAGTGGTTCTCAACCTGGGGGTCGAATGATGATTTGCCAGGGGTCACGAATCCTGGGCTTTTCCTGAAGCCCGCACCGCTCTCCCAGCCTTTTCGCGGCCGCCCAACTGGGCTGTTCCTGGAGCCCGTGGCCACCCACTCAGCCTCTTCGCAGCCGCCCATTCAGTTGACGGCACGGCTGGGGGGCAGAGACTAGAGGTCAGTTGACTGGTGAGGAATGTGAAGTGGGAGAGGCTGGAGGAGACCCTATCCCCTGATTTCGGCACACCACAGAGCTGGAGACACAGTGATTAACACTACCTGTGATTAGAGTTGCCATTAAAAGTCCCCACTACAGTTCTCAGATCAGCAGATGACCTTGATCAAGAGCACCCAAGTTGGCTAAACAGAACTCCCCCCAGCACTGCCACTCATCCCATTCCCCCCACCCCCTACCAAGGAGTAAAAATAGAGAATACATGGAGGGGAGAGGAACAAAGAAAAAGGGAGAGAAAAAAATAAAAGAACGAACAAGAAAAACGGCTAGATGGGGAAAAAAACAAGAAATTAGGATAGAGAGATAAAAGGAAAGAGAACAAAGAGAATGGTACATCCTAAAATGTACCTACCATAAGGGGTTTAATAAGAATGGAAGGGACTCGGGGAGCGCTAAATGTCTGTGGGTTAGGGGCGCAAATTACTTGTCTTGCCTTGGGTGCTGACAACCCACTCTATGAAAATCATTTTACTGTTAGGGGTCCCCACGACTTGGGAAATTTTATCAAGGGGTCACGGCACTAGAAAGGTTGAGAACCACTGTTCTATACTATCCCAAGAGAGATGTAAGGTCATATAAATATCTCCTCAAACAAATCAAGAGATCCTACCTAGTGGCTGTACAATTATGAATGTATAGCCCTACAATTCGATTTAAAAAGTAATATCATATTGAATAAAATATATATATATATATATACTCTTTTATTATTTATCTTAATTATATGTCATCCTAAAACACCTATCTGGGAAAAGGTCCCTACCATTTTAACTTCCCTTGTAATTTTATATCACATATGCAGACATATTGTAAATAGCCACTAGGTGGCAATGTATATCCATATTAATACATGATACATAGCATTTGCATTTCACCATCATGTCCCACATATATTTTCTTTCCTTCTAGATTATTATCTCTTTGTTAGATTTTTCCAACAATTATTTCAAATAGTTTTCTTTAATTTGGAAAGATTTGGAGTTGTTGGATCTATGATAATATGATGGCATACAATGTGGGGCACGCATAACAATCAACAAGTTAACAATCAACAACAAGGTAAATTTCTTTATGGCATAATGAATATCAAAGAAGATAAATATATAATGATTGGCAATGTTGCGCACAGTGGACACGGGAACATTAAGATATCTGGAGATGGACTTGTAACCTTGAGATTGTCCATGCTTTTCCACAATTTTTGTTCTCAAATCCTTAGACAATTCTTTACTGCTCTTTCACTTCTCTATGCTCCATGTGGCACACAGAGACAGACAACAAAAAGGTTGAGTCAATTTTTCACCTTTTTACATGGTTGCCGGTGTGATTTCTATATTTTCAGCACGTGTTAATAGATACAGGTTAGTGTAATTACAATATACAAGAGCATCACAAACTTGGAATGCAATTATTTCTTACAATTTTGAGAAGGTGCCAATAATTTTGCCCAGCCCATTTTTGCAATTTTGCCTGGAATGTGTCAGATTTGGCTTTTTGTTTCTTCACTTTTTTGTATCATACAAATATAAACAAAAATAAACATGAGAATGCCTAAAAACATTTGTAATTGCAACTTTTCTGGCCAAAGTGGTGCATTATCTGACAGAAATGCAGGGGTGCCAATATTTTTGGCCATGACTGTATGTTAATTTGATTATTAATAATTCAAATATTTTAAAGTAATACCTGGCAGTATTGATTTAAACATACAGCACCTTCCCTCTTTCCAATACTGATAGTGGAGTTGAGTCAAAATCCATTTTATTGTCAGGAGCATCTAGCTCTCCTGCTTCTCATTCGAGCATCCTGGTTTTCGTTATGGCATTCTCCTTGTCTGTCTACCTGCAAGGTGAATAATGTGGCCAGCCTCTGGGTGGAAACAAAACCTGTTATAAGCAAGCCAAACACTCACTCGCATGCTTGTAATAGAGAGTAATACATGTAATTCATGATCAAGCCCCCATGTCTGTGTGCCCTGCTCTGCTAGTTTGGATTTTCCTGTATGTGACCTTGGGCCAGATATTGGACTATTCCCTGAACTCAGCCTGCCTTTTGTCATAGAACCACTCTGCCTGTCTGCCCCCCGCAATTACCTATTTTCTTTGCTCAGTTCGCGCCTGCCCTGGCATGGTGGCCAGGCACTATAGCATTGTGTATAAGACCTGGGGGCAACCGAGTACCGTTAGGCCTGCTTGCTTTATGGGAAAGGGGGCTGCTGTAGGCGAAGAACATAGTAGCCAGCTATAGTGTCTGACCACCTGCGTTGGAGTAGGCATGCATTTTTATTTTGTTTATTTTTTTTCATCGATTTTTTTACCGAGACCTCCTCTACTATATATGTAAAGGATAATGATGGGACTTTGAGGACATTTTATGATATGTGTTCTTGGATCATGTCCATCTACTTGATGAAAATAAAACATATTTAAAATCTTGTGCAGTTAATATTGAACTGGCGGGTTACCGTTGAGAATATTGATACAGTAGAATTCAAATGTAAATCTAAAACAAATTCCAACCCTACAAACATATCCAAGTAATTAAAACCAGATATAATCAGCACAGACACACACTAAATGTAAGCTATTGCTAGCTGAACACTAGAGGATAAATCACATAACCTCATACAACCTATAAGGATACATTAAATGCAGCGCAATAGAAAAAGATCACACAATAAGAAAATAGATCAAATTCAAAATAACATATCATAAAAGTCCACATCTGTAAGTTTGAATGTTAAAATTCACAATGTAGCAGCAGAGCCCAAAATACAGCACAAAAGCTGCATGTGAGTGAAAGGAGATCCAAATGACACTTCAGGTGACATTAACCTCCACCAACAGATAGCTTGCTCACTCACCTCATAACATGGATAGACCTTTGAATTAACAGAAGGCCATATATGCTTGCCTCACCTTGGGGTAAACATAGCAGTCAGCCAGGAGTCATCTATTGGGGTCTTTTTTTTGTCTTCCTGATCACCTCCCTCTTGTTCTCTTCTTTTTCCCCCATATCCTTTTCCAGTCGGTGTATGTAGTGACTGGAAAACCTTCCTCCTGATCTTTCCATCTACCATACAATGGTGTAAACCTGTTCTGTACAAGGATAGGGGCTCTTCCTTGAAAATATCCCCCCTATAAGAATTATTGGGGATACCTTGATAGTATTCTTCCCTCTGATGTGGGATATTGGGGTCACCACCTCTGGAAGATCGAAATCTATCCTGTCCTGTACTCCACTACCTATAATGATAATCATAAGAGGGCGGGAGCTATTCTCTCTACCATTGCCCCCCGTAGTTGATTCCTTGCCCCCCCCATTGAGGGGCAGGATACTTCCATGATAATGAGAGATATTGTGGGGGCCACAGGGATAGGCTGTGGACGTTCCATCTGGTCCGGAGAAGGAACATTGGCCTGCCATCTAAACCCCTCCTTCCGTATAGAGTCCCCAGAGTCCCTAATGAGCTTCCCCTTCTTTCTGTCCTGGGCTTCCTTATCCCATTTCATTAATTTATTTTTGAGTTTGTCTGCCAATCTAGAAAACTCAGGTGTAATCTTTTAAATGGTTCCATCCTGGTAGCTCAACCCCGTTGAGGAAGTCTCGTTGGACCTAACATGTACCGGGGAGAGGATCTACTACATATGACGTCATCTGCTGTTATCCTGCTCTGCCAACACGAGACTGCAATTCTTTTTATGAGCAAGCAACATTTTAAAATAAATTTTGACTTGATATACAAGCGATGTCTTGATATACAAGTAGCGTCATATCACAACTGAGTATAAAAGAGAAGAGAGGTCCCTCTAAGTGTAGCAATATAGTTACATTTAATGAAGGTACAACATTTAGCAACTCACATGGTTGATGATTAAAAGAGGCACATCTAAGTATGCAGGCATCCGGGGTAAAGATGTCCACATAGACCATCCTCTTCACTGCCATCAACGTCATCTCTTCCACGCTGCTCTCCACAAGCAGTTCAAGGCACACTTTCAGATCTCTCTACTGCTGTGTAGTCTTTCCAGGCACGATTGCAGACTTATAGCAATGAGAGCCGGCGGTGCGGGGATGGTTTATGTGGCCAGCTTTATCACAGATGCCTGCATCAACTATGTGAGTTGCTAAATGTTTTACAATCATTAAATGTCACCATATTGCTACACTTAGAGGTGCCTCTCTTCTTTTTTATACCCTGTAGCTCCTGCTGGATTTTGCTTCTAGGGATGGGCGAACGGTTCAGCCCGAGCATAAGTTCAGGCTGAACTTTCGTTATTCGGTCGTTCAGCGAACATCCGAACAAACGACATTCGAACATTCGACCATTTGTTCAGCCCCCGAACCAACCACAATGCATTGCGGCACTGCACAGTGCATTGCAAGCCCCGATTGGCTGAAGCAGTGAAAGCTTCAGCCAATCAGGGCACAGAGCACTGTCAGAGTCATGATTGGACACTGTCATCATGGCTTTATCCAATCATGGCTCATTCCCGCCCCACAGTATAAAAGTATTCTTTCAATGGCAGCCATTTTCAGTGTGATTTTGGCGTGGAGAGAGATAGAACAGGGCTCTGTTCAGTGCTATTAGTTAGTTAGTGTGCTATATTGTGCAATTTTGCTTCAATTGTCAGTGTTGAATATTAGTTTAGTGTGAGTGTAGTGAGGAGGACCATCATTCAGCTTTGCATAGTGTGAAGCTAGAGTAGGGACAGCCCAGATAGTTTCACTGTAGTTTAGTGAGACCGTGTCATTCATACATACACTAGTGTAGAGTAGGGACAGCTCATATAGTTTCAGTGTAGTGTAGTGAGACCATGTCAGTAATCTTTACATTAGTGTATAACTAGAGTAGGGACAGTTCAGATAGCGTCAGTGTATAGATGGTTGAACACTGTCTATTTGATTGTGTTACTGTCAGTTTAATGGCATTTACTTCTGTGTGTACTTACTGCCCATTTCTTTATCGTACATCACGGGACACAGAGCACCATAATAATGACTATCTGGGTTATCCGCCACCTATAGGTGATTGGACACTGGCAACCAATAGACAGAAGGTTCCCCCCATATAACCCCTCCCATACAGGAAGAACCTCAGTGTTTTCGCCAGTGACTTGAAGGTGATGGTCGTGGCTGTTTCAAGCGCTTCAAAACTTAATGATGTCCCAGTAAAGGATCCATTCGGATGGCATGAAGGCTAAAATGGATGGTACCCGAGCCTCATGGAAAGGAGAGAAGATTCCTGGAGGTTTTGCCTGTAATGGAGCCTTATAGCGCTGGACCCTGCGTAATGGAAACCTGTGCAGTGTTTGTTCTGACCAAGGTGCTTTCCTGCAGGGTGCTATACAGGTCCAGGGGAGTGGACCCCAGATTAAGGGGGACCCAGTCTCTGAAGGTCTTTTATGACAAAGCTCGCCGGGATGGGTGAAGATTGGACTCCTGTTATGTTCAGAGTCCTGCAGCAGGAATGGTAAGTCTGCATTTGTTTGCAGTTTCTCTTTTTTTTTTTAAAGAGAGAAAGCTGACTGTCTGTTCTCTCGCTGGCCATTGGGAGCAGTGTGCCGTTTAATCATGCTATGTACTCTTACTCATGTGGCTGCGGATTCTCCTCCAGCCACTAGAGGGTGCAGGCTTGCTCAGTATGGCCTATTTTTATATAGGCAGGAAGTGGAAGGGCGGCCATGCCATGTGGCAACAGGTTCAGTAGGCCTCTGGAGACATAGCAGCAGCCTAAGGATACTAACAAAGTGTGAGTACTTACTATAAGAGAACTATGTGAAGACAAGTCATTATTATATGCTGCATATTTACTGCTTATCCGGGGGGGGGGGGGGGGGGTACAACTGTAAGTTAAAACGCCTCAGGATGGTTAGCAGTTCGCTTTAAAGTGTTGACTGCTCTATAAGCAGGTGCAGCGTATTATACATGCTTGCGATCTTGTTACTTAAATGCATTAAGGAGTTATATCTCCAGTATAGTGCATATGTGCTTGGCTAAAATCCTGCAGGTCTAGTTGGGCCCAACTTCAGTTAAGCAGGTTCTTGCAAACCTGCCGAAACACACAGTTGCTAAAACGCACGGCTGCTGGAATGCACAAGGATGCATGATTGCACAAATATGCATGTTGTTGTCATGTTATACATGATTATACAGGTTTGCATAGAGATATATGATTATGGTTGCACAGAATGCATGGTTGCTTAAGCATGCATGGATGCACAAAAGATGCATATTTATTCATGTTTGCATAAATGTACAGGAATTTACATGTTTGCATAAAGATACATGTTTATGGTTGCACAGAATGCATAATTACACAGGGATGCGTGGTTATTAATGCTTACCTAAAGATGCACGTCCATATTCATCTATAAGCCCTCATCTTCATGGGGCGGTTTTTCTCCTGGTTTATGAAAGATTTCTGTATTTGCAGTGAAACGCCGTTTTTTTGTGAATCTTCCCTTTGGATTGGCCACAGCTCCGGAGGATTCTTAAAGCATCTAGCCCCAGTGCCGGGCTTGCTGCGGAAAAACCTCAATACTCTTTGCCTCAATCTTGGCTCAAGAAGCAGTCAATTCCAGGGGTTCCTTCAATATATTTCTACAGGAGGAAGCTGTGTTTAGGTCAAAGCACGTTATCTACATACGGCCCTACTGCAGGTCTTGGTAGAGGTTCATTCTCTGTTGGGAACTTGAGGATCAAGGCATTGCATTGCCGGAAGACTCTGTTTCCAGAATGTTGCAGAGCAAAGATTGATGCTTGATATTCTTCCTTTTCAGGAATTTGGAAAATAACCACTGATGCCAGTCTCTCTCTAAGCTGACTTAAGTTCAGTGGGCTTGGTCTCCACGGGAGAAAATACTATCCTATAGCTCCAGTATGCCTTGCTCTGGATTATAGGACAAACCTGTTGTAGGTTCAATCTGGAAATGCCTCTGCAGGTATATATATACATATATATATATATATATATATCTCAACCACCAGAGTGGCACCAGAGGTCATGCGACTCAGGGAGGTGTACCACCTTCTGTCTGGGACAGTACAAGTGCTCTCTCCATCGCCAATATTCCAGGTATAGGATAGTGGCAAGAACTCTGCAGGGGAATCTACTAGATTCCAAGTTCTACAACAGTTGGGACAGGTGTGTCCAAGACAAGAGTCCCACTGCCAATGGTGGTACATAAACTTGTAATACCTTAAGGTCTGGTTCTCCCTTATATGACAATTTTTTTTTTTCCTGTTTAGGATTCTGCCACATCTTCTGCTGAGAATCCGTAAGGTGGTAACACTGATATTAGTGTTGGCCGAATTAGCCCAGGGGGGCTTGCTACGCAGACATAGCGGGTCTTGCAGGGGTTACTCCTTTGGACACTCCCAGTCCAGCGGGACCTGATGGTCGTGAGTCCTGTATCTCAGTCCTGTATCTCAGCATTGTTGAGCCCCTGGAAGCCAGCTTCGGGGAACTTCAATTACAGGACTAATATTTTTTTTTTTGCCTGACATGAAGCCACACTGTTCTATCTGCAAACTGTGGCTCAGGCACATCAAACGTGGTAAAAACACCAACCATTTGGGTACCACATGCTTAACAAGGCATTTAATGTCCAACCACTCAGCCCGTTGGCAAGAGCACATAAAAGCCACACAAAAGGGGCACAAATCTGTCCCTCCTTCTTACCCACTTCAGTCTGCCTCTGCTATACCGAGTCATTATCTCTCAGCAGCCTCAACTGACAGGGATGATGGTATAGCACAGGGTGTCCCAGGTCCTAGCAGCACATCTGCCAGCAGCACACCACCAACTGTAGACTGTAGCCGGCAAATTTCTCTGCCCCATCTGCTGCAACGGAAAAAAAATACAGTCCCTGCCACCCACATGCCCAGCGTCTGAATGCAAGCTTGTCAAAGCTGTTGGCTCTCCAACTTCTGCCTTTCAGCCTCGTGAATTCTGCCCTCTTTCGTGAATGCGCACAATGTGCTGTACCACAATGGCAGGTTCCCAGTCGCTACTACTTTTCATGTAAGGCTGTTACCTCTCTCTACCACCCCGTGGAAGGGAATGTTCTGGCATCGTTGGGCAAGGCAGTCAGACACTAAATCCACCTTACTGCTGACATGTGGTTCAGCAAGCATGGGCAGGGATGATATATTTAGTTCACAGCACACTGGGTAACGCTGCTTGCAATTCGAAAGGATGCAGGACAGGGCTCGGTTCTGCAGCTTGTTGTGCCCCCACGTCTCCATACAGCTGGTGGTGATGATGCCAGACCTGTGAGCTCTACCCCCTCCTCCTCCTCCTCTGCCACTTCCTTGCCCTCCTCTGCAGAATTGTCCTATGAGCATACCCCCTAAACGTTCAAAGGGCTATTCCCAGAGTCAGGCTAAAAGGTGCCATGCAGTGCTTCAGCTGGTGTGTTTAGGGACAGGAACCACACCAGAGCAGAGATTCTTGCAGTTTTACAGGGACAGGCCCAGAGGTGGTTCACACCATGCCAGCTGGAGCCTGGAATGGTGGTGTGCAATAATGAATCAAACATCCTTTCCGCCCTTAGGGAAAGTTGACACATGTCCTCAATTTGGTGGTGCAGCGTTTCTTGTATACGTACCCAGGGTTGCAAGATGTGCTAAAGCTGGCCAGAAGAGTCTATAGCCATTTCAGACGGTCATACACAGCCAGTTCTCAGTTGGCTGAAATTCAGCGGGGAAATCCGCCTGCCTGTAAACCGCCTGATTTGTGACAGGCCCACCAGGTGGAACTCGACTTTGTCAATGCCGCAGCAGTTATACATGCATCAGAGGGCTGTCAGCAAGTACCTGTGTGAATATGGCATGACGACAGGCTCAGGCCGCCTCAGCGTTTTTTCCCCACGCCAATGGCTGATCACTTTGAGGAGGCCACAAGGATGGCGAGCTGTGACATTGCATGCATCAGTGACACAATCCCTGTTGTGTTCCTGCTGGAGCAGACTCTACATGGCATTATGGACAGGGCACTGGAGGCAGAGCAGAAGGAGGAAGAAGAGGACTTCCTTTCCTCTCAAGGCCCACTGTATCCAGACACCATCATTCCTATGTCACAGAACACACAGGAGGAGAGAGGGGCTGGGAGGGGGAAGTTCCAGATACTGTCATCCTGAGTGACCCCGCGGAGTCTGCTTCTCAAGCATCAGCAAATTTGAGGCGCATGGGCAACCTCATGCTTCAAAGCTGAAAGGACCCAAGAATATGTGGCATAAAGGAGAAGGATGATCACTGGTTGGCAACCCTCCTTGACCACCGTTATAAGGAGAAGGTCTCAGAACTCATCCCATCCCCACAGAGAGTGCAGAAGATAAAATCTCTTGAGGACACATTAAAGAAGATTTTATTGAACGTTTTTCCTGACTCCAGTAGGATACAGTGTTGTGGAAAACGTAGTTTTGAGTCTTCTGTTGGTCAAGAGAGGAGCGTGGAGAAGGCGCCCGCCTAAGTGAGGCATTTCGGAAGTTTTTTAGTCCTTGCCGCCCAGGGCTATCGGCTTCCACATCCCATCGGCAGCGTCTGCATCACATGATGGACGATTACATTGAGGCCAAAACACAGATGGAGAGCTTTCCAGCTGACGATCCACTGACTTACTGGGTCATGAGAATAGACCACTGGCCAGAACTTGCCCAGTATGCTATTGAGTTGTTGGGCTGCCCTGCATCCAGCATGCTTTCAGAACGAGCATTTAGTGCTGCAGGAGGTTTCGTTACTGATCATAGAACGCGTCTGTACACAGACTCCGTGGACCGTTTGACTTTTATATAAATGAATCAGTCCTGGATTACCATCTATGAAACCCCTGATGCCGATATCACTGATTAAGCCTTTTTGGGATGTAGAATCTCTGCAGGACTTCGAAGTTGCCTAGCTTTGAGGGTGTTCAATCATTTCATCTGGAAGAATGTTTTTGGTATAGGTTTCATGGGCACAATTAACACCCAAAGACCAATTCTTCAGCACCTGTTTGACAGGTGCATATCATTGCAATTTTTTTTGCCTTCATCAAGAGCACCTCTATAGGGTTACGGTGGGAAGGCGTCACCAACACGCAAAGACCAATTTTTCTGCACCTGTTTGACAGGTGCATATCATTGCAATTTTTTACAGCAAGGCCAATTCTTGCTTTCATCAACATTACCTCTATAGGGTTATGGTGGGAAGGCGCCACCGACACCCAAAGACCAATTTTTCAGCACCTGTTTGACAGGTGCATATCATTGCAATTTTTTTTGCCTTCATCAAGAGCACCTCTATAGGGTTACGGTGGGAAGGCGTCACCAACACGCAAAGACCAATTTTTCTGCACCTGTTTGACAGGTGCATATCATTGCAATTTTTTACAGCAAGGCCAATTCTTGCTTTCATCAACATTACCTCTATAGGGTTATGGTGGGAAGGCGCCACCGACACCCAAAGACCAATTTTTCAGCACCTGTTTGACAGGTGCATATCATTGCAATTTTTTTTGCCTTCATCAAGAGCACCTCTATAGGGTTACGGTAGGAAGGCGCCACCGACACCCAAAGACCAATTTTTCTCCACCTGTTTGACAGGTGCATACCATTGCAATTTTTTTACAGCAAGGCCAATTCTTGCTTTCATCAAGATTACCTCTATAGGGTTACGGTGGGAAGGCGCCACCGACACCCGAAGACAAATTTTTACGCACCCGTTACTTCTATCCAAAGTCAAAGGGACACCAGAATGTATCCAGGAGGCTGGTCGGCAAGCGGTTAAAGGCCTAATTTCTTTTTAATAAACAGTAGAATGATGGGCTTTATCAAAAAGCTCTAATTTTTGTTTCGTCTGTCTAAAACATATTCTCCCAAAAGGATTTTGGCTTCCTTAGTTAAGTTTTGGCAAACTCTAATCTTTTTATGTTTCTTTGTAAACAACCACGGCTCAGTGCTCATAGTCCCACCCCACACTATAAAAGGTAACTTCAAATAGAAAGCGTTTGCAGGGTGTTGGAGTGGAGATAGGGCTCAGCAGCAGGGCTCAGTTTGCTACTAGCAAATTAGTGTGTTCACTTGTTTTGACTCTTTTTCACTTGTTTTGACTCTAAGTGTAGAGTGTTAGTGTAGTGTTAGTATAGCGTGTCAGTATAGTGTAGTGTTTAACACAGCATTACATAACATTTAGTGCTGTATACCTTTTTTTTTGGTTGCTGCATGTGCTGGTGTTCCCCCTTTATTTTTTTTTTAATTTTCTTTGATAGATTTTACATTTCTGCCAGCGTCAGTTCTCAATTTAAAGTGCACCAAACACCACTGCCCCCTTTTTTAAATTGTTAGCCGCAGTTTGTCTTACTGCGATGCTGGTGTTCCCCTTTTTATTAATATATATATATATATATATATATATATATATATATATATATATATATATATATATATTTATTTTTTTTTCATTTTTAAATTTATGTCAGTAGTAGAGATGGGCTCGGGCGTGTTCAAAATCCCACGTGCCCGATCCTGCCAGGAAGCCGACACCGCACACAGCTAATTACAGACAGTGAGATATTTCCCGGTTTGCAGCTGCAGAGACCGAAAAATGTCTCACTTCCTGTGATTAGCCATGTGCAGCGTCGGCTATCTGGCGGGAGTGGGGCACATGAGATTTTGAACATGACTGATCCCATCTTTAGCCAGCAGCAATCCTCAATTGTACACAGTTTATAGTGCACCAAACACCACATTTCATTTAAAAAAGTGCATCCAATCACACATTTCCCAGTTTCAATGAAATTTGGGTAATAGCTCCCCCCTTCCATATCATGTCTGGTAGGCCAACAAGGAGAGGCAGACATTTCCATGCCACTATGAGGGGGCCGGCAGCATCTGTGTCCACAGGCAAAGGTGGACGTCCACAGGCAGGGCACATTTGTCTCTGTTTAGTGATGTTGCCCATGCTATCCAGCCACAGCATGTAGAGGAGGTGGTGGACTGGCTTACTAAACCATCCTTATCCTCCTCATCCTCTATGACCCAAGCTGACATTAGTGTGCAGTCCACTGCAGCTGCCAGAGCAGCTTATTCTCCCTTGTCCACATCTACACCTAGCAGCCTTGTCCACATCTACTCCTTCCATAGCCCCAGCATTATGTACAGAGGCGTCAACTGAATTATTTGAATACAGCATCAACCCATGTACAGGTGGAACAGAGACCCCCACGCATCAATGAGAAAACCCCTTGATTGTATGTGAATATCCTGATTGGATCTTGGATATCGGGTTGAGTCCTGCGGTGGATACTGAGACTGAACGCTCCCCTTAACCACCTGACAGATCAAGCGTGGAGCGCCTGAACGTCTGAACCTTGTGACTCCCCGTACATCCCCTCGTGGCAGATCCGGAAGAGAGAACCTATGCCGGTGACGGACAAACACATTACATGACCGCGCCTCTATACCACACTGGTGTGGCCACCGGCAACCTTCCTGGGTTTCATCATCCCATCACTGAAGACGTCAAACGGTGAGCTTAAATGTACCCCAGCACAGAGGAGGTACCTTGTCTACGGCTGTTAACCGTTTACCTCCCTTGCATAAGATACTAAACAGCCCGCTCATCTGATGTTACTGAATTGACCTAATTGGGACTTTCTAGTTCCTCAGTTTGCAGTTTTGACATTTGTCCTTTCCTCTGGTTATCGGAGTTACATCTAAATGGATTCTCATTAATCACCAGCACCTGCACTTTATTTAGAAAATATCGAAGGCCTGGTAGTCACACAGTATATCCTGTTCAGGACTTTGTGATAATTGGATAGACCCGGGTCTCCTTTGATACAATTCATATGGGTGCGAGTGCATGAGTGATGGATGTATGTGGAATGTCTCTGGTGGCCACCTGCACACAATAGGACCTCTGCCCTATTTTTAATACATGGTTTGTGGAATTTTGTACTGTATTTAATTTGACACAATAAAAGTTATCTAGGTTCACAATAGCCTGTTCTTGAGCGGACCATCTTTTCCTGGGGGTTCCCTCCCGTTCCCCCTCTCCTCTCTCCCATATATGCTATATGGTCCATTGAACAACCTTTGTTTGCTTGCTGACCAAGTATTGTTGAGTTAGTTCACAAAGGGCACCTGTGATATTAGGGGTATAAAAACCTAGGTAGGTACCTGCAGGCCGGTTACTGAACCCCCTACTTATACCCCTAAAACCTAGTTTGGATGAATCTAGGGTCCCCCTCCCTTTGTTCTCTTATATTGAATACAGCATCAGCCACTTGCTTCTTGAGGATGCACAGATATTACTTGATTCTGATGTTGGTTCTAAGGTAGAGGAAGGGAGTAATATGAGCCTACCAAGAGGGGAGAACACTGATAAAAACAAATTGGCAGTCCCCAGCCACAGCGTATTGGCATGTTGGCTCCAGTGATGATGAGGATGGAGGGGATGATAATGATGAGGTCACTGACGCAACTTGGGTGCCGGATAGAGCAGAGGAGAAAAGTGAGAGGGAGAAACAACCCCAACGAGGCAGGATGTCCTCCAGAGGCAGCCGTCATGGAAGAGTAGAAAGCAGCCACCCTATTCCATCAGATTGTGGAGCTGTTATCTCCCGGCCCACTTCCCACAGCTCAGCTGTGTGGGCCTTTTTTAGCACATGTGCAGCCGATGGCACTGTTGCAATTTTCAATCTCTGCCACAAGCAGATCAAGCATGGCAAAAACACCAGCCACTTGGGTACCTCATGCTTGACAAGTTATTTAACCTCCCACCACTCAGCCTGTTGGCAAGGGCACCTGAAAGCCACACACGAGGGACACAATTCTTCTCCTCCTCACTTGTCTACCCCCACTATATCTCATGACCTCTCAGCAGCCTCCACTGACAGGGATGATGGTATAGCAAAGGGTGTCACAGGTACTTGCAACACGTCTGCTAGCAGCACACCACCACCTGTAGAGTATTGCAGGCACATTTTTCTGCCCCAGCTGCTGCAGCAAACAAAAAAATACACTCCCTGCCACCCACATGCCCAGTGTCTAAATTCCAGCTTGTCCAAACTGCTGGCTTTACAACTCCTGCCTTTCTGTCTGGTGGATTCTGCCCCTTCAGTGAAATTGCAGAATGTGCTGTACCACAATGGCAGGTTCCCAGTTGCTATTTTATTGCACATAAGTCCATTCCAGCTCTGTACCATCATGTGGAAGGCAATGTTTTGGCATAGTTGGGCAAGGCAGTCAGCAGCAAGGTCCACATTACTGCTGAACCGTGGTTCAGCAAGCATGGTCAGAGACAATGTATTTTGTTCACAGCACACTGGATAACTCTGCTTGCAACTAGGAAGGATGCAGGACAGGGCTCCGTGCTGGAGCTTGTTTTGCCACCAAGTCTCCATATAGCTGGTGGTAATGATGTGAGATCTGTCAGCTCCACTCCTTCCTCCTCCTCGCCCTGCTCTGCTGATTTGTCCTATGAACCACCAGTACCCCCTAGGCGTTCAAGAGGCCATTCAATGATTCAGGCTAAAAGATGCCATGCAGTGCTTCAGCTGGTCTGTCTAGGGGACAGGAGCTACACCAGAGCAGAGATTCTTTCAGCTCTGCAGGGGCAGGCCCAGAGGTGGTTCACACTATGTAAGCTTGTACCAGGATTGGTGGTGTGTGATAATGGCACTAACCTTCTGTCCACCCTCCAACAAGGAAGGTTGACACGTGCCAGCCTGGGGGGACATGTCCTCAATTTGGCGGTGCAGCGTTTCTTAAACAGGTACCCAGTTTTGCAAGATCTTGTAAAGCAGGCCAGAAGAGTCTGTAGCCATTTCAGGTGGTCATACACAGCCAATGTTAAGTTGGCTGAAATTGAGTGGGAATTCCATCTGCCCATAAATCACCTGATTTGTGACATGCCCACCAGGTGGAACTCAACTTTGGCAATGCTGCAGCAGCTGCACATGCAGCAAAGGGCCATCAACGAGAACTTGTGTGAGTATGGCACAAGGACAGGCCCAGGGCACCTCGGCTTATTTTCCCCAGGCCAATGGCTGCTGATAAAGAATGCATGCACTTCAGGCTTTCTAAGGGCGTAAATTTTTGATTTCACTCTTCACTGCCTATCACAGTTTCGGAGGCCATGGAATGCCCAGGTGGCACAACCCCCCCCCCCCCAAATGACCCCATTTTGGAAAGTAGACACCCCAAGCTATTTGCTGAGAGATATAGTGAGTATTTTGCAGACCTCACTTTTTGTCACAAAGTTTTGAAAATTGAAAAAAGAAAAAAAAATGTTTTCTGGTCTTTCTTCATTTTCAAAAACAAATGAGAGCTGCAAAATACTCACCATGCCTCTCAGCAAATAGCTTGGGGTGTCTGATTTCCAAAATGGGGTCATTTGGGGGGGTTTGTGCCACCTGGGCATTCCATGACCTCCGAAACTGTGATAGGCAGTGAAGAGTGAAATCAAAAATTTACACCCTTAGAAATCCTGAAGGCGGTGATTGGTTTTCGGGGCCCCCGTACGCGGCTAGGCTCCTAAAAAGTCCCACACATGTGATATCCCCATACTCAGGAGAAGTAGCTAAATGTATTTTGGGGTGCAATTCCACATATGCCCATGGCCTGTGTGAGCAATATATCATTTAGTGACAACTTTGTGCAAAAAAAAAAAAATGGGGTCATTTGGGGGGGGTTTGTGCCATTTTGGCATTTTATGGCCTTCAAAACTGTGATAGGTAGTGAGGAGTGAAATCAAAAATTTATGCCCTTAGAAATCCTGAAGGCGGTGATTGGTTTTTGGAGCCACGTACGCGGCTAGGCTCCCAAAAAGTCCCACACTCAGGAGAAGCAGTTGAATGTATTTTGGGGTGCAATTCCACATATGCCCATGGCCTGTGTGAGCAATATATCATTTAGTAACAACTTTTTGTAAAATTTTTTTTGTCATTATTCATTTACTTGGGACAAAAAAAATAAATATTCAATGGGCTCAACATGCCTCTGAGCAATTTCCTTGGGGTGTCTACTTTCCAAAATGGGGTCATTTGGGGGGGGGGGGGGTTGTACTGCCCTGCCATTTTAGCACCTCAAGAAATCACATAGGCCATCATAAACTAAAAGCTGTGTAAATTCCAGAAAATGTACCCTAGTTTGTAGACGCTATAACTTTTGCGCAAACCAATAAATATACGCTTATTGACATTTTTTTTACCAAAGACATGTGGCCGAATACATTTTGGCCTAAATGTATGACTAAAATTGAGTTTATTGGATTTTTTTTATAACAAAAAGCAGAAAATATCATTTTTTTTCCAAATTTTCGGTCTTTTTCCGTTTATAGCACAAAAAATAAAAATGGCAGAGGTGATTAAATACCATCAAAAGAAAGCTCTATTTGTGGGAAGAAAAGGACGTAAATTTTGTTTGGGTACAGCATTGCATGACCGCGTAATTAGCAGTTAAAGCGACGCAGTGCCGAATTTACTCATTACTCAGTCATGCAGCACTGTACCCAAACAAAATTTTTTATCATTTTTTTCATACAAATCAAGCTTTCTTTTGGTGGTATTTAATCACCGCTGGGTTTTTTATTTTTTGCAACATAAGTGAAAAAAAGCGAAAATTTTGAAAAAAAAAACACTTTTTTTTCGTTTCTATGATAAAATTTTGCAAATAAGTAAATTTTGTTTATAAATTTGGGCCAAAATTTATACTGCTACAATAAAAAAAATAAAACTAACCCAAAAAATAACCCAAATTAGTGGATATTATTTAGTGAAAACCAAGTGATAAAAGGTAGTGGACATACACAGGGATTGAGACGAGTCTCCCAATCCCTAAATATAAACAAATAGGATTCTTTTTCTTAGAACGAGAAATATGGGATTTTTGTAGGGAGAATTAACGTCTGTTCACAGTAGGTACTAATACAACGAGTATTAAAAAGTTGGATTTTTATTAAATGGAAAAAAGGGAAAACAACATCAGAATATACATGAAAAATTGTCAATACAATAGACATCAAATGAGACCATCCAGTAATGTGTTCAAATTATATTCATGCCTGTCAGCCAACATGTTTCGCAAACGAAAAGTTGCTTCATCAGGGCATAGATCGGCATCATTAGTTCATTTAAACTACAAGAACAATAGATAGGTATACCATGGTTAGAAATGTATGGTGGTCATATACATACAGGTGTCATAAGAAGCATATAACAATTCGTCTAAACATTTTGACTGGTAGTCTCACCTACTGGTATAAGTCTGAGATTAAAAGCATACTCCCCCGTTGCCAGGCATTGTTTGTTCTGCCAGCTGGTGCAAATACTCCAGGGGTGCCAGATCCCACCGGATATTGCCAATAGAGGAACTGGACCGCACAGTTGCAAGACAAGAATCTAATAAAATAAAATCAAAAATATCGATACCAAGTTGCTTATTTAAGCTAGAGCAATGCTATATATATAGTTTGTTCAAACGAATAATAAACACGACATTCGGTTAATATCGCTTGGCAACTATATAATGCAAACGGGTAAGATAGGTGCATGATCTTACATACCAAGACATAAGTCTTTGAACGTGTAATTAGCAATATATTCCAAATACTACAAATAAAATATACTGCCTTTAGTGGTTGTACAAGTCGGGATTATGTCATTAAAGATATATTTGTACAACCACTAAAGGCAGTATATTTTATTTGTAGTATTTGGAATATATTGCTAATTACACGTTCAAAGACTTATGTCTTGATATATAATTACACGTTCAAAGACTTATGTCTTGGTATGTAAGATCATGCACCTATCTTACCCGTTTGCATTATATAGTTGCCAAGCGATATTAACCAAATGTCGTGTTTATTATTCGTTTGAACAAACTATATATATAGCATTGCTCTAGCTTAAATAAGCAACTTGGTATCGATATTTTTGATTTTATTTTATTAGATTCTTGTCTTGCAACTGTGCGGTCCAGTTCCTCTATTGGCAATATCCGGTGGGATCTGGCACCCCTGGAGTATTTGCACAAGCTGGCAGAACAGACAATGCCTGGCAACGGGGGAGTATGCTTTTAATCTCAGACTTATACCAGTAGGTGAGACTACCAGTCAAAATGTTTAGACGAATTGTTATATGCTTCTTATGACACCTGTATGTATATGACCACCATACATTTCTAACCATGGTATACCTATCTATTGTTCTTGTAGTTTAAATGAACTAATGATGCCGATCTATGCCCTGATGAAGCAACTTGTCGTTTGCGAAACATGTTGGCTGACAGGCATGAATATAATTTGAACACATTACTGGATGGTCTCATTTGATGTCTATTGTATTGACAATTTTTCATGTATATTCTGATGTTGTTTTCCCTTTTTTCCATTTAATAAAAATCCAACTTTTTAATACTCGTTGTATTAGTACCTACTGTGAACAGACGTTAATTCTCCCTACAAAAATCCCATATTTCTTGTTCTAAGAAAAAGAATCCTATTTGGAAATTATTTAGTCTCTGTGAAAGTTATAGAGTCTACAAGCTATGGTGAAAATCATTGAAAATTGATCACACCTGATCACACCTGATGCACTGACGGCCTATCTAATTTCTGGAGGCCCTGAAATGTCAGGAATGTACAAATACCCCCCAAATGACCCCTTTTTGAAAAGTAGACAGTCAAATGTATTTAGTAAGAGGCATGGTGAGTTTTTTGAAGTTGTAATTTTTTCCCACAATTCTTGGGAAAATTAAGAATTGTTTTCACAAAATTGTCATAATAACAAGTTATTTCTCACACACAGCATTTGCATACTTCCAATTACACCCCAAAATACATTCTGCTGCTCCTCCCGAGTATGGCGATACCACATGTGTGTGACTTTTACACATACTGGCCGCACAGAGAGGTCCAACATGCAGGGAGCACCATTGGTGGTTCTAGGAGCATAAATAAACATCTAATTTCCTAATGACCTATTACATTTGTGAAGGCCCTGGAGCACCAGGACAGTGGAATTACCCACAAAATGACCCCATTTTGGAAAGTAAACACCCCAATGTCTACTGTGTGAGGCATAATGAGTCTTTTAAATGGTTCATTTTTTCCCACAAGTCTTCGGAAAATGTGGAAAGAAAATTAAACTGTATTTTTTTCTACACAAGTAGTCCGTTTATAAGATATTTCTAAGTCAAAGCAAAAATGACACCCCAAAACACATTCTGCTACTCCTCCTGATTATGACGATACCACATGTGTGAGACTTTTACACAGCCTGGCCACATACAGAGGCCCAACATGCAGGGAGCACCATCAGGCGTTCTATAGGAGCATAAATTACACCTCTAATTTACTAACAACCTATCGCACTTTTGAAGGCCCTGGAGTACCAGGACAATGGAATTACCCACAAAATGACCCAATTTTGGAAAACAAACACCCCAACGTATATTCTATGAGGCATTATGAGTCTTTTGAAGGGTTAATTTTTTACACAAGTCTTCAGAAAACGTGGAAAGAAAATGAATTTTTTTTTTTTTTTTTACACAAAGTTGCCAATTTATAAGATATTTCTAACACATAGTATGTATATATAGCAAAAATTACACCCCAAAACACATTCTGCTACTCATCCTGAGTATGGTGATACCACATGTGTGAGACCTTTACACAGCCAGTCCACATACAGAGGCCCAACATTGAAGTAGTACCTTCAGGTGTTTTAGGAGCATAAATTACACATCTCATTTCATTCCTACCACATGTTTGAAAGTCCTTGAGCACCAGGACAGTGGAATTACCCACAAAATGACCCCTTTTTGGAAAGCAAATACCCCAACGTATATTCTATGAGGCATTGGCTGCAGGTAGGTACTCAGGTACTCTGATGGGCTGGATACAGGTACTCGGTTACTCTGATGGGCTGGTAACAGGTACTCGGTTACACTGATGGGCTGGAGACAGGTACTCGGTTACACTGATGGGTTGGTGACAGGTACTTGGTTACACTGATGGGCTGGTGACAGGTACTCGGGTACTCTCATGGGCTGGAGACAGGTACTTGGGTACTCTGATGGCCTGGTGACAGGTTCTTGGGTACTGTCAGGCCTCTACTTACCAGAATTGCTTCCACTTCAAATTCCTCCTCGTTGTTAACTATAATAGGCTTGGGTGGGCCGGTACTACTGCCAGCAAAGGAATTTGGAGTAACGGGTTTCAGGAGAGACACGTGAAAGATTGGATGCACCTTCAGAGAGTTAGGCAGGTCAAGTTCGTAGGCGACGTTATTAATTTTTCTTCTGGAGTAAGGGATGGACGGAGCAGACCAAGTTGCATGGGTTCAGGCACTTCTGCGGCCGGAGCAGAGGAGGCAGAAGGAAATTGACTAGAAGAACTGGGGACCTTAGGGAGCATCCAGATAGGACGAGAGTGACTAGTAGACCTCTCAGAGCGTCTCTCTCTTAGGCGGCGATCAATTTGGATGGACAAGTTGATAAGTTCATCCAGGGTCTGAGGTATTCCTACGCGTGCCAACTCGTCTTTAAGAGGGTCTGATAACCCCATCCAAAATTGGTATCAGAGCTCCAGCGTCTGAACTCGACTAATCTTCAGCCGCTCTGCGACTGTGACGGATCCTATCCCACACTCCGCTGAGTGCTTCCGTCATTAATACTGCTTCCTCCAGTCTGACCATCAGAGAGATATATTATTATAGCTGCATTGAATACAAGTCTAGCCGAAAATAGCTTGTAGAATCTTGAATGCTTTATTGGACAGAGCACAGCCTTTTTATACACATTTAACACAAGGGGTTAGATAACGAGGTAGGGCTGACTCATGGATACTCCCCCCCTCCCCTCTAGCAAAAACTTAAAAGACAATTATATAATTAACATGTTAATTAACACAACACTTAAGGCAGCCCTGGTGACCAGACAGTTCGTCTCCGCATGTCAACGTGATCAGCTCTTTCAAGAATCATGTATTGTTCAGATTTAACAACCAAGAATAGTCTTTGGGCAAGTCCCAGAAAATGGTCTCTCAAAAATGTAACAAAAAAAATATTAATATAGCAATACCAAATAACAGGGTGAATGTGGACAGAAAAAGGTCCTTGCAGCCAGTGTCCATGACAGTGCCCCCCCCCCCCCCCCGTCCCATAGTCCGGCAGACCCAACTAGATCCACCATTGGTCAGCTTGGGACTGTCCGGGAGAGTTTTATAGTTCAGTTTGCCAGGAAAGTCCATCAGCGTTCCCATTCTGCTTTCCTGGCCGATACTGTATGGTAAAATTGTAAGGCTGCAGTGCCAAGCTCCATCATAACAAACGTCCATTATCCCCGGAGACCCGATTAAGCCAGATTAATGGATTGTGGTCGGTGAGCACCGTAAAAGATCGTCCGTAGAGAGAAGGTTGGAATTTCCTGAGAGCCCACACCAGTGCCAAACACTCCTTCTCCACGGCTGCATAACCGACTTCCCTGGGTAGCAGCTTCCGACTGATGTAGGCCACTGGGTGCTCACCGCCATGAGGTCCTACTTGGCTCAGTACTGCCCCCAGCCCAAATGTAGAGGCATCTGTGTGGACACAAAAACGTTTGGTTGGGTCAGGGGCAGCTAGAACAGGAGCTGAAGTTAGTGCATTCTTTAATCGTTGGAAGGCAGCTTCACACTCGGGGGACCACAGTACCTGTCGGGGAAGGTGCTTCTTAGTCAGGTCTGTCAGGGGCTTAGCGATGGAACTATATTGCGGGACAGGTTTCCTATAGTACCCAGCTGTGCCAAGGAACGCCAGGACCTGGGTTTTAGTACGGGGGTCGGCCACTTGGCAACTGCCTCAATCTTAGCGGGCTCGGGTCGTTGTTGTCCACTGCCTACTCGATGTCCAAGGTACTGTACCTCGGACATCCCTATGCTGCATTTCTCTGGCTTAAGGGTTAGTCCTGCAGCTTTGATGTGGTCTAACACGACACCCAGGTGAACCAGATGGTCCTCCCAGGTATCACTGTAGATCGCAATGTTGTCCAGATATGCACAAGCATAGTCCTGGAGGCCATCAAGGAGTTGGTCTACCATCCTCTGGAAAGTTGCCGGTGCATTCTTTATCCCAAATGGCATTACTTTAGACTTGTATAAGCCAAATGGGGTAATGAACACTGATTTCGGAATAGATTCCGCATTCAGAGGAATTTGCCAGTACCCTTTGCATAGGTCAAGGGTTGCCAGGAATTTTCCCCGAGCAATGTGATCTAACAGATCATCGACCCGGGGCATAGGGTAAGCATCAGTGGTGGTGCACTCATTTAATCTGCGGTAGTCTACACAGAAGCGAGTTGTGCCATCCCACTTCGGTACAAGGACCACCGGGGAAGCCCAGGGGCTGCTGGATGGCTCAATGACTCCCAGCTTAAGCATCTCCTTAATCTCATGACGCATCCCCTCTCTCACTGCGTCAGGTATCCGGTAAGCCGCCTGTCTTAGTGGCTGTTGTCCCGGGGTCTCCACACGGTGCACTGCCATAGTAGTGTACCCAGGGACTGTGGAGAACATTTCCCTTCTCTGACTAAGGACCTGTCTAGCTTGTTCTCTCTGCGTCGGCCCTAGCTGGTCGTCAAGCTTTATCGTCTCTATCCCTGCAGTAATTCTATTTAGCTCCGGGAGCACCTCAGAATCTTCCACAGCTGGAGCACATATAGTGGCTACCTCTCCTGATCTTTCCCAGTATGCTTTCAACATGTTCACATGAAAGGTCCGTCAGACTCTTTCATCCGAACATTTAGCTACTAGGTAGGTTGTGTCACAGAGCTTTGCCACAACCCGGTAAGGTCCCTGCCAAGTGGCCTGTAACTTGTCCTGCTTGGTTGGCCTGAGGGCAAGAACCTTCTGCCCAACCTCCAGAGTGCGGTTCCGAGCAGTACGATCGTACCATCATTTCTGCCGCCTTTGGGCAGCCCGAAGGTTCTCCTGGACGGTGTCCGTGAGCTCCTTCAGTCTGTCCCTAAACTCAAGAACCTATGCTAATGATAGAGGACCCTTGGGGATCAATTCCCCCTTCCCAGTGGGCTCTGACTAGATCTAGGGGCCCCCTCACCTGCCTCCCATACAGTAACTCAAACGGGGAGAACCCAGTAGATTCCTGCGGCACCTCCCGATAAGCAAAGAGAAGGTGTGGCAGATATCTCTCCCAATCCCTGTGAGAGGTTGCAAATGTCCTAAGCAGCTGTTTCAGTGTTCCATTGAACCTCTCACACAGTCAGTTGGTCTGGGGGTGATAGGGAGAGCTCTGTAGGGGCTTTATCCCACAGAGCCTCCATAACTGCTGAGTGAGCTCAGCAATGAACTGGGTCCCCTGGTCAGAGATGATTTCCAGAGGGAAACCCACCCTGGCAAAGATCCGGAGCAAAGCATCAGCCACAGTTTCTGCATGGATATTTGCCAGGGGAATGGCCTCCGGGTACTGGGTGGCATAATCCACCACAGTAAGGATATATCTCTTCCCAGAAGGACTAGGTCGGGGTAATGGTCCAACCAGGTCCCCATGCTTACCCACCCACTGGCATGTGTCACAGGTCCGGCAATACTGTCGGACATCCCCTGTAATCCCTGGCCAAAAAAACGACTGCGTCAGATGGTGGAGGGTCCGGGACATCCCCAGGTGTCCAGCTAAGGGTATGTCATGCCCAATGCGCAGCAGGTCATGCCAATATTTCTGCAGCACAACCAGCTGCCGCTTGGGTGGATGGGACGCTGTCTTTCCCTCAGTAACCCGATAGAGTAATCCCTGGACCCACTCTATCCGCTCCCTCTCCAACCCCCCAGAGTCCAATCCTGCTCTTTCCCTATAGCTGAGCAAAGTCTTGGGGAGAAGCCCAAGTCGGGGTAGGAATAGCTGGGGTAGTACAGTCTAGGTCAGGGGTGACAGGTCTTACCTGGGTCCCATCCTCGAGGGAGCGCACCTCCACCCGGGCTTGCTGGTGGGTTGTAACAGGGTAGGCTTCCGGGGATACATGCAGGGAGAAGGCTGAATTTAAACGTCCCAAATCGTTGCCCAACAAAACCTCTGCAGGTAAGTTCTACATTATTCCCACTTCCACTTATTTGGCCCCCGAACCCCAATCAAGGTGAACCCTGGCAGTGGGGACCCGCATAACATTTCCCCCGGCCACCCGCACAGCCACAGACCGTCCCGTCTGCTTTGCCGGGTTTATCATTCGGGACTGTATCAGGGTAATAGTAGCTCCCGTGTCCCGCAGTCCCTGGGCAGCCCGACCATTAATCCACACGGCTTGTCGATGGTGCAAACGATTATCTGTAGTGGCAGCTTGCACAGGGTCTGCCTTATGTAGAATTCCAATATTCTCCTCACTTGGGTAAGTCACATCATCTCTCTCTAGACAGTGTGCAGCAGCCCGGGCAGGTCCAAGGGGCCTGTTGTTCCATGCGTCCTGGGAAACATTCTGCGGACAATACCTCCTAACATGCCCTGCTTGGTTGCATCTGTAGCAGAGGTCCCCTTTTCCTCATGAAGATGGTAGCTGAGTGGGGCCGGGGATCGACGGCTGGTGTGGAGGGGCAACGCTCCATGGAATTTTGGGGACAGGCCGAGCTGGGGTCTTAGGCTCTGGTTGTACAGTCCGCCTTGAATCCACGTATTGGTCAGCTAGGGTGGCAGCTTCATCTACTGTGACTGGCCGCCGATCCTTTACCCAGTCTCTAACTTCATGTGGGGTATGATCGTAGAATTGTTCCAGGAGGATTAGCTGGAGCGCATCTGCCATGGTAACAGCTTGGTACCCGGTCATCCAACTCTCCGCTGCTCGGGTCATTTGATGAGCCCATTCTGTGTAAGGCTCTCTCTCCTTTCGGCGGAGGTTGCGAAACCTCAAACGGTGTGCCTCTGGAGTAATGCCGAAGCGTAATCATTATCATTATCCAGAGTAATCCATTATTATCATTATCCAGAGTTATCCAGGTAATCCAGAGGCACACCTCTTCTTTTACCCGGTCATAGTCCTGGCTGATCTCGTCAGGGACATTATTGTACGCCTCTGCAGCCCTTCCTGTGAGATGGCTGACCAGGAGCATGACCCAATCTGCTTTATTGACACCTTGGAGACCGCATTGCCGCTCAAAAATTTGCAGGTAAACATCCATCTCATCTTCACCATCTTGAAACATGCGGAAGGTGGCATAGGGTAGCTGCTGGAGCTTCCCGGTTCAACATAACTGACGCTCCTTGGTCCCGCTGGAGTTCAGCCATTCGCAGCTGGGACACCTCTCGTAACACTTGACTGATAACCTCCTGCGGGGGGTGAGTACCATACAAGGCCAGTCGCCACTGGACATCACGCTGGAACTCTGTCACCTCTGAGGTATCTGCTGGTGGGTTGCTGGCCTGGTCAATCTCTATTAGTTTGGTGATGAGAGTTGCTTTGGATTTGTTGCTGGAGACTTTTCCACGGGCTTCCAAGAGATCCTTCAAGGTGCTGCGCTTGAGTCTGGCGTAGTGATGTTCCATCTGCTGTTAGGAGCAGGGGGTCCTGATGGTGATTTGGGTGTGCCTAGGCAAGAGGAAGCATCCCATAGCTTGCCACCAATTGTGACAGATCCTATCCCACACTCCGCTGAGTGCTTCCGTCAGTAATACTGCTTCCTCCAGTCTGACCATCAGAGAGATATATTATTATAGCTGCATTGAATACAAGTCTAGCCGAAAATAGCTTGTAGAATCTTGAATGCTTTATTGGACAGAACACAGCCTTTTTATACACATTTAACACAAGGGGTTAGATAACGAGGTAGGGCTGACTCATGGATAATCCCCCCTCCCCTCTAGCAAAAACTTAAAAGACAATTATATAATTAACATGTTAATTAACACAACACTTAAGGCAGCCCTGGTGACCAGACAGTTCGTCTGCGCATGTCAATGTGATCAGCTCTTTCAAGAATCATGTATTGTTCAGAATTAACAACCAAGAATAGTCTTTGGGCAAGTCCCAGAAAAAAGTCTCTCAAAAATGTAACAAAAAAAAGATTAATATAGCAATACCAGATAACAGTGTGAATGTGGGCAGAAAAAGGTCCTTGCAGCCAGTGTCCGTGACAGCGACCTTGTTGCAGGGAGTACAATGCGGCTTCCGCGGTCGCCATTAGTTGGGGGTCCTCATACAATTGTGACATGGCTAGGAAGAAGGCATCCAGGGAATCTAGAAACCCAGATTTCTGCTCCAGAAGGCGGTGAGCCCAGGTTTGAGGCTCGCCGGCTAGTAAGGAGATGACAAAACCCACCTTATTAACTTCCAAGAAAAAGGTGCGAGGCTGTAGAGCGAAATTGAGTTTGCAGGCATTGCGAAAGGCCTGATACTTGCAACGTCTCCTGTGAACCTTTCGGGCGTGGGCACCCTAGGCTCAGGAGGAAACATTACTACGGAGGGTGCTTGGGAGAGTCCAGCAGCAGATGCTCCCTGGGAGTGAGGAGGTGCAGAGAGGGCTTGAACGTGATCTGGAGTAGCCTTCCTGTAGGCTCTTTACAGCTTGAGTAAGGCCCGCTAGGTGCCTACAGAGTTCATCCATAGGGGAGACCCCCTGCCCGGGCTCAGTCATGGCTGCCTGATACTGTCAGACCTCTACTTACCAGACCGGTGAGTCCGCTTGGGCAGAGGGTAGACTCCCTTACGCTTCCGACACGCGGACCCTGGTAGAGTATACAGGAAGCACAGGTGTGCGGAGTGGAATGGGAGCCTGGTGCAGGAGTCCAGATGCTGGAAGAGAAGTGTACTTCAAACAGCAGGCAGAAATCGGGAACACTGGCAACAGGTGCTGAGCAGGAGCAGAGCAGGGTAGGCCGGGTACAAGCTGGGTTCAGCAACAGGCAGACAACGAGGTACAATGGAGCAGGCAGAAGAGTAGTCAAAACAGGCAGATGTCAGGTGCGGGCAGAGTTCAGAGGAATCCAGGAAACAAGCCGGGTTGTCAGGAGATCAAAGCACAGATACAGGAAACAGGAACAAGGCACGGAAGAGCTGTTGATCAGGCAGCACCGAGCAGAAGCAGGCCTAAATAGGCCGATTGGCATCACACGCCGCGCACGTGTGCGCGCCGACACGCACAGGCGCGCGCGCACACGCCCCTGAACACCGGCGCGTGCACCAGCACCTACAGGAGTACGCAGACCAGTGCCCACAGGCACACGTGTGCGCAACCGGGCACCACCGCACACACCAGAGTCAGCCGGAACATGCACACCAGTGCCCACAGGAGCGCGCACGCCAATGCGCACAGGAACGCGTGAGCCAACGTGCACTAGCATGCAACCAGGTAACCTCTCTGACAGGTACTCTGATGGGCTACAGATAGGTACTCGGGTACTCTGATGGTCTGGTGACTGGTACTCAAGTACTCTGATGGGTGGTGACAGGTACTCAGATGGGCTGTGACAGCTACTCAGGTACTCAGATGGGCTCTGACAGGCACTCAGATGAACTGTGACAGATACTCAGATGGGCTGTGACAGATGCTCAGGTACTCGTGTACTTAGATGAACTGTGACAGCTACTCGGGTACTCAGATGGACTGTGACAGGTACTCAGGTACTCAGATGGACTGTGACAGGTACTCGGGTACTTGGGTACTCAGATGAACGTTGACAGGTACTCAGGTACTCAGATGAACTGTGACAGGTACTCGGTTACTCAGATGGGCTGTGACAGGTACTCGGTTACTCAGATGGGCTGTGACAGGTACTCGGTTATTCAGATGGACTGTGACAGGTACTCGGGTACTCCGATGGACTGTGACAGGTACTCAGATGGACTGTGACAGGTACTCGGGTACTCAGATGGGCTGTGACAGGTACTCAGGTACTCAGATGGGCTGTGACAGGTACTCAGGTACTTGGGTACTCAGATGGGCTGTGACAGGTACTTGGGAACTGAGATGGACTGTGACAGGTACTCAGGTACTCAGATGGGCTGTGACAGGTACTCAGATGGGCTGCGACAGGTCCTCGGGTACTCAGATGGTCTGTGACAGGTACTCGGGTACTGAGATGGACTGTGACAGGTACTCAGGTACTCAGATGGGCTGTGACAGGTACTCAGGTACTCGGGTACTCAGATGGGCTGTGACAGGTACTCGGGAACTGAGATGGACTGTGACAGGTACTCAGATGGGCTGTGACAGGTACTCGGGTACTCAGATGGGCTGTGACAGGTACTCGGGTACTGAGATGGACTGTGACAGGTACTCAGGTACTCAGATGGGCTGTGACAGGTACTCAGGTACTCGGGTACTCAGATGGGCTGTGACAGGTACTCAGGTACTGAGATGGACTGTGACAGGTACTCAGGTACTCAGATGGGCTGTGACAGTTACTCATGTACTCGGGTACTCAGATGGGCTGTGACAGGTACTCGGGTACTCAGATGGACTGTGACAGGTACTCAGGTACTTGGGTACTCAGATGGGCTGTGACAGGTACTTTGATGGGTGGTGACAGGTACTTTGATGGGTGATGACAGGCACTTTAATGGCTGGTGACAGGTACTTTGATGGCTGGTGACAGTTACTTTGATGGGTGGTGACAGGTCCTCTTTATTAGGGGGTGCAATCAGTGTGGTTGGTGTACACTGTGAGCGGTAATTAGATGTCACCACAATCTCCTTCTCACACACGATCGTGTGTGAGGAGGAGAACCCGGTAACATTTCTTTAAAGAAATATCACTGGCTCTTTACTGCAATCGGGGTTGGGCTGTGTCAGGGTGACAAGCCTCATCCCCGATCGCCGTGCACGTGGGCAGTACATGTGACCGGTTGTGATTGGACACAACCGGTCACGTGGTAAAGAGACATTTTTTATTGGCTCTTTACATGGATCTGGGATGGGCTGTGTCCAAGTGACCCATCTGTGGACGTCGTATGACTATAGCCCGGTATTGAAGTGGTTAAGTAGAATGATTCACCAGCATGGTCACCCTTGGAATATCTGACAGCCATAGCAGTGTGTGTCTTTTAACTGCACGCCGCTCGGCCAGCGTCTGACATCATCGGCCGATCGCAAAAGTACAGAGGACACGGCGCATGTGCAAAGTGTCATCGGGCGGCAATACTACAGTGTCCATACTGCACCGCGACCCATGGATGGAGGGGAGGCGCAATGGCAGCTGACATGCCTCAATCAGTGGGCGTGCGTCTTTCCCCTCCACCCAATGGGCGGCGGGCAGCAAAGGACGCTGCTCGTATAAATACCGCCTATTGGATGCCAATCATGTCAGGGACATGATTGGCAGTTTAAGGATGATAGAAAAGTGATACACCGGCAGATATTAAATACCGAAACAGTGGTAAACCACCTTTGCTCAGGGCAAACAGACCATAGGTAGTATGTGGGGGATGACAAAGTGACGGGGAAGGGGAAGAAGGGGAAAGGAATAGGGAAAAGGGGGGAAAGGAGGGAAAAAGGAATGAAGGAAGGAGACTGCAGCATGGCAGATGATATAGAATATACACAACTGCATGCATGCATCAGTGACACAATCTCTCTTGTGTTCCTGCTGGAGCAGACTCTGCATGGCATTATTCAGTCCCCAGGAACCTTGGGAGTAGTACGTAGCTGGGAAGAGGCAGTTCCAGATACTGTAATACTGTAGTTCTCAGTGACCCAGAGGACTTTGCTTCTTCTGCCTCCACAAACCTGCGGTGCATGGGCTCCCTTAGTCTTCAAAACCTGCAAAAGGATCCGAGAATTTGTTGCTTCAAGGATAAGGATCATTATTGGTTGGCAACCCTACTGTACCACTGTTGCAAGGGGAAAGTCTCGAAACTCATGCTGCCCTTCACAGAGGGAGCACAGGATTTAATATCTTGAGGACACCTTAAAGAGGAGATTATGTAATGCCTTTCAAGACTCTGGTAGGTTACAGCCTCATGAAAAAGCTAGTTTTAAGGCTTCTGTTGATGAGGTGGAGATGCATTTCAAAATTGTTTTAGTCCTCTGCGCCCATCGGCAGCATCTTCCTCATATGGTGGAAGATTATCTGGGGGCGAACAGAAATGGAGAGCTTTCCAGTAGGCGATCCACTGGGTTTCTGGGTCATGACAATAGACCACTGGCCAGAACTTGCCCAGTATGCAATTGAGCTGCTGGGCTGCCCTGCATCCAGCATGCTTTTTGAATGGGCATTCAGTGCTGCCAGAGGTTTTGTGACAGATAAAAAAGCGAGTCTGTCCACAGACTCCGTTGACCAGCTGACATTTGTCAAATGAATCAGTCCCGGATTAGATGATTAGGTGTTATTGGGATCCCAAATCTCTGCAAGACTGTCTAGGCTGCCTAGCTTTGTGGGTATTGATTTTATCCTAAAGTAATTTTTTTGCTATATCATGGGCACAAGGACTAATTTTTCCGCTGTTTGACAGGTGCATGAAATTATTATTTTTTTTACAGCAAGGCCAATTCTTGCTTTCATCAAGAGTAACCTCTAGAAGATTATGGGTTGAAGGCACCAACAGCACCTAAAGACCAATTTTTCCACAACTGTTTGACAGGGGCATTACATTTAAATGTTTTACAGCAAGGCCAATTCTTGCTTTCATCAAGAGTACCCTATAGGGTTACGGTGTGAAGGCACCACCAACATTCAAAGCCCAATTTTTCTGCACCTATTACTTCTATCCAAAGAAACACCAGACTTTATTTTTAAAAAATGGTAATGTTGGCCTGAGTGTACTATAATTTGGCTTCTTCATGAGGCATGCTCACTGTGGTGCAAAAATTTCCATCCAAAGTCTGCCAAAGAGACACCAGAATTTATCCAAAAAATCTCTAATCTTGTTCCAAGTGCACTAAATTGTGGCCTCATCATACAGACTGGCTCCCAGTGGCATAGGGAGGGGGGCTGACCGGAGCTTTAGCCCCAAGTGGGCCCCCAAAAAACCCAGGTCTCGGAATTCATAAAATAATTATTAGCCCCGAGCCATTTACGCAGAGAGCGGGGATCGATCTCCCGCTTACCCAACGCAGCCGAGTCCCGTCTCCTGGACCTAGCGCCTATGATGGATTTCACACTGGTCCAATGCTGGGACCGCTGGATGTGGGATGTCTATCATAGGTGCCACAGGGTCCAGAAGGTGGGAAAGACACTGCGGCCGCACTGCGCACTTGCGAGATCCCCGCTCGCTCTATGTAAATTGGCGGGCAGCTCTCCTATCCTGGCTCTGGCTGCCTGGTGCCTGCAAGGCTGTCTGAGTGGTCATGAATGGGATGGGCGCACAATACAGGTAAGGCTGAGCTGCAGGTGTGTCAAGAGACCAGAGGTCACATGAAGTCTCATGTGTGCTGATGATCAGCTATCTGATCTCACACACTGTACACGGTTGGGAGACAGTGTGTGGACCAGTAGGATGACAAGCCGGCAATGGTGAAATTTGCACTATCCTGTGCAATGGCAGTTCTTATAGGTTTATCTTGACAGGTTTATTTTGACCAACCTAAGAGCTCCCGCACACATCATTGGATGCCATTTATAGGACTTTTAAAGCAAAACTGTTTACAAGAAGCTTATCATGCAGGTTAAACACATACATGTAATCTAAACTAAACTAAAGAATCATTGTAAAATTCTGTTAGGCAGATTTTATAACTCACACAACTCCGTCAGGTATGTCAGTGTAGGGGTCAGGCAGGTCAGACAGGTGTCAGGTCAGTGTAGGTGTATGTGTCAGGCGGTTCGGTGCACAGGTCAGGAAGGTCACCTGGTATTCCCAGGCGGTCTCCAATCCAAGTACTAACCAGCCCCTACCCTTCTTAGCCTCCGAGATCAGACAAGATCAGGTGCTTTCAGTGTGATGTGGCCATAGGTAATCTTCTTTAGCACCCTTAACCCTCTTGAGAAACGCCAAGATAGTCACCTCGGGAAACAAGCCAAGAAATAGGTCAAGTCCAAAAAAAAAGAAGCTTACAGCACCTGGTATTCACAGGCGGTCTCCCATCCAGGTACTAACCAGGCCCGACCTTGCTTAACCTTGGAAATCAGACGAGATCAGGTGCTTTCTGGGAGATGTGACCGTAGGTAATCTCCTTTATCACCCTCAACCCTCTTGAGAAACGCCAAGATAGTCACCTCGGGAAACAAGCCAAGAAATAGGTCAAGTCCAAAAAAAAAGAAGCTTACAGCACCTGGTATTCACAGGCGGTCTCCCATCCAGGTACTAACCAGGCCCGACCTTGCTTAACCTTGGAAATCAGACGAGATCAGGTGCTTTCTGGGAGATGTGACCGTAGGTAATCTCCTTTATCACCCTCAACCCTCTTGAGAAACGCCAAGATGGTCACCTTGGGAAACAAGCCAAAAAATAGGTCAAGTCCAAAAAAAAAAAAAAAAAAAGAAGTCAACGGCACCTGGTATTCCCACGCGATCTCCCATCGAGATACTAACCAGACCTGACTCTGCTTAGCCTCTGAAACCAGCCGAGATCGGGCGCTTTCAGGGTGATGTGGCCGTAGGAAATCTCCTTTGGCAACCTCAACCCTATTGAGAAATGCCAAGATGGTCACCTCGGGAAACAAGCCAAAAAATAGGTCAAGTCCAAAAAAAAAAAGAAGTCTATGGCACCTGGTATTCCCAGGTGGTCTCCCATCTAGGTACTAACCAGGCCTGACCCTGCTTAGCCTCCAAGATCAGATGAGATCCGGCACTTTCAGGGTGATGTGGCCTCATGCAACCTCCTTTGGCACCCTCAACCCTCTTGAGAAACGCCAAGATGGTCATCTCGGGAAACAAGCCAAAAAATAGGTCAAAAAATAAGTCCAAAAAAAATTAAAAAAGAAGCCTACGGCACACGTCATTCCCAGGCAGTCTCCCATCGAGGTACTAACCAGGCACGACCCTGCTCAGCCTCCGATGCCAGGCGAGATCTGGCGCTTTCAGGGTGATGTGCCCGTAGGCAATCTCCTCTGGCACCTTCAACCCTTTTGAGAAACGCCAAGATGGTCACCTCGGAAAACAAGCCAAAAAATAGGTCAAGTCCAAAAAAAAATAAAAAAAGAAGCCTACCGCACACGGCATTCCCAGGCAGTCTCCCATCGAGGTACTAATCAGGCACGACCCTGATCAGACAAGATCTAGCGCTTTCAGGGTGATGTGCCCATATGCAATCTCCTCTGGCACCCTCAACCCTCCTGAGAAGCGCCAAGATAGTCACCTCGGGAAACAAGCCAAAAAATAGGTCAAGTCCAAAAAAAAAAAAGAACCTACGGAACCTGGTATTACCAGGCGGTCTCCCATCTAGGCCCGACCCTGTTTAGCCTCCGAGATTAGGGGCTTTCAGGGTGATATGGCCGTAGGCAATCTCCTTTGGCACCCTTAACCCACTTAAGAAACGATAAGATGGTCACCTCGGGAAACAAGCCAAAAAATAGGTCAAGTCCAAAAAAAAAAAAAAGAAGCCTACGGCACATGGTATTCCCAGGCGGTCTTGCATCAAGGCACTAACCAGGAACGACACTGCTTAGCCTCTGAGATGAGATTGGGTGCTTTCAGGGTGATGTAGCTGTTGGCAATTAATGTTGGCATCCTCAAACCTCTTGAGAAATGCCAAGATGGTCACCTCGGGAAACAAGCCAAAAATAGGTCAAGTCCAATAAAAAAGATGCCTAAAGCACATGACATTCCCATCGAGGTACTAACCAGCCCGACCCTGCTTAGCCTCCGAGATCAGATGAGATTGGGCGCTTCAGGTTGATGTGGTCGTAGGCGATCTCTTTTGGCACCGTCAACCCTCTTGAGAAACACCAAGATGGTCACCTCGGGAAACAAAATAGGTCAAGTCCAAAAAAAACAAAAAAAAAAAGAAGAAGCCTACGGAACCTGGTATTACCAGGCGGTCTCCCATCCAGGTACTAACCAGGCCTGACCCTGCTTTGCCTCCGAGATCAGATGAGATTGGGCGTTTTCAGGGTGATATGGCCAAAGACAATCTCCTTTGGCACCCTCAACCCTCTTGAGAAATGCCAAGATGGTCACCTCTAGGAAACAAGCCAAAAAATAGGTCAAGTCTATGGCACTTGGTATTCCCAGGCAGACTCCCATAGAGGCACTAAGCAAGCACGACACTGCTTAGCCTCTGAAACGAGATCGGGCGCTTTCAGGGTGATGTAGCCGTTGGCAATTAATTTTGGCATCCTCAAACCTCTTGAGAAACGCCAAGATGGTCACCTCAGGAAACAAGACAAAAAATAGGTCAAGTCCAAAAAAAAAAAAAAAAGAAGAACCTACGGAACCTGGTATTCCCAGACAGTCTCCCATCCAGGCCCGACCCTGCTGAGCCTCTGAGATCGGGCGATTTCACGGAGATATGGCCGTAGGCCATCTCCTTTGGCACACTCAACCCTCTTGAGAAACGCCAAGATGGTCACCTCGGGAAAAAAGCCAAAAAATAGGTCAAGTCCAAAAAAAAAAAGAAGTCTATGGCACTTGGTATTCCCAGGTAGTCTCCCTTCAAGGTACTAACCAGGCCCGACCCTGCTTAGACTCCAAGATCAGATGAGATCCGGCTCTTTCAGGGTGATGTGGCCTCAGACAACCTCCTCTGGCACCCTCAACCCTCTTGAGAAACGCCAAGATGGTCACCTCGGGAAACAAGCCAAAAAATAGGTCAAGCCAAAAAAAAAAAAAAGAAGCCTACAGCACATGGTATTCCCAGGCGGTCTCCTATCGAGACACTAACCAAGCACGACACTGCTTAGCCTCTGAGACGAGATCGGGCGCTTTCAGGGTGATGTAGCCATTGGCAAATAATTTTGGCATACTCAAATCTCTTGAGAAACGCCAAGACAGTCATCTCGGGAAAGTAGCCAAAAAAAAGGTCAAGTCCAAAAAAAAAAAAAAAAGAAGCCAATGGCACCTGGTATTCCCAGACAGGCTCCCATCCAGGCCCGACCCTGTTGAGCCTCTGAGATCGGGCGATTTCAGGGAGATATGGCCGTAGTCAATCTCCTTTGGCACCCTCAACCCTCTTGAGAAACGCCAAGATGGTCACCTCGGGAAACAAGCCAAAAAATAGGTCAAGTCCAAAAAATAATAACAAAAGAAGCCTGCGGCACACGGCATTCCCATCGAGGTACTAACCAGGCCTGACGCTGCTTAACCTCTGATGCCAGACGAGATCTGGCGCTTTCAGGGTGATGTGAGGGTTGAGGGTGCAATCTCCTTTGGCACCCTCAACCCTCTTGAGAAACGCCAAGATGGTCACCTCGGGAAACAAGCCAAAAAATAGGTCAAGTTAAAAAAAAAAGAAGCCTACGGCACACGGCATTCCCAGGCAGTCTCCCATGGAGGTACTAACCAGGCACGACCCTGCTCAGCCTCCGATGCCAGACAAGATCTGGCGCTTTCAGGGTGATGTGCCCGTAGGCAATCTCCTCTGGCACCCTCAACCCTCCTGAGAAGCGCCAAGATAGTCACCTCGGGAAACAAGCCAAAAAATAGGTCAAGTCCAAAAAAAAATAAAGGAGGTAATATGAGAGGTCGATCACAAAAAGCAGCTGAACCCAAGACCCCAAGAGAAATTCTAGCACAATACAGAAATATCTTAAAGACGTTAGCACAAAGAGCCCAGGACTGGATAAGAAACAAACAGGGACAAAAGAGAAAAAGAAAGAGCTGGCGAAACAAAAGGGGGAAACGGGGGAGAATATCAGGGACGACCCAGAACAGCTCAGAGTGCTTGAACGCAGTATGATGGAGGAGCAGAGAAATTTTGCGTTAATACCCAACAAGCCTGAAATGCTTGAAATGTTTTCCAAGTTAGAAAATTCTATAAAGTCAGAGATACTGAATGTACGCACTGACATGGGCCACCTGCTGCAAAGAGTCGAGGAGGCAGAAGAAGCATCAGGAATTCAGGCTAAAGAAATACTAGATTTAAAGTCGCAGATGAAGAAGATGCAGAGCGATTATTGCACCCTGTTACACAAAGTTGAAGAGCAGGAAAATCAGAGCCGCCGCCAAAATCTGCGGATTAGATCTTTACCTGAACAAATGAATGAAGATCTGACGATCAAAATGAAAAAAAATCTTTAACCCAATCTTGGGTAGAAGGGAAGAAGAGGTACTAAAGATCGACAAAGTACATAGAATCAGAAAGCCCCCAAATTTGAGGAAGGAGGTACCTAGAGATGTAATCATCAAATTCCATTCATATGAAGAAAAAGAAATGATCTGGAGGGGTCTTCGGGGGGCTTCCCCAGTACGTTTTGAGAATACAGAATTACAAATTTTTTCGGATCTATCAGGTGGGACTCTGGCATGGAGAAGACAGCTAAGACCGCTGCTTGATCAATTAAGTAAGTCTAACATAAAGTACAGTTGGGGATTTCCCTCTTTCCTAGGAGTTATGAAAGAAGGAAGATCGATTAGACTGAGGCCCTTGGAAAACCTACAGGATTTCTGTGAAAAGTTGGGCATTCCAGTTCCGGACATCCCTAGCTAAAGGGAAAAAGGGATTCAGTTGTTTTTTGTTTTTTTTTACAGAGGAGAATGTCTCGGACTGGGGGGTTTATTGGCATAGGGCTTGTATGTCTCTCAGTTCTTAATAATCAATATGGCTTGGGGAGGGGGGTGGGGTCCGGGGGGGGGGGACTAATACGGGAAAAATGTGATGCAGGTGTGGGGGGTTACGGGGTAGGACGATGTGTGGTTCGGAATGCCCGCCCCGGCCCCTTTCCCCCCCCACCGCCCCGTTTGTGGCAGGGTGGGGGGGCACTGGTTGCCGTAGGTAGAGCCGCACGCAGGGTATGGAAGCGCGTGGCATGGGATCAGCTGAGATTCACGTTGTCGGGCGCAGGGCCGGACCTAGGCCGGAGAGGGTGGGAGGGGGTGGGGGAGGGTTTGGGGAAGGGGGTTTTTGGGGGGGCGGGGGAGGGTATGGGGAGGGAGGGTGGGAGGGAGGGGGAGGTTGGGTAGGTACCCTGCTGGGATGTGAACAAATTTCCTTAGTAAAGCTGGTGGTGGTAGGTAGACAAAACCCCCCAATAGATCGGAAAAAATTATGGAGTTAAACTTTTTTTCCTATAATGTGAAGGGCCTGAATTCCCCGGTGAAGAGGCACAAAGTGTTAAAAGAGTTGCATCATTATAGAGCGAATGTGGTATTCCTCCAGGAGACTCGCCTTGCCCTGGATACAAACATTAGGTTATACTCCTCTGCTTTACCGGTCTGGTATTATAGTGATTCTCCCATAAGGAGAGCTAAGGGGGTTGCAATTGGTTTCTCAAGGTCGGTTAATTTCACCCTAATTGACAGATTGGCTGACCCGGAGGGACGTTTTCTGTTTCTGAAGGGTAAGCTGGGCAGTAAAGTAATGACTTTAGCCAATGTGTATTGCCCGAACAAAAACCCGACTGTTTTCTTGAAGCAGGTGTTGGACAATTTGATGGAGTTTAAAACAGGGGAGGTAGTTTTGGCAGGAGACTTTAATTTTTGTCTTAATCCTGTTCTGGATAGTACGTCCCGGGCACAGGGGACAAGCGGGGTTCAACTAAAGAAAATTGGGCGTAAGCTGCACCAATGCCACATTATGGATGTGTGGAGAGTGCAGCATGCAAAGGTAAATGACTACACCTTCTTCTCCCCTGTGCACGGGACGTACTCAAGATTAGATTACATCATGGCTGATCATAGTTTACTGAATTTGGTGGAGGAAACCAGAATAGGGATTACCACGCTTTCGGATCATGCGCCGATTTCAATGAGGATCAGGCTACCGGGGCCTCATCGACAACCATTCTCATGGAAATTAAACGAAAGTTTACTAAAAGATGATAACACGGTAGAATTAGTACAGAAAGAGATTGATTTTTTTTTAAGGCTAATGAAAGGGGCGAAATAGCATCCTCTATACTGTGGGAGGCCTTTAAGGCATATATTACAGGGATCCTTATATCCATTGGGGCAAAGGAAAAAAAAGAGTGATCAAAAAGAAGGGAACAACTTATAGAGGAAATACATTCACTGGAACAAGAACATAAAAAACATAAGGGACACCATCGGGAAAGCTTCCACCAGCTGACCATCAAAAGGGAGGAGTTAAGGGATTGTCTGGAACAGGATTCGAGGAGGACATTAAATAAAATAACAAGAGACAGGTATTTTTGGGGGAACAAGTCAAGTAAGCACCTTGCTAGGTTATTAAAAAGTAAGAGAGACCCAAACTTCATTGATAGAATCCAAAATAAAAAGGGTGAGACAGTATTCACAACTAAAGGTATAGCAGAAGAGTTCAGGAAATATTATGAGGCACTCTATACAGTAGGTCAAAAGGGACACCTAGAGCAGACAAAGGGTAGGAGGGTCGAGGAATTCCTGAGTGAAGCAGGGCTGACAAGGCTGGCGGAAGGAGACAGGACAGACATGGATAGACCCATAACTGAAGCAGAAATTTACTCCGCATTAAAGGCTTCTCCAGCAGGAAAGAGCCCGGGCCCAGATGGGTTCACTACCTTCTTTTTAAATAAATATAAAGAAACCTTGGTGCCAAAGCTCTGCCATTTCTGGAATGACCTTGGTACCAAAAGTGTGATGGGGGAGGATTCCTTGTCCGCAACTATTACCCTGATACTAAAAGAGGGAAAAAATAATATGTTGTGCTCCAGCTATAGGCCTATTGCCCTCCTAAACGCGGATACCAAATTATATGCTAAGGTCTTGGTGGGCAGGCTGAAGGACAAAATGACGACTCTGGTACACCCAGACCAAGTGGGGTTTGTCCCGGGTAGAGAGGGGAGGGACAATGGAGTTTGCTCGCTCCTCCTCCTCGAGTCTACCAAGTCTGGTGGGTCCCCAGCTCTATTCCTGTCAATGTATGCCGAAAAAGCGTTTAACAGGGTAGACTTTGGAATATCTGGGAGTTGGCCCAAGATTTATTGCTTGGGTCAGAATGTTGTATAATCACCCGCCAACATCCGTTAAGGTTAACGGGGTCCTCTCAAGGCCATTTAAGATGGAGAATGGAACTAGACAAGGGTGTCCATTGTCTCCCCTATTATTCATCTTAACCTTGGAACCCCTGCTGGCGACTATCCGAAAAAAAAACAGACTGTAGTGGGATAAGGATAGGAACCGAGGAACATAAACTAGCGGCGTATGCCGATGATGTCCTTTTCTATATTACGAATCCCCGGATATTGATTCCAAACTTGCTGCAGATTTTAGAAAGATATGGTGACATCTCAAATTTTAAGGTAAATCTCAGCAAGTCTGAAATCTTAAATATTAACATAGACAAACAGGAAGAAGAAAAACTTTCAGGGGAATTCCACTTCCCCTGGAGAAGGGAGATAAAATATTTAGGAGTTAAACTATCCAACTCTCTGAAGAAATTGTATTTAATTAACTATATACCCTTATTGAATTTAATTAAGCAAGAAATACAAAAAATGTCCACGCGTCCACTCTCCCTGTTTGGCCGCGTAAATACAATAAAAATGGCGTTGGCCCCGAAAATCCTATATAAATTTCAGATGCTCCCAATTTCCCTACCACAGCCATATTTGAGAGCCTTGCGAGGCCTAATGGCAAAGTTTGTCTGGGGTAATAAAAAGCCACGAATAGCATATAAGGTCCTGACTAGGGGTAAAAAACATGGTGGGCTTGCCCTACCGGACTTAAGTAAATATTATAAATCAGTGACGCTTTCACGGGTGATGGAATGGTCAAAGCCGACATCAGAAAAAAGATGGGTTAATATCGAACATAGTTTGAGTAGCACACACTTAGGGCACACTATATGGAATCCCCCAAAATACAGAGCACTTAGCACAAACACATCGGATATAACACTTAATACACTAAAATTATGGGATCAGATTCACACTCAAAATAAATGGAGTTATAATTCTCCTTTGATTTATTTGAGGGATAATAAATTCTTTGAACCCGGGATGAGGGAGGTGGGGGGGGGGGATTGGATTAGGAACGTTAATACACAAGAGACGTAATTAAAGAAGGGAAAATTCGCACATTTCACGATTTGAAAACTGAGACAGATTTAATGGAGATTGATGAGTGGCGGTACATCCAGCTGACACATTTTGTAAAGAAACTTCAGAAACCAATCAGAGGTGAAGAAGATTATAGGCCGCTTGAGCAGCTTTGTTTGAGAAAGGAATCCAGAAATATAATTTCTCGGCTGTATAAAATTTTAATGACTAGTGAGGAGCTGGATGTACCTCCCTACATCAGGAAATGGGAAAGGGAATTGGGGACACAAAGTAGTGACCACGTGATAGGGAAAATCCTGAAAATGCTGCATACCTCCTCAGTGAGCACGAGGATAACAGAACCAAATTTCAAGTGCTTGGCAGGGTGGTATGCGACCCCAGACAAACTTAGCAAATTCCAACCGCAGAAATCGGGGGAATGTTGGAGAGGGTGTAAAAATATTGGCACAATGGCCCATATATGGTGGGAGTGTCCCATCATCAAAGTGTATTGGAAGAAAATTATACACCTAATAAAGGAAATTACTAATAAGACAATCCAGGAAGACCCATGGATCTGTTTATTCCATGGGACTGAGGAGGCAATCAAGCAATATAAAACATCGATAGTTCCCATTTTGTTGGATACTGCCAAGAGTCAGATTCCTAAAAAATGGATGGAGCCTGAGAGCCCTAAAATTCGTGAATGGTTGCTCTATGTTAATGAAATTTATATAATGGAGAGTGAGGAGGGTGCCGAAGCAGAGTTTGAGGAGGGGACTGAACCAAAAGATAAATGGGCAGGGTGGCGAAGGTATAAGAATACCTGGAGCTATGTGGAGGAGATTACTGGCTAAAGGTTAAACGGGTATAAAACAAGGGAACTAGGTGAGGGAATTAGGTTATTGAATTACATTATTGTAACTCAGCAGGATTGGGAAGGGAGGGGGGGGGTGGGTATTTTGTTTTATTTTGTTTTTTGTGGGGTTTTTTTCCTAAGTTGGGGGTCATTAAAGATGGATTTTATCTATATGTATGTCAATATATGGATTTTTGTATTTTGAAAATATAAATAAAGAATTGAAAAAAAAAAAAAAAAGTCCAAAAAAAAAAAAAGAAGAACCTACGGAACCTGGTATTACCAGGCGGTCTCCCATCTAGGCCCGACCCTGTTTAGCCTCCGAGATCAGGGGCTTTCAGGGTGATATGGCCGTAGGCAATCTCCTTTGGCACCCTTAACCCTCTTGAGTAACGATAAGATGGTCACCTCGGGAAACAAGCCAAAAAATAGGTCAAGTCCACAAAAAAAAGAAGCCTACGGCACATGGTATTCCCAGGCGGTCTTCCATCAAGGCACTAACCAGGCACGACACTGCTTAGCCTCTGAGATGAGATCGGGCGCTTTCAGGGTGATGTAGCTGTTGGCAATTAATGTTGGCATCCTCAAACCTCTTGAGAAACGCCAAGATGGTCACCTCGGGAAACAAGCCAAAAAATAGATCAAGTCCAAAAAAAAAATAAAAAATAAGCCTAAAGCACACGGCATCCCATCGAGGTACTAACCAGCCCGACCCTGCTTAGCCTCCAAGATTAGATGAGATTGGGCGCTTCAGGGTGATGTGGTCGTAGGCGATCTCTTTTGGCACCGTCAACCCTCTTGAGAAACACCAAGATGGTCACCTCGGGAAACAAGCCAAAAAATAGGTCAAGTCTAAAAAAAAAAAAGAAGCCTACAGCACCTGGTATTCCCAGGCGGTCTCCCATCCAGGCCCGACCCTGCTTAGCCTCCGAGATCGAGAAACAAGCCAAAAAATAGGTCAAGTCCAAAAAAATAAAAGACTATGGCACATGGCATTACCAAGCGGTCTCCCATCCAGGTACTAACCAGGCCCGACCCTGCTTAGCCTCATAAATCAGACAAAAATATGTGCAATCAGGGTGATTTGGCCACCGGCAACCTCCTTTGGCACTCTCAACCCTCTTGAGAAACGCCAAGATGATCACCTCAGGAAACAAGCCAAAGAATAGGTCAAGCCCCCCTCCCAAAAAAAAGAAGCCTACGGCACATGGTATTACAAGGCGGTTTTCCATCCAGGTACTAACCAGGCCCGACCCTGCTTAGCCTCCGAAATTAGACAAAAACAAGTGCGTTCAGGGTGATGTGGCCAAAGGCAATCTCCTTTCGCACCCTTAACCCTCGTGAGAAATGCCAAGATGATCACCTCGGCAAACAAGCCAAAAAATAGGTCAAGCCCCCCCAAAAAAGAAGCCTACGGTCCCCCATCCAGGTACTAACCAGGCCCAACCCTCCTTAGCCTCTGAGATCAGACAGGATCAGGCACTTTCAGGGTGATATGGCTGTAGGCAATCTCCTTTGGCACCCTCAACCCTCTTGAGAAACGCCAAGATGTTAACCTCGGGAAACAAGCCAAAAAATCGGTCAAGTCCAAAAAAAAAAGAAGAAGCCGACAGCACTTGGTATTCCCAGGCAGTCTCCCATCCAGGTACTAACCAGACCTGATGTTGCTTACCCTCCAAGATCAGACAAGATCAGGTGCTTTAAGGGTAATGTGGCCGTAGGCAGATCTCCTTTAGTACCCTCAACCCTCTTGAGAAACGCCAAGATGGTCACCTCGGGAAACAACCAAAAAATAGGTCAAGACCAAGAAAGAAAAAAAAAGAAGCCTACGGCACCTGGTATTCACAGTCGGAATCCCAACCAGGTACTAACCAGGCCGATGCTGCTTAGCCTCTGAGATCAGGCGCTTTCAGGGTGATTTGTCCGTAGGCAATATCCTTTGGCACCCTCAATCCTCTTGAGAAATACCAAGATGGTCACCTCGGGAAAGAAGCCAAAAAATAGGTCAAGTCCAAAAAAAAAAAGAAGCCTACGGCACCTGGTATTCACCTGGTACTAACCAGGTCTGACCCTGCATAGCTTCCGAGATCAGACGAAATCAGGCGCTTTCATGGTAAAGTGGCCGTATGCAATCTCCTTTGGCACCCTCAATCCTCTTGAGAAATACCAAGATGGTCACCTCGGAAAACAAGCCAAAAAATAGGTAAAGTCCAAAAAAAAAACAAGAAGCCTACGGCACCTGGTATTCCCAGGCAGTCTTCCATGCAGGTACTAACCAGGCCCGACACTGCTTGGCCTCCGAGATCAGACGAGATTGGGCGCTTTGAGGGTGACGTAGCCGTAGGCAATCTCTTTTGGCACCCTCAACCCTCTTGAGAAATGCAAAGATGGTAACCTCGGGAAACAAGCCAAAAAAAAGGTCAAGTCCAAAAAAAAAAAGAAGCCTATGGCACCTGGAATTCCCAGGCGGTCTCCCGTTCGGGTACTAACTAGGCCCGACGCTGCTTAGCCTCCGAGATCAGACGAGGTTGAGTGCATTCAGGGTGATGTGGCCATAGGAAATCTCCTTTGGCACCCTCAACCCTCTTGAGAAACGCCAAGATGGTCACCTCGGGAAACAAGCCAAAAGACAGGTCAAGTCCAAAAAAAAAAAAACAAGAAGCCTACAGCACATGGCATTCCCAGGTGGTCTGCCATCTAGGTACTAACCAAACCCGACCCTGTTTAGCCTCCGAGATCAGATGAGATCAGGTGCTTTCAGGGTTATGTGGCTGTAGTCAAACTCCTTTGGCACCCTCAACCCTCCGAGATAGGGCGCTTTCAGGTTGATGTGGCTGTAGGCAATCTCCTTTGGTACCCTCAGCTCTCTTGTGACAGGTGTTCTGTTGATATGAAATGCCCGCTGTCGAATAGTGCACTCTTGAGAAATGCCAAGATGGTCACCTCGGGAAACAAGCCAAAAAATAGGTCAAGTCCAAAAAAAAAAAAAAAAAAATAGAAGCCTACGGCACATGCTATTCCCAGTCGGTCTCCAAACCAGGTACTAACCAGGCCCGACCCTGCAATAACCTCTGAGATGAGACGAAATTGGGTGCATTCAGGGTGATGTGGCCATCGGAAATCTCCTTTAGCACCCTCAACCCTCTTGAGAAACGCCAAGATGGTCACCTCGGGAAACAAGACAAAAAATAGGTCAAGTCCAAAACAAAAAAAGGCTACAGCACCTGTTATTCCCAAGCGGTCTCCCATCCAGTTACTAACCATGCCCAACCCAGCTTAGCCTCCAAAATCAGATGAGATCAAGCGCTTTCAGGGTTATGTGGCCATATGCAATCTCTTGTTGCACCCTCAACCCTCTTGAGAAACGCCAAGATGGTCACCTCGGGAAACAAGCCAAAAAATAGGTCGAGTCCAAAAAAAAAAAAAAAAGCCTACGGCACACCGCATTCCCAGGCAGTCTCCCATCGAGGTACTAACCAGGTCTGACTCTGCGACCAGCCGAGATCAGGCGCTTTCAGGGTGATGTGGGCATAGGCAATCTCCTTTGGCACCCTCAACCCTTCTGAGAAATGCCAAGATGGTCACCTCGGGAAACAAGAATAAAAATAGGTCAAGTCCAAAAAAAAAAAAGTCTATAGCACCTGGTATTCCCATGTGGTCTCCCATCTAGGTACTAACCAGGCCCGACCCTGCTTAGACTCCAAGATCAGATGAGATCTAGTGCTTTCAGGGTGATGTGGCCTCAGGCAACCTCCTCTGGGACCTTCAACCCTTTTGAGGAATGCCTAGATGGTCATCTCGGGAAACAAGCCAAAAAATAGGTCAAGTCCAAAAAAAAAAAAGAAGAAGCCTGCGGCACCTGGTATTCCCAGGCGGTCGTCCATCCAGGTACTAATCAGGCCTGACCCTGTTTTGCCTCCGAGATCAGATGAGATTGGGCATTTTCAGGGTGATGTGGCCGCAAGAAATCTCCTTTGGCACCCTCAACCCTCTTGAGAAACGCCAAGATGGTCACCTCGGGAAACAAGCCAAAAAATAGGTCAAGTCCAAAAAAAAAAAAAAAAAATGAAGCCTACGGAACCTAGTATTCCCAGGCGGTCTCCCATCCAGGCCCAATCCTGCTTAGCCTCCGAAATCGGGGGCTTTAAGGGTGATATGGCCGTAGGCAATCTCCTTTGGCACCCTCAACCCTCTTGAGAAACGCCAATATGGTCACCTCGGGAAACAAGCCAAAAAATAGGTCAAGTCCAAAAAAATAAATAAAAAAGAAGCCTACAGCACATGGCATTCCCATCGAGGTACTAACCAGCCCGACCCTGCTTAGCCCTTCGAGATCAGATGAGATTGGGCGCTTCAGGGTGATGTGGTCATAGGCAATCTCTTTTGGCACCGTCAACCCTCTTGAGAAACACCAAGATGGTCACCCCTGGAAACAAGCCAAAAAATAGGTCAAGTCCAAAAAAAAAGTAGAATACGGCAACTGGTATTCCCAGGCGGTCTCCCATACTGGTACTAACCAGCACGACCCTGCTTAGCCTCCGAGATCAGATGAGGTTGGGCGCTTTCAGGGTAATGTACCCATAGGCAATCTCCTTTGGCACCCTAAACCCTCTTGAGAAACACCAAGATGGTCACTTCGGGAAACAAGCCAAAAAATAGGTCAAGTCCAAAAAAATAAAAAAGAAGCCTGCGGCACCTGGTATTCCCAGAAGGTCTCCCCTCCAGGTACTAACCAGGCCAGATGCTGCTTAGCCTCTGAGATCAGATGAGATTGGACGCTTTCAGGGTGATGTGGCCGCAGGAAATGGCCTTTGGCACCCTCAACCCTCGTGAGAAACGCCAAGATGGTCACCTCGGGAAACAAGCCAAAAAATAGGTCAAATCTAAAAAAAGAAGAAGCCTACAGCACCTGGTATTCCCAGGCGGTCTCCCATCTAGGCCCGACCCTGCTTAGCCTCCGAGATCGAGAAACAAGCAAAAAAATAGGTCAAGTCCAAGAAAAAAAAAAAGAAGCCTATGGCACATGGCATTACCAAGCGATCTCCCATCCAGGTACTAACCAGGCCCGACCCTGCTCAGCCTCCGAAATCAGACAAAAATATGTGTAATTAGGGTGATGGGGCCACTGGCAACCTCCTTTGGCACCCTCAACCCTCTTGAGAAACGCCAAGATGATCACCTCGGGAAACAAGCCAAAGAATAGGTCAAGCCCCCCCCCCCAAAAAAAAAGAAGCCTACGGCACATGGTATTATAAAGCGGTTTTCCATCCAGGTACTAACCAGGCCCGACCCTGCTTAGCATCCGAAATCAGACAAAAACAGGTGCGTTCAGGGTTATGTGGCCACAGGCAATATCCTTTCGCACCCTCAATCCTTGTGAGAAACGCCAAGATGATCACTTCGGGAAACAAGCTAAAAAATAAGTCAAGCCCCCCCAAAAAAGAAGCCTACGGTCTCCCAACCAGGTACTAACCAGGCCCAACCCTCCTTAGCCTCTGAGGTCAGACAAGATCAGGCCACTTTCAGGGTGATGTGGCTATCTCCTGTGGCACCCTCAACCCTCTTGAGAAACGCTAAGATGGTCACCTCGGGAAACAAGCTAAAAAATAGGTCAAGTCCAAAAAAAAAAGAAGCCAAAAGCACATGGTATTTAGAGGCGGTCTCCCATCTAGGTACTAATCAGGCCCGACCCTGTTTAGCCTCCGAGATCAGACGCTTTCAGGGTGATGTGGCTGTAGGCAACCTCCTTTGTAACCCTCAACCAATTGAGAAAAACCAAGATGGTCACCTCGGGAAACAAGCCAAGAAATAGGTCAAGTCCAAAAAAAAGAAAAAGAAGCCTACGGCACCTGTAATTCCCAGGCATCCAGGTCTCCCATCCAGGTACTAACCAAGCCCGACCCTGCTTAGCCTCCGAGATCAGGCGCTTTCAGGTTTAGGTGGCTGTAGGCAATCTCTTTTTGCACCCTCAACCCTCTTGAGAAACGCCAAGATGGTTACCTCCGGGAAACAAGCCAAAAAAAAGGTCAAGTCCAAAAAAAAAAAGAAAAAAAAAAAGAAGCCTATGGCACCTGGAATTCCCAGGCAGTCTCCCATTCAGGTACTAACCAAGCCCGACGCTGCTTAGCTTCCAAGATCAGAAGAGGTTGAGCGCATTCAGGGTGATGTGGCCATAGGAAATCTCTTTTCTCAACCCTCTTGAGAAACGCCAAGATGTTCACCTCGGGAAACAAGCCAAAAAATAGGTCGAGTCCAAAAAAAAACAGAAAAAAAACAAAGAATAAGCCGACGGCCAGGCGGTCTCCCATCCAGGTACCAACCAGGCCTGATGCTGCTTAGCTTCCAAGATCAGATAAGGACGGGTGCTTTCAGGGTAATGTGGCCATAGGCAATCGCTTTTGGCACCCTCAACCCGCTTGAGAAACGCCAAGATGGTCACCTTGGGAAACAAGCCAAAAAATAGGTCAAGTCCAAAAAAAAAAGAAAAGAAGCCTATGGCACCTGGTATTCTCAGGCGGTCTCCCATCCATGTACTAATCAGGCCCAACCCTACTTAGCCTCCGAAATCAGACAAGATAGGGCACTTTCAGGGTGATGTGGCTGTAGGCAATCTTCTTTGGCACCCTCAATCCTCTTGAGAAACGCCAAGATGGTCACCTCGGGAAGCAAGCCAAAGAATAAGTCAAGCCCAAAAAAAAAAAAAAAAAGAAGCCTACGACACATGGTATTCCCAGGCAGTCTCCCATCAAGACACTAACCAGGCACAACGCTGCTTAGTTTGCGAGACGAGATCGGGTGCTTTTAGGGTGATGTAGTCGTAGGCAATTACTTTTGGCATCCTCAAACCTCTTGAGAAACGCCAAGATGGTGACCTCGGGAAACAAGCCAAAAAATAGGTCAAGTCCAAAAAAAAAGAAGCCTACGTCACCTGGTATTCTCAGGCGATCTCCCATCCAGGCCCATGCCTGCTGAGCCTCTGAGATCGGGCGATATGACCAGGGTGATATGACTGTAGGCAATCTTCTTTGGCACCCTCAACCCTCTTGAGAAATGCCAAGATGGTCACCTCGGGAAACAAGCCAAAAAACAGGTCAAGTCCAAAAAAAAAAGAAACTTGCGGCACCTGGTATTCCCAGGCGGTCTCATATCAAAGTACCAACCAGGCACGACCCTGCTTAGCCTCCGAGACCAGACTAAATCAGCTGCTTTCAGGGTGATGTGGCTGTAGGCAATCTCCTCTGGCACCCTCAACCCTCTTGAGAAACGCCAAGATGGTCACCTCGGGAAACAAGCCAAAAAATAGGTCAAGTCCAAAAAAAAAAGAAACTTGCGGCACCTGGTATTCCCAGGTGGTCGCCTGACACTGCTTAGCCACCGAGATCAGATGAGATTGGACGCTTTCAGGGTGATGTGGCTGCAGGAAATCTCCTTTCGCACCCTCAACCCTCTTGAGAAACACCAAGATGGTCACCTCGGGAAACAAGCCAAAAAATAGGTCAAGTCCAAAAAAAAAAAAAAGAAGCCTACGGAACCTGGTATTACCAGGCGGTCTCCCATCCAGGCCCGACCCTGTTTAGCCTCCGAGATCGGGGGCTTTCAGGGTGATATGGCTGTAGGCAATCTCCTTTAGCACCCTTAACCCCCTTGAGAAACGCCAAGATGGTCACCTCGGGAAACAAGCCAAAAAATAGGTCAAGTCCAAAAAATAAAGAAGCCTGCGGCACCTGGCATTCCCAGGCGGTCTCCCATCCAGGTACTAACCAGGCCCGACCCTGCTTAGCCTCCGATACCAGACGAGTCAAGTCCAAAAAAGAAGAATACGGCACCTGGTATTCTCAGGTGGTTTCCCATCCAGGTACTAACCAGGCCGGACCCTGCTTAGCCTCCGAGATCAGATGAGATTGGGCGCTTTCAGAGTGATGTGGCCGCAGGAAATCTCCTTTGGCACCCTCTTGAGAAACGCCAAGATGGTCACCTTGGGAAACAACCCAAAAAATGGGTTGAGTTCAAATAAAAGAAAAAATTAGAAGCCTACGGAACCTAGTATTCCCAGGCGGTCTCCCATCCAGGCCCGACCCTGCTTAGCCTCCGAGATCGGGGGCTTTCAGGGTGATATGGCCGTAGGCAATCTCCTTTGGCTCCCTCAACCTGGTTGAGAAACGCCAATATGGTCACCTCGGGAAACAAGCCAAAAAATAGGTCAAGTCCAAAAAATAAATAAAAAAAGCCTACAGCACATGGCATTCCCATCGAGGTACTAACCAGCCCGACCCTGCTTAGCCTCCGAGATCAGATGAGATTGGGCGCTTCAGGGTGATGTCGTCGTAGGCGATCTCTTTTGGCACCGTCAACCCTCTTGAGAAACACCAAGATGGTCACTTCGGGAAACAAGCCAAAAAATAGGTCAAGTCCAAAAAAATAAAATGAGAAGCCTGCGGCACCTGGTAATCCCAGAAGGTCTCCCCTCCAGGTACTAACCAGGCCCGACGCTGCTTAGCCTCCAAGATCAGATGAGATCGGATGCTTTCAGGGTGATGTGGCCGCAGGGAATGGCCTTTGGCACCCTCAACCCTCGTGAGAAACGCCAAGATGGTCACCTCGGGAAACAAGCCAAAAAATAGGTCAAGTCTAATAAAAAAAGAAGCCTACAGCACCTGGTATTCCCAGGCGGTCTCCCATCCAGGCCCGACCCTGCTTAGCCTCCGAGATCGAGAAACAAGCCAAAAAATAGGTCAAGTCCAAGAAAGAAAAAAAGCCTATGGCACATGGCATTACCAAGTGGTCTCCCATCCAGGTACTAACCAGGCCCGACCCAGCTCAGCCTCCGAAATCAGACAAAAATATGTGCAATTAGGGTGATGTGGCCACTGGCAACCTCCTTTGGCACCCTCAACCCTCTTGAGAAACGCCAAGATGATCACCTCGGGAAACAAGCCAAAGAATAGGTCAAGCCCCCCCCAAAAAAAGAAGCCTACGGCACATGGTATTATAAGGCGGTTTTCCATCCAGGTACTAACCAGGCCCGACCCTGCTTAGCCTCCAAAATCAGACAAAAACAGGTGCGTTCAGGGTGATGTGGCCACAGGCAATCTCCTTTCGCACCCTCAACCCTTGTGAGAAACGCCAAGATGATCACTTCGGGAAACAAGCCAAAAAATAGGTCAAGCCCCCCCAAAAAAAGAGAAGCCTATGGCACCTAGAATTCCCAGCCGGTCTCCCTTTCAGGTACTAACCAGGCCTGACGCTGCTTAGCCTCTGAGATCAGATGAGTTTGAGCGCATTTAGGGTGATGTGGCCATAGGCAATCTCCCCTGGCACTCTCAACCCTCTTGAGAAACGCCAAGATGTTAACCTCGGGCAACAAGCCAAAAAAATAGGTCAAGTCCAAAAAAAAAAAAAAAGAAGAAGCCGACGGCACCTGGTATTCCCAGGCGGTCTCCCATCCAGGTACTAACGAGGCCCGATGCTGCTTGGCCTCCGAGATCAGACGAGATCGGGCGCTTTGAGGGTGACGTGGCCGTAGGCAATCTCTTTTGGCACACTCAACCCTCTTGAGAAACGCCAAGATCGTCACCTAGAGAAACAAGCCAAAAAATAGGTCAAGTCCAAAAAAAAAACAAGAAGCCTACGGCACCTGGTATTCCCAGGCAGTCTTCAATGCAGGTACTAACCAGGCCCGACACTGCTTGGCCTCCGAGATCAGATGAGATTGGGCGCTTTGAGGGTGACGTGGCCGTAGGCAATCTCTTTTGGCACCCTCAACCCTCTTGAGAAACGCCAAGATGGTCACCTCGGAAAACAAGCCAAAAAATAGGTCATGTCCAAAAAAAAAAAAAAAAGAAGTCTACGGCAACTGGTATTCCCAGGCGGTCTCCCATCCAGGTACTAACCAGGCCGACGCTGCTTAGCCTCCGAGGTCAGACGAAATCAGGTCCTTTCAGGGTGATATCGCCATAGGCAATGTCCTTTTGCACCCTCAACCCTCTTGAGAAATGCCAAGATGGTCACCTTGGGAAACAAGCCAGAAAATAGGTAAAAAAAGAAGAAGTCTACGGCAACTGGTATTCCCAGGCGGTCTCCCATACAGGTATTAACCAGGCCCGACCCTGCTTAGCCTCTGAGAGCAGATGAGATCAAGGGCTTTTAGGGTTATGTGGCCATAGGCAATCTCTTCTTGCACCCTCAACCCTCTTGAGAAACGCCAAAATGGTCACCTCGGGAAACAAGCCAAAAAATAGGTCAAGTCAAAAAAAAAAAAAAAAGCCTACGGCACCTGGTATTCCCAGGCGGTCTCCCATCCAGGTATTAATCAAGCCTGACCCTGCTTAACCTCCAAGATCAGACAAAATCGGGTGCAATCAGTGAGATGTGGTCACACCCTCATCCCTGTTGAGAAACGCCAAGATGGTCACCTCGGGAAACAAGCCAAAAAATTGGTCAATTCCATAAAAAAATAAAAAAACGAAGCTTACGGCACCTGGTTTTCCCAAGTGGCCTCCCATCCAGGTACTAACCAGACCCAACCCTGCTTAGCCTCCAAGATGAGATGAAATAGGGCACTTTCAGGGTGACGTGGCTGTAGGCAATCTCTTTTGGCACCCTCAACCCTCTTGAGAAACGCCAAGATGGTCACCTCGGAAAACAAGCCAAAAAATAGGTCATGTCCAAAAAAAAAAAAAAAGAAGTCTACGGCAACTGGTATTCCCAGGCGGTCTCCCATCCAGGTACTAACCAGGCCGACGCTGCTTAGCCTCCGAGGTCAGACGAAATCAGGTCCTTTCAGGGTGATATCGCCATAGGCAATGTCCTTTTGCACCCTCAACCCTCTTGAGAAATGCCAAGATGGTCACCTTGGGAAACAAGCCAGAAAATAGGTAAAAAAAGAAGAAGTCTACGGCAACTGGTATTCCCAGGCGGTCTCCCATACAGGTATTAACCAGGCCCGACCCTGCTTAGCCTCTGAGAGCAGATGAGATCAAGGGCTTTTAGGGTTATGTGGCCATAGGCAATCTCTTCTTGCACCCTCAACCCTCTTGAGAAACGCCAAAATGGTCACCTCGGGAAACAAGCCAAAAAATAGGTCAAATCAAAAAAAAAAAAAAAAAAAAAGCCTACGGCACCTGGTATTCCCAGGCGGTCTCCCATCCAGGTATTAATCAAGCCCGACCCTGCTTAACCTCCAAGATCAGACAAAATCGGGTGCAATCAGTGAGATGTGGCCACACCCTCATCCCTGTTGAGAAACACCAAGATGGTCACCTCGGGAAACAAGCCAAAAAATTGGTCAAGTCCAAAAAAAAATAAAAAACGAAGCTTACGGCACCTGGTTTTCCCAAGTGGCCTCCCATCCCGGTACTAACCAGACCCAACCCTGCTTAGCCTCCAAGATGAGATGAAATAGGGCACTTTCAGGGTGACGTGGCTGTAGGCAATCTCCTTTTGCACCCTCAACCCTCTTGAGAAAGGCCAAGATGGTGACCTCAGGAAACAAGCCAAAAAATAGGTCAAGTCGAAAAAAAAAAAAAAAGAAGCCTACAGCACCTGGTATTTCCAGACTGTCTCCCATCCAGGTACTAGCCAGGACCGACCCGGCATAGCCTCCGAGGTCAGACGAAATGGCACCTGGAATTTCCAGGCAGTCTCCCATTCAGGTACTAACCAGGCCCTTAAGTATGCACCCACGAAGAATCTCGATAAATTCCAGACCTATATCGGAATCCAAAAATTCATAAGAAAACAAAATATCCGGAAATATACCATGGGGAACCCGGTCAGACCTAGATATCAAAACACTGAGAATGATGGGATTATACACAGCACATTGAGGAATAAATCTGTTTTTAACCCACCTGTGAAAGATAATAAATATATTGAAGTTTTTAAAAAAGTGGTTTTAGAGGATATTAAGGATCTCAAAGTAAAGAAATTAGAGGACACCAGATACATAAGAAGTGGCATCCGTAAACTGATGAGAAGGAAGGATCTGGTCATCCGACCAGCCGATAAGGGAGGGGGTATAGTTGTCCTCTCTAAGGAGCAATATCACAACACCATGTTGGAGATGCTGATGGACGAAAACACATATACCAAACTATTGAACAACCCCATGTTTAAATGCAGGAAGGCACTCGAAGAAGTAATGTATCTAGGGGTTAAAAAGAATATACTGAATAAAAAAAGAGGCCAGATTTTTAATTCCAGACTCCTGCCGTACACCTATTATCTACTCAATACCGAACATGCATAAGAACAACATCAACCCACCCCCAAGGCCAATAGTAAACGGTATTGATTCACTGACGTCCAGAATGGGGCAATATAACGATGTATTCCTGCAACCAGCTGTCCAAAGTACGCAAGCATATCTGAGGGATACGAAACATCTGTTACAGATCGTAGAAAATATTCAGAAAGAAGGACCATGGCTTATGGCCACTGCAGATGTCGCCTCCCTATATACAATACCACCACCTAGCGTGCGAAGCTGCGAAATGGGGCCTGAGGAAGCATACCCAATTACCCTGCATGCAGAGAAAGTTTTTAATTAAATGCATCGATTTTAGTCTAAAGAATATTTATTTCCGGTATGATAAAAACTATTATCACCAACACACTGGAGTAGCAATGGGAGCGAAATTTGCCCCAAGTATAGCTGGACTTTTTATGGCCCAGTGGGAAGAGGAAAATGTCTTTCTAAACACACCGAAGAATTGGTAATTTATAAAAGATATATTGATGACATTTTCATCCTATGGAAAGGCGACGCAGATCGGCTGATACTTTTTTTGGAAAGATTGAACAAGAATAATAAAAATATAGAATTGTCCTGGGACCTCAGTGAAAATAAAGGTACATTCTTAGATCTTGAAATCTTGCAAGAAAACTCCGTACTTAGGTCGCAGACGCATTTCAAGAAAGTTAATAGAAATAGCTACCTACCTATAGAGAGCTGTCACCATAGAAATTGGCTTTTCAATGTACCAAAGGGCCAATTTATATGGTTAAGACGCAACTGCACAGACCTAAATACCTTCCTAGATCAGGCAGAGAAGGTAGCACTTAAATTTACGAAAAAAGGCTATGATCGCCATTTCATTGAAAAGAAAATAGAAGAGGTGACGGCAATGAACCGGAACTTGTTAATTAAAGATACGCTCAAACAGAAACAACCAATGACGGGAGCACCTCTAATTTTAGACTTCAGTGCTCAGCACAAGAAGATAGAAAGAATTATTAAATGTCATTGGCATATACTTCTAGTGGACAAACATCTACAAGAGTCTCTACCTTTGCATCCCAGATTTTTATATAAAAGAGCACCAACAATCCGAGACAAAGTGGTGAGAAATGTACTAGATCCCCCAAAAAAGACATTCCTTTTTTAATGGTAAAGGCTTCTATCCATGTAAGAGATGCTTTGCTTGCCTAAGAACAAGAAGGCCGAATGAAAAGAAAATCCATTTTACATCCTCTAGTACAGGAGACACATATGAGGTAAAAAAACTTCATATGCTGTAATACAGAAGGAGCTGTGTACGCCCTCGAGTGCAACTGCGGGCTCCAATACATTGGCCGTACTAAAAGACCCCTTAGGGTGCGGATTAAAGCGCATGTCCAGAATATTATCAATGGATATGATAAACATAGTGTTTCGAAACATTTTCTGTTATGCCATAACAAAGACCCCACCCACCTCCAATTCTGGGGAATTAAACCTTACATTAGACACTGGCGGGGGGGTCACAAAGTTAGGACCTTAAGTCAGGCAGAGTCCAAATGGATATTTATACTAAACACATTCGCGCCAAGAGGCCTAAATATTAGATCTGAACTGTTTCCTCAGCGATTTCTGACCATTTAAAATCTTTTTGACATCTTAATATAAGATAATAGAATATCCAAGCCCTCCCCCCTAGCTCTATGTAGAAAGTTGGTAGACTTTGGCCTACCCAACAATCGCTGGGTAATGACATGATTATTAGGGCCTTTGGGGTATTCTTTCATTATTCGTGTGTGCGCTTATTAATTCACAAGCCCCACTGTGCACTTTAACATTCCCCTTTTTTTCCATTCCATTTACTTATTTCTCAACATTTACATGATGCACTTTGAATTGTGATAATTTTAAAGAATTTATTATGTTATTCATATTATCACTTAATTTTACCGTTAATTGCTCAGGACAGTTTATATTAATCTATAGCATATTTACAATCATGATGCTCTCTTTTGTTATCCCTACCTATTATGTACACCATCATCAATGTTATGGCCTATCCTATCCCGTCGGTTTTTACCAAAAGAATGAACTTACTTGCGTAATGATCTTCCCCTTTAAAAATTATTCTATAACCATTTTTTACACATTTTTAAATTAATAAAACTTTTCTATTTTTATTTATTTTTTCTATTTTTTATTTTATTTTTATTTTTATTTTAATTTTAATTTTATTTTTATTTCTATTTATTTATTTTTTATTTTATTTTTATTTTTTATTTTTTAATTTTAAATATCTTTTAAATTTAAATTTTCAGCTTTATATAGTGTGGTGCCCGCAATTTTTATAATGGGCTGGTTTTATTCAATATTTTTATTACTTTCTATTTGCTCATTAGTTAGTTATTAATACACTAGATTTTCAGCTTTAACCTCCCTGGCGGTATGATTATTTCGGATTTTAGGTGCTGAAAGCGGTACAATTATTTTGCATGGAAATTTGGCGTTTTATATTGTAGGCCTGTAATTCTTAACAATAACACACTTAAATCTGTCCAAACAAGAGTCTAGTAGATATCCCGGGTATGATGAAGTTTGAAACATAAAAACATAAATTATAATATAATAAATATATATAAATAATAAAAAAAAATAATAATATAATAATAATATAATAAATTTCGCCACGATTCACTATCGCTCAATTCTGCAAGTGTTCTAATTTACTATCGCTGTTTTCTAGCTGGTCGAAAGCCACTTTTGACGTAAAGGGACACTTTTTGGTTGCTATGGACAATCTCCAGTTTCCAGGCAGAAAGAACAGTACATATAAAATAAAACTGCATGCAGGGCATGGGCTAAAGCACTGGGGACAAAAGGGATGTGAAAAAATTTCATACAGTACTGTAATCTGTAAGATTACAGTACTGTATATGTTATGGTTTTTACACTTTTTTGAATTTGCCGCCAGGCTCCGCCCCCGTGCGACGCGACGCTCGCAGGGAACGGAGCCTGGCACAGAGAGGCTTCGGAGGAGGATGGAGCCCGCAGACACAGCGGGGGACATCACAGGATCCTGGGGGCAAGGTAAGTAAAGCCGCAACAGGATCCTGCAACGTAATCCTGAGTGTGGCTCAGGGTTACCGCTAATGGGACTGAAACGTAACCCCGAGCCACACTCGGGAAAACCGTCAGGGAGGCTACTCCATCAGTCCATTCTTATTTGGGTTATACGTTATATGGTCCGTGGCAAGAAAACACTGCTTGCAAGCTAGCCGCGCTGTTTGGATAACCAAGAAAATGGCCGCCCCCATTACTCTCGGAAAATGGCCGCTATGGCATTTCCCCATTGAGCTACAACAAAATGGCTGCCGCAAATTGTATTAGACCAGTACTATTTAAGGACAACACCCAGTGCCCTCTAGCATCCCCTGATGAAGTCACGAGGCACGTGACGTCACGCGTAGGGACAGGAGAGGCACATCCCATTGACAGACGCATACGAGCTCGCCGCTCGTCGGTGATATGTTTTACTGCTGTGTTTCTATGTGAGTACCTTTGCTTTAAATAAACTTTGGCCACTACACCTCTGGAGGGACCTAGAGTCTGTAGAGCAGAGCCGGGTCCAGGCTTATGAAAAGGAGCCAGTATCAGCTTTGCTGTTTATGCTGTTACCACAGTAAGATTTAGTAAGGGGCCATTACTTACTAGTGCAGGAGTCTTGTCACGAAGAGGAGTCACTGTGTTGGTTTTCCCTGGTTGATACACTTTATGGCATACACTCACTATATGCCCTGTGAAGATTTTTTCTTGCTTGGTGTGAAGTCACTGGATGCTTTATCAACACATTATGGACTAATACCTTTGTCACTTATTTTATGTTATTTATCTCACTAGGCACTATATTGTGCACTTTCCTATATGTATACTATGTATTTGGCATTTATGTAGAATATTTGTCACCGTGTGTATTTTCACGTCAGACACGACAAGATCACAGTGTACTTTTATGTGTGCATGATATACAAGATTGTAGTAATTTTTACACTGCATCGTATTGCACCTTTTCACCAGTTTCATTATATATTTATTTATTGATAAACATACCATTACTTATTATTGTATTTATGTTTCTATGTCTTTGAGCATCTGAATTTATACCCTCACTAGGGCATTACATTGTTTTGCACTGAAGTGTTTGGCACTGAGTCACCTGCTTGAACACGTTTTATACTATTAGCGTCTATTCTTACTTTCTTATTTATGCACTTGGCACTTTTATTTTAGTTCCACAGCCTTACATTGTGATACTAAACCAATACACGTATCTACTTATTAAGACTTGCGACTCATATTATTACTTTGAACAACAGTATCTACCTTTACTGGTTTAGCGCAGCACCATACCTTCTATTATAGTTTTACTATAGGGCCAATTGGGGCCCTTTGCGGTGCAAGCAGCTTTTCCACACTTCTAGATACCCATACATGATAGCGCGGGATTAACTACCTATTTTACTAACCAGGCCCGACGCTTCTTAGCTTCCAAGATCAGAAGAGGTTGAGCGCAATCAGGGTGATGTGGCCATAGGAAATCTATTTTCTCAACCCTCTTGAGAAACGCTAAGATGTTCACCTCGGGAAACAAGGCAAAAAATAGGTGAAGTCCAAAAAAAACAAAAAAAAAAAACAAAGAACAAGCCGACGGCCAGGCGGTCTCCCATCCAGGTACCAACCAGGCCTGACGCTGCTTAGCTTCCAAGATCAGATAAGAATGGGTGCTTTCAGGGTAATGTGGCCATAGGCAATCTCTTTTAGCACCCTCAACCCTCTTGAGAAACGCCAAGATGGTCACCTTGGGAAACAAGCCAAAAAAAAGGTCAAGTCCAAAAAAAAAGAAAAGAAGCCTATGACACCTGGTATTCTCAGGCGCCCTCCGAACCAGGTATTAACCAGGCCCGACCCTGCTTAGCCTCTGAGATCGGATGCTTTCAGGGTGATGTGTCCGTAGGCAATTTCCTTTGGCACCCTCAACCCTCTTGAGAATTGCCAAGATGGTCACCTCGGGAAACAAGCCAAAAAATAGGTCAAGTCCAAAGAAAAGAAAAAAAAAATGAAGCCTACAGCACCTGCTATTCTCAGGTGGTCTCCCATCCATGTACTATCCAGGCCCAACCCTACTTAGCCTCCGAAATTAGACAAGATAGGGCACTTTCAGGGTGATGTGGCCATAGGCAATCTTCTTTGGCACCCTCAATCCTCTTGAGAAACCCCAAGATGGTCACCTCGGGAAGCAAGCCAAAAAATAGGTCAAGCCCAAAAAAAAAAAAAAAAAAAAAAAAAAAGCCTATGTCACCTGGTATTCCCAGGCGGTCTCCCATCCAGGTACTAACCAGATCTGACCCTGCTTAGCCTCACGAGATTAGACAAAATCGGGTACATTCAGGGTAATGTGGCCATAGGCATTCTCCTTTCGCACCCTCAACACTCTTGAGAAACGCCAAGATGATCACTCGGGAAACAAGCCAAAAAATAGGTCAATTCCAAAAAAAAAAAAAGCCTACGGAACCTGGTATTTACAGGCTGTTTCCCAGTAGGTTACTACCCATGCCCGACCCTGCTTAGCCTCCAAGTTCAAGCGCTTCCAGCATGATGTGGCCGTAGACAATCTCCTTTTGGCACTCTCAACCCTCTTGAGAAATGCCAAGATGGTCACCTCGGGAAACAAGCCAAAAAATAAAAAAAGAGGGAAGCCTTCGACACATGGCATTCCCAGGCAGTCTCCCATCAAGGCACAACGCTGCTTAGCCTCCGAGACGAGATTGGGTGCTTTCAGGGTGATGTAGCCGTAGGCAATTACTTTTGGCATCCTCAAACCTCTTGAGAAACGCCAAGATGGTGACCTCGGGAAAAAAGCCAAAAAATAGGTCAAGTCCAAAAAAAAGAAGAAGCCTACAGTACCTGCTATTCTCAGGCGGTCTCCCATCCAGGCCCAACCCTGCTGAGCCTCTGAGATTAGGCGATTTCAGGGTGATATGACCTTAGGCAATCTTCTTTGGCACCCTCAACCCTCTTGAGAAAAGCCAAGATGGTCACCTCGGGAAGCAAGCCAAAAAATAGGTCAAGTCCAAAAAAAAAAAGAAGCCTACGGTACATGGTATTCATATGGCGGTCTCATATCAAAGTACCAACCAGGCACGACCCTGCTTAGCCTCTGAGACCAGACTAAATCAGGTGGTTTCAGGGTTATGTGGCCGTAGGCAATCTCCTCTGGCACCCTCAACCCTCTTGAGAAACGTCAAGATGGTCACCTCGGGAAACAAGACAAAAAATAGGTCAAGCCCAAATAAAAAAAAAAAGAAGAAGCCTACGGAACCTGGTATTACCAGGCGGTCTCCCATCCAGGCCCGACCCTGTTTAGCCTCCGAGATTGGGGGCTTTCAGGGTGATATCGCTGTAGGCAATCTCCTTTGGCACCCTTAACCCCCTTGAGAAACGCCAAGATGGTCACCTCGGGAAACAAGCCAAAAAATACGTCAAGTCCAAAAAAAAAGAAGCCTGCGGCACCTGGCATTCCCAGGCGGTCTCCCATCCAGGTACTAACCGGGCCCGATCCTGCTTAGCCTCCGATACCAGACGAGTCAAGTCCAAAAAAGAAGAAAACGGCACCTGGTATTCCCAGGTGGTTTCCTATCCAGGTACTAACCAGGCCGGACCCTGCTTAGCCTCCGAGATCAGATGAGATTGGGTGCTTTCAGGGTGTGTGGCCGCAGGAAATCTCCTTTTGGCACCCTCAACCCTCTTGAGAAATGCCAAGATGGTCACCTTGGGAAACAAGCCAAAAAATGGGTTGAGTCCAAAAAAAAACAGAAAAAAAACAAAGACCCTGCTTAGCCTCCGAGATCAGATGAGATTGGGCGCTTTCAGGGTGATGTGGCTGTAGGCAATCTTCTTTAACACCCTCAAGCCTCTTGAGAAACGCCAAGATGGTCACCTCGGGAAACAAGCCAAAAAGTAGGTCAAGTCCAAAAAAAGAAAAGAAGCCTACGGCATCTGGTATTCCCAGGCAGTCTCCCATCCAGGTACTAACCAGGCCTGACTCTGCTTAGCCTCTGAGGTCAGACGAGATTGGGTGCTTTCAGGATGATTTGGCTGTAGACAGTCTCTATTGGCACCCTCAACCCTCTTGAGAAACGCCAAGATGGTCAAATCGGAAAACCAGACAAAGAATAGGTCAAGTCCAAAAAAAAAAAAAAAAAAGCAGCCTACGGCACCTGATATTCCCAGGCTATCTCCCATCGAGATACTAACCAGGACCGACCCTGTTTAGGCTCGGAGATGAGATGAGATCCGGCGCTTTCAGGGTGATGTGGCCACAGGAAATCTCCTTTGGCACCCTCAACCCTCTTGAGAAACGCCAAGATGGTCACCTCGGGAAACAAGCCAAAAAATAGGTCAAGTCCAAAAAAATAAATAAAAAAGAAGCCTACGGCACACCCATCGAGGTACTAACCAGGCCCGACCCTGCTTAGCCTCTGATACCAGACGAGTCAAGTCCAAAAAAAAGAAGAATACGGCACCTGGTATTCCCTGGAGGTCTCCCATCCTGGTACTAACCAGCCCGACCCTGCTTAGCTTCCGAGATCAGATGAAATTGGGCACTTTCAGGGTGATGTGTCCATAGGCAATTTCCTTTGGCACCCTCAACCCTCTTGAGAAATGCCAAGATGGTCACCTCGGGAAACAAGCCTAAAAATAGGTCAAGTCCAAAAAAAAATAAGCCTGCGGCAGCTGGTATTTACAACCTGTCTCCCATCCAGGTACTAACCAGGACCAACCCTGCATAGTTTCCAAGATCAGATGAGATCGGGCACTTTCAGGGCAGTGTGGCTGTAGGCAATTTCCTTTGGCACCCTCAACCCCCTTGAGAAATGCAAAGATGGTCACCTCGGGAAACAAGCCAAAAAGTAGGTCAAGTCCAAAAAAAAAAAAGAAGCTTAGGGCACCTGATATTCTCAGGCGGTCTCGCATCCAGGTACTAACCAAGCTCGACCCTACTTAGCCTGCAAGATCAGACAAAATCGGGCCCTTTCATGGTGATGTGGCCGTAGACAATCTCCTTTGGCACCCTCAACCCTCTTGAGAAACGCCAAAATGGTCACCTCGGAAAAGAAGCCAAAAAATAGGTCGTCCAAAAAAAAAGGTATGCTCAGGCGGTCTCCCATCGAGGTACTAACTAAGCCCGACCCTGCTTAGCCTGCAAAATCAGACGAGATCAGGCATTTTCAGGGTAATGTGGCCGTAGGCAATCTCCTTTTGCACCCTCAACACTCTTGAGAAAAGCCAAGATGGTTACCTCAGGAAACAAGCCAAAAAATAGGTCAACTCCAAAAAAAAAAGAAGTCAACGGCACCAGGAATTCCCAGGCGGTCTCACATCCAGGTACTAACCAGGCTGGACGCTGCTTAGCCTCCGAGATCAGACAAGACCGGGCGCTTTCAGGGTGATGTGGCCATAGGCAACCTCCTTTGGCACCCTCAACCCTCTTGAGAAATGCCAAGATGGTCACCTCGGGAAACAAGCCAAAAAATGGTCAAGTCCAAAAAAAAAAAAAAGAAGATGCCTATGGCACTGGTATTCCCAGGCGGTCTCCCATCCAGGTACTAATCAGGCCCGACGGTGCTTATCCTCCGAGGTCAGACAAGATCAGGTGCTTTCAGGGTGATATCGCCATAGGCGATCTCCTTTGGCACCCTCAACCCTCCTGAGAAATACCAGGCGGTCTCCCATCCAGGTATTAACCAGGCCCGACCCTGCTTAGCCTCTGAGATCAGATGCTTTCAGGGTGATGTGTCCGTAGGCAATTACCTTTGGCACCCTCAACCCTCTTAAGAAATGCCAAGGTGGTCACCTCGGGAAACAAGCCAAAAAATAAGTCAAGTCCAAAAGAAAACAAAAAGAAGCCTACGGCACCTGGTATTCCCTGGCGGGCTCTCATTCAGGTACTAACCAGGACCGACCATGTTTAGCCTCCGAGATCAGGCAAGACCAGGTACTTTCATGGTGATGTGGCCGTAGGCTATATTCTTTGGCCTATGGCACATAGCATTACCATGCAGTCTCCCATCCAGGAACTAACCAGGCCCGACCCTGCTTAGCCTCCGAGATCAGATGCTTTCAGGGTGATGTGTCCATAGGCAATTTCCTTTGGCACCCTCAACCCTCTTAAGAAATGCCAAGGTGGTCACCTCGGGAAACAAGCCAAAAAAATAAGTCAAGTCCAAAAGAAAAAAAAAAAAAAGAAGCCTACGGCACCTGGTATTCCCAGGCGGTCTCCCATTCAGGTACTAACCAGGACCGACCATGTTTAACCTCCAAGATCAGACAAGACCGGGCGCTTTCATGGTAATATGGCCGTAGGCTATATCTTTTGGCCTACGGCACATGGTATTACCAGGCGGTCTGTCATCCGAATACTAACCATACTCGACCATGCTTAGCCTCCGAAATCAGACAAAAACAGGTGCATTCAGGGTGATGTGGCCAGAGGCAAGCTCCTTTCGCACCCTCAACCCTCGTGAGAAACGCTAAGATGATCACCTCGGGAAACAAGCCAGAAAATAGGTGAAGCCCCCCAAAAAAAGGAAGCCTATGGTCTCCCATCCAGGTACTAACCAGGCCCAAGCCTCCGAGATCAGATCAGGCACTTTCAGGGTGATGTGGCCGTAGGCCATCTCTTTTAGCACCCTCAAGCCTCTTGAGAAACGCCAAGATGGTCAACCTCGGGAAACAAGCCAAAAAATATGTCAACTCCAAAGAAAAAGAAAAAAAAGAAGTCAACGGCACCAGGAATTCCCCGGCGGTTTCCTATCCAGGTACTAACCAGGCCTGACGCTGCTTAGCCTCTGAGATCAGACGAGACCGGGTGCTTTCAGGGTGATGTGGCCGTAGGCAACCTCGTTTGGCACCCTCAACACTCTTGAGAAATGCCAAGATGATCACCTCGGGAAACAAGCCAAAAAATAGGTCAAGTCCAAACAAAAAAAAAAAGAAGCCTACGGCAAGTAGTATTCCCAGGCGGTCTCCCATCCAGGTACTAAACAGGCATGACCCTGCTTAGCCTCCAAGTTCAGACGAAATCGGATGCATTCAGGGTGATGTGGCCATAGGCAATCTCCTTTCCCACCCTCAACCCTCTTGAGAAACACCAAGATGATCACCTTGGGAAACAAACCAAAAAATAGGTCAAGTCCAAAAAATAAGAAAAAAAGAAGCCTACGGCACCTGGAAACTGAAGGGCGGTCTCCCATCCAGGTACTAACCAGACCTGACCCTGCTTGGCCTCCAAGATCACACGAGATCGGCGCTTCCATGGTGATGTGGCCGTAGCCATCTCGATTGGCACCCTCAACCCTCTTGAGAAACGCCAAGATGGTCACCTCGGGAAACAAGCCAAAAAAAAGGCCAGGTCCATAAAAAAACAAAAGAAACCTACAGCACCTGGTATTCCCATGCGGTCTCCCATCCAGGTACTAACCAAGCCCTACCCTGCTTAGCGTCTGAGATCAGGCACTTTCAGGGTGATGTGGCCATAGGCAATCTCTTTTTGCACCCTCAGCCCTCTTAAGAAACGCCAAGATGGTCACCTCAGGAAACAAGCCAAAAAAATAGGCCAAGTCCAAAAAAACAAAAGAAGCCTACGGCACCTGGTATTCACAGGCTGTTTCCCAGCTAGTTACTACCCATGCCTGACCCTGCTTAGCCTCCAAGATCAAACGCTTCCAGCATGATGTGGCCATAGACAATCTCCTTTGGCACCCTCAACCCTCTTGAGAAATGTCAAGATGGTCACCTCAGGAAACAAGCCAAAATACAGGTCAAGTCCAAAAAAAAAAAAAAAAGAAGCCTACAGCACATGGTATTCCCAGGCGGTCTCCCATCCAGGTACTAACAAGGCCCGACCTTGCTTAGCGTCAGAGATCAGAAGAAATTGGGTGCATTCAGAGTGATGTGGCCATAGGCATTCCCCTTTCACACCCTCAACCCTCTTGAGAAATGCCAAGATGATCACCTCGGGAAACAAGCCAAAAAATGAGTCAAGACCAAAAAAAAAAAGAAGCCTACAGCACCAGGTATTCCCAGGTGCTCTCCCATCCAAGTACTAACCAGGCCCAACGCTACTTAACCTCCAAGATCAGACGAAATAGGGTGCTTCCATGGTGATTTGGCCGTAGACAATCTCCCTTGGCACCCTCAACCCTCTTTAGAAACGCCAAAATGGTCACCTCGGGAAACAAGCCAAAAAATAGGTCAAGACGCCTATGGCACCTGGTATTCACAAGCTGTCTCCCAACCAAGTACTTTCCAGGCCCGACCCTGCTTAGCTTCTGAGATTAGACAAAATCGGGCGGTTTCAGGGTGATGTAGCTGTAGGCCATCTCTTTTGGCGCCATCTCTTTTGGCACCATCAACCCTCTTGAGACAAGCCAAGATGGTCACCTCAAGAAAGAAGCCAAGAAATAGGTCAAGTGCAAAATAAAAGAAGCCTACAGCACCTGGTATTCCTAGGCTGTCTCCCATCCAGGTACTAACCAGGCCCGACCCTGCTTAGACTCCGAAATCAGACGAGTTCTGGCGCTTTCAGGGTGATGTGGCCGTAGGCAATCCCTTTTGGCACCCTCAGCCCTCTTGAGAAATGCCAAGATGGTCACCTCAGGAAACAAGCCAAAAAATAGGCAAAGCCCCCCCCAAAAAAAGACGCCTACAGCACCTGGCATTTCCAGGCAGTCTCCCATCCAGGTACTAACCAGGCCCGGCTCTGCTTAGCCTTCAAGATCGGATGAAATCAGGTGCATTCAGGGTGATGTGGCCATAGGCAATCCCCTTTCCCACCCTCAACCCTCTTGAGAAACGCCAAGATGATCACCTTGGGAAACAAGCCAAAAAAAGTCCAAAAAAAAAAGAAGCCTACGGCACCTGGGAGCTGAAGGGCGGTCTCCCATCCAGGCACTGACCAGACCTGACCCTTGGCCTCCAAGATCAGACAAGATCGGGCACTTTCTGGGTGATGTGGCCGTAGCCAGTCTCTTTTGGCACCCTCAACCCTCTTGAGAAACGCCAAGATGGTGTCCTCGAGAAACAAGCCAAAAAATAAGTCAAGTCCAAAAAAAAAAAAAGAAAGAAGCCTACGGTAGCTGGCACTCCCAGGCGGTGTCCCATCCAGGTACAAACCAGCCCCGACCCTGCTTAGCCTCCAAGATCTGGTGCTTTCAGAGTGATGTGGCCGTAGCCAATCTTCTTTGGCACCCTCTTGAGAAACGCCAACGGGAAACAAGCTGAAAAATAGGTCAAGTCCAAAAAAAAGAAAAAAAGAAGCCTAAGGCACCTGGTATTCCCAAGCTGATTCCAGGTACTAACAAGGCCCGACCCTGCTTAGCCTCCGAGATCAGGTGCTTTCAGGGTTATGTGGCCATAGGCAATCTCATGTGACACCCTCAACCCCCTTGAGAAATGCCAAGATGGTCACCTCGGGAAACAAACCAAAAAATAGGCCAAGTCAAAAAAAAACAAAAGAAACCTACAGCACATGGTATTCCCATGCGGTCTCCCATCCAGGTTCTAACCAGGCCCGACCCTGCTTGGCCTCTGAGATCAGAAGCTTTCAGGGTGATGTGGCCATTGGCAATCTCTTTTGGCACCCTCAGCCCTCTTGAGAAACGCCAAATTGATCACCTCGGGAAACAAGTCCAAAAAAAAAAAAAGAAAGAAGCCTACGGTAGCTGGCACTCCCAGGCGGTGTCCCATCCAGGTACAAACCAGCCCGACCCTGCTTAGCCTCCAAGATCTGGTGCTTTCAGAGTGATGTGGCCGTAGCCAATCTTCTTTGGCACCCTCTTGAGAAACGCCAACGGGAAACAAGCTGAAAAATAGGTCAAGTCCAAAAAAAAGAAAAAAAGAAGCCTAAGGCACCTGGTATTCCCAAGCGGAATCCAGGTACTAACAAGGCCCGACCCTGCTTAGCCTCCGAGATCAGGTGCTTTCAGGGTTATGTGGCCATAGGCAATCTCATGTGACACCCTCAACCCCCTTGAGAAATGCCAAGATGGTCACCTCGGGAAACAAACCAAAAAATAGGCCAAGTCAAAAAAAACAAAAGAAACCTACAGCACATGGTATTCCCATGCGGTCTCCCATCCAGGTTCTAACCAGGCCCGACCCTGCTTAGCCTCTGAGATCTGAAGCTTTCAGGGTGATGTGGCCATTGGCAATCTCTTTTGGCACCCTCAGCCCTCTTGAGAAACGCCAAGTTGATCACCTCGGGAAACAAGACCAAAAAAAAAAGAAGCCTACGGCACCAGGTATTCCCAGGTGGTCTCCCATCCAAGTACTAACCAGGCCCAACCCTACTTAACCTCCAAGATCAGACGAAATAGGGCGCTTCCATGGTGATGTGGCCGTAGACAATCTCCTTTGGCACCCTCAGCCCTCTTTAGAAACGCCAAGATGGTCACCTCGGGAAACAAGCCAAAAAATAGGCCAAGTCCAAAAAAACAAAAGAAGCCTACGGCACCTGGTATTCTTAGGCGGACTCCCATCCATGTACTAACCAGGCCCACCCCTGCTCAGCCTCTGAGATCAGACAAGATTGGGCGCTTTCACAGTGGTGTGGCTGTAGGCATTCTCCTTTGGCACCCTCTTGAGAAACGCCAAAATGGTCACCTCGGGAAATAAGCCAAAAAATAGGTCAAGTCCAAATAGAAAAAAAATAGGAAGCCTACGGCACCTGGTACTCCCAAGCGGAATCCAGGTACAAACCAGGCCCGACCCTGCTTAGCCTCCGAGATCAGTCACTTTCAGGGTGATGTGGCCATAGGCAAACTCATGTGGCACCCTCAACCTTCTTGAGAAATGCCAAGATGGTGACCTTGGTAAACAAGCCAAAAAATAGGTCAAGTCCAAAAAAAAAGAAGCTTACGGCACATGGTATTCCCAGGCTGTCTCCCATCCAGGTACTAACCAGGCCCAACCCTGCTTAGCTTCTGAGATCAGGTGCTTTCGGGGTGATGTGGCCGTAGGCAATCTCCTTTGGCCCCCTCGGCCCCCTCAACCCCCTTGAGAGACGCCAAGATGGTCACCTCAGGAAACAAGCCAAAAAATAGGTCAAGTCCAAAAATACGGAAGCCTACGGCACCTGGTATTCCCATGCGGTCTCCCATCCAGGTACTAACCAGGCTCGCCTCCGGGATCAGACGAGATCTGGCGCTTTCAGGGTGATGTGGCAGTAGGCAATCCCTTTTGGCACCCTCAACCCTCTTGAGAAATGCCAAGATGGTCACCTCGGGAAACAAGTGTAAAAATAGGTCAAGCCCTAAAAAAAAAAAAAAGAAGCCCAGGCGGTCTCCCATCCAGGTACTAACCAGCCCCAACCCTGCTTAGCCTCCGAGATCTGGTGCTTTTAGGGTAATGTGGCTGTAGCCAAACTTATTTGGCACCCTCAACCCTCTTGAGAAACACCAAGATGTTCACCACGGGAAACAAGCCGAAAAATAGGTCAAGTCCAAAAAAAAAGAAAAAAAGAAGCCTACGGCACCTGGTATTCCTAAGCGGAATCCATGTACTAACCAGGCCCGACCCTGCTTAGTGTCCGAGATCAGGTGCTTTCAGGGTGATGTGGCCATAGGTAATCTCATGTGGCACCCTCAACCCTCTTGAGAAACGCCAAGATGGTCACCTCGGGAAACAAACCAAAAAATAGGCCAAGTCAAAAAAAAACAAAAGAAACCTACAGCACATGGTATTCCCATGCGGTCTCCCATCCAGGTTCTAACCAGGCCCGACCCTGCTTGGCCTCTGAGATGAGAAGCTTTCAGGGTGATGTGGCCATTGGCAATCTCTTTTGGCACCCTCAGCCCTCTTGAGAAACGCCAAATTGATCACATCGGGAAACAAGTCCAAAAAAAAAAAAAGAAAGAAGCCTACGGTAGCTGGCACTCCCAGGCGGTGTCCCATCCAGGTACAAACCAGCCCCGACCCTGCTTAGCCTCCAAGATCTGGTGCTTTCAGAGTGATGTGGCCGTAGCCAATCTTCTTTGGCACCCTCTTGAGAAACGCCAACGGGAAACAAGCTGAAAAATAGGTCAAGTCCAAAAAAAAGAAAAAAAGAAGCCTAAGGCACCTGGTATTCCCAAGCGGAATCCAGGTACTAACAAGGCCCGACCCTGCTTAGCCTCCGAGATCAGGTGCTTTCAGGGTTATGTGGCCATAGGCAATCTCATGTGACACCCTCAACCCCCTTGAGAAATGCCAAGATGGTCACCTCGGGAAACAAACCAAAAAATAGGCCAAGTCAAAAAAAACAAAAGAAACCTACAGCACATGGTATTCCCATGCGGTCTCCCATCCAGGTTCTAACCAGGCCCGACCCTGCTTAGCCTCTGAGATCTGAAGCTTTCAGGGTGATGTGGCCATTGGCAATCTCTTTTGGCACCCTCAGCCCTCTTGAGAAACGCCAAGTTGATCACCTCGGGAAACAAGACCAAAAAAAAAAGAAGCCTACGGCACCAGGTATTCCCAGGTGGTCTCCCATCCAAGTACTAACCAGGCCCAACCCTACTTAACCTCCAAGATCAGACGAAATAGGGCGCTTCCATGGTGATGTGGCCGTAGACAATCTCCTTTGGCACCCTCAGCCCTCTTTAGAAACGCCAAGATGGTCACCTCGGGAAACAAGCCAAAAAATAGGCCAAGTCCAAAAAAACAAAAGAAGCCTACGGCACCTGGTATTCTTAGGCGGACTCCCATCCATGTACTAACCAGGCCCACCCCTGCTCAGCCTCTGAGATCAGACAAGATTGGGCGCTTTCACAGTGGTGTGGCTGTAGGCATTCTCCTTTGGCACCCTCTTGAGAAACGCCAAAATGGTCACCTCGGGAAATAAGCCAAAAAATAGGTCAAGTCCAAATAGAAAAAAAATAGGAAGCCTACGGCACCTGGTACTCCCAAGCGGAATCCAGGTACAAACCAGGCCCGACCCTGCTTAGCCTCCGAGATCAGTCACTTTCAGGGTGATGTGGCCATAGGCAAACTCATGTGGCACCCTCAACCCTCTTGAGAAATGCCAAGATGGTGACCTTGGTAAACAAGCCAAAAAATAGGTCAAGTCCAAAAAAAAAGAAGCTTACGGCACATGGTATTCCCAGGCTGTCTCCCATCCAGGTACTAACCAGGCCCAACCCTGCTTAGCTTCTGAGATCAGGTGCTTTCGGGGTGATGTGGCCGTAGGCAATCTCCTTTGGCCCCCTCGGCCCCCTCAACCCCCTTGAGAAACGCCAAGATGGTCACCTCAGGAAACAAGCCAAAAAATAGGTCAAGTCCAAAAATACGGAAGCCTACGGCACCTGGTATTCCCATGCGGTCTCCCATCCAGGTACTAACCAGGCTCGCCTCCGGGATCAGACGAGATCTGGCGCTTTCAGGGTGATGTGGCAGTAGGCAATCCCTTTTGGCACCCTCAACCCTCTTGAGAAATGCCAAGATGGTCACCTCGGGAAACAAGTCTAAAAATAGGTCAAGCCCTAAAAAAAAAAAAAAGAAGCCCAGGCGGTCTCCCATCCAGGTACTAACCAGCCCCAACCCTGCTTAGCCTCCGAGATCTGGTGCTTTTAGGGTAATGTGGCTGTAGCCAAACTTATTTGGCACCCTCAACCCTCTTGAGAAACACCAAGATGTTCACCACGGGAAACAAGCCGAAAAATAGGTCAAGTCCAAAAAAAAAGAAAAAAAGAAGCCTACGGCACCTGGTATTCCTAAGCGGAATCCATGTACTAACCAGGCCCGACCCTGCTTAGTCTCCGAGATCAGGTGCTTTCAGGGTGATGTGGCCATAGGTAATCTCATGTGGCACCCTCAACCCTCTTGAGAAACGCCAAGATGGTCACCTCGGGAAACAAGCCAAAAAATAGGCCAAGTCAAAAAAAAAACCAAAAGAAACCTACAGCACCTGGTATTCCCATGCGGTCTCCCATCCAGGTACTAAACAGGCCCAACCCTGAGTAGCCTCTGAGATCAGATGAGATCGGGAGCTTTCAGGGTGATGTGGCCATAGGCAATCTCTTTTGGCACCCTTATCTCTATTGAGAAACGCCAAGATGGTCACCTCGGGAAGTCCACAAAAATAAAAGAAGCCTTCGGCACCTGGTATTCCCAGGTGGACTCCCATCCATGTACTAACCAGGCCCACCGCTGCCTGGCCTCCGAGATCAGACAAGATCGGGTGCTTTCACAGTGATGAGGCTGTAGGCATTCTCCTTCGGCACCCTCAACCCTCTTGAGAAACGCCAAGATGATCACCTCGGGAAACAAGCCAAAAAATAGGTCAAGTCCAAATAAGAAAAAAAAGAAGCCTACGGCACCTGGTATTCCCAAGCGGAATCCAGGTAGTAACCAGGCCCGACCCTGCTTAGCCTCCGAGATCAGTCACTTTCAGGGTGATGTGGCCATAGGCAAACTCATGTGGCACCCTCAACTCTCTTGAAACCCCAAATATGGTGACCTTGGGAAACAAGCCAAAAAATAGCTTACGTCCAGAAAAATACAAGAAAAAAAGGCCTATGGCACCTGGTGTTTCCTGGTGGTCTCCCATCCAGGTACTAACCAGGCCTGACCCTGCTTAGCCTCTGAGGTCAGGCACTGTCAGGGTGATGTGGCCGTAGGCAAGCTCCTCTTGAGAAATGCCAAGATGGTCACCTCTAACTAACCAGGCCCGACCCTGCTTAGCCTCCGAGATCAGTCACTTTCAGGGTGATGTGGCCATAGGCAAACTCATGTGGCACCCTCAACCCTCTTGAGAAACGCCAAGATGGTCACCTCGGAAACAAGCCAAAAAACAGGTCAAGTCCAGAAGAAAAAAAGAAGCCTACGGCACCTGGTATTCCCAGGCGGTCTCCCATCCAGGTACTAACCAGGCCCAACCCTGCTTAGCAGTAGACAATCTCATTTGGCTCCCTCTTGAGAAACGCCAAGATGGTCACCTTGGGAAACAAGCCAAAAAATGGGTCAAGTCCAAAAAAAAAAAAAATAAGAAGCCTACGGCTCCTGGTATTCCCAAACGATCTCCCATGCAGGTACTAACCACGCCCAACCCTGCTTAGCCATCGAGAGTCAGATGAGATCGGGAGCTTTCAGGATGATGTGGCCATAGCCAATCTCATTTGGCACCCTCAACCCTCTTGAGAAACGCCAAGATGGTCACCTCGGGAAACAAGCCAAAAAATAGGCCAAGTCCAAAAGAAAACAAAAGAAACCTACGGCACCTGGTATTCCCATACGGTCGTACCATCCAGGTACTAACCAGGCCCGCCCCTGCTTAGCCTCTGATATCGGGCTCTTTCAGGGTGTTGTCGCCATAGGCAATCTCATTTGTCACCCTCAACCCTCTTGAGCAATGCCAAGATGGACACCTCAGGAAACAAGCCAAAAAATAGGCCAAGTCCAGAAAAACAAAAGAAGCCTATGGCACCTGGTATTCCCAGGCAGTCTCCCATCCAGGTACTTACCAGTCCCGACCCAGCTTAGCCTCTGAGCTCATGGGCTTTCAGGGTGATGTGGCCGTAGGTAACCTTCTTTGGCATCCTCAACCCTCTTGAGAAACGCCAAGATAGTCACCTTGGGAAACAAGCCAAAAAATAGGTCAAGTCCAAAAAAAAAAGAAGCCTACGGCACCTGGCATTCCCAGGCGGCCTCCCATCCAAGTACTAACCAGGCCCGACCCTGCTTAGCCTCCGAGAGCAGTAGAGATTGGGCGCTTTCAGAGTGATGTAGGCAATTACTTTTGGCACCATCAACCCTCTTGAGAAACGCCAAGATGGTCACCTTGGGAAATAAGCCAAAAAATAAGTCAAGTCCAAAAAAATAAAAAATAAATAAAAAGCAGCATACGGCACCTGGTATTCCCAGGCGGTCTCTCATCCAGGTACGACCCTGCTTAACCTCCGAGAACAGACGAGATCAAGCTCTTATAGGGTGATGTGGCCGTAGGCAATCTCCTTTGGCACCCTAAACCCTCTTGGGATGGTCACCTCGGGAAACAAGCCAAAAAATAGGTCAAGTCCAAAAAAAAAGAAGCCTATGGCACCTGGTATTGCCAGGCAGCCTCCCATCCAGGTACTAACTAGGCCCAACCCTGCTAAGCCTTCAAGATCAGACAAAATCTGGCGCTTTCAGGGTGATGTGGCCGTAGGCAATCTCCTTTGGCACTCTCAACCCTCTTGAGAAATGCCAAGATGGTCACCTTGGGTAACAAGCCAAAAAATAGGTCAAGTTAAAAAAAAAAAAAAAAAGAAAAAAAAAAAGATTCCCATCTTCTGGATGGGAGACTGTAGGTGTCAGGTAGGTCAGTGTAGGTGTCAGTGTATGTGTCAGGTAGGTCAGTGCAGGTGTCAGGTAGGTCAGTGTAGGGGTCAGGGGGTTAATGTAGGGGGCTGGTAGGTCAGTGTAGCAATCAGGTAGGTCAGTTTAGTGGTCAGCATTGATAGACATTGGTGAGGCTGCAGATGGGCACTGATCAGGCAGCAACCAGCAAGTGAGCCTACCCCCCCCCCCATGATGCTGGGCTTGGACTTTAAAATGTGGGATAGTTTATCAAATTTACCACAGAGGAGCAGCCCCTGGTGCATGTGCGCCCTGCCAGATCAGCGTTGTTCTGTTTACATTCAGAACCTATCAATCTTCAGGTCCAGGCCATAAATTTATGGCCTTGACCTGGTGATTGGTTCTGACAAATGACAGAACCTCCTGTGCCTGTGTAATATAAACACAGGCACAGGAAATTATGTCATCTTCTAGCCTGGAGTCCTTTTTTGGTACCAGCGTGAGAGAAGAGAACATTTATTGTGAGTAAAAGGACTACACTGACACCAGATCACATAATTAGGCACATTTAACCCCTTGATCGTAACCCCTCCCCCAGTTAACCCTTTTACTCCCTGTTACAGAGTCATTAGGTGCAGTGTAGAGATTTTTTACTGATCACTGTAATAGTGTCACTGGTGACGTTAGATAGTGTTAGCGGCAGTCTGAGATAGGGTCAGGGTACCCATCATATATTCCCTAATAAAGTTTTACCCCCTGATTGCCCACAGTTAACCCTTTCATTCACTGTCACAGTGTCATTAGTACAGTGTACAGATCTTTTTTCTGATCACTGTATTAGTGTCACAGGTGACGCCAGATAGCGCTAGTGTCAATCCCAGACAGCGTCAGATTGCCTGTCACATATTCACTAATACATTTTATCTGAACTATACTAGCATCCCCAATAGTATAGTGTTCGCAAAAACGTAGCATTAGCAGGATCAGCCCCCCTGTGCCCCCCAAACAAATGAAGTTGTCAGTTGATCACTGTCACTTCTGATACACAATACACAAACTGCAGCATTAGCAGAGCCAGGCCGGATCTCTTCTAGCACTAGCAGGTAAATTTTATTTGTAGTGGTTCAAACAGTCCTTGACAACCAGATGCTTTTTTACCTGTGAGTCACACTAGGTACCTATAAATTTATTGGCCAAAATGTCAAACAAAAGGTACACACTAGTGAAGAGGCTTCAGGATACTGAGCATGACAGATGAGAGCGATGGGGTGTCCTCACTGTCAGAACCAGGCTCAGTTATACGAACCTGTAGAGAGCAGCGGCACCCTGACAAATAGTTCTGATGACAGAGTAATGGCCCCTGCTAAGGTCAGGTGTACCCTACCCCCGTTCCCAGGTTGCTGAGGTGCTGCAATCGCATGATGATTCTCATATGTAGTAGAGTACCAGTACTAGTACTGCTCTACGGCAGACAGAAAAGGGTACTAATTGAGTAACCAAAAGTCAGACTTTTAAGGCATTGAAACAATGGAGAAGCAACAGAAAAAATACTTGTCATAGTATTTATTGAAAAAAGTTCATCATATATTACAATGTTCAAAAAAGGTTAAAAACCTGAAAAAATGATTTGTACAGTGAGCCCTTGTGTGTCTACGCGTTTAGCCGTGAGGCTTCTTCAGGACACAATCAAAGGTTCAGAGACGTAACATAAACACGAAAAGAGCAAATCTCACTATCTGAAATGAGATATATTCCAATTAAAATCAAAGTCAGAAATATTACATAGACATATTGAATCATATTAAATTAAAAAGCATATGCTAGACTATCCACGGAAAACCAGAAGAAACAGAGACACCAACAAAAAGATACCTTCAAATGGACTAGGCCTCCTGTACAAGTTTGCAGTAGCCGGAAGGTTTCAAGAATATAGGATATTTATGGCAAACTGTAAAAAGGTAGATAATGTGCAATTGATTCTAATGAGTAATGTACCAAACAGTGAGTGATTTAGATTTAGTGATTTTGCTTAGGGGGCAAAAAAAAGTACCTACTAGTATGTAACCTTAAAGCAATGCTACAGCAGGGGCAAATGTGCGTCTTGTGTCCAAGGGGGATAGTGACCACTAGAACAGTGACACTAGAAAATTCAGGAGCCAGAGGGGAAAAAATCTTGATAAGGTTCAGCAAAGCTAGTGGCATATAATACAGCCCAGACTAGCATGCACTGCCTGTAGATCAAGGATACAAGAGAGACGACATTAAACACATTGACCAGTTAATAGCCAAAGCCATAGCTGCACGGATAAAGGCAAAAGTACTTACATAGAAGTTGGGCACGGGCTATTTATATTCCCCGAGCACGGGCACGAGCACGGGCTATTTATATTCCCCGGCCGTGTCCCAGCTGACCGCCGAGGTAGAGTCATATGACACACTCACATGGGGACATAATTAGTAAAATGGATTATGGGGATTGTAGGCAGTCTAACGAGCGGACCTCCGCTCGATTAGCGCATACGCACACTAAAAAGAGCAAGAGAAGTGGATTATGGGAATTGTAGGCAGCGTGACGACTGGAGCTCTGCTCAGATCATGCTGATATACAAGCGATAGGGACAGAAGAGCTTGCTAAAATGCAGAGGTGATATGTAAACAACATAGGCAAGGAGTACTGTTGCTGAGAGTACCTATATAATTAAGTTTGAAAGCTATATGGTAGCCCATGGTGGTATTTAAGAGGCCACTGGTGGCATATTAAACATGGTCCTTTATTCTCCTCCAGAAGGGCCTAATCGTCTTGCCAACGTAAAAGGCTCCACAATTGGAAGAGAATGATATATATCACTCCTCTGGTTTGGCAAGTGATATGGTGTCGTAGGGAGTGAGTCTGGCCATTTGGAAGAGAGATAAGGGGTCCCACTAGTAGCAGGTCACAAAAATCACAGGTGCCACACCGAAAGAGGCCCAGTGGATCTTGGGCTCTGACTTCCTATATACTTATTTAGAATACGGTCAGCCAACAAACTATGCCAATGTTTTTGGATTACCGAACGTATTTTCTGATGATGATCGGAGTAAGTGGTTATAAACTGCAGTAGAGTCAGATTTTTTGGGACCCGAGATAAGAATGGTATTCCTGGGTTTAGCCATAGCTTTTTTAAAAGCCTCTTTAAGGCTAGTTTTACTATACCCTCTGGCCAATAACCGTTCATATAGTTGGTCTGCCTCCTGTTTGAAATTGGTATTATTAGAACAGTTGTGTTTAAGGCGCAAATATTGGCCAAAGGGAATACTTTGAATCAGAGGTTGGGGATGTGCACTTAACGCGTGTAAAATTATATTACCCGCAGTAGGTTTCTGATACAATGATGTACTGATCAGGCCATCCACTTTGATATCGATAGTGTTGTCAAGATAGGCAATGGTGGTTAAACTAGATTGCATAGTAAATTTCAAGTTGTAGTCGTTATGACTTAAAATTACCATGAATTCATCAAGTGCTGTTGGTGGTCCCGCCCATAGTAACAAGATGTCATTTATGTAGCGGAACCACCGTAATACAAAGGAAAAAAGGTTGGGATGCTCTTTGTTGGCGAACAAGTCACGTTCCCACCCTCCCAGGTACAGGTTTGCATAAGAGGGCACGTAACACTTGCCCATAGTGACACCCTGTACCTGGAGGAAGTGGCACCCATCAAAGGAAAAAACATTCTTGGTAAGAATGTGAGAAAGTAATTGTAGTACAAAGCCATTCAGGCCTACAGACTTTGGTCACCTTTCACTGAGAAACCTGGCAATGACTTCCATGCTGTCATGGATCTGCCACCTAAGGGTTAACTTAGTCCAGGCAGATTTCAGTGATTGGCAACAGGCTGCCTTATTTAAACACCTCAGCAGCTCTGTGTCCTTGCTGTTTGATCTGCAGCTCTGTGTATGTGTTACCTGAAGATCTGATATCTGCTCCTGTTTGACCCGACTTGTTTTGAGACTGTTTCTATTATGCCACCGCACTGCGCATCGACGTCACGCCTTACACGCCATGCGTGCGGCGTTCTCACTGAGCGCCGTCGTGCCTGGTGTTTTCCACCAGCGGCATATGGGGGTAATTTTGGCGCCAAACACCGCGAGATTTAATCTCTCGGCCCCAGGCGCCTCCCCCCGTTCTTGCACGCCTGCGTGGCGTTTGCTGGTGATTGGCGTGCGTGTCCTCATGTGTCCCATTCGGGGTTGGCTCTTTGCAGGGGTTGGTCATCCCTTCACACACTGCTGGCACCCAGCACTTCACCATAATTTTTATCTCCCAGCACTAGGTAAGACAATGCACTCACTAATATTATTTGGACTTCATTTTCATTTAGGATTCGCATATTACACATCACAATGGATTTTATTGGTTTTGTTTTTCAGGGTTACCACTTTTTGACACAGGCTCTAAATGCTGCCTTCACATCTGACACACATCCTCACATTCACACATATTCCATTCAATCTCATCCCATTCACTTTCACATTTTTTCTAGATACCCCCTCAAGATGTCTCCTAATCACCCACAGAATCCATATCAGGGACCACCACCCTTTGGAATTTTGTCCACCCCCGGTGTTGTCATGTGTGGGGGGGTCCCACTTGCACCGGTCGCTGGCACAGCTCCCGGAAAAGATGCCCCTTGGGGAGCCTCCAGCTTTCACTATTGCGCTCATACTGCATGGTAGTTGTGAGTATTTCTATGGCTAGGGGTCATTCCCAAGTTATATACATTTTTAAAACTTTTCCCATTTTCTACAAGCATTTGACCTTAAAATTTATTATATGTTTTATTTTCAGTTAATACACATTGTCGCTCCTGAAGAGTGGATATGAATACTCCACGAAACGCGTAGAGCTTCTGTATATACAATGTGTAGTACCAATGTAACACAGATATATTTATTATAGATGAACCTCTAACCCTTGTACATGCAATGTGTAATGCCGATATAATACAAATATATGTAACAAATGATGAACTCTTGTGACCCATGTACCCATCTGTATGGAATATTTATCATGTTTTATACAATTATATCCCTTTTTGACCCTTCACTATCGACTGCGCGCTTCATTTAAAGTCCCGCCTTCTCTCTTATATCAGTCCCAGTCTGCTTACCTGTCTGCTGATCCATCCAGTGTGCTCACCTGTCTACGGATCCATCCAGTCTGCTCACCTGTCTGCTGATCTATCCAGCCTGCTGGTCCTGTCTGCTGTGCCGGCCATCTGACCCATCTGCTGTTGATCCTGCCAGGCACTCATACCATTCTGCACTCCTGTGCCACCTGTCTGCTCTACCAGGGGCCGCGAGTCAGATACATAAGGGAGGCCTTCCTCTGCACTATCGGGCTCATCAGTCAGGTACGTGAGAACTTGACAGTATCAAACAGCCATGTCTGAGTCCGAGCGAGGAACCTCCCCCATGGAAGAACTGTGCCGACACCTGGCGGGTTTGACACAAGCTGTTAAAGATCTACAAGAGGAATATACTCGGCTGGAAGAACGAGTTCAAATTCTGTCATCTCCCGCCAACCCTCAAAGCGCTACCTCAGCTGGTATCTCATCCACACCTTCAGTAGTGATGTTACCACCAGAACCAAGGGTACCCACGCCTGAAAGATTTGTGGGTGAACGTAGCAAATACAGAGCCTTTCGTAATGCTTGTGAACTCTATTTTGCCCCACAACCCCGCACCTTTTCTCTGGAAGCAACTAAAGTGGGTTTCGTTATCTCCCTGTTCACCGGTGAACCCCAAGTCTGGGCACATCGCCTTCTCCTCACCACATTCTTTGTCGCTATGTCACAACTTTATGAGGATCTCCAACAGACTGCCACTGCTGAGGCCACATTAAATGCACTTCAGCAAGTACGCAGAGCGTCAGAGGACTATGTGGCCGAGTTCAGCGTTGGAGTTCTGATACCAATTGGAACGATGCGGTCCTTCGTTACCAATTTCGGATGGGACTATCTGATCCTCTAAAGGATGAACTGGCATGAGTAGGGATACCCCAATCTCTGGACCAACTTATTATTTTGTCAATTCAGATTGACCGACGTCTAAGGGAACGTCGCTCCGAAAGATCCATAGGTCAATATCGGCCAACTTGGATGCTACCTAAAGTTCCCAGTTTCTCCAGCCAGACTCCTTCCGCTCCAGTTACTCCGGCTCCGGATTCCTCCGAGCCCATGCAGTTGGGTTTGCTTCGTCCCTCTCTCACCACGGAGAAACGACAGCGCAGGCGAATCAATAACCTCTGTATGTATTGTGGGGGCCCCGGGCATTATGTGAGGTCTTGTCCTGCAAAGATGCGTAAGTGCCTTCCAATCTCTTCAATGCATGTTCCTGTCTTACCTAACCAAGCCTCTCACTTTGCTCTCCCCATCATGTTACAGCTCCCAGGAAAGCATATCCAGGTATCTGTCATAATTGATTCCGGAGCCTGCAGCTGTTTCATAGACTTGACGTTTGCAGCCAAACACCTCATTCCACTTCAACCAAAGACCCAGAGACTAGCCGTACATCTTGCTGATGGCTCTGTCATTAAATCTGGTCCGGTCACACAGGAGACTGTCCCTTTGCTGGCTATCATTGCTTCCCATCACCAAGAGTTTTTACGCCTGGATGCCATTTCATCACCTCTGTTCCCCATCATCTTAGGTATGCCTTGGCTGCAGGCCCATAATCCCCACATCAACTGGGCCACTGGAGAAATCAAATTTCCTTCAAGTTATTGCCAGCAACATTGCCTGCAAGAGGCCTCAGTCAACCCATCACCCTTACTATGCCTTGACACAGATCCTGAATTACGCCAATCAATCCCAGTGACATACCACGATTTTCTGGACGTGTTCAGTAAGAAGGGTGCAGAGACCCTTCCTCCCCATAGATCCTACAACTGCCCTATTGAACTGTTACCAGGGGCTGAGGTCCCCTTCGGAAGGATTTTCCCTTTAACCGAGCTTGAGTTGGGCACGCTGAAGGACTATATTGATGACAACCTTAAGAAAGGATTTGTTCGCCCATCTTCTTCTCCGGCTGGCGCAGGCATCTTCTTTGTTGAAAAGAAGGACCATTCACTACGCCCCTGCGTAGACTATTGAGAATTAAACAAGATTACTGTCAAAAACCGTTACCCACTGCCTCTTGTGCCCGAACTGTTTCAGAGACTGGGAACCGCAGTCATCTTCACTAAACTGGATCTCCGGGGAGCATACAACCTAATCCGTATTCGAGAAGGAGATGAATGGAAGACGGATTTTCGTACCCGATTCGGGCACTTTGAATACCTAGTCATGCCTTTTGGGTTATGCAACGCGCCAGTCACCTTTCAGCACTTTGTCAATGACATTTTTCGTAGCTATCTGGACTTGTACGTCATTTTGTACCTGGATGACATCCTGATTTTCTCCTCCACAGTAGATGACCACCGTAGGCATGTCCGACTTTGCTAACCCGACTCCAGCAGCATGGCCACTACGCCAAACCGGAGAAGTGCGAATTTGAACTTCAGTGTATCCAGTTCTTAGGCCTGATAATCTCTGTTGAAGGCATCAAGATGGACCCCCAGAAAGTCACTGCCATCTTAGATTGGCCAGCTCCTGTGGACAAGAAGGGGGTTCAGCGCTTCATTGGGTTTGCCAACTTCTACCGGAAGTTTATTAGGGGGTTCTCTGCTATTATTGCCCCCATTACTGAATTAACCAAACAAGGAAGCCGATTCCTCTGGTCTCCCAAAGCGCAATTGGCATTTGAAGCCCTCAAAAAACTGTTCACTTCAGCCTCCATCTTGAAGCACCCTGACCCTGCCTTACCGTTTGTTCTTGAAGTTGACGCCTCGGAAGTTGCAGTAGGGGCTGTGCTGTCTCAACGGCAAGGAGCTAAAGCCCTACTTTACCCAGTTGCTTTCTTTTCCCGCAAATTATCTACAGCGGAAAGAAATTATGATGTGGGAGACCGTGAGCTTTTGGCCATCAAGGCCGCATTAGAAGAATGGCGTTACTTACTTGAAGGTGCAGCACATCCCATTCTGGTCTATACGGACCACAAGAATTTGGAATATCTGAGAACAGCAAAGAGATTAAAACCACGGCAGGCAAGGTGGGCACTTTTTTTCTCTAGATTCTCATTCCATATAACGTACAGGCCAGGGTCGAAGAATACAAAACCAGATGCACTCTCACGTATGTTCAACGACTCTGAGAGGTCCACACTTCCAGACACCATCCTTCCCTCAGAACACGTTCTCATACTACAGGAGAATCTGCTATCCTGAATCAAACAGGCTTCTGCTGAGGTTGCTTCGTCTTCTGAAACCAGCTTACAGGCACAGGATGGCCTACTGTGGCATGAAGGTAAAATTGTTGTACCTAAGGACTTAGGGGTGGCAGTATTGGAGCTCTGTCATGACCACAAGCTGGCTGGACACTTCGGTGCCCTGAAGACGGCCGAACTGGTACAACGCACGTTCTGGTGGCCTCAGGTGGTAGATGACTGTAAGAGTTATGTGGAGTCTTGTACTACTTGCTTCCGAAGCAAGAACAGCAAGGTAAAAGCCTGGGGTTTACTGAAGCCATTGCCTGTTCCAGAGAGGCTCTGATGAAGAAGGGTAACCTTCGAAACGCGTTAGCCAGCAGTAGTCCGTACGCCTCCTTCCTGGGACCTGGAAAACTGCTACCACTGGATTAATCGCCGCTGTGGCATATACAAATGCGATTTTTTTCTTCAACCTTTGTGAGTAGATTTTATCTTGTTTTTAATTAATAAATCTGTCAAGGATAATGCACTAGGCTGGTGCGCTCTTTTTTTCTTTCTTTCCATTTGACATTAGGACATCCCATCCTTAAGAGCAGCAAGGCCGAAATCCATAGTCCTTCCTGAACCCTTGGGATCTTTTAGCTAATACACCAGTGCGCAAGAGTATTTTGCTTTTTTGTATATACCTGTTCCAGAGAGACCTTGGAAAATGATCTCAATGGACTTCATCGTGGAACTCCCTCCGGCAGAGGGTTTTTCTACCATCTTCGTGGTGGTGGACATGCTGTCCAAAATAGCCCATTTTTTGCCCATGAAAGGAACACCCTCGGCTGTGGAAGCTGCAAAAATATTCATCAAAGAAATTGTAAGGCTCCATGGAGTCCCAGCCAACATTGTGTCTGACCGAGGTGTCCAGTTCACCTCCAAGTTTTGGAAAGCTCTGTGTGGGTCCCTTGAGATTGAATTGGCCTTCTCCTCCGCATACCACCCTCAGACAAATGGGCAAACGGAAAGAACTAATCAGACGCTGGAGCAGTACCTCCGTTGCTTTTCTTCATTCTCACAAGATGACTGGGTCACTTTACTCCCCATTGCCGAGTTTGCTTATAATAACTCTTCCCATTCTGCCATCAAACAAACTCCATTTTTTGCTAATTACGGCTATCACCCATTCTTCCTGCCTAGTACCATACCTGAATGCTCAATCCATGCAGTCTCTGAAACGATAGATTTCTTCTCTAAAAACAACAAACTATTACAAGAGACCATGACCAAAACACAAGAGTACAATAAAAAGATCTTTGACAGGAAAAAACGAGGAGAACTAATTCTGGAACCCGGTAACCAGGTATGGTTGTCTACAGTGAACTTGAAAATGGCTTGCCCCTCAAGAAAATTGGGCCCTAAGTTTATGAGCCCCTTCCCTGCAAATTGAAAGATCAATGACGTAGCTTATGAGCTGGAATTACCCGATTCACTTAAAGTTCACCCGTCTTCCATGTGACTCTTTTGAAACCTGCTGTTCCGAATCCCTGAGGTGGAGGCAATCTTAGATTGTAGAAGGAGGTACAATCAGGTTCAGTATCTAATTAAATGGAAGGGGTATGGGCCGGAAAATAACTCTTGGGAGCCTGAAAGCAATATTCATGCTAAAGAACTAATGCAATCCTTCAAGAGATCCCATGATGTAAAGTTGGCCCAATTGGGCATCCGGAGGCTGCCCTTTAGGAGGGGGCAATGTCATGGATCTGCCACCTAAGGGTTAACTTAGTCCAGGCAGATTTCAGTGATTGGCAACAGGCTGCCTTATTTAAACACCTCAGCAGCTCTGTGTCCTTGCTGTTTGATCTGCAGCTCTGTGTATGTGTTTCCTGAAGATCTGATATCTGCTACTGTTTGACCCGGCTTGTTTTGAGACTGTTCCTGTTATCCGCCTGCACCTGACCCTTGGCTTGTTTGACAATTCCTTCTGCCTGCTCCTCTTGCACCTTTGCTGCCAGCCTGATTATCGACCCGGCCTGCCTGAGGTTCCAAGACTCTCCTCCAGTCTGCTATACTTACCTACTGCAGCCCTCCAGCTTCAGTCCCAGTCTGCTTATTGGGCTCATCAGTCAGGTACGTGAGAACTTGACACATGCCTAGTTCATGTGGAATTGATGAATATAGGGCCTCGATGTCTATGGCTACCAAAGAGCAATCCGGAGGCACAATGAGGCCATCCAGGCTTCTCAAAAGGTCTGGGGTGTCCTTGATATAAGATGGTAGTGTGATGACATGTGGACGTACGTAGATACTCATCAACAAATTTACTTGCTCTTTCTGTTTTGGAGCCTACACCAGAGACTATGGGGCGTCCTGGTGGATTTGTGGGGTTTTTGTGTATTTTTGGGAGTGAATAAAAGGTTGGAGTTCTAGGGTGAGGGACTTGGATACCCTCAAAGATCTCTCAAGCCATCGGCAAAGGCGGATTGTATGATATCATCGTATTGCTGGTTAAATTTGGTAATAATCTTTTCAGATATAGGTTTGTACCATAGTCTATTTTTAAGAATGTCCCAGCACATGTTTCTGTATTGGAGTTTATTGGAGTAAAAACACTAATATTAAATAATCCTGACTTTGTAACTTTTGATTCCCGTCTAAAGGAGCACATTCAAAATTTCACAAAAGATATTTTAGTGAAAAAAAGAGGACAAACTCTCACGAGATAAACTAGCTTTTGCAGGAAAGTATTCATACAATTGGCCACAAAATAATGGCCAAGGAGGTAATCGTAAGTATGCTAGCTCTCAGAAAAATATAAGAAAATCTAGAGATAGAGCAAGTGATTCAGACTCATCTGCTAACTCTTATATTTCACAGAACTCACGCACATCTGACCGAGGACGATAGAGAGGTCGGGGTTCAAGGAAAAGACCACAAACTGGTGGTGGGTATCAGACAGGCACCGACAAAAAAAGAGCACTGGGTGGCCCTAACCTGACAACAGGTACTAAACACACGGATGTATTACTTACTGACTCCACTCCTATGGTGAAACACTCTATGTTTCCTAGCCAAACACCGGATGTCTCTTCTGAGATTTCTACTATCACCACGTCAGTAACCTCTAAAGCGGAACTTGACACCCGAATATAGATTGTTGACTGTGCCAAATCTTTTGTCTCTTTCAAGACCCATTAGTACAGCGATGGCTGGAGCAATCAAAAAGGACCCAAAAAATGACGCATTGATCAATTTCTTCCCAGTGTCAAAACTCACACTCCTGACACCAATATCAGCACTTATTCACTCTCCAATCCCCCTGTGACCACTCCAATCATAGAGAATACTGAACCAACTGGAGATCACTGCAAATTGGAGGTTATTAATTTGTCCTCTTATCCGCTCAGTACTACACAATACGAGCTACTTCAGCTTGGTCTAAGTTTTTGCCCCAACTCCCTACCAAGCAAATTTGAGATTATCAAAGATCTCTATTTGTTCGCTAGGAAACTCACTTTTAAATGTATGTATGACAATGATCGACGCAATAATCAAACCGAAATCTCTTATCAAGAGATTTGGAAAGATTTTTCTGTTGCTGAGTTTAGGGCCCTCAAAAACTTGGTCCTTCTATTAGAGGAGAGTGAATCCAGTGGAACACTGGAAGATATTCCTGAATCCGATGAGGACTCAGGTCTCCGAATTCAAACGATGGTATACCAAAATTACATCAAATCGCTAGGGGAGGCGGTCAAGAAATAATCTACTCAGTTTCCATCCCTGCACATTAATTCGAATGTGTGAACTTTCCTCACTCAGACTACTAAAGAAATTGAGTCACTACTCTTTCATAAATCGGTCAGGGGGAGGGTTTCCAAGTCCCTCACCCTAGAACTCCAACCTTTTATTCACTCCCTAAAATACACACAAACCCCACAAATCCACCAGGATGCCCCATAGTCTCTGGTGTAGGCTCACAAACAGAAATAGCAAGTAAATTTGTTGATGAGTATCTACGTCCACACGTCATCACACTACCATCTTATATCAAGGACACCCCAGACCTTTTAGAAGCCTGGATGGCCTCATTGTGCCTCCGGGCTGCTCTTTGGTAGCCATTGACATTGAGGCCCTATATTCATCAATTCCACATGAACTAGGCATGGAAGTGATTGCCAGGTTTCTCAGTGAAAGGGGACCGAAGTCCGTAGGCCTGAAACTACTTTCTCACATTCTTACCAGGAATGTTTTTTCCTTTGATGGGTCCCACTTCCTCCAGGTACAGGGTGTCGCTATGGGCACGTGTTGCGCGCCCTCTTATGCGAACCTGTACCTGGGGGGTGGGAACCTGACTTGTTCGCCAACGATGAGCATTTCGACCTTTTTTCTTTTGTATTACGGTACTTCTGCTACATATGTGACATCTTGTTACTATGGGCGGGACCACCAACAGCACTTGATGAATTCATGCCCATTTTAAGTCATACTGACTACAACTTGAAATTTACTATGCAATCTAGTTTACCATTGCCTATCTTGACATCACTATCGATATCACAGTGGATGGCCTGATCAGTACATCATTGTATCGGAAACCCACTGTGTGTAATACAATTTTATACGCGTTGAGTGCACATCCCCAACCTCTGACTCTTTTTTTTTTTTTTTTTTTAATTTGTATTTATTTTCCCATCATGTATCTTGTTTAAGTACAAAAAAAACCCAGAAAAACCCTCCAAAATATATAGCTACCGCTATGCCTTTATTCTTTCTTAATCCCTCTTATCCCCTCCTTTTTATATTATATGTCATTTTGGCTCTGTACCTATTGTTTCTTTCATCTTATCTAGATATATGTCCGAGGTTTTGTATTTTTTCCATCTCTCCCAGAGACTGTTACGCTTATTATCACCTCTTTCCCTGCTTCTCAGCAGGTCCATTTTGTAATAATATCTATTTTCTCTAACCATTCTCTGGTATCTGGTTTTCCACTTTTTAGCCAATATCTAGGGATCAGACCTTTGGCGGCATTCAGAAGACTCTGAACCATTGATCTCATATATTGTTTCCTTGATTTGTTATAAACATGAAAGAGGCAGGTCCATATGTTTTGTTCTATTTTTTCGCCAGTTATTTCCCTTATGTTTTTTAATACTTCATTCCAGTAATCCGCTATTATTGGGCATCCCCACCATATATGTGTCATCATTGCTCTTTGACCGCAACTTCTCCGGCACAGAGATGTTTTTTCTTGTTGATATTTATGTGTTCTTACGGGTGTCAAATACCATCTTGCTACTAGTTTGTAATTCATTTCGATAGTCTTCATATCTCATTATTGTATCCCATTTCTATCATTTTTTCCACTCTTTGATCTTCAAGTTTTAAATAAATTTCTCTTTCCCATTGTTTTATGTACTCAGGTCTTTCTTGTCCATCCAGATCTGCTAATATTCCATATATTCTTGATGTTCCATTTTCAATGATGTTTTATTGAAACAGAGCTTTTCCAGTGAATTTAATTTGTCTTCATCTCTAAGTGGGTGTGGTATTGTGCTTACTAAATGTCTTAATTGACAATAATTCCATTCACTCATCTTCCACCCGTTAATTTCTTCTAGTTCCAATCGTGTTCTAATCCTACCGTTTATAGTGATGTCTTTCAATTGTGGGTTTCTTATTCCTTGGCCTGCAATTATTTCCTTCCCAGGGGTAAAGAAATTCGTTCCTGTGAGTGCTAATAGCGGTGAATTGTGTCTCCATTCATTCTTCGAGTGTACAATGTCCCAAATTTTGAATACATTTTTTGTTATTTCGTGAGTATCTATGTCCAATATTCTAAACTTTCGTGGAATCCATATATTCTCGTGCAGTGTAGTTTTACTTATTGTGTTTTCCATTTCTACCCACTTTTTTTCGCTATTCTCATTTGTCCACTCAAGCATTCGTGTCAGGATAATCGCTTTATAGTACCTGCTTATATCTGGGGTGGCTAATCCTCAGTGCTCCCTTTTCCTTGTGATCTGTGTGTATTTAATTCTTGGTTTTTTATTAAGCCAAATATATTTTAACAAAATTGTTTTAATTGTTTTAAAAAAAACTCTGTGGAATCATTACTGGTAACATCTGGATTTTGTAGATTATTTTTGGAAGGACAATCATTTTAACCACTTCAGCCCCGGAACATTTTACCCCCTTCCTGACCAGAGCACTTTTTACAATTCGGCACTCCCTCGCTTTAACTGCTAATTGCGCGGTCATGCAATGCTGTACCCAAATGAAATTTGCGTCCTTTTCTTCCCACAAATAGAGCTTTCTTTTGATGGTATTTGATCACCTCTGCCGTTTTTATTTTTTGCGCTATAAATGGAAAAAGACCGAAAATTTTGAAAAAAAATGATATTTTCTACTTTTTGTTATAAAAAAAATCCAATAAACTAAATTTTAGTCATACATTTAGGCCAAAATGTATTCGGCCACATGTCTTTGGTAAAAAAAATGTCAATAAGCGTATATTTATTGGTTTGCGCAAAAGTTATAGCGTCTACAAACTAGGGTACATTTTCTGTAATTTACACAGCTTTTAGTTTATGACTGCCTATGTCATTTCTTGAGGTGCTAAAATGGCAGGGCAGTACAAACCCCCCCCAAATGACCCCATTTTGGAAAGTAGACACCCCAAGGAAATTGCTGAGAGGCATGTTGAACCCATTGAATATTTATTTTTTTTGTCCCAAGTGATTGAATAATGACAAAAAAAAAAAAAAAAATTTACAAAAAGTTGTCACTAAATGATATATTGCTCACACAGGCCATGGGCATATGTGGAATTGCACCCCAAAATACATTTAGCTGCTTCTCCTGAGTATGGGGATACCACATGTGTGGGACTTTTTGGGAGCCTAGCCGCGTACGGGGCCCCGAAATCCAAGCACCGCCTTCAGGATTTCTAAGGGCATAAATTTTTGATTTCACGCCTCACTACCTATCACAGTTTTGAAGGCCATAAAATGCCCAGGTGGCACAAAACCCCCCCAAATGACCCCATTTTGGAAAGTAGACACCCCAAGCTATTTGCTGAGAGGCATGGTGAGTATTTTGCAGCTCTCATTTGTTTTTGAAAATGAAGAAAGTCCAGAAAAAAAAAAATTTTTTTTCTTTTTTCAATTTTCAAAACTTTGTGACAAAAAGTGAGGTCTGCAAAATACTCACTATACCTCTCAGCAAATAGCTTGGGGTGTCTACTTTCCAAAATGGGGTCATTTGGGGGGGTTTTGTGCCACCTGGGCATTCCATGGCCTCCGAAACTGTGATAGGCAGTGAAGAGTGAAATCAAAAATTTACGCCCTTAGAAAGCCTGAAGGCGGTGCTTGGTTTTCGGGGTCCCGTGCGCGGCTAGGCTCCCAAAAAGTCCCACACATGTGGTATCCCCGTACTCAGGAGAAGCAGCAGAATGTATTTTGGGGTGTAATTTCACATATCCCCATGGCATGTTTGAGCAGTATATCATTTAGTGACAACTTTGTGCAAAAAAAAAAAAAAATTTGTCTCTTTCCCGCAACTTGTGTCGCAATATAAAATATTCCATGGACTCGACATGCCTCTCAGGAAATAGCTTGGGGTGTCTACTTTCCAAAATGGGGTCATTTGGGGGGGTTTTGAACTGTCCTGGCATTTTATGCACAACATTTAGAAGCTTATGTCACACATCACCCACTCTTCTAACCACTTGAAGGCAAAACCCTTTCTGACACTTTTTGATTACGTGAAAAAATTATTTTTTTTTGCAAGAAAATTACTTTGAAGCCCCAAACATTATATATTTTTTTAAAGCAAATGCCCTACAGATTAAAATGGTGAGTGTTTCATTTTTTTTTTTCACACAGTATTTGCGCAGCGATTTTTCAAACGCATTTTTTGTGGAAAAAACACACTTTTTTAAATTTTAATGCACTAAAACACACTATATTGCCCAAATGTTTGATGGAATAAAAAAGATGATCTTAAGCCGAGTACATGGATACCAAACATGACATGCTTTAAAATTGCGCACAAACGTGCAGTGGCAACAAAATTAATACATTTTTAAAAGCCTTTAAAAGCCTTTACAGGTTACCACTTTAGATTTACAGAGGAGGTCTACTGCTAAAAATACTGCCCTCGATCTGACCTTCGCGGTGATACCTCACATGCATGGTGCAATTGCTGTTTACATTTGACGCCAGACCGACGCTTGCGTTCGCCTTAGCACGAGAGCAGGGGGGACAGGGGTGCTTTTTTTTTTTTTTTTTTTTTTTTTTCTTTATTATTTTTTTGCTTTTTTATCTTATTTTTAAACTGTTCCTTTCATTTTTTTTTTTAATCATTTTTATTGTTATCTCAGGGAATGTAAATATCCCCTATGATAGCAATAGGTAGTGACAGGTACTCTTTTTTGAAAAAATTGGGGTCTATTAGACCCTAGATCTCTCCTCTGCCCTCAAAGCATCTGACCACACCAAGATCGGTGTGATAAAATGCTTCCCCAATTTCCCAATGGCGCTGTTTACATCCGGCGAAATGTAAGTCATAAAATGCTCGTAGCTTCCGGTTTCTTAGGCCATAGAGATGTTTGGAGCCACTCTGGTCTCTGATCAGCTCTATGGTCAGCTGGCTGAATCACCGGCTGCATTCTCAGGTTTCCTGTTGAGACAGGAGAGCCAGAGAAAAACACGGAAGACGGTGGGGGGGGCATTCCCTCCCACTGCTTGTAAAAGCAGTCTAGAGGCTAATTAGCCGCTAGGATTGCTTTTACATGAAAGCCGACCGCTGGCTGAAAAGAATGATACCAAGATGATACCTAAACCTGCAGGCATCATTCTGGTATAACCACTCAAAGTCGTGAATGGTGTACCTGAAGACCAAAAAATGGTTAACAATAAAGCACAGTAAACGGTAAAGTATAAAAAATTGCATACCTGAAAAGCAAACATGATAAAACATAATAACAATAAAACATTGCAGAATAGAATACAGTAAAAAAGAGCAGAACAATAGAGAGAGAATAGAGAGAGAGAATAAAACAACAACTATTTTTTTTTATTTTTGTTTGTGTTTTTTTTGCAAACTTGTAACTTTTATAACTGTAACCGGTTCCAGGTTCGGGTCTCTCAAAATGCGATGGCATCTTGGGAGACCCTGTGAAAGTGCGCCTAGTCTGTGCAATGCTGTACCCTACGCTAATACTCAACTAGTGAATGGTAGCGTTCAAAACATTCACCAATGCAAAGACCAGGATTGTCAGGACAGGATGGACAATAATAGCGGGTGTCACGCCTATATCCGCGCTTGCTGCAGACACAACATCTTTTTGGGGGGGTTTGTTGGGTAGGGGTACTCGGGAGGACATAAAAATGCCTCTCATGCAGCCGACTGCATTTGGTTGGGGATGTGAATGGGGGAAGTACGGGCGCTGCAGAAGCGGTGGGTTCCCAATTAGGATTGGCGAATGCAGCAGGAAGGGCACTATGGGCACGACGGGCCTGTGTTTGTCTTTTTGGTGGCAGCGGGACACTACTTGTGCTTGCCACCTCACCAGCTTGAACTGCACTTATGGGACTCGCCACGTCACCAAGTGTTACTGCAGTGCTGGTTTGACTACGACCGGGGTGTACTAGGCCGCTGGCGCTTGCCAGTTCACCAAAACGCTACCAAAAAAACTGTTAGCGATCGCAGGGATCAGGCCTGACTCTGCGAACGCTGCAGTTATGCGTTTAGTGTTCTGTAAGTGACAGTGATCGATCGATACTGCACTTGAGTGGGCTGGGCTGGGCCGGGCGGAGGGGCAAAACGCAGGTGCTAGTAGGTATCTGGGCTGATCCCGCTAACACTGCGTTTTTGGGAACCCTAAACTGCTGGGGACGCCAGTATAGATCTGATCGGATCAGGTATTGATCCGTTCAGATACTATACCACTAAGGGTGGTGTACGGTGCGTGCGTGGGTGTTAGCGGTACTGGCGCTAACCTGACGCTGCCTGGGGCTGGTGCTTACCAGTTCACCAAAACGCTACCAAAAAAACTGTTAGCGATCGCAGGGATCAGGCCTGACTCTGTGAACGCTGCAGTTATGCGTTTAGTGTTCTGTAAGTGACAGTGATCGATCGATACTGCACTTGGGTGGGCTGGGCGGTGCCGGGCGGAGGGGAAAAACGCAGGTGCTAGCGGGTATCTGGGCTGATCCCGCTAACACTGCGTTTTTGGGAACCCTAAACTGCTGGGGACGCTAGTATAGATCTGATCGGATCAGATATTGATCCGTTCAGATACTATACCACTAAGGGAGGCGTATGCCACGTGCGTGGGTGTTAGCGGTACTGGCGCTAATCTGACGCTGCCTGGGGCGACGCATATCACCACCGGGCGATCAGGGGGCTAAACCTTTATTCGGTAATAAACGGCGGGTGCCCTGACACTATAAAAAATAAACGAACTAACCAGCGTCACCCGTAACAGTTATACGGTGATCAGTGGTGAAAGGGTTAACTAGGGGGCAATCAAGGGGTTAAAACATTTATTCGGTAGTATATGGGGGTCCCTGACGCTATAAAACGCTGACGGCGAACCTATATATTTACGTCCCTAACTAGCGGAACCAGTGACACTAATACAGCGATCAGAAAAATGATCGCTTAGTGACACTGGTGACGGGGGGTGATCAAGGGGTTAAAACTTTATTAGGGGGGGTTAGGGGGGTACCCTAGACCTACAGGGGGCTAACCCTAATTGTCCTAACACTGTAACTGTCACAAACTGACACTATGCAGTAATCAGAAAAAAAAAAAAAAAAAAACCTGCTTGGTGTCAGTTTGTGACAGGGGGGGGGTGATTGGGGGGGGGATCGGGGGCGATCGGGGGGGGGATCGGGGTGTTTAGTGTGCCTGGCATGTTCTACTGTGTTGTGTGTGTGTTGTGCACTTACTTACATGTCATCTCTCCTCGGGCCGGAACGGAAACTCCCGAGCCGAGGAGAGATGACATCACATCCTCTGCCTCTGTGTACTATACAGAGGCAGAGGATGTTTCTCATTGGCTGGGAGCGATCGCGAGGGGGGGGCACGATCGGATGGCCTCCCCCTCGTCTCTCACTTCTCCCAGCCAAAAGCCGACCGCCGCTGGCACCGGGGGGGGTCCGATCGGACCCCCCGCCCGCGGGAAGGCAATCACGTACCAGGTACGTGATTTTGCCTGCCCGTGCCATTCTGCTCACGTATATAGGCGTGAGGCGGTCGGCAAGTGGTTATACATATTTACTCTTCCTATCCATGAAAGTGGTTGTATTCTTAGTTTTTTTGTTTCTTCTTTAACCTCGTTGATCAATGGGATATAGTTTGCCTGATAGATTTTTTCAACTCTTGGGGTTACTTTAATTCCAAGATATTTTAATTCTTTTACCCAGGTGAATGGAAATTCTTTTTGTAGGGACTGGGCTTCCTTTTTCGATAATCCTATGTTTAATATCTCTGTTTTTATTGGGTTAATTTTGAAGTTTGACAGTTCTCCATATTTTTTTTATTTCTTTCAATATGATTGGCAGTGTCGCTCTTGGGTTGGATACATACATCAAGATGTCGTCCACATATGCTGCAATCTTGTGTTCTTTTCCTCCAATTCTCGCTCCTTTTACATCTTGGTTATTACGGAGTGTCGCTAACAGTGGTTCCAATGCCAGTACATATAATAATGGGGAGAGAGGGCAACCTTGCCGTGTTCCATTCTGCATCTCGATTAAAGGAGAGAGTCTACCAATCACCTTTACCATTGCTGTCGGGCCGTTGTATAGATTTGTTATCCACTTCATCATTTTTGTTCCTAATCCCAGATGGCGCAGCGTATCCATCATGAATCCCCAGTCTACCCTGTCAAATGATTTTTCTGCATCCAATGACAGGAATAGAACTGGGGACTCATTTTGCACACTCTTGTGTAGCATCAATATTGTTTTTAGACTGTTGTCCCATCCTTCTCTCCCAGGAACGAATCCAGTCTGGTCAGGGTTAATCCAGAGTGGAATTAGTTTTTTTATTCTAGTAGCCAAAATTTTAGAATATAGTTTTGTGTCTGCGTTCAGTAGTGCAATAGGCCGGTAGCTTGAGCAGTTGGTTTTGTCCTTCCCTTCCTTTGGTAATATTGTGATATGGGCTAATAACGATTCTCGTCTTATTTTTTCTTCTTCCCCTATGGAATTCAAATATTCTTGTAACTTAGGGATCAGCTGTTCTTGAAATTTTTTGTAGTATTTAACCGTGAACCCGTCTGGTCCTGGACTTTTTCCTGCAGGTGTTTCTTTTAATGCCAGTTTTATCGTTTCTTGCGTTATATTTTTTTCCAGCTCTTTTAATTGGTCCATTTTTATTTTTGGTAAATTTGCTTTTTTTAAATACTCTTGTATCTTCTTTGTTCTTGTATCTGCCTCTATACGTATTTCCTGTGCTTTTATTGCATATAGAGAGCTAAAATATTTTTGAAATGCCACCGAAATATCTGTGGTTTTATTTACCACTTCTCCTTTCTCGTTTTTGATCTTCTCGATATAGTTTAAGGACTTCTTTTTTTTTACCAAATTTGCAAGATATTTTCCTGGTTTATTGCCCCATTTGAATTTTTCTTGTACTACTCTGTTGTACTCCCTCCTTTCTTCTTGTTCCATCCACTCCTTTAGTTGTTCTCTTTTTTGGGATAATAACCGGTATGTTTCGTTGTTTGATTGCTTTTTATATTTTCGCTCTAGTTCATATATTTCCTTTATGGTTTGCTGCATGTTTTTTCTTCTTTCTTGTTTTTTTCCTGCCCCAATAGCTATTAGTTTACCCCTGATGACAGCTTTATATGCCTCCCAGATTGTTGCTTTCGATATCCCGGGAGTATCATTTTCCTTAAAGTATCTTTTAATTTCTTCTGTTATGATTTTTTTCCGTCTCACTGTCTTCAATTATATCTTCGTTGATTCTCCATGGGCCTCTCTCAGAGGCTTCTCCTTGTATTTTCATTCTCAGCATTACTGGGCTGTGGTCCGAGGCTGTTATTATTCCTATTTTTGTATCTTCTATTTCCTCCAAATTTCTATGTTCAACCATAATGTAGTCCAACCTGGAGTAACAGTAACGTGTACTGTTGAATAATAGGTGTAATCCTTTGTGCTTGGGTGCTGGATTCTCCAAGTGTCAATTAATTGATGTTCGTATAGTTTTCTTTTTAATTTCTTTAATTGTCTCACTTCTCTGTCAGTTGCTGTGGAGGTACTGTCCATTTTATGGTCCATGCTAAAGTTAAAGTCTCCAGCCAATATTAATTTGCCTTGTTTAAATTCCGTTAATATTTTTAATATATCTATCAGGTATTTTTTGGGGTTCTTGTTGGGGCAGTAAACGTTAGCAAGTGTATATTTTACCCCCTGTATGGTACCTGTAATAAAGAGGAAACGTCCCTCCGGATCCGCTTTTCTTTGTTCTATTAAGAAGCGTAGATTTTTCCCTATTCCAATGGCTACTCCTTTGGCCCTTCTTATTGGTGAATCTCCCTGGTACCATGTTGGTATACTTCTAGAGTAGATTTTGGTATTTGAGTTTTGAGTAATGTGTGTCTCCTGCAGGAAGATTATTTCTGCTTTACTTTTATCTAATTCTCGGAGAATAATATTTCTCTTCCCAAGATAATTTAACCCTCGGACATTATAAGACAAAATTTTTTATACTATTTGTACTTTCCATTATTTTTTCTCTTTCTCTTCCACCCTTCCTCCTCCACCCCAGGTATCCCTCCCCCCCGGTCCATTTAGGAGACCGGGAGGGGGGACCACCCGGCCGACGCACGGGGTCTCCCCAGCCTTGTTTCAGGATATTTGAGCAAAAATAACAGCCTATGTAAACCAGACCTCTCCCCCCCCCCCCATTCCCCATCCCCTCATGGAACATGTATAAAGTTGCATGAGTGCAGGGCAAAAAAAAAAAAAAAAAAGAAGGAAACCAACAATTTCTTAATATCTTGTGATAATTTCTTTCTTTTTCACCCTTCTCCTTCCCTTCTCCCTTCTGCCTTCTCACTTCCTCTTCTTGGTGTTTCCTTTAGACCCGCTTTCTTGACTTATTCAATTACACATTTTTTATTTGTTCTATACACATTTCCCTTTCTTTTTATCTTCTGCCCCCTCTTCCCACCTTGCCTTACCTCTTAAGTTTTTTTCTCCCTTATACGCAAGTTCATAGTAAAATCAAAAGTGGTACTTATCTCCTTTGCAGACCGGTGGGTTTCTGAGAGGCTGGGGGACGCCTACTGATACTTGACGATAATCCGTCCACCGACCCTTGTCTTTTGCACTCCCGTTGCTTTCTGAGTTGCTCGAGTGTTACCGAGCGTTCCCGAGTCTACACGAACATAGTCGGCTCCATTCGGGTCTCGGGTATACCCGCCGTCCTCTCGCTTCTCTCCTCCAATTCACACTCTGGCCGGGTGCTTCTCCCCTTTACCACCACACAACCCAGCACGGCTCTGAAGCCGGTGGCCGCAAGCAGCGACACAGACTGACCACCGAAGGAACACCGCCGCCACCGCCGGTACGACCAGGAGTTTTTCGGTCCCCCAAGCTCTAAGGCTCCCTCTCTTCTGGTAAGCTTGTCCGGCTAGCGGTATCCTCAAGAAGCAGCAGGGGAGATAGATGGAAGCCACAGCCGAAATCTCTACAGGGGTTGTGGACGAGGAGAGCTGCTAACGCCCGCTCATCAGCCTGTTATTCATCTCAGCTGCAGGAAGGGAGACCTCAGGATCCTCACGGCGTGCAGCATGACGCCATTACCAGACTCCTCCCTCCATCGAAGACGCCCCCCCAACCTCTGATTCAAAGTATTCCCTTTGGCCAATATTTGGCCAAAGGGAACTGTTCTAATGATACCAATTTCAAACAGGAGACAGACTGACTATATGAACAGTTATTGGCCAGAGGGTACAGTAAAACTAGCCATAAAAAGGCTTTTAAAAAAGCTATGGCTAAACCCAGGAATACCATTCTCTTCCCGGGTCCCAAAAAATCTGACTCTACCGCAGTGAGGTTTATAACCACTTACTCCGATCATCATCAGCAAATACGTTCGGTAATCCAAAGACATTGGCATATTTTCTCGAGGAGGAAACTTTGACCAAAGAGTCCTCCAAAGAAAGACCCCATGGATACATAGTTTGCAGGCCACTATACACCCGGGCCTAAATGACATGATGAGCTTTAGACCTTTTCTTTAAGAGATTCATGTCTTTGATTCCCACATAACACATGTCGGCCCCCCGCACATCCTGCTCCCCCTTCTCCCTTCCCTTTCCCTTGTCGCCTACCCTGTTTTTTCCAGTATGTTTTTGCCTACTTGATTATGATATATTTATCTTCGCTCTATTTCACAGTGGCTGTCTAACTAACAAGTAAGGGATCTCATTAATGGATCAATGAGATATCACATGATGTCTAGTAATGTATTCTTACTACGAGTTTTGTTTTTGGCAGTGTTTCACGCCAACCACTCCAATTTCACCTTTAAACAATGGAATAAGATATATGAATATCTATGTAATTAATCTACAAAATGTTCATATGTACTGTTGTTTTATTCAGCCTATGCTTTTTATCCACAGGATCCACTAGTGACAGTATCTGGTGCCCACACAGAAGATATCTTCCTTTTGCCTTATGTTGTTTTATATAGGTACTCTCAGCAACAGTACTCATTGCCTATGTTGTTTACACATCGCATCTGCATCTTAGCAAGCTCTTCTGTCCCTATCGCTTGTATATCAGCGTGATCTGAGCGGAGCTCCGCTTGTCACGCTGTCTACAATTCATATAATCCACTTCTCTTGCTCTTTTTTAGTGTGCGCATGCGCTAATCTAGTGGTGGTCCGCTCGTTAGACTGCCTACAATCCCCATAATCTATTCTACTAATGATGTCCCGGCGCGAGTGCGTCATATGACGCTACCTCGGCGGTTAGTTGGGACACGGCTGGGGAATATAAATAGCCGTGCTCATACAGGGATGCGGTGTACAGCACCCGGCTGTCTCCCAGGGGCACACTTTTTCTGTCCAACCTCTGTGTAAGTACTTTTGCCTTTATCTGTGCAGCTATGGCTTTGGCTATTAACTGGTCAATGTGTTTAATGTCGTCTCTCTTGTATCCTTGATCTACAGGCAGTGCATGCTAGTCTGGGCTGTATTACATGCCACTAGCTTTGCTGAACCTTATCAAGGTTTTTTCCCCTCTGGATCCTGGATTTTCCAGTGTCACTGTTCTGGTGGTCATTTGCCCCTGCTGTAGCATTGCTTTAAGGTTACATACTAGTAGGTACTTTTTTTTGCCCCCTAAGCTATCTAAATCACTCACTGTTTGGTACATTACTCATTAGAATCAATTGCACATTATCTACCTTTTTACAGTTTGCCATAAATATCCTATATTCTTGAAACCTGCCGGCTACTGCAAACTTGTACAGGAGGCCTAGTCCATTTGAAGGTATCTTTTTGTTGGTGTCTCTGTTTCTTCTGGTTTCTCATGGATAGTCTAGCATATGCTTTTTAATTTATTATGATTCAATATGTCTATGTATTATTTCTGACTTTGATTTTAATTGGAATATATCTAATTTCAGATAGTGAGATTTGCTCTTTGCGTGTTTATGTTACGTCACTGAACCTTTGATCGTGTCCTGAAGCAGCCTCAGGGCGAAACGCGTGGATGCACAAGAGCTCACTGTACAAATCATTTTTTCATGTTTTTAACCTTTTTTGAACATTGTACTATATGATGAACTTTTTTCAATAAATACTATGACAAGAATTTTTTCTGTTGCTTCTCCATTGTTTCCATGCCTTAAAAGTCCGACTTTTGGTTACTCAATTAGTACCCTTTCCTGTCTCCCTTAATTTGTGGATGTGGCATCAGGAGTGCTTCCCCTTCCCATTTTACTGCTCTACCTTCTGGTGAACTGGTGAGCACCAGCGGCCTAGTACATTCTGGTCGTAGACAAATCATCACTGCAGTAACACTTGGTGCCATGTCAAGTCCCATAAGTGCAGTTCAAGCTGGTTTAAGAGATGCCCCTCTTAAATCACTTGAACCAAAAATTTGCAGCCTTGTATAGGCCCCAACAAGCTTTTTGCTTAGATGAGTCCCTAAATAAGTTTCCCGGCTGCCTTTTTTTCAAACAGTTTCTCCCCAGCAAGCATGCTAGATATGGCGTCAAAATGTATAAGCTCTGTGACAGGGCAATAGGCTATACATGGACTTTTCTGATTTACGAGGGAATAGATAGCTGGGTGGAGCACCGCAACTGCCCAGACTACATAGGGAGCAGCGGTAAGATTGTTTGGGAATTGGTGTCACCCTTATTTGGAAAGGGGTACCACTTATATGTGGACAATTATTACACAAGCGTGACACTATTTAGACACCTTTTTGAATTCGGAATTGGCGCATGTGGCGTCGCGTGACCTAATCGCCGGGGCTTTCCCCAAACAGCTTGCAAGTGCCCCACTTAGATGGGGGGAGAGAGCCTGTTTAAAATGTAATGAATTGCTTGCAGTGAAGTAGAAGGACAAATGTAGCACTTTCGTTCTGTCATCCATTTATGCAGATACGACAGTCGAAACTGCAACGGCAACTGGTGTTGTTGAGAAGCCCCTCTCTGTCCATGACTACAACCTTAACATGGGAGGGGTGGACTACAAGGACCAGATGATGGGGCCATACTTAATACGATTTGTACTAGATGCTGGTACAAGAAAGTGTCTGTATAGTTACTTCAATTGGCTCTGTACAACAATTATATACTACACAAAGCGTCAGGAAAAATTGGATCCTTCCTAAAATTTAAGGAAGAGATCATCACAGCCCTTTTGTTTCCAGAAGGTGCTGTGTCCTATTTCCCAATCCAGATGCAGTGAGCCGGCTACATGAGAGGCATTTTCCGAAAGTCCTCCCTGGTACCCCTACCCAAAGAGGACTCCAAAAAAGATGTTGTGCCTGTAGTAAACGTGGATATAGACACCCACTATTTTTGTCCCTCCTGTCCTGGTCAACCTGGTCTCTCCATCCAGGACTGTTTCCGTGGCTACCACACACTAGTGGATTATTAGTATAGGGTACAGCGCGGCACAGTCACAGGCCAGGTTTTATGTATTACCTTGGGGAGATGCAGACTAGAACACTGTAATCACTGAGCAGCAAATGATATCACCTGTGCTGTATTTCAGTTATCTTGCAAACCTGGCCTGTTAGTGGGCCCTGAGGACAGGGTTGATGACCACTGGTCTAGGGCACACATTCACACAGGGTCTTGAAAGATGTTAGATAGTTAGGAAACTGACACATTTTGAGAGACCCTACCCTGGAACTTTTAACCATTTAACCATTGTTTGCTTTGCAGGTATGCCATTTAGCTGCAGCACTGATCTGTTTGACTGACAGAGTTTGCTTTCAGCATACATAAATCAGTGACTACAATGCTGTAGGAGGTGATTTCACCACTGTAGTTTAAAAAAAGGCATATATGCCGAAGCATAGGGGCTGGGGTGGACAGAGGGTAAATCTCCCCTATGCTTTGGCATATACTGTATTTTTTATTCTTTTTTGGCACAGATTGCTAAAAAAAGGGATTGTTTTATTGAGTTAATGTTTTATTGTTACTGTGTTTTATTGTTAACCATAGTTTGCACTGATCTGTTTATTCTGACAGCAACAGGGTTTGCTTGCAGAATACATAAATCCATGACCACAGCGCTGTAGGATGTGATTTCACCACCGCAGTTAAAAAAAAAATAGCATATATGCCAAAACATGGGGGCTGGGGTGGTCAGAGAGCGGATCGCCCCCATGCTTTGGCTTATATTTTTTTTACTTTTCTTGGCAGAGATTTCTTCGTCCACATCGATTCATGTGAATGGAGGAATCTGTTAGGTTCTCTTTTTTCATTCAGCCCACAGGCTGCATAAAAAAAAGAACATTGCAATATATACCCAACAAGGACCAGCAACGTACTGGTACATTGCTGGACTTGAGTGGTTATTCCGGGATGATGCCTGCAGGTTTTGGCATCATCTTGGTATTGTTTTTTTCAGTTGGCGGTCGGCTTTCATGTAAAAGCAATTCTAGCAGATGACATGGACATTCACTGTATTGTTCATTTAGGCACAAGAGACTCCATTTTGTTCGCACTGTTGAAATGTGTTCTGTAACCCTCACCTAACACACAGACACATCTTCTGCTAGAAGCTCTCCCTGTCTCTACTCCCCCCTCTCAAGGTTTTACTTTTGCACTTGTTCTATTCGCTAGCTTTTAATAATATATTTCTATTTGTTAGCTTTTGATAACATATTTCTATTTGTTAGGTTTTAATAACATCTCACAACACCTCTTTCTTATCTATGTATAAAATAACATGTAATAATACATTTTGGCACTGAACATACATTTTAAACTCTGTGATTGCGTCCTGTGAATCTGTTCCTGTAGCTGCAGTATTAACTTCTGTTTTTAGAGTCCCAATCAGAAATAATTCCATAACAGTTGGCGAGTCATATCAGGAGTTTGGCAGAGTCTCCAGAAGGAACCGCGCTTTGATGGGGATCATCAGGAATGCAGACCTCTAAATACCGGCTAGGTAAGCTGTCCTTAAGCTTGCTATATTTCTGCCTTTCCTATGTATTCTATCTGTCGGTTCTCAAGGAAACCAGACCACTCTCTGACCTTTCTGGTTGGGTAAGGTTTGTGTGTGAATGTGTTTGTGTCCCCCTTCACGGGTTGGACTGTGTATGGATAGGGAGAATCCTGTGCATTGACTCCTTGTGGGCAACCTGGGTCAGAGGCGCATGGTAGGGTCAGATAAAACCCACAGAGAAGAAAAGCGACAAATAGGGTCTATTAATGAGTGTTTTGTCTATTGTCATAAACCCCTTCTATCCACGTAGATAAGTGGAGATTATTCTTGTAAATCTGCAGATTTGCTGTACTATTTGTTTTAGAGGCAAGAGGGTATAGGCATAGTAGAGAAGACTGGGCAGTCATTATGGGCATTAAATTAAATAAGGGAATGAAGGGTATGAGGCCTTCAGAAAATGCTCAGCGCAAGATGAGCGCTAGAGAATATATGAACCGAAGGTACGGTTCCGCCTATATTGAGCCCCTAGATAAATGGGTAGAATCTACAAAGGGAACAGCTAAACCTGTAAAATTTGAAGTATGATTTAGAAGTATGGCAAACTTTTCTGCATGATTATGGCCCACTACTGTGCAGTGAAGGAACATGGAGAATAGCTTGCACATGGGAGACAGAAGCTAAAGTAGCAAATCAAACTGGCTTAACGGAGATGTTTAATAAAAGTACTGACCAAATTTACTACGTTTGGCCAGTGACTCTGTAGAGGAGGACCCCCCCCCCACACACACACACCTTATGTGGCTGCCAGTTTGGCTTTAAGGGGTCTCCCCACAAAAGCAGAAGAAATAGATTACATAAAACACACACAAGATGAGCTGGGCAATATAGTAGAGAGCAGAGGTTTAACAGCCACATATCAATCTACAAAGAGGAATTTGGCTCGTATACTAGAAACAGATGATTGTCATAAATCAAAAGGCACATATGCAAAGCTAGATCTCTCTGAACTTAAGGCTTTGGCCAGAGAAAGAGAGATAGAGTCTAAACTTCCGGAGCAAACCATAATTTCCAAATTGTGGCAGCAAGATGAAGAGAGAAGGAAGGGAGACGCCACCCCTTCTCCCCCTGTCACAGAGCAAACTGTTGCAGTTTATCCTGTCAGAACCCAATTAGTTTTTGAAGGTAATGCTCCAGTAAGTCTCAAATTAAATGGCATGTACTTTTTAGTCACCAAGAAATGAGAGCCATATTAGAGGGATTGGGAGATCCTAGAAAGAATCCAATTGGGTTTGCAAACTTAGTGCTGCACAGGAAGCATATGAGGCTTCTGCTACTGACATTCATCAGCTTTTTATTAAAGCAGTTGGAAGCAACATGTCTGGCTATATACTTAAAGTATGTTGTGTAGACATCAAAAATCTAGATAAGATGGTTAGTGGATGGGAGGTTTGTGAGAAATTAAAGGAAAAATTGCTCCAAGTATATGGACAAACCAGACATGCTGAATTTATGAATGCTAAGCAAGGGAAAGAGGAAGCCGCAGGGGCTTAGTGGAGGGCGTTAAGCGATTAGGCTGAGGAAGCAGGCCTTATAATAGAGGAAGAGAAGGTGGGAGAAACTGCAAGTCCACCTACACAACTGGCGAGACAAAAGTTTCTTGATGGTTTAATACCCCAGTTGAAAGTAAAGTTGTTCATAGCAAGGCCTGAGACAGGCAATATTTCTATTCAAGACCTCCTACCTATCTTGTTATCCATAGAAAACAGGATTAACCAAAAAGCAAACCCAAGGTTATGTACATGGAGAAGCAGAGAGGAAGAGGCAAAGGCAATTTCAGAAATCATGGCAATCGGGGGCCAATTATATGCTACAATTGGGAAGGACACATAGCCAATTTCTGCCATATTCCTGACTGTAGACTGGAAAGGAGCTTAGAGGCACCTCATGCTGATCCCAGTTCTCTGCCAAAAGCAGTGGATAAGGCATAGGAAAATGGCATGTTAAATAGGGGAGACAATGGACCTGATGCCAGAACTTCCCTATCCTGGAGGAGAAACAGAATTAACCTGTTTAATAGATACTGGTGCAAGCCGAAGTGTTTTTAATATAGAGGACTTACTTCCAGGATTATTATCTATAAATGTTATCTCATGTGTTGGCCTAACCCGGGACAGGCTAGGACAGCAAACAGAAATTGTCACTAAAGTGTTAGTTTCAGACACAGTTCCTACCAATCTTTTGGGAGGTGACATTTTGAACCAAATTTTAGCAAACATAGACTACACTCCGACAGGAGTCCAAGTGGTCAGTAGTTTGTCAGGAGAAGTTTTAAATTCTGCCTATGGAGTATTTTTAATCCAAGACTCCACTCCGCCATTTCCACCAGACCTCAAAGTGATTCCCGCTGATTTATGGACCACCAGCAAACATGATGTAGGTCTGCTGAATTGCATCCCAGTCATGCTAAAAATTAAACCAGGAGCCCATCTCCCACAGATTAAACAGTACCCACTGAGTATTGCTATGACTGAGGGGATAAGGGATCAAATCACTCAACCGAAAGCAGCACAGGTTGTTGTACCAATTAAGTCCCAAGCCAATACACCCCTGTTCCCAATTGCAAAGAAGCCAGACAAGAAGGGTGGGCAGATGACATACCGCATGGTGCATGATTTGAGAGCCAATAACAATATAACTGAGGCAGATACCCCAATGGTGTCCAACCCCTGCACTTTACTAAGTGGAATTCCTGCCTCCAGCACCTGCTTTACAGTGATTGATCTTGCAAATGCTTTCTTTTCTGTGCCCCTGCACCCAGATAACTGCCACCTTTTTTCATTTACCCATGATGCCGCAAAGTTAGCATGGACAAGATTGCCCCAAGGCTGTGTGAGTAGCCCCTCTGAATATAGTACTGTGTTAAAGCAAGTATGGACCAATGGTCCCCTTCACATCCTAACACAGTTTTGCTTCAGTACATAGACGATTTGCTTATTTGCAAAGGACATTTGTAACAGAGAAACAGTAAGCCTTCTCATGTTTCTCTATAACAGTAACAACAAAGTTAGCAAAGATAAGCTACAATACTGCCAAGAGAAAGTGATCTTCCTGGGTCACTGCATTTCACATGGAATCCGTCACCTAACCCCAGATCGAGTTAAAACTCTACAAAAATTTGAAAACCCAAGAAATGTACGGCAACTACGTGCCTTACTGGGGTTAGTGGGATAGTGTGGGTACTGGATTCCAAATGCATCAGAACGTATGGCTCCTCTATATGAGGTTACCACTAGAAACCCTTTCAAACTCACATGGGACAATGAATTGCAGTTGAAGGAGCTTATTAAAATTTTGTTTGAAGCTCCCGCCATTGGACTTCCTGACTGTACTAAGACTTTCTCATTGTTCTGTCATGAAGTCAATGGATTTGCTGCAGGTGTACTCACCCAGCTACATAGAGACAAACAGAGGCCTGTGATGTATTTATCAGCCTCATTAGACCCTGTCATCAAAGGCTCCCCCAGTTGTATGCGAGCCATAGGAGCCTGCATTTTGCTGCTAGACATAGTAACTGAGCTTGTACTAGATTCTGCTCTGATCCTGTATGTGCCACATGCAGTACAGGAAATCATGAATCAAGTAGATACCAGACATGTGCCTGCCAGTAGATTTGACAAGTACCAGTCTGCTCTTTTTGCTCCATCCAACTTAACAATCAAACGATGTGTTACTTTAAATCCAGCTACTCTTCTTCCTATAATTGAGGAAAATACAACAAATAGTACTGATGTAGAACCTGAGAGTTTTTCTCATAATTGATTGGCTCTGATGAGGGTAGAAAGGGCCTCTGTCACACCAGCAAAAGATGAGCCTTTATCAGATTGTGATACAAGCTTATTCATAGATAGTTCCAGATTTGACACTGATGATGGTCAGCCACACACAGGGTTTGCTGTAACCACTACAGACACCATTTTACATCAGGAAGCATTGATACCCCAGATGTCAGCACAGGAAGTGGAGTTGTGTGCTGTAGTCAAAGCATGTCATCTCCTAGAGAATCAAAGGGGAAATGTTTACACTGACAGTAGAGCTGCACAATTAATCGTTAAAAAATTGTGATCTCGATTCACCTCCCCTGACGATCTCTCCTGCTGAGTTTGACGATTCTTTCATATAAACAAGTGGAGAGATTATCTGCTCACTCAGCTGTCAAAAGAAAACATCCAGGCAGTCTGCCAAGTTTAGAACTTGAAACATTGTATCTAACTTCCTTCTTAGATCAAAGGGATAAACTTCTCTGTGTAAACTAATAACCTGGGCAATCTGCCAAGCTTTAAACAACATGTAAATGCAGGAAGTTTAACCACTTAAAGTCTAAATCTTTTTCTCACACTTCTTTATTAAGTTAAAAATCTATATTTTTTGCTAAAAAAATTACTTGGAACCCCCAAACATTAGAGATTATATATATATATATATATATATATATATATATATATATATAATATAATTTTTTTTTTTTTAGCAGAGACCCTAGGGAATAAAATGGCAATTGCTGCAATATTTTATGTCACACTGTATTTGCCCAGCGGTTTTTCAAATGCAATTTTTTGGGAAAAAATACACTTCAATAAATAAAAAATAAGAAACAGTAAAGTTAGCGCAATTTTTTTTTGTTTTAATGTGAAAGATGATGTTACGCCGCGAGAATCGTGAGAGAATCGTGATCTATCCTCTAAGCAAAAAAATTGTGATTCTCATTTTAGCCAGAATCGTGCAGCTCTAACTGACAGCAGATATGCATTTGGAATAGCTCATGATTTTGGCCCTATTTGGAAAGCACAGAACTTCCTGACTAGTGCAGGGAAGCCAGTGAGACATGCAAAACTCATAGAGCGGCTATCTGAAGCCTTTCAGAAACCAGCAGAAGTTGCCATCTTGAAGGTAAAAGGACATGCAAGGTGAAATGACATGACAGCCAGAGAAAATGCTTTGGCGGACCAAGCGGCAAAGGATGCTGCCCTTATGGCATTAGGAGTCACACCCACTGTAGGGGTCGCCCAGGTAGCGGGGACAGATTCCCCTAATCAAGAGCAATGGGATGTAGAAACTTTAATTCAGTTGCAGAAACAGGTCCCTGATGAAGAGAAGGATAAGTGGATCAAATGCAATGCTACCCAAAATCAGAAGGGCCTGTGGAGTGCTGACAACAAGTGGTGTCTACCCAGGAGTTTGTACCCAGTTTTAGCACAACTGGCACATGGTGTCAGTCATCTTGCTAAGGATGCGATGGTGGCACTTACTGATGGGAGCCCTTCACATACAGCAAGCTTTCCATACACCTTATCATCCACAAAGTAGTGGTAAAGTTGAGAGACTTAATGGAATTTTGAAAACCAGATGTGCAGAAATTAAAACAGATACAGGAAAAGGATGGATGGAAGCTTTGACATTAGCCCTATATTCTGTATGAACTACCCTTCGACAACCACATGGGCTGTCCCCCTATGAGATTTTATTTGGAGGGCCACCCAAAACAGGGCTATATTTTCCCCAACAGTTGCAGGCTTCTCACTCTAGTCTATTAGATTATGTTCAGCGTTTGCAAAGAACATTGAATAAAATACATGAAGATGTTTATAAATCTATCTCTGACCCAGATTCTGTTTCAGGTATTCACAGAATCAAAACACAAGAGAAAAAATGACCAAAGACCCAGCCTAATTGCTAAAGGTGGATATGAGTATCAATGAGGCTTACCTGCTGCCTACTCAAATTTAAACACCTGTATGCATCATCAACCCCGGTAGTGAGCGGTAATTATATCACCGGGCTTGGGGTGATTGTCCTCTGAACTAAACAAACATCAAACCAAAAGAGCAGAAAAAGATTCCGCAGAGCAGTTCTTCAACAAGGACCAGCTGACGTTGTTAATTACAAATCTTTATTAGTTATCCAAAATTAAGCAAAAATAGAAAAAAACAAATTATGCACAAATAACTCCTCCACAGCAGATTACACCTACCTACAACATATGATTAAAAATAAGACTGACGTCTTAGGGGAACTTGGGTGGCCACCAAACCTAATGCATGCATCTCACACAATCATCTCACACACACATACAGACAATGATCTTAGACCTGGTAAGTGTAGCAAAGTAGGGAATGGCGCTGTGCAAAAAAGGGGGTATATTGGTATATGATATATCTAATAGTGGTGGTAGGTGCACCAATGTGACATGCTGTAGGGAACACCAATAAATAGTACCCTCAAAATGCAGCACTATTAATTGCTAAATAATAATAGTCAAGTGTTAATTAATAGATAATAAGTCAGTGAGTAAAAATGAATATAAAAGATTACAACTGTGATCTCATGTATAAATATTGATAAAGTGACCACTGAAAAAAGTGACAAGTGCAATACAATATTCCAGCCACCCGCTGGATGGTAAAAATGAACTGCAAATAGAATAAAGAGTAACCACAGTCCTCTATAGTGAGAAACAAAAAATGCCAAACAGTATGTGTAAAATTATATATATACACCATACACAAACATAGAGTCTATACACAACCATATGTATAAAAAAGTGTGTAAAGTAGAGGGTATCCACAGTCCTCTATAATGAAGTGCTAGGGATACAAAACAATATATAAAAAATGGATACGTGAAAAAAGAAAAATGTGCAGATCCAAAATGGTAAATGGTTAATATATATATATGAAGGTATGTCTCTAATACCCTGATAGTAAACCAATATAGAGTCTCATATAAAGATGGCAAAAAAGTTCATGTGATGTCTTCCACAGAATTTCCTCCAAATATTTAAACAAACTCCCCCCGATGTGATCCCACTCACCGGAACGCTGTACCCCTGCAGGGGTATAAGCATAGGAAGTATATACGCCAGATCCCGATCAAATCCAGGTGTCAATCAGATCTTTGTGTGTTGGTATCCTCTCAACCCGGATCAGCCACTCGTGGAGGAGATGGGGGAAGATGACAATCCCCTGTAGTAATCCTATTTCCGGCCGGACATCCGCTCCAAAGTATTATATGAAAAAAAGGGGGATGCTCCACATAGCGTAACTCCATAAAATAATATTTATTTGTGAAAATAATCCAAAAGGAGCATAATAAATCCAAGGAAATAAAACCAATTTAAAAATGATCTTAGACCTGGGTCAGATGCATATTGATTAGTCCAGAAAAGCTCAAATCAAGCGGACATAGTCAAGACATCAATGGGCTTATGGTCAGAGCAATTGCTTGCATAAGTTGGTGTTTTGAGATGGACCAAAAGTCCACTTGCAGATGTTATTCCCAGCCGAGCATGTGCACAGTACGGCACGGATGATTACAGAAATAGAGTGGGTTATAGTCTGAAGACTCAAGTATCCACAGTGCGATTAGGCATCACTAATTCTGATTCCCAAATGATAAAATATACTGACAGCTCACCATTTAGAAGTTTTGTACTGGTTGATTCTCCCTCCTCCAAGCTCCCGTCTGTTCGCGGTCTCCTCACTCCGAAGGAATACACGCTGAGAGACACTGCACTCACGTCTGTGTTGATTGGTTCTAACTCACAGCATACGGTGAGCGGCAAAGTTCATATCCTCAGACCAAGCAGTGTTCAGGGGCTGTATGGAGCGTAGTATAGAAAGCAGTATCCGGAATCAGTGGATAAGGAGGATCACTTCAGGCTATGCGGCTGCTGGCAGTAACGCAATATATGGAAATATATGGAGATGGTTCAAGGTATAGGTGGACATCCAGGGGTCCCTGTCACCGATAGCACGGTGGCACGATGCTTACACGTTTCACCTGATCCCAGGCTTCCTCAGAGCATGCGTAATGGGTCAGGGTCCGTGCTTTAAATAGCTAAGCTAATAAGAGCAATCAGCAGTTAAAACCTAACACACCTGAACACCAATCAAAACGTCATTCACCATTAGTGCAACTCTATATTTTAAAACAGGTGCGATCCCAAGAGGGAGGGGGCCAGCAAAGGTTTATGAAACAACATATCAAGTTTTAAATAGCTGAAGTACCAACACAGACCAGTATGGGTTGTTGTGTTGATACTTCATTGATACACAGTGTAGGGGATGACCAGAAAGGGGAGGAGGAGGAAGATGTTATGTTAAATGAAAGTTAACTAACCAGGGGATCTGTGAAAGATCATCCTATAAATACAGATGGTCCCCACCTCCCCATAGTTTTGTGTATAGTTATTTTGTTCAGAAGTCCAATTAACGTTCCAGAAATACAGAAAGGTTACACTCATTATTTAGGCCGAGGGGCTGCATACTGTTTAAATAGAAAATCCACATTTTTTTCCTTCTGGTACAGGACCCTATCAAAGTCCCCCCTCCTAGAGGGTAGGTTCAGTTTATAGATGCCTTTGCATTTCAAGCCCTTCGGATCCCCCTCATGTTCCCTCAGGAAATGCAATGCTAGAGGACGAGGTCCTCTTTGTTGATGATTCTCTGAACATTTTCGCCAACTCTTATCCTCAACTGTCTCTTAGTTTTGCCAACATAAATTAGTCCGCAGGGACAAGTTAGCATATAGAGTACACGTGTTGTGTTACAATTAATAAAGCTATTGATTTTAAATTGTTTGTTACCGTTAGAGCTGGCGAACATGTCAGTCCTATCGACGTATTTACAAATGTGACACCTTCCGCATGGATACATGCCCTTCAGAGGTGGAAGACTGGTAAGCCAGTCTCGTTTTTTGGGTCTGTTGTATTCAGAGTGGACTAGACAGTCTTTGAGGTTCCTTGCTCTTCTAGCTGTGAGAAGTGGCCTGTCTCCAACAATTTTTCTCAGAATAGGGGCTTCAGACCTTCCTGGTTTGTTCCCACTGTGCCCCGTATCTAGTGATAATTCTAATTGGGGCCTCATTCTCATTTCCTAGTTTGCTCACAGTACTGTTATTTATGAGGGACTATCTGTCCATGAGGAGAGCTCTCTTCTTGGCTTTCCTGATGGATTTATGAGAGTACCCTCGGTCCCGAAACCTCCCATACAAATCATGAATCTCAGTGTGGAAATCATCCTCACTCGAACAGTTCCTCCTGGCTCTGAGGAACTGTCCCACCGGGATGCCCCGTATGAGAGGCTTCGGATGATGGCTAGAGGCCAAAAGTAATGTGTTGGCCGCTGTGTCCTTTCTGAATGTCCTGGTCTGGAGCCTTCCATCCTCGACCTTAATGGTGAGGTCCAGAAAGGGTAGAACCTTTGGGTCAAACGTGTATGTAAGCCTGATATTTCTATCGTTATTATTTAATTCGTCCACAAAGGTGGTAAGGTCCCCAGGTGTACCCTTCCAGAGCATGATCACGTCATCGATGTACCTTAGCCACAAGAGACAGTGGACAAGGTACATCGACGAGGGATACACACAATCCAGCTCCCACATGCCCAGATGTAGGCACGCATATGATGGGGCCCCCATTGAGGTGCCTCTAATTTGTCTGTAGTAGACACCAAGAAATTGGAAACAGTTGTTCTCTGAAGTGTAAGAGGTCAAGAATGAACTCGTTTTGTGTAGCCAGAAATGGAAATTTATTGTCCAGAAAGTATTGTATTGCTTTAAGGCCCCATGAGTGTGGAATTGATGTGTAAAGCGACTCCACATCAATTCCTACGAGCAGTACATCCTGAGGTACCAATCTGCCGTCCAATCTTTTAAGGACATCTCGTGTGTCTTGTGAAAAAGAGGGGAGTTCCCAAACTAGCTCTTTGATTAGTGCGTCTACATATTTACCTATCCTTTCCAGGGGACCCTGTATAGCTGACACTATGGGTCTCCCTAGGGGGTCTGTCATAGATTTATGAAGTTTAGGAATCATATGTTGTAGGTAGGTGTAATCTGCTGTGGAGGAGTTATCCGTGCATAATTTGCTTTTTTCTATTTTTGCTTAATTTTGGATAACTAATAAAGATTTGTAATTAAAAATGTCAGCTGGTCCTTGTTGAAGAACTGCTCTGCGGAATCTTTTTCTGCTCTTTTGGTTTGATATTCACAGAATCAAACCAGGTGACTGGGTAGTGGTCAAACGACACATCAGAAAGCCACTAGAACCAAAATTTGATGGACCACATTTGGTGCTTTTGACAACCAGTTTCGCTGTCAAGTTGGAAGGAAAGCCCACCTGGATTCATGCCAGTTACTGAAAGAAAATCCTGAAGTGATGATATCCTTTGAAAAAATTATGATGTTTCTTTTCTTTTTGTTTGTGAGAACTGAGACATGGAAAAATAACCCTTTCATCCAAATGTTAAAATTGTATGCAACCCATAGCACCGCTAGTAACTGCTGGGTGTGTTCTCACTTACACCCCCAAACAGGAACAATACCCATGATAGCAATGCCACTCAACTTCACTGATCTAAACAGGACCAGAATAAATGGCTCATACATAGTCTCCACAGCTAATGAGCACAGAACAATAACTTTTTTTTTTTATCCAAAGAAAAGTTTATTTTGTTCAACATAAACAAACATAGCCAGGCTTCAACAATACTCAGTTACATTGCATATTTGATAAATTCTCATTACATTTTAGCAATACCACAATCCTAAGTGCGGCCCATCATTCTGATCAACAGTATGTTTAAATGCATTTAGTCAGCATTAATACCCAATAATCTCTCCATCACTAGATCCACCGGGACTAGTCCCGGTACATCCAGCCATGGTCCCCAAAGTTTCTCAAACTTTCGGGTGCATCCCCTGTGCTGATATACCATTTTCTCCATTCTGATCATGTTCCCAACTGCAGTGATCCATTCCTTAACTGTGGGGGGGTCCTCTGATATCCAGTGTAGCATTATCATTTTACGTGCTATCAATATAGTGTCCTAGTGACTGCTAATCTGACGCTTTCTTCCCATTCAAATACTTCTAGCACATTTAATAAACAGTGTTTTGGGTCAGTAGGCATAGAGATCTGAAATACCCTATTAATGGTACCCACCACTCTGCCCCAATAGGGATGAAGCTTCAGGCACCGCCACAGAAGATGAATCAGATCTCCATGGTCTCTTTTGCATCTAGTGCATGTTGGGGTGGATCGGAGACCCATTTGGTGCAGTCTGTGTGGAGTATAATACACTCTAAAAATAAGATAGAGTTGTGTTAACCTCTGCGAAACATTCAGTGAACACGTGGGCACCGCTTGTAAAATCTCCTCCCACTGATCCTCATCCATCTGTCCCACATCTCTCTCCCACTTCTCCATCATTCTCAAGGGATGTTTATTCATGAAGCCCTGCAGGAGCATATTATAACATTGAGAGATGAATCCTTTAGTGTTAGTAGCTCTCAGGACTAAGTTAAATAGTGGTGTAGGTGAAGGAGACCACTCGGAAGCAATGCTCTGAGCCTTCACCGCATGTTTCAATTGCATATAGTGGAACCTCATATTGGACGGCAAACCGTGTCTTTCCTGCAGAGCCTAAAAAGATAACAAAATTCCATTCTGAAAAATATCTCTAATGTATACCACCACATATCTCTTCCATAGTGCTCCATGCTGTAACTGTGCTATTTCAGGGTAGGTCCCATTAGACCATATTGGGCTAAAGTCAGTGTATCCCCTCACCCCCTGCAGGTATCTAATTTTGTTCCAGATTTTCTGGAGAAGGTTATAGGTCGAGTATAACTTATTTGGTTTCCCAAAAGCAAGAGACTCAAGTGCCAACTGCACTGAATCTCGCTTTACCGTATGTAGCATCACAGTCTCCGAGGAGCTGTGGGTGATACTGGACCTATCTGCCTCCCCACCCATGTTCCCTATTAAGTGCTGAAGTTGGGCTGCTAAGTAATATAACCATGGGTTCGGTAGGGCCAGTCCCCCTCATCTTTAGGGCGCTGTAGGTGTTCAAGCTTGATTCTGGGAGGGCGATTCTTCCAAATTAACAGACGGAAGAGGGAGTTTACATTTCTGAATGTTTTCAAAGGGACCACCACTGGAGAGTTGTGAAGTATATATAATAGATGGGGCATGAGGATCATCTTGATCAGATTCACCCTACCAGCTATTGATAGACATAGTGAGTTCCATGTCTTAATCCGGTCTCTGAATTTCTGTAGTAATGGGGAGATATTCAATCTCCCATACTCTCTTACAATAGGCGTCACTTGGACTCCCAGATACCTAAAGGATGTAGACAGGGGAATGGAGTTGTTGATGGGAGGCCTGCCCCCTTCATCTATTAACATTAGGGAGGATTTTGTCCAGTTGATCTGAAGTCCCGAGTAAGTACCAAATTCTGTTATGGTTGACATGGTTTCCCGAAAAGAATCTTCAACGTCCCCCAGCAAAATCATAGTGTCATCCGCATAAAGCATCAATTTCTCAAGCCTGTCCCCATAATGAAAGCCAGTGATACCCGGGTGATCTCTAATTGTGATAGCCAGGGGCTCAATGGCTAGCGCAAAGAGCAGGGGAGACAAAGGGCACCCCTGTCTTGTACCCCTACCCAACGCAAAGGTAGGAGACATTCTGCCCAACGCTCTAATGGCTGCCTGCAGGCAGCAGTAAAGTAAATGGACCCAGGAGATGTATGTTTCCCCAAATCCAAACCTCTGGAGAACGCCTGATAAATACTCCCATTCGATGCTATCGAAGGCCTTCATAGCATCCGAGAGCAGAGTCCTCTGTCCCTTATTATCAGCCTGAGACTGAATGTTCAAATAAAGTCTCCTGAGATTCACTGCCGTTGATTTATTTGGCATAAACCCTGCCTGGTCTGGATGTACTATTGACGTAATGACTTTATTTAACCTAAGTGCTAGGACTTTTGCCAGTAACTTAATATCGCTCTATAACAGGGAAATGGGTCTATATGATCCAGGGTCGACAGGGTCCTTCCCAGGCTTTAGTTTCAGAACAATATTGGCTGTGGACATGGAGGGGGGCAGAGTTCTATTTTACCTGGCTGCATTAAACACCGCCAGGAGCTTAGGAAGGAGAACTGCCACATACTTCTTATAGATTTCCATGGGGAGCCCATCTGACCCGGGGGCCTTACATTTTGGGAATGCAGCCAACGCCAATTGTAACTCCTCCACAGTAAGTGGAGCGTCTAGGGCCTTCCTATGCTCATTGGTGATCTGTGGGAAATTAATGCCCTGTAGATACCCCATAAGTTCCTCCCCAGTATGCTGTCCAGTAGGAAGATACAGGTTCTCATAAAATCCTGCCAGTTCCTGTAAAATCAGATCAGGGGAGCTCACCATTTTCCCTTCCGCAGTTTTAATTGTCCCTATTACTGGAGATTGCTGTTGTGAGTTTGCTATTTTAGCCAAAAGGCGACCCGTGTTTTCACCCTCCTCAAAGAAAGCTGCCTTGGAGAAGAATCTACAGAACAGTAACTTTTATGGTTTCAAAACAGATAGACACTCCACAGATTTGTTTAAACATTATATGCCCATTTAACACTAAATGTACACGGTTGGGCAATTCAGATTTCACTGGAGCAAAGATTACAGTTTATGGAGGAAACTATGTTCAATATTATTAGATCCCAGATCCAGAACTAAATAGAACCCTTTATAGTACAAATTGCTCACAGTTCCTAATATGTGAAAATATCGGTTACCTGAGATACCATGTTATTGCTTCCAGTTTTTTAGGAGCAGGTATACCATCCATAGGTAGAGGGTTATATTATATATGTGGAAATAAAGCTTACGCCTGGCTTCCTACTAATGTTACAGGTACATGTTATATTGGGAAGTTAGCACCTGCTTTGGCTGTTCGCAAAGATACAGTGTGACCAGATCAAAGTCCAGAATACCCTTTAGTGTTCAAAAGAGAGCTGTTCACTGAAGGTGACATGGCATGGTTATGGTTCCCTTCCTGGACAGGATTGGGAATTGAAGCAATGAAAAGAATAAATAATTACACTAGAATTGTAGATGAGATTATTAACATTACTACCACTGATATAGGTTTCATAAAGTGGAGGTCCACCACAAAAAAAAATTGTATTGCAACAAAAAATCCCTAAAAAAATGGAGGAAAAATAACATTTTTTTAACTCACCTGAAATGGCTGTTGCTAGGCAGTCTTCCTAATCTGCCTCTTCCTACTCAGCGGTGATGTTAAGTCTTCTCCTCCCCACGTTGTCTTCTGGGGAATGGGACGCAGTGTTTTATGGGAACTGTGTGTGTCCCACAACACATTGCGTCCCATTCACAAAGCGATTCGCGACTCGCGCATGCGCAGTAGGAAACGGGCAGCGAAGCCGTAAGGCTCCACTGCCTGTTTCCCTTAGTTAGGATCGCGGTGCCGGGACCCGAGAGCCGATGGACGGGTCGGCCTCGGGCAGCCAACATTGCGGGCACCCAGGACAGGTAAGTGTGCTTATTTAAAGTCAGCAGCTACAGTGTTTGTAGCTGCTGACTTTTACTTTTTTTTTTCCTGGCCGGAAACCCGTTTTAAGTGAAGAAATAGCTCAGCTTAAAAAAGTAGTAATAGAGCACAGATTAACGCTAAACTATCTCACTGCAGCTCAAGGTGGGATGTGTAAGGTATTTCACACTGACTTGTATATGCATTTCTGATAATGAGGACATTAGTAAAGGGCATCTTGCTAAGATAACAGAACTACATAATAAGGCCAGAGATATTGCTAAAGATGGCTGGAACCCCTTCAAGGGTTTAAGAGGTTTTGGTGACTTTTTATACGCCATAGCAGCAACATGGTTACAGAAACTAGGCGCTTACATTGTGATGTTCCTATTTCTCATATTTGTTATTTACTTCCTCACCAGGCTATGCCTCTTTGTGACTACCCGCTGTACCAACAAATGGTCCACCAGCCCTCATGAACCCATTATTGTGAAAAAACTAGGAGAGAGCTGAACAGGATGCCGTCTATCTGTGCCAATGTAACAGGAGTTACCAGCAATCGGCTGAATGTAACACGGAGAAGAATGGTGTCAAATAAATAAAAGGAGGGAAAAGACATGGACATTCACTATATTGTTCATTTAAGCAGAAGAGACTCCATTTTGTTCGCACTGTTGAAATGTGTTCTGTAACCTTCACTTAACACACAGACACATCTTCTGCTAGAAGCTCTCCCTGTCTCTACTCCCCTCTCCCCTCTCAAGGTTTTACTTTTGCAATTGTTCTATTCACTAGCTTTTAATAATATATTTCTATTTGTTAGCTTTTAATACCATTATTTCTATTTGTTAGGTTTTAATAACATCTCACATCACCCCTTTCTTATCTATGTATAAAATAACATGTAATAATACATTTTGGCACTGAATGGACATTTTAAACACAGTGATTGCATGCAGTGAATCTGTTCCTGTAGCTACAGTATTAACTTCTGTTTTTAGAGTCCCAATCAGAAATAATTCCATAACACAGCTAATAAGCAGCTAGACTGTTTATACAAGCAGTGGGAGGGGACGTCCAAGGTTTTCTCCTTTCCCACCGGGGAACACGAGAATGCAGCCAGTGCTTCTGCCAGCTTACCATAGAGCTGATCAGAGACCGGAATGGCTCCAATCATCTCTATGGCCTAAGAAACCAGAAGCTATGAGCATTTCATGACTTTGGTTTTGCCATTTTTACATTGGGAAAGCATCTTATCACACCTATCTTAATGTGGACAGATGCTTTAAGGGCAGAGGAGAGATCTAGAGTCTAATTGACCCCAAATTTTTCAAAAAAGTGTACCTGTCACTACGTATTGCTATCATAGGGGATTTTTTTTTTTTTTTAAAGATTTTTTTATTTACAAGTACAGAATAACATAGAGACACACTGGGGGTTATTTACGAAAGGCAAATCCACTTTGCACTACAAGTGCACTTGAAATTGCACTGGAAGTGCAGTCGCTGTAAATCTGACGGGTAGATCTGAAATGAGGGGAAGCTCTGCTGATTTTATTATCCAATCATTTGCAAGCTAAAATGCTGTTTTTTATATTTCTTGCATGCCCCCCTTGGATCTACAGCGACTGCACTTCCAAGTGTACTTTCAGTGCAATTTTAAGTGCACTTTGCACTTGTAGTGCTAAGTGGATTTGCCTTTAGTAAATAACCCCCACTGTCACACAGAATAAAAGAACTAAAAATAGAAATTTTTAAATAAAATAGCAACAAAAGAAAGAAGGGTAAAAAAGGGGGATATTTACATTCCCTGTGAGAATAAAAGAAAAAAATGAAAGAGACAGTGTAAAAATAAAATAAAAAAGCAAAATAAATAATTAAAAATAAAATAAAAATTAAAACACCCCTGTCCCCCCCGTGCTCGAGCGCAAAGGCAAACGCAAGCATTGGCCTTTTGTCATATGTAAACAGCAATTGCACCATGCGAGGTATCACCGCGAATGTCAGATCGAGGGCGTTCCGAGGTTCTCGTGTGGGTGAGATACAGATGACACACGCTGGGTCCGCTGTGACCATACCATACCATGTCAGTACCTGCTGCTGCAAGTGGATATATATCCATGCTTATTTACTTACCTGTTCTCATGTGAGTGCCATGTTTGAAGCTTTTTGTTTTAATTAATAAATTTACCACAACGTTACTGCACTATTGGAGCACTTTGTTTTATTATATGTGGAGAGTCTAATGACATCTGGTTCACGATTGGATATCAGTGGATATTTAACCCTGTGAGAGTTGATGCTGTTTTGCCGAGCATGAGAGTGCAAGGCATCTTCATCTGGTGAGTGCTTATCCAGAGGGGAGTGGAATCACCAAGTGCACGTGGTGTAGAAGACTTTAAGATTACATATTTTACTTAAGACAGCTCCATGTCTTACATATGGACTATTTAGTCACAGATTATGGTTACATTTATATTTACGTATCATTGGTTTGTCATTATTCAGCCCTGATCACTGAGTGTTTTATGAATTTTATTACCAGCGCCACTATTTACTTTTATTTATTTATATGGTAAATGCTTTTTCATATTGTATTTATTTTAAGTGGCAGCTTCTCATATTCTTCCATTTAGTGTGTCCTTGGTGCAGTGGTGGGACCTCAAGTGTGGGTGCACGGATCTTATTGGACCATTAGATTTAATTTGTTGCCACAATTTTTTGGAAAATAAGAATAGGAAAATGTATTGTTTCTTTTTTCAATTTTCAAACCTTGTGACAAAAGCGAGATCTGCAAAATACTCAACATGCCTCTCAGCAAATAGCTTGGGGTGTCTACTTTCCGAAAGGGGGTCATTTAGGGGGTTTGTGTTATCTTGGCATTTCATGGCCTCCAAAACTGTGATAGGTAGTGAGGAAGTGATATGAGCTATAAATATGTATGCATGTATCTAGGGCAGTTTATTATATGCTTTGTATTGAGTAGTTCTATTTTTGTAATATTTGATCCGTGGAGGTCTGCATCCGATTTTGAACTTGGATAGTCTATGTTGCTTTGGATATTATAATCTACTTGGTATTGTTGCAGTCTGTCCACTGCCCACAAAATGTTTTTAGCCTTGAATAAAGGCCTTGGCTCATGGCAGGAAGGGGTTTAGCACATTTGGGCCTTCCTCTTCTTTCCTGTCTCCTCCCTCTCTTTCCTGCGTCTAGAGATACTGGTATGTATGAGGGATTGGAGCTTAAGAGAGAAGGTGGCTCCCCACTCGCAACCCTGCCATGACACCACATCCACCCCCGCTGCTGACATTTCCGGTGCTTGTACGCTGGCCTGTGGCGCAGAGGGTGTGGAATATGCGGCAAAGGCACCAATCAATCCCCGTATAAGACAGGGGAAGGTATGACACAGATTGTGAGGCGATTCCCACAGTGGCACAGGCGACTGGACAGACCCAATTTGTTGCATTTGAGGTATGAATGTGGGATATGGAATCCCCCTTCTTTGATACAATATAGCATTTACAGTGGCTTGCGAAAGTATTCGGCCCCCTTGAACTTTTCAACCTTTTGCCACATTTCAGGCTTCAAACATAAAGATATAAAATTTTAATTTTTTGTGAAGAATCACCAACAAGTGGGACACAATTGTGAAGTGGAACGAAATCTATTGGATATTTTAAACTTTTTTAGCAATTAAAAAACTGAAAAGTGGTGCGTGCAAAATTATTCGGCCCCTTTACTTTCAGTGCAGCAAACTCACTCCAGAAGTTCAGTGAGGATCTCTGAATGATCCAATGTTGTCCTAAATGACTGATGGTGATAAATAGAATCCACCTGTGTGTAATCAAGTCTCTGTATAAATGCACCTGCTCTGTGATAGTCTCAGGGTTCTGTTGAAAGCGCAGAGAGCATCATGAAGACCAAGGAACACACCAGGCAGGTCCGTAATACTGTTGTGGAGAAGTTTAAAGCCGGATTTGGATACAAAAAGATTTCCCAAGCTTTAAACATCCCACGCAGCACTGTGCAAGCGATCATTTTGAAATGGAAGGAGTATCAGACCACTGCAAATCTACCAAGACCTGGCTGTCCCTCTAAACTTTCAGGTCAGACAAGGAGAAGACTGATCAGAGATGCAGCCAAGAGGCCCATGATCACTCTGGATGAACTGCAGAGAACTACAGCTTAGGTGGGAGAGTCTGTCCATAGGACAACAATCAGTCATACACTGCACAAATCTGGCCTTTATGGAAGAGTGGCAAGAAGAAAGCCATTTCTCAAAGATATCCATAAAAAGTCTCGTCTAAAGTTTGCCACAAGCCACCTGGGAGACACACCAAACATGTGGAAGAAGGTGCTCTGGTCCGATGAAACCAAAATCAAACTTTTTGGCCACAATGCAAAACTATATGTTTGGCGTAAAAGCAACACAGCTCATCACAATCAACAAACCATTACCACTGTCAAACATGGTGGTGGCAGCATCATGGTTTGGGCCTGCTTTTCTTCAGCAGGGACAGGGAAGATGGTTAAAATTAAGGGGAAGATGGATGCAGCCAAATACAGGACCATTCTGGATGAAAACCTGTTGGAGTCTGCAAAAGACCTGAAACTGGGACGGAGATTTATCTTCCAACAAGACAATGATCCTAAACATACAGCAAAATCTACAAAGGAATGGTTCACAAATAAACGTATCCAGATGTTAGAATGGCCAAGTCAAAGTCCAGACCTGAATCCAATCGAGAATCTGTGGAAAGAGCTGAAAACTGCTGTTCACAAACGCTCTCCATCCAACCTCACTGAGCTCGAGCTGTTTTGCAAGGAAGAATGGGCAAGAATTTCAGTCTCTCGATGTGCAAAACTGATAGAGACATACCCCAAGCGACTTGCAGCTGTAATCGCAGCAAAAGGTGGCTCTACAAAGTATTAACGCAAGGGGGCCGAATAATTTTGCACGCCCCACTTTTCATTTTTTTATTAGTTAAAAAAGTTTCAAAAATCCAAAAGATTTCGTTCCACTTCACAATTGTGTCCCACTTGTTGGTGATTCTTCACAAAAAATAAAAATTTTATATCTTTATGTTTGAAGCCTGAAATGTGGCAAAAGGTTGAAAAGTTCAAGGGGGCCGAATACTTTTGCAAGCCACTGTATATGTGTGTGGAGTGTACTAGTGTGTTCTGGTATGTCTTTCCTCTATGTGAGTTATCTAAGCATTGCTACTCTGATCAATTCAGGTTTGACCCATGATCAGGAGTGGCTGGCTGAAGTGTCTAGGATCCTTTTAAAAGACACAGATATGGTGTGTATTGCCGTATGACTATATATCACAATTTAGGATAATTTTCTTTCACCCTAACACTAGTAGCATGCCAACTGTCATGTTTTTATTAAAGCGGTTGTATACCCGCAAAATGTATTTATTTATTTTTTTTTTACTCCTGTAAAGCAAAAGGCATAATGAGCTAGTATGCACCGCATACTAGCTCATTACGAAATACTTACCTTAGAACGAGGCGTCGGTATCTTACCTGGTCCACGCCGAGGGAGCTGTCATGTTGCCTCGGCATTTCTTCCGGGTATCGCGGTTCCAGCGCTGTGAGTGGCTGGAGCCGCGATGTCATCACTCCTGCCCATGCGCGCGGGAGATTTCTTACCCGGCAAGGTCCGGCAGTTGCCAGGTCTTCAGCCGAGAATCCCCTGTGCGCATGCGCCGCTGCAGTCAGCGGCTCATAGCGAGGGGAATATCTCCTAAACCATACAGGTTTAGGAGATATTTTTTTTACCTACAGGTAAGCCTTATTATAGGCTTACCTGTAGGTAAAAGTTACAAAAAACACTATACAACCACTTTAAGATTTAGTGTCCAACTGGTGACATATAACAATCAGGTCACTTCTTACTTAGTCGATCACCCTTTTATTATTACTCCATCTCTAATGCTTCTGCCCTGAATTGCACCTAGGGAGATCATCATCTCTTTATCTTCTTTTACTGGACATCGTCTAATATTGTAATTTTGTGAGTTTTGAGTACTTTTTTTGAATGTATTATATTATATAGCATGTATCAATATTATATACTTTTTCCTTTTGCATTTCAGCGACCACGCTTTCTGCACCCCTTGAACCCCTGAGGAAGCCTATAGTGCGAAATGCATTGGGAAAAGGCATTCTTTTCTCTCCCTGTGTGGGATGTAATATATGATCAGTTGTGTGTTGCTATAGAACAAATCTACAGTATGACGTTATATATGCTCTTGAAGGGAGGTGCCATATTTTCATGGGGTTGCAATAATAGTGGGGCTTGCTGAATATACGCTTTTAAGGGGAATGAAACTCCAAACATTTTAACTAATTTGTAATAGACATTTATATTTTTTAAAAACATGAAATTTTGTTGTTGAATCATTCTGGTAGGAGTCAGCATCTTTAAAATCCCAAGTCTTTTCTTTCAATTGTTTTATAATATATTTAGGGGAAGTGGTGCTGAATAATAGAGTTGGAGTCATTTGTATTTTGATAGCAACATAGGAATTGTTCCAAGGACTGATTGGCTCGTTCTGCGGCCCCATTAGACTGCGGGTGATACGCAGAGGAGAAAGCAAGCTGAATTCCCAGCTGTGCACAAAAGGCTCGCCAGAATTGGGACATAAACTGACTACCCCTGTCCGAGACAATCACCTTGGGTAGCCCATTTAAGCGAAAGTTCTCCCGAGCAAAAATGGAAGCCAGTTCCTTAGAAGTGGGCAACTTCTTAAGTGGAAAACAATGACATCTTTGAGAACCGGTCAACCACCATAAGGATAACTGTGATACCTTGGGAGTTGGGAAACTCCACAATGAAATCCATAGACAGGTGGGTCCAGGGCCTCTCTCCATTGGGTATAGGTTGAAGGAGGCCCACTGGAAGGTGTCGTGGAGTCTTACTCTGAGCACATACACAGAACAGGCAGCTACGAAGGCAGTTACATCAGCACATAGACTAGGCTGCCAGAATTGTTGGGAAACAAGTTGATTCCTCCCAGGGTGGCCAGCTGCCTTGGGAGAATGCTTAGTCTGGAGCACCGTACTACGGAGACACTCTGGGACAAAGCAGCGGTCACAAGGTTTCTCAGGAGGAGCATCGACCTGAGCAGCAAGAATTTTGTCACCCAAAGGAGAAGACTGGTGAGAACTGTAGCCAGAATACGATCAGGCGGAATCATAGGAGCCGGAACCAACTCCAACTTGGAAGTGGGGGAAAATTGTTGTGACAAGGCGTCAGTCCTTACATTCTTAGTACCGGGTAATAATGAGTCAATGTAATTGAAATTTGACAAGAAAAGAGCCCATCGCGCCCTTCTGGGAGAGAAGCGTTTAGCCTCAGACAAGAATATGAGATTCTTATGGTCAGTAAGGATGAGAACCAGCACAGTGGTACCTTTGAGGAGATGTCTCCATTCTTTCAGGGCTAAAATGATCGATAACAGCTCTCTGTCACCAATCTCCTAATTGCACTTGGCAGGTGACAATTTCTTGTAAATGTAGCCCAATAGATGCAAAGCATTCTAAGAGGTAGGACGTTGAGAGAGAAGGGTGCCAACACCAGTCTCAGAAGCATCAACCTCAAGGATAAAAGGTAACGTAGGATCAGGATGTGCCAACACAGGAGCAGAAACAAAAGGCAGCCTTGAGACTTTCAAAGGCCTTAATGGACTCCGGAGACCAATTCTGTGGGTTACCGTTCTTTCTGGTCATATCGGTCAGGGGCTAGACCAGAGACGAGAAGTTACGAAATAAACTTCCGATAATAGTTGGGAAAACCCAGGAAACGCTGCAGAGGACGTAACCCCACGGGTCGAGGCCACTGTAGGAAAGTTTCACTGGGTCCATCGAAAAACCAGCAGTGGAAATGACATAGCCCAGGAATTTAACCTGTTCCCGATGGAACTCACAATTCTCCAGTTTACAATAGAGATTGTTCTCTCTTAATTTCTGAAGCACACGACAGACATCTGCGTGGTGGCTCTCCAGGGACTTGGAAAATATGAGGATATCATCAAGATAAACCACCACACATTACTGCAACAAATCTCGGAGGACATCGTTAATAAATTCCTGGAAAACTGCCGGGGCGTTACAAAGGCCAAAAGGCATTACGAGATACTCATAATGGCCTGTTCTGGTATTAAATGCAGTTTTCCACTCGTCGCCCTCCTTAATCCTCATGAGATTGTAAGCCCCTCTCAGATCAAGCTTAGTGAAAACCGTTACTCCCTTGAGGCGGTCAAATATCTCTGTAATCAACATTATCGGGTAGGCATTCTTAATCGTGAAACGATTTAGACCCCTATAATCAATACAAGGTCTGAGTTGACCGCTCCTCTTCTTCACAAAGAAACCAGCACCAGCAGGAGACGAGGATTTGTGGATGAAACACCAAGAAAGTGCGTCTGCAACATACTCCTCCATGTCTTTATCCTCCAAGACCGACAGAGGGTAAACCCGGCCACGAGGAGGAGTGGCACCAGATTGAAGGTCAATTGCGCAATCATACGGCCGGTGTGGAGGCAAACTACCGGCTTGACCTTTGTCAAAGACATCGCTAAAATCACGGTACTCCTCTGGCAGGGAGTAGAGTGAAGAGGTACACAGGACCTTGGCTACCTTCCGGAAGCATGTTTCACTGCATTGTGGTGACCAGGAGAGAACCTCAGCACGGAGCCAATCAAAAGAGGGGTTGTGCCTCTGTAACCAAGGATAACCAATAACCAGCGGAAACTTAGGAGAGGAAATCACTTGGAACTGGATTATCTCATGGTGAAGAGCCCCTACGGCCATGGACAATGGAACTGTCTCATGTGTCACATGGGCAGGCTGTAGAGGTCTCCCGTCAAGAGCCTCAATGACAAGTGGAGTGTCACGCAGCTGCAGTGGAATCGAGTGCTTTGATACAAAGGCAGCATCAATGAACAGGCCTGCAGCCCCAGAGTAGATTAGAGCCTGTATCTCGATAGACAACTCAGCCCAAGAAAGGGTGACCAAAACCAGGGGCTTATCCCTCTTGATAACTGGGGACAACACAACGCCACCTAAGGTCTGTCCATGACAGGACCTCAAGGTTCGGGTGTTCCCAGGACGGGTAGGACAAGACTTCAAAAAGTGACCTGCCTAGCCACAATAAAGGCACAATCTCTCCCTCCTCCTAAAGGCTCTCTCATCTGCAGAGAGACGCGTGAAGCCCAAGTGCATGGTTTCATCTTCACTGACCGACCCGGTACCAGGAGGCATGGGAGGTGAGGGAGGCATGGGTGGGACTGCAAAGCTCGGAGGCAAACGTACAGGAGGTTTCTGCAAGCGCACCTTAAAAGAAAGTCTTTCTCTGAGTCTGGAGTCAATGAGGATGGCAAACGGGATCAAGCTCTCCAGCTCAGTGGGTATATCTCGGGCTGCTATCTTATCCTTGATGGAATCCAAGAGACCATGAGAAAAAGCAGCCACGAGGGCCTCATTGTTCCAAGCAACCTCTGCTGCCAGGTTACGGAACTCAATGGCGTAGTCGGCAACAGTTCTCGCACTCTGTTCGATGGACATGAGGCACTTGGCAGCAGAAGCGGAGCGTGCGGGAATGTCAAATACCCTTTTAAGGGAGGCCACAAACTCAGGGTAACTCAAGACAACAGGTTTTTGCGTCTGCCATAGAGGGTTAGCCCAGGCCAAGGCTCTCTCAGAAAGCAAAGATATCACAAAACCTACTTTGCTTCTGTCCATGGGAAACACCTGGGGCAGCATCTCAAAGTATATCTCTAGTTGAGAGACCCTCTGCATTGAAATGGATCGCCCCCAAATCGCTGGGGAAGTGGAGCGGAACCAGACATACCTCTTATAGAGGTAATACTCAAGGTGGGTGCCTGCACAGAGACTGGCGCAGCAGCAGGGACAGCCTGCACCGGAGTAGCCACAGTGGGGGATTCCAGGTGAGCCGTGCGACTCAGGAGCGTTTGTAACGCCATGGCAAACTGATCCATGCAGTGATCTTGCTCATCCAATCTGGAAAAAATATTACCAACAAGTGGATTGACGGTATCTTCTGAATTCATGGCCTTCGCCTACTGTCAGAAACCATGAACCAGACCGAGACAGAAGTACAGTAAAATCACAATTGTTTATTAATAAAAATAAAAAGGTAAATAAATAGAGTAAGCGTAGTCAAAGCCTAGCCAGAGTCCAGTGACCAGATTGGGTAATCATCCAAGCCAGAGTTCAGTAACCATGTCGGGTAATCAGCCAGGCCAGAAGTCAGAGATCCAAGTAGAGGAACAGCAAGCAGGATAAGGAGCCAGAAGGGATGTCAGCAAAGCCAGTCTTTAAACAGGAACGCAGGCGATGGTTTATTGTTATGTGACCAAGGCGAAGGCAGAGATCAAGTGAGCTGGATGGCTTTAAGTAGGCAGGACTGACGAGCAGAATCAACAACAGCTGGGTAACTGTGGAGAGAGATGGGAGCTGGCAATTAGCCAACAGCTGAGCAGCCAGCTCAGAGAAGGAAGGGCTGAGCCCAGCCCTGACAGTCAGAGACCACTGGCACTGGGGAAAATCATCAGGACCTGGATACTTATTTTCAGAGGGATAAACAACTTTTCATTAAAAAATCATCTTTATATTGGCACAAGAAATATTTTCATTTATACATAGAACGGAAATGTATTCCATTTGGTCTTCGTATACAGATTTTCCCTATGATGCTAGTGGTCAGTCCAGAAATGAAAATAAGTTGGGAGGACAAACTTCAAAGCTGTTCTATCTGTATAATGGAGATTTTGAAAGAACATGATAAAAAAAAATCACCTCCATACTGTACATGAACAGATCCAATCACTGATCTTACAAAACCAGGACCTAACAACTCGCCCATCTTATGACGAGGAACAAAAGGGACTTAATGAGGTTTCAGAACAATTCAATAAAAAAAAGCTTTGAATAAGAAATTTATGAAGGACCTCTTAGCGTATGACACTAATAAAGCTATAGATGGCAGCAAAACCCTAGAGGGTTACCTGCCCGTGCTGCTTATCCACTTTCATAACACAGGCCACAAAAAGTATGTTTTATATTTATTAATGATGATGACACTGATCTTACTTCTTCTGTATCTTCCCTTTCTTCACAACAGGCAGAATCAGTCACTTCTGGCACCCCCGAACAAGTGACCAATACGAAATTTAAATGTGGTGGCAGGGGCACCACAAATACACGCACAAACGTATCAACATCAACATGGGTGATTTCTCTGGAGTGGGGGGGGGGTCCTTCCTTACCCCCTCCTAATCTTTCTTTTTCCTTCTCTCACTCACACTTTTTCTGGTGGTGGATCACAGCCAAATGGTGGATGTGGTGCTGGAGGGCCCTCTGGAGATATATCTGTAGGGAAGTGTTCATTTGTACACTGTCTGTGAGTTTGTTTACATTCATGCCTGGTAACTACCATAGAGCTCTTGTTACAGATTCTTCCTGTTAAGAGGTTGTTTCCTGTCCCTGCTTAAGAGTCAGGAAACCCCTCAAGGCTATATATATATATATATATATATATATATATATATATATATATATATATATATATATATATATATATATATATATAGACGTCTTACAGGAAGTGAAGGAGAGTGGCCAGCCACATGCTGAGCAAGCCAGAGGTGCTGTAGGCTGATTTTGTGCTGTATGCATCCAGGCTGAAAAGGGACAATAGGCAAGTGTTACTGCTCACTGTATGTTATATTACTGTCACTGCTGTGTAAGCAGTCCTGCATGGGAATATCTGTTAAACACTTCTCTGATTCACTGAAACTTTCTTTCAAGTGACTGGTTTGTGTTGAAGTGTATATCTGCCACTTCATTATTTAAAGCAACAGTGTACCTTTTTGGTCTGGGGGGTTCCTAGCTAGTATTAGCCTAGGGAATGGTAAACAGCTCAGGGTAGCAACAGAATAGGCTTCTGATGGCCATTTAGATAGGTAGAAGCCCGGTAGCATTGACCATACTGGTCTGTGTTGGTACTTCAGCTATTTAAAACTTGATATGTTGTTTCATAAACTTTTGCTGGCCCCCTCCCTCTTGGGATCGCACCTGTTTTAAAATATAGAGTTGCACTAATGGTGAATGACGTTTTGATTGGTGTTCAGGTGTGTTAGCTAAGCTAATAAGAGCAATCAGCAGTTAAAACCTATTTAAAGCACGGACCCTGACCCATTACGCATGCTCTGAGGAAGCCTGGGATCAGGTGAAACGCATAAGCATCGTGCCACCATGCTATCGGTGACAGGGACCCCTGGATGTCCACCTATACCTTGAACCATCTCCATATATTTCCATATATTGCGTTACTGCCAGCAGCCGCATAGCCTGAAGTGATCCTCCTTATCCACTGATTCCGGATACTGCTCTCTATACTACGCTCCATACAGCCCCTGAACACTGCTTGGTCTGAGGATATGAACTTTGCCGCTCACCGTATGCTGTGAGTTAGAACCAATCAACACAGACGTGAGTGCAGTGTCTCTCAGCGTGTATTCCTTCGGAGTGAGGAGACCGCGAACAGACGGGAGCTTGGAGGAGGGAGAATCAACCAGTACAAGACTTCTAAATGGTGAGCTGTCAGTATATTTTATCATTTGGGAATCAGAATTAGTGACGCCTAATCGCACTGTGGATACTTGAGTCTTCAGACTATAACCCACTCTATTTCTGTAATCATCCGTGCCGTACTGTGCACATGCTCGGCTGGGAATAACATCTGCAAGTGGACTTTTGGTCCATCTCAAAACACCAACTTATGCAGGCAATTGCTCTGACCATAAGCCCATTGATGTCTTGACTATGTCCGCTTGATTTGAGCTTTTCTGGACTAATCAATATGCATCTGACCCGGGTCTGAGATCATTGTCTGTATGTGTGTGCGAGATGATTGTGTGAGATACATGCATTAGGTTTGGTGGCCACCCAAGTCCCCCTAAGACGTCAGTCTTATTTTTAATCATATGTTGTAGGTAGGTGTAATCTGCTGTGGAGGAGTTATTCGTGCATAATTAGCTTTTTTCTATTTTTGCTTAATTTTGGATAACTAATAAAGATTTGTATTAACGTCAGCTGGTCCTTGTTGAAGAACTGCTCTGCGGAATCTTTTTCTGCTCTTTTGGTTTGATGTTTGTTTAGTTCAGGGGACAATCACCCCATGCCCGGTGATAAATTTACCGCACACTACCGGGGTTGATGATGCATACAGGTGTTTAAATTTGAGTAGGCAGCAGGTAAGCCTCATTGATACTCATATCCACCTTTAGCAATTAGGCTGGGTCTTTGGTCATTTTTTCTCTTGTGTTTAGATATCCGGTAGCATTGATAGCCTATAGTCAGGTTAGGGACCAAGAGATGGGCTAGATAAGCCCGATTTGCCTTGCAGGTGGCACGTTTCAGACTTCTTCACCATTGGTGTGTTTGTCTGTACAAGCGTCCCCAGGAAACCACTGCTCCACAGATACGTCAGCGTTTGTCCTCTCAAACCAGATTGTGTTACGCCCCGCAAGTTAGCTCATCAGGGGCATCTGCAACTGAACTGTGCCACAGTGTCTAATTGGAGGTATTGATGTTAAAGGCCTTTAGTTATATAGCTGGAGATATATATATATATCTCCACTCCCCTTTTTCTTTAATGCACTTGATTACGCCTGCTATGATGTATACCTCCTTGGATATGACATACTAGCCACAGGCTGAAATTTAGCTAACTGATACGTTTGCTGTATTTTTAAATATCTGCAATGATTGTAACCCTGATATCCAACATCTGTCTGCATTTTTTTTTGTCTGTCTTGTAAAATCTAAATAAACTTTATGTTAAAAAAATTATATATTCATAGTCCACTCTTCTTTTAGCGAAGGCTCTGGCTCAGTTGGTTACCTGCAGGTTAGTGCCATAGCCATAGTGTGGCGAGAGCAACTTCATATGACCCTCCCCACCTCCACCCATAACAGGGCTACATATCCAATAAAGGTAAACAGACATCCAGCAATAACAAACCAGAAGGCCCCTCATTTTTTCTCTCTGGGCCACCCCCTTTAGGGGACACTAAGAGGACAGGGAATCTTGCCCCTTATCTGCTGAAAAAGACATAGGCAATGATAAAATGCATATTGTTAACCTATCCTCCTATGAAGTAACAAATGATGAAGAAATGATTCTTGGTCTTCGGTTGAGCTTCTGCCCTGCCCAACAAATCAACTGCTTTGAACTGGCAAAGGATGTCATTCTGTTTGCCAGAAAACTTACCTATCATGTAAACTATGACAAATCAGTAAAACCGGAAGTATCCAGGGCAAAGGATATGGAGACTTCTCAATCAATGACTCCAGGGCCCTGACGGACCTCATGCTCCTCTGGGAAGTAACCCAGAGGACCATGGGGGCTCAGAGATCTTTGTTAATGATGTCTCTCAGGTTGTTGTAATGCAGGCACCTAGATATAGTAAGAAATCTCAAACCTTTCCCTCGTTACAACGAAATGTACATATCTGGGCCTTTAATATCATGAAGGAGTTTCTGAACAAACACTTACCTGATAAAAATAAAAATAAAAGCCGCGCTTTAAAAATTATTAAATCAAGTTTAAATTAATAAATAGTTCTTGTAATTAAATGTCCAACACCAGAAAGTGTGAGCAAAATTAATTGGTGAAAAAATATATTGTGAAAAAATATTTTCAATATTCAATAGCTGATAGTAAAAGTTCAGGTAACGCAAATTCCTGTTAGATGAAATGCTTACCAGATAGCAAGCCAAATAAAACAGGTGGCTATAAACCCAGCCTGGGCCCTTGGGGAACCTTTCCGAATATGCCCTGGACGAATCACACTTGCAAGCCGAATCGGATCCACGAAGGTTGTACCCAAAATTTTTTTTAAAATAACATAGCGTAATACTGACACAAATTTTGTGGTATTAAAGAAAAAAAAGGGTATTTAAATCTATATGTGACACTCCACCGGTGATAAAATCATATAAATCATAAAATATCCAGTGCCATTAGGCACAAACGGAATATAAAGTGAGTGACATATAAGGCATGCATTAAAGTCAAAAATCTGCTATATGGAGAACTGGTGCAGAAAAACATCCAAAAAGGCCGCTTACCATAGGTAAAAACCAAAGAAACATGTAATTCACCACCAGATGACAGATGGAAAAAAAGGAAGGTATCTGAAGCCGCTTACCAGAAAATAAGTAAAATGGACATATATCTGACCACCAGAGGGTAAATGAAAAGGGATACCAAAGTTCAGCAAACCGCATGAAAGTCCTGCTTACCAGATAGCAGGCTCTATAATAGCAGACTGTTATGATCACATGAACCGGCTTCCTGGCATGGGGCTGTGGGGATCCATTAGACCATCCATATCCCGGGCTCTGCAGTACACCTTTTCTCATCAGCAGTTAGAGCAGTCTTGGGACTTCTATCAATGTCTGGTTAAAGCTTCTTTTTCTTACTTACCTGATAAACCTTCAGCTACAACCAATTTACCCCCTTCCAACAGGCAGCTCTGATGAAATTGAAAAACAATTCCAATATTGTCATCAAGCCATCAGAGAAAGGGGGAAATGTGGTCCTAATGGACCAGGTCAAATACATCCAGATGTGCATGATCATACTGAATAATAAAGCTTGGTATAGGATTCCTGAAACTAAGGTAAAAGCATTCAGAAAAAATATTTTTTTTATATTTGGTGTTTCTTATAGGAGAAAGTAAAAAATATTGTTAAAAATTATTGTTTTTTTCTTATTCTAAAATTAAATCTAAATTGTCAGTCTTTTTTTTGTTTGTAGTGCAAACCCCCCCCCCCCCCCAAAAAAAAAAACTGCAGAGGTGATCAAATACCACCCAAAAGAAAGCTCTATTTGTGAGGAAAAAAAGGACATACATTTTATTTAGGTACAGTATCGCATGACCATGCAATGGTCAGTTAAAATAACAGTGACGTATCGTAAAAAATGGCCTGGTCATGAAGGGTGGTAAACCTTCCAGAGCTGAAGTGGTTAAAAGTGCAGGAATTGGGGCTGATCTGAGTTGTGTAGATGCAGGAAGTGGAGCTGACCTGAGGTGTAAATGTGCAGTAATTGGGGCTGTTCTGTGGTGTGAAGGTGCAGGAATTGGGGCTGATCTGAGGTGTAAAGGTGCAGGAATTGGGGCTGACCTGAGGTGTGAAGGTGCAGGAACTGGGGTTGACCTGAGGTATGAGGGTGAATATTCATGGACTCTTAGAAAAAAAATGAAACCTTTATTTAATATATTGTAGATAATTTTACCTCCGACAACTGTAAAGAAGAAATATTTGATCCACCGTGGTGGAGGTTGAAAATTTATTTGGCTTGCAACAATGTTGTTTGCACGCCCCCCCCCCCCCCCCCCCCATCTTCCATGTTGTTGTGTTCCCCCTCTGGGGGGGAGCTCATTGATGACCTTGATGAACTCAAACTCAAATGTGTTTTGGCCTGACAAAGGACTTTTGTCCAAAACTTACCAACATGTTTAAATTAAAAAGAAATTCTTTATATGCTGCCCCTTTTTGAATTTCCATCTACAAATTGAACCTGAAGGGCAGGGCTCTGGTTGCTGACATTAACAATATCAGCAGGTACTGTTCTCTTTTATTTATCCATATACTGTATACAGTACTGTGCAAAAGTTTTAGACAGGTATGAAGTAAAGTATGCTTTCAAAAATATATTTTTTAATTGTTTATTTTTATCAATTTACAAAATGCAAAGTGAGCAAACAAAAGAAAAATCTAAATTGGCTTCAAATCAGCATAATTTCTTACACTTGCACAAAATCAGGGATTTTGTAGGATTAGAGACAGGTGTATGATTAACCGCTTGCCAACCAGCCACCGCAGTTGTACTGGCGGCAACATGGCTCGGCTGTGCGAATCGCCGTCATGTTACGTCGGTTCATATATTGTCCACTAGGGGCAATGCTAGTGCCCGGCGGTCGCGATCACTGCCGGGCTCCTGCGATCGCTCGGGGCACATGGAGAACCGGGGTCTGTGTGTGTAAACAGTTTCCGGTTCTCTGAGGGGAGAAGTGACAGATCGCCTGTTCATACAGAGTATGAACAGCGAAATCTCTCCCCCTACTGTCCACTCCCCCCTTCAGTTAGAACACACACTAGGGAACACATTAACCCCTTGATCGCCCCCTAGTGTTAACCTCTTCACTGCCAGTGACATTTTTACAGTAATCAATGCATTTTCATAGCACTGATCTCTGTATTAATGCCAATGGTCCCAAAAATGTGTCAAAATTGTCCGATGCGTCCGCCATAATGTCGCAGTCCCAATAAAAATCGCAGATCGCCGCCATTACTAGTAAAAAAAATAAAAAATAAAAATGCCATAAAACTATCCCCTATTTCGCAGATGCTATAACTTTTGCGCAAACCAATCAATATACGCTTATTGCGATTTTTTTTTAACAAAAATATGTAGAATACATATCGGCCTAAACTGAGGAAAAAAATAGTTTTCATATATTTTTGGGGGATATTTATTATAGAAAAAAGTAAAAAAAATAATGCTTTTTTTTGTCTATAGCGCAAAAAATAAAAACCGCAGAGGTGATGAAATACCACCAAAAGAAAGCTCTATTTGTGGGGAAAAAAAAGGGCGTCAATTTTGTTTGGGTGCAACGTCGCACGACCGCACAATTGTCAGTTAAAGCAACGCAGTGCCGAATTGCAAAAAGTGCTCTGGTCAGGAAGGAGGTAAAATCTTCCGGGGCTGAAGCGGTTAACCAATTAAACCAATGTTTCGAACAACTTACCTGCAGAGTCCCTTCAAAAACCGTGTACAAGTGTACTTAGAAGAATTGATGCCGTTTTGAAGGCAAGAAAGTGTGGTCACACCAAATATGGATTTGATGAGGATTTCTCTTCTGTTTATTTTTTATCAATTACCAAAATGGAAAATGAACTATTAATCCTATTTCTGAAAGCATTCTTAATTTACAGCATTTTTTTCTCCTGCTTAACTCATTAAGCTTAACTTAAATACTGACGAGTTAAATTATCCGTGATATAAATCAATTATAAAGATAATAATAAGCAGGAGGCATGTCAAAGATGGTGAACTGAGTGAACATGCTTCCTGGTGCTCTGCTAGGGAATCATCCAAATTCTCTCCTAAAGGGGACTTCCCTGCTTCTTGGTGGTGGTGATCCAACCCTCTATGCCTAACAAATTCTCAGGACATCAGAAGGGGGTAAAAAACTCCTACCTGATCCGGAAATCACGGCTGCTCTTTCGCTGCCGGGCATTCCAGAAATCATGGCGGCTATTAGCTCCTACCAGACTGCGCTGACTGCGAAAATTGACGAGGTGCAGCTGGATATTGGCTTGATCCGCCAAGACTTAGATAAGATCCGGAGAAGCGGGTCTTAGCCAAGTAATGGAACATACTACTTCTCTCTCTGCAAACTAAATTGCAGGATTTTGAGTATCGGGCAGAGGATGCTGAGAATCAGAGCCAGTGCAACAACCTCCCAGTAAGTAGTGGGCCTAGCAGAATGAGTGGAGGGTAAGAATCCCACTGTGTTCGTGGAGGAGCGGCTAAGATAACTGCTGCCCTAGGCCCAGTTCTTCCCTTCACTGTGTAGCGAGCTCATTTGCTGCCTAAAACAGGTCCGGAGGGCTCCGCTCCTTGTACCCTTATTCTGCGACGACTGAACTTTTGGGGCCGCAATGAAGTCCTGCAAGCTGTCCGTGCCTCGGGGATCTGGGTTATAATAATACAGGCTATTTATTTTCCCAGATTTCACAGTAGAAACCCAGAAAATGCGCTGAGCTTTTGACTCGGTGAAGTCAGCCAAGGTCATTGCCTACAGCTTCCTCTTCCTTGCCAAGCTGCGGGTGGTAGATGGTGAGACGGTCCGGATACTCCATCTTATACTTTTAGTTTGCTTTGGTCTGGTGCTTATCTGGCTCCTGGAGCTTGGGGCCTCATAATGACTCTTGGACTATGCATTCCATCTTTAAAGTGGATGTAAACCCGAATTTTTTTTTTATATCATACTGTAGAGCAGGGGTCTCAAAGTACCGGCCCGCGGGCCATTTGCGGCCCGCGGACCGGCTAAAAATGGCCCGCAGGCAGGGCCGATCCAGGACTAGAGGTCGACCGATATTTGGCCATTAGGCCGATACATAGCACTGGCCGCTGCTCTTCCTCCCTTCTCCACACTCAGCGCTTGATGCTTGTGTGAAACTGACACGTAACAGGAGGAGAGACAGAGGGATCTGTCAGATTTGAGGTTGATGTCGGGGGTGGGCGGGACCCGGCTAATATCAAACACCAGCCAATGGGATCTGGGCGGGCAGCTACGTGTATGTGGCCCGCCCCTTTTCTTAAGCAGCCCAATCATTGGCTGGTGTTTGACAGCTGCTGGTCCCGCCCACCTCGGCCGGGTCCCGCCCACCCCGACATCAACCTCAATTCTGACAGATCCCTCTGTCTCTCTCCTCTGTGCTACGTGTCAGCTTCACACAAGCATCAAGCGCTGAGTGTGGACAGCTCCTTGTCAGTTTCACACACGGTTACACTCCGCTCAGTGTGAAACCTGCCAGTGCCACCTGCCAGTGCCAATCAGTGCCATCTGTCAGTGCCATCTGTCAGTGCCAGCTGCCAGTGCCACTGCCAATCAGTGCCACCTGCCAGTGCCAACCAGTCTGCCATTGCCACCTGCCACCTCCAACCAGTAACACCTGCCAGTGCCACCTGCCACCGCCAATCAGTGCCACCGCCAACCAGTGCCCCTGCCAATCAAAGCCACCTGCCAGTGCCACCCTCCGCCACCTGCCAGTGCCACGCCAATCAGTGCCACCTGCCAGTGCCAACCAGTGCTTGCCAGTGCCACCTGCCACCATCTGCCAGTGCCATGCCACTCAGTGCCACCTGCCAGTGCCACCTGCCACCACCTGCCAGTGCCACGCCAATCAGTGCCACCTGCCAGTGCCAATAGTGCCACCTGCCAGTTCCAAACCAGTGCCACCTGCCAGTTTCAAACCAGTGCCACTTGCCAATGCCTGCCAGTGCCACCTTCCAGTGCCACTGCCAATAAGTGCCACCTGCCAGTGCCATTGCCAATCAGTGCCACCTGCCAGTGCCATCTGTCAGTGCCAATCAGTGCACCCTCCAAACAGTGCAACGTGCCACCTGCCAGTGCCACCTGCCTAAGCCAACCAGTGCCACCTGCCACAGCCAACCCGTGCCATCTGTACTGAGGACATCAAGTGTGTGGTAGAGTGACAGGAGCAAGCAGGGAGGAGTGGAGTGGGTGAGGTTTTTTTTTTTTCAAATCGGCCTAAAATATCGGCCACAAAAATCGTCATCATATATCGGCCGCCCCGATTTCTAAATATTGGCATCGGCCAGAGAAAAATCCATATCGGTCGACCTCTATCCAGGATGTCTTTTTGAACTGCACCCAGGCACCGCAGAGGGGGAGGCGCCAAAGAGCTTTACCTCTCCATCTCTTCTGTCCTCTCCGCTGCACGCTGCTGCAGCCCAGAGAGAGAGAACAGAGCTGAGAATGGAGCGGAGGAAGGATCCGCTCATCGATCCGCCCACCTAGGCATTGACGATCGACCAGAGCCCCAAACCAGGGTCCTGCTGCCACCTCAGGGCGGGAGATTGTGTTCTCTGGGTCCCCTGTCACTAGGCCTGTATGGAAGCCAGGAGGAGAGGACTCTGGAGGCAGATGATCCTGACTGCCAGGAGAGGTGAGCCATCACACTGAGGCAAAGTCCTTAGTGGGGTGACTGGGGTAGAAATTTGTGCAGTGTGGGGGGTATTTTATGCAGTGTGGAGGGTGATTGTGCAGTGTGGGGGGTAATTGTGTAGTGTGGGGGTAATTATGGAGTGTGTGGGGTATTTTATGGAGTGTGGGGGGTATTTTATGGAGTGTGGGGGGTATTTTATGGAGTGTGGGGCTATTTGTGCAGTGTGGGGCTATTTGTGCAGTGTGGGAGGGGTAATGCTGGGGGTTAATAATGCGTTTTTCTGACACCAATGCTGGGTTAATAATGCGCTTACGGACACCAGTACTGGGTGTAATGCGTTTGCTGACACCAGTGCTGGGGGTTAATAATGCGTTTGCTGACACCAGTGCTGGGTATAGTATAGTATAGTATAGTATTGCTGGTATAGTTCATTGCTTTTGAAGTTTTAAAAGTTTGCATGCGGCCCCCATGGGATATGAAAATTGTCATGTGGCCCTCAGGCAATTTGAGTTTGAGACCCCTGCTGTAGAGTATAAGATTTCCTATCATTTGAGCCCAGTCTTGCCACACAGAGTTAATCCATCTCTGAGCAATCCTCTTTTATTGTTCAGTGAGAAAAATCTTGACAAACTGAGAAAAACTTTGTCAAATACTCCCCCTTGCTGTGAGTGACAGCCTAAGACACAGGCATTATTTTTTAATTCCCTCCCCCTCTCATTTCTTCAGCAGCTCTGTGAGGATTGGCTGTTCCACACCTCAGCATGATTACATAGTTACATAGTAGGTGAGGTTGAAAAAAGACACAAGTCCATCAAGTCCAACCTATGTGTGTGATTATGTGTCAGTATTACATTATATAGTCAGTATTACATTATATATTTGGCATGCTGAAGTCATGTGGTTACTTTCCTGTCTTTTCACTGGATGTTAGAGATCATAGCAGACGTTCAGTGTTAGAAATAAACAGGAGAAAATGCATATTGACAAGGAGTGTAGAGGTGGGCGGGGAGTCTGACATCACGACTCCACCCACCGAGCTCCAGACAACAGAAACACCCACAGAATATGCAGTTTTTCGGGTCTAATAACAGACAGAGGGGAGACATTTGACAGGTAAAGATACATGCAGGAGGCATGTATATCCTTATAGATAACCCCTATGGCAGTAGTTTAGAAAGGATGACATTGGGTTTACATCCACTTTAATGTTGAGTACTCTAGCTGCCTTGCTAACCCTTTTCTGCATACGGGGGGCAATAAAATCCATGATCGCCTCCTTTGTTTGTTCACCTAAGTTGCACTGTTTTGGAAGTTTACATATTTAAGTTTGTGCCCCTGACATGGCCCAGGTGATTATGTACGTTTTTGCATCCATACCTCCAGCATCTCTACTGATGAGACTGCAGTCCAACATACTTTGTTGGACTCTATGACTCTTCTGTGTCCTCGGCTTGGGTACACATTCTCCACTATTTTGTTGTTTTTTTTTTGTGTTCATTGACACTGGTCTCTTTATTTCACATGGAGCTACTCTTCTCGTATGCTGCAGGTGTCTGGGATGGGAAGAACATTGCCCCCCTGGGACTAGGTAGGTCACCCCTATTTCTTTTGTTCCCTATCCATTATGTTCCAAACTTATTCCATGGCTAAGTTCTCCATTATATGTAATGTTTGCCCCCTTAAAGTGATTGTAAAAGTGTGTTTTTTTGGTAAATAACAAACATAGTTACATAGTAGACAAGGTTGAAAAAAAAAAAAAACGAATAAAAAAAAAGTCCAACCTATGCGTGTGATTATATGTCAGTATTACATTGTATATCCCTGTATGTTGCGGTTGTTCAGGTGCTTATCTAATAGTTTTTTGAAACTATCGATGCCCCCTGCTGAAATCACCGCCTGTGGAAGGGAATTCCACATCCTTGCCGCTCTTACAGTAAAGAACCCTCTACGCAGTTTAGTGAGTGGCCACGTGTCTTATTAAACTCCCTTGCGAGAAAGTTTTATCCCTATTTTGGGGGGTCACCAGTATGGAATTTGTAAATTGAAATCATATCCCCTCTCAAGCGTCTCTTCTCCAGAGAGAATAAGTTAAGTGCTCACAACCTTTCTTCATAATCAATATCCTCCAGACCCTTTATTAGCTTAGTTGCCCTTCTTTGTACTCGCTACATTTCCAGTACATCCTTCCCGAGGACTGGTGCCCAGAACTTGACAGCATACTCCAGATGAGGCTGGACCAAAGTCTTGTAGAGTGGGAGAATTATCGCTTTATCCCTGGAGTTAAACCCCTTTCTAAACGCATGCCAATATTCTGTTTGGTTTGTTAGCAGCAGCTTGGCATTGCATGCCATTGCTGAGCCTATCATCTACTAGGACCCCCAGGTCCTTTTCCATCCTAGATTGCTCGAGATTCACCCCCTAGTGAGTAGATTGCATTTATATTTTTGCCACCCAAATGCATTCTTTTAATTTTTTCTACATTAAACCCCATTTGTCATGTATTTACCCACCCCATTAATTTGGTCAGATCTTCTTGCAAGGTTTCCACATCCTGCTGAGAAGTTATTGCCCTGCTTAGCTCAGTATCATCCGCAAATACAGAGATTGAGCTGTTTACCCCATTCTCAAGGTTGTTTATGAACAAACTAAACATGACTGATCACAGCACAGAACCCTGGGGAACCCCACTTCCCACCCCTGACCATTCCGAGTATTCCCCATTTATCACCACCCTCTGAACTCGCCCTTGTAGCCAGTTTTTAATCCATGTACTCACCCCTATGGTCCATGCCAACAGATATTACTTTGTACAGTGAATGTTTTTGGGAAACTGTCAAATGCTTTTGCAAAATCCAGCTACACCATGTCTACAGGCCTTCCTTTATCTAGATGGCAGCTCACCTCCTCATAGAAGGTTAATAGATTGGTTTGGCATGAACAATTCTTCATGAATCCATGCCGATTACTGCTAATAATGTTCTCGTTACTAAAATCTTGTATATTGTCCCTCATCATCCCCTCCAAGAGCTTGCATACTATTGCTGTTAGGCGAACTGGTCTGTAATTCCCAGGGATGTATTTTGGCCCTTTTTTAAACATTGGTGCTACATTGGAGAAAAGCCAATCAGCTGGTACCATTCCAGTCAGTAGACTGTCAGTAAACAAAATAGGCACAATGGTCTGGCAATTACTTGACTGAGTTCCCCAAGTACCCTTGGGTGCAAGCCATCTGGTCCTGGTGATTAATGTTAAGTTTCCCAAGTCTATTTCTAATTACGTCCTCTGTTAGCCACAAGGGTGCTTCTTAGCCGCCCTAATTGCACCCTTACATATCTTGTTACATTCTTTGTAAAGTCTGAATGCTAATGATGCCTCAGCCAGGTGTATTTTTTGAAGCAAAAGTAGTGAGCAACCCTGCGAGCCACTTACGGATGAATGCCTACAAAATGGTGAGTAATTAGTCTTAAGTGGAGACCAGCTGCAAACACTCAGTCACGTTTCATAATCGTGCAAAGTGATAAAACTAAAGCAATGTGTCTGCGCTAGAAAAAAATCACATCAATCAAAAGTGCAGCAATAATAAACATAAGCAACATAGGTGTTTAACAAATAATACACTTGAGTGAAAATACCCCTAAGTACTAGAGTATAAAGTGCACAGTGCTATATAAAACACACAATGTGAGTGATCAATCAAAAAACATATCACATAAATAATGAATCAAATGAAATGTAAAGGGATATAACTCCTGGTGAATGAAATAAAGTCCAAAACAGTATATATCCAAAAATATAAGAGTGCCCAGAAGAAACATAGTCCGAAGATTTAGTGAAATTCACATATCCTTCCTTCCAAAAGTGTATCACCAAGAAACATGCTGTAGTGTCTTCCAGCCACCCCCACAGGTGTATATGCTCACCTTCCTGTGTGTGACACAGCGATTAAACTATGTCAAACAAAGCCTTGGAGCCACTCCTGTGCTCATTTGGAACCAGCTGTGCAGACCTCCAATGCTCTCAAACGAAGATAATATATGCAAAAGAAAAAAATTCCATAGCGCAATATTGCAAGGTGTAATAAAAGGATTTTAATAAAATAGTTCTCTCCCCTTGCTGGGGTACTCACATACTATGGGTGCGTGAGTGCACCATCCTTAACAAACAAAGAACGGTCAATCTCGCGGTGTGGCGTGCGATGCGGTGTGTGTATCGAAACTCTCCTTCTCCCTCTCTGCTGACAGCTCCGTCCAGGCCCCTCCCCTACGGATTCCCCCTGATGAAGGCAAGTGGTCCCGGTGCCGAACACGCGTAGGGGAGGGGCCTGGACGGAGCTGTCAGTAGAGAGGGAGAAGGAGAGTTTCGATACACACACCGCATCGCTCGCCACACCGCGAGATTGACCGTTCTTTGTTAAGGATGGTGCACTCACGCACCCATAGTATGTGAGTACCCCAGCAAGGGGAGAGAACTATTTTATTAAAATCCTTTTATTACACCTTGCAATATTGCGCTATGGAATTTTTTTCTTTTGCATATATTATCTTCGTTTGAGAGCATTGGAGGTCTGCACAGCTGGTTCCAAATGAGCACAGGAGTGGCTCCAAGGCTTTGTTTGACATAGTTTAATCGCTGTGTCACACACAGGAAGGTGAGCATATACACCTGTGGGGGTGGCTGGAAGACACTACAGCATGTTTCTTGGTGATACACTTTTGGAAGGAAGGATATGTGAATTTCACTAAATCTTCGGACTATGTTTCTTCTGGGCACTCTTATATTTTTGGATATATACTGTTTTGGACTTTATTTCATTCACCAGGAGTTATATCCCTTTACATTTCATTTGATTCATTATTTATGTGATATGTTTTTTGATTGATCACTCACATTGTGTGTTTTATATAGCACTGTGCACTTTATACTCTAGTACTTACATTGTGTGTTTTATATAGCACTGTGCACTTTATACTCTAGTACTTAGGGGTATTTTCACTCAAGTGTATTATTTGTTAAACACCTATGTTGCTTATGTTTATTATTGCTGCACTTTTGATTGATGTGATTTTTTTCTAGCGCAGACACATTGCTTTTGTATTTTTTGAAGGCCTTCTCCTTTGCTTTTATATGCATTTTTACATCAGAGTTAAGCCATCCAGGACTTTTACTCGCTCTTTTAAATTTATTTCCCAATGGGATGCACTGGCTAATGCCCTTATTTAATATGTTCTTAAAGAAAACCCATATCTCCTCTGTGTTCTTTGTTTCTAAGATTTTATCCCAATTTATATCTTCTAGCAAGGTCCGTAGTTTAGGGAAGCTGGCTCTTTTGAAATTCAGTGTCTTTGTGTTCCCCTTGTGTTTCCCATTAGTGTGATTTATACTGACCTGTGATCGCTGTTTCCTAAATTGCTCCGTATTTCCACATCCGTGATCAGGTCTGTATTATTGGTAATCAATAGATCTAGTAACGCCTTGTTTCTAGTTGGTGCGTCTACCATCTGACCCATGAAATTGTCCTTTAAGACATTTAGGAACTGGTGAGCTTTAGAAAAATGCGTGGTTACCTCCACCCAGTCTATGTCTGGATAATTAAAATCCCCCATTATAACAACACTTCCCATCCTTGCTGCTAATCCAAATTGTGATAGGAGATACGTCTCCCCCTCCTCCCTCAGGTTAGGGGCCTATAGCATACCCGCAGTATTATTTTCCCCTTAAGCCCCATACACACTATCAGATTTTCTGCTGATTTTTTCCTTCAGATTTACCAAAACCATATAATATGAGGTCAAACCTTAGGAGTTTCAATTTGTACGCAATCAGGCAGGCCCTTGCACTGCATGGTTTTGGTAAATCTGAAGACAAAAATCAGCAGAAAATCTGATAGTGTGTATGGGGCTTCAGCTTCATCCCTTTGGAGCTCTACCCATAGAGATTCCACCTCCTCCCTAGCTCCCTTATTGATAACATCTATCACATTCACTTGTACATTATTTTTGATATATAGGCACACCCCTCCCCCTTTTTTACCCGCTCTATTACTGCGATAAAGGGAAGACCCATGAATGATTGCCAGCCAATCATGAGAGTTGATGAACCAGGTCTGAAATTCCCACAAAATCTAAATCCTCCTTGTTCAACAGTAGCTCTAGTTCACCCATCTTGTCCGCCAGGCTCCTGGCATTGGTGAACATGCCACGTAGTTTAGCACTTGAAGTAAAGTCGCTGTAGATCCGAGGGGGACATGCAAGGATAATAAAAAACAGCATTTTAGCTTGCAAATGATTGGATGATAAAATCAGCAGAACCTCCACTCATTTCAGATCTACCCCTTAGATTTAGAGCGACTGCACTTCCAAGTGCCAGTTCAAGTGCACTTGCAGTGCAAATTGGATTTGCCTTTCGTAAATAACCCCCTATATATCCTTAACCACTGCTTTGGCTCCTCTATTAACCAGTGTATTTTAGTCATCTGAATTGTTTTAGTTGTATTTGACTAAACTCTGCAGTACTTTTTATCGTACATCACGGGACACAGAGCAAGCTATAATCATGATTATGTGGGTTATAATGACACCTATAGGTGAATGGACACTGGAAGATTAAACAGGAAGTCCTCCCTGTAAACCCTCCTACATACACAGGAAGTACTTTAGTTTGTTCGCCAGTGTATACAGCGAGAGACCAATGCTGCGCCATTGCTTATAATGCATAATTATAAATATTTATAATTTGATGCCAGTTCAATTAAAACACTCTACAGAAGCAGAGGTTACAATGCTTTGCTACAGCTCCCCTATTGTAATGCCTATAAATTGGGCTTCAGCCTGGGATGGAGCTGACAGTCACCAGAAACAAAAAGATGTCTTTTAATGCACAATATGGCCACCAATTAAAACAGATCCAAGTGCTCCATGCACTTGGGCCACTGTGGGATTTCATGAGAATTTAAAGATGATGGGGATATGTATTCTTTAATGTTTAATTCCTTAAACTTATAAATACATTTAAAATCCACTTAGCTTTAAAAATTTTCAAAATGCAAATAACAAAATACTAAAGAAGCGTAATATGCTATGCAAAAAAAAATCTAGGTGGAATTAAGAAATCAGGAAATATGGCCATGTTCATGCATATTTATAACAAAACATGCATTCGACTGTATGCTGAAAACAGATGGAGAATATATACAAAAACAGGTTTTATACTTTAGATATTGTTTTTTTTTAAATCAGAAGCAGATAATCAAAAAAATGTTGATGAAAACAGAAAAGAGAACCGTTACCAAATAAACCTTAGCTACAAATCAATGATGATGATTAACATTAATTAGAATTAGGAAAGGTTTATCACAACATATGAAATAGCTGAAATTAGAGGCTGACTGGAAGCGGATTGATCTGCCCCAAACCTAGTAAATCCCCCTCAATGTGTCCGTGTACCAAAGTTACCAGTTCTAAGAGCGCAGGAAGAGAGACCAATTCAAATTAACATTAATAACGTCTCTTTAAAGGTTAAGTTCACCTTTTGTAACAGGTTACATATTATACCCATTACAGATTCCTAGGAGTATTCTTGTTTTCCTTCTACATGAAAAAGTGATTGAGAACCATAAAATAAGTAGCATGATTTAATAAACTTTTACAACAACTATGCTGTTGGTTCAAGTTTATTTGAAACATATACCTGGAGATAAATGAGGTAAACCTATACATTTTTAAAATTAACGTGGGTGCCTTTGAGTTTTTCTTGTTTGTCTTGAAGAACAGTGATCTTATCTTGGAAATAACCGACTACTTTTTGAAGCAATGGAAAAAGGTGCTCATAAAGAAAATGACTGAACTTGGTGTGAACTCCAACAGATCCCTGTAAAGGATTGATCCAGCATATCACTACCTCCTCTTGCCAACCCCACTCTTGCCAACTTTTCCCCCGATGTTGGATTTGCTGGAGGACTTTGAAGTAAAAAGTCTTGTCATAAATTCAGACACATCAGGCAGCTCTGGGTTGGAGTTCAGCATGTTCATGGACTGTTCCATTTCCTTAGGAAGAGAAATGTATTTACAAATGTTTAATAATGCTATAGATTTCACACCTTAAACTACACAGACCAAATCATACAAACCACCACTCCACGCTAAAAAGTGAAAAAAGCCCAAAGTCAAATATTATATACAACATGAAAACTGCCATAATAAAAATCCTTCAACTGATGACATATAAGGCTATCCGATAAGATACTGTAAGAATAGCCTTATTTACAGCGGGTAAAGTAAGTATTGAACAAGTCACCATTTTTCACTGTAAATGTTTTTCTAAAGGTGCTATTGACATGAAATTTTCACCATGTCGGTAACAACCCATGCATACAAAGAAACCAATATAAATAAGTTCAAAAATTAGGCTATGTGTAATAAAATGGAATGACACAGGGAAAAAGGTTTGAACTCACAAATGGAGGTGCAAAAAGGCATGAAAAGCCAATACACCAGCTTAAATCTGTTAGTAATTAGAAAGCAATTCTGTCCCTTGTCAGTGCAAATTAATATCAGCTGGTTCAGTCTCAACTGATGGCCTATAAAAAAGGTGCATCATTAACCAAGGTGTCACACAAGAAACATCTCATGATGGGTAAAAGCAAAGAGCTCTCTCAAGACCTTTGCAACCTTATTGTTGCAAAACATACTGAAGACATTGGTTACAGAAGGATTTCTTTACACTTCTGAATGTTACAGTGAGCACTGTTGGGGCCATAATCCAGAAGAACATTATTCCACCATAAACTGGCCACGACCGGGTGCTCCTCCCAAGATTTCTGACAGAGGAGTGAAAAGAATTATCAGAATAGTTGTCCAAGAGCCAAGGACCACTTGTGGAGAGTTTTAGAAACACCTGAAATTAGCAGGTACAATTGTTTCAAAGAAAACAATAAGTAATGCACTGAACTGCCATGGGCTCCATTGCTGAAGAAAAAGCTTGTTGAAGCTCGTTTAAAGTTTGCTGCACAACATTTAGACAAGCATGTGAAATACTGGGAGAATATAGTCTGATCAGATGAGACCAAAATTGAACTCTTTGGATGCCATAATACACACTAGGTATGGAGGTGGGAACATCATGGTGTGGGGCTGTTTTTCAGCATACGGTACTGGGAAGGAAGGAAGAAAGAAAGAAAGAAAGAAAGAAAGGAAGAAAGGAAGAAAGGAAGAAAGAAAGAAAGAAAGAAAGAAAGAAAAAGAAAGAGAAAAAAAAAAAAAGAAAGAAAGAAAGAAAGAGAAAAGAAAGAAAGAAAGAAAGAAAGAAAGAAAGAAAGAAAGAAAGAAAGAAAGAAAGAAAGAAAGAAAGAAAGAAAGGAGAAAAACGAAACAAGAAAGAAAGAAAAAGAAAAAAGAAAGAAAGAAAGAGAAAAACGAAACAAGAAAGAAAGAAAAAGAAAAAAGAAAGAAAGAAAAAGAAAAAAGAAAGAAAGAAAAATAAAAAAGGAAGAAAGAAAGATCACACCTGAGCAATGCATGCAATAATTTCTCCATACAGGAGGCGTCCTGAAGCTGTCATTGCCAACAAAAGGATTTTGTACGAAGTATTAAATAAATTTCAGTTAGCAAATAAATTTCAGTTAGCGTGTTCAATACTTTTTACCTGTGTCATTCCCTTTTATTACTTAACTTAATTTTTGAACGTATTTGTTTTGGTTTCTATGTATGGAATGCATGGGTTGTTCTCAACATGTGGTGAAAATTTCATGTCAATAGCACCTTTAGAAATATATTTACCCAGAAAAATGGTGACGTGTTCAATACTTATTTTACCCGCTGTATGTGATCTACACAGACCAAATGTTTACCATTTTTCCTTAGCTTCTTATATTTCTTAGAGTTGCCAATAGAAAAGGTACCCCCATCAGATGATACAATTTTTACCTAGTTACTTTTAGACAAGTTAAATGTAATGCTCCTCGCTGTACCCCCCCCCCCTTTGTTTACTAATGCCCTTGTACACAGGCTGTCTGATCAGGTCCGCCCAGTTTTTCAGGCTGTCCGCTGACACCCGCCGCATCTGATCTGCCAAAAATAGGCGGCTGGTGGTACTATTTTCCATCCGTTCGGCGGATGGGATGGCATTTGATGGAAAGAGACAAGTGGTTAGTTTTCATTTGATTGCCCCATAGAGAAGAGCAGGACTGTGTCCACTGCATAGCGGAGCGGACACAAACCGGTCACCTGCCTGTTCAGCAGGGATCAGCAGAGAGATCCCCCGCTGAGCAAGCAGATGCTGCATAGTGGAACTGACACAAACCGGTCACCCGCCTGTTCAGTGGGGATCGGCGGAGAGATCCCCCGCTGAGCAAACGGATGCCCCATAGCGGAGGCGCCCATGTAATAGAGGCCTTAGAACAGTGAGGTTGATTTACTAAAACTGGAGAGAGCAAAATTTGGTGCAGCTCTGCACAGAAGCCAAACAGCTTCCAGTTTTTCTTGTCAAAGCTTAATTGAACAAGCTGAAGTTATAAGCCGATTTCCAGTTCTTCTTGTCAAAGCTTAATTGAACAAGCTGAAGTTATAAGCCGATTGGCTACTGTCAGCTGCACCAGATTTTGCACTCTCCAGTATTATTAAATCAACCTTACTGTTCTTAATAAACTATTGGGGAAAAAAGTTTACAGCAAGTGCAAAAAAAAAAAAAAAGGGAAGAGGTTTTGCAGCATGAGTTCTCCCTGTTAAGCTTGTTATTCATATATATGCTGCTATGTTGGCGCCAGGAAAAGGAAAATTGTATCAAATTCTTACCGTAATTTTCCTTTCCTGACTTAAATCCATGACAGCATAAGAACGCTCACTTTTTTTGATCTCTCTCTTTATATGGAGAATAGGGAAGGTTGCTCTCAGTCAGACTTTTATAGATATAAAACAGGTCCTGTGGGTGGTGATGGGGGTGGAGCTATATATGTACGCTGCCATGGATTGGAGTCAGGAAAGGAAAAGTACGGCATTTGATACAATTTTCTATGATTTAGGGTGTAACATGTTCAACACTCCCCTTTTGTCTGACAGTGGTTTCAACTTCCCCACAGCTGCTGTCGCATTTTAAAATCCGCTTCACACAAACAGCCACGTCATCAATTCATAAGGATCTGCGACAGAATAAAAACGACAAGTCCCGTTTGCAACTGTGGCAGACAGACTTGTAGTTTTAATGGACTGTGAGCATGCTGATTAGCAGGCTTGTAGTCCATTCACACTCCCTCTAGCTTTCAAACTAAAAGCCCACACAAAACTACAATGCAGAAAGCTGTAGGGGGAGAGTGTGCAGGAGCCCAACATTGTACCCGTGATCCACTGATCATGGGTGCAATACCTTGGAGGCTGCAAAAATATTTCCATTCATTGTTTAGTTAAAAGGTGATATCAGCTTTTAAAGTGTTACTAAACCCAGGACCCTGCATTCATTACATCTGGTTTCTCACAGTACATGGAGATGCAGTAATTTTAGTGAATATAAGCTGCTAAATACCTTTTCTCATCAGCAGTATATAGCAGTCTTGTAACTTCTATAAGTGTCCGGCTGAGCACTGGTTAAAGCTTGTAGGAGTCGTCGTCATTCTCCTCTGACTGTCCTATGAGGCTTCATGACCCTCGACTTCCTGTCTGGACAGTGCTGATTGGCCCTGTGCTGATCACATGCACCCTCCCAAAGAAAACCCAAAAAACTCTAGCAATACACGTCAAACTGAGTATGTGCAGAGTGCCTCCTAGGGCTCTGTTCTATCAGCAGATGGATTGGGGACAGTATAAAAGGGGAGGATCAGAGAAGACATGATCAAACAGCCATTTTACACAATGCAGAGGATTAACTCCTTAGATTCCACAGCGAGGATAACCAGCATGCTTTACTGCATATACAGAATGATTTTACTGTTGTGGGTTTAGCAACACTTTAAAAGATCTATCTAACAGGAACGATAATTGTTAAGGCAAGATATCTGAACAAAGTATCTCCCCCAGGGAATATAATTTTGGTGCACTCACTGCAAATGTGACAAGCCGGCTACTACTCTGTCTCTTGCCCTATCCATCACCTCAGAGCGAGTTATATTTAGCAACTATATATCAATATGCCAGGTTTTTAAGAACTATATTTATATATTTATTACAACATAAAACCATCATAAAAGTATTTCTGCAGGTTACCACTTCATAGCATTGACTAGCCCTATTATACAAGCAACCACATATCTTAATGACCTTTATTGTTGAGTTTACTTAGAAATGTATAGCTACCATGTCAGATCACATTCTGCAAATAAAAGTTCAGTTAGCTAGAAAAGGATTATGTGACTAATGGCTAGAACCTTAGTATACTGTGTGGTTTCATTTAGAGCCAATGTAGGAGTGCTTAACCACACATTATCATGGGTTCTAAATGGAACAACACAGTATAGTAACATTTCTATGAATAACACAATGACACTCACCAAATTAAACTCAAAATGCAGAATATGATGCAACAAGGTAGCTATAGACATCTAAATTAACTTGGCAAAAAGACCTTCAAATATATTAAACAGGCGCTTATACAATAGGGCTGATTATAGGGCTATGTCATAATCAGTAGAAATGCTTTTATGGTGTTGTAATAAAGCATTTAATTATATTCCTGAGAACCTGGCTGACAGTCATATTGATATACAGTTACTACGTATAATTTATCCATGCTAAGTTGGTGACCGTTAGGTAAAGGTTAAAATCATACTTTTTATATAAGGCAAGATATTGGTGGGCTCACAGATGGTTCTACTGTCCACTCCTTTACAAGTTCTTCAGAAAAATTAATAAGTAGAGTTTTTTTTTTTTTTTTTAAGTGGAGGAAACTTAAACAGGCTGTATCCTGTAGTAAAAATCAGAATGCTTTTTGGGAAAGACATAAGCAGAGCATTGTGTTTGTAAAAACCCAGCTGTCTCTCTGCACTCTTTACAGAGACATTGGGAACTGGCTGTATTAGGATACAACCCCTTTGTGGCAAAAATTTGTATCCCTTGGCAATTCTCTTAACTTAGGAAAGAGAATCTGTATGTGAACCATGTGCAGTTAAGCAAGACGACTGAGAAGGCAAGTTGAGGCCACATGTTCTGAAATAGATTAGGAGACCAATTTAGGAGAGGAAGGAATTTAAGCTCTCCATCTACGCCCCAGAAATGCTAGTATAGACCCAGATTTCCCTAGAAAAAAAAAAAAAAAACAGAAGTTTTTTGCCAGGCTATCCCAAGAGCTAACTCACAGGTGTGAGGGCTAGAAGTTCCCAGCAGTGTGGTTCCACAGTCTGCTGTGCCTCAGGAAAAGGTAAAGACTGCCTTGGAACAGTTTAATTCTGATGTGACTGAGAATGACCACATTTAGATATGGAATGCCAAGTCTTGAAGTCTTGTATGATGCATTAAAAATATGAGGGTCCAAAATAACAATGCCAAGAGCCGTCGATAACCTTCACCTTTTAAAATTTTGATCCCACTGGGCTCCTTTATGCAGAAAAATAAACTATTAGATGTGGTGTGCCTTCTGTTTTTGTTTAGAATCCAACTTCTGTAATGCAGCTGTGGAGCATGTCAACCATTTTTTATCCACTTAATGACCAGGTTACGATACGGTACGTATGTTGCTGGACTTTGGGTGGTTATACCGCGATGATGCCTGCAGCTGCAGGCATCATTCTGGTACTGTTTCGAGCCAATGGTTGGCTTTCTTGTAATAGCAATCAGAGTGGCTAACCAGCTGCTCAATTGCTATAACAAGCAGCGGGAGGGGGATTGAGCTTTCCCGTCCCACCGGGAGACCTGAGTGATCAGCCAGCATGTCCGCTAGCACGTCTAGCGACTGGCCAGACAGCCAAGCAAAGCTGGATTTGGCTTTGAATGGCTGTTCGTGATAGTAACCCGGAAGTGATGACATGGCATCACTTCCGGTTTACCCGGATGTCAACAGTGCCATTTTTTTTAAAAATTGAAAATATTCAAAAACACAGTGTTTTGAATGCTTTCAAGGGCAGGGGAGGTATTTGGGGTCTTAAAGACCCCAGATCCCTCCATAAAGAGGCAACCGTACCGTGCCTATTGCTGTCACAAAGGAGGTTTACATTCCTTGTGACAGCAATAAAAGTGATAAAAAAAAAAAAGGAAGAATTAAAGCAACAGCGTAAATAAAAAAAATAAAATAAAAAAATTAACACACCCCTGCCCCCCCGTGCTAGCACGGTCCCCCCATGTCGGTCCCGCATGCACGCAAACAGCGATCGTCCCACGCATGTGAGGTATCGCTTCCAATCTCAGATCATGGGCAGTAATTCTAGCACTAGACCTCTAAAGTGGGAACCTGAAAGGGCTTTTAAAGCGGTTGTAAACCGCTGGATGTTTTTTTTTCCCTTACCTGCAAGGCAAAAGCATAGTGTAAAGAAAAAGAAATGTGTCCGCGCAAAGGAATAAGTACCAGCTCAAAAGTTGGAACCATTTAATGGAACTGCTGCCTCTATCAAATTACTACCACTAGGTAGAGTAAATGAAAAAAATATAAGGTAGATAGTTACATACATAGTTACATAGTAGGTGAGGTTGAAAAAAGACACAAGTCCATCCTATGTGTGTGATTACACACATCACATTCCATTTGATAAGACATAGAGGGAAGACACTGCAGCATTTGGCAGCAGAGGAGTATTGGTATATGATGGGATCGCTTCGTAACCAACAAGGACGAGATATACCCTAAATTGCTACGCAGTGGCACGTACTGTGGATGCCTTAGACCCCAGGAGGGGGTGAAGGATCTGGTGAGTGCAGCCATAATAGGAGCACGGATAAGGCACGCACGGAGTGATCACCCATGGGGAAGTGAATCAAACTAAATGTGGATTTTCACTGGCACACGAGCACTTTATTGATTTTAAGTGGTTTTGGACTATTGGTCTCATTAATATCAGCATAGTTGGTTTCCCAGTGGCACATATAAATTCAATAAAGTGCTATAAACTAGCACTATTATGTTAAGATAGCCATTGTTGGCAATCTGAATGTTTACATGTAGGTGGATATTTTATTACTTGTTTCAGATGGGTTTTAGTCTTTATTGTATTTTTCATTTTATATGATCATCTTCATTTTATTTATGTTGACAAATCAGGGCATTGTGTTCACATTACACAAAGTATCTAAACACGCATAGATACTATATTTTTTTTGATTTGTATCATATACACTTAGTATCACCACACCCGTTCAAGTTATTTTAGTTAATTTAATTTTCACATCACGTTTGCAGGAAAACTTGGGAGATTAAGTTGTTTTTACACAGGCACCTTTGCTTACCCTTATGTGGGGTTTTACTGTCAGCAGAGAAGTACCAATTGTAATCTACCTCTTTATCCCTATCATTAAGTCATTCCACTAATTGGCAACATCAGTGGCTTTAATTAACCCTTTAACAATAACATCTATTATTAGAACAGCGCCATATCTACTTTAGTTTCTTCCAAAGGCATAGTGTGCTAGCATGCGTCGCATACTAGCACATTATGTGAAACGTACCGGAAAACAAAGCCTTCCAGCGATGCGATCGCTGGAGACAGCTTCCATCTTCACACGTTTTGCTTCCAGGTTTGCGGACTCCGGCTCTGTGACTGGCCGGAGCCCCGATGACGTCACTCCTACGTATGCGCGCGGGAGCTGCCGGTCACAGCACAGGGCTCTGAAGGAACGGCATGGTGGCAGTTCCTTTAGAGCACATGCGCCAGTGATGTCACTGGCTGCATGTACAGTAAACTGTGCCCGTTTAGGAGAGATTTACACTACCTATAGATAAAAGCCTTATAATAGGCTTACCTATAGGTAAAATTCAAAGATGGAAGTTTAAAATAAAATTTATGTTGTCACCGTTGCACGGGCGTGCGCAATTTTAAAGTGTGACATCTTTGGTATACATTTAAATGATGTGACTTTTTTATATTTTACAAAAAATAAAGATTTTTACATGTAAACAAAAGTGTAAAAAAAAAAAAAAAAAAAAAAAAGGCCTGGAGCGGAAGTGGTTATAGTTTAAAAAGAGCAAGATAAAACTAGTACCAGAGAACAGACAACAGTGTATTTTAATGACACAGTTATGGGTTCAACACCCCAGCACCTAACTTCAAAATTAACTACATCACAAATGGTAATTACCCGTCTCATTTCTGGGTCACTAGTGTTTACAACTTTAGGAAGCAGCACAAAGATCAGTAGTGGCAGAACCATCATCATTACCTGTACAATTAAAACAGAAACATTTAGATAGGTTAGAAAAGGAATACAAGTTACATTTTTCCCTGCTTTCACATTAGAAGATACTGCTTAACAACTATGGATTCAATAAACCATTAGCATTCTATGCATTAAGGTAAAAAAATGTCCAACTACCTTTCCCCCTCTTGTCCTTAAACACGTACCTGGCTCGTCTCATCACTCCAGCACTTTTTCAGCTGCAGCACTTCTCCATTTCCTGGTCTCATAGAAGACGCAGGCAGTAGGGGGAGCAATAGGCTTGTGCTGCTGTCACTCAAACTCCTGTGAGTAGTGAGAGGGGGTGGTTGCTTAATTGTGCTGGGTCTATAGATGCACACAACCTGGCTCAGGAGCGTGCCTGCACAAGTCCCCCCACAACACAAGCCTCGCCGAGGAGGCATCTAGGGGGGGAGCTTACAATGCCAGCGAGGGGCTCCAGAAGAGGAGGGGACGATCTGTGCAATATCAATCCACAGAGCAGGCAAATATGACATCTTTTTTATTTTAATTTAAAAAAAAAATGCCTTTACAAGAACTTTAAACTAGGGAAGAACTAAAAACAACACTTATATTTAAAGCAGTATTTCTCAGGGAGGGATATGATGTCACACACTGAATGGAGAGAACGGACATATTCCCCTCTACGCAGTCTCATTGGGAAGCATGCACATTAGAGGCTGTTAACCATTTCAGCCACAGAAGATTTTACCCCCTTCCTGACCAGAGAACTTTTTACAATTTGGCACTGCGTTGCTTTAACTGACAATTGTGCAGTCATGAAATGCTGTACCCAAACAAAAAAAGAGCGACAATTTTGAAAACAAAAAAAAAAATTTTTTTTTTTTTACTTTTTGCTATAATGAATAGCCCCAATTTAAAAAAAAAAATACATTTCTTCATCAGTTTAGGCCAATATGTATTCTTCTACAGATTTTTGGTAAAAAAAAATAAAAATAACAATCGCAATAAGCGTATATTGATTGGTTTGCGCAAAAGTTATAGCGTCTACAAACTGTGTGAAAGGTTTATGCCATTTTAATTATTTTTTTTTACTAGTAATGGCGGTGATCTGCGATTTTTATCGGTATTGCGACGGACAGATCGGACACTTTTGACACATTTTTGGGACCGTTGACAATTATACGGCGATCAGTGCTATAAAAATGCACTGATTACGGTGTAAATGTTACTGGCAGGGAAAAGGTTAACACTAGGGGGCGATCAAGGGGTTAAATGTGTGTTCTAACTGTATGGGGATAAGACTGGAGTAAGAGAGGAGACATATCACTGTTCCAACTTACTAGGAACAAACAACATGTCTCCTCTCTGACAGCACAGGGATTTGTGTGTTTAAACACACAAATCCCTGTGCTGGCGCTCGTGCACGCGCATCGGGTCCCCCGCCGTGCAGCGGGCATGCGTCCCTTCTGGTGACCGAAAAGGGGAAGGACGTACCCGTAAAGGGTTTCGCGCAGGAGAGACATTCTGCCACAGTATATCTGCGTGAGCCGGTCGGGAACCGGTTAATCACTTGCTGCATGCAGAGAGAAGCCGTCACAATGGATTGCCTAGTATTGGAATAAACTGCCAGACATGACACATACAGATTGCAGGGGGAGGGAGAGAGCCGCCAAGATCCACACTAGGTGCTATGAATTGAGGCAAGTACATTTATGAGGATAGGTTTTGTTTATTTTTCTTTTCAAAGGTTTACAACCACTAAGGTAGAAAACTTCACTTAAATGTTATAAAGGGAGAAAAAAAACAAAACTGCTTTATGTGGTGGCTAATAGAAAAATATAAGATTGCTACAGACTGGAGTTCTCTTTTAATACACTAAAAAACAATTAAAGACAGAAGCCATTCAACACAAAACAACCTACCATTGGGTTCATAAGAAAGTCTGTCCACCCCCAGGTCTCTCGCTTGATGAAATAGGATGGAGGACCTGAAGATTTCATCTGGAGAGGATATGGTAACCGGAGTACTTCTGTGGTTTTGATGTGATTTACATATCTGGCCCTTGAGAAAGTTACAGATTCAGTAATACATATATTACAGTAATGAATGCATTCTAAAATATTGCATGTAGAAAATTCAGATACATTTCATAGTGTAATGCAGTCAGATTTGAAATCAGTTTGCCAGGTTAAAGTAAATGTAAACCCTTAAAAAAATAAATAATAATTATAAAAAAAACTAAGGTTAAACATTTGGAAAATTGGGTGGGAGAAAGAAAGAAAGATCACTACTGGTCACAAGTGTAAACATACAGCGGTTACTCGCTGTTTCCGGCTTTCTTCTCCACACACACTGATCGTGTGAGGAGAACCGAGAATCAGCGAGTGAACCGCTTCCGTCTAGTCTACACATACTTTACGGTGCACCACACGCCCCCTCCAATAAAGAGAACATGTCAGGATAGCCCCTTTAGCGCATCCGTCAGGACTGTCCCGTCAGCGCATTCCATTAGTGCCACCATCAGTGGATCTGTCAGCGCAGCCCAATCAGTGTCACCCGTCACAGAGCCAACATCAGCAGTCTACCCATCGCAGCTTCACATCAGCCGCCATGTCCAAAAGATATCTTACACCTGAGGAGGCATATACAATCCTTACTATGTTGGATGACGAGAGCAGCAGGGGAGCTCTCAGCATCCGATTCGGATTCAAAATACAAGCCAGTAGAGCATAGATATGCAATTAGCGGACCTCCAGCTGGTGCAAAACTACAAGTCCTATCATGCCTCTGCCTCTGGGTGTCATGCTTACGGCTGTCAGTCTTGCTATGCCTCATGGGACTTGTAGTTCTGCACCAGCTGGAGGTCCGCTAATTGCATATCCCTGCAGTAGAGAGTAGTAAACCGGAGAAGGAAACAGTTCCTCCCAAAAGAATAAGAACAAGAACAGAAGACCTGCCTACCTCCAGCAGCGCCATACACTCCAACAGTACACCAACAGAAAAACACACCAGTTGCAAGGAATCCAGGCCCAAACCTACCTTCCCGATGTCCTGGCAATCCCATTATGGCTGCCTTCCAGCTCAGGGTCAGCTACAATCCCACCTTTCACTTCACAGCCAGTTGTGCAGCTCAACACTGAAAATAATTTGAAAATAGACTTTTTTTTTTTTAAATTTGCTTTTCCCTCAAGATTTGCCTCAGTACATTGTGGACCAAACAAATCTTTTTGCAGAGCAATTTATTGCCACCAACCCCAATTCTTCCTATGCCCGTATGTTTCATTGGCAACTTCTCACAGTAGACAAGTTAAAATTATTTTTGGGCCTTACAAAGAAAAACGAAGTGCATGCCCACTGGTCCACTAACCCCATCCATGGTGTTTTATTCTGCGGTCAAGTCCAGGACACGCTATGACATGATAATGCGCTTCCTGCATTTTTATGACAACTTTCATGACAACTTGCAGTGCCCATAAAATACGTCTATTAATAGAATCTTTTTCCAAGCGATTTGCAGAAATTTATGTCCCAAACCAAAACATTTGTGTCAACAAACCCGTTGGCCACTTCACTGGCCGGCTGCAATTCAAACAATATAGTCCCAGTAAGAGGGCCAGGGAAGGATTAAAACACAACAAACTATGTGAAAAAGCCACAGGAAATGTGCATGCCTTCCGTGTGTACAAAGGCAAAAAGACTCCCAGCTCCAGCCCTGAGTGTACATCGGAACAAGCAGAAAAACATATCCTGGCATACCACCTGTTAAAAAAGGCTACCACATCTACCTTGACAATTATAATACTAATCTGCCCCTTTTCCACCACCTGTACCATGAAAAAACCTTGGCCTGCGGTACCACCAGAAAACACAGAAAGGACTTCCCACAAAAAAAAAACAAAAAACTTAGTGACAACGAGGCTACAAATCAGCAAGTATGAGGAGAAAAGTGGAGGGATAAGAGAGATGTTTACATCCTGTCCACCATCCACAAAAACACCTTGGTGGAGATTCCCAGAAGACACGGTCCCATTGTAAAGCCTGAATGCATCCATGATTATAATCTGTTCATGGGAGAAAAGGAGGGGGGGGGTGTTATTTAAACGACTAGATGCTACAGCCCTATTTAGCAATTAAAAAAAGTCCCTATACTGGTATTTAATAAGGTGCAGTTTACCTTTCTCCTAATGGCCGTCAAAAGTCAAGAGAAAGACCCAGCACCTTCCTCAAATTTATCGAAGAAGTTGTTGTTGCCCTGATCTACAAGCAAGGATCCCCCCCCCTCCCTAAGCACTGGCTCCGATTGTGTGTCGACTTCATGAGCAAACGTTTCCCAAAACCATTCCCCCCACAGAATCAGGAAGAGGACGCCAAAAGAAATGTGTATGGATGAGGAGTTAGAATGGACGCCAGTTATTATCCCCAATCTCCCTCCCAACCTGGCCTATGCATCGGAGAATGCTTCAGACGTTATCACACATCCCTAAGATATTAGTTTCCCTTATTTTAACATCCTGTAATTTCCCCATTTCAAATACTTTGCCTGCTACCACGTTTCTACCTTCCATGTTAACTGACCTTGGCCTGTTTACTGGCGATGCCTCTGCCTGCCGTCTGGATAGTTTCTCGTGCACGGACCTTGGCCTTTTAATAGACAATGTTTTTTGCCTGCCTTTTGAACTGATTATTTGCCCCGTTACTGTAGTACACAGATGTCTCATATGTGAGGGGCTTCAGAAGAGTGCTCTGAGTAGAGAAAACAGTTTTTGGCTTTCTCTGGGCTTTGTAATTCCTAGAACAGGGTCTAGAGACCATAGGCTTCAAAGAGATTTGGGTGGGAGCAGCCTCTACCCCTGTCCCCATTTTTTCTTGACCGAGGCCCTAAGCTTGATTTTCCTACCTGGACCAATACTTTGGCTGTGCTGACCCTATGTTTGGCTGTAATGACCCAGGACTTTATGGACCATGTTCCTCTCTGCTGCTTTTGCTGCTGCTGACCACATCCCTACCTGCTAGCTGGACCAATGCTTTGGCTGTGCTGACAGTATCTCTGTATGCTACCTGTACTGAATTGGGGCGGCACAGTGGTGTAGTGGGTAGCACTCTCACCTAGCAGTAAAAAGGGTCGCTGGTTCGAATCCCAACCACGACACTACCTGCCTGGAGTTTGCATGTTCTCCCTGTGCCTGCGTGGGTTTCCTCCGGGTACTCCGGTTTCCTCCCACACTCCAAAGACATGCTGGTAGGTTAATTGGCTTCTGTCCAAAATTGGCCCTAGTATATGAATGTGAGTTGGGGACCTTGGATTGTGGGTTTCTTGAGGGTAGGGACTGATGTGAGGGTGTACTCACTCAGGTTGAACTGGATGGACTGGTGTCTTTATTCAACCTTACTAACTATGTAACTATGAATATGGACAGTATTCCTGCCTGCTGCCTGGACGATTCCGGACTACGTCCCTGCCCGCTGCCTGGACTGATGCTTTCCTCTGTGGACCACTGCACTACTAAAATCACAGGTAATCTTTTGTTTACACTTTGCTATGTGCCATGCTATGTGTTAGAAAGGGTCTTCAAAAATGCAATAGTTTGTCAGGAAACTATATGTGTAATTTACAGTGGGGCAAAAAAGTATTTAGTCAGCCACCAATTGTGCAAGTTTGCCCTCTCAAAAAGATGAAAGAGGCCTGTAATTGTCATCATAGGTATACCTCAACTATGAGAGACAAAATGTGGAAACAAATCCAGACAATCACATTGTCCGATTTTTGAAAGAATTTATTTGCAAATTAAGGTGGAAAAAAAAGTATTTGGTCACCTACAAACAAGAAAGATTTCTGGCACTCACAGACCTGTATCTTCTTCTTTAAGAGGCTCCTCTGTCCTCCACTCATTACCTGTATTAATGGCACCTGTTTGAACTTGTTATCGTATAAAAGACACCTGTCCACAACCTCAAACAGTCACACTCCAAACTCCACTATGGTGAAGACCAAACAGCTGTCGAAGGACAACAGAAACAAAATTGTAGACCTGCACCAGGCTGGGAAGACTGAATCTGCAATAGGCAAGCAGCTTGATGTGAAGAAATCAACTGTGGAAGCAATAATTGGAAAATGGAAGACATACAAGACCACTGATAATCTCCCTCGATCTGGGGCTCCACGCAAAATCTCACCCCGTGGGGTCAAAATGAACACAAGGACGGTGAGCAAAAATCCCAGAACCACACGGGGGGTTCTAGTGAATGACCTGCAGAGAGCTGGGACCAATGTAACAAAGGCTACCATCAGTAACACACTACGCCGCCAGGGACTCAGATCCTGCAGTGCCAGACCTGTCCCCCTGCTTAAGCCAGTACAACTGAGGTTTGCTAGAGTGCATTCGGATGATTCAGAAGAGGATTGGGAGAATGTCAATTGGTCAGATGAATCCAAAGTAGAGGTGGAGGAGAGAGAATGCTGAGTTGAAACCAAAGAACACCATACCTACTGTGAAGCATGGGGGTGGCAACATTATGCTTCGGGGCTATTTCTCTGCAAAGGGAACAGGACGACATTTTGAGTGCAAACCTCCTCCCATCAGCAAGGGCATTAAAAATGAAACATGGCTGGGTCTTTCAGCATGACAATGATCCCAAACACACCGCCCGGGCGATGAAGGAGTGGCTTCGTAAGAAGCATTTTAAGGTCCTGGAGTGGCCTAGCCAGTCTCCAGATCTGAACCCCATAGAAAACCTTTAAGGGAGTTGAAAGTCCGTGTTGCCCAGCGACAGCCCCAAAACATCACTGCTCTAGAGGACATCTGCATGGAGGAATGGGCCAACATACCAGCAATAGTGTGTGACAACCTTGTGAAGACTTACAGAAAACGTTTGACCTCTGTCATTGCCAAAAAAGGATATATAACAAAGTATTAAGATGAACTTTTGATATTGACAAAATACTTATTTTCCACCATAATTTGCAAATAAATTCTTTCAAAAATCAGACAATGTGATTGTCTGGATTTGTTTCCACATTTTGTCTCTCATAGTTGAGGTATACCTATGATAATTACAGGCCTCTCTCATCTTTTTAAGTGGGAGAACATGCACAATTGGGGGCTGACTAAATACTTTTTTGCCCCACTGTATGTCCCCAGAACACCTAATGGTGCTCCTTGATGTTGGGCCTCTCTATGTGGCTAGGCTGTGAAAAAGAATTGTTTTATATGGTGCTGATTGTCAAGGAGATGAAACTACCCCCAATCCATAGACTAATAGTTAAAGAAAATTTACCTCTGAATGGGACTGTGAAAGGGTAGTGTGCATCTAATCAGTAAGACAGTATCCAAAAATATATGTTTTTAATAGAGTAAAGTTAAAAAGTAACATGTACAATACATAGAATATGCAGGATGTAGATATAGAAATATGCAATAACACAACAGTTGGCAACAACCATTAGTCTGTTAAAAATAGGAGCAGAGATACCCAACACGTCTACAATTGATAAAGGTAAAATATAAGGATATAGGCATTGAAAAATTAAATAGACCAGCAAAATATCAAAATGTTGAATTTCTCAATTGTATGTGCACCAACCATGCAGATTGCATAAACACTCAAAAATATCTTGCATCCAGATTAAAATTGCTTGGAACATGCTGCGGCTATAGGCCAGCCCATTTCGGTCCAGGGAGAGAAGACTGCACGTGAAGCGCATCAAAAACCCAACAGGAAGTCACTCACAAAGGGGGCCCCGAAATGGCCCCTCAGAGTCCCCACATGTATCCCAGAGCGACTGATATCGCTGTAGAGAAAAGGAAATAACCACACTTGATCTAATCTAGCCGGTTCCGGACCAGCCGCCGTAGTTACACTGCGGCAGGTTGGCCCAGCTGCGCGAAGCGTCGTAGCTATACGTCGCGCGCACCCCCTTGGCGGCCGTGACTATTGGATTCGATCCAGAACCGATCAACCCCCGGGCCAAGGTCAATGGTATCTGGCCTGGACCCGTTGATCGCTCCTGCAAATGAGATCCTTCCCCTGCATGTGTAAGTGTAAACACAGCAGGGGAAGCGATGTCATCTCTCCTTGTGGAAGGCTTTCGTTCCAGAGGGAGGAAAGAAGACATCTCAGAGTAAGTGCACCAACACTACACTGAAACCAGTTCATGTAGGTACACTTGCCACCCCCGATCATCCCTCCAGTTAACCCCTTCACCCCCTGTCTGTCACCCAGTGCAGTGTTCATATTTTTCTGATCACTGTACTGGTGTTATTAGTGACAAAAATCAGCATTAGGGTACTTAGTGGTAGGCCCAGATGGGTCTAGGGACCACTCCAAACCCCCCCTAATAAAGGTTTAACCCCTTGATCCCCCCAGTCACCAGTGATCACTATTAGTGTCACAAGTGACGCTGGTTAGCTAATTTATTTTTTATAATCTCAGGGCACCTGCCGTATATTACCTAAAGGTTTAACCCCCGATCACCCGGTGGGTGATATCAGTTAGGTTTTAGTGACAGATAGGGTCTGCGTCGCCCCAGGCAGCGCCAGATTAGTGCCAGTAGCGCGAACACCCACGCACGCACCATATACCTCCCTTAGTAGTATAGTGTCTGAACGGATTAATATCTGGTCAGATCTATACTAGCATCCCCAGCAGTTAAGGATTGCCAAAAATGTAGTGTTAGCAGGATCAGCCCAGATATCTGCGTTCAGCCCCTCAGCCAAGCCAAGCCCACCCAAGTGCAGTATCAATCGATCACTGTCACTTACAAAAACACAACACACATAACTGCAGTGTTCGCAGAGTCAGGCATGATCCCTGCGAACACTAACAGTTTTTTTGTAGCGTTTGAAGCAGTCGCTGACAGTCGGGAGCTCTTTTTCTTGTGAGTCTCACTACTGTACCAGTAAATTTAGAGACCAAAATGTCAAAATCGAAGTAGACTAGTGAAGAGGCCTACACGTTTCTGAGCATGACAGATAGTGAAAAGGAAGTCACTCATCTGTCAGATTCAGGCTCAGAATATGATCCTGTAGACAGCAGCGGCACCCTGACAGATAGCTCCAACGACGGAGTTGTGGTCCCTGTCAAGGTCAGGCATACCAGACCCAGTTCTTCTGCGGTTGTTGAGGTGCAAGAACTGCAGGGCTCTCGTATGGAGCAGAGAGCCAGTACTAGTGCCGCTCATCCTTTTGGTGAACGGCAAGCACCAGCGGCCTAGTACATCCTGGGCGTACATCCAGCAACACTTGGTGAAGTGGCGAGTCCCATAAGTGCAGTTCAAGCTGGTGTGGTGGCTAGCACGATTAGTGTCCCACTGCCACCAAGAAGACGACAAACAGGCCCGTCAAGCCCATAGTGCCCTTCCTGCTGCATTCGCCAATCCTAATTGGATGCCCACCACTTCGGCAGCACCCGTACTTCCCCCATTCACTGGCCAACCTGGAATTCAGGCGGTAACAGTTGATTTTACGTCACTTGATTTTTATTCTTTGTTTTTCACTGAAGATCTCTATGAATCTATTGTGGACCAAAACAATTTGTATTGTTTTTTCGGCTCTTCGTAAACCACTTCAACCAACAGTTTGCAGCCTTGTTTACTCCCGATCAAGTTGTCTGCGTTGATGAGTCCCTGATTACGTTTTCTGGCCGCTTGTCTATCAAACAGTATCTTCCCAGCAAGCGTGTCAGATATGGGGTCAAGATGTACAAGCTCTGTGACAGATCAACAGGGAAAAGTCACGTAGAGCCAGAGAACTGCCCAGACTACATAGCGAGCGCTGTTAAGATTGTGTAGGATTTGGTGTCACCCTTGTTCAGAAAGGGGTACCACTTGTACATGGACAATTATTACATGAGCGTGCCACTTTTTAGTCACCTTTTTGGATTATGGAATTGGCGCATGTGGCACCGTGCAATCTAATCACTGGGGCTTCCCCCAACGGCTTGTAGAATCCCGACAGACGGGGGGAGAGAGCGTGCTTGAACTGTAATAATTTGTTAGAACTGAAGTGGAAGGATTCACAGAATGTTTTCTTTCCATCCTCCCTTCACACAGATACGACAGACCAAATTTCTACGGCGACTGGTGTTGTGGAGAAACCCTGTGTCCACAAATACAACCTTAATATGGGAGGGGTAGACCTCAATGACCAGTTGTTAGCGCTGTACCCAATTGCCCGTAAGGTCAGATGCTGGTACAAAAAAAGTGTCTGTATAGTTATTTCAATTGGCTTTGCTGAACGCTTTTGTGCTATACAAACCTTCAGGACGGACTGGATCCTTCCTCAAATTCCAGGAAGAGCTCGTCACAGCCCTTCTGTATCCAGACGGTGCTATGGCCCACCTTCCCAACGCAAATGCAGTGAGCCGGCTGCATGAGAGGCATTTGTCCTCCCAAAGAACACCCCAAAGAAGATGATGTTGTGTCTGCATAAAACGCAGATTTAGGCGTGACACCCACTTTTATTGTGCCTCCTGTCCTGACCAACATGGTCACTGCATCGGTGACTGTTTCAAATGCTACCACACACTAGTGGAGTATTAGCATAGGGTACAGCACTACACAGTCCTAGGGCACACTAACACAGGGTCTCGAAAGATGTGATGGCCATCACATTTTGAGAGACCCTAATCTGCAATGTTCAGTTTACAGTTTTTATAAAAACACAAGACAAAAATAGTTGTGGGTTTTTTTTCTCGCTCTATTGTTTTCTCTTGTGCTCGCTCTCTACTGTTCGCTCACTATTGTTCTATATCTGTTCTCTCTCGGTTTTATTTTTACTATGTTTTATTGCATTTGCAGGTATGGTATGTTATACTGTAATGTTACTTTGTTTTATTGTTAACCATCATTTGCTTAGCAGGTACACCATTCAGCTGCAGCCCTGATTTATTTTGACAGCAACAGCGTTTGCTCCCACGATACGTAAATCAGCGACTCCAGCGATGTAGGAGGTGATTTCATCACCAGTGAAAAAAAAAAAGGTACATGTATGCCCATTATTAGAAGTGGGTGGATGAAGGGCCCACAGGCTGCATGAAAAAAAGAACATTACAATGTATGCACAACAAGGACCAGCGACGTACTGGTAAGTTGCTGGACTGAGTGGTTATACCAGAATGATGCCTGCAGGTTTTGGCATCATTCTTTTCAGCCAGTGGTCGGCTTTCATGTAAAAGCAATCCTAGCGGCTAATTAGCCTCTAGACTGCTTTTACAAGCAGTGGGAGGGAACGTCCCCCCCACCGTCTTCCATGGTTTTCTCGGGCTCTCCTGTCCCAACAGGGAACCCAAGAATGCAGCCGGTGGCTCCGCCAGCTGACTATAAAGCTGATCAGAGACCAGAACAGCTCCAATCATCTCTAAGGCCTAAGAAACCGGAAGCTATGAGCATTTCATGACTTAGGTTTCGCCGGATATAAACAGCGCCATAGGGAAATTGGCAAAGAATTTTATCACACCGATCTTGGTGTGGTCAGATGCTTTGATGGCAGAGGAGAGATCTAGGGTCTAAAAAAGGAGTACCTGTCACCAACTATTGCTATTGTAGGGGAGATTTACATAAAAAAAAAAAAAAAAAAAAAAATGAAAAGGAACAATTTAAAAATAAAATAGCAAAATAAATAATAATAAAAAATAAAAAAAAGCACCCCTGTCCCCCATGCTTACGCGCAAAGGCGAACGCAAGCGTCGGTCTGGTGTCATATGTAAACAGCAATTGCACCTTGCATGTGAGGTATCACCGCAAAGGTCAGATCGAGGGCAGTAATTTTAGCAGAAGATCTCCTCTGTAAAACTAAAGTGGTAACCTGTAAAGGCTTTTAAAAATATATGTAGTTTGTCGCCTAGCCGTGTACAGGTCCCCGAAAACCAAGCACCGCCTTCAGGCTTTTTAAGGGCGTAAAATGTTGATTTCACTTCCTTACTACCTATCAGTTTCTTGGCCATGAAATGTCAAGGTAGAACAAACCCCTCCCAAATTACCCCATTTTGGAAAGAAGACACTTCAAGCTATTTGCTGAGAGGCATGTTGAGTCCATGGAATATTTTATATTTTGCCACAAGTTTCCGGAAAATTATTATTTTTTTCTTTTACAGAAAGTTGTCACCAAATTATATATTGCTCAAACATGCCATGGGCATATGTGAAATTGCACCCCAAAATACATTCTGTTGCTTCTCCCGAGTACAGGGATAACACATGTGAGACTTTTTGGGAGCCTAACCGCGTACAGGACCCTGAAAACCAATCACCGCCCAGTCCATTAGAGTCAATTAGAGGTTAAGAGGACCTGCAAGGTTTTCCTGAAGGGACTGTTGCACATAGTTCAAGGCGCGTTTGACCCTCTTAGGATCTTGTAAGGAGGTGAGCGATTATTGCATCTGGTGGCAGGAGCACTATGCACATAGAGGTTGTGTGAAGTAAAGAAGTACTTTGCATCTCTTTGCATGCTAAACAGAGGAAATTATGACTAATATTGGACTTGCTCATTATTGATGCAGCACTGTCACATTTTTACTTTAATTTACTGTTTTCTCTGTGCGAGCACTTTAGTGACAGCAGCAGCATTTCTGGTTGTTTTTATTAATTCATTCTATAGCAAAATAGCACGCAACTACTCCACTTTCAATCTATAACCACTCTTTAAAGTATCAGATCCTGAACCAGGTTATTCATGGCAAGAGCTTTTACCGGATTTTTTGGAATATCCACCACAAAATACCTTCTTGGTGGAGCCTCTGCAAATTCGATATCTTAACCGTTGCTGACAAGATTCCAGATATACAGGCTAGTCATTTTATCCCACTGTGGAAGGAAAGCCTGTAGTCTTCCTCCCACTGGAAGCAGCAAGTCATTGAGACTTCTCGGGCTGCATAGAAGTATGGAAAAGGACTCCTCCCTTTCCTCTTGCTTTCTACGACACCCAGACTTTACCTACTCCGTCCAGCGGCCAAAACAGATGCCGAACGCCCAACCGGAAGCTCTGCCCCCACCTGGAAATGGCATCACGGCTTCCCAGATGCTGCTGGACACCAAAAACCATGGCCGCCACCACGCAGGAGACATGAGGGGCTGCAACTTGTCGGTCAGTACTGGCTCTCCCCATGCACTGAGGGGGGGAGAGTAGCCAGGAAGGAGGACCCCACACCTGGGACACTGCCTGGAGGACCCTTGCTGCAAAAAAAAAAAAAAAAAAAAAAAAAAAAAAAAAAAAAGGTAAAAAGGGAACCTCAGGCAGCACCTGAGAGAATGTAGTCCCCACAATCCCTGTGTGTTCTTACCTGCCTGGAGAAAACACAATAACTGAGGAAGAGGCAATTTAAAGTCTATGGTGGGTGTGTATTTCCTGCAGGAGGAAAAGCTACATTCTCTCAAGTGTTGTCCTAAAATAAATGTTAAGAAGAATACACTAAAGGCAATAAACCCAAGTTTGGCAAAATAGATGAGGTTGCGTTGAGTGTAAAGATACCACACGTCAAGCCTTAAAATTGCACATTCCCATGATACAGCGAGAACCTATCGTACCCAAAATTTTCCATAGTAGTGGGGAAAAAAAAATATTTCAGCTTGTCAATTTAACCACTTCAATACAGGGCATTTTCACCCCCTTCCTGCACAGGCCAATTTTCAGCTTTCAGCGCTGTAACATTTTGAATGACAATTGCGCTATAAGCAAAAAAGACTGAATTAAAAAAGAAAAAAAAAAAAAAAAAAACTAAAAAAAACTATTTTTTTACTTTTTGCTATAATAAAATATCCCAATTTAAAAATAAATAATTTCTTCAGTTTAGGCCGATATGTATTCTACATATTTTTGGTAAAAAGAAAAAATATTCGCAATAAGCGTATATTAATTGGATTGCGCAAAAGTTATGGCATTATATAGTTGGCATTATTATTTTTACTAGTAATAGCGGCGATCTGCGATTTTTATCGAGACTGACATTGCGGTGGACACATCGGACACTTTTGACACTATTTTGGAACCATTGACAATCGTACAGCGATTGTTCTATAAATATGCACGGATTATTGTGTAAATGTCACTGGCAGGGAAGGGGTTAACACTAGGGGCGATCAAGGGGTTAAATGTGTTACCTAGGGAGTGATTCTAACTGTTGGGGGATGGGACTGACTAGGGAAGGAGACTGATCGGTGTTCCTATATACAAGGAACACACGATCGGTCTCCTCTCCCCTGACAGGACGTGGATCTGTGTGTTTACACACACAGATCCACGATCCTGCTCTGTGACGAGCAATCGTGGCCATCGCGGCCGCCGGGCATGCGTGCCCGAGTGACGTGGCGGTTGCGCCCCTTACAACGCCGGGAAGCCGAGGACATCATATGTTGCCCGCCCAGGATAACAGAACCACTCTGCAGGCGCCATATTACAATGGCTGGGAAATGGTTTAGGATGATTATATCGGCACCAAATCCCCATATTAGTGTGTATATATATATATACACACACACACACACATTAATATATATATATATATATATATATATATATATATATATATATATATATACACATACATACATATACATATACATACATACACACACACACTCACCGCCCACTTTATTTAGGTACACCTTCAGAAATGCCTTCTTTGTGGCATAAATTCAACAAGGTGGTGATGCGAATCTGCTGCTGTAGGCCATCTGCTTCAAGGTTCAATGTGTTGTGCGTTCAAAGATGGTATTCTGCATACCTTGGTTATAACAAGTGGTTGAGTTACTGTTGCCTTTCTATCATCATCTCGAACCAGCCTTCTCATTCTCCTCTGACATCTTCTACAAGGCATTTTTGTCCACACAACTGCCACTCACTAGATTTCTTCTCTTTTTTGGACCGTTCTCTGCACACGCTAGAGATGGTTGTGCGTGAAAATCCCAGTGGATCAGCAGTTTTGGAAATTCCCAAACCAGCCCGTCCGGCACCAACAACGCCACGTTTAACGTCACCTAAATCCCCTTTTTCTCCATTCTGATGCAAGTCGTCTTCACCAAAGCTAGATGCCTAAATGCACTGAGTTGCTGCCACACACACATATATACCAACATACAATATATTTAATATATACACACACACACATACATATACATATACACACACATACATATACACACATATATATATATTTAATATATATACACACACACACACACACACACACACACACACACACACACACACACACACACACACACTATATCTATCTATAAAAATAAAAGTATCTTATCAGCCACAAATTGTGCAAGTTCTCCCACTTAAAAAGATGAGAGGCCTGTAATTGTTGTCATCATAGGTATACCTCAACTATGAGAGACAAAATGTGGAAACAAATCCAGACAATCACATTGTCTAATTTTTGAAATAATTTCTTTACAAATTTATGGTGTAAAATAAGTATTTTGTCAATATCAAAAGTTCATCTCAATACTTCGTTATATATCCTTTGTTGCCAATGACAGAGGTCAAACGTTTTCTGCAAGTCTTCACAAGGTTGTCGCACACTGTTGCTGGTATGTTGGCCCATTCCTCCATGCAGATATCCTCTAGAGCAGTGATGTTTTGGGGCTGTCGCTGGGCAACACGGACTTTCAACTCCCTCCAAAGGTTTTCTCTCCTCCAGGACCTTAAAATGCTTCTTACGAAGCCACTCCTTTGTTGCCCGGCCGGTGTGTTTGGGATCATGTCATATGGTCAGATGAAACCAAAGTAGAACTGTTTGGTAGAAATACAACTCGTCGTGTTTGGAGGAGAGAGAATGCTGAGTTGAAACCAAAGAACACCATACCTACTGTGAAGCATGGGGGTGGCAACATCATGCTTTGGGGCTGTTTCTCTGCAAAAGGAACAGGACGACTGATCCGTGTACATGAAAGAATGAATGGGGCCATGTATCGTGAGATTTTGAGTGCAAACCTCCTAACATCAGCAAGGGCATTGAAGATGAAACATGGCTGGGTCTTTCAGCATGACAATGATCCCAAGCACACCGCCCGGGCAACGAAGGAGTGGCTTCGTAAGAAGCATTTCAAGGTCCTGGAGTGGCCTAGCCAGTCTCCAGATCTGAACCCCATAGAAAACCTTTAAGGGAGTTGAAAGTCCGCGTTGCCCAGCGACAGCCCCAAAACATCACTGCTCTAGAGGACATCTGCATGGAGGAATGGGCCAACATACCAGCAACAGTGTGTGACAACCTTGTGAAGACTTATGCCGCGTACACACGGTCGGACTTTTCGTCTACAAAAGTCAGACAGCCTGTCCGACAGACTTCCGGCAGACTTTCGGCGGACTTTCGACGGACTTGCGGCGGACTTTCTAACGAACAGACTTGCCTACACACGATCACACAAAAGTCCGTCGAATTCTTACGTGATGACGTACACCGGACTAAAATAAGGAAGTTCATAGCCAGTAGCCAATAGGTGCCCTAGCGTGGCTTTTTGTCCGTCGGACTAGCACACAGACGAGCGGATTTCGGGGTCCGTCGTAGTTACGAAGTAAAGATTTGAAGCATGTTTCAAATCTAAAGTACGTCGGATTTGAGGCTAAAAAAGTATGTTGAAAGTCCGGAGAAGCCCACACATGATCGGATTACCAGCCAGCTTTAGTCCGTCAGCGTCCGTTGGACTTTTGTAGACGAAAAGTCCGACCGTGTGTACGCGGCATTACAGAAAAGGTTTGACCTCTGTCATTGTCAACAAAGATATATAACGAAGTATTGAGATGAACTTTTGATATTGACAAAATACTTATTTTACACCATAAATTTGTAAAGAAATTATTTCAAAAATTAGACAATGTGATTGTCTGGATTTGTTTCCACATTTTGTCTCTCGTAGTTGAGGTATACCTATGATGACGACAATTACAGGCCTCCCATCTTTTTGAGGCCCCTTTCACACATATGACTTGTCCTAGGATTTTGCACTGCAAAATCGCATGACAAGTCATTCTCCATGATTTTCAATGACTACCATTCATATTGGCACGACTTTAAGTCATGCCAACTTCAAAGTAGTCCCTGCACTACTTTGGTCCAACTTCCATACAATTTGTACTCCATAGACCTCAATGTTAAACCTTCAAGTAGCATGCAAATCGTACCTGAATAATATAGACACGATTTCAGCACTACTTTGTAAGCACAAGCTGAGAATGGTTAATGCCAAAGTTGTGACAAAGTCATACAAAGTAGTACTGCTCCCAAATCGCGGATGCGAAATCACGGTAAAATCGCGCGACTTTGAAGTCGTATAAGTGTGAAAGGGGCCTAAATGGGAGAACTTGCACAATTGGTGGCCGACTACATACTTTTTTGCCCCACTGTTTGTGTGTGGAGATAGAGATATAGATAGATAGAGATATAGATAGATAGATAGAGATATAGATAGATAGATAGAGATATAGATAGAGATAGATAGAGATATAGATAGAGATAGATAGAGATATAGATAGAGATAGATAGAGATAGAGATATAGATAGAGATATAGATAGATAGAGATATAGATAGATAGAGATATAGATAGATAGAGATAGAGATATAGATAGATAGAGATAGAGATATAGATAGATAGAGATAGAGATATAGATAGATAGAGATACACACACACACACACACACACACAGTGCCTTGCAAAAGTATTCACCCCCTTGGCTTTTTACCTATTTTGTTACATTACAGCCTTTAGTTCAATGTTTTTTAATCTGAATTATATGTGATATATCATAACACAATAGTCCAAGTTGAAGTAAAATTAGAAAAATATATACATAAAACTATTTTTCAGAAACAAAACACTGATAATTGGCATGTGCATATGTATTCACCCCTTTCGTTATGAAGCCCATAAAAAAAGCTCTGCAACCATTATCTTTAGAAGTCATAGAATTAGTGAAATGGTGTCCACCTGTGTGCAATCTAAGGGTCACATGATCTGTCATTACATATACACACACACCTTTCTGAAAGGCCCCAGAGGCTGCAACACCTAACCAAGAGGCACCACTAACCAAACACTGCCATGAAGACCAAGGAACTCTCCAAACAACTAAGGGACAATGTTGTTGAGAAGTACAAGTCAGGGTAAGGTGATTATATATATATATATATATATACATACATATACACACAAATCCTTGGTGATCCCTAGAAGCACCATCAAATCTATCAAAACCAAAAGGAAAGAACATGGCACAACAGCAAACCTGTAAAGAGACAGCCGCACACCAAAACTCACGGACCGGGCAAGGAGAGCATTAATCAGAGAGGCAGCACAGAGACCTAAGGTAACCCTGGAGGAGTTGCAGAGTTCCACAGCAGAGACTGGACTATCTGTACATAGGACGACAATAAGCTGTACACTCCATAGAGTTGGGCTTTATGGCAGAGTGGCCAGAAGAAAGCCATTAGCCATTTCAGCAAAACACAAAATGGCACGATTTGAGTTTGCGAAAAGGCATGTGGGAGACTCCCAAAATGTATAGAGGAAGGTGCCCTGGTCTGATGAGACTAAAATTGAACTTTTTGGCCAAAGAAAATGCTGTCTGGCACAAACCCAACACGTCACATCACTCAAAGAAACCATCCCCACAGTGAAACGTGGTGGTGGTGGCAGCATCATGCTGTGGGGATGTTTTTGCGCAGTCGGGACTGGGAAACTGGTCAGAGTTGAGGGAAAGATGGATGGTGCTAAATAGAGGGTTATTCTTGAGCAAAACCTGTACCACTCTGTGTGAGATTTGAGGCTAGGACAGAGCTTCCAGCAGGACAATGACCCCAAACACACTGCTAAAGCAACACTTCAGTGGTTTAAGGGGAAACATGTAAAACGTGTTGGAATGGCCTAGTCAAAGCGCAGACCTCAATCCAATAGAAAATCTTTGATCAGACTTAAAGATAGCTGTTCACAAGCGCAAACCATCCAACTTGAAGGAGCTGGAGCAGTTTTGCAAGGAGGAATGAGCAAAAATCCCAGTGGTAAGATGTGGCAAGCTCAGAGACTTATCCAAAGCGACTTGGAGCTGTGATAGCCGCAAAAGGTAGCTCTACAAAGTATTGACTTTAGGGGGGTGAATAGTTATGCACATTGACTTTTACTGTTGTTTTGTCAAATGTTCAAAGTTGTGGGCATGTTCTGTAAATAAATTAAATGATGCAAATCCTCAAACAATCCATGTTAATTCCAGATTGTGAGGCAACACAACATGAAAAATGCCAAGAGGGTGAAAACTTTTGCAAGGCACTGTATATATACACACACACACACACACAGTAATACCTCAGATTGCGAGTAACGCAGTTAACGAGCGTTTCGCAATACGAGCTATTATTTTTTTTTAATTCCTGACTCGGTTTGCGAGTGTTGTCTCGCAAAACGAGCAGGATTGAATCCTCTGCGGTGTGCAGTACTGCATTTGGCCAGAGGTGCGGGGGCGCTGGTGACACTCGGAAACACTCCGTTCCCGAACCCCTCAGTGTTTCCGGCGTCCTTCCACCTCTGGCCACATGCGGAGCTGCATACAACAGAAGTTACTGTGGAACAAATTATCGGAGTTTCCATGGACTTCTATGGGGAAACTTGCTGTGATATACGAGTGCTTTGAATTACAATTTTTATATATATATATCTATATATCTATAATCTATATATATCTATATATCTATATATATATATATATATATATATATATATATATATATATATATATATATTCAGGTGGGTTACCCTCTGATCAAGGCACCGTCAAGGTGGACTCCCAACCTTCCACCATAAATGAATAGAAAAAAGACGTGGACCGATGCTTGATGCAAAAAAGTGTCATTTACTGAAGATATTTCAATTAGTATATTCAAGCCACTCTGGCTGTGTGTGAAAAGCCAAAACACAGATTTCCTCTTATCCACACCCAGTCTGCCTCACACATGTGTGTCAACTTAATTACTAAAAGACAGATAAACAACCACCTATAAAGATAATTAACCCTTATTGTTACAACAAAACAAAGTGAAAAAATCTCCTAACCTTCAAATTACATTCTACTATATACATTAGTCATACTAATATACACATTTCTCTCTCATCTTCCATCACTATAATATTAAGTGGCAAGTGAGCTCTTTTAAAAATATACATCTCATGCAATATATTAGTAATGACATTCTTGATCGTATCTCAGACCTCATCGAAGATTCCAGTTAGTATTCTTTTATTTCACATTCCCAACAGGAATTCCTTCCAAACGATCTACGGGAGTATAACAAATATAAAACATGACTATGATCCCCATATGTCAATTATCATATCCTATACAAATAAGTATAAATCATAGTCCTTGTTCATACCATCGGGATACAAGGACTGTAATTTATTGATCCACCAGACTTCGCGTCTCCTAAGTTTTAAAATCCTGTCCCCCCCCTCTTTTATCACGGGGAATGTCTTCCAATATCATAAATCTTAAGTCAGTATCCCTGTGTCCCATCTCGGCAAAATGACGCAACACAGGGAGACCCGACTGGGGATGTCGAATTGTACTACGATGCTGTGCAATACGATCTTTTATCCTCTGGGTTGTCTCGCCTACGTAAATTAAATTACAGGGGCACATAAGAATATAAATGACATAAGATGACTGGCAAGTATAGAAACCATTTATTGTTATCCTAGTCTTTGTTACAGGATGATCAAAATGATTGCCTTTGAGCATCACATTGCATTGAACGCAACCAAGACAAGGATAACAGCCCTTCTTTTTCCTACCGAGAAAAGTAACCCTTCTCTCCTCCTGATTTTCCGGTTTAAATTCAGATCGTACCAGAAAGTCACGGAGGGTTTTATTACGCCGATAAGCCTTCATGGGAATCTGTTGGAATTCTTCTATCTGTGGGTATGATCGTTTTGGGATCGTCCAATTCTTTCTTAATACATTAAATATTTTATCACTATAGCTATTGAATTGGAAGACAAATGGGATCCTAGGTCTGTCAGGGTGATATTTTTTATTATGTTGACAATTATCAGATGCTTGTAGAATTCTATTTAGTTCCCGTCTGATCAGGCCCTCCGGATAACCCCGCTCCTTAAACTTACAGCACATCTCGTCCAATCTCTGATCTCTTATTGTAATGTCACTCACGATACGTGTAACTCTAAGCAATTGGCTTCTAACAATGGATCCAAACACATGAGGGGGATGGTAACTGTCATACCTGAGTAACTGATTCCTATCCGTAGGCTTGGTGTATATATCCGTTTCAATCAAGCCTTGCTTGATATATACCCGTGTATCTAAAAAGGGGACAGAGTCCCCGCCAATATGTATCTGAAACTGGATGTTGGATGAAAAACTATTAATGGTTTCATTAAAAGCTTCAAGAGATTCAATGCTGCCCCTCCATATAGCAAAAACGTCATCTATGTACCGCCACCAGGTGGCACAATGTTCCCGAAAACTTTCATAAGTAAAAATATTTCTCTGTTCAAAATCATGCATAAAAGAACATGCATATGGCGGGGCAACATTGGAGCCCATAGCAACCCCCGTAAGTTGTACATAGAACTGATCCCTAAAAAGAAAGTAATTATTATGCAAAATTAAATTAAACAATTTTTCAAAAAAGAAGATCTGTGCCTCAGAGTATTCCCGACTTTCCCTAATCAGGTTGATCGCTGCTTTAATACCAGCTTCGTGTGGAATAGACGTGTATAAGCTAGTTACATCCCAAGTAACAAGAATAAAATCCTCATTGATAGGTGGTAAGTCCCTAATTTTGGAGAGAAAGTCACCAGAGTCCTTGATAAAGGATGGAGTATTTTTCACCAACGGCGATAGCACTCCATCCAATAGCTTAGCTGTGGGTACAAAAATCGAATCATTCCCTGATACGATCGGGCGTCCTGGTGGGGACTGTTTATCCTTATGGATCTTGGGCAGTGTGTATAGCACCGGAATCCGAGTGTGTGATGGTAACAAAAAATCTTGAAGGTCATGCGAAATGAGTCCTTCCTTAAATGCTGGCTTGACAATACTTTCTAAAGTCTTTTTAATACCCCATGTGGGGTCAGCATGTAAGGGTTTATATACTGTGTCATCATCCAGTTGGCGCTTAATCTCATTTTCATATGCCTGAGGATCCATAATAACCACCGAACCCCCTTTATCCGCGGGCTTACAAATGATATCTCTCCGCTTGGTTAACTCTCGCAGGGCTGATTTTTCATGAGGAGACAAATTATTAGGTACATGATCTTTAAAATCTACTTGTTGAATCAAACGTTTAATGTCTCGGGTAACTTCTTGTACAAACATTTTAACCGGTACATAGGTAGTGGGGGGAACAGATTTAGATTTCGTTATCAGTCCCAAGGATTTGTTATCCAACCTCCCTTCAGTTGTTTCATTCTGAATAAATGGTTTATGAAGAAAATGAACCTTCCATCTAATATTACGAAAAAGGCGATACAGATCTTGGTCTAACTGGAAAGGATCTAAATGACTTTTAGGACAATATGATAACCCACGGTTAAAAAGTCCTACCTCTTCTGATGACAAGACCCGCCTGGAGATATTGTGTACTAGGTCTCCCTTGATCGGCCACGGTTGCCTCGTGTGTAGCGATATCCGTCTTGACTCCCTTCTCTGTTGTAGCGGGATCTGGTTTGCATCCGAGTAGTGGACAACTCTCTCCGATCTCCTTGCAAAAAATTGGATGAGGAATCGGTGTCAGTATTCGCTGAAGAGTTATCGGACATGTCCCTCCTGTGGTTACCATATTCGTTACGGCCTCGTCGATTGTAAGGACGGGGCCAACGGTATACCTGGTTTCTTTCATAATCCTCAATGTCCTGGTCAAATTTGTTGCGTTTCCTAGTTTCCAACTCGAACCGATATTTATTGATATTCTCATCAGCCAACTCTTTACATCTGTTGAATTCCTCCAAACTCATTGCTGAGCGTAATTCTGATTCAATCTTGGTAAGTTGTTCAGACAGTGAAGACAATTCTTTGTGTATAAATGAGATGGTTAAGGTCATTATATCGAATGAACATTTATTCAAAATTTGCATGAATGTGCTCTTGTATTCATCATTATCACTGAATAAGGTCGGGGCCAATCTTACCCTCAGACCTCTCGGAATCCGTTGCACCAGATGGTACTCAGCTAGCGTAAGTCCATGTAGTTCCAAGGATATATGTTTCCTTCTCAATTTCTCCCATGTACGGGAATTGTAAGCAGGAGTGTTACCCGTTAGGAAATTTCTGGATCCTGAGATCTGAGACATGATGTGTGTGGTCTCTTCCTGAGTGTACGAAAATGTAGAACCATTTGTGTCCATCTTGAATGAAGGTAACTTGACGGTGCCTTGATCGGACAGGATCTAAGAAAAGAGGGTAACCCACCTGAAGTTTATTATTATACTCCCAGTGAGTAAGTTACCTTCATTCAAGATGGACACAAATGGTTCTACATTTTCGTACACTCAGGAAGAGACCACACACATCATGTCTCAGATCTCAGGATCCAGAAATTTCCTAACGGGTAACACTTCTGCTTACAATTCCCGTACATGGGAGAAATTGAGAAGGAAACATATATCCTTGGAACTACATGGACTTACGCTAGCCGAGTACCATCGGGTGCAACGGATTCCGAGAGGTCTGAGGGTAAGATTGGCCCCGACCTTATTCAGTGATGATGAATACAAGAGCACATTCATGCAAATTTTGAATAAATGTTCATTCGATATAATGACCTTAACCATCTCATTTATACACAAAGAATTGTCTTCACTGTCCGAACAACTTACCAGGATTGAATCAGAATTACGCTCAGCAATGAGTTTGGAGGAATTCAACAGATGTAAAGAGTTGGCTGATGAGAATATCAATAAATATCGGTTCGAGTTGGAAACTAGGAAACGCAACAAATTTGACCGGGACATTGAGGATTATGAAAGAAACCAGGTATACCGTTGGCCCCGTCCTTACAATCGACGAGGCCGTAACGAATATGGTAACCACAGGAGGGACATGTCCGATAACTCTTCAGCGAATACTGACACCGATTCCTCATCCAATTTTTTGCAAGGAGATCGGAGAGAGTTGTCCACTACTCGGATGCAAACCAGATCCCGCTACAACAGAGAAGGGAGTCAAGACGGATATCGCTACACACGAGGCAACCGTGGCCGATCAAGGGAGACCTAGTACACAATATCTCCAGGCGGGTCTTGTCATCAGAAGAGGTAGGACTTTTTAACCGTGGGTTATCATATTGTCCTAAAAGTCATTTAGATCCTTTCCAGTTAGACCAAGATCTGTATCGCCTTTTTCGTAATATTAGATGGAAGGTTCATTTTCTTCATAAACCATTTATTCAGAATGAAACAACTGAAGGGAGGTTGGATAACAAATCCTTGGGACTGATAACGAAATCTAAATCTGTTCCCCCCACTACCTATGTACCGGTTAAAATGTTTGTACAAGAAGTTACCCGAGACATTAAACGTTTGATTCAACAAGTAGATTTTAAAGATCATGTACCTAATAATTTGTCTCCTCATGAAAAATCAGCCCTGCGAGAGTTAACCAAGCGGAGAGATATCATTTGTAAGCCCGCGGATAAAGGGGGTTCGGTGGTTATTATGGATCCTCAGGCATATGAAAATGAGATTAAGCGCCAACTGGATGATGACACAGTATATAAACCCTTACATGCTGACCCCACATGGGGTATTAAAAAGACTTTAGAAAGTATTGTCAAGCCAGCATTTAAGGAAGGACTCATTTCGCATGACCTTCAAGATTTTTTGTTACCATCACACACTCGGATTCCGGTGCTATACACACTGCCCAAGATCCTTAAGGATAAACAGTCCCCACCAGGACGCCCGATCGTATCAGGGAATGATTAGATTTTTGTACCCACAGCTAAGCTATTGGATGGAGTGCTATCGCCGTTGGTGAAAAATACTCCATCCTTTATCAAGGACTCTGGTGACTTTCTCTCCAAAATTAGGGACTTACCACCTATCAATAAGGATTTTATTCTTGTTACTTGGGATGTAACTAGCTTATACACGTCTATTCCACACGAAGCTGGTATTAAAGCAGCGATCAACCTGATTAGGGAAAGTCGGGAATACTCGGAGGCACAGATCTTCTTTTTTGAAAAATTGTTTAATTTAATTTTGCATAATAATTACTTTCTTTTTAGGGATCAGTTCTATGTACAACTTACGGGGGTTGCTATGGGCTCCAATGTTGCCCCGCCATATGCATGTTCTTTTATGCATGATTTTGAACAGAGAAATATTTTTACTAATGAAAGTTTTCGGGAACATTGCGCCACCTGGTGGCGGTACATAGATGACGTTTTTGCTATATGGCGGGGCAGCATTGAATCTCTTGAAGCTTTTAATGAAACCATTAATAGTTTTTCATCCAACATCCAGTTTCAGATACATATTGGCGGGGACTCTGTCCCCTTTTTAGATACATGGAATCAGTTACTCAGGTATGACAGTTACCATCCCCCTCATGTGTTTGGATCCATTGTTAGAAGCCAATTGCTTAGGAGTTACACGTATCGTGAGTGACATTACAATAAGAGATCAGAGATTGGACGAGATGTGCTGTAAGTTTAAGGAGCGGGGTTATCCGGAGGGTCTGATCAGACGGGAACTAAATAGAATTCTACAAGCATCTGATAATTGTCAACATAATAAAAAATATCACCCTGACAGATCTAGGATCCCATTTGTCTTCCAATTCAATAGCTATAGTGATAAAATATTTAATGTATTAAGAAAGAATTGGACGATCCTAAAACGATCATACCCACAGATAGAAGAATTCCAACAGATTCCCATGAAGGCTTATCGGCGTAATAAAACCCTCCGTGACTTTCTGGTACGATCTGAATTTAAACCGGAAAATCAGGAGGAGAGAAGGGTTACTTTTCTCGGTAGGAAAAAGAAGGGCTGTTATCCTTGTCTTGGTTGCGTTCAATGCAATCTGATGCTCAAAGGCAATCATTTTGATCATCCTGTAACAAAGACTAGGATAACAATAAATGGTTTCTATACTTGCCAGTCATCTTATGTCATTTATATTCTTATGTGCCCCTGTAATTTAATTTACGTAGGCGAGACAACCCAGCAGATAAAAGATCGTATTGCACAGCATCGTAGTACAATTCGACATCCCCAGTCGGGTCTCCCTGTGTCGCGTCATTTTGCCGAGATGGGACACAGGGATACTGACTTAAGATTTATGATATTGGAAGACATTCCCCGTGATAAAAGAGGGGGGGACAGGATTTTAAAACTTAGGAGACGCGAAGTCTGGTGGATCAATAAATTACAGTCCTTGTATCCCGATGGTATGAACAAGGACTATGATTTATACTTATTTGTATAGGATATGATAATTGACATATGGGGATCATAGTCATGTTTTATATTTGTTATACTCCCGTAGATCGTTTGGAAGGAATTCCTGTTGGGAATGTGAAATAAAAGAATACTAACTGGAATCTTCGATGAGGTCTGAGATACGATCAAGAATGTCATTACTAATATATTGCATGAGATGTATATTTAAAAGAGCTCACTTGCCACTTAATATTATAGTGATGGAAGATGAGAGAGAAATGTGTATATTAGAATGTAATGTGAAGGTTAGGAGATTTTTTCACTTTGTTTTGTTGTAACAATAAGGGTTAATTATCTTTATAGGTGGTTGTTTATCTGTCTTTTAGTAATTAAGTTGACACACATGTGTGAGGCAGACTGGGTGTGGATAAGAGGAAATCTGTGTTTTGGCTTTTCACACACAGCCAGAATAGCCTGACGAAGAGCGATGTGCGCTCGGAACTGTACAGTGGCTTGAATATACTAATTGAAATATCTTCAGTAAATGACACTTTTTTGCATCAAGCATCGGTCCACGTCTTTTTTATATATATATATATATATATATACATATACATATACACACACACACACACACACAGTATCTCACAAAAGTGAGTACACCCCTCAGGATTTTGTAAATATTTTATTATATCTTCATGCGACAACACTGAAGAAATGACACTTTGCTACAATGTAAAGTAGTGAGTGTACAGCTTGTATAACAGTAAATTTGCTGCCCCCTCAAAATAACTCACACAGCCATTAATGTCTAAACCGCTGGCAATATTTTGTATGGCCATCATTATTATTTTCCAGCACTGCCTTAACCCTCTTGGGCATGGAGTTCACCAGAACTTCACAGATTGCCACTGGAGTCCTCTTCCACTCCTCCAGGATGACATCACGGAGCTGGTGGATTTTAGAGACTTTGCGCTCCTCCACCTTCCATTTGAGTATGCCCCACAGATGCTCAATAGTGTTTAGACCTGGAGACATACTTGGCCAGTCCATCACCTTTACCCTTAGCTTCTTTAGCAAGACCGTGGTAGTCTTGGAGGTGTGTATGGGGTTGTTATGTTGGAATACTGCCCTGCTTCAGTATGTCACAGTACATGTTGGCATTTATGGTTCCCTCAATCAACTGTAGCTCCCCAGTGTCGGCAGCACTTATGCAGCCCCAGGCCATGACACTCCCATCACCATGCTTGACTGTAGGCAAGACACACTTGTTTTTTTTTTTTTTTTCCATAATAGTTTTTATTGAAAAAAAGGTATGCAAAATAATATCTTGTACAGTAGCAAGGGTATCATATAGAAAATTTTGTCACAGTGATCTCAAACAAAATATTTTACATAGATACAGAGATGAAAATGTCAATTCGGGGGTTATATTAGTTATCGACAGATTCGAGTGACTTAGTACATAACCTTTGGTGGGGTGTGCATATAAATTTATCTTATGGCCCCTTCACTGCATTAAAAATCTTAAATAAAAAATAAGAAAAAAAAAAGGGGGGGGACACAAAGGAGTGTGTATAAGATATGGAGGAAAAGTAAAGAAGAAGAAAAAGAAGAATGGCGGGTTGGGGAAAGGGAAAATAGTGGAGTTTGGAGGGGAAAGTGGCGACAGAGTGCTCAGTCCATCTAACCTCCTCCATTTGGTATGGGCGCCCCGACTCGAGCCGGACTATTTTTACTTCTTGGTAGTCTAATCAAAAGAGTATTCAGGGGCTGTACAGGCCATAACGTTGAGAGAATTTGAAATGTGTCCAACAGGCCCATGTGGTCGTAAATTTCTGGATTCTCTCTTGTGATATGTGCACCAGTTCCTCCATTTCTTCTATCTTGGAAATCCTCCGAAACCACTCTCCAATCGTGGGAGTAGAGGTGGTTCTCCAGTGTGTTGGGATACACAGTTTGGCTGCGTTCACCAAGTGCATAGCTAAAGATTTAAAGTACTCATTTCTAGTCAGGTGAGTGTGATGTAGAAGGTATTGGGCTGGGGAGTATGTCAGAGTGTAAGTTGTGATATGTGTGATGAGGTCGTGGACCTCTTTCCAGAAAGGCTGTATGGATTCGCAGTTCCACCAAATGTGTAGCATTGTACTTTTTGCATTCCCGCATCTCCAGCAGGTATCTGGGATGGTTGGCGAGAATTTATGTAAAAGCGAGGGAGTCCTATACCAACGTGTTTGAATTTTGTAGCCATTCTCCTGAATGGCTACATTAAGGGAGCCCTTGTGTATACATTCGTTGATATGTGACCATTCCTCCTCCGTGAAGGTCATCTGGAGATCTGCTTCCCATTTTGCTTGTGCGGAATCTGGAATGCAAGAGGTATCTTCTACTAGTATGTTGTACATGTACGAGATTAGGTGCTTTTGTGGGGAGGTTTTGGTGCACAGTTCCTCAAATGAGGTTAATTGTCTAGTCCAAGTCAGTGTCGTTCCTTGAGATGATAGAAAGTGTCTTATCTGTCGGTATGTCCAGAAAGGGAAGGATTTGAGGGGGGATGAGTCAACTAAGTTCTCATACGTTCTTGGGGTCTTGTCTGCAAAGAACTGATAGGCTAACATTCTGTCGTGTGGCCATGTCTGGTTTAGAAAGGATGGGGAGAGCCCCGGGGTGAACTCAGGGTTGCCTCTCAGGGGGGTTAATGGGCCAGGAACAGAGGAGATTGATCTAATTCTGCTTGTTCGGCTAAAGGATCTTAGCGAAGCTGAGATGAGGGGATGTGTCAAAGTCTCCTGTGGCACCTGTTTTGGAGAGATCCAGGGAAGAGACTCCAGCGGGAGTTGGGAGATCGATTTTTCCAGGGTGACCCAAAGCTTACCTGGCTCATGGACATTCCAGTCCACGATTCGGGCAAGGTGGCTCGCAAGGGAGTATTTGTGGAGGTCTGGAAGTCCAATACCTCCGTCCAGTTTATGTCGCGTAAGTTTAGTGTATCTGATGCGTGGGGGGGAGCCTTTCCATAGAAATAGTGTGCACATCTTCCTGTATGTTGCAAAGAAGGATGCTGGTAGGTGGATGGGTAGGCACTGAATAATATAAAGAAATCTTGGTAAAGTTATCATTTTTAGAAGAGCGGAGCGACCAAACCAGGAGACATTGAGGTTCCCCCAAGCTTTTAGGTCAGTTTGTGCTTTCTTTAAGACCTTAAGGAAGTTGGCCTTGTATATGTCCTCCAATTTAGTGGTGAGTTGGATGCCTAGATAGGTTATTTCCTGTTGGTTCCACTGGAATGGAAAGGAAGATTGGCAGTGTGTAAGCTCTTGTGTTGTAAGAGTGATATTTAAGGCTTGGGATTTGGCATAATTAATCTTCAGATGTGATAGGGTTCCAAAGTGCTCTATGTCTTTGAGTAAGTTAGGTATGGAGATGGTCGGAGAAGTCAGGGAGAGTAGAACATCATCTGCAAAGGCAGATACCTTATACTCCTTCCCCCGAATTGTCACACCTGTAATGTCAGAATTGTCTCTTATTCTATTAAGAAGGGGTTCCAGGGAGAGTACAAAAATTAAAGGTGAAAGGGGGCAGCCTTGTCGCGTACCGTTTCTTATGGGAAAGGCGTTCGACAGGTGGCCATTCACTCTTACAGCTGCACTCGGATTCGAGTATAGTGCAGAGATGTAGGACAGCATGCGTGGGTGAAGACCGATCTTCTTCAGGACCTCGTCCAAGTAGTCCCAGGCCACTCTGTCGAACGCCTTCTCAGCGTCTAAAGACAGAAAGAACCCTCGGGTTTTTGTGGTCGTGAGCCAGTGGTGGATATTCAATGCTCTAATGGTGTTGTCCCTGGCCTCTCGTCCAGGGACAAAACCCACCTGGTCTAGTGAGATAAGGTTTGGCAAGAAAGTGGACATTCTGTTGGCCAAGATTTTGGCATAAATCTTGATGTCCACATTGAGCAGTGAAATAGGTCTGTAATTTTGTACTCGTGTCCTGTCCTTCCCCTCCTTAGGGATTACTGTTATGTGTGCCTCCAACATGCGTCCTACGCTCATCGTGGGGTTCGCTAGAGAATTAAAGGCTGATAACATTTTTGGGGCTAGGGACTGGGCGAAACATTTATAATATTGTAGGGTGAACCTATCTGGGCCTGGGCTTTTACCTGGTTTCATCTGACGCATGACGGTCTGCAGTTCTTCAGTCGAGAGGGGTAGCTCTAATTCTTCTGCCTGTTTTTGTGAGATTGGTTGTGGGCCATACTGGGTCAAGAAGGTCTTTATCTCTTCCGTTCTATTTAATGCTTGTTCTGGGTTTGCAATGGGGGTCCTACGATTATATAGATTTTTGTAATATTGTTCGAATTCATGGGCTATATCTTCATTTTTAGATAGTGAAGTGTCCTGTTGGGTCTGTATGTGGTGAATTGTGTTAGACGGTCTAGAAGTACGTACTGCTCTGGCCAGTAATCTGCCACACTTGTTGCCTTGCTCGTAAAAGATTCGTTGGTGGAGAACGTACTGGCGTCTGGTGCGTTTACCTAGTTCTTCTAATAACGTTGAGCGCGAGTGCATCAGTTCCTGCAGTGTCTGCTGGGAATGAGATTGTTTATGTGTAGACTCCAGACGTCTGATATCAGCAATCAGCTTATCTATGGTGGCCTGCTGTGACCTTTTAATTTTCGCAGCCTGGGCCATCAGCTCCCCCCTGATCACACATTTGTGGGCTTCCCACAAAGTGGTCGGGGATATATCTGGGGTAGAGTTCTCCCTAAAATATGTATCAATACTTGCTGTCAGGCGTGAGGTGAATTCTGTGTCTTTTAGTAGGGAGGAGTTGAGTCTCCATGTTTTCGTTTTAGGTGTCGAGTCTGGGAAGGTCAGGGTAACTGAAATAGGGTGGTGGTCAGATAGGAACATAGGATCGATCGTGGCCTGTGTGAGGTAGGTTAAGTCAGGTTGGGATAGAAAAAGATAGTCCAGTTGTGAATATTTTTGAAAAAGGGATAGAGTAGAAAGTGTAGTCCTTCATAGAGGGGAACATTGTGCGCCATGTGTCGTGTAGTGCAAGCCCTTGAAGTTCTAATTTAATTTGTCTCAGGGTTCGGTAGGATAGCATTGAGGTTCCTGAGGAGGTATCAAGGTTTGGGTTGAGGGGTACATTGAAGTCCCCTCCTAGTAGCACAATACCCTCTTTGAAGGAGGTCAGAAGGTCACCAATTTTCCTAAAGAAAGATACCTGGTGTTCATTTGGAGCGTAAATGTTTGCCAATGTTATCGGCTTTGAAGCGTAGGTGCCTTTAATGAATACAAACCTACCCTCAGGGTCTACAAGCGAGTCTGAGAGCTGAAATGGGGCCTGCTTAGAGACAAGTATGGAGACTCCTTTTGTCTTAGCTATGGGGTTGGTAGAGTGGAAGGCAGTTTGGTAGATATGATTGGAAATTTTTGGGATGGAATTAGAGCGAAAATGAGTCTCCTGTAGGAAGATGAATTGGGCCTTTTGCTTGGTGAGGGAGGACAGTACCTGCGAGCGCTTTTCCGGCACATTAAGGCCTTTTGCGTTAAGAGAGACACATTTCAACACTAGGGGAGCGTAGTGAGGCATTGTGAGGGATCAGGGCCCGTGTGTTTGTTTATTACCTCTACGGAGTCCGCTCGAGTCGGGGTGGCCCAGCCAACAACTGCGAAATGTGTTAGAGTGGAGCGAAAGGGAGGGGAAGGAGGGAGAGGGAAGGGTTCCGCCAAGAATAAATAAAGTTAGAGGGATAGAGGGTCAGAGGGGGTAGACAGAATATATGGTGAAGAGAGATACCAGAGGTGGAAAAGGAAGTGCCAATCCACCTATAAGAATATAGATCTGGTTGGTCAGCAGACTAACTCTTAGTACTGCTGCTGGGGGTTGGTGAGCGTGTCTGGGATCCTACTCCTTGGCCATAAAGAGGAGTGTGCAAATAAGGTATTGTAAGAGGGAATAGTGCAAATAAGAACATATAAATGGGGCGAATGCATCCTATCAACATTAAACTTGACATAAGTATCTTGACATAAGTATCTTAAGATCCTACCAGTGGGGAACATGTATAGGTCTTATATCTGGAAACTGGAAACTGAGAGAGATTCAGAACATAATTTGTACCAATAAAAAAACTAAACAAAACATAGATATCATGACCCACAGGTCCCTATACTCGCCTCCCCATCTACCCTGTTTCCCCGAAAATAAGACCTAGCGTGATTGTCGGTGATGGCTGCAATATAAGTTAGTATAGTTAGTTATAGTATAGTTAAAGTCCTTGTAAGTCCTATTTTCAGGGTAGGGCTTATTTTCGGGGAAACAGGGTAGGGCTTATTTGGGGGGTAGGGCTTATATTGCCGCCATCACTGACAATCACGCTAGGTCTTATTTTCGGGGAAACAGGGTAAGTTTTATAGGGGCTTCACATCGTTATGGACGTGTAGTCTAATTCCTCCTCCCGTCTTATAAAAGCATATAGGGACATGTAGCCTTAAGTCTCCGTCGCTAGATTGAGCGATAGGGATAGGGGCATGGGATATGGGATTACTTCATTTCCTGGAGTCTTTTCTCTTATTCTAGGGTGTTACCATCTTAGTCATGTTATACCCGATTTTGTATTGATGGTGCTTATTAAATCTTACGACATCATGGTATCTTAGCTCTATGAGCCCCCGAGGCATAACATGCGTCCTCCTGGGAATGCACATTAGGGTAGTACGTGACATCCTAGGATATTGTTCATTTATTATGGCTCAGAGTCGTTATCAGCTGCATTAAATGGCAGATAATAATTGTGATCACATGGAAAGAACATGGGAGCCGCATGTGTTTGCCTCGGTGACTCCCAAGCATCAAACATATTTATACGGTAAGATTATATTGAGATAGTTAGCGTATATATCTATATAACAAGAGGTAGGGGAGCGGGGTATGGGAGGGGGAAAAGAAGGGGGGGGGTAAGAGGGTCGGAGAAGGAGGGGGGGAGGAAAGGGAGGTGATGGGGGGGAGGGAGGAATGGGGTAGGGAAGAGTGAAGGTAAGGGTGGGAATAGGGGGGGGGAGAGTGAGGGAGTCGCTTTACCCATACAGACATTTTGAGTCCCAGATATCAAAGAGCAATGTTGGTATTCAGCGTGTACAAGTGTTGTCATCCGAGGCGTTGGTGTGTGTGCGATCCTCAGGGTGTACAGGGAAAGTCTCTGGAAAACGAGGTGCTAGCTGCTGAGAATGCTGGTAAGCCGCATCTGCAGCAGTATGCTCGCAAGCCATAGGAGATGTTGCTCTGAACTCAGGAGTCCGGTGAGATGAAAAAGTTCCAATTCTTTGCTGCATGGCCAGAAAATGTTCTGTCCGCTTGGGCCTATAAGGGCTTTTCATGCTGTTCTGGTTACTCTGGTCAGGGAAATTCTGCAAGGCCTTGGTTAGAGACATAATGCCAGGAATTTTAAAGTGCAAAACATTGAGCTGGGGAGTCATGGACCTTTCTGCACAGGCGGGGTCTTGCATAGTTCTAGCGTGTGTATTGGGGATGGGTCAAAGATTCCATATACTAAGAAAGATGAAACGATGAAAACTATGGACCAAAACACGAAGCTGGATCTCTCAAAACAAGAAGAAGAACAACAGACCTACTTTGATAGTGAATTGACCGTGGCTCTGTCAAGCCTCCTGATGGTTCCTGCGTGGGGTTACAGGTTGGTCTCTGGCTTGGTATTCCAGATCTCGCCGGGAGGAGTGTGCTCCGGGGGACGAGGGTCCCGATCTCCTGCGTCTAGAGCGGTGCCTCTGTGCTTTGGGTGAGGGGTTGTGTGTCACCGGCTTCCACGGCTCAGACGGGAAATGGAACGCGCACCAATCCGGAAGTTCTATCGCTGGTAGATCGAGTTGCTCACAGAAACCCTGAAGGTCATCTGGTGATCTCAGGAGGGCAGTGCGACCTCTGGCGGTGGCGGACAGGCAAAACGGGAATTTCCATCGATATGGTATATTCCTTGTTCTAAGAAGATCCAGTAGGGGGCGAAGGGCGCGTCTGTTCTGTAGTGTGGTAGGAGAAAGGTCCTGGAAGAGTTTAATCTCAGTTCCATTGTGGTGTAAATGGCCTCTTTCCCTGGCCTTTCTCAAAATTTCTTCCTTGAGCGGAAAGTTCACTACACAGCAAATAACATCTCTCGGGGGTTCATTATCTCGAGGGGGCGGTCTGAGGGCCCGGTGAAGTCTCTCCATCTCAATGGGGGAGTCTGGCGGCCGGTCCAGTAAATCATTAAAGATGTTACAGATAGCTTGGGGTAGTGATCCTGCATCTAAGTTTTCCGGTACCCCCCTCACTCGAATGTTATGTCTCCTACCCCTGTTGGCGAGGTCTTCGACTTGACGGTGTAAATCATAAAGATATGAGAGTTGTGTATCGTACGTGTGCTGTACTTGCCTGATGGCAGCCGTATGGAGCTGCGTGGTCTGCTCTACATCCGTTATGCGGGCCGCCACCGCCTGAATGTCCGTCTTGAGATCTAGGATCGCGGCTTTCAAAGTGCCCGTTATGTTGTTGGTGATGTCCATTGCGACATGGTGCAGATCCGACAGACTAACCACTGAGCTGGGGCGACGAGCTCGAGTGGGCTCGTCCTCCATCTGTGAGTCCGAGTCTTGGCCCAGGCCTGAGGCCTGTGGTGTCTGCTCGGCCTCGTGATCCCCGGATCGAAGTGTCCGGAATATCTCCGGAATGTTGCGGCTGAGCTGTGTGGTCGGTTCTTTCGGTGTCCGGGGGACCGAGACACTTCTGTTGGGTTTCCCCATCATGAGTTCGGGCGGTTGTTTCCCGTTGGAAGCTGCTTTTACTCCTCGGATGGCCGGAGCTCTGAGTTCAAGCGGCCATTCCGGATTCCAGCCAAGCCACGCCCCCCACACTTGTTTTTTTACTCCTCACCTGGTTACCACCACACATGCTTAACACCATCTGAACCAAATAAGTTTACCTTGGTCTCATCAAACCACAGGACATGGTTCCAGTAATTTATGTCCTTAGTCTGCTTGCCTTCAGCAAACTGTGGGCTTTCTTGTGCATCATCTTTAGAAGAGGCTTCCTTCTGGGACGACAGCCATGCAGACCAATTTGATGCATGTATGGTCTGAGCACTGACAGGCTGACCCCCCACCCCTTCAACCTCTGCAGCAATGCTGGCAGCACTCATGCGTCTTTTTCCAAACCTCTGGATATGACGCTGAGCATGTGCACTCGATTTCTTTGGTCGGCCATGGCGAGGCCTGTTCTGAGTGGAACTTGTCCTGTTAAACCACTTTATGGTCTTGGCCACCATGCTGCAGCTCAGTTTCAGGGTCTTAGCAATCTTCCTAAAGATGGCCCAGGCTATATGTAGAGCAACAATTCTTTTTTTTAAGATCCTCCGAGAGTTCTTTGCCATGACGTGCCATGTGGAACTTCCAGTGACCAGTAAGAGAGAGTGATGACACCAAATTTAACACACCTGCGACCTTGTAACACTAACGAGTCACATGACACCTATTTACATATATTAAAAAAAAATTTCATGCTAGAGTTATCAATGAAAAAAAGCAGACATCACAGTGAAAAAAATGAATGATTGTGATTACAAATTCGAGTCTGTTCACATGTCGGTGCTGCCAACATAATCTTTACATCTGTTTCAGCAAAATGTTTAACTGTTTTAGTCCATGGTTTCTACCATGTTCCTATTACACCAATATTTATAATGTAACATGAAACATGTTTGCATACCCCATCACCAAAATGCACATTGTCTCTTACATGAACCGCAGGGTGCATTTTCATGAGAAATCCTGTTATTGTTTTAAACTTCTTGCAGCTGTGCTGCACCCTCTGTTATTGTTTACATTCATTTACTACAAGTCCCATCTGCCACCACATCACATGGGACATGTAAATGAACAGTAATCATAAGATCAATGTCACTGCCTTTACTACAATTTTTCAAAAGATTGGCTTAGCCTTTAAATATCTACCCCTTGCTGGGATTGGGGTCTCTTAACCAGCAAACCAAAACTTCCTGGATATGACCAAGTGTAAGATTTATGCAAGACTAACTGGCTGCTCAGCAACAGGTCCTGTGTTCCAGGTACCATAAGTACACAGCACAATCAAGTTCTCAACCTCCACTGCAGCAGCACAGCTTATTCAAGAACACAAATCCAGCTTTAATCGTAACTTCAGTATGCTCTGGACAAGCTCCATTCCCCCTCTAGTGCCACCATTCTTGCGCGTGTGCAGATTCACCCATGGGGCTCTGCCAGGCCTTTGCGTCAGGACGGGCAGAGCCCATCGGTGCATATGTGAACGCACAGAGGGGTTACTGTGCACTTGAAAAGACAGGGAAGATTTCAAATGTTTCTATTACCAGGCTTTGCACGTGGGTAGGAAAGCAGACATGTTCGCAGATGACTGGGGAAACTGACGCAGCACATTGGTGCATGTGCCGCAGGGCTCTCTCAGGGCCTTGGTAAGAGAGGGAGGGGGAGGAGGCAGGGAAGCTCAGGATGATATTGAGGGTGAAGGCCTGCTTTATTAAAAAGATAACTCCACAAGGATAAAGACACCATTGAGCTTCAAATCCCAAAATACAAATTCATAAAATCGGTCCCTGTCAAAATTTGTCATCCTCAAAGACTGTTACAGAAGGGGATACAGAAGGCTTTCCATTTAAAGTGGATTTACACAACTTTTTTTTAAAAATGGGCCCCCAGGAGCTGATAGACATATTGTGCAAGTATGCACATCATATTAACACATTACGGCATACTTACCCATCAAAAGATCCCCTCCACCACTCCGCTGTGAGTGCTTCTACTGGTCACGACCAATGCCATCTTCAATCAATCTTTCTTTTGGGTTCTGTCTGTTTGGCCGGGCCATGATGATGTCACTGCTGAACATGCACAATGGAGTCACAGCCTCACAGAATGGTGTCGTAAATGTACACTGAGCTGTGCATGCGCTGCTCAGTGTACATTGCCATAGACAGACAGAGATAAGTAGTCATGACAGAAGAGACCAATAGGGTCTCCTCTGTCAGAAAGACCCTACCCATCAGCGATTTTTATTTTTTACGTTTAATTCCACTCTAAAAACAATTGTGTAAAAAGTGTACTCTGTAATGCCATTTGTACTGTTGCTTGCATTTACTGCCACTGTGTATTAGATAGGATTACGCTTTGTGAACAACTAGTGAATGATATGTTGATTCATACCTTTTGTGAATCTGTCTGCTACTTTGAAAACGAATAAAAAAGTATTGCATGGAAAAACAAAAACCTGTGTGCATAAAAGCCAATATAACTCTCAAGCTAGCATTAGGTGGTTGTAAGGGCTGGAGGTTTTTTTACCTTAATGCACTCTATGCATTACAGAATAAAAAAAAAAACAAAAAACCTGCATGCAGATCCTTCCTCCCCTTACATACCTAAGCCCAGTCTCGATCCAGTGCTGTGCTGTGCACGAGAACAAAGGCTCTCTCCCTCCTCGTTGGCTCCCGCTGCTGTCAATCACAGTCAGTGATGAGGGAGCTAGGGGCTGGGCCAAGTTGCTCCCTGTGCGTTTATGGACACACAGAACTGTCTTGAGAGTGATAAAAATAACAAAACACATACAGCGCTGGTAAAAATACCATGAATATGATACTAAATCGAAAGTGCTCAGTGCAATGTTCCTATAATCATAAATCCAAAAATATGAATAAAGTGCTAAATACGTACAATATATGCTAAACACAAACCAATTACTAGTTAATGGAATACTAATTTGCTAATTCAGCCCATATGAAGTGCCAAGTGCCAAATGAATGTGCGATAGGTGCTAAACACAAACCAATAGTGAAAAACAATATAAATGTGTTGAAAGAATCAGTGAAATTAATAATAGTGGTAAATAGTCCCAAATGAATGCCATCAGCTAGACTGCTACACAGGGCTTTAGGTGGCGATCTCACTGGAGAGAAAACAGCATCTCTTCAACCTATGCTGACAGTCAATCTCCTGGAGTGCTGCAGTATGATGCCTCTGATGTAGATGTAATATGAGTAGCAAATGAGTCATATACTTGTAGGTGTCCACCATCGAATCGGACCCAAAAGTCAAAGAAAAGTGATATGGTGAAGTATTGCGGAGAAAGAGATCACTTGCGCATCATAGTGCTACTCACAAGATCCTTGGTTGCAAACAGGCATATCAGAAAACTTCCACGATCGCCGCTAGAAACGTGTGTTCCACGGGAACAGGAAGAAGCGTCACTGGTTAAGCGTGAGCCGGATGTTTCGTCGACGCGTTTCGCCTCTCCCCCAGGGCGTCAAAGACATAACATCCAGCCCACGGATGTTAGGATATATAAGGTGTGTGGACTCCTCCCAACAAGGAAATGAAAGAAGTGACAGCCAATCAAGGCTAGTGGGAATAAATCACCACCATTTGTCCTGATTCATCATATCCTGTTGCAACACCAAAAAACGTTATTATTCGAAATATATAAACACAACATTCAATTGATGTATATAAAATTTAAAAAAATTTAAAAAAAACATAGACAACTAAATCTCGCATGGATAAAATAGGTCTCAAATCATTAACATAATTTGTCTAGTCATAAAAGGAGCGTATTATTTTGATAGGAATATGGGAAAATTGAAAAAAAAATGAAAAAAATATTGAAAACTAAAAAATAAAATATAAAATGTAGAAATGATACCAAATAAAAAAAAAAGAAAATCAATCAAAAAAAATAAAAAAAATAAGTATAAATATAAAATAATAATAAATAATGAAAAATAATAAAAAATAAAAATAATAAACAAACATAAAAAAAAATAAAAAATACAATAAGAAATAAAATAAATATAAAATTAAATGAGAATGGAAATAAACCGAAAATAAAAAAAAAGAAAATAAAAATAAAATGAAATAAAAAATATCCCAAACTCCACATGTGCAAATATCAGAAGGGACGCCAAACTGAAGAACATAAAAATTGACTAAATCCCATCTCTCCTAATCTGAATGAAAATAAATAAAAAATATTTTTAAATAAAAAACATATTAGGAGCGAATAAATATGGCTTATTCTCTAATCTAAAGTATACTCCACCCCACAAAATATGAAAAAATATATAAAAAAAATATATATAATCGGAGTACATCAGCATTCAGCAAAGAACTATATAAAAATAGAATATAACCAATTAGATAGAACCAATTTAAATCTAGAAGAATATTACCAATTGGATAAGAAACAATTAAGATCCAGCTCAATGTTGAGCCCATAGGGATGCAAAGTACGGAGCCTATGGATCCATTGAGTTTCGTTCTGGGAAATGGCTCTCTTAAGATCAGAGCCTCGCCAGTGATCCTCGACTCTATCGATTCCACAAAAGGTTAATAAACTAGGGTCCCTGTTATGTAATATCCTAAAATGGTTTGAGAGGCCATGATGTTTGTATCCTTTCTTAATTCTGTTAACATGTTCTCTAAGCCCAACTCCTAACTGTCTAGTGGTCCTCCCCACATACTGTAGGTTACACGGACAGGACAGTAGGTAGGTAACATGCGTGGTACTGCATGTGATGAATTTTTTTATTTTAAAAGATCTTCCTTCGGATAACGACCTAAAATGGGTGATTTTTTTCTTCCGAAATTTTGAGGTCCTACATATCATACATCTTCCACAGCTGTAGGACCCAGTCCTATCCAAGAAGGTGCACACCTTCCTGGGTGGGTTCACCACATTATGTGCCAATTGTAATCTAAGCGTAGGTGGCTTTGTGTAGATGAATTTGGGCTGGGTAGGTAGTATCTTCTTCAAATCAGTGTCTTCCAACAATAGAGGCCAATGTTCTTTGATAATTTTTTCAAAATGACGATATTGTCTATTAAAACCAGTTATGAATGCTATACTGTAATAATTTTCTTTTTTGACTTTAGGTTTAAATAAATCCTTTCTATCCATTTCACCAACTGTCCTTTTGGTTCGTTCCAAATCTTCCACTTTGTATCCCTTGGCTTGAAAACGTTCCAAAATGACATTAGCTTGGGAATTGTAATCTTCTTTGCTGCAGTTTCTTCTGACTCTAAGCATTTGACTTTTTGGAATACCCCTCAACCACCTCGGATGATGACAGCTGGTCAGCGGAATGTAACCACTCCTATCAACATCCTTAAGGAAAGTGCGCGTGCATAGTTTGTCATCTTCTCTGAATACAGGGAGATCAAAAAAATTCATCTCCGTGTGGCTGAAACTTTCAGAAAAGGAAATGCCAAAAGGATTTTCACTAATTTTCTTTAGAAATTCACAAAAAGATTCTGGTGATCCTGCCCAAATTATAAAAATGTCATCAATATACCTTTTGTAGAGTCTAAGCTCCGGTATATTGGTTTGGTATATAGCTTGATTTTCCTAGAAACTCAAAGATGTTGGCTACTGATGGGGCATACTTAGCCCCCATTGCCACACCTTTAATTTGTCTGTAATAATCTTTTTCGTGGCAGAAAAAATTATGACTCATCGCCATATCAAGTGCTCTTATAAGAAATTCTTTCTGCTTAGATTTAAATTGGTACTTTCCAAAGCCCAGTCAACAGCTTGAAGAGCATGTTTCTGCTGGATGTTTGTATATAGCAAGTTGACATCAATACTCGCCAACAAACAATCTCCATCTACTACCATTGGGCTGATCAATTCAATAAGATCCTTACTATCTTTGAGGTAAGAGGGATATTCCTTGGTAAGTGGCTGCAAAAAATAATCCAAATATTCCCCGAGCCTGGAATACAGTGATCCGATTCCACTAACTATGGGTCGGCCCGGCGGTTTCGTTGAATTTTTGTGCATTTTCGGTAACTGATAGATCACCGGTAAATGTGGAGCGTCCGGGATTAAATATCTCGCCTCCTTCTTTAAAATTCCTCCTTCCTTAGCCATTTTTAATAAATCTTTCAGCTGGGATTTGTATTTCTTCGTAGGATTACCTTTTAGTTTTTCATATGTTTCTCGGTCACTGACCAGTTTATTCAATTCTTCCAGGTAGTCTGTTTTGTTGAGTATCACTACTCCCCCCCCCCCCCCCCCCTTATCTGCCGACCTAATTACTATATTTTTATTCTTCTCCAGTGCCTTCAAATCCTTCTCTAAATCACTTATATCTTTTTGGTTGCACAGCAAGTCTATCCAAGTCTCGCTCAACCAGGGATTTGAAAACACCCACAAAATGGTTGTTGGTGATTTATTTTTTATATTAATTTTCTTTTTTTATTTTATTTTATTTGGTATCATTTCTACATTTTATATTTTATTTTTTAGTTTTCAATATTTTTTTCATTTTTTTTTCAATTTTCCCATATTCCTATCAAAATAATACGCTCCTTTTATGACTAGACAAATTATGTTAATGATTTGAGACCTATTTTATCCATGCAAGATTTAGTTGTCTATGTTTTTTAAATTTTATATATATATCAATTGAATGTTGTGTTTATATATTTCGAATAAAATTTTTTGGTGTTGCAACAGGATATGATGAATCAGGACAAATGGTGGCGATTTATTCCCACTAGCCTTGATTGGCTGTCACTTCTTTCATTTCCTTGTTGGGAGGAGTCCACACACCTTATATATCCTAACATCCGTGGGCTGGATGTTATGTCTTTGATGACGCCCTGGGGGAGAGGCGAAACGCGTCGACGAAACATCCGACTCACGCTTAACCAGTGACGCTTCTTCCTGTTCCCGTGGAACACACGTTTCTAGCGGCGATCGTGGAAGTTTTCTGATATGCCTGTTTGCAACCAAGGATCTTGTGAGTAGCACTATGATGCGCAAGTGATCTCTTTCTCCGCAATACTTCACCATATCACTTTTCTTTGACTTTTGGGTTCGATTCGATGGTGGACACCTACAAGTATATGACTCATTTGCTACTCATATTACATCTACATCAGAGGCATCATACTGCAGCACTTCAGGAGATTGACTGTCAGCATAGGTGAAGAGATGCTGTTTTCTCTCCAGTGAGATCGCCACCAAAAGCCCTGTGTAGCAGTCTAGCTGATGGCATTTATTTGGGACTATTTACCACTATTATTAATTATACTGATTCTTTCAACACACAATTTATATTGTTTTTCACTATTGGTTTGTGTTTAGCACCTATCGCACATTCATTTGGCACTTCATATGGGCTGAATTAGCAAATTAGTATTCCATTAGCTAGTAATTGGTTTGTGTTTAGCATATATTGTACGTATTTAGCACTTTATTCATATTTTTGGATTTATGATTATAGGAACATTGCACTGAGCACTTTCGATTTAGTATCATATTCATGGTATTTTTACCAGCGCTGTATGTGTTTGTTGTTTTTATCATTTAAGTATTAGTACTTTTCTTACAGCTGCGGTAACACACTTATGTATTTGGTTTAATTTGTCATCACGAGCGCTGAGATAGATATATATCTATCTATCTATCTATATATATATATATATCATTTTTTCTGTCTTGAGAGTGAGCCTGCACAATAGAGCTGAACGACTCTGGCTAAAATGAGAATCGCGATTTTTTTGCTTAGTAGATAGATCACGATTCTCACGGCGTAACATCATCTTTCACATTAAACAAAATAATTGGGCTAACTTTACTGTTTCGTTTTTTGTTTTTTTTTATTCATTGAAGTGTATTTTTCCCAAAAAATTGCGTTTGAAAGACCACTGTGCAAATACAGTGTGACATAAAATATTGCAACAATCCCCATTTTATTCTCTAGGGTCTCTGATAAAAAAATATATATATAATGTTTGGGGGTTCCAACTGATTTCCTAGAAAAAAAAAAATCTGATTTTAACTGCAAGAAACAAGTGTCGGAAAAAGGTTTAGACTTTAAGTGGTTAAACTTCCTGCATATTCACACACAAGTTTTATCCCTTTGATCTAAGATGGAAGAGTTAGGCCTCATGCACAGGAGACGCAGATGCAAACTCTGCTGAACACGTTTTTAAAAGCTGAAACCGGCGTTTAGAAACGCCCGTTTTGCATGCCGCGTTTTACCGCGTTTGCGTCTAGAAGCGTCTGCAGAGCAGAGAATAACAATTTGGGGCCCCGTGTGCTAACACAGTGGACCTAGCACTACAACATATCCAAACTTGGGTTTCCTAGCACCAAGTGGCCCAGAGATACAGGGCCCCAAAATCGGGTCACAAAATTCCAAGCACTTCTGCAGCAGAGAATGACATTTTCCGACCTGACTTTGGGGCCCCATATCTCGGGGCCACTTGATGCTAGGAACCCCAAATTTGGATGTTATAGTGTGTTAGCACATCAAATTTGGGGTTCCTAGCACCAAGTGGCCCCAAGATATGGGGCCCCAAAGTCGGGTTGCAAAATGTCAAGCACTTTTCTGCAGCAGAGAATTACATTTTGTGACCAGACTTTGGGGCCCCGTATCTCGGGGCCACTTGGTGCTAAGAACCCCAAATTTGGATATGTTGTAGTGCTAGTTCCACTGTGTTTGCACACCAAGTGGCGCCGAGATATGGGGACCCAAAGTCAGGTCATAAAATGTTCCTTTAAAAACACTTATAAAACGCAAACGCGGCTAAACGCGGTACCGGTGTTTAGCTGCGTTTGGCGTCTGAGACGTGGAAAACTTTTGCGTCTGAACCCATTTTTTTTGCTTCTGGAAAAACGAGGTTAAACACAACTGCCTAAAAACGAGACTGTGTACATGGACACATAGGATAACATTGAATGGGTTCAGGGGCAGTTGAAAAAAAAAGTGTCCAACTGCCTCTGAACGCAAGTTTAACAGCATCTCGTGTGCATGAGGCTTTACAATGTTGTTAAAATCTTGGCAGAATGGCCAGTTTGGCAGACTGCCAGAGTAAGCAGAGAACTCTATACTTGTTACATGAAAGAATCGAGACACTCCGCAACATAGATCGTCAGAGGGGGTGAATCGAGATTGTGATCTTTTAACGATTAATTGTGCAGCTCTACTGCACAAGTGCCCCCATAGCAAGCGGCTTACGATGGTGGGCACTCAGCGGAGGGAGGAGCCAGGAGCACTGGTAGGTGACCTGAGAAGGGGAGGATCAGGATGTTCTGTGCAAAACCATTGCACAGAGCAGGTAAGATGTTTATTTAAAAAAAATAAAATGTGATCCTTTACAAAACAAAGGAATCTTGAGCTAGCCCATTTTAAAGCGGAGTTCCACACAAAAATGGAACTTCCGCTTTTCCCGCAGGTATTTGCACCCACTTCCGGCATAGACTCCCATGAGAGAGCGGAGACCACTAGGGACGGGCAGCGCGACTCGCGCATGCGCAGTAGGGAACCGGGAAGTGAAGCCGCAACGCTTCACTTCTTGATTCCCTCACCTAGGATGGCGGCGGCTGCCAAGAACCGAGCGGGTTCTCGGCGTCCCCTGCCGACATCGCTGGACCCCGGGACAGGTAAGTGGCCATGTATTAAAAGTCAGCAGCTGCAGTATTTGTAGCTGCTGGCTTTTAATATTTATTTTTTTTGGCGGTGTGGGTGAACCCCCGCTTTAACCACTTGAGCCCCGGACCATTATGCTGCCTAAGGACCAGAGGTCTTTTTCCAATTTGGCACTGCGTCGCTTTAACTGCTAATTGCGCGGTCATGCAATGCTGTACCCAAACGAAATTTGCGTCCTTTTCTTCCCACAAATAGAGCTTTCTTTTGATGGTATTTGATCACCTCTGTGGTTTTTATTTTTTGCGCTATAAACGGAAAAAGACCGAAAATTTTGAAAAAAAATGATATTTTCTACTTTTTGTTATAAAAAAAATCCAATAAACTAAATTTTAGTCATACATTTAGGCCAAAATGTATTCGGCCACATGTCTTTGGTAAAAAAAATGTCAATAAGCGTATATTTATTGGTTTGCGCAAAAGTTATAGCGTCTACAAACTAGGGTACATTTTCTGGAATTTACACAGCTTTTAGTTTATGACTGCCTATGTCATTTCTTGAGGTGCTAAAATGGCAGGGCAGTACAAAACCCCCCCAAATGACCCCATTTTGGAAAGTAGACACCCCAAGGAAATTGCTGAGAGGCATGTTGAACCCATTGAATATTTATTTTTTTTGTCCCAAGTGATTGAAAAATGACAAAAAAAAAAAAAAATTTACAAAAAGTCGTCACTAAATGATATATTGCTCACACAGGCCATGTGCCTATGTGGAATTGCACCCCAAAATACATTTAGCTGCTTCTCCTGAGTATGGGGATACCACATGTGTGGGACTTTTTGGGAGCCTAGCCGCGTACGGGGCCCCGAAAACCAATCACCGCCTTCAGGATTTCTAAGGGTGTAAATTTTTGCTTTCACTCTTCACTGCCTATCACAGTTTCGGAGGCCATGGAATGCCCAGGTGGCACAAAACCCCCCAAAATGACCCCATTTTGGAAAGTAGACACCCCAAGCTATTTGCTGAGAGGCATATTGAGTCCATGGAATATTTTATATTTTGACACAAGTTGCGGGAAAGTGACACTTTTTTTTTTTTTTTTTTCATAAAGTTGTCACTAAATGATATATTGCTCACACAGGCCATGGGCATATGTGGAATTGCACCCCAAAATACATTTAGCTGCTTCTCCTGAGTATGGGGATACCACATGTGTGGGACTTTTTGGGAGCCTAGCCGCGTACTGGACCCCGAAAACCAATCACTGCCTTCAGGATTTCTAAGGGTGAAAATTTTTGATTTCACTCTTTACTGCCTATCACAGTTTCGGAGGCCATGGAATGCCCAGGTGGCACAAAACCCCCCCAAATGACCCCATTTTGGAAAGTAGACACCCCAAGCTATTTGCTGAAAGGCATGGTGAGTATTTTGCAGCTCTCATTTGTTTTTGAAAATGAAGAAAGACAAGAAAAAACATTTTTTTTTTTCTTTTTTCAATTTTCAAAACTTTGTGACAAAAAGTGAGGTCTGCAAAATACTCACTATACCTCTCAGCAAATAGCTTGGGGTGTCTACTTTCCAAAATGGGGTCATTTGGGGGGGTTTTGTGCCACCTGGGCATTCCATGGCCTCCGAAACTGTGATAGGCAGTGAAGAGTGAAATCAAAAATTCACGCCCTTAGAAAGCCTGAAGGCGGTGCTTGGTTTTCGGGGTCCCGTACGCGGCTAGGCTCCCAAAAAGTCTCACACATGTGGTATCCCCGTACTCAGGAGAAGCAGCAGAATGTATTTTGGGGTGTAATTTCACATATTTCCATGGCATGTTTGAGCAATATATCATTTAGTGACAACTTTGTGCAAAAAAAAAAAAAAAAAAAAAAATATTTGTCTCTTTCCCGCAACTTGTGTCGCAATATAAAATATTCCATGGACTCGACATGCCTCTCAGCAAATAGCTTGGGGTGTCTACTTTCCAAAATGGGGTCATTTGGGGGGGTTTTGAACTGTCCTGGCATTTTATGCACAACATTTAGAAGCTTATGTCACACATCACCCACTCTTCTAACCACTTGAAGACAAAGCCCTTTCTGACACTTATTGTTTACATGAAAAAGTTTTTTTTTTTTGCAAAAAAATTACTTTGAACCCCCAAACATTATATATTTTTTTAAAGCAAATGCCCTACAGATTAAAATGGTGGGTGTTTCATTTTTTTTTTTCACACAGTATTTGCGCAGCGATTTTTCAAACGCATTTTTTGGGGAAAAAACACACTTTTTTTCATTTTAATGCACTAAAACACGCTATATTGCCCAAATGTTTGATGAAATAAAAAAGATGATCTTAGGCCGAGTACATGGATACCAAACATGACATGCTTTAAAATTGCGCACAAACGTGCAGTGGCAACAAAATAAATACATGTTTAAAAGCCTTCAAAAGCCTTTACAGGTTACCACTTTAGATTTACAGAGGAGGTCTACTGGAAAAATTACTGCACTCGATCTGGCCTTCGCGGTGATACCTCACATGCATGGTGCAATTGCTGTTTACGTTTGACGACAGACCGCCGCTTGCGTTCGCCTTAGCGCGAGAGCAGGGGGCGACAGGGGTGTTTTTTTTTTTTTTTCTTTATTATTTTTTTGCTTTTTTAATCTTACTTTTAAACTGTTCCTTTCATATTTTTTTTTTTTAATCATTTTTATTGTTATCTCGGGGAATGTAAATATCCCCTATGATAGCAATAGGTAGTGACAGGTACTCTTTTTTGAAAAAATTGTGGTCTATTAGACCCTAGATCTCTCCTCTGCCCTCAAAGCATCTGACCACACCAAGATCGGTGTGATAAAATGCTTCCCCAATTTCCCAATGGCGCTATTTACATCCGGCGAAATCTAAGTCATGAACTACTCGTAGCTTCCGGTTTCTTAGGCCATAGAGATGTTTGGAGCCACTCTGGTCTCTGATCAGCTCTATGGTCAGCTGGCTGAATCACCGGCTGCGTTCTCAGGTTCCCTGTTGAGACAGGAGAGCCAGAGAAAAACACGGAAGACGGTGGGGGGGGGGGGGGGGCATTCCCTCCCACGGCTTGTAAAAGCAGTCTAGAGGCTAATTAGCCGCTAGGATTGCTTTTACATGAAAGCCGACCGCTGGCTGAAAAGAATGATACCAAGATGATACCTAAACCTGCAGGCATCATTCTGGTATAACCACTCAAAGTCGTGAATGGCGTACCTGAAGACAAAAAAATGGTTAACAATGGTTAACAATAAAGCACAGTAAAGTGTAAATAATTACACACCTGAAAAACAAACATGATAAAACATAATAACAATAACAATAACAATAAAACATTGTAGAATAGAATACAGTAAAAAAGAGCAGAACAATAGAGAGAGAGAGAGAATAGAGAGAGAGAGAACAATAAAACAACAACTATTTTTTTTTATTTCTTATTTTTTTTTTTTTTTACACTTTTTTTGTAACTAACTTTTATAACGGTAACCGGTTCCAGGTTCGGGTCTCTCAAAATGCGATGGCATCTTGGGAGACCCTGTGAAAGTGTGCCTAGTCTGTGCAATGCTGTACCCTACGCTAATACTCAACTAGTGAATGGTAGCGTTCAAAACATTCACCAATGCAAAGACCAGGATTGTCAGGACAGGAGGGACAATAATAGCGGGTGTCACGCCTATATCCGCGCTTGCTGCAGACACGACATCTTTTTTGGGGGGGTTCGTTGGGTAGGGGTACTTGGGAGGACATAAAGAAAATGCCTCTCATGCAGCCGACTGCATTTGGTTGGGGATGTGAATGGGGGAAGTACGGGCGCTGCAGAAGCGGTGGGTTCCCAATTAGGATTGGCGAATGCAGCAGGAAGGGCACTATGGGCACGACGGGCCTGTGTTTGTCTTCTTGGTGGCAGTGGGACACTACTTGTGCTTGCCACCTCACCAGCTTGAACTGCACTTATGGGACTCGCCACGTCACCACGTGTTACTGCAGTGCTGGTTTGACTACGACCGGGGTGTACTAGGCCGCTGGCGCTTGCCAGTTCACCAAAACGCTACCAAAAAACTGTTAGCGATCGCAGGGATCAGGCCTGACTCTGCGAACGCTGCAATTATGCGTTTAGTGTTTTGTAAGTGACAGTGATCGATCGATACTGCACTTGGGTGGGCTGGGCCGGGCCGGGCGGAGGGGCAAAACGCAGGTGCTAGCAGGTATCTGGGCTGATCCCGCTAACACTGCGTTTTTGGGAACCCTAAACTGCTGGTGACGCTAGTATAGATCTGATCGGATCAGATATTGATGCGATCAGATACTATACCACTAAGGGAGGTGTACAGTGCGTGCGTGGGTGTTAGCGGTACTGGCGCTAACCTGACGCTGCCTGGGGCTGGTGCTTGCCAGTTCACCAAAACGCTACAAAAAAAACTGTTAGCGATCGCAGGGATCAGGCCTGACTCTGCGAACGCTGCAGTTATGCGTTTAGTGCCTTGTAAGTGACAGTGATCGATCGATACTGCACTTGGGTGGGCTGGGCGGAGGCACAAAACGCAGGTGCTAGCAGGTATCTGGGCTGATCCCGCGCTAATCTGACGCTGCCTGGGGCGACGCATATCACCGCCGGGCGATCGGGGGGCTAAACCTTTATTCGGTAATCAACGGCGGGTGCCCTGACACTATAAAAAATAAACGAACTAACCAGCGTCAACCGTAACGGTTATACGGTGATCAGTGGTGAAAGGGTTAACTAGGGGGCAATCAAGGGGTTAAAACATTTATTAGGTAGTATATGGGGGTCCCTGACGCTATAAAACGCTGACGGCGAACCTAAATATTTACCTCACTAACTAGCGTCACCAGTGACACTAATACAGCGATCAGAAAAATGATCGCTTAGCGACACTGGTGACAGGGGGTGATCAAGGGGTTAAAACTTTATTAGGGGGGGTTAGGGGGGTACCCTAGACCTAAAGGGGGGTAATACTCACTGTCCCAACACAGTAACTGTCACAAACTGACACTATGCAGTAATCAGAAAAAAAAAAAAAAAACTGCTGGTGTCAGTTTGTGACAGGGGGGGGGGGGATCGGGGGGCGATCGGGGGGGGGGGGAATCGGGGTGTTTTGTGTGCCTGGCATGTTCTACTGTGTGTGTGTAGTGTTGTGCACTCACTCACATGTCGTCTCTCCTCGGGCCGGAACGGAAAATACCGACCCGAGGGGAGATGACATCACTTCCTTTGCTGCTGTTTAGCATACAGCAGCAAAGGAGTGTTCTCATTGGCCGGCGGCGATCGCGAGGGGGGGGCCACGAACGGATGGTCTCCCCCTCATCACCGATCGCCGCTGGACAAAAGACGACCGCCTCGGGCACCGGGGGGGGGGGTCCGATCGGACCCCCCACCCGCGGAAGGCAAATCACGTACCCTGTACGTGATTTTGCCTGTCCGTGCCACTTTGCCGACGTACATCGGCGTGAGGCGGTCGTCAAGTGGTTAAAGATTTTAAATCACAAATACTCATAATTACCTCATTTTACCCTTTGATGTGATATCCACTCGGACTGGCTCAAATCGATAAGCTGGAGACACAACTTCTACTACATAGGAACCTGGAGGAACATCATGGACCATAAAGCTTCCATCCATCCTAAAAAGCAACAAGCAATCTTGTAAACATTAAAGTTGAACAAAAAATTATTTTTTTCTTTATTTTGGACAAAGTGGGCAAGGGTTAGAATCTGACTTTTTTTTGTGTGCATTAAATGGTGCTGGATACCAAATGGAAAATGGTTAGGAATCCTGTGGTTTCACATAAAATTAAATGAAGGTAAATGCTTTAACCACTTGCTTACCGGGCACTTAAACCCCCCTCCTATCCAGACCAATTTTCAGCTTTCAGCGCTGACGCACTTTGAATGACAATTGCGCGGTCATACAACACTGTACCCAAATTAAATTTTTACCATTTTTTCACCACAAATAGAGCTTTCTTTTGGTGGTATTTGATCACCTCTGCAGTTTTTACTTTTTGTTAAAAAAAATGTAAAAAACTGAATTTTTAAAAAAAAAAAAATTGTTATTTTTTTATATTTTGTTATAAAAAATTTTAAACGGGTAATTTTTCTCCTTTATTGATGTACACTGATGAGGCGGCAGTGATGGGCACTGATAGGCGGCAGTGATGGGTGGCAGTGATGGGCACCACTACAGGTGGGCATTGATAGGTGGCACTGTGGGCACTGTTAGGTGGCACTGTGGGCACTGTTAGGTGGCACTGATGAGGCAGATGTGCCTCTTCCACTTAGGGACCGATGTCCCGCACATCCTAGCCGGTGATCGGCTTTTTTTTTCTACTCACGCTGTCAGCGTGAGTAAAAAAAAAAAAAAAAAAAAAACGATTACCGATCTTTTGTTTACAGCATGTGATCAGCTGTCATTGGCTGACAGCTGATCACATGGTAAGGGGTCGGGACCTGCAGGGCGCGTGCACAGGGGAGGCTGTCATATGACGGCCTCCCGGGAATGCAGGTCCGCGCTGTGGCCGTCATTCGGCCATAGCGCGGATGCCAGAAGGTTAAAGGGGTTGTAAACCCTCGCGGTTTTTCACCTCAATGCATTCTATGCATTAAGGTGAAAAACCTTTTGTGCTGTAGCAGCCCCCCAGACCCCCCCCCCCCCCTTTTCTTATCTGAACACGATCGCTCCAGCGACGAGCCCAGCAGCTCCAGCCACTGTCTCCGATCCTCATTGGACAGATCGATAGCAACAGGAGCCATTGGTTCCCGCTGCTGTCAATCAAATCCAGTGACAAGGGAGGCGGGGCCGAGTCCTGTCTGTGTCAATAGACGCAGCAGCAGGACTGGGGAGCGCGCCCGCACGAGTGCCGCCATGGAAAGCAGCTCTCTGTGGGGGCACTTGAGAGGAGGAGGAGCGCCGCTGGGGACCCCAGAAAAGGAGGATCAGGGCCACTCTATGCAAAGCCCTTGCACAGAACAGGTAAGTATAACAAGTTTGTTATTTAAAAAAAACAACTAAGCTTTACAATCACTTTAAGTAGTATGCAGAGAACTCATGTATGCTGAAGGAACCAAAGAAATAGGAATGGAGCACAAAAATGGCGTTCAAAACACCCACCTAATATTAAGTAGGTCCCCCTTTTGCTGCCAAAACAGCCCCATCCCGTCGAGGCAGGGATGCCACTAGACCTCTGAAGATTTTCTGTTATCTGGCACCAAGCCGTCAGTAGCAGATCCTTTAAATTTAGTGTAAACCCTTACAGATACCCAATGAAGTGACTGGTCTCAGGTGATATACAGATTAAACAAATTCTACATAAGTTGTACCTGTAGCCTTTCTTCTCTACATCCATGCAGAGTGTTGAATTTTAAAGCTTGGCTGAGAGTTTCGAATAAAAAGGGGGCGGAGAGCTGAAATTACACTCTGCAGATCTCAGCTCTGACAGCTGATTGAAGGAAAGGGATACACCCCTCACTCCTCCCCTGCGACCCCCCACACACATACACACACACACACACACACACACACACACACACACACAGGGACAGAGCCGAGTAGCGCTGCAACTAACGATTATTTTCATAATTGATTAGTTGGCTGATTATTGTTTTGATTAATCGAATAACAACCTTAAAATAAAGGGTGGTGTATAATTTAGTTAATATGTAAAGTTTAAAAAAAAGGCAATTTTTATTCCTAAATATCTAGATGCAGTGGTAAAAATAAATATCCAGCTATATGGTTAGGGAGCAAAATCTCTAATCCCCTCTGAGAAAAACAGATATACTATTACTGTATATACTATTAGAGGTTGAATCTGGTATATAGTTAACCACTTCAACCCCGTAAGACTTGGCTGCTCAATGACCAGGCCATGTTTTGCGATACGGCACTGCGTCGCTTTAACTGACAATTGCACGGTCGTGTGACGTTGTACCCAAACAAAATTGACATCCTTTTTTTCCCCACAGAGAATTCTTTCGGTGGTATTTGATCATCTCTGCAGTTTTTATTTTTTGTGCTATAAACAAAAAAAAGTGACAATTTTGAAAAAAAAAAAAGACAATATTTTGTACTTTTTGCTATAACCACTTCAATACCGGGAAATTCTGGCAGTTCTTCAATGTAAACATCCCTTGTAATAGGAGTCTATTGTGACAGGTCCTCTTTATGGAGAGATGCGTGGTCAATAAGACCCCACATCTCTCCTCCAGGCTGGAAAGCATGAGATCAGAAAAAAAAAAATTAAAAAAAAAAAAAAAAAAAATCACCTCTCATGCTGACAGCCGCGATTGCGGCTTTGTTTATTTCCGGGAACCTGTGCGTGACGTCATAACGTCGCGCCCGGTCCTCCGACGGTCATAGAGATAACTGGTGACCACCTGGTTACCAGAAATCTCTATCGTCGTCATTCGGCGCCGGTCGATTAATTCTCCAGGCCCCCGATGGCACGGGAGAGCCCGGAGAAGCACCGGATGGCGGCGGGAGGGGGGGCGTCCCCTCCCGTTGCCTATAAGAACGATCAAGCGGCAGAACTACAGGCATCATTCAGATATCCCCAAACAAAATAAAGGACGTCATATGACGACCTTGGTATTGAAGTGCGTAATAAATATCCCCAATTTTCTTCTAAAAAAGCTAATTCTTTTCCTCAGTTTAGGCCGATATGTATTCTACATATTTAAAAAAAAATAAATAAAAAAAAAATTAATCGCAATAAGCGTATATCGATTGGTTTGTGCAAAAGTAAAGGAGTCAACAAAATAGGGGAAAGATTTATGGCATTTTTATTATTTTTTTTTTACTAGTAATGGCAGTGATCAGCGATTTTTTTTTTTTGCACATATAATTTATTGAAAGTTTAACAAAGAAAAAAAATAAACATAAAAAAAAAAAAAAAAAAAAAAAAAAAAAAAGAAATACAGTAAAGGTATAATAATACACCAGTGGTCTTTTACATCATTCTGATAAATATAACAGTCATATATTTTTTCCATAAAATGTTCCCACTCTATCTGCAGAGAAACTAATCTATGACATCACAGACCCTCATTTAATTCCTAGATCTATCTTTGTAACCTGTGAACATATCCACAACCGTGCAGTATTGCTATACACCATAAATAACATGTTCCAAATAATTGTTTACCTCTGCATAATTCCCACATCCCTTGTGTGAATGGAAAATCGTTTATTATCTGATTATTAGACCACTAGTGAAAGAAAAAAAAAAAAAAATTAAATACCTAAAACATATAAACAGAACAGAAAGAGTACGAGGAAAAGAGGGGGGGTACATGTTCGACGCGAGCGCGATGGACCGATTCAGGATCCCATCCTGTAACATAGTCCCATTAAGGGGATTCTCAAGAATTTAATAAAGTTTGTCCTTCATCTGAGAAAATATACATATTCCAAGTCAACCAGTTTTTAGAGTGTTTGTCTTGTTTGTGTTGGGCAGTAAGTACCAGGTCTTCCATCTTTTTAATTTCCTCAACTCTGCGCAGCCACATCCCCACCGTGGGGGGTGTATTCCGTTTCCATAAAGCTGGAATGCAGGACTTGGCTGCATTAAGCAAATGTCTAAACACTGACTTCTTATATGATCTAATCGAGTTAGAGGTAGCATGTAGCAGAAAAAGTGCGGGATCTCTCTGCGTTATTTGACTTGTAAATTTTTTGACTATTGTCTCAACCGCTATCCAAAAATTTTGTAATAGTGGACAAGTCCAAAAAATATGTAGAAGTGTCCCTTTATCTGAGCAGCACCTCCAACATTTATCAGAAGTGTTAGGGAAATATTTGTGTAGTAGTTGAGGCGTGTAATACCATCTAGTAAGAATTTTATAATTTGTCTCCTGAATTTTTGTACAGATAGATGATTTCAGTGAGTTGGAGTAGGTTTTGTGCTTGTGCTGCTGTAAAATTGCATTGTAGATCACATTCCCATTTTCGCAAAAATAGCAAGTCTGGTTGTTCCGTTGGTGTGTTGAGTAGGGAGTATGTCTAATGCCGCGTACACACGGTCCTACTTTTCGTCTACAAAAGTCCAACGGACGCTGATGGACTAAAGCTGGCTGGTAATCCGATCGTGTGTGGGCTTCTCCGGACTTTCAACTGACTTTTTTAGCCTCAAATCCGACGTACTTTAGATTTGAAACATGCTTCAAAACTTTACTTCGTAACTACGACGGACCCCGAAATCCGCTCGTCTGTGTGCTAGTCCGACGGACAAAAAGCCACGCTAGGGCACCTATTGGCTACTGGCTATGAACTTCCTTATTTTAGTCCGGTGTACGTCATCACGTACGAATCCGACCGACTTTTGTGTGGTCGTGTGTAGGCAAGTCCGTTCGTTAGAAAGTAGGCCGCAAGTCCGCCGCAAGTCCACCGAAAGTCTGCCGGAAGTCAGTCGGACAGGCTGTCCGACTTTTGTAGACGAAAAGTACGACCGTGTGTACGCGGCATTAGAGCGCACTTGAGACAATGTACCTTCCCCTCTACAATATTCTTCTAGGGTCGTCAATGTCACGCTTAAATCTTGTAGGTTCTGGTATTGAATGAAGGAAATGGTGCAACCTAAATCGCTTTCCAAAAAGATAATTGAAAACCCCCATTATCGTTCGTTAGAGACTGAATTGAGGTCCACTGGTCCTCTTCTACATAATGTGTTGCGCAGTCTTTGCCTGCGTTTCAGAGCGTTTCGTATTCTAAGTAGTCTAGTTCTGGTTTGAACGCTGGATTTCCCAAAATGGGAAATAAAGGGGACCGTTTAGATGTCGGTGAAGTGGTTTTAATTATACCTGAGCCCACGTACAGCATGGCCCCTATGGTCGGATGTAAGGTCATGTCCCTTGGTAGTTGATCGTAGCACCATATAGCCCCTTTCAAGGGGACATTGGCCTGGTGGTTCTCTACTTGGATCCAAAGTTTGGCTTTTCCATGTCTATTCCAGTCAATGATCCTCCCTAAATGTACTGCTTGATAGTAGTGTTTTGCGTCAGGGAGGGCGAGACCCCCACAGTGTTTCGGCAGGGTCATATAACGTCTTTTAAGTCTAGGTTTCGAGTGTGACCACACAAATTTTATAAACAAAGAGTGTATTTGTTTAAAATAGCTAGCAGGTATCCTTATTGGCAAGGCTTGAAACAGGTATAGAAATTTTGGGAGAATGCACATTTTAATTATACTGCATCTCCCAAACCACGAGTGCAGACCATTGCCCCACTCTTCAAGCAGCTCTTTAACTTTGCAAAGGATTGGAGGGAAGTTCAATTCAAAGGTGCATTTCAGGTCCCTAAGTATATTAGTGCCCAAATAGGTAAAGTGACTGTCTGACCATTTCAAATTGAATTTGGTCTTCAGAAGGGATAGCTGTTCTGTCGACATATTGATTCCCATTGCTGTTGATTTGTCAAAATTAATCTTTAGATTAGAAATGTTCCCATATTTCTGAAATTCTCTAATTAAATTTGGGAGAGATATGAACGGGTTAGTTAATGAGAATAGGAGATCATCGGCATAAGCCGAGATCTTGTATTGCTTGCGATCTATAGTAATCCCTGAGATATCTGGATTGTTGCGTATCGTGTTCAGAAAGGGTTTGAGTACTAGGGCAAAAAGAAGGGGTGACAATGGGCATCCCTGTCTGGTACCATTAGATATGTTGAAGGGATCAGACAGGATTCCATTGGCTTTGACCCTGGCTGCTGGTGTCGAGTAAACATTGGAAATCCACTGTAGCATATGGCTACCTAGTTCTATGTGTTTAAGTACTGCCGTCATAAATTCCCAACTCACCCGGTCGAATGCTTTCTCAGCATCTGTGCTGAGAAAGGTACATGGCATTTTAGTTATGTTGGCTCTATGTATCAGGTTGAGCACCTTTGTGGTGTTGTCCCTGGCTTTGCGCGTAGGGACAAAACCCACCTGGTCTAAATGTATCAGGTCTGTCATATGTTGGGATAGTATATTTGCTAAGATTTTGGTGAGGAGTTTGAGATCTATATTGAAGAGAGATATAGGCCTGTAGCTACCACATGCCGAGGGATCCTTCCCTTCCTTAGGAATAAGGGAGATGTGGGCGCTTAAGGTGTCTCTCTGTAGGTGGCCCCCCTCTGTAAGATTGTTAAAGAGTTTCAGCATATGTGGGCCTAGTATCGGTAGGAGTGTCTGGTAGTACTGTAGGGTCAGCCCGTCCAGGCCAGGAGCTTTACCCGGTTTCATATGCTTAAGCGCACCCTGCAGTTCTACCACTGTGATAGGTTCTTCTAGGGCCGCTGCATCTTTTTCTGATATTTTAGACATGTTAGATAGGGTAAGATAATCCCCTATTGCAGTGCCAGTGACACCTGCCTTCGGGTGGTTATATAGAGAGTGGTAAAAATTTCTGAATTCATCAGCAATTTGTGTGGGTAACACCTTTTTCTGCCCTGCTGGGGAGATGATTTGAGGTATATATGCCCGTAGTTTCGGTTGTCTAACTGCTCTCGCCAGGAGCTTTCCACATTTGTTCCCCGATTCATATGTAAGTTTCCTACATGATTGTAATGCTGCTTTTGCCTGATATTGTAATATGTCAACCGTCTATCTACGTAAAGTGAGGAGTTCTGTTTCTATTGTTGGGGTCGGGTTACTTTTATGCGTTTTTTCTAGATCGTGGGTTTTCTGTAAGAGGAGCAACAACTGTTTTTCCCTTTCCCTTTTTATATGTGTGCCGTGTTTTATCAGGATCCCTCTAATCACAGACTTGTGGGCCTTCCAAAGTATCCCAGGGTCACAGTTCTCAATATTATTTGTCAGAAAGTATTAAGGTCTTTTGTGATGTTAGCTAGTACGGTGGGATTCTGCAGTAAACTTTCATTCAGTCTCCAAAATCTTGATTTTGTCGTCATGGTCTGTGAAAGAGTAGTGTAAGGTAACCGGTGCGTGGTCAGACCAGGTGATGGTCCCTATGTCAACTCTCTCCACCGCTTTCAGCTGATTGTGAGGTAAAAGAAAAAAGTTGATGCAGGAGTATGATTTGTGTGGTGGTGAGAAGAACGTGTAGTCCCTCTCCCCTGCATGTAGAAGTCTCCACACATCTATCAATCTGGCCTCATGCAATGTCCTAGTGATACGTTTATGTACACCTCCCCGCAGTGAGGAGGTCCCCGTTGACGAGTCAACCTTTGGGCTCAAGGTAACATTAAAATCGCCGCCTATAATCAGCTATCCTTCGGCAAAGGTCAGCAGATCATTCAATGTTTTGAACATGAAAAAATCCTGTCTGTCATTTGGGGCGTAGACCGTCGCTAAAGTCACTAATACCTCACCTATCAGTCCTTTAAGGAACACATACCTCCCTTCTGTGTCAATTTTAGTGTCCCGATATGTCCAGGGTACCTTCCCTGCGAGGAGTAGACACTCCCTTCGATTTGGCTGAGGGGTTGGTAGCGTGATATGCAAAAGGGAAATATCGGTTTTTCAAGCACATCGGCCTGCCCTTTTTAAAGTGGGTTTCCTGGACAAACGCTATATCAGCTTTGGATCTTTAAAGGTCATTCAAGAGCATGCGTCGTTTCTCAGGTACATTCAGCCCTTTGGCGTTCAATGAAAAAATAGTAATTAGATCCATCGCGCTCGCGCCACAACCAGAGTTTTGTACCAAAAGGGTGGGGAGAGGGGGGTTAGAGATAAACCAAAGAAAATTAGTTTATAATATAGAGATTAGAAGGGGTAAGCTAGGAGGAGAGAAAAGAGAAAGAAGAGCAAAGGGAGCTCAAGAAACCAAAAGTAGACAGACAATCAATCCTATAGATTGGCTTTTCAAGTAATAATTGTCGGTAGACAACTACAGTGGCTTGCGAAAGTATTCGGCCCCCTTGAACTTTTCAACCTTTTGCCACATTTCAGGCTTCAAACATAAAGATATAAAATTTAAATTTTTTGTGAAGAATCACCAACAAGTGGGACACAATTGTGAAGTGGAACGAAATCTATTGGATATTTTAAACTTTTTTAGCAATTAAAAAACTGAAAAGTGGTGCGTGCAAAATTATTCGGCCCCTTTACTTTCAGTGCAGAAAACTCACTCCAGAAGTTCAGCGAGGATCTCTGAATGATCCAATGTTGTCCTAAATGACTGATGGTGATAAATAGAATCCACCTGTGTGTAATCAAGTCTCTGTATAAATGCACCTGCTCTGCGATAGTCTCAGGGTTCTGTTGAAAGCGCAGAGAGCATCATGAAGACCAAGGAACACACCAGGCAGGTCCGTAATACTGTTGTGGAGAAGTTTAAAGCCGGATTTGGATACAAAAAGGTTTCCCAAGATTTAAACATCCCAAGGAGCACTGTGCAAGCGATCATTTTGAAATGGAAGGAGTATCAGACCACTGCAAATCTACCAAGACCTGGCTGTCCCTCTAAACTTTCAGCTCAGACAAGGAGAAGACTGATCAGAGATGCAGCCAAGAGGCCCATGATCACTCTGGATGAACTGCAGAGAACTACAGCTTAGGTGGGAGAGTCTGTCCATAGGACAACAATCAGTCGTACACTGCACAAATCTGGCCTTTATGGAAGAGTGGCAAGAAGAAAGCCATTTCTCAAAGATATCCATAAAAAGTCTCGTCTAAAGTTTGCCACAAGCCACCTGGGAGACACACCAAACATGTGGAAGAAGGTGCTCTGGTCCGATGAAACCAAAATCGAACTTTTTGGCCACAATGCAAAACGATATGTTTGGCATAAAAGCAACACAGCTCATCACACTCAACACACCATCCCCACTGTCAAACATGGTGGTGGCAGCATCATGGTTTGGGCCTGCTTTTCTTCAGCAGGGACAGGGAAGATGGTTAAAATTGAGGGGAAGATGGATGCCGCCAAATACAGGACCATTCTGGATGAAAACCTGTTGGAGTCTGCAAAAGACCTGAAACTGGGACGGAGATTTATCTTCCAACAAGACAATGATCCCAAACATACAGCAAAATCTACAAAGGAATGGTTCACAAATAAACGTATCCAGGTGTTAGAATGGCCAAGTCAAAGTCCAGACCTGAATCCAATCGAGAATCTGTGGAAAGAGCTGAAAACTGCTATTCACAAACGCTCTCCATCCAACCTCACTGAGCTCGAGCTGTTTTGCAAGGAAGAATGGGCAAGAATTTCAGTCTCTCGATGTGCAAAACTGATAGAGACATACCCCAAGCGACTTGCAGCTGTAATCGCAGCAAAAGGTGGCTCTACAAAGTATTAACGCAAGGGGGCCGAATAATTTTGCACGCCCCACTTTTCATATTTTTATTCGTTAAAAGTTTCAAAAATCCAAAAGATTTCGTTCCACTTCACAATTGTTTCCCACTTGTTGGTGATTCTTCACAAAAAATAAAAATTTTATATCTTTATGTTTGAAGCCTGAAATGTGGCAAAAGGTTGAAAAGTTCAAGGGGGCCGAATACTTTCACAAGCCACTGTATGTGCAATTCCTTGCAGTGAAACACACTCCAGTTATCACCGGGAAGGTGTTTCGGCCTAGTGGGGATGAGGTTAGACTACGACCAGGGGAGCTAACCCCGGCCCGCCCCCCCACCCGCCCTTAGACATAATATAGGCATGTGAGCATTGTGAGCATATAGAACATTATCAAATGAACCGATGAAGAAACATAAAACACAGCATTATTATTACTACTATGGGTAACTTCCTATAAACGTCTCCTGTATAGTCTACCCCATCACCAGTGCTTATCTTCTATAAGAAGAATAACGGAAACATTCAAACTGGCCCCTCCTGCAACAACCTGAACAATGTTTTTGTCCACCCTCCAGCCCAAGCATTCCTAAACAAAATAGGTACATTCTGATCTCTCTGACCTCCCTGGAAGGCAGTTACTCAATCGCATATAGTATTCCACTTAGAGTTGTCAAAATCCTGGGAAGTGGCTCCCTGAGGCAACCCCTCAAGGGATCCCTAGAGTACCTAGCTTCTGCTAGGATAGTTCCTCCAGATTGACATACTGATGTGAAGCGAGGGTGTCTCAGTGTCGTAAAAAATGAAAGTCTGACGGTGGGGTTCTGACTCAAACCTGGCCCACTCCGCATCCCCAGGTTGAGCTCCAGATTGCGGGTCTCGACTGTTATGCCCCGTCTACAGGCAGTTTAGAAACGAGTCCCTAGGAACCTTGCGACACATGCGGTGTCTTTATACAAACAGTCAGCGGAAAGTTCCATATGTCTGTAGCTACCAGGGGGAAATGAGGTGTTAAAATGTTCCACTACCTGTAGTCCATTTCAGATATCCCAGTCCACCACTGCAACTATTCCCGGCCCTGAGGTAGCCAGGCAGAGGAGCGGGTGTAATGGTTCATATGCTGCACCTCATGTGGTGGGAGGACAACTGACACTCAATAGAATGTCAGGGGGGCTCAACAGATAAAACATTAAAAGTAGGACAATCACCGGAGAATGAAAAATAAAATCAAAACCAATGGGGTATCATACATACTCTCACCACAGCAATCATCTCTAAACTTCTCGGTCTTCTTCTGGAGATGTGACACGAGATCTACGTTGACTACGTTGTGGTCTCGGCGAACCTGGTCTTCGTAGATTTGGACCCCCAAAATGGTGAGTGAATCTTGGGATCAGTTGAAGCCAATCTGGAACAGTCACTGGGTCAGTTTCCAAAAAAATCAAATAGTGCAGGGAGCTCAGCAGGGGAACGCAGGGTAAAGAAGTGTGATCGCTTCTTAAAAGCACTGATATTGGATAGCCTCAGCGGTATGTGATGCCAGCATGTTGAGCAAGCTCAAGTACTGGTTTCAGCATTGCTCTGCGTTGCAGGGTGGCCCTTGAAAGATCAGGCATAATCTGGAGAGTTGCTCCGTCAAACGTCACATCTCTCATCTCCCACGCTTTTCGCAAGATGATCTCTTTATGCGTGTATTGGTGTATTCTACAGATCACGTCTCTTGGGCGATTCGGGTCAGTTGATTTCGGTCCCAGCGCCCTGTGGATCCGATCAAAGGACAGCGTAGTGGGGAAATCCACCCTCGCTATGTCCCTGAAGATGGCGGTAGCTGGGAGACCTTCTGCACCCGTGGCTTCAGGTAGACCCCTTATGCGAAGGTTATTCCTCCGGCTGCGATCTTCAAATCTCTTCTAGATGGAGTTGCTGGGTCAATATTAATTTCGTCTGAGTTGCTTGAGTGTCTACCTGCTTTAGACATTGTGAGAGATCTGTTACTGTGGCATCCCCTGCACCCATGCGTTCTGATAAGGCAGTAATGTCTGTGCGCACTGCAGCTATGTCCCTGCGATGAGAAGCCTCTAGCCTGCTGGCCAGTGATTCAAAATCTGCTCTGGTCGGTAAGGCCCGCATCGGTGCTCTCAGCTCCTCATCTGCATGCAGAGTAAGGGGTGTATTGTGCGGATCCTGTGTGTCTTGGAGGTCATCCCGGAGCAGAATAGGGGTGGTTATGTCCCTGTCTGAGGTACAGGGGGCCATGCACGGTGTCAGTGAGTAGTGCTGTGGGGTACTCACAGGTTCGTTCGTCCTCGTGGCAGCCGCCATTTTAGGAGCGGGGGATGGATCCCGGGAGTCAGGGAAGTACTGCCTGATGGCTCCGTTCCGCTGTGTGCTCTGCTGTGTTTTCGGCGGTGTTTTTTTGTGCTGACGCTCTTCCCTCTGCGTCTCCCAGCAGAGTACATACCGCTGTTCTACTGCTGAATCAACAGAAATAAGGGCAGGAAAGGCCGGGACAGACCGGGAGCTCCTCAGAAACACATCCTCACACGGCCATGTCCAGACTACGCCCCCCGATCAGCGATTTTTAATCGGGACTGCGGCATTATGGCGGACAGATTGGACACTTGACACATTTTTGTGACAATTATACAGTGATTAGTGCTATAAAAATGCACCGATTACTGTGTAAACATCACTGGCAGGGAAGGGGTTAACACTAGGGGGCGATCAAGGGGTCAACACAGTTGTGTTCCCTCGTGTGTGTGTTCTAGCTGTGGGGGGATGGGACTGACTAGAGGAGATGACAGATCGTTCCTCACAGAACAGGGATTTGTGTCTACTCTTCTGGCTCTTGTGCCTGCGACCACGTGCAACGGCACCCATGCAGTACAGCGCGTGCGACTGCTATGCCTGCTTAAAGGGCCGACGTACAGCTACGACGGTTCGCAGGAACATGCCGAACTGTCGCCGTATGATGGCGGCTGGTCAGCAAGTAGTTAACCACTTAAGCCCTGGACCATTTGGCTTGACAAAGACCAGAGCACTTTTTGCGATTTGGCACTGCGTCGCTTTAACTGACAATTGCACTGTCGTGCGACGTGGCTCCCAAATAAAATTGATGTCCTTTTTTCCCCACAAATAGAGCTTTCTTTTGGTGGTATTTCTCTGCGGTTTTTATTTTTTGCGCTATAAACAAAAAAATAGCGACAATTTTGAAATAAAAAAAAAAAACGCATTATTTTTTACTTTTTGCTATAATAAATATCCCTAAAAAAAAATATATAAAATTTTTTTTTTTCCCTCAGTTTAGGAGGATACGTGTTCTACTTTTTTTTTTTTTTTTCACCAAAAATAACAAAATGCAATAAGTGATTGGTTTGCGCAAAAGTTATAGCGTCTACAAAATAGGGGTTAGTTTTATGGCATTTTTATTAATATTTTATTTTTTACTAGTAATGGCGGCGATCTGCGATTTTTATCGTGACTGCAACATTATGGTGGACACATCAGAAAAGTTTGACACATTTTTGGGACCATTTTCATTTTTACAGCGATCAGTGCTATAAAACTGCACTAATTACTGTAAAAATGACACTGCCAGTGAAGGGGTTAACCACTAGCTGGCTAGGAAGGGGTTAAGTCAGGGCTCGACAAAACCCGGGCGCCAGGTCGCATTTGCGACTAGAATTAGCGGCCTGGCGCCTGGGGGTATCTTGTCTCTGTGCGGACATAGGACCCCCCGTGCGATCGCGTCGGGCCGCGCCCGCCGGTAATTGAGGCCCCGGCTTTGCGGCCTTCTTCGGTAGTTCTGGAGTCCTTCTGAAATCTGGCGCCATCTTGTGGTGGCCGTTGGTATTGCAACCAGCAATGCTAATGCAATGCTAATGCGAAATACCTGCCTGTTTTCACTGCCCATCTCCTTCCCAAAGTGGAGAAGAGAAGGAAGTGAATGTGGGGATAGCCTTTTTTTTTTCCGTAATAGATTTTATTTATTTATATAAAAACTGTTTTATTTATTTTTTTCCTAATTAAAATTAATTTATTTGTTATCTCCCTGCTTGGCCCCTTTCACACGGGCTGTCTGATCAGGTTCGCCTGTCTGTTTTTCAGGCGGACCTGATCGGACCCTTAGAGCCCTTTCACACCGAGCCACGGGGGGCGTTGGCGGTAAAGCGGCGCTATTTTTACCGTAGTTTTAGTGACGCTATTCGGGCCTCTAGCGGGGCGGTCTTTTTCTGTGTAAATTTAAGATTAGTTATTTTTTATATTTAAAATAAAGCTTTGTCGGTCGTTTAAAAAAAACCTGGCTCCTAACTTTTTTAGCTGGCTCCTAGATTCCAAGCAAATTTGTCAAGCCCTGGGTTAAGTGTGTCCTAGGAAGTGATTGTTAGGGGGCGTGGCTACGAGTGACACATCACTGATCACCGCTCCCGATCACAGGGAGCGGTGATCAGTGACAGTGTCATAGGCAGAACGGGGAGATGCTTGTTTACATTAGAGTCTCCCCGTTCTTCCTCTCCGTGAGACGATCGCGGGTATCCCCCGCGGACATAGAGTTCGCGGGACCCGCAATCCTACTCACGGAGCTCGCAGCGGGTGCGAAGGCACAGCAGCAAATTCAAAGGGACGTACAGGTACGCCCATTTGCGCAGCCGTGCCATTCTGTCGACTTAAATGTACAGGCGGCGGTCAGCAAGTGCTTAAAGAAAAAAAATAAATCAAAAGACTGTTTTGGTGATTTTCAGACAGAACTGTAATATATTATGCATCACAAAATCCCTTGTCATAGGCAGGTGGCTTTATAAAAGCTCCCTGCGTCTGCTATCACTTATGCTGGCTATACAAACAATGTCTTCCTTCAAAAAAAAAAAAAAAATTGGATTTTTTTAAAACAGCTTACCTGTAAAATCCTTTTCTTTCGAAGGACATCACGGGACACAGAGTCACAGTAATTACTGATGGGTTATATAGGGTATAACTGGTGATTGGACACTGGCACACCTCATCAGAAAGTTCAACCCCCTATATAATCCCTCCCCTTGCAGGGATACCTCAATTTTGTAGCCAAGCAATATAGTGTATCAGAAGAGGGGCGGGACCTCTGTGTCCCGTGATGTCCTTCGAAAGAAAAGGATTTTACAGGTAAGCTGTTTTTAAAAATCCTATTTTCTTTCTCGAACATCACGGGACACAGAGCCACAGTAATTACTGATGGGATGTCCCAGAGCAATGCTACCTGAGGGGGAGGGGGGGGGGGGGGGGGAACCACGACCAAGTAGGGTGCAATCAGACCTGAGGACCCTGTACCGCTGCCTGCAGCACACTACGCCCAAAGGCGATATCCTCATGCCTTCTCACATCCACCTGATAGAATCTGGTGAATGTATGAACTGAAGACCAGGTTGCGGCCTTGCAGATCTGAGCCATCGAGGCCTGGTGATGTACTGCCCAAGAAGCACCAATAGCCCTTGTGGAATGTGCCTTGATCTGAAACAGAGGAATCTTGTTTCAAACCGTAAGCTTGAATGATCAATTGTCAAATCCATTTAGAAATGGTAGCTTTTGACACTGCCTGTCCTCTGTTGGGACCCTCTGGCAGCTCGAACAAAACATCCGTTTTGAGAATCTGAGCAGTTGCCTCGAGATAGGCCTTGACTGCTCTTACTACATCCAATGAATGTAGTTATCTCTCTTCCGGAGAACAGGGATCTGGAAAAAAGGAAGGGAGAACAATGTCTTGGTTTAAATGAAAATCAGAAACCACCTTCAGTAAAAAACTAGGATGAGGGCGCAGTACCACTCTATCCTTGTGTATAATCAAATAAGGCTCCTTACAGGAAAGGGCTGCTAATTCTGAAACTCTTCTAGCAGAAGAGATGGCCACCAGAAAAATTTACTTCCTTGTCAACAAGACCAAAGGAATCTGACTTATTGGTTCAAAAGGCTGTTTCTGTAACACAGCCAGGACCAAGTTCAAGTCCCAGGGGTTTAGGGGCGCCTTAACTGGAGGATTAAGACGCATCACCCCCTGCATAACGTTTCGGACCAAAGAATGCGAAGCAAGTGGCCGTTGAATTAATACTGATAAAGCCGAGACCTGGCCCTTGATGGTACTCAAGACCAGCTTCATCTCTAATCCTAATTGTAGAAAATCAAGAATTCTACCTATGACATATTTCCTGGGATGCCAACCTCTGGATTCACACTAGGATACATAAGCTTTCCAGACTCTATGATAAATCATCCTGGAAGCTGGCTTCCTTGCATTAATCAAGGTAGATATGACAGGATCTGAAAGCCCACGACTCTTCAGAACCTGGGTCTCAATAGCCAAACCGTCAAATTTAGCGTTTGTAAGGCAGGATGGAACACTAGACCTTGAGATAACAGGTCTGGGCGTACCGGTAGGGTCCACGGGGAACCCACCGCCATCCTTACTATTTCTGCATACCAAGTCCTTCTGGACCAAGCGGGGGCCACCAAAAGTACCGACTGCCTTTCCTGCCTGATCCTGCAAAGGAGTCGTGGCAGTAGCAGAATAGGCGGGAATGCGTAAATCAGTGAGAACTGATGCCACGGAATCACCAACGCATCCGTCCCGCATGCAAGAGGATCCCTCGTCCTTGCCACAAATGTGTCTAACTTTTTGTTGAATCGGGATGCAAAGAGATCTACATCTGGGACCCCCCCATATTTGGCATATGGCTCAAAAGACGTCGGGGTGTAGAGACCATTCCTCTGGGAATAACTGCTGGCGACTTAGATAGTCCGCCTGCCAGTTCTCTATCCCTGGAATGAAAACTGCCGATATGCATGGCACATGTATCTCTGCCCAGACTAAGATCTGGTTCACCTCCATTTGAGCAGCTCGGCTCCGGGTGCCTCCCTGATGATTGACATAAGCCACTGCTGTGGCATTGTCGGACTGGATCCTGACCGGGCAGCCCTGTAACCTGAGAGTCCACGCTTTTAGGGCTAGATATACCGCCCGGATCTCCAGACTGTTGATGGGTAAGGTCCTCTCTGTCTTGGACCATATCCCCTGAACCGCAGACTGTTCCAGAACTGCTCCCCAACCTGACAGACTGGCATCTGTTACCACCGTCCAGGTAATTGGCAGAAAGGATTTCCCCTTCTGCAGGTTTTCGGGAATGAGCCACCAATTGAGGCTCTGACACACCGCATGAGACAGGTGCATCGGAAAGTCCAATGCCTGAACCTTCTTGTTCCAGGTCGACAGAATACTGTGTTGCAGCATTCTTGAATGAAACTGAGCATAAGGAACTGCTTCGAATGAAGACACCATCTTCCCTAGCAGCCTCATACAAAGGCGGACAGAAGGACCCTTCTTGGTCCAGACTGCCAGAATCAGCTCCCTTAAAGCCGTGATCTTTGCCTGAGGTAGAAATACTTTCTCCTGGCTTGTATCTATGATCAGACCTAAATACTCCAGTCGTCTTACTGGTTTTAGGAAAGATTTTTCTAGGTTGAGGATCCAACCTAGGTGTTCCAGATACTTGACCGTGGATCTCAAGTTCCCGTTCAAGGAGGCTACCGACCGGTCTATCAATAGCAGGTCGTCTAGGTATGCTATGACAGCTATACCCTGAGCCCTTAGTCTGGCCAGAGGAGGGGCCAAGACCTTTGTGAACACCCGAGGTGCAGTGGCTATCCCAAAAGGCAGAGCCACAAACTGGAAATGGCGCCCTCCTACCTCGAAGCGCAGAAACTTCTGATGAGCAGGAAAAATGGGCACATGCAGATATGCATCTCTGATGTCTATCAATGCCAGAAATTCTCCTCCCTGCAGGGTAGAGACTACTGTCCAGGTTGATTCCATGCGGAAGGACTGAATCCTTAGGAATCGGTTCAGATCCCTTAAATCCAGAATGGGTCTGACATCCCCATTTGGTTCGTAAAAAGGTTGGAATAGAAGCCCAATCCCTGGTCCTTTGCGGGAACCATCATAATGACCTCCTGCGACAAAAGTCGCTCTAACGCTAGAAGGAGCGACTGCTTCTCTGGGGACACTTGATCTGAGAACCGAGGAGAAGGAAATTCCTGAAACTCCAGCTTGTACCCCAAGGTTACTGTTGAGATTACCCATCTGTCCTGGAAGTCCTCCTGCCAGAGCTCTGAGAACTGTCGCAGTCTTCCCCCCACTCAAACGAGCAGGGGCACCCCTTCATGAAGAGGTCTTAGTGTTTTGCCTAGTAGGCTTCTTCCCCCAGGATTTCTTTTGTTTCTGGGGTTGACTCTTGCTTCTGAACCCAGACGGAGGAGGCCGTCGAGACTGCCTGGAGACTGAAGCCCCTGGCGCTGGGGAAAGAGTCCGTTTGAAGGAGGGACGCTTACTCTTCTTCTTGACAGGTAAGAGAGAGTACTTTTCCCACCAGAGATTTTCTTGATATAGTCATCCAAGTCATCTCCAAACAACCTTGCACCCCGAAATGGAAACCCAGCCAGCAGCTTTTTACATGGTGCTTCGGCTGGCCAATTTTTCAACCATAGGATTCTACGTATATGCACCAACCCCAGTGAAAGACGAGAGGTTTGCACGATAGAATCTTTTATGGCGTCAACAACATAACATAGGCCACAGGAAGGTTAGCAAACCCCTGGGCCTGTTGTTCAGGTAATACTTTCATGACCTGTTTAACATGGTCTCTTAAGTATTGACAGACTCCAATTGCTGCTACTGCAGGTTGAGCCACTGAACCTAAGGAGAAAACATCCTTCAATAGGGATTCCATCTTTTTATCTACAGGATCCCTGAGCATTGTCTACAGGACAAGTCAGATTATTATTTACGGAGGAAATGGCGGCATCAATGGCCGGTATTCCCCACATTTTAACAAACTTTTCTTCCATCGGATAAAGTGTTGAAAACTTTCTCGGCGGAAAAAAAACATTTGTCTGGGTGATCCCACTCAGAATAAATGAGCTTTTCAAGTAAATTATGAACAGGAAAAGCCTGTGCTGCTTGGAAAGGTTTCAGTGACCCCAAAGCAGAAGAGGGTTCTTTAACGGATTCAGGTACGGGCAACTTAAATGTGGAGCAGACCAATCCAGTAAGGATCTGCACTAAGACCTTCTCCTCTTGGGAAGTCGCAGAGGGTCCCTCTGCACCTGATTCCTCCGAAGAGGAATCATCCGTCCCATCCCGATCCTCTAAAAGGGATTCGTCTCCTTTATCCCAGAGCTTCTCTTCCTGAGGTTCTTGGGAAACAGAGGAAGGCCTAGTGCGTTTTCTTCCACTGAGTGAAGCTGTAATCACGGCCATTAATCTTTCCTCTAAACCATTAATGGTTGAGGAAAAAACCTCCTGTGTAATGTATACAGGGGCTGAAGTTCCGGAGGCAGGTGTAGCTCCTGACCCCAACGGCTCTCCCTGGCTAGCCGTCCCTGGCCCCTCAGGGGGGGGGGGGGAGGATGCTGCAGACAGGGGGCCCTCAGAACCTGAACGAGATCCCCTAGTGTCTCTGGTTCTGGGGGTGTTTGAACCTCTTTGAACCCATAGTGCAAAGCAACAAGGTGGAGGTATCAAAAAAACACTGACTGCTGAGCGATGTAGTCCGGCTAAAAGCCTTGCTACCCAATGCTCAGTCTGGTGTTACCTTAGTAAATGCTGCCTAGGAGAATGCCTGTGTCCCACCTTACATGCGACCGTCAGCTCTGTGTCCCTCCAAAGGCTATGTGCACCTGTACAGAGTGCTTTAATAGCCAGCAGCTGGCCTGAGTGGGAGTCTAAGCACCTGTGCCGACGTCCCGCGCCCCCCCTCGAATCTCGAAAAAACGAGCGCTTCCCGCGCTGGCCGACCCTCCGGAAATAGCATGGAGGAAGGCTGGGGGAGGAGGGAGAGAGACTGGTAGTGAAAGCCTGAAAACGGCAATGGCGGCAATAGCGGCGGTGCCCGAGCGGTATAAACGCTTTCTACACCCCTGTGGCCTCCCCCTAGCCTGGGGGGGGGGGGGGGGGGGGGACATCAAACCTGAGAAATCCCTCCATCCATCCTACCTTGAGGCCCAGAGACGCTGTGCAGCGATGAACACTGAGACCGACATCAGCATGACAAGGTTTGTGCTCTTGGCAGCCCCCCGTGGTCACAATAGGCATAGCATGCATTTACCTTAAAGCGGGGTTCCACCCAAATTTTGAACAATATCTGTATGTATTCTCTTCCTTGCCTAGATGCTGACATGCCGTTTAAAAAAATTTAAATCGCTGTAATTACCTTTTATTTTTCTATTCTTCTTTGCACTTCCTGGTTCTCCTCCCGTGGGAGTAGGCGTGTTTCTAGCCTCTCCCAGACTCCGCACAGTCTCCTGGGAGCTAGTCTCAGGCTTCGGAATCTTACAGCGATGCCACTGAGCATGCGCGGGAACGAGCGGTGAATGCTGGGAGCACAGCATTCACCGCATCCAGGAAATAAATGCTTGTGGGCTTCAAATGCCCACGATGAAGATGGAAACCGCCTGCAGTGAATAATATAAGTTATTCTTTCCGACGAAATCTGACACAGGCGGACATATTACACACAATATGTGAGTATGTAATGCTGAGAAGAAAAGTTTGTGAATGAACTAAAAAAAAAAAAAACAAAAAAAAAAAAAAAACGATAGATAGGTGGACCCCCGCTTTAACCACTGGGCACTTAAACCCCCTTCCTAACCAGACCAATTTTCAGCTTTCGGTGCTCTCACATTTTGAATGACAATTATTCAGTTATGCAACACTGTACCCATATGAAATTTTTGTCCTTTTTTTCACACAAATAGAGCTTTCTTTTGGTGGTATTTAATCACCGTTGGGTTTTTTATTTTTTGCGCTAGAAAAGAAAAAAGACCGAAAATTCGGTAAAAAAATGAAATTTTCTTTGTTTCTGTTATAAAATTTAGCAAGTTTAGTAATTTTCCTTCGTAAATTTTGGCCACAATTTATACTGCTACATATCTTTGGTAAAAATAAGTACAAATCGGTGTAAATTATTTGGTCTTTGTGAAAGTTATAGAGTCCAAAAGCTATGGTGCCAATATCTGAAAATTGATCACACCTAAATTACTGACGGCCTATCTATATTCTTGAGACCCTAACATGCCAGAAAAGTACAAATACCCCCCAAATGACCCCTTTTTGGAACGAAGACATTCCAAGGTATTTAGTAAGAGGCATGGTGAGTTTTTTTGAAGTTGTAATTTTTTCCCACGATTCTTTGCAAAATCAAGATTTTTTTTTTCTTTTTCCACAAAAATGTCATATTAGCAGGTTATTTCTCACACACAGCATATGTATACCACAAATTACACCCCAAAACACATTCTGCTATTACTCCTGAGTATGGCGATACCACATGTGTGAGACTTTTACACAGCGTGGCCACATACAGAGGCCCAACATGCACGGAGCACCTACAGGCGTTCTGGAGCACCCAGGCCAATTCTGACATTTCTCTCCTACATGTAAAAATCATCATTTATTTGCTAGAAAATTACATAGAACCCCAAAATACTATATATATGTTTTTTTTTAGCAAAGACCCTAGAGAATACAATGGCGGTTGTTGCAACTTTTTATCTTGCACGGTATTTGCGCAGCAATTTTTTGAACTTTTTTTTTGGGAAAAAAAAAAAAAAACAGTTTTGTGCTTTAAAAAAAAAAAAAACAAAAACAGTAAAGTTGCATAATGTGAAAGATGAAGTTACACCGAGTAAATAGATACCCAACATGTCACCCTTCAAAATCGCACACGCTCGTGGAATGGCGCCAAACTTCGCTACTTAAAAATTCCCATAGGCGACGCTTTAACATTTTTTACTGGTTACATGTTTTGAGTTACAGAGGAGGTCTAGGGCCAAAATGATTTTTCTCGCTCTAACGTTCGCACCGATACCTCACATGCGTGGTTTGAACACCGTTTTCATATGTGGGCGGGACTTACGTGTGCATTCGCTTCTGCATGCGAGCACACGGACAGGGGCGCTTTAAAAAAAAATTTATTTTTTTTTATTGTTCATTTTACTTTATTTATTTTAGTTTGACACTTTTTTCCAAAAAAAATTTTTTTTGATCACTTTTATTCCTATTACAAGGAATGTAAACATGCCTTGTAATAGGAATATGGCATGACAGGTCCTCTTTACAGTGAGATATGGGGTCAATAAGACCTCACATCTCACCTCTAGGCTGGGAAGCCTGAAATAAAAAAAAAAAAAAAAAAGATTCTGGCTTCGATCGTAGCAGTGAGACGGTAGAAGCACCGGAGGCCGGCGGGAAGGGGGGGTGGTCCCCTCTCGCCTCCCATAAGAACGATCAAGCAGTGGAACAGCCGCTATGATCATTCCTATGGTGTAGGGAATCGCCGGCTGAAATAGCTGATATCTGAATGATGCCTGTAGCTGCAGGCATCATTCAGATATCCCCGCACAAAGTCAAGGACGTCGTATGATGGCCGGCGGGCGGGAAGTGGTTAAAACACATTTTTTTTTAACACAAAGTTGTCCATTTATACAATATTTCTAACACATAGCATGTGCACACCAAAAATGACACCCCAAAATAGATTCACCTACTCCCGAGTACGGCGATACCCCATGTGTGAGACTTCCACAGCCTGGCCACATACAGAGGCCGAGTACAGCTGAGCATGGCCGCGTAGGGCAGGGTATGACGGAGCATTGCGGCGTGTTGCAGAGCATTGCGGCGTGTTGCAGAGCATTGCGGCGTGTTGCAGAGCATTGCGGCGTGTTGCAGAGCATTGCGGCGTGTTGCAGAGCATTGCGGCGTGTTGCAGAGCATTGCGGCGTGTTGCAGAGCATTGCGGCGTGTTGCAGAGCATTGCGGCGTGTTGCAGAGCATTGCGGCGTGTTGCAGAGCATTGCGGCGTGTTGTGGGGTATTGCGGACTATTGTGGGGTATTGCGGACTATTGTGGGGTATTGTGGGGTATTGAGGGGTGTTGCAGAGTAGTGCGGGGTATTGAGGGGTGTTGCAGAGTAGTGCGGGGTATTGAGGGGTGTTGCAGAGTAGTGCGGGGTATTGAGGGGTGTTGCAGAGTAGTGCGGGGTATTGAGGGGTGTTGCAGAGTAGTGCGGGGTATTGAGGGGTGTTGCAGAGTAGTGCGGGGTATTGAGGGGTGTTGCAGAGTAGTGCGGGGTATTGCAGAGTAGTGTGGGGTATTGTGGGGTGTTGCAGAGTAGTGCGGGGTATTGTGGGGTGTTGCAGAGTAGTGCGGGGTATTGTGGGGTGTTGCAGAGTAGTGCGGGGTATTGTGGGGTGTTGCAGAGTAGTGCGGGGTATTGTGGGGTGTTGCAGAGTAGTGCGGGGTATAGTGGGGTGTTGCAGAGTAGTGCGGGGTATAGTGGGGTGTTGCAGAGTAGTGCGGGGTATTGTGGGGTGTTGCAGAGTAGTGCGGGGTATTGTGGGGTGTTGCAGAGTAGTGCGGGGTATTGTGGGGTGTTGCAGAGTAGTGCGGGGTATTGTGGGGTGTTGCAGAGTAGTGCGGGGTATTGTGGGGTGTTGCAGAGTAGTGCGGGGTATTGTGGGGTGTTGCAGAGTAGTGCGGGGTATTGTGGGGTGTTGCAGAGTAGTGCAGAGCATTGCAGAGCATTGTGGGGTATTGCGGAGTAGTGCCGAGTAGTGCCGAGTAGTGCCGAGTAGTGCCGAGTAGTGCCGAGTAGTGCCGAGTAGTGCCGAGTAGTGCCGAGTAGTGCCGAGTAGTGCCGAGTATTGTGGGGTATTGTGGGGTATTTTAGTATGAAGGGATGGCTGAGCATGGAGGGATGGATGGCTGGATGTGACTATTTGTCACAGAGCAGCGTTGTGGGCACTACAGATGCAGCCCACAACGCTGCTACCATCCGATCCCTCCCCCGCTCCTCCCCCTCTGTACCGATCGGTACACAGAGGGGAGGGAGGAACCGGCGTCATGACATGACGCCGGTTTGTTTACATGTGATCGCTCTGTCATTTGACGGAGCGATCACATGGTAAACGGCCGCGATTAGCTTCTCGGGTTCTCTGGTGCGCGCCCCAGGGGGGCGCGCGAGAGCAGTATTGTGGGAGGACGTCCATGGACGCCCTCCCAGGATAAGCCGACCGCGCTGTGGCCGTCTTTCGGCTATGGCCCGGTCGGCATGTGGTTAAAGGAGAAAACCTACTAGAATTAGAAAATTCTGTGGAATCTCCTCTTACCTTATCCAGCCGCAGGGTTCAGTTTACACAGACCCAATCTTCACCTCACGGTGGGCTCCGTAATTAGGAAAATTAGGCTAGAAAACCAATTTTCTAATATGCGGGGTCCAGCTCTCCAAAAAGAGAAGCGTTACAGGTAAAAACCTTGTTTCTTCGGACACGAGGCCCTGGGAAACCATCCAATTCGGCCACGAAAGGACACTTTAAATGGATCCGGTCTGCCTGGCTTGCCGCAGTATAGGATATAGGATATTCCCCTTTGGAGCTCAGCACAGCACAGCACATCTTTACACGTCCATCACCTAAGACACTGGCGTAAAAACTGAGGTATCCCTGCAAGGGGAGGGATTATATAGGGGGTTGAACTTTCTGATAGGGTGTGCCAGTGTCCAATCACAAGGTGATACCCTATACAACCCATCAGTAATTACTGTGGCTCTGTGTCCTGTGATGTTCGAGAAAGAAAAGTTAATTTCAAGAACATTCGTTCGATTCTCTAATCGTTACTGGGGTCAAATTGACATTAGTTTCCCACCACATTGATGGGAAAATTTGAAGGAGCAGAATAGAAAACTTCTTGGTGGCAGGAATGTTCAGACAGTGCATGTGGTTTCTTTCAGAAATTACATTCATTTTAAAAACTGAATGTTATAAGCGAAATTTTCAAACGACATTCTTTCATTCTTACACGATTTTGCTGTGATTTGCTGCAAACAAAACAAAAAAAGCAAAAAAAACCAAAGAACCATTTTGATTTGGCATCGAACGGTTATTATGCAAATTAGGCCGATTAACACAGCGGCGCCGCTGCTACACTATACCCAGCCCGTGATTGTTCTGGCCCGTGAAGATAAGTGCGGATAAGTGTCCTGAGACTGGGATCATCTATGACGAAGAGGAGCAGGCTCAGAGGAGAAAATGCAGAGAGACCGTTTCCTGAACTACAACCTGAAGCCCTTAAACTGGGAGTACTAAAGCCGCGTACACAAGGCCGGACTTCCCGACAGAAAAAGTCCGATGGGAGTTTTTTCTGTAGGCCTTTTTGACGGACTCAGATATAGAACATGCTCTAAATCTTTCTGTCCGAAATGCCGACGGAGTTTAGTCCGTTGGCAAGTCCGGCCGCGTGAACGCGGCATTAGAGGACTTTTAAGTGATGGATGCAGGTGAAGAAGAGATTTAGGGACTGGAACTGAAGCTAAAAGCCTAAAACCAAAGAGGTGTGCAGTTTTGTTTACAAACTTACCTCAGTAATGGCCATTATCTATTGCTGTTGATAACGTTAATTTCTTTCAAAAGTTTTGATTACCTCACCTGTTTTTGTGTATTTTTACAGTGCACTGATTGGAGGCTTGTTGTGTACTTCTGTTTAATAAATGCTTAATTTAAGCAATTTTCTGTATCCCTTCTTTATTATTTAACTTAACTGTTAGATTTTATGAGATGAAGGGAAAAAAAAAAAAAAACAGCCTAAAATATCAGCCTAAAAAAAAAAAAAAAAAAAAAAAAAAAAAAAAAAAAAAGGATTTTTATAACAGCTTACCTGTAAAATTCTTTTCTTGGAGTACATCATGGGACAGAGAGCCATCGTTATTAACTTAATGGGTATATAGGCAGCTTCAGGTGATGGACACTGGTATACCCAATAAAGGAAGTTCACTCCCCTATATAACCCCTACTCCTTCCAGGAGTATCTCAGTTTTTGTAGCAAAGCAACATATCTAAACCCCAAAAGAGGGGAGGGACCTCTGTGTCCCATTATGTACTCCAAGAAAAGGATTTTACAGGTAAGCTGTTATAAAAATCCTATTTTCTTTATTGAACATCATGGGACACAGAGTCATAGTTATTAACTTAAAGTGGAGGGCCACCCTGAAAAAAAAAAATAAAAAAAAAAAAAAAAATTACCAAAAATCCTAAAAAAAAATAAAAAAAACTTGCCTAAACCCTTGTTGCTAGGCAGTCTTCCTAATCTGCCTCTTCCTCGGTGTGTTCTGCTCCTTGGTGAGCAGCCCCGTTGTCTTCTGGGAACTGTGTGTGTCCCCAGAACACCACAGGGCCATTCATAGAATGGAGCGCCGCGCCCATCGCGCAGAAGGAAACTGGCAGTGAAGCCACAAGGCTCTACTGCCTGTTTCCCTTACTTAGGATGGCGGTGTCGGGACCCGAGAGCCGAGGGACGGATCGGCCTCAGGCGGCCGACATCGCGGGCACCCAGGACAGGTAAGTACTTATTTAAAAGACAGCAGCTACAGTGTTAGTAGCTGCTGACTTTTAAATTTTTTTTTTTTTTTTTTTTAGGAAGGAATCCCGCTTCAATGGGACGTTCCATAGTAATGCTATTTGAGGGGAGGGAGAGACAACCCACAGGGTACCCACAGACTTGAGGACTTATACTGCTGCCTACAGCACACTGAACCTGAAGGCGATATCCTCATGCCTCCTTACATCCACCTCATAAAATTTGGTGAATGTATGTACAGAAGACCAGGTTGTGGCCTTACAGATCTGAGCCATGTAGGCCTGGTGACGCACCGCCCAAGAAGCACTAACCGACCAGGTAGAGTGCGCCTTGACAAGGGGGAATCTTATCCCCCTTTTCTGAATTATACCTTGCCGAATCCACTTAGCAACAGTGGATTTCGACGCTGCCTGTACTTTCTTAGGACCCCCTGGCAGACTAAATAAGACATCAGTCTTCCAAATCTGAGCAGTCGTCTTTAAATAGACTTTGACTTTGTGGCTCTCAACACATCAAGACAATGTAGTGATTTTTCTTCCCTTGAACATGGTTTTTGAAAAAACGATGGCAGGACAATATCTTGGTTCAGCTGAAAACCTGAGACCACTTTTGGCAAAAAATCTGGATGAGGGCGTAACACCACTCTGTCCTCATGAATAATTAAGTATGGTTCTTTACAAGAGCAGCCAATTCTGAAACCCTCCTTGCTGAGGATATAGCAACCATGAACACCAGCTTCCTTGTCATTAGGACTAAGGGAATATGCTGCATCGGTTCAAATGGCTGTTTTTGTAACACTGACAAAACTAAGTTCAATTTCCAAGGGTTCAAAGGTGATCTAACTGGCGGATTAATCCGCATCAGCCCTTGCATAAAACCCCGGACTAAAGAATGTGTAGCAGGCGGTCTTTGAAATAAGACCGGTAAAGCTGAGACTTGACCTTTAATAGTACTCAAGGCCAACTTCATTTCTACCCCAAATTGTAGAAAGGCAAAAATTCTGCCTATGATACATCTCCGAGGATGCCAACCCTTGGATTCACACCAGGAAACATAAGCCCTCCAGACTCTATAATATATAGTTGTGGGAGCTGGCTTCCTTGAATTAATTAACGTAAAGATAACTGAACAAGAAAGCACACGTTTCTTCAGAAGGTGTGTTTCAATAGCCAAGACTTTAAATTTAGCGTTCATAAGGTAGGGTGGAATACCTGTGAGAGTAGATCTGGCCGTAGTGGAAGGGACCATGGATCCCCCACCGCCATCTTTACAATTTCTGCATACCATGACCTTCTGGGCCATGCTGGTGCTACTAGAATTACCGGCTTTCTTTTCAGCTTGATAGTCGAGGCAGCAACTGAATAGGGGGAAATGCATAGATCAGTGAGAACTGATCCCACGGGGTCACCAAGGCATCTGTTCCGCATGCGAGTGGATCCCTTGTAGTGGACACAAAGTTGACTAACTTCATGTTGAATCTGGACGCTAGGAGATCTATGTCCAGAGTCCCCCATCTTTGAAAAACAGGCCGAAAAACGTCGGGGTGAAGAGACCATTCCCCGGGGAATAACTGGCGACTCAGGTAGTCATCCTGCCAATTCTCTACTTCCGGAATGAAGACTGCCGACAGGCACGGAACATTCCTCTCTGCCCAAGTTAGAATATGTTTCACCTCTATCTGCGCTGCAAGACTCTTGTTGTCCCCTTGGTGATTGATATAGGCCACTGCTGTGGTATTGTCAGATTGGATCCTGACAGGCCCTCAGAGCCAGACACACTGCCCGAATCTCTAGGATATTGATGGGCAAGGCTCTTTCGGTTCTTGACCACTGTCCCTGGACAGTTGTCTTCTCTAGTACTGCTTCCCAGCCTGAAAGGCTGGCGTCTGTCGTTTCCACTTTCCAGATAACTGGTCTGAAGGATTTTCCTTTAAGCAGATTCTGGGTTAGTAACCACCAATTGAGGCTTTGGGGACAGCCGCATTGGTAAGTCTAAAGCTTGGATCGCTTTGCTCCAAGCAGATAGAAGGTGCTTCAGCTGACCAATTTTTTAACCACAGGGTCCTACGCATGTGTACTAGCACAATTGCAAGGCGGGACGCCTAGTGAATAGAATCTTTCATGGTGTCTATGGCAAAACATAGCGCCTTTGGTAGTTTGGCCAAATCGCGGGCCTGTTGTGCAGGGACCTCTTTAAGGGCCTGTCTAAACTGGTCCCTTAGGGACTGACAGATGCCTAATGCCGCAACTGCAGATTGAGTAACCGCACCTGCCAAAGAAAAAGAGTATTTTAACAGAAATGCCAATCTTTTATCAGTTGATCTTTAAGCATTTGTGCATTGTCTACTGAACAAGTTAGACTAGGATTCACAATGGAAATCGCAGCGTCAATGTAACTTCCATCTTTTGGTGAATTTCTCCTCCATGGGATAGAGTGCTGTGAATCTCTTTGGAGGGAGAAAATGCTTATCTGGGTGATCCCATTCAGTATAAATAAGCTTTTCTAATAATGCATGTACAGGAAACGCATGAAAAGGCTGTGAAGGTTTTAAGGAACCTAAAGAAGAAACAGAACTATCAGCTGACTCTGCTAGAGGTAGCTTGAAAGAGGCACGAACCATCTTTGTAAGAGATTGTTTCAGCAATTTCTCAGATTGCGAGGCTGAAAAAGGTTCATCTACCATTGTTCCATCCGCTGAGGAGTAATCGGTTTGCCCTTCTTCCTAATCACCCGAGGGTAACCCCTCATCCTCTACCCACTGTTCCCTGGGGGAGGGGGATCTAACACGCTTCCTATCCTTTTGGATAGTGGATGCAATTAAAGTCGCTAATCTTCCTTCTAGGCCCTGCAGGGTGGAGGAAAACGCATCTTCAGTCACATATACAGGGGCTGAAATGTGAGAAGCAGTTGCACCACCAATTGGTCCCAATGACTCACCCTGGCTTGCCATATCTGGTATCTCAGGCGAGGATGACAGTGTGGAGACACGACTGGAGTTCCCAGCGCCTGGGGGTGGAATTTTTGGTACCTTTGGGGTGTCTTTTTTTGGGAGCCATAGTACTGAGCACAAAAAAAAAAAAAAAAAAACAGGAGGCACTAAGTAAGTGCACAACTTGCTGAGCAAAATAGTTTAGCAAAAGACAATGCTAATAAAGTTGAGTTTTAGGCGTTATCAATGTTATTTCCTGTACTGGAAATGCCTACATCCCTTACGTGCCACCAGCACTCTTGTGTCCACTGCAGCTGTGAGTGTGTCTCTATCCCCAGCGCCATGTGCTCCTCGAGTACTTATGTCCCACACACGGCGCTGCGCCTTAGCCACGCCCTCTATCAATTAACGTCCCCCCTCTGTTTTAAATAGCCCTAGTTCGCGCGGACGGCATTGATAAGCTCCTTGAGCGAGAGGGGTGGAGAGGGGTGAAAAGGGAGGGCTGGGAGGCGGGCAGTTTAAAAACTTTCTGTGGGGAAAAGAAGAATAAACTCTAAATGAAAAGCCGCTGCGCAATCGCAGAGGGGGGGGGGGGGGGAGGGACACAAGCTACAGTTGTACCTCCCTCCCCCAGGGGGGAAATGTTTTAGATGATGATCCCCCCTGGCTTGCTGAGACCACACACATGCTCTTTAGCTGGGACTTCTGAGCTGACTGAGAAGCAACTTATTAAGGTATGCATTTACTCCCTCTAGTGGAGACTTTAGGCAAGACAACATTTTTACTTATGTAAGAAAATAAAAGCATAGGTGGACTTTTTACAGTTCCTAGGCTTCTTCCCTTACCTTTTCCTCGCTGCAGGATACTGCTGTAACAGACAGATCCAAACTTCACCCATCACGGCGGGCTGCGTTAGCAAACCTTCAGGACCAGGTCCCTATTATAGGGAGTCCACTGCCTTGGACCTGTATAGCACCCCTCAGGAAAACTTTAGGTAATGTAGCATGACCAAAAAAGTCCTGGGTCCTGGGGTCCAGCCCTACAAAGAGTCACGTTACAGGCAAAACCTGTTTTTTCTTATGCGAGGCCCAGGTACCATCCACCTTAGCCTTAGTGGCACTTTGGATGGATGCGGTCTATGGAGGTTGTTTAAATCCAGCAGGGATCCCTCCAGCTTGGAACTCTTCAGAGCACATCTTCACTTGTGACCAACACCTTAGACACTGGCGAAAAACTGAAGTACTACTGCAAGGAGGAGGGGTTATATAGGGGAGTGAACTTCCTGTATTGGGTATACCAGTGTCCATCACCTAAAGGTGCCTATATAACCATTAAGTTAATAACTATGGCTCTGTGTCCCATAATGTACGATAAAGAAATCAGCATCATATATCGGCCGCCCCGATTTCTAAATATCAGATCTTCCCTGCACACAGTCTTTAAAGTGATTTTTTTTTTTTTAAACAAACATGTTATACTTACCTGCTCTGTGTAATGATTTTGCACAGAGTAGCCCTGATTCTCCTCTTCTAAGGTACACCACCGGTGCTTCTGGCTCCTCCTGCCTTCAGAGTGCCGCAATAGCAAGCTGCAATGTATATTATAGACTGCCGTTATAGCAAGCTGCCTTTAGAACCACTCACTTCCTGCCCAGGACTACATGTCCCATGAGGCATTGCTCCTCACACATTCACATGTTCTCAGGCACTTACTAACATGTATGGAGGGTGTACTGAGCTGTATGGGTGCTGTACTGTATTTCCTGATATGTAAACAAATAGTGCATTCTGTATGCAGGCCAACTAATTGGATGACCTATTAAATCGATTATGAAAATAGTTGTCAACTATTTTCACAATCGATTAGTTGTCGATTAATTGATTAGTAGTTTCTGCCCTAGAGCTGAGGCTGTTAATCAGCTTGAGCTCCCTCCCCTGTCACCTCTTGGTGTCAGGAAAACGTGTCAGAAGTGATTCATGCTAATAGCAAAAAAAAGGGCAGCAGACAAAAGGGACACTTAAGTGCTCTTAAACACTTGACCTCCAGAAGATTTATCCCCCTTCATGACCAGGCAACTTTTTGCGATACGGCACTGCGTTACTTTAACAGACAATTACGCAGTCATGCAACGCCATACCCAAATAAAATTTGTGTTCTTTTTTTTCCCCCCACAAATAGAGCTTTCTTTTGGTGATATTTGATCACCTATAAAACATAATAAAAAAAAAAAAAAAAAAAATCAAATTTCTTCATAAATTTAGGCCAATATGTACTCTACTACATATTTTTGGTAAAAAAAAAAATCCCAATAAGCGTATATCGATTGGTTTGTACAAAAGTTATAACATCTACAAACTATGGGATATTTTCATTTTTTTACTAGTAATGGCAGCGATCAGCGACTTATAGATGGACTGCGATATTGCAGCTGATATTCTGACACCGACACTTTTTGGAGACCAGTGACACTAATGCAGTGATCAGTCCTAAAAAATATGCACTGTCACTGTACTAATGACCATGGCTGGGAAGGGGTTAACATCAGGGACGATCAATGGGTTAACTGTGTGCCTAGCCAGTGGTTTACTATACTGTGTGAGGTGCTTTTACTAGGGGAAGAGATTTGCAGGGACAAACTCCATCCCTTCCCTCCTGTCAGTGATCTGCCTTGTTTACATAGGCAGAGAAACAGAATGGCAATCTGCCTAACGATTGGCGGGTGCCGGCAGACATCAGGTAACATACACCTGCCGCTGGCGGCATGCATCCTACCTGGAAGATTCCTATCACGTGTATATACATGTGATCCGGAAAAAGTGGTGCCCCCTTGTAGCAGTGAAACTGTTATAGGGTGGACTTTAAGTGGTTAATTGAGGCAACTACACCCTATAGTGATATGCTTTGTTCATATTTCATGTCTGAGGTTTACAACTACTTTAAAGTGGCGTTCTACCCAAAAGCTTTAAGGACTCCTAACCGCCTGATATGCCAGATTTGGCATGTCATTTTTTTTTTGGGGGGGGGGGGGGGGGGGGGGGAGCAGGTACCTAGTTTTGACAGGTACCCAAGCTCCTACTTCCGCTTGGCCACTTAGGCGACTCGAACAGAAGTTCTTCCCTCAGCCCTGCATCCCTGCAATCTTCTGGGACACGTCTGAACGTCTAAAGTCTGAATTTTTTTATACCTTAAAGTGGGTGTAAACCTGATTCATGAAATTTGACCTAAGCACATCTATCTGTAGTGTTTTCTTATCTCTTTCCAAACCGCTAAGTCCCGTGTCTTTCTGCTGTTTCGTGTTCCTCTGTTATCAGCATGATAACTTCTGACAAGTTCTCCTTCAACCAAGATAAAAAAAAAAAAAATCAGTCTGAAATTTGTGTCATGGGAGGTTGATTAGCAGAGAGCTTATCTTGTCATAGCACAGCTCTGCGCTTTCCTTCCTTCACCTATGCAGAGGGGGGTGCACCTTTCCTCCAATCAGCTGTCTTGGCTGTATGCCAAAAATCCACTCCCAGTCCTGAACAGGAAGAGAAATTCTCTAACATGATGTGCACTATATAAAGCAGGGGTCTTCAAACTGCGGCCCTCCAGGTGTTCAAGAACTACAATTCCCATCATGCCTAGTCATGTCTGTGAATGTCAGAGTTTTACAATGCCTCATGGGATGTGTAGTTCTGCAACAGCTGGAGGGCCGTAGTTTGAGGATCCCTGATATAAAGAATATATAAAGCTGAAGACCGCACGCATACATGAAAAACGTATGGGAGATTTGTTTCTTCTCGGTGTATCATCTGAGGCTGTTCACTTCACTGGGTATATGTGAGGATTTACATCCACTTTAACTACCTGGCGAGGTGGCTCGGCTGCGCAAATTGACGTACCAGCATGGCGATTCATGCACTAGCATTTGTAGGCACGCGCGTGCTCCCATTGGCCAGCGGGGGGGAGCCAACCAGCGGGTCCGCCAGCCTCCCGCCCGCGATCGTTCCCCGCAGAGACAGAAGTGGGATCTGCCAAAGTAAACAAGGCAGATCTCAGTTCTGTCAGGGGATGACACTGAGCAGGAAAACGGATGTGTGTGTTTCCCCAGTCACACAGCCCCCATACAGTTAGTAATCACAAACAGGGAACACATTTAACTCCTCGATCACCCCTGATGTTAACCCCTTCCCTGCCATTTCCATTAGTACAATGTCAGTGCACATTTTTAGCACTGATCACTGTATTAATGTCACTGGTTCCCAAATAAAAGTTTTAAAAATATCAGTTAGGTGTCCAATCTGTCCGCCGCAACATCACCGTCCCGCTAAAAATCACTGATTGCTGCAATTACTAGTAAAAAAAAAATAAAAATAATAATAAAAATGCCATAAAATCTATCCCCTATTTTATAAACGCTATAACTTTTGTGCAAACCAATTAATATACGCTTATTGGGTTTTTTTTTTTTTTTAACCAAAAAGATGTTAGACGAATACATATTGGCTTAAACTGATGAATACGTTTTTTTGTTGGATATGTATTATAGCAAAAAAGTAAAAAATATTGTTTTCTTTTCAAAACTGTTGCTTTTTTTGTTTATAGTGCAAAAAATAAAAACCGCAGAGGTGATCAAATATCACCAAAAGAAAGCTCTATTTGTGGGGGGGCGGGGGGAGAAGGACACTAATTTTGTTTGGGTACAATGTCGCATGACCGCACAATTGTCTGTTAAAATAACGCAGTGCCGGATCGCAAAAAATGACCTGATCATTAAAAATAGGTAAATCCTTCAGAGGCTGAAGTGGTTAATTCATTCCCTGCATTAAGGCTGGATTCAAACCTATGCAGTTTTTGCATATTTGCACGACAGAACGTGTTCCATACGAAACCATGTTAAATGAACTGTAGTGCAAATCTGCAAACTGCAGAAAGCACTAAAACTGCATAGGTGTGAATCCAGCCTTAAAGTGGGGTTCCACAAAAAAAAACAAAGATACATGAAAAATCCTAAAAAAAAACCAAAAAAACATTTCTATATTTTTTTTTATAACTCACCTCTAAATGTCTGTTGCTAGGGGGTCCCTCGTAGTCTGCCCCTTCCAGTGCCTGGGCTGGTGACATCACTTCCCCCTTGGCACAGGAAGGGCTCCGCTCCCTCCCTCCTGTCAATCATCTGGGACACATTACAGGTCCCATGTGACTGAGCGGCCAATCACGGCGCGCGGCACCGCTCGTGCATGTGCAGTGGGTGCCAGGCTGTGAAGCCACAGCCCGGGGCCCACAGTGCAATGCCGGCGCCGCTGAACAGAGGGGGGAGACGAGCGGGGCTTCGATCCCCCGCATCGCTGGACCCAGGGACAGGTAAGTGTCCAATTAAAAGTCAGCAGCTGCAGTATTTGTAGCTGCTGACTTTTATTTTTATTTACTGGACCCCCTGGGTGGAACTCCTCTTTAACTGCTTCAGATCCGGGCCATTGCCAAATGACGGCAACAGCGCGGATCTAAATTGCCGGGACTACGTCCATTGACGTCGTCCCGTGCACGAGCGGCCTGCGCGCCCCCTGCAGGGCGCGCGCGGCGCGCTCGGTGATCAGCGAGTCTATGAGACTCGCCTGATCACAGATCAGAGTAAGGGGTTGGTCCCAACCCCTTACCACATGATCAGCTGTCAGCCAATGACAGCTGATCATGTGATGTAAACAGAGCCGGTAATCGGCTATTTTTCCTCCTCGCGCTGACAGCGTGAGGAGGAAAAAAAAACCCGATCACGGCGATCTTATAGCAAAAAGCAATAGGCAGCAGTGCTGCCTACCAGTGCCCACCATATTAACCCATCAGTGCCCACAGTGCCATCAATCAGCGCCACCCATCAGTGCCCACAGTGCCACCCATCAGTGCCCACAGTGCCACCCATCAGCGCCCACATCAGTGCCACCCATCAGCACCCACATCAGTGCCACCCATCAGTGCCCATCAGTGTCACCTACCAGTGCCCATAAGTGCCCATCAGTGCCGCCCATCAGTGCCCCCCCCCATCAGTGCCACCTATCTGTGCCACCTATCTGTGCCCATCAGTGCCGCCTTAACTGTGCCTATCAGTGCCGCCTTAACTGTGCCTATCAGTGCCGCCTTAACTGTGCCTATCAGTGCATATCAATGAAGGAGAAAAATTACCTGTTTGCAAAATTTTATAACAAACTATTAAACATGATTTTTTTTTTTTCAAAATTTTCCATTTTTTTTGTTTGTTTAGCAAAAAATAAAAACCCCAGCTGTGATTAAATACCACCAAAAGAAAGCTCTATTTGTGGGAAAAAAATTTCATTTGGGTACAGTGTTGTATGACCGCGCAATTGTCATTCAAAGTGCGACAGCGCTGGAAGCTCAAAATTGGTCTGGGCAGGAGGGGGGTTTAAGTGCCCAGTAAGCAAGTGGTTAAATGTCAAAAACTTCCCACTACTTGTTCTGCTCCCACCTCCGTCCTGCCACTGCTCTCTCCTCTCACAATAAACACTGACAGCCTATGGGCTCCCGACGCTGTACGTCAAATCCTGTGAGGGGCGATTGGGGGGGGGGGGGGGAGGGGGGAGACAGACACACAGGTTATAGCCCACTGATTTCAATGACCTGCAAAGTAACTCATGAAGCTTTTTGTTGCATTCATTCTTGCATAATTTTCTTACTACACATTTTGCCGCAATCGTTGCTTTGTGCATTTGTGGTTATTAGGAGTGAATGGCACTGCAAACGTTACGCATTTTTACAGCTTTTCATAAACACACAAAAAAACGTAGCGCAAAAAGGTGTGAACGGAGCCTGATCATTGAAAGCAAAGCAAGTCTACACCATCCAGCTAAATGAAAGTCACGAGGCCCTGTACACCTACCGTAGGAAGCCGATATAGTCTTCTCCGTCTACTAACACCCGGGCCCGGCTCACCCACTCCTGAGGCCTCACTCCAGGCACGACAGCTCGGCCTTCCACCTTAAACTTATCTCCCCCAAATCCCGAGCTTAACGTCTCCAAATCAGCTGTGCACAGCGACGAAAAAGCACAGAGTAACAGTAAACCTCCCCAGCTGAAATCCATTGCAAACGAACACAATTACGCCCGGTTCTGTACTTGCTTCTTCTTCCGGACCTGGACTAGAGATCTTGTCTCAAGAGGACCCGGTGTTAAGGCGGAAATGACTTCATTACCTTGATAAAATACTGTGGTCTTCGGGAAAATGGCCGCCGACAATGAACACAACATTGTTGTAGCCTGTTGGTTGTTTTTACAATACACTCACAGGAAAAAAACATTTGAAGCAAAATACAGCGTTTGACAGCGGTCAGTTGTCATTTCTGATTCCTTTGTTTCGTTTGACTTCAGCAGCTTTAACCCTTTCCCTGCCAAAACAGTTTTTTTACATTATTTGGCATGTAAAATAAGTACAAAATTTCAATAAATTGATACACTAAAATGGAAAATTTAATACATACCTTTCAGTAATTTTCCTTTCCTAGTGCTTAATCATGGCAGCATACGCATTGGTTGGTTGCTCCGCCCCCAACCAACCAACAGGAAATAAATAAAGTCGGGATCCGCCAGGTACCTGGACTGATACTCGTCTCAGCAAGCTGCTGAGAGCCTAATGCCGCGTACACACGAGCGGACATTACGGCGGACTTTGCCCGGCGGACTTTTCGACGTACTTTCCGACGGACTTTGTGAATGAACGGACTTGCCTACACACAATCCACCAAAGTCCGTCGAATTCGTACGTGATGACGTACGACCGGACTAAAACAAGGAAGTTCATAACCAGTAGCCAATAGCTGCCCTAGCGTGGCTTTTTGTTCGTCGAACTAGCATACAGACGGCGGACTTTTCGACCGGACTCGATTTCAACGGATAAATTTAAAACAAGTTTTAAATCTAATTCCGTCCAACTTTTGAGAAAACAAAGTCCACTGGAGCCCACACACATCGAATTGTCCGACGAAATCCAGTCCGCCGGGCAAAGTCCGCCGTAATGTCCGCTCGTGTGTACGCGGCATAAGATGGCCACTTCCCACCCCTCCGCAGCTCAATGCTCAAATGAGCGTGGGGGTGGGGGAGAGCTGCTGATTGGCAGTCTGCAGCTCTCTGCTCGGGGAGCTGTGAGAACGGAGCCATCTGCGGTGTTCAATCGCTCAGTTCTTAGTGCAGAGGCCTGGACCAATGCTGCATCCACCTAGGTAAGTATGATTCTGTAAAAAAAAAAAAAAATCTTCTCTTTTAAGGATTATAGAAAAGGGAGGGCGTATGCTGCCATGGATAGGTACCAGGAAAGGAAAATTACGGAATGGTAAGTATTCAATTTTCCATTTTCCTGGAGCCTCCCTTGGCAGCATACACATGGTAAATAACTGACTCACAGAGAGGGTTCCTGCAAAAGTTTTTTGTTTATTTCGATTACAAAGCAGACAACTGTAAAGCTTTTTCCCAAAGTCGTGGGAAGTAAGCGCGGCTGGATCCAGGCTATAGTGTGTCATGATATCCACATCAAATGATCAAATAAATTATATATATATAGGTGACTGTCCATATATAAATTCAGTGCAAAGCATGAATATCCGCAGTGGCGTAGCGTGGGGGGTGCAGGGGGTGCCGTGGCCCCGGGCGCGATATTTAGGGGGGCGCCAGTATGTGTCACTGGCTGCCTCCTCCTAATTTCTAATTTTGTGTCCCCGGGCTCCGGCCGCCATATTAAGTGTCCGGCGCCCTGTGATTGGGTGTATGGGGGTCATGTGAGGCGCCCCGCCTCCGCACATGACCCCCATACACCCAATCACAGGGCGCTGGATACTGAACATGGCAGCAAGCAGAGCGCAGGGGAGAGAAGAAAGTGAGCCGCCGCTGTGTTCTCCTCCTCCGGATCGATGCAGCCAGGATAAGAAGGTAAGTGAGAGTCTTGTTACTGGGATGGGGAGGGAGGGGGGCGAGAGAGAGAGAGACTGTAGGCAGGACAATGTAGTGTAGTGTAGTATGGAGGTCAGTGTAGTGTCACTATGGGGGGCAGTGTAGTGGACAGTATTGGAGGAGACAAGTCAGTGCAGCCAAGTCCTGTCTCTGCCGATGACTGACCCCTATCACAGGATCTGTTACACACACACAGATCCTCAGTGTCTGGGGGAGGGGCGCTGATGTCCTAACCAGCAGGAGCCCGGGAGGAAGGACATCTCCCATGCTGTTATGATAAGGTTAGTACATTTGTTAGGGGGATGTTGTGTAATTATTGTGCTAGGGGACAGACTGCTGCTTCCCCCATGTAATGTGCTCTCTTGTGCCCAGTGCCCACCATTGCAGTGCCCCCCATGTAATGTGCTGTGCCCACCATGTCCTGTCATGTGCATTGCAGTGCCCCCATGTAATGTTCTGTGCCCACCATGTCATGTGCATTGCAGTGCCCCCATGTAATGTGCTGTGCCCACCATGTCATGTGCATTGCAGTGCCCACTATGTAAAGTGCTGTGCCCACCATGTCATGTACCTTGCAGTGCCCCCCATGTAATGTGCTGTGCCCACTATGTCATGTGCCTTGCAGTGCCCCCCATGTAATGTGCTGTGCCCACCATGTCATGTGCCTTGCAGTGCCCCCCATGTAATGTGCTGTGCCCACCATGTCATGTGCCTTGCAGTGCCCCCCATGTAATGTGCTGTGCCCACCATGTCCTGTCATGTGCATTGCAGTGCCCCTATGTAATGTGCTGTGCCCACCATGTCATGTGCATTGCAGTGCCCACTATGTAAAGTGCTGTGCCCACCATGTCATGTGCATTGCAGTGCCCCGCATGTCATGTCATGTGCCTTGCAGTGCCCCCCATGTAATGTGCTGTGCCCACTATGTCATGTCATGTGCCTTGCAGTGCCCCCCATGTAATGTGCTGTGCCCACCATGTCATGTCATGTGCCTTGCAGTGCCCCCCATGTAATGTGCTGTGCCCACCATGTCCTGTCATGTGCTGTGCCCACCATGTCCTGTCATGTGCATTGCAGTGCCCCTATGTAATGTGCTGTGCCCACCATGTCATGTGCATTGCAGTGCCCACTATGTAAAGTGCTGTGCCCACCATGTCATGTGCATTGCAGTGCCCCGCATGTCATGTCATGTGCCTTGCAGTGCCCCCCATGTAATGTGCTGTGCCCACTATGTCATGTCATGTGCCTTGCAGTGCCCCCCATGTAATGTGCTGTGCCCACCATGTCATGTCATGTGCCTTGCAGTGCCCCCCATGTAATGTGCTGTGCCCACCATGTCCTGTCATGTGCATTGCAGTGCCCCCCATGTAATGTGCTGTGCCCACCATGTCCTGTCATGTGCATTGCAGTGCCCCTATGTAATGTGCTGTGCCCACCATGTCATGTGCATTGCAGTGCCCACTATGTAAAGTTCTGTGCACACCATGTCATGTGCATTGCAGTGCCCCCCATGTAATGTGCTGTGCCCACCATGTCATGTCATGTGCCTTGCAGTGTCCCCATGTAATGTTCTGTGCCCACCATGTCATGTGCCTTGCAGTGCCCCCCCATGTAATGTGCTGTGCCCACCATGTCATGTGCCTTGCAGTGTCCCCATGTAATGTGCTGTGCCCACAATGTCATGTCATGTGCCTTGCAGTGGCCCCATGTAATGTGCTGTGCCCACCATGTCATGTCATGTGCCTTGCAGTGCCCCCCATGTAATGTGCTGTGCCCACCATGTCATGTGCCTTGCAGTGCCCCCCATGTAATGTGCTGTGTCCAGTATGTCATTTGCTGTACGTTGCAGTGCCCACCATGTAATGCGCTGTGCTGAACAATGTCATGTGCTGTGCATTGCATTGCCCTTCATGTGATGTGCAGTGCCCACTATGTCATGCTGTGGCTTGCAGTGCCCACCATGTCATGTGCAGTTCCTAACATGTAATGTGCAGTTGCATTTCCCACCATGAAACGTGCTATGCCATGCAGTGCCCACCATGTAATGTGTTGTGCCCACCATGTAATGTTATGTGCCATTCAGTGCCCACCATGTAATGCGCTGTGCCCACCATGTCATGTGCCTTGCAGTGCCCCCCATGTAATGTGCTGTGTCCAGTATGTCATTTGCTGTACATTGCAGTGCCCACCATGTAATGCGCTGTGCTGACCATGTCATGTGCTGTGCAGTACATTGCCCTTCATGTGATGTGCAGTGCCCACTATGTCATGCTGTGCCTTGCAGTGCCCACCATGTAATGTGCAGTGCCCACCATGTCATGTGCTGTGCCTTGCATTGCCCACCATGTAATGTGCAGTGCCCACCATGTCATGTGATGTGCCATCCAGTGCCAACCATGTCATGTGCAATGCCCACCATGTCATGGCTGTGCCTTGCAATGCCCGCTATGTAATTTGCAGTGTCCACCATGTCATGTGCTGTGCCATACAGTGATCCCACCATGTAATGTGCAGTGCCCACTGTGTAATGTGCAGTGCCCACCGTGTAATGTGCAGTGCCCACCGTGTAATGTGCAGCGCCCACCATGTCATGTGCACTTCCCACCATGTCATGTTCTATGCTGTGCCCACTGTGTAATGTGCTGTGCTGTTCAACAGTGCCCACCATGTCATGTGCAGTTCCTAACATGTAATGTGCAGTTGCATTTCCCACCATGAAACGTGCTATGCCATGCAGTGCCCACCATGTAATGTGTTGTGCCCACCATGTAATGTTATGTGCCATTCAGTGCCCACCATGTAATGTGCTGTGCCCACCATGTCATGTGCTGTGCCATGCAGTGCCCACCATGTAATGCGCTGTACCCACCATGTAATGTGCTGTGTCATACAGTGCCCACCATGTCATGTGCAGTGCCCATCATATAAATTGCTGTGCAGTGCCCACCTAGTATGGTGGTCAGTGTAGTATGGTGGTCAGTGTAGTATGGTGGTCAGTGTAGTATGGTGGTCAGTGTAGTGTAGTATAGTGGACAGTGTAGTATGGTGGTCAGTATAGTGTAGTATGGTGGTCAAGTGTAGTGTAGTATGGTGGTCAAGTGTAGTGTAGTATAGTGGACAGTGTAATGTAGTATAGTGGACAGTGTAATGTAGTATAGTGGACAGTGTAATGTAGTATAGTGGACAGTGTAGTATAGTGGACAGTGTAGTGTAGTATAGTGGTCAGTATAGTGGACAGTTTAGTATAGTGGCGAGTATAGTATAGTGGTCAGTGTAGTGGACAATGTAGTGTAGTGGACAGTGTAGTTCTCAGTGTAGTGGTCAGTATAGGAATCAGGTAGGTCAGTACTATTGTATTTGAAGGGACTCAGGGATAGCTAAAAGTCCGCAGGTTGGGGGGGGGGCGCAAATTACTTGCCTTGCCCCGGGTGCTGACAACCCACGCTACGCCACTGAATATCCGTGATGGTCAGCGTTGTATTCTCTTGTATCACAAGGGAAAAATTAAAGCCTCTTACCAGACAGGATGGATCCTAAATCATAGGGATCAATCACGCTTGTTATCAAGGTAACCACCTGTGATATTCCACTCTGTTCGGCTCCGATATGAGGACTTCCTCCCTCTGTGGTAATTACTCCACCAGAGATTTAAGGAATAATATTCAAATATATATATGGACAGTCACTATAAATATAATTTATTTGATCATCTGATATTATTACAGGAATTTGTCCTATTTTTTCACTTTATTGGTTAGGACTTATATATAGTGTGTCATGAAGGTGGTAAAAGATGACCAACTTGTCGCATGACAGATAGTCCTGGGGAGACTCGTGCTAAAGCCGCCCAAGAAGAGGCCATTCCAGGTGATCCATGATCCTGCAGGCTTGAGGACAGAAAAAGAATGACGTATGGGGGGCTGACTCTTTCTTTGGGTCCCCAAACACTTTTTATGGCAATAACTAGCATATAAGCCTTTAAAATGAACACTTTTGATTTTTCACATTCGTGTCCCACAGACTTTAATGGTGTTTTCACAAATTTTTTGTCTGTTTGCATGTTCTGGTGCAAACCGAGCATTATTAGTACCCATACTGCCCCAGGGGATAGTTTTTAAAGTGGCCGTTTTTTTAGGAGCAGTGATTTTAATAATGCTTAAAGTGATACAATAAAAATGAAATATTCTTTTAACCACTTCCCGCCCGGCCTATAACAGAATGACGGCCGGGAAGTGGTTCTGTTATCCTGACTGGGCGTCATATGACGTCCAGCAGGATAACATGCCGGCGCGCGCCAGCGGGGGCACACAGTGCGGCGATCGCGAGTGCGGCATGTCAGACTGACACACCGCATCTCCGATCGTGATAAGAAGCCTCTTACCTAGGGTTGCCACCTGTCCAGGATTCACCCGGACAGTTTGGGTTTTGAATCATGTGTCCGGGTTTCAGACCACCTGAAACCCGGACACATTATTCAGACTGGGCTATGGCTTCCCAGCAGGGTTGCTGGCTGCAGTTGTCTTTTACACTCTTTCACACTGCCCAAAGCCAGCACTAACCCCCCCCCCCAACACATAGAAACGGGAGAGGAGAGAGGGCATCATCTGCTCCTCTTCCTCCCGCCCAGGGGCAGACTGACAACTCATGGGGCCCCCGGGCAATAGGAGATTATGGGGCCCCCAGGCAATCAGAGATTATGGGGCAACACAGTATACACACACAGTATACAATCACACAGTATACACATACATGTACACACAGTATACACAGACGTGTTTCTATTGGCTGAGAAGGTACTGGAGAGGTGGGGCAGCTATAATCTCGGGATTTTTAGACCAAAAGGACGTCGGTAAGGGACATTTCAGAGACAGATGTAAAAAAAACCCTGATTTTTACATACTGTCCCTGGTTTTACTGAGGCTGGCAACCCTGATGGGGCCCTCTAGTGGCCCGAATGGTCAGTCCGCCCCTGCTCCCGCCCCTATCCCTCTGTGTCTGCCCACACTCCAATCCAATAAGAAAAGGGAAGTGGGGGAGGGACATTTGAAGCCCAGCAGACGCAGATACATCTGGATGAGTGGTGCCGACTGCCAAAGGGTGAATGAGCTTACCATCCATCCCTGTCTGTGACTGAAGTCTCCCCCCTCCCCCTTCTCTCTCCTGCCTCTCAGTGAATGCACTAAGGTAAATCAAGGTTCTCAGAGCACACCTTACAGCAGTGTTCCCCTTTGCACCAGAGGCCACAGTGTTCCCCCTTACATCACAGTCCTCTCCGTTCATCAGAGTTCTCAGTTTTCCCCCTTAAATCAGGGTTTACAGAGGATCCCTTATGTCAGAGTATCCAGAGTTCTGCGTTACATCAGAGTCTGCAGAGTCCCCCCTTACAGTGAAAGGGAACTCTGCAAGTTCAGATGTAAGAGCAAACTCTGTGGATTCAGGTTTAAAAGGGGACCTCTGTGGACTCTGATGTAAGAGGGGGCTCTTGTGATTAACTTTATATGATTATAAATGTTATTTAATCACAAAATATATGTACTGTATAGTATATACTGTAAAAAAAAATTGCTGTGTGCCGCTAAAGTGTTCAGGTTTGACTTGAAGAAAAGGTGGCAACCCTACTCTTACCACCTCTTACGTAAGGCTTCTTACCACGTGATCAGGTGTGACCAATCACAGCTGATCATTGCAAGAATCAGGAAGTGCCGGTAAATGGCATTCCTCGGTTCGCGCTGACAGGGAGAGCCAATGTCGGGGGGGGGAAGTCTGTGCTGATAATCAGCACATTGATTATCAGCACAGCCCCATCAGATGTGCCAATCGGCTGCCAATCAGTACCAATCAGTACCCAGCAGTGCCCCAATAATAAAGTCTGCCAGTGCCCCAGTGCCCACATCAGTGCCAATCACAGTGCCAATCAGAGCCCACCACAGTGCTAATCAGTGTCCATCACAGTGCCAATCAGTGCCCAGCATTAATATCTGTAGGTACCTGCCCAATCAGTGCTGCCCATCAGTGCCATCTATTAGTGTCCATCAATGCCTCCTGTCAGTGCCAATCAGTGCCACCGGTCAGTGCCCATCAATGCCGCCTGTCAGTGCCCATCAGTGCCACCTGTCAGTGCCCATCAGTGCTGAATATCAGTGCCACCTATCGGTGCTCATAAGTACTGCATATCAGTGCCCCCTATCAGTGCCCATCAATTCTACATATCAGTGCCTCCTTATCAGTGCCACCTTATCAGTGCCAACTCATCAGTGCCCATCGGTGCCGCCTCATCAGGACCCATCAGTGCAGACTCATCAATGCCCGTCAGTGAAGGAGAAAATAAAATTTTATAACAGAAACGAAGAAAAACGTTTTTTTTTTTTTTCAAAAATGTCGGTCTTTTTTAGTTTGTTTAGCAGAAAATAAAAACCGCAGAGGTGATCAAATACCACCAAAAGAAAGCGCTATTTGTGGGAAGAAAATGATAAAAATTTAGTTTGGGTACAGTGTTGTATGACCGCGCAATTGTCATTCAAAGTGCGACAGCACTGAAAGCTTGAATTTGTCCTGGGCAAAAGTGCCTGGTATTGAAGTGGTTAAATATCGTGCCTGGGGGGTCCCCTTAGTCTGCCTGTAAAGTGGCGCATCTTTCTCATGTGTTTTACTGTGCCGCAGCAAAATGACATTTCTAAAGGAAAAAGTGTAATTTAAAATTGCTCTTGGCTGTAATGTATTGCCGGTAATATAGATTAAAAAACCATTGAAAAAAATGGCGTGCGGTCCCCGCCCAATCCATACCAGGCCCTTCAGGTCTAGTATGGATATTAAGGGGAACACCACGTCAAAACATAAAAATAATGGTGTGGGGCCCCCCCCCAAAATCCATACCAGACACTTTTCCGAGCAACCCACCATGGCAGGCCAGGAAAGAGGGGGGGATTAGCAAGCCCCCCCCTGAACCATACCAGGCCGCTTGCCCTCAACTAAGAAAGGGTGCTTTGGGGTCCCCCCCAAAGCACCTTGTCCCCATGTTGATGGGGTCAAAGGCCCCATCCCCACAACCCTTGCTCGGGGGTTGTGTGGGTCTGCGGGCACGGGGCTTATCAGAATCTGGAAGTCCCCTTTAACAAGCTCCCTTTAACATTGTACCCCTACCCATTCACCAAAAAAAGTGTCAAAAAAGTAAAAACGACAGGAGACAGTTTTTGACAATTCCTTTATTAAAAAAAAAAAGTGTCCCGCGATGTCAATCCATCTTCATGGCGCCGGGACCCGAAAAATAGAAAAAAAAAAAGCTCCGCCTCCGATGGGAGGCGTCCTACTGACTGCTGTCTCTTGGCTGTGACAGCTGTTATATAGGCAAGGGTGGGGCCACTCGGTGACATTTTTCAGATTTACACACACTCTTGATAGCTGCAGCATGTGTGTAAACCCCCCCCCCCCCCCACCCACTCCCCAATCCACCACCGTAGCAGTAAAAGTGTTAAAATATGTTTACAGACAATATTTTTTCTTTTAGTTTTGAATACAGTGGTAAAATCCCATGTTGGATTTTTAGTAGGATTTAACGACTTTGTCCTGATGACCATTGTCTATGGAGGGGGAATGCAGATTTTGAAAGTGGAACCTACGGCAACATTTTTATATCTGGTCTCCTCATGTCAGTATACTACTGGGTCAGCTCTGCCCCTTACCCTCTGTTAGGATCACCCTACACTATAATAAAAAGGAGTGCTCTCTTTTTGTTCTTGCTCAAGGACGTGCCTGCCTTATCCAGCATTAGGTTCTCCTTCTGCTGTTCCTACACAGGTTCAACTTTTTTATTTATAGTTACATAGTAGGTGAGGTTGAAAAAAGACGCTAGTCCATCAAGTCCAACCTATGTGTGTGATTTTATGTGAGTATTATACAGTGTATATCCCTGTATGTTGTGGTCTTTCAGGTGCTTATCTAATAGTTTCTTGAAACTACTGATGCTCCCCGCTGAAACTACCACCTGTGAAAGGGAATTCCACATCCTTGTCGCTCTTACAGTAAATAACCCTCTACGCAGTTTAAGGTTAAACCTCTTTTCTTTTAATGTTAATGAGTGGCCATGTGTCTTATTAAACTCTCTTCCACGGAAAAGTTTTATCCCTATTGTGGGGTCACCAGTACGATATTTGTAAATTGAAATCATATCCCCTCTCAAGCGTCTCTTCTCCATAGAGAATAAGCTCAGTGCTCATAACCTTTCTTCATAACTAATATCCTCCACTCCCTTTATTAGTTTTGTTGCCCTTCCCTGCACTCGCTCCATTTTCAGCACATCCTTCCTGAGGACTGGAGCCCAGAACTGGACAGCATACTCCAGGTGTGGTCAGACCAGAGCCTTGTAGAGTGGGAGAATTATCGTTTTATCTCTGGAGTTGATCCCCTTTTTAATACATGCCAATATTCTGTTTGCTTTGTTAACAGCAGCTTGGCATTGCATGCCATTGCTAAGCCTATCATCTACTAGGACCCCCAGGTCCTTTTCCATCCTTGATTCCCCCAGTGGTTCTCCCACCCAGTGGGTAGATTGCATTCATATTTTTGCCACCCAAATGCAATATTTTACATTTTTCCACATTAAACCTAATTACCATGTAGTTGCCCACCCCATTCATTTGTTCAGATCTACTTTTTTTTTTTAAATGTTTTTATTGTGCACAGCAGAAATATACATACAACACATAGTATATATATATTACATGAACATACATATCGCCAGATACATAGCAGCAATAGTGCAAATAGCTCTGTAACTAGAATATGGCGATCCGATCACCGAGCCTGCCCTATGTTAGAGTAGACATGTGCATTTTTTTATTTTATTTAGAAATGTATTGGTGCATAACATATTGGTGCATAACAGCAAAGAAAGAAAGAACCCTCCCCCCCTGGGATTGTCAACATTTCAGCGCTCCTGTCCAATCATGAGACGGTAATACCTGGCCTGTCCATAAGAGAGGGAGCAGAGCAAGCAATATCCATCCGCCATGTTTTTTCAATAGCACTAGATCCCGCTCATCTAATAAACTAGGGCCCTTCCTCATCCAAGGTATTCTCAGAGCCTACCCACCGGAACCACACCTTCCTAAACTTCTTGGTAGCCCCTCTAGCTTCATAAGTCATTTTATACATCATCAAATCTGCATTCATTATTTTAATCCACAGTAGCCCCTCTAGCTTCATAAGTCATTTTATACATCATCAAATCTGCATTCATTATTTTAATCCACATCCCCAGCGTTAGTTGTTCCTCTTTGTATCCATCTGCTCGCAATGAGCTTTTTCACTCCAAAATACAGGATCCGTAGGAACAATTTAGTGTGTGCATTCATCTCCTCCTGATCAAAAATCCCAAGCAAACAACGTATGTAAGAGCAAATATTTGGTAAAGCAAATTTATCTGATATAAATTCAGTGACCTGAGACCATAGCGGTCTCACCTTTATGCACTCCCACACCATATGTACAAAAGTGCCCTCCTCTTTCCCACATTTATGGCAAGTAGCAGAATCCCTCCTGTGCATGCGATGCAGTCTAGCTAGTGTATAATACTGTTGGTGCAGATATCGATACTGAATTATTCTATGCGTAGAGGAGATAACGGACACCAAGTATGTGTCCAATACCTCCTGCCACAGTTCCTCCGACAACTCCGGGACAATCATCTCCCATCTCTCCCTTGCTCTTGAAGTTAAGGTCACCTTCCCTGGGCCCACCGACCCATAGTATCTGGAAACCTGCTTGGACGTATCCGGGTCAATCAGAACCCTTTCTAGGTCAGTGTTCTGTACCCGAATCTCAGACCCACCAAACTGGGTATATGCTGCATGTCTTAGTTGTGCATATCGGAAGAGCCAAGTCCTGGGCACTCCAAATTGCTCTCTCAACTGGTCAAAAGTACACAGACGGCCATCCCTACAAATGTGGTGCAAATATTTAATGCCATACTTCGCCCATGTCGCTGGACCATCGAAGAGTTTCATAAACTCCCCCAATGAGCTGTTGTACCATAATGGACTGTTAGGAGATAGCCACAAGGGATCGTCCCCTCGCCGTTGAGAACACAGATGAAAGACCTTCCCTGGTAACAACATTACCGAACCCACCTTTCTCCCCGGAATCCCCTTTCTATATAGTATGTTCTTAAGGGTTTCCTGTGAAGTGGAAATTGCAGCCTCCTACAAGGTAGTGGCATTGGGTGTCTGTGGAGACAGCCGCCAGTGCAAAAAAGAGAGCTGTGAGGCCAAAAAAAAGGAGCACAATTCCGGAAGGGCCATCCCTCCCAAAGTAATTGGTAATTTCAAGATCGCTAGAGACACTCTGGGAGCTTTAGAGCCCCACAAAAAACCTACAATAATGGAATCAATATGCCTAAAGACCCTTAATGTCACAAAAACTGAGGAGTTTGAGAGAATATAGAGAAACTTGGGTAGGAAAATCATCTTAAACAGATTTATCCGCCCCATCAAAGTAATCGGTAAGTTCTGCCACCTTTGAACCTTCTCCCGAAACTTTCCCACAATCGGTCACAAATTGGTCTCCAGGAACTTATAAATGGGAAGTTGAATCTCATTTCCCAAATATCTGAAAGATGTAGATAGCGGAATGGGGCACTCCGGTGGGACTCTGATCGCCTCATCAATGGGGAAAAGGGAGGACTTTTTCCAATTTATATGGAATCCGGAGTAATCTCCAAACTCCTGAATCAGTCCGAAAGCTTACAGGAGCAAGGGCCCGGGATCTTGCAGATATAACAACATGTCATCTGCATAAAGTGACACTCGCTCCTCGAATTCCCCTGTCCTCAAACCAGTCAGTTGTGGACTAGACCTTAGTTGGACTGCCAAAGGCTCTATAGCCAGGGCAAACAGGAGGGGTAAAAGTGGACACCCTTGCCTGGTGCCCCTAAAGATAGGGAAAGGGTCTGAGATAATACCATTAACCCCTATTCTAATCAGTGGATCTGTGTACAACAGCCGTACCCAGGAAATGAAAACAGGACCAAAGACATAGGACTCCAATAGGTGAAACAAATACGGCCATTCCACCGAGTCAAAGGCCTTTTTTGTATCCAAAGAAGCCACCACTCTAGTCCCAGAGTTGTCGTGAACAGTCTGAAGATTCAGAAAAAGCCTCCTGATATTCATTTGAGTGCACCTACCCTGGATAAATCCTGTTTGATCTGCATCTACCAACATGGGGATGACTGACTGCAGCCTACCTGCAGGTATTTTGGGCAATATTTTTGTATCAACGTTCATCAGCGAGATCGGACAGTAAGAGTCACACTCCCGGGGATCCTTCCCCCCTTTAGGGATCAGAACAACCAAGGCTTCCCTCATAGAAGGAGGTAACCCACCGTCCGACCTGGCCGCATTGAACACCCTAAGCAAACAGGGAGCTAGGCCATATCGAAAGGCACAATACCACTCCGATGGAAGACCATCTAATCCAGGGGATTTTCTAGGGGGAAAGGAGGCAATCGCCTCCTCCACCTCCTCTACCGTAATGCCAGCCTCCAGAGCAGCGCTGTCATCGTCAGTCAGTCTAGGGAGATCAATGCCATCTATGTATGTTTCCATTGCTTCTGTCCCCAGAGGAGCACAAGACTTATATAGATCTTTATAAAACAGCACAAAAGTATTTAAGATATCCGCTGAGTCACAGACTTCTAACTTACAGTCGTCAAAGACCGATTTAATATGGACCGAGACATATTCCAGCCGCGCCAAGTATGCCAGTAATCTGCCATTCTTGTCGCCAAATTTGAATATATGCCTGCGCTGGGCCAGGCTAAGCTTCGTGGTACGGTCAGTTAGTGCTGTCTTGTACTCCCTAGTTCTCATCCGCAATGTCAGCAACCTCTCCGCAGTGGAGTTCCTAACATATTCTGCCTCCGCGAGGGACACTTCTGTTTCCATATGCTGCATTGTGGAAGCTAACTGTTTCTTAAATCCATTTACTTCCACTATAAACACCCCCCGCAGTGTGGCTTTAAAGGCTTCCCATTGAAGAAGAAAGGACCCAGAACTGACATTGTCAACCCAATAATGTTTGATAGCCTCTGTACACTTGATTTTTACATATTCTTCCTGAAGCCAGCTAGCCTCCATACGCCAAAGGCGCAACCCAGGCTTCGGTCCCAGATTAAGCTCCAACAGCATAGGGGAGTGATCAGACAGTGCTCTGGGCAAGTAAGACACCTTCTTAACTAATGTCATTCCCTCACCCTCAGCCAGGATAGTGTCTATTCTGGAGAGCGTCTTGTGCGTTTCCGAATAGCAGGAATATTCCCTAATATCAGGATGATGAAAACGCCAGACGTCTCTAAAGCCATGAGTAGACATCCACCCTGCCAGGGGGGCAGGGGTGCCAATTGTCCCCCCCAATCTATCCAAAACTGAATCCGAGACGGAGTTGAAACCACCCAAAATGAAAATCCTCCCCTCCGCTACCTCATATGTATCCTTCATCATATCATCCAAATGAGTTAGCGCAAAGGGAGGAGGAACATACAAATTTACAAATGTTAGTAACTTATTTATTACCTGCAAAACCAGTATAACATACCGCCCTTTAATGTCAGTTCGTACCGTTTGAATGGATATGGGCATTGCCTTGGTGACCAGAGTGGAGACTCCCCTCGCATATGAGGAATAGCTGGAATAATACACCCCAGCAATGTGAGCCCGTTTTAGGGAAAGAAGCCTGGAGCCCTGAAGGTGAGTCTCCTGGAGCATTATTATATGAGGTTTGTATTTTTTAATATAATCAAATATCAGAGAGCGTTTAAATTTAGCGTTTAGGCCTCTGACATTCCAGGCCAAAACCTTAAGATTTACCTCCGTGACGGGTACATAGAAAGAAAAGAATTGAGTGGAGGTGTTCCCTCCTCCATTGGGTGTGGTCATCTATAGAGTTGGGTCTCCAGGCTCCTCCCTCCACACACACAGCATAGAACTTTAGGCCTTGGGTAACACCTAATGCAAAAACACCGAATGAAGACAATCCCATCTGTACGCCAACATAAAACCCTTGCCCAAAAAAACTCCCCAACTTCCCCGACCCAACCCGCACCCAGCCCCAACTTGTCAGGCACTTTATTCCCATAACCTGAGTTCGAGTAGGTAACAGAGGTGCGACCTAGAACTGTCACATGAGACCGGTCACCAAAGGGCTGCCGTCTCTCACCGTAAATTCAACAACTGTTCTCCTGTTAATAGACAAGGGATGGTAGAAAAGAAACAGGGAAAAATTATTTGCCTTTTCCCTCCCCTTCCTCACACCCCGTGACTGTCAAAAAATAGTAAAAAAGGGTCCAATACTAGGTAACTTGTATTGCCTAGAGCATTTTGCAGACTTAAAGCGGTTGTATACCCGCGTTTTTTTTTTTTTTTTTTTCCTATACCTGCAAGGGAAAAGGCATAATGAGCTAGTATGCACCGCATACTAGCTCATTATGATATACTTACCTTAGAACGAGGCGCCGGCATCTCATCCTGTCCACGCCGAGGGAGCTGACATCTCCCCTCGGCGTGTCTTCCGGGTATCGCGGCTCCGGCACTGTGAGTGGCCGGAGCCGCGATGTCGTCACTCCCGCGCATGCGCGCAGGAGACTTCTGCCCGGCAAGCTCCGGAGTTTGCCGGGCTGTCAGCCGAGAATCCCCAGTGCGCATGCGCCGCTGGAGTCAGCGGCTCATTGCGAGGGGAATATCTCCTAAACCGTATAGGTTTAGGAGATATTTTTTTTACCTACAGGTAAGCCTTATTATAGGCTTACCTGTAGGTAAAAGTTAACAAAAAGGGTATACAACCACTTTAACATATATTACTGTCAAGTGACATAAACAGTCCCAATATCAGCAAAAAACAATAAAAGAATGAGAGGAAAAAAAAAAAAAGAAACAAAAAAAAAAACGTTTTTTTCCTAAGGTTGTTTGTCCCATGGAAGGATCATAAGGCAGAGAGAAAAAAACGGAACATCTCAAATTAAATCAAATCGCCCCCCTCCAGGCATATATGGGAAACGGTCTTTACGAGGAACCAGGATATCAGTGAAGAATAATCATCAAAAAGCAAACCAAAAAAAAAATTAACCAAAAAATTCTTGCTGACATTTCTTCTTCTTATTTTTTCCCCCATCTTGTGCTTTCTCCATACGACGCATTCATGGCGGGCGGGGAGAAACCATGTTTCGCTGGCGACCATGTGTATCCAACCACTCTGAGGCTTCAGTAGGGTTATTGAAAAAATATGTTTTCCCATTATCCACCACCCTCAGCCTGGCAGGGTAAAGCATACTGTAAATCAGGCTAAGGTCTCTCAATCTCTTCTTTACAGGTTGAAAAGAGGCCCTCTGCTTCTGGGTAGCTGCAGAGAAGTCAGGGTATATTGATATACGACATCCATCGATCGTTAAATCAGGGCCCGTCTGGGCTCCTCGCAGGATATTTTCTCGATCCCGGAAGTCCAGTACTTTTGCTATCATAGATCTGGGGGGGGGGCTTCCTTCGGAGGAGCCCGTCCTGGAATGCGGTGTGCCCTTTGAATGGCAAACATACTTGTAAAGGTGTTAGGAGGCATATGTTCCATCAACCATTTCTCAAGGAACTCTTCAGGATCTCTCCCCTCCACCCCCTCTGGGAACCCCACCAGCCTAATATTGTTCCTTCTCATACGATCTTCCATGTCAGCCATCTTTAATGTATGTTCAGACAATGTCTTCTTAGTCACCTGTGCTGCTGTATCCAGGGGTCTGATTATATCTTCCAGGGAAGTGATGCGACGGTCTGTGAGCTGTGCTTTCTCCCTTAGTTTTTGCATGTCATGTTTCATGAAGGAGAATTCCACCTTCAGCTCCTCAAAGTGATCTATCAACTTGTTCTGACATCCCTGTATGGCAGCCATAATCTGAGTTAGGGACGGCTCCTCTCCCCCCTCCACAGTCCTGTCAGCACTGGCCCTGCAGTCTCTCAGCCTGTCTAAGGATCTCCCCCTCCTCAGCACATCAGCCCTCTGGGGTTTGGGACTCACCCTGTTCAGCTGAGGTGACGCCGGCTGCGGGCTATCCTCGGGTCTGTGGAGCGACGGCCATTCGTCCTCCTGTGCGCCATTTTGGGAGCCCCAGGCATATTTCGCCAGCCGCTCTCCGGTCGATTTTGGCCAGGGGGGCCGTACTTCACCATCTCCGGAGGTTCCCAGGGGGTCCCTGTATTCATCCCCCACACTCCTGTGAAGAAAGTGGGTCTCTTTTGCCCAGGATTACCGCAGGATCTACTGTCTGCTTACGGAGCTCCGTTCCCAAGCTCCTCACATGCCGCTCACTGGCTCCGCCCCTGTTCAGATCTACTTGCAAGGTTTCCACATCCTGCGGAGAAGTTATTGCCCTGCTTAGCTTAGCATCGTCCACAAATACAGAGATTGAGCTGTTCACCCCATCCTCCAGGTCGTAGACAGCGTACAGTGCGGCGCTTTAGGTCTTTGTGACAAATTGCCCTCTCTGTCCTAAGAATTGAGTCCACTACCATCAGAATCTGTCTTTCCTTTCCCTTGCCCCCCCCCCCACTCTCACTGGAGGAGTTCTTCCCCTGGCAGCTAGGGGAGTCCCACAGCTCCAGCAACTTCTCCTGCATGAAAGGCTTTGATAGTGTAGGTAAATTTTTTCTTGGCCTGAAAGCATCCATGGTGCTTGGGTTGTTTGTTAAAGCCTAAATATCTTGTTTCTTGTCTGTTCTCTGCTGCTTGGCTGCCATCACCTTTTCCAAGATGGCAATGAGGCCACTTTCACCCTTTCTTTCCTCTCTCTCTCTCTGGGGACAGTAGTGACTGTCAGAAACCATGAAATCAGACCGAGACAGAAGTACAGTTAAATCACACTTGTTTAATAATAAAAGTAAGTAGAACAAACGAAGTCAAAACATAGCCAAAGTTCAGTAACCGGAACAGATAGTCAGCCAAGCCAGAGAGTCAGGGATCAGTGTAGTGGAACAGCAAGCAGGATCTGGAGCCAGAAGGGATGTCAGCCAAGCAAGTCTTTAAACAGGAACGCAGGAGATAGTCTCTGTGATGTTGACCAAGGAGAAGGCAGAGAGAGAAGGCAATTAGCCGACAGCTGAGCGGCCAGCTCAGAGAAGGAAGGGCTGAGCCCAGCCCTGACAGTACCCCCTCCTCAATGACCCCTCCCCCTCGGAGGACCACCAGGCTTGAGGGGAAAACGTCTATGGAAATCACGGAGGAGCACAGGGGCATGTACGTTCGAGGATGAGACCCAAGAGCGTTCCTCCGGACTGTACCCCTTCCAATGCACCAGGTACTGTATGCGCCCACGGAACCTACGGGAGTCAACAATGGACTGTACTTCACACTCCTCATGGTTCTCAACCTGTACAGGTTGAGGACGTGGCACTGAGGTGGTAAAGCGGTTGCAGACCAAAGGTTTTAATAAGGAGAAATGAAATACATTTGAGATATGTATATTAGAAGGAAGGTCTAATGCGTAAGCCACTGGGTTAATCCTGCGAAGGATATGGTAAGGCCCAATAAACGGAGGTGCAAACTTCAGAGAGGGAACACGAAGTTGGAGGTTGCGAGATGACAGCCAAACCCTGTCCCCAACCTGGTAGGAAGGTGCGGGCAGGCACTGCGGTCAGCATGGAGTCTGTACCTATCATTAGCATGTCGCAAAGCCTCCTGGACTTGTGCCCAAGTGCAACGAAGACCACAGAGATGCTCCTCTAATGCAGGGATACTCTGTGGAACAAATGAGTCAGGCAACATGGAAGGTTGGAAACCATAGTTTGCCATAAACGGGGACAATCGGGAAGCAGAATTTAAGGCACTATTGTGAGCAAACTCTGGAGGAAAAAGCAAGCTGAATTCTCAACTGTGCACAAAAGGCTCGCCAGAACCAGGACACAAACTGTGACTACCCCTGTCTGAGACAATCACCTTGGGTATCCCATGTAAGCGAAAGATCTCCCGAGCAAAAATGAAAGCAAGTTTCTTTGAAGTGGGCAACTTCTTAAGTGGAATACAATGAGGCATTTTTGAGAACCGGTCAACCACCATAAGGATAACTGTGTTGCCTTGGAAGTTGGGCAACTCCACAATGAAATCCATAGACAGGTGGGTCCAGGGCCTCTCTTCATTGGGTATGGGTTGTAGGAGGCCCACTGGAAGGTGTCGTGGAGTCTTACTCTGAGCACACAAGGAATAGGCAGCTACGAAGGCGGTTTCATCAGCACATAGGCCACCAGAATTGTTGGGAAATAGCCCAAAATAGTTTATTCTTCCAAGGGTGACCAGCAGCCTTGGGAGAATGGTAAGTCTGTAGCATGGCAGTCACAAGGTTTCTCAGGAGGAGCATGGACCTGAGCAGCAAGAATTTTGTCACCCAAAGTGAGATTGGTGCAAACCGTAGCCAGAATATGATAAGGAGGAATCACAGGAACCGGAACCGACTCTATCTTGGAAGTGGAGGAAAACTGTTGTGACAGAGCGTCAGCCCTTACATTCTTAGTACCGGGTAAGAATGAGACAATGTAATTGAAACTTGACAAGAAAAGAGCCCATCGCGCCCTTCTTGGAGAGAGGCATTTAGCCCCAGACAGGTCATATCAGTCAAGGGCTTGACCAGCGTCGAGAAGTTACGAATAAACATCCGATAATAGTTGGCAAAGCCCAGAAAACGCTGCAGAGGACGTAAACCCATGGGTCGGGGCCACTGTAGGACTGCTGAAAGTTTCTCTGGGTCCATCGAAAAACCAGCAATGGAAATGACATAACCCAGGAATTTAACCTGTTCACGATGGAATTCGCACTTCCCCAATTTACAATAAAGATTGTTCTCTCTTAGTTTCTGAATCACACGACAGACATTTGTGTGGTGGCTCTCCAGGGACTTGGAATAATTTTATCCTGAGGGCAGAACTGTGTTTAACTCTAATGCCCCGTACACACGGTCGGACTTTGTTCGGACATTCCGACAACAAAATCCTAGGATTTTTTCAGACGGATGTTGGCTCAAACTTGTCTTGCATACACACGGTCACACAAAGTTGTCGGAAAATCCGATCATTCTGAACGCGGTGACGTAAAACATGTACGTCGGGACTATAAACGGGGCAGTGGCCAATAGCTTTCATCTCTTTATTTATTCTGAGCATGCGTGGCACTTTGTCCGTCGGATTTGTGTACACATGATCAGAATTTCCGACAACGGATTTTGTTGTCGGAAAATTTTATATCCTGCTCTCAAACTTTGTGTGTCGGAAAATCCGATGGAAAATGTGTGATGGAGCCTACACATGGTCAGAATTTCCGACAACAAGGTCCTATCACACATTTTCCGTCGGAAAATCCGACCGTGTGTACGGGGCATAAGTCCGTATCTTGCAGGTCTAAACCTAGCCCCTTTATTTGAAAACCCTCAAGCGACATAGTTGACTAATGCTTGTTACCCTTTTTTGGTCACTTGGGGTGTATCATCTCATAAAGAGAGAGACTGCGTATGCTCTTAGGGTCACAGTCTAAGCTGGAATCTGAACTTTGCTGCTGCACTCAGAGAGCTGTGAACATGAACACAAGCTGTGGAACACAACACTGTCCACAGGACACTGAAATCTTGGAGACATTGATCTTGCAAATGGTAATTACTTATATGTTAAGAAGGCACTTTGTTGCTAGTAAGTACATTTTAAGGACGATGTATCCTTAAACCTACTGGTCCTTCAAATAACATCTAGTAATGACTGCAAGTAAAGTATGTACATAAAGAGAACACTGCTTTCAATTTGTCCCTTAAGCATCAATATAATGAAATGGTTTTCCAGATCTGTAATTTGTCTTCTAGATTATAGTATTATGTATCTTACATAACACTATGTACCTTACTGAAAAAGAGTTGGGTTAGTATTTAATGGATACTAATATTAATAATGTTTTATTTCCTGTTGGTTTGGAAACTGTGTGATCTCAGTAAAAGTTTGCGTATCCCTTCAGAAATGCTTAGAATTCTTTGGAATACAGTAGTTGGGACTGAAATCTCAGTTCTCACTTTTCATGTATCAAAACACTGGGTAGGTTCCAATAAAAACAGTCCCAGTAACTGAATGTTTTCAAGAGCAGCTGCTAAACCAAGCCCGTGCCTTGACACAAGACTATTAAATCCCTGATGGTTTTAACAGACATCTTGCCTACTAAATATAGCATCACATGGAACATATGATTTTTCATATTTTTGGTTTCATATTGGTTTATGTTAAAAATAAACCTATAAAATTAGGAAATACAGTACATTTAGAAGACATATTTCTTAAAGCTAAACTCTAGAAAGTGGATACTGTCTGGATACTATTATTCCATTGGAATGAATGAATGGATCTGGATTCAGTTCACAGGGTGTTCATTGCACTCATCGTGAAGTCTTAAAATGTGTGAATTTAACCTCTTGAGTTCCAGAAGATTTTACCCCCTTCATGACCAGGCCATCTTTTGCTAGTCGACACTGCACTAATTTAACTGGTAATTGCGCGGTCATGCAACGCTGTACCCAAACAAAATTTATATCATTTTTTTCACATAAATAGAGCTTTCTTTTGGTGGTATTTGATCACCACTGGGTTTTTTTTATTTTTTGCGATATAAATGAAAAAGACCAAAAAGTAAAAAAAAAAAAAACAATATTTTTCACTTTCTGCTATAAAACATATCCAATAAAAAAAAAAATTAAAACAAAAATATATTTCTTCATAAATTTTGGCCCAAATTTTTTCTGCTATTTGTTTTTGATAAAAATAAATTTCCAATAAGTGTATATTGATTGGTTTGCGTGAAAGTTATAGCGTCCACAAACTATGGTGTCAGGTCACTTGAGGCCAGGTGACAGATGCACCTAGTTGGGGTCAAGAGTGCACCACCGAGGTAGTGGACCCTACGGCTGACTGCTGTGGATAGAGCTCTTTGTGGTTCAGGAAAGCAGGCACTCTGGAGCACCAACACGGATCACACTGGGAGCTAGAGCATGAGATTACCCAGGGCGCGGAATCTAAGAGCCAGCGGGTGTTCACCAGGGCCCATGATGGTGGGGATGGACTTCGCTGCAGTCTGGCTCCATGTCGCAGCCCCCAGGGTCTCCCAGCTCACGGTAGACTACTGGAGGATTGAAAGGAAGCAGAAGCCTGGAACAACAAGGATAGTCAAGAGATAAGCCAAAAGGTCAGGGCAACAAGCAGATAGGGATAGTCAAAGAACATGCCAAAGGTCAGGATATGAAGAAGACGAGGACAATCGAGAACAAGCCAAGGTCGGTAAACAGGATCAGATGTAGGACACACAACAAAGAGCACACAGAAGCCAAAACACACAATATTGATTAGCAAGGCTTGCAGTGCACAGGTAATATATTGTTCCTAATTAGAGGCTGCAGTGGAGCCATACTTGAGGGAAGATTGCTTAAGCATACAGGTGAACAGCGACTGGCCTCTAAGTTGAACACAACAGAAAGGAGAGCAAACAGACAAGACCACTACTTCAGAGTCATGACTTAAGGTATATATACTTGAATTTGTATTTTAATTTCTTTATGCTAGTAATTAGGGATGAGCCGAACACCCCCTGGTTCGGTTCGCATCCAGAACATGCGAACAGACCGAAAGTTTGCGCGAACATTCGAACACCATTAAAGTCTATGGGACTCGAACATGAGAAATCAAAAGTGCAAATTTTAAAGGCTAATATGCAAGTTATTGTCCTAAAAAGGGTTTGGGGACTCGGGTCCTGCCCCAGGGGACATGTATTAATGCAAAAGAAAGTTTTACAAACGGCCGTTTTTTCGGGAGCAGTGATTTTAATGATGCTTAAAGTGAAAAAATAAAAGTGAAATATTCCTTTAAATATCATACCTGGGGGGTGACTATAGTATGCCTGTAAAGTGGCGCGTGTTTCCCGTGTTTAGAACAGTCCCTGCACAAAATGACATTTCTAAAGGAATAAAAGTCATTTAAAACTGCTTGCGGCTGTAATGTAATGTCGGGTCCCGGCAATATGGATGAAAATTATTGAGAAAAACAGCATGGGTAACCCCCCAACCCATTACCAGGCCCTTCGGGTCTTGTATGGATATTAGGGGGAATCCCACACCCAAATTAAAAAAATAAAAGGCGTGGGCCCCCAGGCCCTATATACTCTGAACAGCAGTATACAGGCGGTCCCCGGGTTACAAACAAGATAGGGACTGTAGGTTTGTTCTTAAGTTGAATCTGTTTGTAATTTGGAACAAGTACATTTTTAAAGTGTAGCTCCAGCCAAAAAATCTATTTTTAAGCTTTTTGGATATAGGGAAGGGTTATCATCACCCCTGTAACATTTGTTTTGCTGTCTGTGCCCCTGTTCAGAAGATTTCACCTCACTTTCTGTCCCAATGACAATTGGATTTCGAAAATTTGGGGTTTTTAGGGAAACAAGGATTGGTGATAAAGCATCAGTGGAGACACCTTTTTCCCATATTAACTCTTATAGGAGAGAATTTCCCTTCCAAGGGGTAGATTTCCTCTCACTTCCTGTTGTCTCCCTCCATTTGTAAGTAGGAGTCGTTTGTAAGTCGGATGTTTGAAAGTAGGGGACCGCCTGTATATACTATACGGCCTGCCCTATATAATCTGCAGAAATTTGGGCCTTAGGTGTTGGTGGTACCAGAACACTGTAAGCCCTCACAGTTACTCTTGGTGGGCGCAGGAACGGGCCCTGCTGTGAAATATTAGATTAAAAATTGTAATTACATGCCCCTGTTAAACAGGGGCAGAAAAATTGGGTCTTAAGCAGTGATGGTGGTGCCACAACACTGTAACCCCTCACAGATTCTGTTGTTGAGCGCAGGAACGAGCCCTGCTGTGAAATATTAGATCAAAAATTGTAATTACGAGCCCCTGTTTAACAGGGGCAGAAAAATTGGGCCTTAGGCGGCGTTAGTGGTGGTGCTACAACACTGCAACCCCTCACAGATACTCTAGTTGAGCGCAGGAATGAGCCCTGCTGCAAAACATTACAGCAAAAATTGTAATTACACACCCCTGTTAAACAGGGCAGAAAAATTGGGTCTTAGGCACTGGTGCTGGTGCCCAAACACTGCAACCCCTCACAGATACTATAGCTGAGCGCAGGAACAAGCCCTGCTGCAAAATATTACAGAAAAAATTGTAATTACACAGGGCAGAAAAATTAGGCTTTAGGCATTGGTGGTGGTGCCCAGAACCAAAAATGTTCTTAGAAGCTATCAACATGAACATTGAGGAGGAATAAGATAGTCACTCAGTATAACAGGATAGTCACTCAGCATCAGCATAGGCAGTCTTCAAGGGATCTCACATTCATAAAAAAATGAATCGCTTACATCAGCATCAGGTGCTTGGTAGCTGGTGATCCAAGACTGATTCATTTTTATGAAGGTGAACCGATCATTCAGTCTGTGGACAGGCGAGCTCTGTGATCGGTTACAAAGCCTCCAGCAGCACTGAATGTGCGTTCAGATAGAACGCTGGATGCAGGACAGGCCAGTAGCTCAATTGCATACTGTGCAAGCTCTGGCCAGTGATCCATCCTCAAGACCCAGTAACCCAGTGGATTTCGGTTGGAAGTCTGATCTTGCCCCAAGATATTCCTGCACCATGTAAATCAGACGCTGGCGATGGTTGTTGGAACCGATCAGACCTTGGGGCTGTGGACTAAAAAAATTGTCTGAACGCATCGGTCAGACGGCCACCTTCTCCACCGCTCCTTCTGTGACTGACCAAAGCGGGAGGACCAGGACATTGTAACTTCCCAGGCTCTGGAAACGCATTGCACAAACCTTTCTACAAGGCCTCCCGAAGATGTTTCATCCTCTGCTCCTTCTGCGAAGGCTGGATAAGTTCCGCAACCTTACCCTTGTAACATGGATCAAGAAGAGTTGCCAGCCAGTACTGATCCCTCTCCTTGATACCACAAATTTGAGGATCCTTTCGCAGACTTTCCAGGATCAGGGAGGCCATGCAGCGTAGGTTTGCTGAGGCATTCGGTCCGGAGTACTCTGGGTCACTACGGAGCCACCTCCTTCCAGCCACGTACAAGTCCATGGGTTTCTGGGGGCTGAAAATGATCCCTTGAAGACTGCTGCTGATGCTGAGTGCTAGGCTCCACCTCCATGCTGACACAATCCTCATCCTCCTCCTCCTCTTCCTGTGTGATAGGCGGGCCTGCAGGTATACTGTCTGGATAAAGGGGACCTTGAGAGGTAAGGAAGTCCTCCTCTTCCTCCCTCTGTTCTGCCTCAAGTGCCCTGTCCATTATTCCACGCAGCGTGTGCTACAACAGGAAGACAAGAGGGACAGTATCACTGATGCATGCACTGTCACTGCTCACCATCCTCGTGGCCTCCTCAAATGGTGACAGGACAGTGCATGCATCCTTTATCATTAGCCACTGGCGTGGCGAAAAAAGCCAAGCTCCCCTGACGCTGTCCTGGTGCCATACTCAAAAAGGTACTCATTGAAGGCCCTCTGCTGCGTGTGCAGCCGCTGCAGCATTGCCAATGTTGAGTTCGACCTGGTGGGCATGTCACAGATGAGGCAGTTCTTGGGCAGGTTGCATTCCTTTTGAAGGTCAGTCAGCCGAGCACTGGCATTATATGGAAATGCCCACAGACTTTCCTGGCCTGCCTCAGGAGATCCTTTAAGCCCGGGTACCTGCACAAGAACCGCTGCACCACCAAATTAAGGATGTGAGCCAAACAGGGAACATGGGTCAAGTGTCCCTGTCGGAGGGCGGAGAGGAGGTTGGTGCCATTGTCCCAAACCACCATTCTTGGCTGAAGCTGGTGTGGCGTCAACCACCTCTGAACCTGCCCCTGCAGAGCTGCCAGAAGCTCTGCCCCAGTGTGTCTCCTGTCCCCTAAGCAGACCAACTTAAGCACCGCATGGCATCTTTTTGCCTGAGTGCTTGCGTAGCCCCTAGAACGCCTACGGAGCACCGCTTTTTCCAGGGACAAATCTGCACAGGAAGAGGCCATAGAGGAAGAAGAAGAGGAGGGGGTGGAGGAGAGAGGTGTGGCAGAATCACCACTACCAGCATTTTGGAGGCGTGGTGGCGAAACAAGCTCCAACATTACTGCACCCTGTCCTGCATCCTTCCCATCTGCCAGCAGAGTTACCCAGTGCACCGTGAAAGAAAGGTAACGTCCCTGTCCATGCCTGCTGGACCATGAGTCAGCAGTAATATGCACTTTACCGCTGACTGCCCTGTCCAACGAGGCCAAGACATTGCCTTCCACATGCTGGCAGAGAGCTGGAATGGCATTTGGGAACCTGCCACTGAGGTACCGCACATTCCAAAAAAGGGGGCAGAGTCTACCAGCGATCTGCTGCACACGTCTCAAAAAAGACCAACACCAAAGAACTTTTGAAAAAAACGTGCGGAGTCAGCAGCGCCCTGCACATGCATAGCTCTGCGGTGTGATGCAGTCGGTTGGCTGTCCTTAAGTTGGCCCCTGGAGGGCATCCTGCCTCGTTGGAGATGTACCTCCTCCTCCTCTCTTCTATCAGGCACCCACGTAGAGTCAGTGACCTCATCATCCCCTCCCTCCTCGTCACTGGAGCAAACCTGGCAGTATGCTGCAGCTGGGGGAACATGACTGCCAGTTTCTAGTCCTTCTTGGGCACCCCCTCTCTCTGGAAAGAAAAAAATATGGGTAAATCCGCGCAACGGATTCAGGTACAAAATGATTCAAAAGAGAAAGGATTAGAAAAATTAACTGCTGCCCCTACGGGTACACTATCACTTGGGTGAAGTATACTAGAGTTAATATAAGAAAGAAAGTAAGTGTGGCGCTGTTCTAATTAGTAAGTACTTGGTTTACACCTGTTTTGGTGTTCCTGCTGTGTTACACCCTCTTCAATAGCAAAACATACATAAAAATGTGAAACCAACTGAAAAACGAGAAACGAGAAGAAATGAGCTGAAGGGATATGCAGAAGGATATTTCTGGCAATATATACCACTTTCAGTATGTCCTGTTCAATCTGCTTTCATATTACACCCCCTGCAATAGCAAATGCAGAAATGGGCACCAAATCTTCTGCTGGATAAGCCCAGTCAGAAAAGAATATATGGTAAAATTGACTAGCAAGTCAGAATTTTGAGAATCAAGAGATAGGTGATATGAACTCGTAATTTTATAATTTTTGTTTTGGTGTGCTACACCCTCTGCATAAAATAGGTGTTTATCTGTTACAACCCTGTGAGTTTATATAACCCTTATGGATGAGGAAATGTAGGTGTGAATTAAAAATGAAGATTTGATGAGTGCGGTAGATTCAAGTGATCAAATAGACATGTGTTGCACCCTCTGGCAGGTGCTATACAAAGAATGGAAACAAATGAAAAAAATAAAAAATTATAAAAATTGTTGATGATGATGACAATAAATAAAAACCAATGACCTAAGTGAATCAGACCCAGTGATGTGAAAGTGAGATGTGTTATACCCCCTGGAATGTATTGCACAAAGTTAATTTGTTTTCATAAATGAATTATTTTCACCAATGAATGCATACAATGTGTTCAACTCGACAGGTTCAAAACTGGTAGTATAGTGATGGTCATAAGACTGGGGTTATGAACGTCTTTGCGTCACTTCCGGTTGGACGAAAACAGGATTCTGACGGCATCCATTTTGTGTATTGTTTACAAGCTTTTCACATATGTACCAAATGTGAGTATATCTCTTATTTTGAATAATAAATATCTTTAAAATACGGATTTACACTATGGGCATCCCTTCTCTTCTATATATGGGGAACCAATAAAAAAAAAACAATTATAAAAAGCACGGACCAGGGGCTCCAGCAATTGCTCCACAGTGGCAGATACTGTAAACGCGCAATACCCCTGGGGGGTGAGGCTATCCGGTGAGTGCATTCACATTAGGAGCATGGATAAGGATCACTAACACCGGTTGTCACTCGAATAAGAAAATTTCATATCTTATTTAACAATAAGTACTGGACACTTTTTTGAGCACAAGTCACTTTATTTACGGAATATTGCCTTTATAAAGTTATTGTCACATGAAACCTGCATCTAATTTTAATGTCTTATGACCATCACTATACTACCAGTTTTGAACCTGTCGAATTGAACACATTAGGGGTCATTTACTAAGATGAATGCACTGCGCCGGTTCATACCTTAATTGGTGCGCCGGATAAATCCTTAATTGAGCGTGTGAACCGGTGCACGCACAGCAGTACCTGCCCGCGAGAATGTTTCCAGCGCAATACCATTGCGCTGGTTCTCGGCGAGGTACACCTCGTGCTCGCTGCAATAGGAAAAACACATCTTCCTATTAAAGCAGTGCAAGAAAAAATGGCACGGGTTTCCCCTCCAGGGGCATACCAGACACTTAGGTCTGGTATGGATTTTAAGAGGAAACCCCTACGCCGAAAAAACGGCATGGGGGTCCCCCCAAAATCCATACCAGACCCTTATCCGATCACGCAGCCTGGCCGGTCAGGAAAGGGGGTGGGGACGAGCGAGCGCCCCCCTGAATCGTACCAGGCCGCATGCCCTCAACATGGGGGATGGGTGCTGTGCCCCCCCACCCCAAAGCACCTTGTCCCCATGTTGATGAGGACAAGGGCCTCTTCCTGACAACCCTGGCCGTTGGTTGTCAGGGTCTGCGGGTGGGGGGCTTATCGGAATCCGGGAGCCCCCTTTAATAAGGGGGCCCCAGGATCCCGGCCCCCCACCCTATGTGAATGAGTATGGGGTACATGGTACCCCTACCCATTCAGCTGGGGGAAAAAAGTGTCAAGAAAAAAACACACTAGACAGGATTTTTTTATAGTAATTTATTAGGCAGCTCCAGGGGTCTTCTTCCGACTTCGGGGGTCTTCTTCCGACTTCTCCGCTCTCTCCGGCCTCTTCTCCCGCTCTCCGGTTCTTCTCTTCTCCCGCTCTCCGGTTCTTCTGCCGGGCTCCTCCGCTATCTTCTGCTCTTTTGCCGCTCTTTTGCTAGCGGTGGCCCGGTCTTCTCTGTCATCTTGTTCCCTCTTCTCTTCTTCCAATGTTGACACGACACTCTCTCCCGCTGTAATGCCGCCTGCGAGGTGTGCGCCGACTTATATAGGCATGGGGCGTGGTCACCGTGTGATGTCACCGGGTGACCCCGCCCCTTATGACATCACAGTCCCGAGGTATGATGGGACTGTGACGTCATAAGGGGCGGGGTCACCTGGTGACATCACACGGTGACCACGCCCCATGCCTATATAAGAGCGGCAAAAGAGCAGAAGATGGTGGAGGAGCCCAGCAGAAGAACCGGAGAGCGGGAGAAGAACCGGACACTGGGAGAAGAACCAGACACCAGGAGGAGAGGCCAGAGAGCGGGAGTAGAACCGGACACCGGGAGAAGAGGCCAGAGAGAGCAGAGAAGTCGGAAGAAGACCCCCGAAGTCGGAAGAAGACCCCTGGAGGTGCCTAATAAATTACTTTAAAAACCTGTCTAGTGTGTTTTTTTTTTTCTTGATTCTTTTTTCCCCCAGGTGAATGGGTAGGGGTACCATGTACCCCATACTAATTCACATAGGGTGGAGGGCCAGGATCTGGGGGCCCCCTTATTAAAGGGGCTCCCAGATTCCGATAAGCCCCCCGCCCGCAGACCCCGACAACCAACGGCCAGGGTTGTCGGAAAGAGGCCCTTGTCCTTATCAACATGGGACAAGGTGCTTTGAGGTGGGGGGGCCGCAGCGCGCCCCCTTCCCCAAAGCACCCATCCCCCATGTTGAGGGCATGCGGCCTGGTACGGTTCAGGAGGGGGGGACGCTCTCTCGTCCCCACCCCCTTCCCTAACCGGCCGGGCTGTGTCCTCGGATAAGGGTCTGATATGGATTTTGGGGGGACCCTCACGCCATTTTTTTGGCGTAGGGGGTTCCCCTTAAAATCCATACCAGACCGAAGGGCCTGGTATGCTCTTGGTGGGGAACCCATGCCGTTTTTTAAAGTAAAATTTGGCGTGGAGTTCTCCCTCAAGATTCATACCAAACAGTGCCTGGCATTGGCGGGGATACAAGTCGGATCCTTTCCCGATGAGCGAGCCAGCTCGGCGCTGCTATCCGCAGCTGACACAGTGCACTGCGATTACCTGCGGTTATGTGCGGATAGCTGCGCTAAATCGCTCCTGGACGCAGTCAACTCTATTTTTTCTATCCGCACCAAACCGCATGTAATCAAAACGCAGCTAAACGCAGTGTGTGAATGGGGCCATAGGAAAGCATTGTGTGCGTTTAGCTGCGGTAAAAAATGCAGCTAAAAGCACAATTCTATCTGTACATGTGAAAGAGCCCTAAGGCCAATGCCCTGTGTACAAAAATCCAAGGGAAAATTTGTACAAAGTCCCATCGTGTGTATGAGGCTTAAACACCAGAAATTCAAGTTTTCATATCTTTAAAGGTCACCATACACTCTTCCATAAATTAGATTCAGTGCAAAAGCCTGTTTGATTTTCTGCAATTAGAAGTAATTCTTATGCCGCGTACACACGACCGGACTTTATGGCATACTTGGTCCGGCGATCTTTCCAACGGACTTTGTAGCGTAGGTGCGCCGGACTTACAAACGGACGGACACACACGATTACTCCAAAAGTCCGATGGTTTTGAACGCGGTGACGTACAACACGTACGACGGGACTAGAAAAAGGAAGTTCAAGCCCCACTACGCCACCCTTTGGGCTCCTTCTGCTAATCTCGTGTTTATCTCGTGTTAGTAGAAGTTTGGTTAGAGACGATTTGCGCTTTTCACACTTCAGCTTATTTTGATCGTTTTCTGCGGCTCAGTTTGTGCTTGTGAGGTTTGTATCTGGTTTTCAGTGCGTGTTAGTCAGTTCGTAACCTGCCTAGCAGGCCGTTCTGGTCCGCTCGTTCCTGATCTTCAGGTCGCTCTTCATAGGCCTTGCTGTTCTTCAGTGCGTTTGTTCTAAGTTTGTTTGTTTGACCAGCCAACCGTTTTGAAGCCATGGTGCGTGGACGTACTCCTTCTCAAGTTCGTGCTGCGTGGGGACTTGGTGTTGGGGTTAATACTTTGACCCAAGTCCAGTCCATGAACAGGGCGAGGAGGAGTTCATGGACAAAGAATTGGTTGCGCCAGCGTGACCAATTCTCGCACATGCCTTTGCTCCGTGAGATCCATGAGAATAATCCTGAGGATTTCAGGAATTACCTCAGGATGACGGACCCGTTTTTCAACGTCTGCTGGCTATGCTGACCCCTTATATCTGCAGGCAGGATACCTGCATGAGGCAAGCCATCACTGCGGAGCAGAGGCTAATTGCCACTAGGGATGAGCTTCGTGTTCGAGTCGAACCCATGTTCGACTCGAACATCGGCTGTTCGGTCGTTCGCCGAATTGCGAACGATATGGGCCGTTCGCGCCAAATTCGTGTGGCGCGTCACGGCCCATAATTCACTGCGGCATCGCAGTGCATTGCTGGCTGATGATTGGCCAAGCATGCACTATGACCCGCATGCTTGGCCAATCACAGCGCCGTCAGTAGAGAGAGCTGTAGTTGGCCAAAGCCAGGGTGGCTTTGGCCAATTATGGCTCAGGGGATTTAGTATACGCCCCACACTATATAAGGCCGCCTGCACGGCGGCCCTGTGTAGTGTGTGTTCCGGTGTGCTGAGAGATAGAGAGAGAGAGACAGTGTCATTTGATTTGAGTTAGATAGATTAGGCAGAACAGTCAGTCAGTTAGCTGCACTTACAGTGTATTGTGTATATATATGCATCCCAGGTGTTGCATATATATATATACACTGTATTCAGTTTAGCTAGATCCGTTCCTGTTATCTTCTATCTAGACTATTTACATTTGGTGCAGTGCGTCCTGCTCACAGTGTTCAGCTAGATCCGTTCCTGCTATTTACATTTAGTGCAGTGCGTCCTGCTCACAGTGTTCAGCTAGATCCGTTCCTGCTATTTACATTTAGTGCAGTGCGTCCTGCTCACAGTGTTCAGCCAGATCCGTTCCTGTTATTTACATTTAGTGCAGTGCGTCCTGCTCACAGTGTTCAGCTAGATCCGTTCCTGCTATTTACATTTAGTGCAGTGCGTCCTGCTCACAGTGTTCAGCTAGATCCGTTCCTGCTATTTACATTTAGTGCAGTGCGTCCTGCTCACAGTGTTCAGCTAGATCCGTTCCTGCTATTTACATTTAGTGCAGTGCGTCCTGCTCACAGTGTTCAGCTAGATACGTTCCTGCTATTTACATTTAGTGCAGTGCGTCCTGCTCACAGTGTTCAGCTAGATCTGTTCCTGCTATTTACATTTAGTGCAGTGCGTCCTGCTCACAGTGTTCAGCTAGATCCATTCCTGCTATTTACATTTAGTGCAGTGCGTCCTGCTCACAGTGTTCAGCTAGATCTGTTACTGCTATTTACATTTAGTGCAGTGCGTCCTGCTCACAGTGTTCAGCTAGATCCGTTCCTGCTATTTACATTTAGTGCAGTGCGTCCTGCTCACAGTGTTCAGCTAGATCCGTTCCTGCTATTTACATTTAGTGCAGTGCGTCCTGCTCACAGTGTTCAGCTAGATCTGTTCCTGCTATTTACATTTAGTGCAGTGCGTCCTGCTCACAGTGTTCAGCTAGATCCGTTCCTGCTATTTACATTTAGTGCAGTGCGTCCTGCTCACAGTGTTCAGCTAGATCCGTTCCTGCTATTTACATTTAGTGCAGTGCGTCCTGCTCACAGTGTTCAGCTAGATCCGTTCCTGCTATTTACATTTAGTGCAGTGCGTCCTGCTCACAGTGTTCAGCTAGATCCGTTCCTGCTATTTACATTTAGTGCAGTGCGTCCTGCTCACAGTGTTCAGCTAGATCCGTTCCTGCTATTTACATTTAGTGCAGTGCGTCCTGCTCACAGTGTTCAGCTAGATCCGTTCCTGCTATTTACATTTAGTGCAGTGCGTCCTGCTCACAGTGTTCAGCTAGATCCGTTCCTGCTATTTACATTTAGTGCAGTGCGTCCTGCTCACAGTGTTCAGCTAGATCTGTTCCTGCTATTTACATTTAGTGCAGTGCGTCCTGCTCACAGTGTTCAGCTAGATCCGTTCCTGCTATTTACATTTAGTGCAGTGCGTCCTGCTCACAGTGTTCAGCTAGATCCGTTCCTGCTATTTACATTTAGTGCAGTGCGTCCTGCTCACAGTGTTCAGCTAGATCCGTTCCTGCTATTTACATTTAGTGCAGTGCGTCCTGCTCACAGTGTTCAGCTAGATCCGTTCCTGCTATTTACATTTAGTGCAGTGCGTCCTGCTCACAGTGTTCAGCTAGATCCGTTCCTGCTATTTACATTTAGTGCAGTGCGTCCTGCTCACAGTGTTCAGCTAGATCCGTTCCTGCTATTTACATTTAGTGCAGTGCGTCCTGCTCACAGTGTTCAGCTAGATCCGTTCCTGCTATTTACATTTAGTGCAGTGCGTCCTGCTCACAGTGTTCAGCTAGATCTGTTCCTGCTATTTACATTTAGTGCAGTGCGTCCTGTTCACAGTGTTCAGCTAGATCCGTTCCTGCTATTTACATTTAGTGCAGTGCGTCCTGCTCACAGTGTTCAGCTAGATCCGTTCCTGCTATTTACATTTAGTGCAGTGCGTCCTGCTCACAGTGTTCAGCTAGATCCGTTCCTGTTATTTACATTTAGTGCAGTGCGTCCTGCTCACAGTGTTCAGCTAGATCCGTTCCTGCTATTTACATTTAGTGCAGTGCGTCCTGCTCACAGTGTTCAGCTAGATCCGTTCCTGTTATCTTCCTACTGACAGGCAGGCTTGTCTGGTTACAGTATATAAAGCTACCTGAAGAAAATTAAAGGTGTTCTATCCCAGCTTAGTGCAGCTACAGGCCATTAGTATGTCTGGAAGGCCAAGAAGGAGAGGCAGACAGTCACAAGCCAATAAGAGAGGGCAAGCAGGCTCTGTGTCTAGTGCTGGTCGTGGAGACGGTGCATCCTCATCAGCACGTGGCCATGGGACACGCTTGGCCTTTTTTTCGGCAGCTGGCCGTGTTGAGCCGCAACATGCGGAAGACTTGGTCGAGTGGATGACCAAGCCGTCCTCATCCTCCTCATCCTCTCTCACCCATGCCCAGGGTGCTTTGTCTGGCAAAGCAGCGGCCTCTTCCCTCAGCTCAATGTCATCAGTGACTCCTTCCCTAGCTCCACCATGTCCTCCTGAGGATTCCCTCGAACTGTTTGACCACAGTGTTGGGTACATGCTCCAGGAGGATGCCCAGCGTTTGGAAGGCTCTGATGATGATACTGAGCTCGATGAAGGCAGTAACATGAGCACGGACAGAGGGGGTGCCCAAGAAGGACAGCAATCTGGCAGTCATGCTCCCCCTGCTGCAGCATACTGCCAGGTTTGCTCCAGTGATGAGGAGGGAGGGGATGATGAGGTCACTGACTCAACGTGGGTGCCTGATAGGAGAGAGGAGGAAGAGGAGGAGGAGGAGGAGGAGGCGGCACATCACCAACGAGGCAGAATGCCCTCCAGGGGCCAGCCTAAGGGCAGCACATTGACTGCATCACACCCCAAAGCTCCACATGTGCAGGGCGCTGCAGTCTCTGCGCGTTATTCAAAAAGTTCTTTGGTGTAGGCCTTTTTTGAGACGAGTGCATCAGATCGCACCACTGCTATTTGCAACATATGTCTCAAGCGTATCTCGCGTGGCCAAAACATCTCCCGCTTGGGTACCACATGCTTGACCAGACATATGTTGACCTGCCATGCAGTTCGTTGGCAAGCGTATCTAAAAGACCCACACCAAAGAACAAAGAGGATCTCTCCTTGCTCCTCATCAGCTGAGATTTCCAACCCCACTAGACCTTCAGTCCTCTCTGAGACCTGCAGTGAGAGGAATGAAGGTGTAGAATTAGGTGAAAAAAAGCAAATGAACGTCGCCCACGGGACTTTAAATGAGGTGTAAATGGTGATCAAAGGGTAAGCAAGTATAAAAGGTACAAATATTTTATTGAAAACAACAGTATAATCCATAATAAGACATGAGCATGGGTGAACAGGTTCATAAAACAGCAACATTGCAATGTAGTCCTAAAACATAGCCATCATATAATAGTAATATATATAATACAGGTATGCATAGTACATCTCTAACCCGATGCGTTTCGCGAGCTTTCCTCGCTTCATCAGGGGCTGATGTGCATAACTGCTGTCTGTAAATACAGATTAAAGTAATTAGAGTATCGGTTGTAATAGGGTAAAAGCAAGAAGCCAGACCTGGTCATCCCAAACTTACTTGCAGGACCAAAGCTGTAGACACATAACCCAGGCACGGGCCGGCGGAGGGCATCTCCCCCGGGAGCTGAAGGGGCCGAGGATCCAACCAGAGGACCGAGGCCAGGCGTGGGGGGCAGCATGGCAGAAATGAGAAAGAGAAAGGAGAGCGTGAACCCAAATTGATCCCAAATGCAATGCATGGCGACTCACTGTATAGGGATATAGATAAAATTGAAACGTTAGGAAGTAAGAGATGTATATCGTGACATAATGCAAGGTATGTTGGTAAGCAAGGTCTAAAGTAATGTCATTAGTATTGTCGTAAAAATATAAAATATATGCTACTTGCATACTATGCACAAAGTGTCCCGCAGAGCAAAGAGAAAGAGGAGGGTACAGGGTGAAAAAGTGAATGAGAAAGGAAAAAGAAGGAGGAGAAAACAGGGGGAAGTGGGGTGAATGGTAACAGAAAAAAGACAGAGAAAGAAGAGAGAAATGAAAAGAGGGGGGAACGGGACCAGGGGGGGGGGGGAAAGAAAAAGTGAGTGGAGAGAAGGGAGGAGAGGCACAGTGAGATAGGGGGCAAAATGATTATTGGTGTGAAGCGCTGGAAAAGTACTTATGTGTAAGGGAGCAGAGAGTGATTGGAGGAGTCAGTCAGAAGCAGCAAGTGAGGATAGGTGCGCTGTGAGGTGCAAGTATACATATTAGAGTAGATAGATAGGGTGCCTACCAATACAGTGCAGCGTCCCGACTGAGTGTTGGAGAGGTAGTGAAGGAAAGGTTGCCATACTGACACCCCCAGCCTTTTACCCGGACATCCGCCGAGTTCTCCGCCCCTAACGTCATGCGTCAGGCGGAGCAAACGGAGATCGCAACGCACCCGCCGCATGGGGCAGGCACTCGCGATCCACAGCCACCGCCTGGATGACACATCCCGCCCATCAGGGAGGGGGGTACCGCTGAATTGCAGGCATCCCCAAGTGGGCGTGGAAGAGCATGACGCCGATGCCCTGGTGGCCCCGCCCCTCCGGAGAAGCCAGAGAAGCGGGGACAGCTGGGGAAATAAATCCCCATTTGTGCATCGCAGCTCCCAGAGGGTGAACAGACTGCTCAGCCCAAACGTGGGTGCAGTGAAAAAGCCGGGTCTGCAAGTAGATAGGAAATTCAAACATGATCATGTAAAAGGGTATACTAGTAAGGTCATAAAGGTTCGGTGATAGCCGAACCAATGTAGCCCCTAAGATCTAGGGTCAGCATCAGACCAGGGCATTATGGTGTTTTCCACCTGGGTACAAATTGTAAAGAAAGTCTGAGGACTGACCCCTAACATAAAACACCTCCATCCCTAATATCAGAAAAAAAGCAAATGAACGTCGCCCACGGGACTTTAAATGAGGTGTAAATGGTGATCAAAGGGTAAGCAAGTATAAAAGGTACAAATATTTTATTGAAAACAACAGTATAATCCATAATAAGACATGAGCATGGGTGAACAGGTTCATAAAACAGCAACATTGCAATGTAGTCCTAAAACATAGCCATCATATAATAGTAATATATATAATACAGGTATGCATAGTACATCTCTAACCCGACGCGTTTCGCGAGCTTTCCTCGCTTCATCAGGGGCTGATGTGCATAACTGCTGTCTGTAAATACAGATTAAAGTAATTAGAGTATCGGTTGTAATAGGGTAAAAGCAAGAAGCCAGACCTGGTCATCCCAAACTTACTTGCAGGACCAAAGCTGTAGACACATAACCCAGGCACGGGCCGGCGGAGGGCATCTCCCCCGGGAGCTGAAGGGGCCGAGGATCCAACCAGAGGACCGAGGCCAGGCGTGGGGGGCAGCATGGCAGAAATGAGAAAGAGAAAGGAGAGCGTGAACCCAAATTGATCCCAAATGCAATGCATGGCGACTCACTGTATAGGGATATAGATAAAATTGAAACGTTAGGAAGTAAGAGATGTATATCGTGACATAATGCAAGGTATGTTGGTAAGCAAGGTCTAAAGTAATGTCATTAGTATTGTCGTAAAAATATAAAATATATGCTACTTGCATACTATGCACAAAGTGTCCCGCAGAGCAAAGAGAAAGAGGAGGGTACAGGGTGAAAAAGTGAATGAGAAAGGAAAAAGAAGGAGGAGAAAACAGGGGGAAGTGGGGTGAATGGTAACAGAAAAAAGACAGAGAAAGAAGAGAGAAATGAAAAGAGGGGGGAACGGGACCAGGGGGGGGGGAAAGAAAAAGTGAGTGGAGAGAAGGGAGGAGAGGCACAGTGAGATAGGGGGCAAAATGATTATTGGTGTGAAGCGCTGGAAAAGTACTTATGTGTAAGGGAGCAGAGAGTGATTGGAGGAGTCAGTCAGAAGCAGCAAGTGAGGATAGGTGCGCTGTGAGGTGCAAGTATACATATTAGAGTAGATAGATAGGGTGCCTACCAATACAGTGCAGCGTCCCGACTGAGTGTTGGAGAGGTAGTGAAGGAAAGGTTGCCATACTGACACCCCCAGCCTTTTACCCGGACATCCGCCGAGTTCTCCGCCCCTAACGTCATGCGTCAGGCGGAGCAAACGGAGATCGCAACGCACCCGCCGCATGGGGCAGGCACTCGCGATCCACAGCCACCGCCTGGATGAGCGGGATGTGTGCCCCCTATCTCACTGTGCCTCTCCTCCCTTCTCTCCACTCACTTTTTCTTTCCCCCCCCCCTGGTCCCGTTCCCCCCTCTTTTCATTTCTCTCTTCTTTCTCTGTCTTTTTTCTGTTACCATTCACCCCACTTCCCCCTGTTTTCTCCTCCTTCTTTTTCCTTTCTCATTCACTTTTTCACCCTGTACCCTCCTCTTTCTCTTTGCTCTGCGGGACACTTTGTGCATAGTATGCAAGTAGCATATATTTTATATTTTTACGACAATACTAATGACATTACTTTAGACCTTGCTTACCAACATACCTTGCATTATGTCACGATATACATCTCTTACTTCCTAACGTTTCAATTTTATCTATATCCCTATACAGTGAGTCGCCATGCATTGCATTTGGGATCAATTTGGGTTCACGCTCTCCTTTCTCTTTCTCATTTCTGCCATGCTGCCCCCCACGCCTGGCCTCGGTCCTCTGGTTGGATCCTCGGCCCCTTCAGCTCCCGGGGGAGATGCCCTCCGCCGGCCCGTGCCTGGGTTATGTGTCTACAGCTTTGGTCCTGCAAGTAAGTTTGGGATGACCAGGTCTGGCTTCTTGCTTTTACCCTATTACAACCGATACTCTAATTACTTATATATATTACTATTATATGATGGCTATGTTTTAGGACTACATTGCAATGTTGCTGTTTTATGAACCTGTTCACCCATGCTCATGTCTTATTATGGATTATACTGTTGTTTTCAATAAAATATTTGTACCTTTTATACTTGCTTACCCTTTGATCACCATTTACACCTCATTTAAAGTCCCGTGGGCGACGTTCATTTGCTTTTTTTCTGATATTAGGGATGGAGGTGTTTTATGTTAGGGGTCAGTCCTCAGACTTTCTTTACAATTTGTACCCAGGTGGAAAACACCATAATGCCCTGGTCTGATGCTGACCCTAGATCTTAGGGGCTACATTGGTTCGGCTATCACCGAACCTTTATGACCTTACTAGTATACCCTTTTACATGATCATGTTTGAATTTCCTATCTACTTGCAGACCCGGCTTTTTCACTGCACCCACGTTTGGGCTGAGCGGTCTGTTCACCCTCTGGGAGCTGCGATGCACAAATGGGGATTTATTTCCCCAGCTGTCCCCGCTTCTCTGGCTTCTCCGGAGGGGCGGGGCCACCAGGGCATCGGCGTCATGCTCTTCCACGCCCACTTGGGGATGCCTGCAATTCAGCGGTACCCCCCTCCCTGATGGGCGGGATGTGTCATCCAGGCGGTGGCTGTGGATCGCGAGTGCCTGCCCCATGCGGCGGGTGCGTTGCGATCTCCGTTTGCTCCGCCTGACGCATGACGTTAGGGGCGGAGAACTCGGCGGATGTCCGGGTAAAAGGCTGGGGGTGTCAGTATGGCAACCTTTCCTTCACTACCTCTCCAACACTCAGTCGGGACGCTGCACTGTATTGGTAGGCACCCTATCTATCTACTCTAATATGTATACTTGCACCTCACAGCGCACCTATCCTCACTTGCTGCTTCTGACTGACTCCTCCAATCACTCTCTGCTCCCTTACACATAAGTACTTTTCCAGCGCTTCACACCAATAATCATTTTGCCCCCTATCTCACTGTGCCTCTCCTCCCTTCTCTCCACTCACTTTTTCTTCCCCCCCCCCCCTGGTCCCGTTCCCCCCTCTTTTCATTTCTCTCTTCTTTCTCTGTCTTTTTTCTGTTACCATTCACCCCACTTCCCCCTGTTTTCTCCTCCTTCTTTTTCCTTTCTCATTCACTTTTTCACCCTGTACCCTCCTCTTTCTCTTTGCTCTGCGGGACACTTTGTGCATAGTATGCAAGTAGCATATATTTTATATTTTTACGACAATACTAATGACATTACTTTAGACCTTGCTTACCAACATACCTTGCATTATGTCACGATATACATCTCTTACTTCCTAACGTTTCAATTTTATCTATATCCCTATACAGTGAGTCGCCATGCATTGCATTTGGGATCAATTTGGGTTCACGCTCTCCTTTCTCTTTCTCATTTCTGCCATGCTGCCCCCCACGCCTGGCCTCGGTCCTCTGGTTGGATCCTCGGCCCCTTCAGCTCCCGGGGGAGATGCCCTCCGCCGGCCCGTGCCTGGGTTATGTGTCTACAGCTTTGGTCCTGCAAGTAAGTTTGGGATGACCAGGTCTGGCTTCTTGCTTTTACCCTATTACAACCGATACTCTAATTACTTTAATCTGTATTTACAGACAGCAGTTATGCACATCAGCCCCTGATGAAGCGAGGAAAGCTCGCGAAACGCGTCGGGTTAGAGATGTACTATGCATACCTGTATTATATATATTACTATTATATGATGGCTATGTTTTAGGACTACATTGCAATGTTGCTGTTTTATGAACCTGTTCACCCATGCTCATGTCTTATTATGGATTATACTATTGTTTTCAATAAAATATTTGTACCTTTTATACTTGCTTACCCTTTGATCACCATTTACACCTCATTTAAAGTCCCGTGGGCGACGTTCATTTGCTTTTTTTCTGATATTAGGGATGGAGGTGTTTTATGTTAGGGGTCAGTCCTCAGACTTTCTTTACAATTTGTACCCAGGTGGAAAACACCATAATGCCCTGGTCTGATGCTGACCCTAGATCTTAGGGGCTACATTGGTTCGGCTATCACCGAACCTTTATGACCTTACTAGTATACCCTTTTACATGATCATGTTTGAATTTCCTATCTACTTGCAGACCCGGCTTTTTCACTGCACCCACGTTTGGGCTGAGCGGTCTGTTCACCCTCTGGGAGCTGCGATGCACAAATGGGGATTTATTTCCCCAGCTGTCCCCGCTTCTCTGGCTTCTCCGGAGGGGCGGGGCCACCAGGGCATCGGCGTCATGCTCTTCCACGCCCACTTGGGGATGCCTGCAATTCAGCGGTACCCCCCTCCCTGATGGGCGGGATGTGTCATCCAGGCGGTGGCTGTGGATCGCGAGTGCCTGCCCCATGCGGCGGGTGCGTTGCGATCTCCGTTTGCTCCGCCTGACGCATGACGTTAGGGGCGGAGAACTCGGCGGATGTCCGGGTAAAAGGCTGGGGGTGTCAGTATGGCAACCTTTCCTTCACTACCTCTCCAACACTCAGTCGGGACGCTGCACTGTATTGGTAGGCACCCTATCTATCTACTCTAATATGTATACTTGCACCTCACAGCGCACCTATCCTCACTTGCTGCTTCTGACTGACTCCTCCAATCACTCTCTGCTCCCTTACACATAAGTACTTTTCCAGCGCTTCACACCAATAATCATTTTGCCCCCTATCTCACTGTGCCTCTCCTCCCTTCTCTCCACTCACTTTTTCTTTCCCCCCCCCCTGGTCCCGTTCCCCCCTCTTTTCATTTCTCTCTTCTTTCTCTGTCTTTTTTCTGTTACCATTCACCCCACTTCCCCCTGTTTTCTCCTCCTTCTTTTTCCTTTCTCATTCACTTTTTCACCCTGTACCCTCCTCTTTCTCTTTGCTCTGCGGGACACTTTGTGCATAGTATGCAAGTAGCATATATTTTATATTTTTACGACAATACTAATGACATTACTTTAGACCTTGCTTACCAACATACCTTGCATTATGTCACGATATACATCTCTTACTTCCTAACGTTTCAATTTTATCTATATCCCTATACAGTGAGTCGCCATGCATTGCATTTGGGATCAATTTGGGTTCACGCTCTCCTTTCTCTTTCTCATTTCTGCCATGCTGCCCCCCACGCCTGGCCTCGGTCCTCTGGTTGGATCCTCGGCCCCTTCAGCTCCCGGGGGAGATGCCCTCCGCCGGCCCGTGCCTGGGTTATGTGTCTACAGCTTTGGTCCTGCAAGTAAGTTTGGGATGACCAGGTCTGGCTTCTTGCTTTTACCCTATTACAACCGATACTCTAATTACTTTAATCTGTATTTACAGACAGCAGTTATGCACATCAGCCCCTGATGAAGCGAGGAAAGCTCGCGAAACGCGTCGGGTTAGAGATGTACTATGCATACCTGTATTATATATATTACTATTATATGATGGCTATGTTTTAGGACTACATTGCAATGTTGCTGTTTTATGAACCTGTTCACCCATGCTCATGTCTTATTATGGATTATACTGTTGTTTTCAATAAAATATTTGTACCTTTTATACTTGCTTACCCTTTGATCACCATTTACACCTCATTTAAAGTCCCGTGGGCGACGTTCATTTGCTTTTTTTCTGATATTAGGGATGGAGGTGTTTTATGTTAGGGGTCAGTCCTCAGACTTTCTTTACAATGTGTAGAATTAGGTGTGTCACAGCCAAGTACTTGTGGGCAATCTGCTTTTGGTACACCGACGTCAGATTGTACCAGGCAAATTTCCCTGCCCCAGCTGCTGCACCGCCGAAAGAAGTTTGCTCCCAGCCATCCACATGCCCAGCGGTTGAATGCTAGCTTGGCAAAATTGCTAGCACTTCAACTGCTGCATTTTCAGTTGGTAGACTCTGCCCCCTTCCGTGAGTTTGTGGAATGTGCGGTTCCTCAGTGGCAGGTACCCAAACGCCACTTTTTCTCACGGAAGGCGATTCCGGCTCTCTACCGGCATGTGGAAGGCAATGTCCATGCCTCGCTGGACAGGGCGGTCAGCGGTAAGGTGCATATTACCGCTGACTCATGGTCCAGCAGGCATGGACAGGGACGTTACCTAAGTTTCACGGCGCATTGGGTGACTCTGCTGGCAGCTGGGAAGGATGCAGGACAAGGTGCAGTAGTGTTGGAGGTTGTTCCGCCACCACGCCTCCAAAATGCTGATTGTGACACACCTCTCTCCTCCACCCCCTCCTCTTCTTCTTCCTCCATGGCCTCTACCTCGGAACCAGCGGTGCTCCGTAGGCGTTCAAGGGGCTACGCAAGTACGCAGGCCAAAAGATGCCATGCGGTGCTTGAGCTGGTGTGCTTGGGGGACAGGAGCCACACTGGGGCAGAGGTTCTGTCAGCTCTGCAGGGGCAGGTTCAGAGGTGGTTGACGCCACGCCAACTTAAGGCAGGAATGGTGGTTTGCGACAATGGCACCAACCTCCTCTCTGCCCTCCGACAGGGACAACTGACCCATGTGCCCTGTTTGGCTCACGTCCTTAACTTGGTGGTGCAGCGGTTCTTGGGCAGGTACCCGGGCTTACAGGATGTCCTGAGGCAGGCCAGGAAAGTCTGTGTGCATTTCCGCCGGTCATATAATGCCAGTGCTCGGCTGACGGACCTCCAAAAGGAGTTTAACCTGCCCAAGAACCGCCTAATCTGTGACATGCCCACCAGGTGGAACTCAACGTTGGCCATGCTGCAGCGGCTGCACACGCAGCAGAGGGCCATCAATGAGTACCTGTGCGACTATGGCACCAGGACAGGGTCAGGGGAGCTTGGTTTTTTTTCCCCACGCCAGTGGGCCATGATCAGGGATGCATGCACTGTCCTGTCACCATTCGAGGAGGCCACGAGGATGGTGAGCAGTGACAGTGCATGCATCAGTGACACTGTCCCCCTTGTCCACCTGTTGGAGCACAGGCTGCGTGGAATAATGGACAGGGCACTTGAGGCAGAACAGAGGCAGGAAGAGGAGGACTTCCTTAGCTCTCAAGGCCCCCTTTATCCAGACAGTGTTCCTGCGTGCCCGCCGATCACACAGGAAGAGGACGAGGAGGAGGAGGAGGAAGATTGTGTCAGTATGGAGGTGGAGCCTGGCACTCAGCATCAGCAGCAGTCTTTAAGGGATCAGTCCCAAGAAACACATGGACTTGTACGTGGCTGGGAGGAGGTGGCTGCGGACGTTGTTGTCCTTAGTGACCCAGAGGACTCCGGACCGAATGCCTCAGCAAACCTACGCTGCATGGCCTCCCTGATCCTGCAAAGCCTGCGTAAGGATCCTCGTATTTGTGGTATCAAGGAGAAGGACCAATACTGGCTGGCAACCCTCCTTGATCCACGTTACAAGGGTAAGGTTGCGGACCTTATCTTGCCATCGCAGAGGGAGCAGAGGATGAAACATTTTCGGGAGGCCTTGAAGAAAGGTCTGTGCAACGCGTTCCCAGAGACTGGGAGGTTACAAACTCCTGTTTCTGGACAACGTATTGCTGAGGCTTCGGTCAGTCAAAGAAGGAGCGGTGGAGAAGGTGGCCGTCTGACCGATGCGTTCAGACAATTTTTTGGTCCGCAGCCCCAAGGTATGATCGGTTCCAGCAACCATCGCCAGCGTCTGTTTTACATGGTGCAGGAATACCTAGGGGCAAGATCAGACTTGGACACCTTTCCCACCGAAAATCCTCTGGGTTACTGGGTCTTGAGGATGGATCACTGGCCAGAGCTTGTACAGTATGCAATTGAGCTACATGCCTGTCCTGCATCCAGCGTTCTTTCGGAACGCACATTCAGTGCTGCTGGAGGCGTGGTAACCGATCACAGGGTGCGTCTGTCCACTGACTCGGTCGATCGGCTGACCTTCATAAAAATGAATCAGTCTTGGATCACCACCAGCTACCAAGCACCTGATGCTGATGTAACCAAATAATTTTTTTTGAAATCTCAGATCCCTTCAAAGACTGCCTATGCTGATGCTGAGTGACTATCCCTGAGTAATTATCCTCTTCCTCCTCAATCATCACGCTGATAGCTTGTAAGAACATTTTTGGTTCTGGGCGCCACCACCAGTGCCTAAGGCACAATTTTTCAGCCCCTGTTTAACAGGGGCGTGTAATTACAATTTTTGATGTAATACTTTGCAGCAGGGCTCGTTCCTGCATTCCAACTAGAGTGTCTGTGAGGGGTTGCAGTGTTGTGGCACCAGCACCAGTGCCTAAGGCCCAATTTTTCTGCCCCTGTCTAACAGGGGCGTGTAATTACAATTTTTGATGCAATACTTTGCAGCAGGGCTCATTCCTGCTTTCCAACTAGAGTGTCTGTGAGGGGTTGCAGTGTTGTGGCACCAGCACCAGTGCCTAAGGCCCAATTTTTCTGCCCCTGTCTAACAGGGGCGTGTAATTACAATTTTTGAAGCAATACTTTGCAGCAGGGCTCGTTCCTGCGTTCCAACTAGAGTGTCTGTGAGGGGTTGCAGTGTTGTGGCACCAGCACCAGTGCCTAAGGCCCAATTTTTCTGCCCCTGTCTAACAGGGGCGTGTAATTACAATTTTTGAAGCAATACTTTGCAGCAGGGCTCGTTCCTGCGTTCCAACTAGAGTGTCTGTGAGGGGTTGCAGTGTTGTGGCACCAGCACCAGTGCCTAAGGCCTAATTTTTCAGCTCCTGTTCAACAGGGGCATGTAATTACAATTCTTGATCTAATATTTCACAGCAGGGCCCTGTGAGGGCTTACAGTGTTGTGGCCACAGCAACACCTAAGGCCCAAATTTCTGCTGAGTATATAGGGCAGGACCCTACTTTCAAACATCTAACTTACAAACGACTCGTACTTGCAAACGAAAGGAGACAACAGGAAGTGAGATGAAATCTACCCCTAGGAAGGGAAATTCTCTCCTGTAAGAGTTAATATGGGAAAACAATTTCTCCTTTCCACTGATGCTTTCCAATCCTTGTTCCACAAAAAAAACCCAAATTTTCAAAAAACATTTTTCATTGGGACAAAAAAGTGAGGTGAAATCTTCTGAAGAGGAGGAAAGACAGCAAAACAAATGTCACAGGGGTGATAACCCTTCCCTATGTTTTCCAAAAAGCTTAAAAAAGATTTTTTGGCTGGAGCTAAACACGTTAAAAATGTACCCGTTCAAAATTACAAAGAGATTCTACTTAACAACAAACCTACAGTCCCTGTCTTGTTTGCACCGCCTGTATACTGCTGTTCAGAGTATATAGGGCCTTTCCTTATTTTAATTTGGGTGCGGGGTTCCCCTTAATATCCATACAGGACCCAAAGGGCCTGGTAATGGACTGGGGGGGTACCCATGCCGTTTGTCTCACTGATTTTCATCCATATTGCCATGACCCGACATGACATTAAACCCGCAAGCAGTTTTAAATGAGATTTTTTCCTTTAAAAATGACATTTGGTGCAGGGACTGTTCTAAACATGGGAAACACGCGTCACTTTACAGGCATACTATAGACACCCCCCAGGTACGATATTTAAAGGAATATTTCACTTTTTTTTTAACTTTAAGCATCATTAAAATCACTGCTCCCGAAAAAACGGCCGTTTTTAAAAGTTTTTTTTGCATTGATACATGTCCCCTGGGGTAGGACCCGGGTCCCCAAACCCTTTTTAGGAAAATACCATGCAAATTAGCCTTTAAAATGAGCACTTTTGATTTCGAACGTTCGAGTCCCATAGACGTCAATGGGGTTCTAACGTTCGTGCGAACTTTCGGTCCGTTCGCGGGTTCTGGTGCGAACCGAACCGGGGGGTGTTCGGCTCATCCCTAATTGCCACGTTACGTTACTTGGCGTCTGGGAGAAGTCTTCAGGACTTGAAGTTCTCGACAGGCATCTCCCCCCAGGCTCTGGGGATCATAATCCCAGAGACATGTTCTGCTATAATTCAGGTCCTGCAGAAGGACTATATGAAGGTAATTTTTTTATCCTTTAATCTTACATGATGTGTATTTAATGTTTGCTAATGTATTGTCTAACTTTCCTCGTTACATAATTACCATGCTTGGAATATGCTGTGAATGTCCCCTTTATCTTCATGCATGCCTGTTTTTTTAATTAATCATTTTTTTGCCCTACATGCATATTTACCTTCACTAACCTCCCCACCATGCAATCCTGGGTCCATTTATACCTCTAGCCTATAGTCCCTTTAACAATGTATATTGTCAGCTCCATTGTACTGCTTTACCCTCCCCCACCCCCTCAAACGTTTCCAAATGTCAGGTGTGTTCTTCTACAAAATTAGAACCCCTCCCCCATCCCCTCAAATGTTTCCAAATGTCAGGTGTGTTCTTCTACAAAATTAGAACCCCTCCCCCACTCCCTCAAATGTTTCCAAATGTCAGGTGTGTTCTTCTACAAAATTAGAACCCCTCCCCCACTCCCTCAAATGTTTCCAAATGTCAGGTGTGTTCTTCTACAAAATTAGGACCCCTCCCCCCACATACAAATTGATTAATGGTCCATCAGAGGGGGTGAGTAATCTTATAAGTGGGCCTTATGTTTTTGTTTTTTATAAATAACACATTTTAAAAATGTTCGACTGCTGTTGTTCAAGAATGTTTTTCTGTTTTACTGTGGCTTCCCAGTTCACTTTCCCAACTGTGTCGGGGTAATTGATGGGAAGCATATCCGCATTGTGCCACCACCACCCCATTCGGGATCTTACTACTTTAACTACAAGGGGTTTCATAGTGTAGTATTGATGGCGGTGGTCTCGGCACAATTGGATTTTCTGTTTGTGGATGTGGGGAAGAACGGCCGGATGTCGGACGGAGGAGTCTTTGTACAGACCGAGTTGTGCCAGCGTCTTCAGACTGGTGGCCTGGGATTGCCACCTGATGACCAGAACATTGATGGACTCCCCTTAGTTTTCATCGCTGAAGAAGCGTTTGCTTTTGGCGATAAATTGATGAGGCCGTTCCCCCAAAGGTTCCTCACCCCTGAGAGGAGGGTATTTAATTACCGGCTGGCCAGAGCAAGAAGAGTTGTTGAGAATGCCTTCGGGTTTCTGGCCAGCCAGTTCCGTTTGTTCCTCTCGTCCATAAATCTGGCGGAATATAAAATAAATTATGTGATAATGGCTTGCTGCATTCTCCATAATTTTTTGAGAAGACATTCTGCAACATATATTACCTCTGTTGGGTCTAAGGCCAGACTTAGTGGTGAAGCTCCACTCACAGGCCTGGACACTGGCCGTACTGGCTTGGCCCCCCAAACCGCCCGTCAAGTGCGTGACAGATATGTCAATTATTTTAATGGTCGGGGGGCCATTGCAATGCAAGAACAACTTTAACCTTTTACCAAATAAACAAAAAATATTTTGGATAAAATCTCTTGTTTTTATTCTTGTTTGCATTCAGTTTTGGCTGTCTCCTAGTGCACTTGTAGTGGCAAGTGCATTCCCCTTTAGTTAATAAGGCCCTTTTGTCACTGTAAACACCCAAAAAATTAAGAAACTGTTATTGATAAATAATGAGCCACACACATTGTAGTAGTAAAAACATTTTACTGTTCGCACATTGAAAGGTGCATTTTTTTTTAACGTGTTTATGTTTTTTTTTCTTTTTTTTTTTTTTTTGGAACAATATAATTTTTTTTTCTTTTAGGCATATTTCTCAAATAATTTTTTTGTTTACAAATTTATGCTTGACAACAGGGTTTTTTAAAACATAATACAAAAAAATAACAGGAACTTACAAAGTTCAACATGTCAAAAATGGTGCTGGTGATGTCACCCATGTAAAATCAAAATTTAGCAGATGCACACAAATTGGGAGTACAAATGGTTCAAGTCAACATGTGCTATCTCCCATCATGGGGGAGCAATGAATGTGTTTTGTGTGTGCAATCCCTTTTTTCCTCTCACAAACTAACATTATTATGAGGAAGGGGTTGCAAACACAAAACAAGTACATTGATATCCCCTGATGGAAGATAGCACATGATGACACACTGTGTGCATCTGCTAAATTTTGATATTACTATTTCACAACTTCAAAAAATTTTAAAAGGTAAAATTTTACAATGAAATAAAGAACATGATTGATGTTCTTAGGCAAAAAGTGATTAGATTCTGCCCAAAACATCAATCATGTTCTTCATTTCCTGTTGCATGCTGTCCAGCCGATTTCTCATGCTGTCAATTTGTTCTCGCATTCGATCAATTTGGCCATTCCACACCATTATCTGCCCAATCAGTCTTTGTGCACTGTCTGTGCTAAATGGCTCTGCCGCTTGGCCTTCCACAACCAGAACATCACCTAAAATTTGTGGAGAAAAATGATTTTAAAAATATGCACGCCTAAATAGATTACCTTAAGCTGGGGTGTCAGTCACTCACTTGGTGGGGTGCAAATCTCGCACACTTCCTCCACCTCTCCTTCCTCAAGATCGTCGGGTTGGCGTGGTCTTGGGCTGGGGCTTGGGGTAATTCCTGCTTTAGGCTGGTGACTTGGTGGGGTCCTGGGATCCTCTGACTGTTGTCTGAGTCTTTTCTCCCCTATGAGAATGAAACAAAAGGTATACTTAAAACACAGTGATATTTCAGTCCTGAAATAGGAATATGAAACCTTGCTTTGAAGTGGTGGACAATTGTCAGTTTGTTCAAAAAATATTTTTGAAGACAGGATTCAAATTCACTCTGAACAAAAATGCAAAACAATACACATTTTGATGCAAGTTTCACAGATGGAGACACCTCAAGTATCCCCTGGAGCCCCTGTGTGTATTACCCTCAAAAATGTTCTCTGGTGTCACATAGTACACTAGTGCTCGTGAGTCCAGATGTGGAAACAGCTGCTGTGTCCTGTCCTTACATTACACTGAATCATTTTTTAATAAGCATTCTAGTTTCAAACACATCTACACATCATCCCCAAATTTTTGGAATACGACAAATTATCAAGACCTAAATGTATGTCCAACCCTGTACCATCGTATTTCTTGCAAAACAAATGCCATTTTATTATTATCATATGTAGTTTCAAAAGAACGGTCTTTACGAACGATGCTGTATAAACGAAAAGCATATGGATCAGCATGCAAGTTAAGTATCTCAATAGGAACACAAAACAAGTACTTACTTTTTTAAAGCAGCTTCTTGATTCGCCAATATTGTTCAGGCTCCCTAGTTTTGAGGTTAGACCACCGCTTCCTCAATTGTTCTTTAGCCTGTTTAATGCCAAATTTTTCTTCAAGAGCGGTGACAACTGAGGACATTATTTTGTCCTTCCGCATATTGGGTCTGGTGTACGGTCCTTTTTCGGCATCATAGTCCCCCCTTCTCAATATGGACACCATCTCCACCATCTCTTCAAAAGCCATGATGGTGGCCTTATATCTCCTCTGGGATCTGGATGGTTGTGGCTCCAGGCTTTCCTTCGCACTAGTTCCAGATAATCTCTCCGCCATCTTTCTCTATATACTCCCACTGCGCAACGAAGAGTGAAGGGGCGGGGACAAATCGTCCTAAAGAACGTCAGGGGCGGGCAACGCAGGCGTAGCATGACACATGCGCAGTGCATATAAAGCTATTACGCTGGCCTACGTATGTCCGAGCGGAAGTAGCGAGCGTCATAAATGAAGGTAAGATTTAAACGTGGGTGTGTGTTTGGTGAATGTGTTTGGTGTGTGTGTGTACCCTATATTCTGCAAAAAATATTACTGGGAGTTTGGACTGACATTACAGTTTTTATCTTGTGTCTTGTCTTTCAGCAAAAATGAATCCCTTTAAGGAGGAAGAATTTTTGTCTCATTTAATTGATCTGTACCAAGAGAACAGAAACCTGTGGAAGGTCAAGCACCCATTGTATTTTATTAGACATGCAAGGAAGGCAACACTGGGGACACTTCTGGAATTTGTCAAGACTCGAGTCCCCCAGGCAGACATTAAGTTTGTGGAAAATAAAATTGGGATCTTGCGTAATATGTACAGGTGGGAACACAAGAACATCCAGGATTCCCTCAGATCAGGAGCAGCAGCAGACAAGGTTTATGTCCCCAAGCTGTGGTACTACCCAAAACTGAGATTTCTGGATGACCAGACAGAAGCAAGGCAATCACTTTCAACCCTTCCCTTCCAGCCTTCTCTCCACCCTTTCCTCCAGCCTTCCCTCCACCTTCACCCTTCCCTCCATCCCAGCTGAGGCGTCCCAGGAAGAACAGGGCCCTTTCATCCTTGAGGAAGTGGATGCGCCCAGCATGAGCTAGGTATACTTTTTTGGAGAATTTTGGATTGTGTAAATATTAATGATGTAAACTCTAAAATGTTTTAAGTGCTTAAAAAATGATTTAATCACAATTATTAATATGTATAGATATCACTAGACAGTAGTGGCCAAAAATGTACTTCAAATATTTGTGATCCGCTAGAATAATGGTGGGGTCAAAAAGATAGCCTTTTCTAATTGTTTAAAATTATATTTGCAAGTCATGAGCTGAAAATTGTGTGTGATGGTGGAAGCAAAAATTACAACTATGTCCCTTTTTTTTTACACAGGATGAGCTCAGCCAGGAGGAGGCCGTACCCAGTGGTATAGAGGAGGAGGCCTTGCCCAGTGGGAGAGAGGAGGAGGCCGTGCCCAGTGGCAGGCAGGAGGTGGCTGGGCCCAGTAGAAGCCTCACCCAATGTCAGGTGCCTCCCCTCCGCATTACCACCAATAGGCCCAGAAAGATCAGCCAAACAGAGGAGAATTCACTAGCCCTCATTCGGGAAGCCAGCCAAATACTCAGTACCCCACCCAATGCTGAAGAGGCCTATGGAACATATATGGCCACCAGGTTGGTGGAACTTGAGAAGGGGCAACGCCTCCTCTGTGAGGGGCTTATTTTTCAGGCCTTTCAGAAGGGGTTGAGAGGGGAGCTTACACCAAAAAGCCACATTGCAGATGAAGCCCCTCCTCCTCCTCCAAGTACACCCCCAGAGGCACAGCCTCCAAGGAAGGCTGCAGAGAAGCGTGGAGGGAAGGCTGCAGGGCAGCGTGCAGGGAAGGCTCCAAGGAAGAGTCGAAGGTGATTGCCTGGCTTCAGTCTGGTCTGACAGAAGAAGCAGATTGTGCTCCCTATTTGCAAGATCCCAATTTTATTTTCCACTAACTTGATGTGTGTCCTGGGGAACAAAAGGCTTCACACATTCCAAAAGTGTCTCCAGTGTTGCCTTCTTCATTTATGTTTTTCCAAAAATAAATGGATATTTTCTTTACCTTACATTATTGACTATGGGGGTTATTTACGAAAGGAAAATCCACTTTGCACTACAAGTGCAAAGTGCACTTGAAATTGCACTGAAAGTGCACTTGGAAGGGCAGTCGCTGTAGAACCGAGGAGGGCATGCAAGGAAAATAAAAAACAGCATTTTAGCTTGCACATGATTGAAAAATAATAAAATCAGCAGAGCTTCTCCTCATTTCAGAGCTACCCATCAGATTTACAGCGACTGCACTTCCAAATGCACTTTTAGTGCAATTTCAAGTGCACTTTGCACTTGTAGTTTGCACTTGTAGTGCAAAGTGGAGTTGCCTTTCGTAAATAAAGCCTAATATGTCTTGATTCAAAAAGGACATTTTGTTTGTGAGTAGGCAGATACATGTCAAAAAGACTATGTGGGTTATTTACAAAAGGCAAAATCATTTTGCAATTCAAGTGCAAAGTACAAGTGCAAAGTGCACTATGGAAATTGCACTGCAAGTGCACTTGTTGGAAGTGCAGTCGCTGTAAATCTGAGGGGAAGATCTGAAATGAGGGGAAGCTCTGCTGATTTTATCATCCAATCATGTGCAAGATAAAATTATTTTTTTTTTGTTTCCTTGCATGTGCCCCTCGGATCCACAGCGAATGTACTTCCAAATGCTCTTTCAGTGCAATTTCAAGTGCACTTAGCACTTGTAGTGCAAAATGAATTGGCCTTTTGAAAATACCCCCCCTATGTCAAATTAACAAGGGACACCAAACTCATTAAGGTTCATTAAAACAATACAAAATATTAAGGTTATTGTGGTAACTTGAAACTCCAAAAAAAAATAAAACATTTTTGAGAATTTAGCACAAATTGTAAAATTGATATTGATTAAATATAAAAATACTAAAGATGAGTCAAAAAAATAATTTAATACATTATTTCTGGAGATCTGGCTTTTAAAAACTATAATATTAGTCATGGCATGAGGATAAATAATGAACAAAGTAGTTTGTGAGAACTCTGTGTGAATATAAGCAGCAAAACAACTTCATTCCCCTCGCATTATAAAGAAAAAAGAATGCGCTGTATTAAAAGATCACAGAAGAGAAATGTGCTAGCTTCAATACGAAGGCTAGTTTTACCAGACCGAGCGCTTCCGTCTTGTAATTGCTTCAGAGTATGCGTCAGTTTTGGTCCGTCGGACTAGCACACAGACGATCGGTTTGTACACTAGAAAGCGGAGTCTGTCTGACAGATTTGAAACATGTTTCATTTCTAGGTCCGTCGAACTTTTGAAAAAAAAAGGTCCTCTGGAGCCCACACACGATCGAATTGTCTGACAGACTCGCCGGACCAAGTATGCCGTAAAGTCCGGTCGTGTGTACGCGGCATTACAGTGCATCTTCCTATTACTGCTTTAGTCTAATGCTCTGTTTCCACTATTTCAACCCCAAAGTTGCGTGATTTACAATGTGCTTTTTCGGCTTGTTTTCCACTATTGCGACTTGTCATGCCACTTGGGACTGAAAAGTTGCATCACAAGTTCTACCCCATGATTTACAATGAGTACCGTTCATATGTGTGCGACTTCAAGTTGCAGCAACTTCAAAGTAGTCCCTGCACTACTTTGGTCCCACTTTGATGCGACTTGAGGTCCATGGACCTCAAAAATACACAGGCATTGCTTCAAGTTTCAGCAAAAAGTTGCGGGAAACTCGCGGCAAAAAACACGCGACTTTGGGCTTGCACTAGTGGAAACCGAGCCTTAATGCCATGTCATGCAGCTAGTTCAAAACATCTGAGAAAAAGTCACACTGAAGTTGGAACAATGTAGTGCCAGAACTTTTTTTGGAGTTGCACCAATTAGAATGGGGGAACATTGAAATACATGTGTTTTGACTTGTCCTGCGACTTCACATGTGTCAAGAAACACAACAACTCGCAGTAGTGGAAAGAGAGCCTAAGGCCACTTAGGACTGAAAAGTTGCATCACAAGTTGTACCCCATGATTTACAATGAGTACCGTTCATATGTGTGCGACTTGCTTACGCCTATGCGCACATGCCGTATACACAGCGGGCACACATCTTTATTACAGAAATCCATATTTTTGTATGGAAATTAACCACTTGCTTACTGGGCACTTAACCCCCCCTGCTGTCCAGCCCAATTTTCAGCGCTGATGCACTTTGAATGACAATTGCGCGGACATACTTAGCCAAATGTTTTGTTTTTTTGAAATTTTCCCACAAATAGAGCATTCTTTTGGTGGTATTTGATCACCTCTTTGTTTTTTTTATTCTGTTCAAAAAAAAGAAAAGACAGATTTTTATAAATAATTTTGTCTATTTTTGGATATTTTGATATTAAATTTTGCAAACAAGTAATTTTTCCCCTTCATTGATGTACGCTGATGAGGCAGCACTGATGGGCACTGATTGGTTACACTGATAGGCAGCACTGCTTGGGACCACTGGTGGGCATTGATAGGTTGCACTGGCAGGTGGTACTGGTGGGCACAGATGAGGCAGAATTGCCTCTTCGGGACCAATGTCCCTTGCACCTTAAGCCGGTGATCAGCTTTTATTTGCCGGTGATCAGCTTTTATTTGCATGCAATGTGTAATACCATTATAATATAAATATATGCAATAAATTATGAATTTTTGTGACCTATGTACCTATTTTTATGGAAGATTTTATCATGCTTTACATAATATATACAATTTCCTGACCCCTCACTATTGTCTGCGCGCTTCATATAAAGTCCCGCCTTTTTCCCTTTTCTCATATTGACAGGGATGGAGGCATGAGACCCCACTAAGTCTCTGCCTCATACAAAGTCCCAACTTCTCCCCATTTCTTGCTACATGCACCAAAAAATGCACTGCAACACACTTGTCCTTATTTAAGGTTAAGAAAAAAGAGGGGGAAAAAAAGCACTGGACTGCATCAAAAACGCACCAAAAATGCACTGGAACGCATCAAAAACGCCCATGCAGAAAAGCACCTGGAACACGTCCAGACTGCGTTTCTATGGTGTGAACTGGCCCCTAAGGGCCAGTTCACACCATAGAAACGCAGTCCGGACGCGTTCCAGGTGCTTTTCTGCATGCGCGTTTTTGATGCGTTCCAGTGCGTTTTTGGTGCGTTTTTGATGCAGTCCAGTGCTTTTTTCCCCCCTCTTTTTTCTTAACCTTAAATAAGGACAAGTGTGTTGCAGTGCGTTTTTGGTGCATTTAGGTGCGTTCCAGTGCATTTTTGATAAATTTTACAGCGTTCCAGTACAGTCTAGTGCATAAAAAATGCAGCATGTTCTACTTTTTTTTGGGGAACTGGCAATGCACTGGAACTGCAAGCACTGGTGTGAACTATGCCATTGAAAACCATATAATGTACTTTCCATGCATTTTTGATGCAGAAAAAAAATGCACTGGACTGCATGTGGTGTGAACTGGATTAAAAGTTATTTAAAACTACTCACGGCTATAATGAAATGTCGGTCTGGCAATACACATAAGAGCCTGGCAGGCCGCTGGAAAAGAGGGGGGAGAGGGAGCACCCCCCTCCTGAACCGTACCAGACCACATGACCTCAACATTGGGAGGGTGCTTTGGGGTCCCCCCCAAAGCACCTTGTCCCCATGTTGATGGGGACAAGGGCCTAATCCCCACAACCCTTGCCCGGTGGTTGTGGGGGTCTGCGGGCAGGGGGCTTATCAGAATCTGGAAGCCCCCTTTAACAAGGGGACCCCCAGATCCCGTCCCCCCTGTGTGAAATGGTAATGGATTACAGAAGTACCCCTACCATGCCGTGCCCTGAGCTCCGTCCATTACTCCTTTAAAACTTCACCCTGTAATCCACAAAATCCAGCATCCACCTAGAAAGCCTGACTGAGGACTCTCCACACACCCTGACTAAACTCTGGAGGCCTTCAGCCACACGGCGGCCCGAACGGAGCGGCGATCTCCCATGCAGCGGCAGCCGCATTAAGGAAAGTCCCCGGCTCCGGCCTACTCCCGGAGCCCGCGGCCATCTTGGTACACCCGAAACCCCACAAAGGCACAGCGAATCCGCCACCATCCGGGTCTCATTCCACTTTTGTGAGCCTTAATCACACTCACACTACCTTCTGGACCCCCCTGCTATACACCTGGAGGGGCCTTTCCTAGTTCTGGCTGACTAATTTGATCCGGGCCTACGGATTGCTCCACAATGAGGACGCCCGCCGCCATCTTGGGGCTTGCTGTCAGATAGGAGCCTCCGGCCTGTTGTACTTGCGCTCTGGGCAGCAAACGGATGTTTTGCCCGGGTCGGCGGCCTGCAGTCCTGCTGGAGACCACAAGAAGACAGAGGTGGTGGATTGCCTGAGAGCCCGGTCCCTCTGCCTCGATCCCCCGGTGGCCTGACGCCATCCTGCGACCTGTCGGCCTGACCTCTCCAGCACCAGGGACACAGTGAGTAGCAGCTCTCCCCTTTACCCATGCACCGCACAAAGACTCTAACCTTCTGCAGCATCTGGGCTCCAAAGTCTGTGCCCACGGAGGGAACACTGTGTCCTGAGGGGTGTGGAACTAACCCGGCCGGCTCTCATCTGTGGGAAAGTCTGCGGCTCCGGCCTAGTTCTGGAGGTAGGCGGCCATCTTGCTACTCCACATACACCCTCCTCCACTCCTCTTCACTTTACTTTTTTGGCAGCACGGCTCTCTCCTCTCATAAAATTTGTGCATTGAGTGGCCCATTACCACCTCCCACAGTACCTACAGGAGTCCCCTGGGTAACTGGATACCATATTTGGCACTATAATTATGACCGTTTTGTGCATGTAATCTGATGTGAGTGTGAGGGGCCCTGTCCAACCACCTGCCTTACAGCTCCAGCTATGCCCGCCAAGACACCTAAAACTCGTTCCACATTAGGCAAAAGATCCGGGAAGGGTTTGAAACCTCATACAACTGCCTCTGGCTCTATCCAGCAATACTTAGCTGGCGCACGCAGTGGACAAGCCAGAACTTCAAGACCGAGTATCTCTCCCTCCTCCCACGCTGCCTTAGTGAGGGAAAGTTCCCCTGCCTCATCTTACTGCTCAGACCTCATGGAGGATCCCGGATCCCCCGCTGGCTCAGAAATGACATTGTTGATGAGTGGTCTTAAAAAAGAACTTGCTGGTATGTTTCACAGCTTGGAGAAATCTATTAAGAAAGAAATTACCGCTGTGAGAACTGACATGTCCCACCTTTTGCCTAGGGTAGAGGAAATGGAACAGCGTCAGGACTCCCAAGCATCAGCCATAAAAGAATTACAGGAGACTGTTACCCAGCTCGCATTTGCTCATCGTGCCTCTCTCTACAAACTCGAGGACCTCGAGAACCGTAACCCTAGAAATAACCTACGTATCAGAGGTCTACCAGAAGCAACCAGAGACAATGACCTAGAGCCATCGATCCGAGGAATTCTCAATACAATCCTGGAAAATCCTGTCACTGACCCACTGCGATTTGATCGTGTACATCGCGCCCTGCGCCCTCGTAATGCAAATTCAGACCAACCCAGAAATGTCATTTGTCGTTTGCACTACTTTGAGGATAAAAACGCCATCATGACAAAACTGTGGAACACTCCTAACATTGACTTTGACGGAGCAGTCCTTAATATAATATTTACTTACAGATGGGGTTTTCCAGCTTGCTTGATTGCCACCAAAGGTGGTCGCTCTCATACTCTTCGCTTTCCAGAGGAACTCTCTACTTTCCTTCAGGATCTCAATCTTCCACCTGTGGACCTCCCGGGCTGGCAAAACCCCATTCCTAAATTTTCAAACCCCTTGGACCCCCCTTGGAGGAAAACTCCGTCAAAGAAAAGGCGCACGTCAATCCCGGGATCCGCACAGAAACATGGCTGACATATGCCTTTTTCTACTCATCTCTGTTTGTCTTTTTTTTTTTTTAAGTGTTTACAGATACCCAAAATTTCAATTTTCATTATGCTTAGGTCAGACTCTTTGAACTCTATTTTCAGCCTCATTGGCTTAGAGGATGTAGACCTGACATTTTATTTATTTTTTTTTCTTTTGGGTATCCCATTGTTTAAATTCAGTTTTTCTGGATCTGAAAGGTTCAATTGCATTCTTTATTGCAGGGTTCGTTAGGTTTACCTTGATGTTGTAATTAATATTGCTTTGGTTTTCATAACCTTCCCTTTTCCTGTTTGTTTTGTTAATTTTTTTTTTTTTTTTGCTCGAGCTCATTACAGGTAATTTTATATATGTTTTTTATTTAACAGGCCGAGTGCTGGCGGGGCGCACTGCTCTCTCGTTCTTTTTCCTTGGTGCATACCCCGCCCTTCCCCTTTTCCCTTTTGGGGTTGGTGAGACCGGGCGGCCCATAAGGTCTCTCATCCAGACGCTCACTGGAGTTCTGGATGGCCGCCTGTTCTTTCTCTCCCCACAGGGACCACTGCAGATTTCTGCGTGTCTTACTGGTTACTCCCACAATTGTGTTATTGCACATGCTTTCTCTTTGTGTTCTCCCTTCTCCTTTCTTCTACCTTTTATGACTATTTTTCCTCAACCTCCCCCCCCCCCCCCCCCCCTCCACGTTGGCATGCGTGGAAGTATAGGCTAGGATGTCCCACTCTGTTGTACCAATGGCGACTCTGACAATTACATCTTATAATGTCCGGGGTCTTAACGTTGCTGCTAAACGACACCAAGTAATACGTGAGCTAAAGCATACTGCTTGCTCTGTTGCCTTCCTTCAGGAAACGCATTTAACCCACACTACACTGGTCAGATTGACTTCACCCTACTTTCCGCAGTGGTATTACAGCCTCTCTGACACCAACAAGGCTAAGGGTGTTGCCATTGGTTTCAGTAGTGGGATATCTTTTCGCCTAACAGATATGCTAGCAGATGACTTTGGTCGTTTTCTTTTCCTTAAGGGCTTTATAGGCAACACCCAATGCACGTTTGCAAATATATACTGTCCGAATCAGAATCAACCAACCTTTTTCTCACAAATTCTCACTAAACTATCACAATTTGCCAAAGGTATTATTGTCCTTGCTGGTGACATAAACATGCCCCTTGACCCCACAATGGATACGTCCCAGGGCCGATCAAACATATCGTTTAAACGATTAGCTTTTGTTAAAAAAAGACTCATAGATCATCAATTAATAGATGTCTGGCGCCTGCTCCACCCTAAGGACAAAGACTACTCACACTTCTCTGCGACACACCAGTCTTACTCTAGAATAGATAATATATTTCTGGACCACTTCCATCTCCCTCTCCTCAAATCTACACATATAGGAACCGCAACTTTATCTGACCATGCACCTGTGACAATGCGCATGACCATGCCCACCTTAACCTGTAGCACCAATAACTGGAAACTTAATGATTCCCTTCTCTCTAATCAAACTGAAGTCTCCATGTTGGCCTCTCACTTGACGCATTACTTTAAAGAGAACTTACCCTCTGTAACTTCCCCATCTATTTTATGGGAAGCTCATAAGGCCACTATACGAGGACGATTCATTGAGCTCGGTGCAAGGAAAAAAAGGGAGCATGGTCACCAAATTGCACAGGTACTGCAACAAATAACTGACCTTGATAAACAACATAAACTTTCACTCCACAGCGCTCATCTCAAAGCCCTCACGCTTAAACGTGAAGAACTGAAAAACCTTCTAGACTTAGACACTAAAAAGAAACTTCATCGCATATCACAGAAATTCTATGAATGGGGCAATAAACCAAGCAAATTACTTGCTAGATCCAATAAGGCTACACAAACTAAGTCATTTATTCCTAAAATTAAACTTCCAACGGGGGAGCTTGTTCATGCAACCCCACATATTGCCAAAGCCTTTAGGGAATTCTATGCAGATTTATATAATATTACAAATGGTTTATCTCCTTTGTCCCCATCAGAGAGGCGCTCTCGCATGCTCTCCTATTTGAGGGCGGCAAACCTCCCTAAACTGTCTAGGTCAGCCCTTAGGGAGATGGAAGCAGATTTTTCAGTTGAAGAATTCCAGACCACTTTAAAATCCTCCCCTTCAGGTAAATCCCCTGGCCCTGACGGGTTCACTATTCTTTATTACAAAACATTCCAAGACATCTTACTTCCTCGCCTCACGGCTTACGCTAACTCAATTTCCCAATCTTCAGGTTATTGCCCAGAATCCCTTTCAGCACATATTACTGTTATACCTAAACCCAGTAAAGACCCCACTCTTTGCAGCAGTTACAGGCCAATTTCTTTAATAAATACTGACATTAACCTATTTGCCAAGGTGATGGCCAACCGCATACTCCCTCTACTGCCCAATTGGATCTCGGCAGATCAAACAGGTTTCATACCGCATAGAGAGGCTAAAGATAACTCCTTACGGACTATTTCCCTAATCCAGTATGTTCAAAGATGTGCCCACCCTGCTTCTTTCTACTGATGCTGAAAAAGCATTCGATAGGGTGGACTGGGATCTTAAGATGACCTTACGTCACTTTGGATTGGGCCCAAAGATGTTTCACTGCATCTCTTCACTTTATTCTGCCCCCTCTGCGCAAATTCGCATAAATGGCTCGTTAAGTGATCCCTTCACCTTGCATAATGGCACTAGGCAGGGATGCCCTCTCTCCCCCCTCCTCTTTGCTATCACTTTAGAGCCCTTCGTAGCCACAATTAGACGCAATATCAATATACGAGGCATCCAAGTAGGTGCCAGAACTCACAAATATGCCGCCTATGCCAACGACATACTCTTCTTTATCCAACAACCACGTATCTCTCTACCTAACTTAATGTCAGCATTCTCTACCTTTCAAACGATATCAAACTTTAAAATAAACCTTTCTAAATCTGAAATTTTAAACATTAACCTCCCTAAGTCAGAAGCGGCCTCTTTGAAACCCTTTTTTCCATTCAAATGGGAACAGACTCACATTAAATACTTGGGTATATACCTCACACCTAAACTGCACTCCCTTTTTAAGTATAATTACATCCCGCTGTTAAATAACATCAGAGAGGACCTAAGAAAATGGGCTAATCTATCACACTCATGGTTGGGGAAAATAAACATCATCAAAATGAACATTCTCCCTCGCATATTATTTATTTTTCAGATGATCCCACTGGGTGTACCTGTAGGGTTCTTCACTATTCTGCAAGCGATGATCTCCCACTTTGTGTGGAAGAACAGCCGCCCCAGAATATCCAGAGACGTTCTTTTTCGCTCCAAGTGCTCTGGGGGTCTGGCACTCCCAAACTTTAAGTCTTATTACCATGCTGTCATACTGTCTAGATTGGCGGACTGGAAATACTCTGTTAATTCAAAACTATGGGTACAACTAGAATACTCTCTGAGTGGTGTAGATCTTTCTGTTGCCCCCTGGTTACCCCGAGCTTTTAGGAATATTACCCACACTGTTTCAGCACTCACCACGTCCACATTGGATATCTGGGATGCCATACACAGGAAATTTTCCTTGAACTATGACTCTCCTCTGATGCCTCTTCTTAACCACCACTATTTCTTACCAGGTCTATTGGACCCAGGATTTAAATCCTGGTCTCCAGGAGAACCTCTTCTGTTGCATCACGTCTTAAATGCCAATGTAATTAAACCTCTTCCGGGCATCCTCTGCTCTAAACCTATCACATTTATGGATAAGTGGAGATATCATCAATTGCAACGCTTTATACAATCCTTTCCCCACCCATTACGAGGCTTACAGGATCTAAATGGCATAGAAGAAATACTCCACCCAAAAGACCCCCCTCTGCATGGTATCTTATTATTTTACAAAGCTCTTACTGATCTTTCTAATCCTACATACCCACACTTCCTGGCTAAATGGGAATTCGATTTAGATTCTCCCCTCACAGACACTTGCAACTCGCTCATGTCTCCTCACTCGCTTCAAAAATGGCAGAAGTCAACTACAAACTACTTTCCAGATGGTACTATACCCCAGTTAAAATGCACCAAATGTTTCCCGACAGCTCCTCATTGTGCTGGAGGAGATGCGGGAACGAAGCCACACATGCTCATATTTGGTGGCACTGCCCAATCATTCGGCCCTTCTGGACCAATGTTCTTAATCTTATATTACAGATTACAGACATCAATCTCCCTCTTGATCCTTGGACCGTCCTCTTTCATGCTACTAAAGAAACAATTGGTACCTATAAACGTTCACTCCTTCCTCATTTACTGAACACTGCCAAGGCCCTAATCCCTACTCTGTGGGGTCAACCCACAATCCCGTCTGTAAAAAATTGGTTACAAGAGGTTCATCATTTGGAGGACATAACTCACAGCATTAGAGGTACTTCCCAGAGACACACTTTAACTTGGGCACCCTGGATAAAATTCACATCCTCATCCCACTATAAGGAAATCATAACACAACCCGTATGAGCTTACCTTTTTAACCATTGTATAGGACCCTTATGACTTAATTTCAGAGATTTCTCCTCTTCTGACTGTGGTTTATCCTACCTCCACATACTTTCATACTTATTGGTAATGTTACCCTAAAGTATGACGACACGCATGCCAACCCCCCCCTCTTGATCCCACTCTTTAACCTCTCTTCCATTCTTACCTCCATATCTTCTCTTTTCCCTCACTTTTTCCTTCTATCTATCTCTCTCTCTGTTTTCTTTTTCCAACTACTTACTCTATTGAGTTGCAATCTTATTTCTTGATAGTCTATTATGTTCACATAAGTTATAAGCCTCTGTTTAGTCCCGCTGTGTGATGCTTCTCTTCTTCTGACGGCTCTTATATAACAGAGGGCGGGGCCACCCGCTGACCCTGCCCCCTCTGAAGCACAGTTCCATTATATAAGTGTCAGACGAAGAGAAGCGTCACACAGCGGGAGCCTCCCATGGATGCGGAGCGGCCCAAGAACGAAGTGGGGAAGAAGACGCCGTGGAAGAAGATGCCGGACGAGAACACTGGAGCAAGAAGCAGAGGATCGGAGAAAAAAGCAGAGGAAGAAGAAGATGGAGGAAGAAACCGAAGGATGAAGGAAGGAAGAAGGAAGAAGACCCGAAGAAGATGGAAAGAAGAAGACTTTAAATAAAGGAATTGTCAAAAACTGTCTCGTTATTTTTAACATTTTTTACACTTTTTTTGTGAAATGGTAGGGGTACTTTTGTACCCCATTACCATTTCACACAGGGGGGGTCAGGATCTGGGGGTCCCCCTGTTAAAGGGGGCTTCCAGATTCCGATAAGCCCCCCGCCCGCAGACCCCCACAACCACCGGGCAAGGGCATTGTGGGGATGAGGCCCTTGTCCCCATCAACATGGTGACAAGGTGCTTTGGGGGGACACCAAAGCACCCTCCCAATGTTGAGGGCATGTGGCCTGGTACAGTTCAGGAGGGAGGGTGCTCTCTCGTCCCCCCTTCTTTTCCTGCGGCCTGCCAGGTTGCGTGCTCAGATACGGGTCTAGTATGGATTTTTAGGGGGACCCCCACGCCATTTAAAAAAAAAAATGTGCGCAGGGTTCCCCTTAAAATCCATACCAGACCCGAAGGGCCTGGCATGGATTTTGAGTTGGACCCCCACGTCATTTTTTTTTTTTTTTGGCGTGAGGTTCCCTTTAATATCCATACCAGACCTGAAGGGCTAGGTATGGAATTTCGGGGGAACCCCACGCATTTTTTTTTCTTAATTTTGTTTTTTTTTCTTAATGCTATTTTTATCAATGAACTTTTATGTGTATTGCCGGACCGACATTTCATTATAGCCGCGAAGTGAACCAGCGTTAAAAAAAAAAATGTTTAGAGGTGCACCCGTTCAACCTATGCAAATGCATTTACGTTGCTTGACATTTACTAAGATTTTGCCAGCGCAGTAACCCAAAGCATTTGAACAAGCGCAAATGCCGTTTGCGCATGCGCGGTGCATAAATTGACCTCCCGCAGTTCTAAATGTACTTGCCGGCGCAACAGGCTTGTTCAGATAAAGTTACTTTCTCATTCTATTTTGAGCATATTTGTTACTTGGGCAGTTATTACTATACTTCCTCACGTCACCCACATCACCCCCATAATATTGGCACTTCCAGCTTGTTTAAATTTTAAGTTAAAGATGCCATGCGCCATGTCTATAGTGGCGTACCGATCGCCTCCTCCCGTGTGCCGGGAAGAGAATAGTAAATGGGGAATTGCGCTGTGTTACCGGCGCAAATGTTTTGTAAATACGAAAAAGTCCTTTGCACATCGGCGTGCGCCGCAACTCATAGCGCAAATGCTTAGTAAATCAGCCCCATTGTATGCGTTCATTCGTGAAAATAATTCATTTATGAAAACAAATTAACTTTGTGCAGTACCTTCCAGGGGGTATAACACATCTCACTTTCACATCACTGGGTCTGACTCACTTAGGTCATTGGTTTTTATTTATTGTCATCATCATCATCATTTTTTATCATTTTTTTATTTTTTTCATTTGTTTCCATTTTTTGTATAGCACCTGCCAGAGGGTGCAACACATGTCTATTTGATCACTTGAATCTACCGTACTCATCAAATCTTCATTTTTAATGCACACCTACATTTCCTCATTCATAAGGGTTATATAAACTCACAGGGTTGTAACAGATAAACACCTATTTTATGCAGAGGATATAGCACACCAAAACACAAATGATAAAATTACGGGTTCATATCACCTATCTCTTGATTCTCACAATTCTGACTTACTGGTCAATTTTACCATATATTCTTTTCTGACTGGGCTTATCCAACAGAAGATTTGGTGCCCATTTCTGCATTTTCTCGTTTTTTCTCGCTTTTCAGTTGGTTTCATATTTTTATGTATGTTTTTCTATTGAAGAGCGTGTAACACAGCAGGAACACCAAAACAGGTGTAAACCAAGTACTTACTAATTAGAACAGCGCCACACCTACTTCCTTTCTTATATTAACCCCCTCTCTCTGGGCTCATGTTACTGCCTTCATCCTCAACCTGGGTACCATCATCGGAGCCTTCAAAAAGCTGCGCATCCTCCTGCAGCATGTACCTGACACTGTGGTCGAACAGTTCGGGGGACTACTCAGGACATGATGGTGGGGCTAGGGAAGGAGTGACTGATGCCATTGAGCCAATGGAATAGGCCACTTTGGCAGCTGCATTGGCAGCCAAACTTCTCTTAGCTTGGGTGACAGAGGATGAGGAGGATGAGGACGGCTTTGTGATCCACTCTACCAACTCTTCTGCATGTTGTGGCTCAACATGACCAGCTGTCGAAATAAAGGACAAGCGTGCCCCACGGCCAAGTGCTGAGGATGCACCTTGTCCTTGACCAGCACTCATGACTGTAGATACAGAGTCTGCTTGCCCTCTTTTAGTGGCCTGTGAGCGTCTGCCTTTCCTTGGTGGCCTTCCAGACATGCTGTAAAATTGAATTAGCAAACCACCGCCTGAAGTTTGCTAAAAAACTTACACCAGGAATGGCCTGCAGTCAGGTATAGTCTTGGCTAGACTAGAATGCAGTGGATATATATGTAGGAGACCGTATATATATCTTTATGCACTGCAGATCACTGAATCACCTGCCTGCCTGCCTGAAAGTGTCGTTGAAAACGTACACCAGGAATGGCCTGTAGTCAGGTATAGGCTTGGCTAGACTAGAATGCAGTGGATATATATGTAGGAGACTGTATATATATATATCTTTATGCATTGCAGATCATTGAATCACCTGCCTGGCCTGCCTGCCTGAAGGTGTCTTTCAAAAAGTACACCAGGAATGGCCTGTAGTCAGGTATAGGCTTAGCTAGACTAGAATGCAGTGGTTATATATGTAGGAGACTGTATATATATCTTTATGCACTGCAGATCACTGAATCACCTGCCTGCCTGAAAGTGTCGTTGAAAACGTACACCAGGAATGGCTTGTAGTCAGGTATAGGCTTGGCTAGACTAGAATGCAGTGGATATATATGTAGGAGACTGTATATATATCTTTATGCACTGCAGATCACTGAACCACCTGCCTGGCCTGCCTGCCTGAAAGTGTCTTTGAATACGTACACCAGGAATGGCCTATAGTCAGGTATAGGCTTCGCTAGACTAGAATGCAGTGGATATATATGTAGGAGACAGTATATATATTTTATGCACTGCAGATCACTGAATCACCTGCCTGCCTGCCTGAAAGTGTATTTGAAATCGTACACCAGCAATGGCCTACAGTCAGATGTAGGCTTGGCTAGACTGGAATGCAGTGGATTTATATATGTTGGAGACTGTATATATATTTAATGCACTGCAGATCACTGAATCACTTGCCTGCCTGCCTGAAAGCGTATTTGAAAACGTACACCAGCAATGGTCTGCAGTCAGAAATAGGCTTGGCTAGACTGGAATGCAGTGGATATATATATGTTGGAGACTGTATATATATTTAATGCACGGCAGATCACTGAATCGCTTGCCTGCCTGCCTGAAAGTGTATTTGAAAACGTACACCAGTAATGGCCTGCAGTCAGATTTAGCTACACAGGATACAGTGTATATATATATATATATATATATATATATATATATATATATATATATATATATATATATATATATATAAAACAAAGTCGAGATGTGTATATATATACTAAATACACTGCGGCTAACTGAATAAACTGCCTGCTCAAAGTAAATGAAATGACACTTTCTCTCGCTCTATCTCTCTCTCCACCAAGAACACACTACACAAGGCCCACGTGCAGGCGGCCTTATATAGTGTGGGCCGTGGACTTAACCCATGCCTTTGGCCAATTATGGCTTTCTTTGCTGACGGCGCTGTGATTGGCCAAAATATGTGGGTCATAGTGCTTGGCCAGTCATCAGCCAGCAATGCGATGACGCAGTGCATTATGGGGCACGGCACGCCACTCGAATTTGGTGCGAACGCCCCATAATGTTCGATCTTCGTCGAACGATCGAACAGCCGATGTTCGTGTCAAACTCATGTTCGACTCGAACCGAAAGCTCATCCCTACTAGTAATGGCGGCGATCAGCGATTTATACTGGGACTGCGATAATCAATCTGACACTAACTTAAGTCAATCTGATGCTGATCTGTAACTAACTGCCACTGACATGACCAGTGACATTAATACAGTGATCAATGATAATACTATACACTGTCACTCTACTAATGACACTGGCTGGGAAGGGGTTAACATCTAAGGCAATCTAGAGGTTGACAGTGCGCTTAACTATGAGTAATGTATGTAAAGTGTGCTGCTTTTAACTCAAGATCTCTCAGTTTCTCATCCCTGCTTTGCAGGGATGAGAAACTGACAGATTGCTCCCTCTGTATAGAGCTCTGCATTGTTTATCAACACAGAGTTCTAGGCTGTGATTGCACACAGCTGATCAGCAGGTCCCAGCTGTGACTCATGGGCTGGGACTTGCTAACAGGCTCCCGATGTGTACAATCACAGCGGGAGCCGGGCGGGGAGTGCAGGTGGGTATGCCGCTTTGCCTACAGCCGCCACTCGCCCGCAGTACAGTGGGTGGGTGGCAAGTGGGTAAAGGCATGGCAAGCATTCTTATCTGCCCATTGTGTTTTTCACCTGCATAAGATGTCCTTTGATCATGGAGGTTCATGGTGTTGTTTGTTGCCCGGTAAACACAGGCTATAGTAAATTTTCACATTCCTGTGTCAGCAGTTTCAGTTTGTGTTGAAACATCAGCCATGAGACATGGCATGGCACTGGTTAATAGATGACCTCTGTCTAGGGTTGCCACCTTTTCTTGAAGCCAAACCCGAACACTTTAGCGGCAAAAGGTAATATTTTTTTTTTCGTAATAAAAACTATAGGATTATAAAAGACCTGGGACACCTTTGGGTGCCCCAAAGAGAGTAGTAATGTGATGTGCCGAACAGTGGGTGTGGCCAAATTGTTCTTGCTGACATCATCGCCCCACCCTTCAGTGATGCCAAACCTGCCCCCAGACAGCCACCCCCAGCTCCCTGACAGCAAAAGAATTGTCTGTGACTATCTGGGTTACTTGGGTAGCCACAGCCTGATCAGAATAATGTGTCCAGGTTTCAGGTGAACTGTCCGAGTGAATTCTGGACAGGTGGCAGCCCTATTTATTCTATGGATGAGCAGTAAATGATATAGTAGTGTGTGATCAGAGGTCATCCAGCTAGGTGGCACTGGTGGTGTATGAAATCTGAATTACCTCCCAATACACAGCACGCTGGACATAAAAACATATAGAACGGTCACCCTGGGCTCTTCCGATCTATGGGGATCCATTCACAGTATACAGGTTAAAGCCGTCCCACCCCCTGTGTGTGATCACTGCTGGATCAGAGCAAATGATCTTTGCCAGGAACTCCATATTATCCTTCCTAGTCTCACCCCACTTGTCATCCATCACACAGACAGGAGCCTGGCATGTGCAGCCACCGCTGGCCGTCCTACACTTACCACACTGCAACAAGAAGCCAGCCCATCATCTTTATCACCCTCCCCCTCCACTCTACTCTCCCCCTCCTCTTAATCTCCGCTCTGGGTTCAAGAGACCACTGGGATGGCGTGGGGGTGGGCAGTGACTGACCCGAGCTGGGCAGGGATGAGCAGTCGTGGCCATCAACACAATAGATATCATCCACCAGGGATACGCGAGGATGAAGAGCCAAAAGCTGGGATGGGAGGGGAAGCAGGAAAGAAGGGGAACCACATACTATCTGTCCCATCATCCCTAGGCTGGTACTAAGGACCCCAACACTGCTCATCCCCCAGCCACAGTCTGGTCTGAATAATGTGTTGGGGTTTCAGATGGACTGAAATCTGAACACATGATTCAAAACCCGGAATGTCCAGGTGAATTCAGAACATGTGGCAATCCTACCTCTGTCTGTAGTGTGAGACCTGACACTTCCTGTGAAGAAACTATATATCTCACAATCCCTGGTTCTCTCACTCTAGTGCTGGCGCATGTGAGAATTACAAAGTAATTGGATCTAATTAAAAAACACGAGCAAGCAGAATATTCACAGACACAGAGGGAGCTCACTCATGCCGTGTTTCATCAAAACAGCATTCCCCCATTTGTGATGCAACACAAAGAGCATGGCGAGGCATACATTAGATGCTGTTTGATCCAAAAAGGAAGTTGTCCTGTCCTTGGCGCATAAGGACCAACTAGAGGAAGCATACATGGACATAGGGGAAATATTCAGTTGTGACACTACAAACTGCAGCCACAACATGTGAGCTCATCATTACTAGGGATGGGTGAATGGTTCCGCCTGAGAATGAGTTCAGGCCAAATATTGGCTGTTCACACGTTCGCTGAACAACCGAATTATCAGGACGTTTGACTGTTTGTTCAGCGCTCCGAAAGACCACAATACACTGCGCCGCCGCACAGTGCATTGAAAAACCTTATTGGCTGAAGCAATGAAAGCTTTGCCCAACCAGGGCACAGAGCACTGTCAGAGCCATGATTGGACGCTGTTATGATGACGCTATCCAATCATGGCTCATTGCTGTTAGTCCCGCCCCTAACTATAAAAGTATTCTTTCAATAGCGGTCAGTGTGATATCAGTGTGATATCAGCGTTGAGAGAGATAGAACAGGGCTCTGTTCAGTGCTATTAGACAGTTGGTGTGCTATAGTGTGCTATTCTGATTCTATAGCAAATGTAGAATTAGAATATAAGTTTAGTGTGAATCTAGGGATAGTTTAGTGTGAGTGTAGTGCGACCATTCGTCTTTACATTAGTGGGAATGTAGGGATAGTTCAGTCAGTGTGAGTGTAGTGTGACCACCATTTATCTTTACATTATTGTGAATGTAGGGATAGTTCAGTCAGTGTGAGTGTAGTGACTGTTTAACACAGTATATTTTATTGCGTTACTGCAAGTAAAGTTACGTATTTCAGTTACGTGCTGTTTAACGCAGTAAGGAAATCTCAGAAGCCTACCTTGACGACATTGTCATCTTTAGTCAGTACTAAGAGAGTCACTTAGTCACAAGTCCAGTTGGTCTTTGATGTGCTCTGAAGAACAGGGTTCACAGTGAACACAAAAAAAAGCAAAATTGGGTTGGAGGAGGCCCGCTACCTGGGGTATGTTGTAGGCAGGGCGTGATTAAACCCCAACTGAACAAAGTAGAAGCCATTCAGAAATGGCCCCGTCCACTCACAAAAAAACAGGTGCGTTCCTTCCTTGACGTTGTGGGATATTACAGGAGATTTATCCCCAACTTTGCCAGCGCCTCTGATGGATCTGACTAAAGGAAGGTACTCGACTGTTATTCAGTGGAGTGCTGAAGCAGAAGCAGCGTTCTGCCATCTAAAGCAATCTTTGTGCCAGGAACCAGTACGCATAGCTCCCGACTTCCAAAAAGAGTTCCTGGTGCAAACAGATGCTTCAAAGTAGGGTCTTGGTGCATTACTGTCCCAGATGGTGGGGGGAGATGAGGGGTGCATTACTGTCCCCGATGGTGGGGGGAGATGAGCACCCCCTTGTGTACTTGAGCCGGAAGCTCTCATCTATTGAGAGGAACTATTCCATTGTGGAAATAGAGTGTCTGGCAAACAAATGGTCTTTGGAGACACTCCGCTACTACCTGTTGGGCCGACCTTTCAAGCTCATGTCAGACCATGCACCCCTTACGTGGATGGCCCAGAATAAGGAAAAAAACTCCAGAATCACCTGCTGGTTTCTCGCCCCACAGGACTTTAAAGCGGAGTTCCGCTTAAAAAAAAAAATTAAAAGTCAACAGCCACAAATACTGCAGCTGCTGACTTTTAATAATCGGACACTTACCTCTCCCAGGATCCAGCGATGCGCTCGTCTCCCCCTCTGCTCAGCGGCGCCGGCTTCGTAACTGTGGGCCCCCGGCTGTGGCTTCACAGCCGGGCACCCACTGCGCATGCGCGAGCGGCACCGTGCGCTGTAATTGGCTGCGCAATCATCTGGGACCTGTGATGTGTCCCAGATGATTGACAAGAGGGAGGGGGCAGAGATGATCTCCCTTCCTGCGCCAAGGGAAGTGATGTCAAGAGCCCAGGAGCTGAAGGAGGCAGACTACGAGGGACCCCCTAGCAACAGGCATTTAGAGGTGAGTAAAAAAAAAAAAAAAATTCTCCAAATGTTTTATTTTTTATTTTTTATGCACATAAATGAAATTTATTTTTTTTGGGTGGAACTCCACTTTAAGTTGTAGTGGTGCTTAGACCGGGGAAGGTACATCAGAAAACAAATGCCCTTTCCCGGTTCTATTGCTGTTTTGTTTGTGGTGTCCAGACCCCTGGCTTGGAACAGGGGGGGATATGTAGGGAGTCAGCCTGAGGCTGGGTCAAGAAGTGCTTAATTGAGGAGGGCAGGATTTTCCCCTTCAGACCTTATTAATCAGGTGCTCTGAAAATGTCAATGGAGCTGTTTTCCTAGGAGTGGGAGACACAGCAGCACACTGTGTGAAAAGGTCCATTGCTGGATTGTTTACCTGCCTGATCATGGAGCTGCAAGGAGAGCTGTGTCAGATAGACATTTTAATTAACTCTTTCACTAGAAGAATCCCTTGGGCAGTGTGTTTTTGTTTTTGGACTCCATATATATTTTAGCGCAAAGACTGTGTCTTTTTGTTCATCTGTTGTTTTTATACCTGCTGGGTAAGCCCAGGGCTTTTTTTCAGCGGGAACGCGGGGGAACGCAGTTCTGGCACCTCTTGGACTGACTGTATGTAATTGCAAAGGCTGCTGGAGTGTGCTGCAGTGTATTAATGCTCACTGCTGGAGATCTATTTTTGCTAGGGAGGTCTATTGTTGCTGGTGGGGGACCTATTGTTGCTGGGGGGGTCTTATGTTGCTGGGGGGTCAGTTGTTGCTGAAAGACATCTACTGTTGGGGGAGGGGTCTATTCTTGATTGCAGCCAGACAGACTATTAATTCTGGCTGTGCGGAGATCTGTTGATGCTGCCAGGAAACTATTGTTGCTGGCGGGGAAATTTTGTTGTGGTTGGTCCATTGTTGTTAGGGGGATCTATTGTTGCTCGCTGCAGGGGATCTATTTTACTGCTTTTCTTGATATCATTACCAAATTCCATAAAAATTACTTAGCACCTCAAAATGATACTTGGCTCTATATTGTCTAAAGGGACGGTACTGGGAGGTGGGTAGGGGCGGAAAAGGGGTGACTCGAAAAGGGGGAGTTACTGCACCTATTGTCTGAGAAAAAAATCCCTGGGTAAGCCTAACCATATAAAAGACTGTAACTCTGATTAGAGCCAAGAACTATTGCCGGTAAGCCTGTATGCTGCAGAACTTTGAACTGTACCTGTGTGTGCAACTGTGTTTCAAGACGAGCCTGCCGTTTCTTTTGTTTATTTTGCCCGTTATGCTGAATAAAGCTACATTTACTTTTACTGGACTGTCTCTGAGCTGGCTGTTCACCCCTCTGATCCCTTAAAATACCTACCTTGTATTTCCGGAAATTATGCCAGATGTTTTCTAAATTCATCTGGAATGCAGCCCGTCCCAGAATACGATATCAAACGTTATCTCTTCCAAAACTCAGGGAGAAGCTGGAGCTCTGGATGCTTTGGTGTATCATAAAGCAGCAGAAATCACTCGCCTATTTGACTGGTTTTACCATTCTTCAACCAAGCTCTGGGTTCAATTGGAAAGCCATATGAATCCAATTGAACTCTGTGCCCTCCCATGGACCTCATCCACACATCATGGGGGCTCGTACCCCCTTAGTGATCTTACTCGTCAGACGATCCAAATTTGGGATTGCTTGACATCCAGAGGTGGCATATCGAGTCTCTTGAGGCCTATGACTCCCCTTTTTGGAACCCGGCCTTCCCACCGGCTATGCATGTAGCAGGATTCGGACCATGGAAAAAAGATAATAATAGGAGACTTGCCCAAGTTCTCCAAGCAGACCTGTCCTTAATGACAGATACCCCCTCCAGGTCACTTCTCTGACACCCCATGGAGTGGCTCCAGAGACAACAAATAACTTCTTATGTTTGGACTTCCCCATCTATACCGGACATTCTAGCTTATAGTAATCCAAACCACATTCTCAGTGTCACCATGTGCCCCTAAAAGATACAGGGTGACTTAGATATAAGTGGGGCATTGGGAGCTGAAATAAAGGTTTCCCAACCTATCCAAGGTGAGCTGGGTTCCACAGGCCCCCCACCCAAAGTGACCTCCGTCACAATTAGTTTTGATGCTTTAATGCGTGATATATACAGTACATACGATCTCTTCGTCTTTGATGTAGGTTATCTGTACTTCTACCTGTCTTGTTTCTCTATGTTACACATGTTTGTTGACTCTTGATCTGGAGTAGGAACATGGTATAATACTTGTGTGACCATAATTTACATATGTTCTAATGCATTTGATACCTATTGTTGGTGATATCTGTATAAAAGAATGTAATATTTACTTTTGAAATAAAATAAGATTGAATTCATTTTTATTTATGTGCTTGGTCATCTGTGGTGTAAAGGACACAGGGGATGGGTCGTGGACAGCAGGAATGTTAAAATGGTTGTAAAGGCTAAAGGGTTTTTTTTTGTCTTAATGCCTTTTCTGCATTAGGGTAAACAAAACTTTCATTCAGCTCCCCCCAGCCCTCTCTAGATACTTACCTTAGCCCGATCTCGATCCAGGGCTGTGCTTCTCTTTCTCAGTGTAAGCAGGGGAAGCCATTGGCTCCTGCTGCTGTCAATCAAATCCTGTGACAAGGGAGCAGGGGGGGGAGCTGAGATGAACTGTGTGTGTCAATAAGTGACACAGGCAAGCTCAGGATTGAGCCTGCACATGTGACAACATAGTGTTATGCCTTTTTTATCAGGAATTGCCTGAACGAATAATTACATTGAGTACGTTTTTTAGACCAGTCAGATTCTTAACCACTTCTGGACCAGCTGCCGCATTTTTACTGCGGCAGGTTGGCTCCCCTGCGCGAAACCACGTAACTATACAGTGACTCACAGGGTCCTGATAGCAGGTGCGCGCACGTGCCCGCAGCACAGCGGGGGTGCTGATGCTCGAGGCCGACGGTCGCGATGAAACACACACTTCCCTGTTCTGTTCTGACAGGAGTGACAGATCGTGTGTTCCTATTAGCTAGGAATCACGATCCGTCACTTTATCTAGTTAGTCCCCTCCCCCTTCAGTTAGAATCACCTCCCAGGGAACACAGTTAACCCCTTCACCGACCCCTAGTGTTAACCCCTTCACTGCCCGTGACATTTTTACAGTAATCAATGCATTTTTAATCGCAATGATCGCTGTATTAATGCCAATGGTTCCAAAAATGTGTCAGAATTGTCCGATGTGTCCGCCATAATGTTGTAGCTACGATAAAAAAATCGCAGATCGCCGCCATTACTAGTAAAAAAAATAAAAAATAAAAATGATATAAATCTATCCCCTATTTTGTAGACGCTATAACTTTTGCGCAAACCAATCAATATACGCTTATTGTGATTTTTTTTTAACCAAAAATATGTAGAAGAATTCATATCGTCCTAGCAAAAAAGTAAAAAATAATGCGCTTTTTTCAAAATTGTCGCTCTTTTTTTGTTTACAGCGCAAAAAATTAAAGCCGCAGAGGCGATCAAATACCACCAAAAGAAAGCTCTATTTGTGGAAAAAAAAGTACGTCAATTTTGTTTGGGTACAACGTCGCACGACCGCTCAATAATCAGTTAAAGCGACGCAGTGCCTAATCGCAAAAAGTGCTCTGGTCAGGAAGGGGTTTAAATTCTTCCGGGGCTGAAGTGGTTAAAAAAAAACACAAATCCATCTATACGAATACAGACTAAATATGGAATTAAATTAATATTTATTCACTAGATATGTATTCACAATAAATAGTTAGAATGTGGATGGACATAGACAACGATCTTACATAATTATAACAGGACTGTATGCAACACTCGCTAATGTACAGTATTTTGCTACATATATAAATAAAACGAAAGGATTCATTTCTCCCCATGGACAAAATATCCATATGTATATATTGTTAACTATCAGACAATCTATTGGAAGACCCTAATCCAGGGGTCTCCAAACATTCTAAACAAAGGGCCGTTTTATTGTCCTTCAAACTCTAGGAGGGCCGGACTATGGCCAGCGGGAGTGGAAATTTTCCTGGCATCAGTGGGAGTAAGCATTGCCACATTTGGTATTAGGGGAGGAATAGTGCCCAGTCCTTGGTATCATAGGGAGGAATAGTACCCCATTTTTGGTGCCAGTGGGAGAAATGGTGCCCCATTGTTGGTGTCAGGTGGCAGAATAGTGTCTTGTATCAGTGGGAGGAATAGTGCCCCCAGAAAAAGGCAAGCAGCGGGCCACATTCGGCCCTCAGGCCACAGTTCGGAGACCACTCCCCTAATCAATAAGGCATTGCCATTCTATAAAGCCACATACCCAAATAGAGGTTGTTCCAAAAAATTGCAGAAGGTATGGCATGGTTGGATGTCTGACTGATCTACACTTTCTTGAGGCTATCATAGATTATCATAGGTTGAGTTGATTCCTCCTAGTGAGGAATGGATATGATATCCGTCTGTGCTGGCAATCATGTTGGATTCTCTGACATCAATTCGGTTGAGGCCTGTGATGTCAGTATGTTAACATTGCCCTGGGGCTCCTGTAAAGATGGTATTGTCATGCTAAAATTATTCTAGCTTGTCTCTCAAATGTACATGTCTTTATAATCTTGCACAGGTATTGCACTTGGGGAGGGGGTTAGGGGATATTAACCACTTGCCTACCAGGCACTTACACACCCTTCCTGCCCAAGCCATTTTTCACCTTTCAGCGCTATCGCACTTTGAATGACAATTGCGCGGTCATGCTACACTGTACCCAAACAAATTTTTTATCATTTTTTTCACACAAATAGAGCTTTCTTTTGGTGGTATTTAATCACTGCTGGGTTTTTTATTTTTTACAAAAAAAAAGACCAAAAATTTTGAAAATAAAAATGTTTTTTACTTTTTTTTTCTGTCAGTAAATTTTGTAACTAAGTAATTTTTCGCCTTCACTGATGTGCGCTGATGAGGCGGCACTCATGGGCACTGATAGGCTGAACTGGTGGGCATTGATGAGGTGGCGCTTATGGGCACTGATGAGGCGGCACTTATGGGCACTGATAGGTGGCACTGATATGTGGCACTGATAAGCACTGATAGGCAGCACTGATGGGTACTGTTAGGTGGCACTGGTGGGCACTAGTAAGCAGCACTGGCAGGCACTGGTAGGCGGCACTGGTGGGCACTGATAGGTGGCACTGGTGAGCACTGATAGGCGGCATGGATAGGCAGTAATGATGGGCACTGATGGGCATTGATGGGTGGCACTGACGGGCGACACTGATGGGCATTGATTGACAGCAGTGATGGGCATTGATAGGCAGCACTGATAGGTGGCACTGATTGCCAGCACTGACTGGCATCGCTAATGGGCACTGATTGGTGGCACTTGTGGGCAGCGGTGGGCACTGATTGCTGCCACTGGTGGGCACTGATAGCTGGCATTGGTGGGCAATGTTGGGCACTGATTGGTGACAGTGTATTGCACTATTTCAATCAGGGCACTGATGATCAGTGCTCTGATCACATTCTTACATGTCCCCCTATGAGGAGATGCCGCTGATCGGCTCTCCTCTCCTCACACTCTGTCAGTGTGAGGCGAGGAGAGCCGATAACGGGCACTTCCTTGTTTACATGTGACCGGCTGTGATTGGACACAGCCGATCACATGGTTAAAGAGCCGCGGATGCGGCTCTTTACAGAGATCGGGGTAGCGCCGTGTCCTAGCAACACAGCGCGGCCACGATCACTGCGCTGCACGCCCCCGTGGGTGCGTGGCGGCGGCCATTCTGGGACGCCGTCATATGACGGCATCCCAGAATGAGAGCTGCTCCGCCCTGCCGTCATTTACTGGTAGGCGGGCAGCAAGCAGCTAAAGGCAGTTTTTGTAGTCTTACTGTTTCTTCAATATTTGGCTGTACCAGTAATAGTATTGTGTTTTTCTGATATCTTGGATACCCCACTTTGTATGTTTTTCTATACAAAAAAATTAATAAAAATAATTTTCCAAAAAAAAAAAAACTCAGACAATAGTCTGCGTTTTTTAGGAAGCCCAACAGTTATTCCCCTGCAGAAGGAGTAAATGTTACACTACGTAAAAATGGTACGCTACTATAGCACAAACACAGAAAATAATTAGGATTGGAAAAACAAAAATAAAATTAAAGAAAAATCAAAATGGTTATAGAATCGGGGGGACAACAATCTAAGTATCACAAGAAGTCAATAAAAAGTAAATCAAAATAAGCAATGAATCATGAAAAGATTAATGTATTATAATTAACCTTTCAAAATGGCTGCTGGATTACAATGGTCATTACCAGAGTCCCCTAAAATGGCTACCATTCCAAAATGCCATTTTGCTTGGTTTTAGATGATGAGGCGTGATGATGAGAATCTTTCTGGATACGTGGATGTGTTCTGGATGAAGTAGTTCTTGATGGGTGATGAATTCTGATAGATGAAGTGAAGTGTGTGTCTCTATGGCTTTCTATATTTGTCCTATATACCGTTCTGAACAATAAGCTCATAAAAATGTTATTAAGCCTAGCCCAGTGTCAGGTCACCTTGAGGCTAGGTGACATATGCACACCATTGGGATCAGGAGTACACCGCAAGGTAGTGGACCCTACGGCTGACTGCTGCGGATGGGAGTCAGGGTGGTAAGGAAGGCAGGGCCGCTGGAACACCAGCACGGATTCCACCGGGGTTAGAGCGTAAGATTCCCAGGGGCGCGGAGTCTAAGAGCCAGCAGGTGTTCACCAGAGCCTCTAGTGGTGAGGATGGACTGGGCTTCAACTGGCTCCAGGTCGCAACCCCCAGGGTCCCCCAGCTCACACCCACAGTAGGCAACAGGAGGATAGGGATAGTAAGGAAATAAGCCAAGGTCGGGGCCACAAGCAGACAAGGACAACGGAGTTCACGCCAAGGTTCAGGATCACAGGCAAACAGGGATAGTCGGGGACACGCCAAAGGTCAGGGTCACGAGTAGACAGGAATAGTCGAGAACAGGCCAAAGTCGGTAACTGGAATCAGACGCAGGAAACACAGCAAGTACATACGAAAGCCAACACACAATGGTTGATCAGCACTGCTGGCTTGCAGTGCACAGGTTAATATAGGGTTCACTGATAGGAGCTGGGGTGGAGCCATGCTAGAGGAGAGTTTATAAAAGCAGTCAGGTGAGAGTCAGCTGGTCTTTAGAGATGAACACATGCAGACAGGTAAGCTGACAGATAAAACTCTATTGCATAACCATGACACCCAGAAGGTGGAACTTCTTTGCATTGGTTCATGTGGGTAAATATTTGCTCATTGTTAGTTCAAGCATTGCCTTTTTTGGCCTTAAAGTGATTGTAAAGCTTTGATTATTTAGAAAAAAAAAAAACAAACGTCATACTTACCTCCACTGTGCAGCTCGTTTTGCACAGAGTGGCCCTGAACACCGGCTTCTGGGGTCCCTCGGCAGTTCTCGTGGCTCCTTCCCACATCAGCCGCCGAATGTATGACTTGGCCCCGCCCCCTGGTGCCCACGTCATTGGATTTGACAGCAGCGAATGGCCAATGGCTGCGCTACGATCAATCTATCCAATCAAGAGCTGAGAACCGCGGGCAGGGGAACAGCGTGTCCTCGGTGAAGTGCAAAGGCTCAGGTAAGTAAAATGGGGGGCTGGGGGGCCAGGCACTGCCAGGTGTTTTTTACTATGAGGCATAGGATGCATTAAGGTGAAAAAACACAAGGGTTTACAACCCCTTTAAAGTGTTATTCTAGGACAAGGAATATTTGTTCTAAATTATTCTTATAAATATTCTGCTATAAGAATGTTTGCTTCCTTGTGATACAGGCGTGGCCATGTGATTTTTCTAATATATATATATGTATAACATTGAGGAGATCTGGTAACGCCAACATATGAGCACACATTTCTGATACAGCACTATTCCAAATATGATCATAGTGATTATGAAGAGGCGTTTTATCTATATATTATGATTATTTATACACATAGGTGACAGAAAAAGAACTATATGGATATATATATATATATATATATATATATATACATATATATATATACATATATATATATATATATATACATATATATATATATACATATATATATATACATATATATATATATATATATATATATATATACATATATAGATATATATATATATATATACATATATATATATATATATATATATATATACATATATATATATATATATATATATATATATATATATATATATACACATATATATATATATATATATATATATATATATATATATATATATATACATATATATATATATATATATAGGTATATGTATAGGTATAGTATATAAATACAATAATTTGTATGCTTGACCACTTCAGCCCCCGAAGGATTTACCCACTTTCTGACCAGGCCATTTTTTGCGATACGGCACTGCGTTACTTTAACTGACAAATGCGCAGTCGTGCGACACTGTACCCAAACAAAATTAATGTCCTTTTCCCCCCACAAATAGCGCTTTCTTTTGGTGGTATTTGATCACCTCTGCCGTTTTTATTTTTTGCGCTATAAACAAAAAAGTGGGGATCTGCCTTGTTTACATCGGCAGATCCCTGTTCTGCATCTGTACACTGCGATCACGGGTCGCCATCGGACATCGAGTCCGCCGGACCCACCGCTCCCGCGGTGCATGCGCCCACTATCTCCCATACACGGACCACCATACAGCTACGGCGGTTCGCGCAGGAGAGCCAACCTGCCACCGTATAATGACGGCGGCTGGTCGGCAAGCAGTTAAACTATTTCTATATGTAGGATAATTCTGATCAGATTAATACATACTACATAACGAGATTATTATTATTATGCCAGCAGACAATAAAATCATGACTTAATACATTTCAGGGGATATGATAAATGAGGTCATAGTCACAGTACAATCTTATATACTGTATATGCAGAGATGGTTCGATTCTTATTAGAATATTCTCATCAATACATGAATAAAAACTTCATAGTTCCATCTTAGCATAATACGAACTTTGGAGGTTGTACATCAATGCATCAATAGTATGCAAGCACAAGACTCTGGTCCGGGCCTCACTTGGAGTATGCTTTCCAGTTCTGGGCACCAGTCCTCAGGAAGGATGTACTGGAGCGAGTACAGAGAAGGGCAATAAAGCTAATAAAGGGACTAGAGGATATTAGTTATGAAGAAAGGTTGCGAGCACTGAACTTATTCTCTCTGGACAAGAGACGCTTAAGAGGGGATATGATTTTATTTTACAAATACCATACTGGTGACCCCACAATAGGGATAAAACTTTTCAGCGGAAGGGAGTTTAATAGGACACGTGGCCACTCATTAAAATTGTAAGAAAAGAGGTTTAACCTTAAACTGCGTAGAGGGCAGGATGTGGAATTCCCTTCCACAGGCGGTGGTTTCAGTGGGGAGCATCAATAGTTTCAAAAAACTATTAGATAAGCACCTGAACGACCACAACATACAGGGATATATAATGTAATACTGACATATAATCACACACATATGTTGGACTTAATGGACTTTCTTTTTTCAACCTAACTTACTATGTAACTATGTAAATGCTAATATTCCTAGTTGGATGTCTGTTGTACAGTGTCCACATATTTTAAATGACGTTTGATATGTCTCCTTTTTCCTTCATATTCAGTTTTTGAGAAATTCCAGATGGAAATTCAGGTTTTAACATACTGGCCTGAGTATGTTTACCCTCTCTTTCTGTGTACAGATGTAAATTCGAGGTTTTTCAGTTTGGTAAACATAACCCAAGGTTATGGATACTGTATATTCTTACCTTGAAAAATCAGTTGATGTTTGCTGTTTCAAGGTTTATTACCCCAGTCTTATTAGGAAAGAATAACAGAAAGAAGAACAACTTTTTCTTAGGCTCCAGGTGGGAATGAAAATACACACTCATTGTTCTATTTAACCAGTTCTGCAAACAGGCTTGTTTACAGACCCCCAGCAGATTGTGAAAAATCAGAATGTCCTAAATTGAAAGACTGGCAGGACTGTGTCCTTAAGTTGACCCTTTCTCTGGGGCTTATTCAGTCTTAAAAATACATGTTTCCAACCTTGAAACTATGAAAATATATCTATTTCTTCACAACAGTTCTGACAATAGGAAGTGACTTTCTATGGTGGCACACGAAGAGGAGAAGGAGCTGAGAGCACCGGTGGGGCACCCCAAAAGGAGGAGCATCGGAACTACTCTGTTCAAAACTATTGCACAGAGCAGGTAAGTATAACATGTTTGCCTTTTAGGAAAAATTACCTTTACTAACCACTATTTGGGTTGTGGTCCCTTTAGGGAGAGGATTTGAGAGATATTTTTGATTATTCAGGGGGTATCACCCGTGTAGAGGAGGGTTTTGGGGTAGCCTAGTTGGAGAGAAAAGACTGGTTCAGTTCTCTCATGTTTGGTAAGTCCTCATATGGGACCTGGAATGTGGAGGCTTGGAGAAACTGTAGGGGAGGTTTTGAATATGGGTGACTTTAACATTCCTGACATTAAAGTGGATTTCCACCCAAAAATGGAACTTCCACTTTTTGGATTCCTCCCCCCCTCCGGTGTCACATTTGGCACCTTTCAGGGGGGAGGAGGGTGCAGATACCTGTCTAATACAGGTATTTGCTCCCACTTCCTGGCATAGATCACCGCGGCGCTTGCGGTGACCTACGCCACTTCCGGCGCCTACACTCTCCTCCACCGCTGTATTCTGTGAGACACAGAACACAGCAGGGACCAGAGAGGACGCGCAGCGGGAAGCTCAACTTTACATGTCGCATCATGCCCATGGGGCGTGTCTTTTGTAGACGCTTGGCGGCCGCCACTGTGGAGGTTAAGGCCCCACATTATTTTTTTTGGATTAGTCGGGAGCATCAGGAAGATTTGCAGGTTTGAGACATGTTTTTAGAGCAGTTCAACGGCTGGTCTTTTTGTCAGGGGCCGGTCTTTTTGGAAGGGAGCGGCGGTGCAGACGGCGGAGCTGGATCTCTTTACTGACGCAGCAGGGTCGGTGGGTTATACAGCTTATTTCAGTGGTCGGTGTTGTGCGGATCGGTGGCTGGAGTTATTGTCGGAGTCTGGTCTCATTCGGAATTTGATGTTGGTGGAGCTTTTTCCTATAGTGCTGGCTGTAGAGCTTTGGGGGACGGATTTCGAGAACCGGCGGGTTTGTTTAATCCCCTGTCAGCATCTTCCTTGCCTGTGATCCATTTGCTAAGTCATTTGGTGTTGTGTTTGAATATTTTTGTGTGTGCTGTTCATATCCCGGGGGTTGAGAATGAAGTGGCTGATGCGCTTTCTCGCTTACAGTGGGACAGATTCTGGCAGTTGGCACCTTGGGCGGAGCAGCTTGGGGTCCCATGCCCCAGTCGTTTGTGGGATCTCATGTTAACATTGTAATGTCCTTGGTTCGGAAGACAGCAGCGGAGGCTACTTGGTGGGCTTACAAGCGGGTGTGGGGAGAGTGGCACGAGCTGGTAAGTAGTGTCGGGGGTTGTTCCAGCGATGAGGACAGGCTACACGTGTTGCTGTATTTCCTGGGTGAGAATTGCGAGGAGGGGGTGTCTGTCGCTATCGTTAACAGTAAGATGGCGGGCCTGGCTTTTTTGCTTAAATTGGGTGGTGTGGAGGATGTTACAAAGGCTTTCATAGTACGTAAGGCGTTGAGGGGGTTACAAAAAAGGGCGTGGTAGACCGATACTCGGCGACCGGTGTCTTTGGGGATGTTGGAAGTGTTGCCGGGAGTGTTACACAGTGTCTGTTTCACTCCTTTTGAAGTTCAACTGTTTAAGACTGCTTTTGTCTTGGCCTTTTTCGGGGCATTGCGGGTGGGTGAGTTGGCAGCCCTTCCAAGTCGGTGGCTGTGGGTTTGGATGTCTCGGATGTTTCAGGCCTGGGCGATACTGCCACGCTCCTTATTCGTAAGTCCAAAACCGATCAGATGGGAAAAGGGGCCAGAGTAGTACTAGGGGCAGTGGAGGGTTTAGCCTTGTGCCTGGTTGCTGTGATAAGGAATTGGGTGGGGTTACGGCCTGCTGGGCCTGGTTCCTTTTTGATGCACAGGGATGGGTCGGCGTTGTCTCGCTACCAGTTTGTAAATGTGTTCCAGAAATGCTTGGAGGTTGGAGGGTTCTCTCAGAGGGACTACTCTTTGCATTCATTCAGGATTGGAGAGGCCACTGAGGCGGCGCGTTGGGGCGTAAGTGACCAGATTCTTCAGCGTATTGGTCGTTGGGAATCTCACCGATTTATGTTGTATGTACGCCCTCATCTCCTTTAAAGTGGGAGGAAAGGGGGTGGGGGGGTAATGGGATCTATGTCCTGTTTTTGCGTTGTCTGTGTGGTTGTTTATTGTGAGGGGCCTTTCTAGCCTGGGGGATGGAAGTGCAATGTGGGGTTCTGTGTGTGTGTGGTGTAATGGATCTTGTTTGCCTATGTTCTCTGTTGTGTTTCTGTTTTTCAGGCTCGGTGTGCCTGATGTGGATCCTGGGTCATTCCTATGTTCACTGGGGGGCTAGAAGGGTTCTGGTTAGACCGGAAGGCAGGTAGCTGGGTTTTTCAAGGGAGGAGGCCATGGTACGATGGATTGGGATACCGGGTATGCTGGGGTCCCGACTACTGCCAGAGATACAGCGGTACGCCAGGGTGCATAAGCCTCCTGATGTGCTGCTACTGTATGTTGGGGGCAATGACCTTAGTCTCAGGGCATCCAGGGAACTCATTAGACAAAAAATGGGATTTCCTTTTCCAGACACTGTCCTAATCTGGTCAGACATTATTGGCAGAGCAGTTTGGAGGGGGGCCCAGTTGGTTGACAGGATCAAAGTTGACAAGGCAGTGGCAAAATTTGTGGTCCGCATTGGGGGGTTGGTGGTCTGCCATGGGGAGTTGGAGGGAGACAATGGTCTGTATTTAAGGGGAGACGGGGTTCACTTGTCAGCTGTGGACATAGACATGTGATTCCTGGGGCTCCAGGAAGATCTCCAGCGGGCCTCTGGTTTGTGAAGGTCGGAATGGTGGAAGGTATACAGTATATGGTGAAGAATGGGCTGGGCCATATCTTGGTATAGGTACCTTCCCTATCTGGTAATTATGGGCTATCGGTCATCAGGCTGCATTGGGCAAAAAGGTGGCAGTAGTTGTCCCTGAGCTGGTGGGATCGCAGCTAGGGGCCATGATGCCGAAGTGGTGGTGGTACAGCCGATGCGATAGAATACCTTCCTTCATGAACCTCAGACATAGCAGTCAGTATATATATGTTAAAAAGTTGTTATATATGTTTATATATATTTAAAATGGAAGTTAATGTATAGAGTTTGCTATGGATGTTAAAGCGGGGTTCACCCACACCGCCAAAAAAAAAAATATTAAAAGCCAGCAGCTACAAATACTGCAGCTGCTGACTTTTAATACATTGCCACTTACCTGTCCCGGGGTCCAGCGATGTCGTCAGGGGACACCGAGAACCCGCTCGGTTCTCGGCAGCTGCCGCCGCCATCCTAGGTGAGGGAATCAGGAAGGGCCCACATGACCGGGGTTTGCTGTTAGAGGTTGCACAGGTTGTTCCTAAAGAGGGCAGGTCAAGAGGTGGGGGGGGGGGATACGTATTAAGTAATGATTGGGCCAGGAGGTGCGGCTTAGGTATTGGTCATGCCCTGGGGGGGGGGGGGGGGGTTGGTTAGTAGGGGGTGAGCAGGAGAAGAGGCAATGCCATAGAAACTTTTTGTTTCCCTCCATCCCTGTAGTTAAGATCTTTGGTTTGTTTGATGATATGTTTTCTTGTTATAGGTTGGCTGCAGGGATCTCTGGTTCGTGAAGGTTGGAATGGTGGAAGGTATACAGTATTTGGGGGAATTATGGGCTTTGGTCATCAGGCTGCATTGGGCAAAAAGATAGCAATAGTTGTCCCTTAGCTGGTGGGATCGCGGCTAGGGGCCAGGATGCCGAAGTGGCGGTGGTACAGCCGATAGAATACCTTCCTTCATGGACCTCAGACATAGCAGTCAGTAGATATATGTTAAAAAGTAGCAGTCAGTATATATATGTTAAAAAGTTGTTTTATATATATATATATATATATATATATATACAGTATTTCACAAAAGTGAGTACACCCCTCACATTTTTGTAAATATTTTATTATATTTTTTCATGTGACAACACTGAAGAAATTACACTTTGCTATAATGTAAAGTAGTGAGTGTACAGCTTGTATAACAGTGTGAATTTGCTGACCCCTCAAAATAAGTCACCATACAGCCATTAATGTCTAAATCACTGGCAACAAAAGTGTCAATATTTGGTGTGGCCACCATTATTTTCCAGCACTGCCTTAACCCTCTTGGGCATAGAGTTCACCAGAACTTCACAGGTTGCCACTGGAGTCCTCTTCCACTCCTCCATGACGACATCACAGAGCTGGTGGATGTTAGAGACCTTGCACTCCTCCACCTTCCGTTTGAGGATGCTCCACAGATGCTCAGTAGGGTTTAGGTCTGGAGACATGCCTGGCCAGTCCATTACCTTTACCCTCAGCTTCTTTAGCAAGGCAGTGATTGTCTTGGAGGTGTGTTTGGGGTTGTTATCATGTTGGAATACTGCCCTGCGGCCCAGTCTCCGAAGGGAGGGGATAATGCTCTGCTTCATTATGTTACAGTGCATGTTGGCATTCATGGTTTCCTCCATGAACTGTATCTCCCCAGTGCCGGCAACACTCACACAGCCCCAGACCATGACACTCCCACCACCTTGCTTAACTGTAGGCAAGACACCCTTGTCTTTGTACTCCTCACCTGGTTGGCACCACACATGCTTGACACCATCTGAACCAAATACGTTTATCTTGGTCTCATCAGACCACAGGACATGGTTCCAGTAATCCATGTCCTTAGTCTGCTTGTCTTCAGCAAACTGTTTGCAGGCTTTCTTGTGCATCTTTAGAAGAGGTTTCCTTCTGGGATGACAACCATGCAGACCAATTTGATGCAGTGTGCGGCGTATGGACAGGCTCACCCCCAACCCCTTCAACCTCTGCAGCAATGCTGGCAGCACTCATACCTCTATTTCCCAAAGACAACCTCTGGATATGACGCTGAGCACACGCACTCAACTTTTTTGGTCGACCATGGCGAGGCTTGTTCTGAGTGGGACCTGTCCTGTTTAACCACTGTATGGTCTTGGCCACCGTGCTGCAGCTCAGTTTTAGGGTCTTGGTAAACTTCTTATAGCCTAGGCCATCTTTATGTAGAGCAACAATTCTTTTTTTCAGATCCTCAGAGAGTTCTTTGCCATGAGGTACCTTATTGAACTTCCAGTGACCAGTATGAGAGAGTGAGAGCGATAACACCAAATTTAACTCACCTGCTCCCCATTCACACCCGAGACCTTGTAACACTGACGAGTCACATGACACTGGGGAGGGAAAATGGCTAATTGGGCCCAATTTGGACATTTTTCACTTAGGGGTGTACTCACTTTTGTTACCAGTGGTTTAGACATTAATGGCTGTGTGTTGAGTTATTTTGAGGGAACAGCAAATTTACACTGCTATACAAACTGTACACTCACGACTGAACAGTGTAGCAAAGTGTCATTTCTTTAGTTTGTCACATGAAAAGATATAATAAAATATTTACAAAAATGTGAGGGGTGTACTTACTTTTGTGAGATACTGTATATATATATATATATATATATATGTAGCGGGCACCTACTTTTATGTAGGTGACCTTTTTGATAGCTTACAATTCTAGGTAAATTTAGGCAGGCTTGTACCATTATAGCAGGCCTGTTTGTTTATTTGGGATTTGAGTGACAGGTAGTTTGTATGCGAGTTCTGGCCAATCATTAATTTGTTTGGCAGGAGGCGGGACTCTCATATAAAAAGCCGGGTCACATGGGGAGTCAGGAGTTTGAGTGTGGAGAGAAGCCCAGCCTGGTTCCTGGAGGGGAGAGGTTCATCCTCCGGGGAGCCAGTGGAGCCCCCCCCCTTGCCAGGAGGGTGGGGAACCAGCACCCGTAGAGGAGTTGGTGACACCGTACAGCATGTAGTTGCTGGTGTCGTTGGGCGCCCCTGCGGGGAAGGGAGCGTGCCAGAAAGGAGGAAAGGGATGAAGAATCACTGCAGAAGAAGTAGCAACTAAGCGGAAGGAAACTGGGCGGTCGATCGTTTATGAGTGGCACATGGACTATTGATCATGTGAGTGAAAGCCCAAGAAAAGGGTACTACCAGAGGCTTAGGGATGTTGGTATGCAAGTCAGTGAGACAGGTGGTGATGGCCTGTGACTTTGGGTTCAACGATGCCCCGGGATTCCAATCAGTCAAGCAGGAGGAGTTATTCAGAGTGACTTTTCTTTAGCTCAACTTGGAAGTACCATGCAGATGGGAAGTAGTGGTAAAGAGGTGGCTGTAAAGCTACTAGTACACATATAGAGATACAGACTGTTCTTGAAAAGTCCTGCAGATGAAGAAGTTATTCAGAGTGACTCTTTATCAAATATTCTCTATCAAATCTACTTCCATCTTCCCTGATGAAGAAATCACATAGAGTGATTTCTTATTATCCGCAATGATTCTAAGTCTTTGCATGAGAGGCAAAGAAAAGATTACAAAGCAACAAAAGACATCTCAGAAAACCCTTCTCCTATACCAGTTCAAGTTATGCAAATAAAAGCAAGAGAAAAATGCAATATGGACTGTTTTTGATTGTATGGGCTGTGATGGGTCAGCTGGTAAACGTGAATAAAGGATATAATAATTAATCAGCTGCTCCATCGGGGGTAAGCGCTACATATATATATATATATTTAAAATGCAAGTTAATGTATAGGGTTTGCTATGGTTGTTAATAAAGGGGCCATATGGCCATTTAATGCAGAAGGTGTGGCATGTGTTTATAAGGGATGGTAAGGGGAAGAAGGCAAGGGTGGGGAAAAGGTGGGGAAAAAAACAATACATCAACATACACCAGTCAAGGAAAGAGGAGTTGAAGCTGACAGAGAAGAGTAAAAAAATAAACAAAAGGAGGCCACACACATTATCAGTGCTGCCAAAGCACAGAAAGAGGTGGAAATTGCTAAATCTATTAAGAAAACAGATACAACCCTTTTTAGGTACATTATTAATAGAAGGAAATACAATGGGATCACTAAAGTGAAAACTGGGTACAAGAAATATGTTGAGGGAGACCTGAATGTAGAAAACCATTTAAACAATTACTTCTGTTCAGTCTTCTCAGAAATAAATTGTACTAACAATAACAAGTTGGGGAATTATATTGGTTCTAGTAATGACTGTTCACTTTTAGGATTTCTGGAGAAAGAGGTAGCAGAGGAACTGGCTTGGTTAAAGCTTAATAAAGCAATGGGCCCTGATGGCATTCATCTCAGAGTTCTAAGAGAACTTGGAGATATAGTTGTTAGACCATTAACAGATCCTTTTAACCCCTTGACACCAGCTCCTGACGGCCCTTTAAAGGCTTTAGAATGCCAGGAGCAGCTATCGGGAGGTCTCCTAATGGAAACCTCTGCGCACTCGGCATAGCTCTATTGGCACTATTTTACACAAATATGCGGCCTGGGTCTGACCTCTCCTCCTTTTACAGTCCAGAATAGCCTCTACCTTGTATTCCTCATTACCTTTGATCAATAATGGAGCAGGAACTTCAGAGCCTCGATCCGGAAAGGGATTGGAAACTGTTGGTTTGAGCAGTGAAACATGAAACAGGGGGTGAATCTTCAGATTACCCGGTAAGGATAATTCAAATGCTACAGAGTTGATCCTTTTCTCAATTAAAAAAGGACCCAAGTATCTTGGGCCAAGTTTTTTTGAGGGACACTTCAATTTTAAATTTGCCCTAGACAGCCAGACCTCATCTCCTGGTTTCAAGTTTAAATTCCCCCTCTTCTTCTTATCGAAAAACTTTTTATTACCTGTCTGCGCCTTCAAGATGCTTGGTGGCACCCACTCATCTTGCGAGAAGGACGAAAGACATTTTACATATTGTTTGAGGGTTCGGTTTGTCCTCTTGGTCTGTCCATTTGTCTGTGGGTGGTAAGCAGAAGACAAACAAAGTTCAATATTCAATGCATCACACAGGTCTTTCCAAAACTTGGAGGTGAACTGAACCCCACGATCAAAGACAATATTGACTGGGATCAGGGCCTTCTTTAAGGCAGGGCAAAATCGTTTATGAGTGGCAAATGGACTATTGATCACGTGAGTGAAAGCCCAAGAGAAGGGTACTACCAGAGGCTGAGGGATGTTGGTATGCAAGTCAGTGATACAGGTGGTGATGGCCTGTGACTTTGGGTTCAACGATGCCCCGGGATTCCAATCAGTCAAGCTGGAGGAGTTATTCAGAGTGACTTTTCTTTAGCTCAACTTGGAAGTACCATGCAGATGGGAAGTAGTGGTAAAGAGGTGGCTGTAAAGCTACTAGTACACATATAGAGATACAGACTGTTCTTGAAAATTATCAGGGCCTTCTTTAAGGCAGGGCAAAATTGGCAGCTGCCCTGGACCCTATCATTGTTGTGGGACCCAAAGCAGCTACCTCATACTTGCCAAATATCTTGGTTTAAATTCCCTTGTCCCTTGAAGTTAAGTCTTGTGCTGTGTCCCGATATATCAGTGTGAAGTGCTGCTACTAATGCTGCCCAGCTGTGCCCTTTTGTTGTGTACAGATTACGCACCTGCGTTTACATGTAAATAACCTGCATTGATATTTAAATAGCAACTGCATTCATATGTAAATGGTTGCGGACCGGCCACATTCATATGTAAATAGAGGAGGCATTTATATGTAATTAGAGGCGGCATTCATATGTATATCATGCCCCCCTGAGGTCATATCCACCATCACCTAAACTGAATGCTGCCCACTGGGGAGAAGAATGGGCATGCTTGAAAATCCTGGCTGCAACTTTGGTCATTCAGCCTAACATCAGCCTGTTAAGCAAATTGGAGGGGGTGCGGGGAGGGTAGTGTGGAATGTGCAGAGGTAGGCAGAGAAGGAATTACAGTTTGGGTGCACAGGTAAGCAAGGAGGGGATGTATAGAAGTGAGGAAGGTGGGTGCAAGATGAGCAGAGGGGGCAGGTAGAGTTAAAGCGGTGGAGGGTTTGAGTGGAGAGGATTGGGGAGGTTTGGGGTGTAGAGGTTAGCAGGGGTTTTAGGATGAAAAAGTGTACTGACAGGGTGGTTAAAGATGTAGATCGTGTGTAGGGCAGCCCAATTATTTCAATGGCCGGCTCTATGCGGAAGAAAGTCCCCAACACTTTTTCAAAATCACACAGTTGCACAGCACGTCAGCAGATGCGTGAGGGTGTCATTAACAATTAATGCCACTCTTGTGTATCTGCTAAAAGGTAGCACGTTTCTGTGGTGTCAGGAAAAAGATTTTGCATGCATTCCTGACACACACAAATGTGAATGCAGGCTAAATGTCTGTTATATTGATCGTCAGTAGGGATGAGCTTTGTGTTCGGTCGTTCGCCGAATTGCGAACGTTATGGGCCGTTCGCGCCAAATTCGAGTGGCGCGTCGCGGCCCGTAATTCACTGTGGCATCGCAGTGTATTGCTGGCTGATGATTGGCCAAGCATGCACTATGACCCGCATGCTTGGCCAATCACAGCGCTGTCTGTACAGAGGGCCATAATTGGCTAAAGCCAAGGTGACTTTGGCCAATTATGGCTCAGGGGGTTTAGTACACGCCCCACACTATATAAGGCCGCCTGCACGGCGGCCCTGTGTAGTGTGTTCCGGCATTGAGAGAGAGATAGATAGACAGAGAGACAGTGTCATTTGATTTAAGTTAGATAGAGTAGGCAGGTCAAGTCAGTTAGCTGCACTTACAGTGTATTGTGTATATATATGCATCCCAGGTGTTGTGTGTGTATATATATATATATATATATATACACACTGTATTCAGTTTAGCTAGATCCTGTTCTTCTCTTCCTAATATACTGACAGGCAGGCAGGTGTTTTTACAGTATTTCCAGTTACTGTACTGTGTACCCTGCACAGTTGCACCTACAGTATAGCTACCTGAAGCCAGGTGCTTGTGTAGGCTCTTGACGTATTTCCAGTTACTGTACTGTGTACCCTGCACAGTTGCACCTACAGTATAGCTACCTGAAGCCAGGTGCTTGTGTAGGCTCTTGAAGTATTTCCAGTTACTGTACTGTGTACCCTGCACAGTTGCACCTACAGTATAGCTACCTGAAGCCAGGTGCTTGTGTGGGCTCTTGACGCATTTCCAGTTACTGTACTGTGTACCCTGCACAGTTGCACCTACAGTATAGCTACCTGAAGCCAGGTGCTTGTGTAAGCTCTTAAAGTATTTCCAGTTACTGTACTGTGTACCCTGCACAGTTGCACCTACAGTATAGCTACCTGAAGCCAGGTGCTTGTGTAGGCTCTTGACGTATTTCCAGTTACTATACTGTGTACCCTGCACAGTTGAACCTACAGTATAGCTACCTGAAGACAAGTGCAGGTGTTCTCATACTAATAATACTACAGGCAGGCAGTTGATTCTGCTAGCTGCAGTATAATCAGTATATATATACATCCCAGTTTTGTGCAGCTACATCTCACTGCAGGCCAATAGTATGTTTGGAAGGCCAACAAGGAGAGGCAGACAGTCACAAGCCAATAAAAGAGGGCAAGCAGGCTCTGTGTCTAGAGGCAACAGTGCTGGTCATGGACGCAGTGCATCCTCATCAGCACGTGGCCGTGGGACACGCATGTGGCCTTTTTTTCGGCAGCTGGCCGTGTTGATCCGCAACATGCGGAAGACTTGGTCGAGTGGATGACCAAGCCGCCCTCATCCTCCTCATCCTCTCTCACCCAGGCTCAGGGTACGTTGTCTGGCAAAGCAGCTGCCAACGCAGCCTCTTCCCTCGGCTCAATGGCATCAGTCACTCCTTCCCTAGCCCCACCATGTCCTCCTGAGTCCCCCGAACTGTTTGACCACAGTGTTGGGTACATGCTCCAGGAGGATGCCCTGCGTTTTGAAGGCTCCGATGATGGTACTCAGCTAGAGGAAGGCAGTAACGTGAGCCCAGACAGAGCGGGTGCCCAAGAAGGACAGCAATCTGGCAGTCATGTTCCCCCTGCTGCAGCATACTGCCAGGTTTGCTCCAGTGATGAGGAGGGAGCGGATGATGAGGTCACTGACTCCACATGGGTGCCTGATAGGAGAGAGGAGGAGGAGGAGGAAGAGGAGGAGGCACATCACCAACGAGGCAGGATGCCCTCCAGGGGCCAGTCTAAGGGGAGCACATTGACTGCATCACACCGCAGAGCTCCGCATGTGCAGGGCGCTGCTGTCTCTGCGCGTTATTCCAAAAGTTCTTTGGTGTGGGCCTTTTTTGAGATGAGTGCATCAGATCGCACCGCTGCTATTTGCAACATATGTCTCAAACGTATCTCGCATAGCCAATCTCCCACTTGGGCACCACATGCTTGACCAGACATATGTTGACCATGCAGTTCGTTGGCAAGCGTACCTAAAAGACCCACACCAAAGAACAAAGAGGACCTCTCCTTGCTCCTCATCAGCTGGGATCTCCAACCCCACTATCCCTTCAGTCCTCTCTGAGACCTGCACTGAGAGGAATGAAGGTGTAGAATTAGGTGTGTCACAGCCAAGTACTTGCGGGCAATCTGCTATCGGTACACCGATGTCAGATTGTACCAGGCAAATTTCCCTGCCCCAGCTGCTGCACCGCAGAAAGAAGTTCGCTCCCAGCCATCCACATGCCCAACGGTTGAATGCTAGCTTGGCAAAATTGTAAGCACTTCAACTGCTAACTTTTCAGTTGGTAGACTCTGCCCCCTTCGATAAGTTTGTGGAATGTGCGGTTCCTCAGTGGCAGGTTCCCAAACGCCACTTTTTCTCATGGAAGGCGATTCTGGCTCTCTAACGGCATGTGTAAGGCAATGTCTTGGCCTCGCTGGACAGGGCAGTCAGGGTGCATATTACCGCTGACACATGGCCCAGCAGGCATGGACAGGGACATTACCTAAGTTTCATGGTGCATTGGGTGACTCTGCTGGCAGCTGGGAAGGATGCAGGACAAGGTGCAGTAGTGTTGGAGGTTGTTCCGCCACCATGCCTCCAAAATGCCAGTACTGGTGATTCTGACACACGTTTCTCCTCCACCCCCTCCTCTTCTTCTTCCTCCATGGCCTCTTTCTGTGCTTTGTCCTCGGAACCAGCTGTGCTCCATAGGCGTTCAAGGGGGTACACAAGTACGCAGGCAAAAGATGCCATGCGGTGCTTGAGCTGGTGCGCTTGGGGGACAGGAGACACACTGGGGCAGAGATTCTATCAGCTCTGCAGGGGCAGGTTCAGAGGTGGTTGACGCCATGCCAACTTAAGGCAGGAATGGTGGTTTGCGACAATGGCACCAAACTCCTCTCTGCCCTCTGACAGGGACAATTGACCCATGTGCCCTGTTTGGCTCATGTCCTTTACTTGATGGTGCAGCGGTTCTTGGGCAGGTACCCAGGCTTACAGGATGTCCTGAGGCAGGCCAGGAATGTCTGTGTGCATTTCTGCCGGTCATATAATGCCAGTGCTCGACTGGCAGACCTTCAAAAGGAATTTAACCTGCCCAAGAACCACCAGGACAGGGTCAGGGGAGCTTGGTTTTTTTCCCCACGCTAGTGGGCCATGATCAGGGATGCATGCACTGTCCTGTCACCATTTGAGGAGGCCACGAGGATGGTGAGCAGTGACAGGGCATGCATCAGTGACACTGTCCCGCTTGTCCACCTGTTGGAGCACACGCTGCGTGGAATAATGGACAGGGCACTTGAGGCAGAACAGAGGCAGGAAGAGGAGGACTTCCTTAGCTCTCAAGGCCCCCTTTATCCAGACAGTGTTCCTGCGTGCCGGCCGATCACACAGGAAGAGGACGAGGAGAAGGACGATTGTGTCAGCATGGAGGTGGAGCCTGGCACTCAGCATCAGCAGTAGTCTTTAAGGGATCATTTACAGTCCCAAGAAACCCAGTGGACTTGTCATCCTTAGTGACCCAGAGGACTCTGGACCGAATGCCTCAGCAAACCTACGCTGCATGGCCTCCCTGATCCTGCAAAGCCTGCGGAAGGATCCTCATATTCGTGGTATCAAGGAGGGGGATCGTTACTCGCTGGCAACCCTCCTTGATCCACGTTACAAGGGTAAAGTTGCAGACCTTATCTTGCTGTCGCAGAGGGAGCAGAGGATGAAACATCTTCGGGAGGCCTTGCAGAAAGGTCTGTGCAATGCGTTCCCAGAGACTGTGAGGTTACAAACTCCTGTTCCTGGACAACGTGTTTCTGAGGCTTTGGTCAGTCAAAGAAGGAGCAGTAGAGAAGGTGGCTGTCTGACTGATGCATTCAGACAATTTTTTAGTCCACAGCCCCAAGGTATGATCGGTTCTAGCAACCATCGCCAGCGTCTGTTTTACATGCAGGAATACCTAGGGGCAAGATCTGACTTGGATACCTTTCCCACCGAAAATCCTCTGGGTTACTGGGTTACAAGGGTAAGGTTGCGGACCTTATCTTGCTGTCGCAGAGGGAGCAGAGGATAAAACATCTTCGGGGGGCCTTGCAGAAAGGTCTGTGTAACGCGTTCCCAGAGACTGCGATGTTACAAACTCCTGTTCCTGAACAACGTGTTGCTGAGGCTTTGGTCAGTCAAAGAAGGAGCGGTAGAGAAGGTTACCGTCTGACCGATGCGTTCAGACAATTTTTAAATCCACAGCCCCAAGGTATGATTGGTTCTAGCAACCATCGCCAGAGTCTGTTTTACATGCAGGAATACCTAGGGGCAAGATCTGACTTGGATACCTTTCCCACCGAAAATCCTCTGGGTTACTGGGTCTTGAGGATGGATCACTGGCCAGAGCTTGCACAGTATGCAATTGAGCTACTTGCCTGTCCTGCATCCAGCGTTCTTTCGGAACGCACATTTAGTGCTGCTGGAGGCTTTGTAACCAATCACAGGGTGCGCCAGTCCACCGGCTTGGTCGATCGACTGACCTTCATAAAAATGAATCAGTCTTGGATCACCACCAGATACCAAGCACCTGATGCTGATGTAACCAAATAATTTTTTTTGAAATGTCAGATCCCTTCAAGATTACCTATGCTGATGCTGAGTGACTATCCTGTTATGCTGAGTGACTATCCTCTTCCTCCTCAATGATCATGCTGATAGCTTGTAAGAATATTTTTGTTTCTGGGCGCCGCCACCAGTGGCTAAGGCCTAATTTTACAGCCCCTGTTTAACAGGGGCGTGTAATTACAATTTTTTATGCAATTCTTTGCAGCAGGGCTCGTTCCTGCGCTCAAACTGGAGTATCTGTGAGGGGTTGCAGTGTTGTGGCACCAGTGCCTAAGGCCTGATTTTTCAGCCCCTGTTTAACAGGGGCATGTAATTACAATTTTTGATGCAATTCTTTGCAGCAGGGCTCGTTTCTGCGCTCCAACTAGAGTATCTGTGAGGGGTTGCAGTGTTGTGGCACCAGTACCAGTGCCTAAGGCCCAATTTTTCAGCCCCTGTTTAACAGGGGCGTGTAATTACAATTTTTGATGCAAATCTTTGCAGCAGGGCTCGTTCCTGCGCTCCAACTAGAGTATCTGTGAGGGGTTGCAGTGTTGTGGCACCAGCACCAGTGCCTAAGGCTCAATTTTTCAGCCCCTGTTTAACAGGGGCATGTAATTACAATTTTTGATGCAATTCTTTGCAGCAGGGCTCGTTCCTGCGCTCCAACTAGAGTATCTGTGAAAGGTTGCAGTGTTGTGGCACCAGCACCAGTGCCTAAGACCCAACTTTTCTGTCCCTGTTCAACAGGGACATGTAATTACAATTCTTGATCTGATATTTCACAGCAGGGCCCGTTCCAGCGCCCACCAAGAGTAACTGCGAGAACTTACAGCGTTGTGGCACCAGCACCACCACCACCACAGGCCCAATTTTTCTGCCCCTATTCAACAGGTGCATGTAATTACAATTCTTGATCTAATATTTCACAGCAGGGCCCGTTCCAGCGCCCACCAAGTGTAACTGTGAGGACTTACAGTGTTGTGGCACCAGCACCACCACCATCACCAAAGGCCCAATTTTTCTGCCCCTGTTCAACAGGGGCATGTAATTACAATTCTTGATCTAATACTTCACGGCAGGGCCCTGTGAGGGCTTACAGTGTTGTGGTAACACCAACACCTAAGGCCACAATTTCTGCAGAGTATATAGGGCAGGCCCCTACTTTCAAACATTCAACTGACAAACGACTCCTACTTGCAAACGGAAGGAGACAACAGGAAGTGAGATGAAATCTACCCCTAGGAAGGGAAATTCTCTCCTGTAAGAGTTAATATGAGAAAAATGTTTCTCCTTTCCACTGATGCTTTATCACCAATCCTTGTTTCACTAAAAACCCCAAATTTTCTAAAAACATTTGTTATTGGGACAGAAAGTGAGGTGAAATCTTCTGAAGAGGAGCACAGACAGCAAAACAAATGTCACAGGGGTGATAACCCTTCCCTATGTTTTCCAAAAAGCTTAAAATAGATTTTTTGGCTGAAGCTAAACACGTTAAAAATGTACCAGTTCAAAATTACAAACAGATTCTACTTAACAACAAGCCTACAGTCCCTGTCTTGTTTGCACCGCCTGTATACTGCTGTTCAGAGAGCCTGAGGCCCCACGCCTTTCCTTTTTTTAATTTGGGTGCAGCGTTCCCCTTAATATCCATACAAGACCCAAAGGGCCTGGTAATGGACTGGGGGGTGGGGGGTACCCATGCCGTTTGTCTCACTGATTTTCATCCCTATTACTGGGACCCGACATTACATTAAGGCCGTAAGCACTTTTAAATGACCTTTATTACTTTAAAAATGTCATTTTGTGCAGGGACTGTTCTAAGCACGGGTAACTTTACAGGCATATTATAGACACCCCCCAGGTACGATATTTAAAGGAATATTTCACTTTTTTTTTCACTTTAAGCATCATGAAAATCACTGCTCCCGAAAAAACATCCATTTTTAACTTTTTTTGCATTGATACATGTCCCCTGGGGCAGGACCCGGGTCCCCAAACCCTTTTTAGGACAATACCATACAAATTAGCCTTTAAAATTAGCACTTTTGATTTTGAACATTCGAGTCCCATAGACTTCAATGGGGTTCTAACGTTCGTGTGAATTTTCGGTCCGTTCGCAGGTTCTGGTGCGAACTGAACTGGGGGGTGCTCATCCCTAATCGTCAGTAAATCTTCTCATTACATTGGCGCTTGGTGTAGAATCCTTTCATCAACACTAGTGGCCAGTGTGAAGGTCCCCCTTACATTGGTTGTCAGTGTAAGTCCCTCCTTACAGTACATTGGTGGTTACTGTGAATGTTCCTATTACATTAGTGGTCAGTGTACATCCCCTTTACATTGGTGGCCATTGTAAATATTCTTATTACATTGGGGCTTGGGGTACAATCCTTCTAGTTACATGTGTGGCCAATGTGAAGGTCCCCCTTACATTGGTGGTCACTGTAAATCCCTCCTTACATTGGTGGTTACTGTGAATGCTTCTATTACATTAGTGGAGAGTGTTGAAACTCCTCTTTATATTGGTATTCGGTAAGGATGAGCTTCGTGTTCGAATGGAACGCATGTTCGACTCGAACATTGCCTGTTTGGTTGTTCGCTGAATTCCGAACGATATGGGCCGTTCGTGACAAATTTGAGTGGCACGTCACAGTCCATAATTCACTGCAGCATCGCAGTGCATTGCTGGCTGATGATTGGCCAAGCATGCACTATGACCCGCATGCTTGGCCAATCAAAGCGCCGTCTGTACAGAGAACCGTAATTGGCTAAAGCCAGGGTGGCTTTAGCCAATTATGGCTCAGGGGGTTTAGTACACGCCCCACACTATATAAGGCCGCCTGCACGGTGGCCCTGTGTAGTGTGTTCCGGCGTTGATAGAGAGATAGATAGACAGAGAGACAGTGTCATTTGATTTAAGTTAGATAGAGTAGGCAGGCGAGTCAGTTAGCTGCACTTACAATGTATTGTGTATTTATATACATCCTAGGTGTTGTATATATATATATATATATATATATATATATATATATATATATGTATATATATATAGCTAGATCCGTACCTGTTATTCTCTTCCTACTACTGACAGGCAGGCAGGTGTTTTTACAGTATTTACAGCTACCTGAAGAAAATTGCTGGTGTTCTTCTGATCCTATTAGTCCTATTAGCTACAGTATTTACAGTTAGTGTAGTGCGTCCTCTGCACAGTGTGCACCTAAAGCTACCTAAAGAAAATTATTGGTGTTCTTCTGATCCTATTAGTACAGTACCACAGGCAGCTGCAGTATTTACAAGTTAGTTTAGTGCGTCCTCTGCACGGTGTGCACCTAAAGCTACCTAAACAAAATTAGTGGTGTTCTTCTGATCCTATTAGTACAGTACCGCATGCAGCTGCAGTATTTACAAGTTAGTGTAGTGCGTCCTCTGCACAGTGTGCACCTAAAGCTACCTGAAGAAAATTAGTGGTGTTCTTCTGATCCTATCAGTACAGTACCACAGGCAGCTGTAGTATTTACAAGTTAGTGTATGTCAGGGACGTACTGTCCATTCCAGAAGGCGTGCGCCTATGCGCAAGTGCGAGTCACGGACCTCACGCACGAGTGTGCGCTTTGTCTCCCAATAGTCCATAAAAGATGCTCAATGGCGCTGCCCCTTGCGGTTTGATCTGCTTCTGTTCCCTGTGTTCCTGATTGTACCAGTACTCTGTTCCTGTGTTTAACCTGGCTTCCTGACCCTGCTTATGTCTCCAATCCTGACTTCTGGCTTGTTTGACCCTGCTTTGTTACCTGCCTGATTGCCTGTTGCCAAGACCCAGCCTGGACTCTAACTATTCTCTGCCTGTCGTTTCTGCTGTATTCCCTGATGTGTATGACCCGGCTCGTCTGACTCCGCTTCTGTCTGCTGATCTGCATCTGCTACTCTGCAAACCTGCATCCGCTGACCTGCATCCGCTACTCTGCAAACCTGCATTCGCTGACCTGCATCCGCTGCTCTGCATCCGCTGCTCTGCATCTGCTGCTCTGCAAACCTGCATCTGCTGATCTGCATCCGCTACTCTGCAAACCTGCATCTGCTGACCTACATCCGCTGCTCTGCAATCTGCACCTGCTGACCTGCATCCACTCTGCTGCTAACCTGCATCTGCTGATCTGCAATCACCACTCCAGCTTCCACGCAAGGAGACCACTTCAAGCAGTAAGGACTCAGGCACCTTTACCTCACTGTGCTCTTACCGCCACTGTTGCCACTCCAGTGGTCTCAGAGCCAGGGTGGTATGGGAGGTCTCCCTCCACACGTCAGGCTCACATCCCAGGTACGTTACAGTATCAAACCGCCATGTCTGAGCCTGCAGGAGGGACCTCGCCTATGGACTTTGTCTGTCAAACTCTCACAGCCCTCACTCAGGTCATGGAGACCCTGCAAAACAGCCTCGTCCGAATGGAAAAGCGGACACAAGATTTGACCATCTCGGCAGACCCACCTCCCGAGCCTAGGGTGCCTGTCCCTGAGAGGTTCTCTGGGAATCGTAACCAATTCCGGGCGTTTCGCAACGCATGCTAACTTTATTTCTCATTGCTGCCTCAGACTTTCTCATCCAAAATTACCAAAGTAGGCTTTGTTATCACCTTGCTGCAGGGGGAGCCCCAGGCCTGGGCACACCACCTACTTGAAGTCCGCTATATGGATCTGGACTCTCTGTCATCCTTCCTTGATGCCATGGCCCGACTTTATGATGACCCCCAGCGTACTTCCACCGCCGAGGCTGCCCTCCAAACGCTCCAGCAAGGCCGCCGAGCGGTCGAGGACTATGTAACCGATTTCAGACGCTGGAGCGCAGACACCCAGTGGAATGAGGCTGCCCTTCGACACCAGTTCCGTCTCGGTCTGTCTGAGAGTTTAAAGGACGAATTAGCCCAGGTTGATGTTCCTGATGCTCTAGAGACTTTAATTACATTATCCATACAGATAGACCGACGACTCTGGGAACGCAGAGCAGAGAGGTCTACTCAGCAGCTCCGCCCAGCTTGGATGCTACCCGGATGCCAACTTCCATGCATTCCGTCAACACCAGTCCTGTTCCAGGCAAATCTGCACCTCTTAACCGGACTTTTGCTTCCATCAAACCAAAGCAGCCTGGACTGATGAAACATTCCCTGTCCGCCCAAGAACGACTTCGTCGGCAGCAGAATTATCTATGCCTATACTGTGGAGAAGCTGGTCACTATATCTCCTCTTGTCCTGCAAAGCTGCGCAAGTTCCTGGCCACCTCTTCTTCCAACCATGCACCTTCCACTGCTAGTGCCACTCACCTGGCCATACCCATCTCGTTCCAATTGCCGGAAAGAACTATACCAGTGACTGCGATAATCGACTCAGGGGCATGCAGTTGTTTTATCGATTTAGACTTTGCAGCCCAACAACGCATCCCTCTTCAGCCCAAGGCCCAGGGACTCTCCATCTTCCTGGCAGACGGGTCCCGCATCAAGTCTGGAGTAGTGACCCAGGAAACCCCTCCTTTGCCTGTAATCACCCCTATGGATCATAAGGAACTTTTAAGCCTGGATGCCATTTCTTCTCCTTTGTTTCCAGTCATTCTTGGCCTACCCTGGCTTCAGGCACACAATCCCCAGATCGATTGGGGAACCGGAAGTGTTAAGTTCCAGTCACCTTACTGCCTGCACCATTGCGTGCCATCATGTCCCAGCACCTGTGGTCCTTTGCTATGCCTGGAACCAGATCCTGAAATATGCTCTTCTGTGCCCAAACAATACCATGAGTTCTTGGACGTTTTCAGTAAATGTGGGGCCGAAGTTCTTCCACCTCATCGTCCATACGATTGTCCAATCGAGCTTCTTCCCAGGGCTGAGATCCCTTTCGGACGTATCTTCCCCTTATCTAAACGGGAACTAGGGGTACTGAAGGAATACGTTGATGAGAATCTTAAGAGAGGATTCATCTGCCCTTCCACCTCTCCAGCAGGAGCAGGAATCTTTTTTGTAGAAAAGAAGGACCACTCTCTCCGACCCTGTGTGGACTATCGGGAGCTGAATAAGATCACGGTTAAAAACCGATACCCTTTGCCCCTGGTACCTGAACTCTTTCAAAGACTTAGAAATTCCTCTGTGTTTACCAAATTAGACCTGCGGGGGGCTTACAACGTGCAGGGGATGAGTGGAAGACTGCTTTTCGTACTAGGTTCGGCCATTACGAATATTTAGTAATGCTTTTTGGGTTATGTAACGCCCCTGCCACATTTCAGCACCTGATTAATGATGTTTTCAGAGACTGTCTGGACATTTATGTAGTTATCTATCTAGACGATATTTTGATTTTTTCTTCTTCTCTTGAGCAGCATCGAGAACATGTCAAGAATGTACTCTGTCGCCTTTGTCAACATGGACTATACGCAAAACAGAAAAATGCGAGTTTGAGCGACAGAGTATCTAGTTCCTTGGCCTCGTGATATCAACAGAGAGATTCAAGATGGATCCTCAGAAAGTTTCAGCCTTTGGCCTGCACCTTCAGACAAGAAAGGGGTGCAGTGCTTTGTTGGCTTTGCAAACTTTTACCGGAGATTCATCAAGGGCTTTTCTGCTATTATCTCCCCAATTATGCAGCTGACCAAGCAAAATGCCCGGTTCCATTGGACTCCCGAGGCACAGGCCGCCTTCACAAGCTTAAAAGGACTTTTCACATCGGCCCCTATTCTGAGTCATCCTGATCCCGCGGTTCCTTATCTGCTTGAAGTAGATGCCTCAGAGACTGCAGTTGGAGCTGTCATCTCCGAACGCCAGGGTCTCAAGGACTTGATGCACCCCATAGCTTTCTTCTCCCGGAAGCTCACCCCATCTGAAAAGAACTATGACGTTGGGGACAGGGAGCTACTGGCCATTAAATCGGCCCTTGAGACGTGGAGTGGTATTTGTTGGAAGGAGCAGCGCACCCTATACCCATTTATAGAGATCACAAGAACTTAGAGTATTTGAGAGCTGCCAAACGTCTGAGACCCCGCCAGGCACGATGGGCATTATTTTTCTCTAGGTTCTCATTTCACATAATTTACCGGCCTGGCTCCAAGAACACCAAACCGGACGCTCTTTCCCGCATGTTTGATGATCCGAAGGAAGTACCAGCTCCAGACACCATTCTATCGGAAGGTAACTTTTTACTTTTGCAAACTGATCTCATGTCCGGCTTGAAGCAAGCCTCTGCAGGTGTGTCTGGCCCTCCTGGAGTTACTCTGCTACCCAAGGATGGACTACTGTGGAAAAACAACAAGATCTTTGTGCCTGAGGAGGTCCGAGTCACAGTGCTGAATTTGTGTCATGATCATCCTCTGGCAGGCCATTTTGGAATGCATAAGACTCTGGAGCTAGTCCAACGTACATTTTGGTGGCCAGATCTTGAGAAGAACTGCAGGGAATAGATAAGTTCTTGTGTTACCTGCAAGACCACTAGAAGCAAGGCCTGGGGTCTGCTCAGACCCTTACCAGTCCCCGACCGTCCTTGGAAAATGATTGCCATGGATTTCGTAGTGGAACTTCCCCCATCAGAAGGTTACTCAGCCATTTTTGTCGTGGTTGACCGTTTATCCAAGATGGCCCACTTTGTTCCACTAAAGAGCACACCTTCTGCCATGGAAACTGCCCAAGTCTTCATTAGAGAGATAGTAAGGCTACACGGGGTTCCTGCGGACATTGTTTCAGACAGAGGGGTGTAGTTCACCTCTCACTTCTGGAGGGCTTTGTGCAGGGCTCTGAAGATTGAACTGTCCATGTCCTCGTCCTATCACCCTCAGACCAATGGGCAAACTGAGAGGACGAATCAAACGCTCGAACAATATCTCCGATGCTTCACCTTCTTTGTTCAGGATGACTGGGTATCATTACTACCCCTGGCAGAATTTGCCTTTAATAATGCTAATCATTCGGCTACAGGTCAGTCTCCATTCTTTGCCAATTACGGGTACCATCCAACCTTTCTACCTGATCTCATCCCGGATTCAACAGTCCCGGCGGTCCAGAGTACTGTTGATTTCCTGACTCGTAATAGCAAGATATTACAGGAAGCCATGACCAGGGCACAAGCAACCAATAAGAGGATGTTTGACAGGAAGAGGAGAGGGGAATTATGTCTGCAACAGGGCGATCAAGCATGGTTATCCACCACCAATCTTAAGATGGCCTGCCCCGCAAGGAAATTGGCACCCAAATTCATTGGTCCTTTCCCAGTAAAACGGAAATTAAATGACGTTTCCTATGAACTTGCCTTACCGGAGTCCTTGAAAATCCACCCGGTATTCCATGTTTCACTATTAAAACCTACAGTGCCTGATCCTTTTCCAGACAGGAGATCAAGACCACCTGAACCTGTGATCATTGACGGAGATGAGGAGTTTGAAGTAGAGGCCGTCTTAGACTGCCGAAGAAGAAGGAATCAGCTACAATTCTTTATCAAATGGAAGGGTTACGGTCTGGAAGAAAATTCCTGGGAACCCCAATGGAACATTCACGCTCAAGAATTAATCCAGGCCCTTTTCCGTAATCACCCCCAGAAAAGAGTTCTTTTTGGCACCCGGAGGTTGCCCTTAAGGGGGGGCACTGTCAGGGACGTACTGTCCGTTCCAGAAGGCGTGCGCCTATGCGCATGCGTGAGTCATGGACCTCGTGCGCGAGTGTGCGCATGCGCGCACGTTAGACGAGCTTTGGCGCCCAATAGTCCATAAAAGATGCTCAATGGCTCTGCCCCTTAAGGTTTGATCTGCTTCTGTTCCCTGTGTTCCTGATTGTACCAGTACTATGTTCCTGTGTTTAACCCGGCTTCCTGACCCTGCTTATGTCTCCAATCCTGACTTCGGCTTGTTTGACCCTGCTCTGTTACCTGTCTGATTGCCTGTTGCCAAGACCCAGCCTGGACTCTAACTATTCTCTGCCTGCCGTTTCTGCTGTATTCCCTGATGTGTATGACCCGGCTCATCTGACTCCGCTTCTGTCTGCTGATCTGCATCTGCTACTCTGCAAACCTGCATCCGCTGACCTGCATCCGCTACTCTGCAAACCTGCATCCGCTGACCTGCATCCACTCTGCTGCTAACCTGCATCTGCTGATCTGCAACCACCACTCCAGCTTCCACGCAAGGAGACCACTTCAAGCAGTAAGGACTCAAGCACCTTTACCTCACTGTGCTCTTACCGCCACTGTTCCCACTCCAGTGGTCTCCGAGCCAGGGTGGTACAGGAGGTCTCCCTCCACACGTCAGGCTCACATCCCAGGTACATTACAGTGTAGTGCGTCCTCTGCACAGTGTGCACCTAAAGCTACCTGAAGAAAATTAGTGGTGTTCTTCTGATCCTATTAGTACAGTACCGCAGGCAGCTGCAGTATTTACAAGTTAGTGTAGTGCATCCTCCGCACAGTGTGCACCTAAAGCTACCCGAAGAAATTTAGTGGTGTTCTTCTGATCCTTTTAGTACAGTACCGCAGGCAGCTGCAGCATTTACAATTTAGTGTAGTGCGTCCCCTGCACAGTGTGCACCTAAAGCTACCTGAAGAAAATTAGTGGTGTTCATCTGATCCTATTAGTACAGTACCGCAGGCAGCTGCAGTATTTACAAGTTAGTGTAGTGCGTCCTCCGCACAGTGTGCACCTAAATCTACCCGAAGAAATTTAGTGATGTTCTTCTGATCCTTTTAGTACAGTACCGCAGGCAGCTGCAGCATTTACAATTTAGTGTAGTGCGTCCCCTGCACAGTGTGCACCTAAAGCTACCTGAAGAAAATTAGTGGTGTTCTTCTGATCCTATTAATACCACAGGCAGGCAGCTACAGTATTACAGTTAGTGTAGTGCGTCCTCTGCACAGTGTGCACCTAAAGCTACCTGGAGACAATTGCTGTTGTTCTGCTCCTAATAATACCACAGGCAGGCAGCTACAATATTTACAGTTAGTGCACTGTGTCCTCTGCACAGTGTGCACCTAAAGCTACCTGAAGAAAATTAGTGGTGTTCTTCTGATCCTATTAATACCACAGGCAGGCAGCTACCGTATTTACAGTTAGTGTAGTGCGTCCTCTGCACAGTGAGCACCTAAAGCTACCTGGAGACAATTGCTGTTGTTCTGCTCCTATTAATACCACAGGCAGGCAGCTACAGTATTTACAGTTAGTGTACTGTGTCCTCTGCACAGTGTGCACCTAAAGCTACCTGAATAAAATTGGTGGTGTTCTTCTGATCCTATATTAATACCACAGGCAGGCAGCTACAGTATTTACAGTTAGTGTACTGTGTCCTATGCACAGTGTGCACCTAAAGCTACCTGAATAAAATTGGTGGTGTTCTCCTGATCCTATTAATACCACAGGCAGGCAGCTACAGTAATGCCCCGTACACACAGTCGGACATTGATCGGACATTCCGACAACAAAATCTTAGGATTTTTTTCCGACAGATGTTGGCTCAAACTTGTCTTGCATACACATGGTCACACACAGTTGTCGGAAAATCCGATCATTCTGAACGCGGTGACGTAAAACACGTACGTCGGGACCATAAACGGGGCAGTAGCCAATAGCTTTCATCTCTTTATTTATTCTGAGCATGCATGGCACTTTGTGCGTCGGATTTGTGTACACACGATCAAAATTTCCGACAACGGATTTTGTTGTGAGAAAATTTTATAGCCTGCTCTCAAACTTTGTGTGTCTGAAAATCCGATGGAAAATGTGTGATGGAACCCACACACGGTCGGAATTTCCGACAACAAGGTCCTATCAAACATTTTCCGTCGGAAAATCCGACCGTGTGTACGGGGCATTAGTGTACTGTGTCCTTTGCACAGTGTGCACCTAAAGCTACCTGAAGAAAACTAGTGGTGTTCTTCTGATCCTATTAATACCACAGGCAGGCAGCTACAGCATTTACAGTTATTGTAGTGCATCCTCTGCACAGTGTGCACCTAAAGCTACCTAGAGACAAATGCTGTTGTTCTGTTCTTATTAATACCACAGGCAGGCAGCTGTGGTATTTACAGTTAGTGCACTGTGTCCTCTGCACAGTGTGCACCTAAAGCTACCTGAAGAAAATTAGTGGTGTTCTTCTGATCCTATTAATACCACAGGCAGGCAGCTACAGTATTTACAGTTAGTGTAGTGCGTCCTCTACACAGTGTGCACCTAACGCTACCTGGAGACAATTGCTGTTGTTCTGTTCCTATTAATACCACAGGCAGGCAGCTACAGTATTTACAGTTAGTGTACTGCATCCTCTGCACAGTGTGCACCTAAAGCTACCTGGAGACAATTGCTGTTGTTCTGCTCCTATTAATACCACAGGCAGGCAGCTATGGTATTTACAGTTAGTGCACTGTGTCCTCTGCACAGTGTGCACCTAAAGCTACCTGAAGAAAATTAGTGGTGTTCTTCTGATCCTATTAATACCACAGGCAGGCAGCTACAGTATTTACAGTTAGTGTAGTGCGTCCTCTACACAGTGTGCACCTAACGCTACCTGGAGACAATTGCTGTTGTTCTGCTCCTATTAATACCACAGGCAGGCAGCTACAGTATTTACAGTTAGTGTACTGCGTCCTCTGCACAGTGTGCACCTAAAGCTACCTGGAGACAATTGCTGTTGTTCTGCTCCTATTAATACCACAGGCAGGCAGCTACAGTATTTATAGTTAGTGTACTGTGTCCTCTGCACAGTGTGCACCTAAAGCTACCTGAAGAAAATTAGTGGCGTTCTTCTGATTCTATTAATACCACAGGCAGGCAGCTACAGCATTTACAGTTAGTGTAGTGCGGCGTCCTCTGCACAGTGTGCACCTAAAGCTACCTGGAGACAATTGCTGTTGTTCTGCTCCTATTAATACCACAGGCAGGCAGCTACAGTATTTACAGTTAGTGTACTGCGTCCTCTGCACAGTGTGCAGCTAAAGCTACCTGGAGACAATTGCTGTTGTTCTGCTCCTATTAATACCACAGGCAGGCAGCTACAGTATTTATAGTTAGTGTACTGTGTCCTCTGCACAGTGTGCACCTAAAGCTACCTGAAGAAAATTTGTGGTGTTCTTCTGATCCTATTAATACCACAGGTAGGCAGCTACAGCATTTACAGTTAGTGTAGTGCGTCCTCTGCACAGTGTGCACCTAAAGCTACTTGGAGACAATTGCTGTTGTTCTGCTCATATTAATACCATAGGCAGGCAGCTACAGCATTTACAGTAATGCCGCGTACACACGGTCGGACTTTCCGGCATACTTGGTCTGGCGGACCAGAGTGTACCGGACAATCCGCCCGTGTGTAGGCGCCGGTGGACTTTTCCGGCGGACTTTTTCCCAAAAGCCCGCCGGACCTAGATTTGAAACATGTTTTAAATCTTTCCGTCGGAGTCAGTTTCGGGCGGAAAGTCCGCTCGTCTGTGTGCTGGTCCGACGGAAAGCCCGCTCGTGTGTATGCTGGTCCAACGGACCAGATACGACGCGAGGGCAGGGTATTGCATCTCACGCTCGCTGCAATAGGAAAAACAAATTTTCCTATTGCGGCGAGCGCGGGGCATACCAGGCCCTTAGGTCTGGTATGGATTATAAAGGGAACCCCCCTATGCCGAAAAAACGGCTTGGGGTCCCCCCTAAAATCCATACCAGACCCCGATCCGAGCACGCAGCCTGGCCGGTCAGGAAAGGGGGTGGGGACGAGCTAGCGCCCCCCCTCCTGAACCGTACCAGGCCGCATGCCCTCAACATGGGGGGTGGGTGCTTTGGGGGAGGGGGGCGCCCTGCGGGGCCCCCCCTCCCCCAAAGCACCTTGTCCCCATGTTGATGAGGACAAGGGCCTCTTCCTGACAACCCTGGCCGTTGGTTGTCGGGGTCTGCGGGCGGGGGGCTTATCGGAATCCGGGAGCCCCCTATAATAAGAGGGCCCCCAGATCCCGGCCCCCCACCCTATGTGAATGAGTATGGGGTCTTCTTCCGGCTTCGGGGGTCCCTCCGGTTCATCTTCTCCCAGCGTCCTGTTGGTTCTTTCTTTGCTCTCTTCTCCCGGTGTTCCAGTTCTTCGGCCGGCTCCTCCGCTGTCTTCGGGTAGCTCTCTTGCCAGCAGAGGTCCGGACTTCTGGGCTTCTTGTCTTCTGGTCTTCTGGGCTTCTTGTCTTCTCTTCTCTTCTCCAGATGTTGACACGACACTCTCTCCGGCTGGACTGCTCTCTGAGGGCTGCGTTGTGACTTATATAGGCGGAGACCCCGCCCCCTTTTGATGTCACAGTCCCTGGGCATGCAGGGACTGTGACGTTTTAGGGGGCGTGGTCACTGGGTGATGTTGACTACGCCCCCTAAAACGTCACAGAGAGCGTCGTGTCGAAGATGGCCAAAAAGTTAGAGGGGTTTTTAAACTAGGCGATAGGGGGGGAGGATCCAGAGACAGTGATAGCCAGCGCAGAAGTTATTCCAGAGGGTAGTATTGGGGGCATTAGTGGTAGGTTAACCAAAGCACAAAAACACAAGGTGAGTATAGTAGCAAGTCCTAGTTACAATCTTGAAACACCCAATACGAGGACAATATGCGACCGGTCTAAACTATGTGGCATGTTCACTAATGCCAGGAGCATGGTGGACAAGATGGGTGAACTAGAGATACTGTTGTACAAGGAGGATTTGGATTTTGTGGGAATTTCAGAGACCTGGTTCAACAGCTCTCATGATTGGCTGGCAAACATTCAAGGGTATACCCTATACCGCAAGGATAGAGAGGGTAAAAAAGGGGGAGGGGTATGCCTATATATCAAGAATAATGTACAAGTGAATGTGAGAGATGACATCACTGAGGGGGCTAGGGAGGAGGTGGAATCTTTATGGGTAGAGCTCCAAAGGGATGAAGCTAAGGGGAAAATAATACTGGGAGTATGCTATAGGCCCCCTAACCTGAGGGAGGAAGTGGAGACAGATCTCCTATCACAAATTGGATTAGCAGCAAGGATGGGAAGTGTTATCATAATGGGGGATTTTGATTATCCAGACATAGACTGGGCGGAGGGAACCGCGCATTCATTTAAGGCTCGCCAGTTCCTTAGTGTCTTGCAGGACAATTTTATGGGTCAGATGGTAGACGCACCAACTAGAAATAAAACATTACTAGATCTACTGATTACCAACAATACAGACCTGATAACAGATGTGGAAATACGGGGCAATTTAGGTAACAGCGATCACAGGTCAATTAGTTTCAGTATAAATCACACAAATAGGAAACATGAAGGGAACACAAAGACACTGAATTTCAAAAGAGCCAACTTCCCTAAACTACAAACCTTGCTAAAAGGCATAAATTGGGATAAAATATTAGGAACAAAGAATACGGAGGAGAGATGGGTTTGCTTTAAGAGCATATTAAATAAGGGCATTAGCCAATGTATCCCATTGGGTAATAAATTTAAAAGAGCGAACAAACATCCTGGATGGCTTAACTCCAATGTAAAAATGCATATAAAAGCAAAGGAGAAGGCCTTCAAAAAATACAAGGTTGAGGGATCATCCTCAGCATTCAGAATTTATAAAGAATGCAATAAGAAATGTAAGGGTGCAATTAGGATGGCTAAGATAGAACATGAAAGACACATAGCGGAGGAGAGCAAAAAAAATCCCAAGAAATTCTTTAAGTATGTAAACAGTAAAAAAGGGAGGACAGACCATATTGGCCCCATAAAGAATGAGGAAGGTCATCTGGTTACAAAGGATGGGGAGATGGCAAAGGTATTGAATTTATTCTTCTCCTCAGTCTTCACGAGTGAATCGGGGGGCTTCAGTAACCAAAACTGCAGTGTTTATCCTCATGACACAACACAGGAAGCACCTACATGGTTAACAGAGGACGGAATTAAAATTAGACTTGAGAAACTTAACATTAATAAATCACCGGGACCAGATGGCTTGCATCCGAGGGTACTTAGGGAACTCAGTCAGGTGATTGCCAGACCGTTGTTCCTAATTTTTACAGACAGTCTATTGACTGGAATGGTACCAGCTGATTGGAGAAAAGCCAATGTAGCACCAATATTTAAAAAGGGCCCAAAAAACATCCCTGGCAATTACAGACCAGTTAGCCTAACATCAATAGTATGTAAACTCTTGGAGGGGATGATAAGGGACTATATACAAGATTTTAGTAATAAGAATGATATCATTAGCAGTAATCAGCATGGATTCATGAAGAATCGTTCTTGCCAAACCAATCTATTAACCTTCTATGAGGAGGTGAGTTGCCATCTAGATAATGGAAGGCCCGTAGACGTGGTGTATCTGGATTTTGCAAAAGCATTTGACACAGTTCCCCATAAACGTTTACTGTATAAAATAAGGTGCGTTGGCATGGACCATAGGGTGAGTACATGGATTGAAAACTGCCGGAAAGACGGGCGGACTTAGCCCGCCGCAATAGTCCGGGCGTGTGTAGGCAAGTCCGTCCGTTTTAAAGTCCGGCGCACCTGGTGGACAAAGTCCGTCAAAAAGTGTGCCGGACCAAGTAGGACAAAAAGTCCGACCGTGTGTACGCGGCATTAGTGTACTGTGTCCTTTGCACAGTGTGCACCTAAAGCTATCTGAATAAAATTGGTGGTGTTCTGATCCTATATTAATACCACAGGCAGGCAGCTACAGTATTTACAGTTAGTGTACTGTGTCCTCTGCACAGTGTTCACCTAAAGCTACCTGAATAAAATTAGTGGTGTTGTTCTGCTCCTATTAATACCACAGGCAGGCAGCTACAGTATTTACAGTTAGGGTACTGTGTCCTCTGGACAGTGTGCACCTAAAGCTACCTGAAGAAAATTAGTGGTGTTCTTCTGATCCTATTAATACCACAGGCAGGCAGCTACAGCATTTACAGTTAGTGTAGTGTGTCCTCTGCACAGTGTGCACCTAAAGCTACCTGGAGACAATTGCTGTTGTTCTGATCCTATTAATACCACAGGCTGGCAGCTACAGTATTTACAGTTAGTGTACTGTGTCCTCTGCACATTGTGCACCTAAAGCTACCTGAATAAAATTGGTGGTGTTCTTCTGATCCTATATTAATACCACAGGCAGGCAGCTGCAGTATTTACAGTTAGTGTACTGCGTCCTCTGCACAGTGTGCACCTAAAGCTACCTGAAGAAAATTAGTGGTGTTCTTCTGATCCTATTAATACCACAGGCAGGCAGCTACAGCATTTACACTTAGTGTAGTGCATCCTCTGCACAGTGTGCACCTAAAGCTACCTGGAGACAAATGCTGTTGTTCTGCTCTTATTAATACCACAGGCAGGCAGCTACGGTATTTACAGCTAGTGCACTGTGTCCTCTGCACAATGTGCACCTAAAGCTACCTGAAGAAAATTAGTGGTGTTCTTCTGATCCTATTAATACCACAGGCAGGCAGCGACAGTATTTACAGTTAGTGTAGTGCGTTCTCTGCACAGTGTGCACCTAAAGCTACCTGGAGACAATTGCTGTTGTTCTGCACTTATTAATACCACAGGCAGGCAGCTACAGTATTTACAGTTAGTGCACTGTGTCCTCTGCACAGTGTGCACCTAAAGCTACCTGAAGAAAATTAGTGGTGTTCTTCTGATCCTATTAATACCACAGGCAGGCAGCTACAGTATTTACAGTTAGTGTAGTGTGTTCTCTGCACAGTGTGCACCTAAAGCTACCTGGAGACAATTGCTGTTGTTCTGCACTTATTAATACCACAGGCAGGCAGCTACAGTATTTACAGTTAGTGCACTGTGTCCTCTGCACAGTGTGCACCTAAAGCTACCTGAAGAAAATTAGTGGTGTTCTTCTGATCCTATTAATACCACAGGCAGGCAGCTACAGTATTTACAGTTAGTGTAGTGCGCGCTCTACACAGTGTGCACCTAACACTACCTGGAGACAATTGCTGTTTTTCTGCTCCTATTAATACCACAGGCAGGCAGCTACAGTATTTACAGTTAGTGTACTGTGTTCTCTGCACAGTGTGCACCTAAAGCTACCTGAAGAAAATTAGTGGTGTTCTTCTGATCCTATTAATACCACAGGCAGGCAGCTACAGCATTTACACTTAGTGTAGTGCATCCTCTGCACAGTGTGCACCTAAAGCTACCTGGAGACAAATGCTGTTGTTCTGCTCTTATTAATACCACAGGCAGGCAGCTACGGTATTTACAGTTAGTGCACTGTGTCCTCTGCACAGTGTGAACCTAAAGCTACCTGAAGAAAATTAGTGGTGTTCTTCTGATCCTATTAATACCACAGGCAGGCAGCTACAGTATTTACAGTTAGCGTAGTGCGTTCTCTGCACAGTGTGCACCTAAAGCTACCTGGAGACAATTGCTGTTGTTCTGCTCTTATTAATACCACAGGCAGGCAGCTACAGTATTTACAGTTAGTGCACTGTGTCCTCTGCACAGTGTGCACCTAAAGCTACCTGAAGAAAATTAGTGGTGTTCTTCTGATCCTATTAATACCACAGGCAGGCAGCTACAGTATTTACAGTTAGTGTAGTGCGCCCTCTACACAGTGTGCACCTAACGCTACCTCGAGACAATTGCTGTTTTCCTGCTCCTATTAATACCACAGGCAGGCAGCTACAGTATTTACAGTTAGTGTACTGTGTCCTCTGCACAGTGTGCACCTAAAGCTACCTGAAGAAAATTAGTGGTGTTCTTCTGATCCTATTAATACCGCAGGCAGGCAGCTACAGCATTTACAGTTAGTGTAGTGCGTCCTCTGCACAGTGTGCACCTAAAGCTACCTAGAGACAATTGCTGTTGTTCTGCTCCTATTAATACCACAGGCAGGCAGCTACAGTATTTACAGTTTGTGCACTGTGTCCTCTGTACAGTGTGTACCTTAAGCTACCTGAAGCAAATTAGTGGTGTTCTTCTGATCCTATTAATACCACAGGCAGGCAGCTACAGTATTTACAGTTAGTGTACTGCGTCCTCTGCACAGTGTGCACCTAAAGCTACCTAGAGACAATTGCTGTTGTTCTGCTCCTATTAATACCACAGGCAGGCAGCTACAGTATTTACAGTTAGTGTACTGTGTCCTCTGCACAGTGTGCACCTAAAGCTACCTGAAGAAAATTAGTGGTGTTCTTCTGATCCTATTAATACCACAGGCAGGCAGCTACAGCATTTACAGTTAGTGTAGTGTGTCCTCTGCACAGTGTGCACCTAAAGCTACCTGGAGACAATTGCTGTTGTTCTGATCCTATTAATACCACAGGCTGGCAGCTACAGTATTTACAGTTAGTGTACTGTGTCCTCTGCACAGTGTGCACCTAAAGCTACCTGAATAAAATTGGTGGTGTTCTTCTGATCCTATATTAATATCACAGGCAGGCAGCTACAGTATTTACAGTTAGTGTAGTGCGTTCTCTGCACAGTGTGCACCTAAAGCTACCTGGAGACAATTGCTGTTGTTCTGCACTTATTAATACCACAGGCAGGCAGCTACAGTATTTACAGTTAGTGCACTGTGTCCTCTGCACAGTGTGCACCTAAAGCTACCTGAAGAAAATTAGTGGTGTTCTTCTGATCCTATTAATACCACAGGCAGGCAGCTACAGCATTTACAGTTAGTGTAGTGCATCCTCTGCACAGTGTGCACCTAAAGCTACCTGGAGACAAATGCTGTTGTTCTGCTCTTATTAATACCACAGGCAGGCAGCTACGGTATTTACAGTTAGTGCACTGTGTCCTCTGCACAGTGTGAACCTAAAGCTACCTGAAGAAAATTAGTGGTGTTCTTCTGATCCTATTAATACCACAGGCAGGCAGCTACAGTATTTACAGTTAGTGTAGTGCGCCCTCTACACAGTGTGCACCTAACGCTACCTCGAGACAATTGCTGTTTTTCTGCTCCTATTAATACCACAGGCAGGCAGCTACAGTATTTACAGTTAGTGTACTGTGTCCTCTGCACAGTGTGCACCTAAAGCTACCTGAAGAAAATTAGTGGTGTTCTTCTGATCCTATTAATACCGCAGGCAGGCAGCTACAGCATTTACAGTTAGTGTAGTGCATCCTCTGCACAGTGTGCACCTAAAGCTACCTAGAGACAATTGCTGTTGTTCTGCTCCTATTAATACCACAGGCAGGCAGCTACAGTATTTACAGTTTGTGCACTGTGTCCTCTGTACAGTGTGTACCTTAAGCTACCTGAAGCAAATTAGTGGTGTTCTTCTGATCCTATTAATACCACAAGCAGGCAGCTACAGTATTTACAGTTAGTGTACTGTGTCCTCTGCACAGTGTTCACCTAAAGCTACCTGAATAAAATTGGTGGTGTTGTTCTGCTCCTATTAATACCACAGGCAGGCAGCTACAGTATTTACAGTTAGGGTACTGTGTCCTCTGCAGAGTGTGCACCTAAAGCTACTTGAAGAAAATTAGTGGTGTTCTTCTGCTCTTATTAATACCACATGCAGGCAGCTACAGTATTTACAGTTAGTGCACTGTGTCCTCTGCACAGTGTGCACCTAAAGCTACCTGAATGAATCCTATATTTATACCACAGGCAGGCAGCGACAGTATTTACAGTTAGTGTACTGTGTCCTCTGCACAGTGTGCACCTAAAGCTGCCTGAAGAAAATTGGTGGTGTTCTTCTATTCCTATATTAATACCACAGGCAGGCAGCTACAGTATTTACAGTTAGTGTACTGCGTACTCTGCACAGTGTGCACCTAAAGCTACATGAAGAAAATTGATGTTGTTCTGCTTCTATTAATACCACAGGCAGGCAGCTACAGTATTTACAGTTAGTGTACTGTGTCCTCTGCACAGTGTTCACCTAAAGCTACCTGAATAAAATTGGTGGTGTTGTTCTGCTCCTATTAATACCACAGGCAGGCAGCTACAGTATTTACAGTTAGGGTACTGTGTCCTCTGCAGAGTGTGCACCTAAAGCTACTTGAAGAAAATTAGTGGTGTTCTTCTGATCCTATTAATACCACAGGCAGGCAGCGACAGTATTTACAGTTAGTGTAGTGCGTTCTCTGCACAGTGTGCACCTAAAGCTACCTGGAGACAATTGCTGTTGTTCTGCACTTATTAATACCACAGGCAGGCAGCTACAGTATTTACAGTTAGTGCACTGTGTCCTCTGCACAGTGTGCACCTAAAGCTACCTGAAGAAAATTAGTGGTGTTCTTCTGATCCTATTAATACCACAGGCAGGCAGCTACAGTATTTACAGTTAGTGTAGTGTGTTCTCTGCACAGTGTGCACCTAAAGCTACCTGGAGACAATTGCTGTTGTTCTGCACTTATTAATACCACAGGCAGGCAGCTACAGTATTTACAGTTAGTGCACTGTGTCCTCTGCACAGTGTGCACCTAAAGCTACCTGAAGAAAATTAGTGGTGTTCTTCTGATTCTATTAATACCACAGGCAGGCAGCTACAGTATTTACAGTTAGTGTAGTGCGCCCTCTACACAGTGTGCACCTAACACTACCTGGAGACAATTGCTGTTTTTCTGCTCCTATTAATACCACAGGCAGGCAGCTACAGTATTTACAGTTAGTGTACTGTGTTCTCTGCACAGTGTGCACCTAAAGCTACCTGAAGAAAATTAGTGGTGTTCTTCTGATCCTATTAATACCACAGGCAGGCAGCTACAGCATTTACACTTAGTGTAGTGCATCCTCTGCACAGTGTGCACCTAAAGCTACCTGGAGACAAATGCTGTTGTTCTGCTCTTATTAATACCACAGGCAGGCAGCTACGGTATTTACAGTTAGTGCACTGTGTCCTCTGCACAGTGTGAACCTAAAGCTACCTGAAGAAAATTAGTGGTGTTCTTCTGATCCTATTAATACCACAGGCAGGCAGCTACAGTATTTACAGTTAACGTAGTGCGTTCTCTGCACAGTGTGCACCTAAAGCTACCTGGAGACAATTGCTGTTGTTCTGCTCTTATTAATACCACAGGCAGGCAGCTACAGTATTTACAGTTAGTGCACTGTGTCCTCTGCACAGTGTGCACCTAAAGCTACCTGAAGAAAATTAGTGGTGTTCTTCTGATCCTATTAATACCACAGGCAGGCAGCTACAGTATTTACAGTTAGTGTAGTGCGCCCTCTACACAGTGTGCACCTAACGCTACCTCGAGACAATTGCTGTTTTCCTGCTCCTATTAATACCACAGGCAGGCAGCTACAGTATTTACAGTTAGTGTACTGTGTCCTCTGCACAGTGTGCACCTAAAGCTACCTGAAGAAAATTAGTGGTGTTCTTCTGATCCTATTAATACCGCAGGCAGGCAGCTACAGCATTTACAGTTAGTGTAGTGCGTCCTCTGCACAGTGTGCACCTAAAGCTACCTAGAGACAATTGCTGTTGTTCTGCTCCTATTAATACCACAGGCAGGCAGCTACAGTATTTACAGTTTGTGCACTGTGTCCTCTGTACAGTGTGTACCTTAAGCTACCTGAAGCAAATTAGTGGTGTTCTTCTGATCCTATTAATACCACAGGCAGGCAGCTACAGTATTTACAGTTAGTGTACTGCGTCCTCTGCACAGTGTGCACCTAAAGCTACCTAGAGACAATTGCTGTTGTTCTGCTCCTATTAATACCACAGGCAGGCAGCTACAGTATTTACAGTTATGCCGCGTACACACGGTCGGACTTTTCAGCTACAAAAGTCCGACAGCATGTCCGACATACTTCCGGCATACTTTCGGCGGACTTGCGGCAGACTTTCTAACGAACGGACTTGCCTACACACGACCACACAAAAGTTCGACAGCATAGTACGCGGTGACGTACACCAAGTCCGGCGAGACTATAAAACGGAAGTTCAATAGCCCGTACGACACCCTTTGGGCTCCTTCTGCTAATCTCGTGTTTATCTCGTGTTAGTAGAAGTTTGGTGAGAGACGATTCGCGTTTGTGAGACTCGTATTTTTCAGTTCGTTTTAACTGTTGTTCAGTCTGTGCTTGTGAGGTTTGTATCTGCTTTTCAGTGCGTTTGGTCAGTTGGCATTGAGAAATCTTTGTTTTATTGTCCGCTCGTTCCTGATTTTCAGGTCGCTCTTCACAGGCCTTGCTGTTCTTCAGTGCATTCTGTTTAGTGCGTTCTGACCAGCCGACCGTTTTGTAACCATGTTACCTGTACGTACTCGTCGTCGAGCTCGTGCATTGTATGTGTTTGGTGCTGTAGTTTATTCTTCAGACCAAGACCAGTCCATGAACAGGGCGAGGAGGAGTTCATGGACCAAGAATTGGTTGCTCCAGCGTGACCAGTTCTGTCACATGCCATTGCTCCGTGAGATCCGTGAGAATAATCCTGAGGATTTCAGGAACTTTCTCCGGATGACGGACCCCGTTTTTGACCGTTTGGTGGCTTTGCTGACCCCCTATATCAGCAGGCAGGATACCTGCATGAGGCAAGCCATCACTCCGGAGCAGAGGCTAGTTGCCACGTTGCGGTACTTGGCGACAGGGAGAAGCCTGCAGGACCTCAAGTTCTCGACAGGCATCTCCCCCCAGGCTCTGGGGATCATTATCCCAGAGACCTGTTCTGCCATCATACAGGTCCTGCAGAAGGACTATATTAAGGTAAGATATTTTTCTTTGATTAGCATCACATGTTCTTTTATGTAATCTTTGATAATGTAATGTATTTCTTGCTTCAAACACTACTTACCATCATTGCAATATAGTGTGAATGTCCCCTTTTTATCCTCACACATGCTGCATTTTTTTCCTGTTCTTTTTTGTCATGCATGTATATTTTCCTTCAATAACCTCCCCAACATGCAATGATGGGAACATATCCACCTAGTCTACTCATTTTGAATGTATTTTGTTTGAGTGTATTTAGTGTGCTGCTAATTAGCAATTAGCTTGATTTCCCAACCCCCCACCCCCCACCTAAACTCACTCCAAATAGTGTGCTGCTAATTAGCAATTAGCTTGATTTCCCAACCCCCCACCCCCCACCTAAACTCACTCCAAATAGTGTGCTGCTAATTAGCAATTAGCTTGATTTCCCAACCCCCCACCCCCCACCTAAACTCACTCCAAATAGTGTGCTGCTAATTAGCAATTAGCTTGATTTCCCAACCCCCCAACCCCCACCTAAACTCACTCCAAATAGTGTGCTGCTAATTAGCAATTAGCTTGATTTCCCAACCCCCACCCCCCACCTAAACTCACTCCAAATAGTGTGCTGCTAATTAGCAATTAGCTTGATTTCCCAACCCCCCACCCCCCACCTAAACTCACTCCAAATACTGTGCTGCTAATTAGCAATTAGCTTGATTTCCCAACCCCCCACCCCCCACCTAAACTCACTCCAAATAGTGTGCTGCTAATTAGCAATTAGCTTGATTCCCCCCCCCCCCACCCTCGTAAAAATTGGCTTGAATGTTCTGTGTTGTTGATTTGTATAAAGCAAATATATGTTGCACTTTGCAAAATGCATGTGCACTCTACAAGTGCATTTGTTCCAGTGCTTTAGTAAATGAGCAGAAGCTCTGCTGATTTCCATCATCAAATCATATGCAAGCCACAAAGTGTTTTCATTAATTGCCCTTGCATGTGATTGTGTACTCCTTGCAACATGACTGCCTTTTTACCTTCCCTCATTTACTGTAAGCTGGTTAGCAACTGCACTTGCAGAGTGCGACAACTGCAGTCTTGTAGCCTTTTTAGTCCCTAAATTCCTGCGTGTCCTAAAAGTAATCTTTTTTATGGATTTCACAACCCCCTAAAATGTAATCAATGTTCCATCAGAGGGGGTGAGCAATCTGATAAGTGTGCCTTTCCATATTAGATATTCCAGAAGATTTAAATTATTTAATGTTATACTGATGCTGGGGAATAATGTTTTTAATCGTATAATTTTCTTGCAATGTTAGCTTCCAAATTAATGATTTTGGTTTTCTTGTTTGATTCCCCAGTTTCCTTCAACGCCACAGGAATGGCAGACTGTGGCATCCCATTTTGCCAGCCGTTGGGACTTTCCCAATTGTGGAGGGGCTATAGATGGGAAACATGTCCACATCGTGCCACCACCCCATTCGGGGTCATATTATTTTAATTATAAGGGGTTCCACAGTATTGTTTTAATGGCGGTGGTGTCGGCACACTATGAATTTTTATATGTGGACGTGGGGAAGAACGGCCGGATGTCGGATGGAGGAGTGTTTGCCCAGACGGAGTTCTGCCAGCGTCTCCAGAGTGGTGGCCTGGGATTGCCACCTGATGCGGATAACGTGGAAGGACTCCCCTTTGTCTTCATTGCCGATGAAGCCTTCGCTCTGAGCAAGCACCTCATGAGGCCATTCCCCCAAAGAACCCTCACCCCGGAGAGGAGGGTTTTTAATTACCGGCTGGCCAGAGCTAGAAGAGTGGTTGAGAATGCGTTTGGGATTCTGGCCAGCCGGTTCCGCCTGTTTCAAACATCGATTAATTTGGCGGAATACAAACTTAATTTTATCATTTTATCCTGCTGCATTCTGCACAACTTTTTACAAAAACATTCGCAAAATTATATCGGAACAGTTGGGCCTGAGGCCGTACTTCTAGATGACCACCTTACAGGCCTGGATACTGTCTGTACTGGCTTGGCCCCCCAAAGTGCCCGTCAAGTTAGACAGTAATATGTGAATTATTTTATGGGTAGGGGGGCCATTGCAATGGGCCAGGATATTTAATTTTTTAAAATAAAAAAAAATTTGATGAAATCTGGAATTATATTTATTGCTTGCCTTTCTTTTGGGCTTTCTCCTAAGGTTATGGTCGATCAGTTGTAGTGCCAACTGTATTTTCCTTTTAAATGTCTAAATAAGCTCCATTGCCACTGTAAACAACTTGTTGACAATTATAACCAAACTGATACTGAGCATAGAAATAACAAACCACACATTTATTGAATTCCTATAAGTAGATTTTTTTATTAATCGTTGTTATGCATTCAGTTATGCATTTAGTAAAAAATGTTCCTAGCCAAAAATATAATGATATCTTAAGAATTATGAAAAATATAATTATATATGAAGATTTGTACATAATCCATAAAAAATTTTTTTGGGCTTTTTTAAAATCCTTTTATTTTTATTTTTTTTATTTTTTTTAAAAATCTATTTTTTTATTTTTTTTTTTAAATAAATTTTTTAATTTTTATTTGTGTTTTTATTAAAATCAATTTTTTTATTTTTTTTTTGTTTTTTTTTTAAATCAATTTTTTTTTTTTTTGTTAAAATCAAGTTTTTTTTTTTTTTGATTTTTAAGGTAGTTTCTATAAACAGCCCTCCTTTTTTAAATTTTGTTAAACAGCCATATAAGTAATGCAAAAATAATAAAGAGAAGGCCCAGAATGGGGTCAGCAAAACAGGAAATGAAGGACATGATCGATGTTTTGGGGTTTCAAAAAGGGAATTTAGATTCGACCCAAAACATCAATCATGTCCTTCATTTCCTGCTGCATACGATCCAGCCGATTCCGCATTTGATCGATCTCCCCATTCCAGGCCATTATTTGACCAATTAGCCGTTGGGCACTGTCTGAGGTGAAATATTCAGTTCTTGTACCTAAAGTGGAATGAAAACAAATAATGTGTTTAGAAATATGCACACATACATAGTTTACCTTACCATAATAAAGCTGTTGTCTCAGACACTGACCTGGTGGGGTGCCCATGTCGCATAATTCCTCCACATCCTCGGGGGTGGGGCTGTTGCTTGACTCAAGCACAACCGGATCACCTAAAATAGAGTAGAATAATTACATAAAAGAAAAGGCAGCCATGCATAGATTTCCGTAAGCTGGTGTGTCAGACACTCACCTGGTGGGGTGCCCATGTCGCCCACCTCTCCTTCATCCACATCCTCAGTGGGGCTTGGGCTGATTTCCCAAGTATGTTGTTTGGCTTGGGGTGGACTGTGTTCTTGTTGGCTGAGTGATTTTTCCCCTATGTGAACCAAAAAATTAATCTACTTAGCACACAGATATTTTAGTACATAGTAATTTTTCAACCTTTGTAGTGAAGTGGTGTACAAATGTTCTGTTTGTGTAGAGTTCCTATTTTACCTCAATATTAAAAATTAAAAAGACATATCGGATAGATAGATATCTAGATATCAATATCTCGAAATATAGTTAATAATCTTTTAATCTCTCTCTCTCTCTCTCTATATCTGGAGCAAAATATAAATATCTAAATAAATGTAAAAAAAAAAAAAAACCATAACTTAAATTATTCCAAAAGAATGTTTTACATTTCTATATCTATCTATATCTATCTATATCGATCTATCTATCTACCTATATCTATCTCTCTCTCTCTCTCTCTCTCTCTCTCTCTCTCTCTCTCTCTCTCTCTCTCTCTCTATATATATATATATATATATATATATATATATATATATATATATACATATATATACATACACATATATACATACACATATATATATATATATATATAGATAGATATATAGATATTCCTACATACATATATAGATATGTAACGATGTTTATTAAAAGATCGTTTGAAACGACGAGAAAACAAAAATCGTATAGGAATGAAAAGCACATGGAGCAGTATACAAGGTAATAAACACAAGAGAAAAACACGACAAGTACTTACTTTTTTTAAGCACTTTACGGATCCGTCTGTACTGATCCGGCTCCCTGAGCTTGAGGTCAGACCATCTTTTTCGAATTTGATCCTTGGAGCGCTGGACCCCAAAAGAAGCCTGTAAAGTGTCCACCACCTTCGCCATTATTTTGGCCTTGCGCAAATTTGGCCGGGCGTACGGCCCATACTTCCCATCATAGTCCTTTTTTCGAAAAATGGCCACCATCTCCACCATCTCTTCAAAACTCATATTGGAGGCCTTAAATCTAGGCTTCACAGATCTTGTTGACGTTCCAGCCTCCGGGCTTTTTTCGCTACCTGAGGTAGTTAACATGTCATGTGTCTCCGCCATTATTCACCCCACTACACGCCGTAATTAAAAATGGGCGGAGAACATGAGTTAAAATCGAACGTCAGGGGCAGGCGACGCAGGCGGAGTTTCACACATGCGTAGTGTATAAAGAGGGGCCTTGTGCACGTGTCGTACGTACGTTCTGTGCGTCGAATTAGGGGGCGGAGAACATTAGTTAAAATCGAACGTCAGGGGCGGGCGACGCAGGCGGAGTTTCACACATGCGTAGTGTATAAAGAGGGGCCTTGTGCACGTGTCGTACGTACGTTCTGTGCGTCGAATTAGGGGGCGGAGAACATGAGTTAAAATCGAACGTCAGGGGCGGGCGACGCAGGCGGAGTTTCACACATGCGTAGTGTATAAAGAGGGGCCTTGTGCACGTGTCGTACGTACGTTCTGTGCGTAGGTGATAGTGGACCGGGACGTTACTAAACGAAGGTAATTTAAAATTTTAATTTTTTTGGTTTTTTTATGGTCATGACTTTGTAGCAAGCGGCCTATATGGCTTGATAGATTGATGAGGCCTACATAGGGAGAAGATGATGAGGGGTTAGCAGAAACCTAATAAGTGTTTTTTGTCTTGTGACTTTATCTTTTCCAGATATAATGAATCCCCTATTTAAGGATCCAGAGTTCCTTACAGCTTTCATATCTAAATATCGAGAGATGAGGAATTTGTGGGAGGTGAAACACCCTCAGTATTATGCTAAGCATGTGAGGAAGTCAACGCTGGAGAGACTTCTGTCCTTTGTCCAGGCAACCATCCCGGACGCAACAATGGAGACATTGCTCAAGAAAATTGGGGTCTTGAGGAATATGTATAAGAGGGAGCATAGGAAGATCCAGGAATCAATGAGATCAGGAGCATCAGCAGATGATGTTTATGTACCCAGGCTGTGGTACTACAATCAACTACGTTTTCTTGATGACCAGACTGAAGCCAGGGCATCACTTTCAACCCTTCCCTCCACCCTTCCCTCCACCCTTCCCTCCACCCCAGCAGAGGCTGATGAGGAGCAAGCTGGGTCTTCCATCCTGGATGAACCGGATATGACCATCTGGAGTCAGGTAAATTAGTTTAAACAATATTTACTGTACTAATATTAATGAGGTTAACTGGATGTTATAATTTTCTCCCAGATTTTTGCACTCAAAATTGTGTAGACATATCAATTGACAGGAGTGGCTAAATATGTTTGGCACCTGCTAGAAAAAATTAGGGTGTCTGATTAGACTCTTTTATTAAAGAGATGTATTCACATTGAATTTGCTAGTCATGAGAAGCAAATTGTGTGTCATTGATGAACCCCAAAAATATACTAAAACTATGTCCTTTTTTTATACACAGGATGAGTCCATCCAGGAGGAATGTGTGGAAAGTGGCAGGCAGGAGGAGACCGGGCCCATGGACAGCCTGGAGGAGGCCGGATTCCCCATCATCCTGGAGGAGGCTGGGCCCAGTGTCAGGCAGGAGGTGGCTGGTCCCAGTGAGGTGGCTGGGCCAAGTGAGGTGGCTGGTCCCAGTGAGGTGGCTGGGCCCAGTAGGAGCATGACCCAATCACAAGTGCCTCCCCTCCACCTTCCCAAAAAAAGGGCCAGGAAGGGGGCCGTCACACAGGAGGCATCCCTGCGCCTCATGCAAGAGGCCACACGTTTTTTGAGGAGCCCCCCCGAAGCAGAAGAGGCCTATGGCTGCTACTTAGCCAGCAGGCTTCTTCAAATGGACTGGGAGCAGCGTCTCATTTGCGAGCGCCTATTTGGGGAAACTATCCAGAAGGGGCTGCAGGGCACGCTAACCCGAAACACACAACTACATGAGGCAGCCCCCCCTCCTCCTCCTCCTCCTCCTCCTCCTCCTCCTGCCACAACTGAAACACCACAGCCACAGCCTCCAAAGAAGGCTACAGGGAAGGCTGCAGGGAAGGGTGCAGGGCAGCGTGGAGGGAAGGCTGCAGGGAAGAGAAGAAAGTGATGACCTGGGTTCAGTCTGGTCTGACAGAAGACGCAGGCTGTTGTAGTACCACAGTCTGGGGACATCTATATCATCTGCTGGTGCTGTTGATCTCTGGGATTCTTGGACCAGATTGTGCTCCCTCTTATATGGACTCCTCAAGATCCCAATTTTCTGGTACACAGACTTTTTCCAGCGTTGACTTCCTCTTTATTTTATTTTGACCATGAATAAATGGATCTTTTTTTGAGTTTAGCAAAAGACTTTATGTGTTTTCTTTTAAATCATTGATTTTACACACAATGTTAAATTATCAAGGGACAACAATCTCATTGAGTTTGCAAAAACACACCAAAAATACATTACTAATGTTAATAATGTTCGAGTGGTAAGTCTGGGAAAGAACAAAAATATACATAACCAAAAACGGTGCTTTGGGTTAACTTTATCTTAAAAATAAAAAATAATCACTAGAAAAAAAAAAACTATAATAATGGGTTCTTTGTGGTAACTTTACAAACCTAAAAAATATAAAAAAAATATAAAAAAAAAAAATAAAAAAAAAAAATACAAATGGGTTATTTGTGGTAACTTTACAAACACCAAAAAATGAAAAATAAAAATCTAGAGATAAACATATAAAAAAGTTCAACACCAATCATAAAATAAATATCTGGATAAAAATTACAAGAAAATATGACTCCACACAAAAAAACCAAAAAAAAAAAAGGTAAAAAGTATTATATTAGTATGGAAACATTGTTTTTAAAAAGCATACTATATCATTCATGAGATCAAAGAGAAAAAGAATCCAGAAATCAGTTTGGGAGAACTCTGAATATGAACAGCAAAACACCTTCGTTCTTTATAGCATTCGTAAAGAAGAAATAAAATGCGCTGCATTCAACGATCACAGATTTTGCAGCGTGATGAATGTGCTACCTACAATACGAACACTAGTTTTACTAGACCGAGTGCTTCCGTTTAGTTTTTGCTTATGAGCATGCGTCGTTTTTTTGTCCGTCGGACTAGCATACAGACGAGCGGACTTCGGGGTCCGTCGTAGTTACGAAGTAAAGATTTGAAGCATGTTTCAAATCTAAAGTACGTTGGATTTGAGGCTAAAAAAGTACGTTGAAAGTCCGGAGAAGCCCACACACGATCGGATTACCAGCCAGCTTTAGTCCGTCACCGTCCGTTGGACTTTTGTAGACGAAAAGTACGACCGTGTGTACGCGGCATTAGTGTACTGTGTCCTCTGCACAGTGTGCACCTAAAGCTACCTGAAGAAAATTAGTGGTGTTCTTCTGATCCTATTAATACCACAGGCAGGCAGCTACAGCATTTACAGTTAGTGTAGTGTGTCCTCTGCACAGTGTGCACCTAAAGCTACCTGGAGACAATTGCTGTTGTTCTGATCCTATTAATACCACAGGCTGGCAGCTACAGTATTTACAGTTAGTGTACTGTGTCCTCTGCACAGTGTGCACCTAAAGCTACCTGAATAAAATTGGTGGTGTTCTTCTGATCCTATATTAATATCACAGGCAGGCAGCTACAGTATTTACAGTTAGTGTAGTGCGTTCTCTGCACAGTGTGCACCTAAAGCTACCTGGAGACAATTGCTGTTGTTCTGCACTTATTAATACCACAGGCAGGCAGCTACAGTATTTACAGTTAGTGCACTGTGTCCTCTGCACAGTGTGCACCTAAAGCTACCTGAAGAAAATTAGTGGTGTTCTTCTGATCCTATTAATACCACAGGCAGGCAGCTACAGTATTTACAGTTAGTGTAGTGCGCCCTCTACACAGTGTGCACCTAACGCTACCTGGAGACAATTGCTGTTTTTCTGCTCCTATTAATACCACAGGCAGGCAGCTACAGTATTTACAGTTAGTGTACTGTGTTCTCTGCACAGTGTGCACCTAAAGCTACCTGAAGAAAATTAGTGGTGTTCTTCTGATCCTATTAATACCACAGGCAGGCAGCTACAGCATTTACAGTTAGTGTAGTGCATCCTCTGCACAGTGTGCACCTAAAGCTACCTGGAGACAAATGCTGTTGTTCTGCTCTTATTAATACCACAGGCAGGCAGCTACGGTATTTACAGTTAGTGCACTGTGTCCTCTGCACAGTGTGAACCTAAAGCTACCTGAAGAAAATTAGTGGTGTTCTTCTGATCCTATTAATACCACAGGCAGGCAGCTACAGTATTTACAGTTAGTGTAGTGCGTTCTCTGCACAGTGTGCACCTAAAGCTACCTGGAGACAATTGCTGTTGTTCTGCTCTTATTAATACCACAGGCAGGCAGCTACAGTATTTACAGTTGGTGCACTGTGTCCTCTGCACAGTGTGCACCTAAAGCTACCTGAAGAAAATTAGTGGTGTTCTTCTGATCCTATTAATACCGCAGGCAGGCAGCTACAGCATTTACAGTTAGTGTAGTGCATCCTCTGCACAGTGTGCACCTAAAGCTACCTAGAGACAATTGCTGTTGTTCTGCTCCTATTAATACCACAGGCAGGCAGCTACAGTATTTACAGTTTGTGCACTGTGTCCTCTGTACAGTGTGTACCTTAAGCTACCTGAAGCAAATTAGTGGTGTTCTTCTGATCCTATTAATACCACAAGCAGGCAGCTACAGTATTTACAGTTAGTGTACTGTGTCCTCTGCACAGTGTTCACCTAAAGCTACCTGAATAAAATTGGTGGTGTTGTTCTGCTCCTATTAATACCACAGGCAGGCAGCTACAGTATTTACAGTTAGGGTACTGTGTCCTCTGCAAAGTGTGCACCTAAAGCTACTTGAAGAAAATTAGTGGTGTTCTTCTGATCCTATTAATACCACAGGCAGGCAGCTACAGCATTTACAGTTAGTGTAGTGTGTCCTCTGCACAGTGTGCACCTAAAGCTACCTGGAGACAATTGCTGTTGTTCTGCTCTTATTAATACCACATGCAGGCAGCTACAGTATTTACAGTTAGTGCACTGTGTCCTCTGCACAGTGTGCACCTAAAGCTACCTGAATGAAATTGGTGGTGTTCTTCTGATCCTATATTTATACCACAGGCAGGTAGCTACAGTATTTACAGTTAGTGTACTGTGTCCTCTGCACAGTGTGCACCTAAAGCTGCCTGAAGGAAATTGGTGGTGTTCTTCTATTCCTATATTAATACCACAGGCAGGCAGCTACAGTATTTACAGTTAGTGTACTGCGTACTCTGCACAGTGTGCACCTAAAGCTACCTGAATAAAATTGATGTTGTTCTGCTTCTATTAATACCACAGGCAGGCAGCTACAGTATTTACAGTTAGTGTACTGCGTCCTCTGCACAGTGTGCACCTAAAGCTACCTGAATAAAATTGGTGGTGTTCTGATCCTATCAATACCACAGGCAGGCAGCTACAGTATTTACAGTTAGTGTACTGCGTCCTCTGCACAGTGTGCACTTAAAGCTACCTGAAGACAATTGCTGTTGTTCTGCTCCTATTAATACCACAGGCAGGCAGTTACAGTATTTACAGTTAGTGTGCTGCATCCTCTCCATAGTGTGCACCTAAAGCTACCTGAAGACAATTGCTGGTGTTCTCATACTAATAATACTACAGGCAGGCAGTTGATTCTGCTAGCTGCAGTATCAGTATATATATACATCCCAGCTTTGTGCAGCTACATCTCATTGCAGGCCACTAGTATGTCTGGAAGGCCAACAAGGAGAGGCAGTCACAAGACAATAAAAGAGGGCAAGCAGGCTCTGTGTCTAGAGGCAACAGTGCTGGTCGTGGAGACAGTGCATCCTCATCAGCACGTGGCCGTGGGACACGCTTGTCCTTTTTTTCGGCAGCTGGCCGTGTTGAGCCGCAACATGCATGTCAGACTTTCACGTACCTGACTGACAAACCCAATACAGCAGGGGAAGGCCTCCCTTACGTATCTGGTTCCCGGCCCCTGGTAGTGTAAACAGAAGGCACGGGAGCACAGAATGGTATGAGAGCCTGGCGGGTGACTTGTGTAGTTAAGTCCCAGGATCCTGGTGCAGCTGGACTGGAGGTGCTTGGTAATCTGGAGCACAGTCAGCCGGTGCAGAGCAGGTGCAGAGTAGGCAGGTCGGGTCACAGGTAGAGTTGGCAACAGGCAGTCAGCACAGTACAGAGGAGCAGGCAGGTTCAAAGTCCAGGTCACAGGCAGGGTCGGCAGCAGGCGGTCAGCGTGGTACAAGGGAGCAGGCAGATTCAAGGTCAAAGGCAAGCCAGGGTCAGATGCAGGCAGATAGCAGAGAGGAATCCAAAAGACAAGCCGGGTAACAAGGAGATCAACTTTCAGGCAGGTAACAGGAAGCACAGGACTGGGAGCTGCAGATCGGACAGCACTGAGCAAAGGGTATACCAGCACACTAAATAGGACGGTTGGCACCAAACACCATGCGTGCGCAAGCGCCGATGCACGGGGGCGTACCGGCGCGAATCGGCGCACACCAGATTGCCTGATAGTAATTCTGTTCTGGGATCATCTCTGACAGTGCCCCCCCTTAAGGGCAGCCTCCGGATGCCCATCCGGGCCAGCCTATCAGCATGGGCACTCCAAAAATCCCTTAGAAGTTCTTCAGCATGCAGGTTGCTTTCCGGTTCCCAGGAATTATCTTCTGGTCCATACCCCCTCCACTTGATGAAGTATTGGACTTGGTTATGTCTCTTCCTGCAGTCTAGGATTGCTTCCACCTCAAATTCTTCCTCATTGTTGATGATTACAGATTCAGGCGGGCCGGTATTACGGTCCAAAAAGGAATTGGGAGTAACAGGTTTAAGCAAGGACACGTGGAAGACTGGGTGGACCTTCAATGTATTGGGTAAGTCAAGCTCATAGGTAACATCATTGATTTTCCTCTTAACCGAGAAAGGGCCCATGAATTTGGGACCTAGCTTCCTTGAGGGGCCAGCCATTTTTAAGTTAACGGTAGACAACCAAACCTGATTACCAGGTTCTAACATGAGTTCTCCTCTCTTCTTTCTGTCAAACATACTTTTATTGTATTCTTGAGTTTTAGCCATGGTTTCTCGTAGTAATTTATTGTTGGTGATGAAAAAATTAATTGTTTTGGAGACTGCAGGAATCGCACATTGGGTTAATGAACCAGTCAAGAAGGACGGTTGAAAGCCATAGTTGGCAAAGAATGGCATCTGTTTAATGGCAGAGTGCACAGAGTTGTTGTATGCAAACTCAGCAATAGGCAGAAGAGAGACCCAATCGTCCTGTGAGAAGGCAGAAAAGCAGCAGAGGTACTGTTCTTGTGTCTGATTAGTTCTCTCCCTCTGCCCATTCGACTGGGGATGGTAGGTAGACGAGAACGCCAATACAATCTCAAGCGAACCACAGAGAGCCTTCCAAAACCTGGAAGTAAACTGAACACCTCGATCAGAAGCTATACTTGATGGCACTCCATGCAGTCTCACTATTTCCTTGATGAAGATCTTCGCTGTTTCCAAAGCTGAAGGTGTGCCTTTCATGGGAAGAAAATTAGCCATTTTAGACAGTCTATCCACAATGACAAAGATGGTGGAAAAACCCTCTGCCAGAGGGAGCTCTACGATGAAATCCATCGAAATCATTTTCCAGGGCCTTTCTGGAACAGGTAAAGGTTTTAGTAGGCCCAAGGCCTTCCTTTGGCTATTCTTGTTTCGAGCACAGGTGGTGCATGATTCCACATAGCTCTTGCAATCGTTTGTCAACTGAGGCCACCAAAAAGTACATTGTACCAGCTCTGTTGTTTTCAGAACACCGAAATGCCCGGCCAGCTTATGATCGTGGCAGAGTTCCAGTACTGCCACCCTCAGATTTTCTGGAACCATAATTTTGTCCTTGTGCTGGAACAAGCCATCTTGCATGCTTACATTGACTTCCACAGATGGGGACCAACTCCTGGAGGCTAGTCTTATTTGGGATATGAGATCCCCTTGAAGTAGCAGAAAATTTCTGGCAGGAAGAATGGTCTCTGGAGGCAAGGATTCCCCAGAATCATGGAACATGCGGGATAATGCATCCGGTTTGATGTTCTTGGAGCCAGGCCTGTATGTAATGTGAACTGGAATCTAGAGAAAAACAGGGCCCACCTTGCCTGCCGTGCTCTCAATCTCTTGGCTGTTCTCAAGTACTCCAGGTTTTTGTGGTCGGTGTAGACCAGAATGGGATGTGCAGCACCCTCCAATAGGTATCGCCACTCTTCTAGGGTGGCTTTAATGGCCAAAAGCTCCCAATCTCCCATATCGTAATTTTTCTCTGCAGTGGAAAGCTTCCGTGAGAAAAATGCTACTGGATGGAGGAGAGCTTTAGCACCTTGCCGCTGAGAAAGCACTGCCCCTACTGCGAACTCTGATGCATCCACTTCAAGGACAAACGGTAAGGCAGGATCTGGATGTTTCAGAATGGAGGCGGAGGTAAATAGTTCCTTAAGTTTTTCACCTTAAGGGGACCAACTGAATCGGTTCCCTTGCCTGGTCAGTTCAGTGATGGGGGCAATTATTGTAGAGAACCCCCCTTATGAACTTCCGGTAAAAGTTGGCGAAGCCAATGAAGCGTTGGACTCCTTTCTTATAGGAGGGAGCGGGCCAGTCCAGGATAGCTGCCACTTTTTGAGGATCCATCTTAATGCCATTGACAGAAATGATTAGGCTGAGTAACTGGATGCACTGGAGTTCAAACTCGCATTTTTCCAACTTGGCATAAAGTCCGTGCTGCCTGAGCCGTTTTAATACGTTTCAGACATGCCTGCGATGCTCAATGACTGAAGAGGAAAATATCAGAATGTCGTCTAGGTACACTATAACATATAAGTCCAGAAGGTCACGGAAGATATCCTTGACAAAGTGTTGAAATGCCGCTGGTGCGTTGCACAGACCAAAGGGCATGACGAGATATTCAAAGTGCCCGAACTGGGTACGGAAGGCAGTTTTCCATTCATCCCCCTCTCTAATACGAATTAAATTGTAGGCACCACGGAGATCAAGTTTGGTAAATAGGAGGTGCATGCGCGGGGTTGCTGAGCAGACATGGATGCTTAGAGCTCCACTGTCACGGGACAATAACGGCCTTTTTTCATCGATTCACGGTCGAATACCGCATCTCCACGATAACCGCCTTATTTCTCAACTTGTGCAGCACAATTACATACCATGTTTAATGGGAAAAAGACAAAGCCGAAGCAGCAACCAGGTAAAGAAAATCTGACTAGAAGCGCTTCTAACATGGCGGCTGCGCATTCCTCTCGCACAGCTTTACCTCATAAACTGACACAGAAGGGGAACTCTAGCCCTTCTTCTTCATACTTAATTGACTCTGATCCTGACTTCAGATTAACTCCTATTACATTACAAGATATTCCTAATGGCACTGACCTGTTAAGTCAGTTTGAACGTGTCTTACAAAAAGCCCTCCAAAATACCTCAGATTCAATAACTGAAAAACTTACAAGAGAAATTTGTGAGGTAGGATGCCGCACATCAATACTAGAACACAAAGTGGAGGAAATAAACGATATTACCACAGTTCATGCTGATGAACTAGAAGCCCTTAAAGAAGAAAATTCTACCCCAAACTTACGTTTAGAAGATTTTGAAAATAGAGCAACGAGGGCAAACCTGAGAATCCGTGTTATACCAGAAAATATAGTAGATTTACAATCAACAGTTACAGCGCTCTTCCAGGAATTAGCCCCTTCAATTCCCATTGAACGTTTGGAGATGGATAGACTCCACAGATCTTTAACCCCCAAAAAAGACGACGGCTCCCCCAGAGATATAGTGTTAAAATTACATTATTTCAGAACAAAGGAGCAGCTGATGGAAGCTGCACGTAATAAAGATGCACTGATTTTTCAAGGTTATCGTTATCAAATATTTCAAGATCTTTCACAACAGACTCTCCTCAAACGAAAAGAAATTAAGCCACATCTACAAATACTCCAATACCATCATATCCCCTATCGTTGGAGTTTTCCATTCGCTCTTCGATTCACCCATAAAGGTACCACATTCACCTGCAAGACTACTGACGACCTTATATCTGCAATTCAAGATCTGCGTTTGACAATCCCGGAGAATACATCAGAAGGTTCTAAAAGACGAGCTTCATCAACTTCACCTATTACCCAACAAGAAAATTTTATACAAGTCCTCTCCACCTCTAACAAAAGAGGTTGTTTTGCTTCTCCAACTCCGAATACTGAAGAACAGATGGACTAATAATAACTTCTTGAAGAAATTACATTCACTATTCTTATAATCCTTACTCACTACTTAAATGGTGTTTAGTCATTAGTAATCTCAGTAGAAAAGTCCATACTATCTTTTCTAGGTTGATTACCTTATCCTTATAAATTTACAAATATAGTAATTTATTAAGTTTATATTCATTTTTTCCCTTATATATATATAATGCTTTAACCACTTCAGCCCCGGAAGGATTTACCCCCTTCCTGACCAGAGCACTTTTTACAATTTGGCACTGCGTCGCTTTAACTGCTAATTGCGCGGTCATGCAATGCTGTACCCAAACGAAATTTGCGTCCTTTTCTTCCCACAAATAGAGCTTTATTTTGATGGTATTTGATCACCTCTGCCGCTTTTATTTTTTGCGCTATAAACGGAAAAAAACCGAAACTTTTGAAAAAAAATGATATTTTCTACTTTTTGTTATAAAAAAAATCCATTAAAATCAATTTTTGTCATACATTTAGGCCAAAATGTATTCGGCCACATGTCTTTGGTAAAAAAAATGTCAATAAGCGTATATTTATTGGTTTGCACAAAAGTTATAGCAACTACAAACTAGGGTACATTTTCTGGAATTTACACAGCTTTTAGTTTATGACTGCCTATGTCAATTCATGAGGTGCTAAAATGGCAGGGCAGTACAAAACCCCCACAAATTACCCCATTTTGGAAAGTAGACACCCCAAGGAAATTGCTGAGAAGCATGTTGAACCCATTGAATATTTATTTTTTTTGTCCCAAGTGATTGAATAAAGACAAAAAAAAAAAAAAAAATTACAAAAAGTTGTCACTAAATGATATATTGCTCACACAGTCCATGGGCATATGTGGAATTGCACCCCAAAATACATTTAGCTGCTTCTCCTGAGTACGGGGATACCACATGTGTGGGACTTTTTGGGAGCCTAGCCGCGTACGGGGCCCCGAAAACCAAGCACCGCCTTCAGGTTTTCAATGGGCATAAGTTTTTGATTTTACTCCTCACTACCTATCACAGTTTTGAAGGCCATAAAATGCCCAGATGGCACAAAACCCCCCCAAATGACCCAGTTTTGGAAAGTAGACACCCCAAGCTATTTGCTTAGAGGCATGTTGAGTCCATGGAATATTTTATATTTGGACACAAGTTGCAGGAATGTGACAATTTTTTTTTTTTGCACAAAGTTGTCACTAAATGATATATTGCTCAAACATGCCATGGGCATATGTGGAATTACACCCCAAAATACATTCTGCTGCTTCTCCTGAGTACGGGGATACCACATGTGTGGGACTTTTTGGGAGCCTAGCCGCGTACGGGGCCCCGAAAACAAAGCACCGCCTTCAGGATTTCTAAGGGCATACATTTTTGATTTCACTCCTCACCACCTATCACAGTTTTGAAGGCCATAAAATGCCAAGATGGCACAAAACCCCCCCAAATTACCCCATTTTGGAAAGTAGACACCCCAAGCTATTTGCTGAGAGGCATGTTGAGTCCATGGAATATTTTATATTTGGACACAAGTTGCGGGAATGTGACAAATTTTTTTTTTTTTTTGCACAAAGTTGTCACTAAATGATATATTGCTCAAACATGCCATGGGCATATGTGGAATTACACCCCAAAATACATTCTGCTGCTTCTCCTGAGTACGGGGATACCACATGTGTGGGACTTTTTGGGAGCCTAGCCGCGTACGGGGCCCCGAAAACCAAGCACTGCCTTCAGGATTTCTAAGGGCATACATTTTTGATTTCACTCCTCACTACCTATCACAGTTTTGAAGGCCATAAAATGCCAAGATGGCACAAAACCCCCCCAAATTACCCCATTTTGGAAAGTAGACACCCCAAGCTATTTGCTGAGAGGCATGTTGAGTCCATGGAATATTTTATATTTGGACACAAGTTGCAGGAATGTGACAATTTTTATTTTTTTGCACAAAGTTGTCACTAAATGATATATTGCTCAAACATGCCATGGGCATATGTGGAATTACACCCCAAAATAAATTCTGCTGCTTCTCTTGAGTACGGGGATACCACATGTGTGGGACTTTTTGGGAGCCTAGCCGCGTACGGGGCCCCGAAAACAAAGCACCGCCTTCAGGATTTCTAAGGGCATACATTTTTGATTTCACTCCTCACCACCTATCACAGTTTTGAAGGCCATAAAATGCCAAGATGGCACAAAACCCCCCCAAATTACCCCATTTTGGAAAGTAGACACCCCAAGCTATTTGCTGAGAGGCATGTTGAGTCCATGGAATATTTTATATTTGGACACAAGTTGCGGGAATGTGACAATTTTTTTTTTTTTTTTTTTGCACAAAGTTGTCACTAAATGATATATTGCTCAAACATGCCATGGGCATATGTGGAATTACACCCCAAAATACATTCTGCTGCTTCTCCTGAGTACGGGGATACCACATGTGTGGGACTTTTTGGGAGCCTAGCCGCGTACGGGGCCCCGAAAACCAAGCACTGCCTTCAGGATTTCTAAGGGCATACATTTTTGATTTCACTCCTCACTACCTATCACAGTTTTGAAGGCCATAAAATGCCAAGATGGCACAAAGCCCCCCCAAATGACCCCATTTTGGAAAGTAGACACCCCAAGCTATTTGCTGAGAGGCATGTTGAGTCCATGGAATATTTTATTTTTTGACACAAGTTGCGGGAATGTGACAATTTTTTTTTTTTGCACAAAGTTGTCACTAAATGATATATTGCTCACACAGGCCATGGGCTTATGTGGAATTGCACCCCAAAATACATTCTGCTGATTCTCCTGAGTATGTGCATACCACATGTGTGGGACTTTTTGGGAGCCTAGCCGCGTACGGGGCCCCGAAAACCCAGCACCGCCTTCAGGATTTCTTTTTTTTTTTACAATTTTATTTATTTTAAACATAGGACATACTCAGAGCATACAAAAAAAATACATTACATATTTAAACATAACAATAACCTATAATTATTCTCATACAGCAGAAGATTAATTTTGTATCTGAAGTTACTCTTCCTCCATCAATCTCCTGCCTTCTCTATACTCATGAGCTTGTCCCATTCAATTTTATACTTTTATCTAAATTAACCCCCAAAAAAACAAAAAAACAAAAAAAAACAACAAAAAAAAACAAACAAACAAAAAACACCCCAAAAAGCAAAAAACAAAGAAAGGAACCGAGTACCGGTAACCCTGTATATACTACAATCGATTGGAGAGTCAATCCTTGGAACTACTTTTCCCATACCCTTACCCCCCAAGAAGAAAGGGGGAACCCATAGCCTCCTTTGATATATACTTTAACTATTCAGATTCCCTTCTAGAAGGGCCCTTCCCTCTTCCGAAGCCAGAAAAGCATTCCAGTTAGACCAAGTCTCAGAATATCTCTCTTGTTGGTGCCTTGAGGACAGGACCAAATCCTCTAATTTGCTTATCTCTTTCACTTTCTGTAGCCACATCCCAATCGTCGGTGGAGACGTCGACCTCCATGTCAATGGAACGCAGGCCTTGGCCGCATCTAATAGATGCCGTATCACTGACTTCTTATATGTCTTTTCTGGTATCTGGGACACGTGTAAAAGAAAAAAGTCCGGGTCCTCTGGTATCCTACTGTTAGTGATAATCTGGAGAATATGTCTAATCCCTGCCCAAAAACTCTTTAACTTAGGACAATCCCAAAAAATGTGCAACATCGTACCTCTGTCTTGTTGACATCTCCAGCAACGGTCCGATGAGTCGGGGAAAAACTTCTTCAACCTCTCTGGTGTTCTATATCACCGAGTAAAAATTTTAAAATTTGTCTCCTGCGTCTTCACACAGATGGACGATTCATGTGTAAACCTAAGAATTTGTTGTTTTTGTGTTATACTGAAGCTTTTCCCCAGCTCTAGTTCCCATTCCTGGACACATTTCAAAGGGACAGTTTCGCTTGCTACAGTTAATATCTCATAGTTAGCTGACAGGATATGTGATTTTGCTCCTGTCTCTGAACACAATTTCTCAAACTTATTAAGCGGCCTTTCAAACTGTCTCGGTGCCGGAAGGGTACTCAAAAAGTGAGTGATCTGAAGAGCACTCCAGAATCTTAATCCGAGTAACTCTATCATCTCCATGTCTGTCAACCATTTCCCCCCTTTTATGTAATTATGTGCCTGTGTGCAGCCCGCCTCAACTAGATGTTTAAATGCCCTATCTTCTATCCCTGGGGGAAATAAGGGATTCCCCAATATTGGATATAAGGGGGAGATCTCAGGTCTTACACCAAAATTAGGGAGCATTGCCGCACTAATTTTAATAGTATTTCCTATCAAGGAATGTTTAATAAGCTCTTTAGGGATATGTGCCGAGCACCAGGGAGCCCTTCCTAGTATGATCGATGACTGAGTATGCTCCATCTGAACCCAGAGCTTCAGATCCTTATGTCTATTCCAGTCAACGACCCGACTAAGGTGTATAGCCTGATAATACTTGCGTATGTCGGGGACCGCCAATCCCCCCTGTCTTTTAGGACGAGTTAGTTGGCTACGCTGTAAACGGGGCTGCTTGTATGCCCAAATAAAATCGAAAATTAATTTCTGACATTGTTTAAAGTACATAGATGGAATTTGTATTGGTAGTGCCTGTAAGAGGAAAAGAAATTGAGGGAGAATACTCATCTTGATGATGTTACAACGTCCTATCCAAGAATGCAGACCTAGTTTCCATTTATTCAATAAATTCTTCACTTTTTGAAGCAATGGGGGGAAATTTAACCCAAAAATCTTATCAACATTAGGTGCCAGCTGCGTACCCAAATATGTTAATGCTTTATCTGTCCACTTAAATTTAAAATTTTGCTTAAGATGTTCTATTGAGGTTTGAGGGCAATTCAGGATTTCTAAGGGCGTAAAGTTGTGATTTCACTCCTCACTACCTATCACATTTTTGAAGGCCATAAAATGCCCAGATGGCACAAAACCCCCCCAAATTACCCCATTTTGGAAAGAAGACACCCCAAGCTATTTGCTGAGAGGCATGATGAGTCCATGGAATATTTTATATTTTGACACAAGTTGCGGGAAAGTGACAATTTTTTTTTTTGCACAAAGTTGTCACTAAATGATATATTGCTCAAACATGCCATGGGCAAATGTGGAATTACACCCCAAAATACATTCTGCTGCTTCTCCTGAGTACGGGGATACCACATGAGTGGCACTTTTTGGGAGCCTAGCTTCATACGGGGCCCCGAAATCCAATCACCGCCTTCAGGATTTCTAAGAGCGTTGTAATTTCACATATTCCCATGGCATGTTTGAGCAATATATCATTTAGTGACAACTTTGTGCAAAAAAAAAAAAAAAAAAAAAAATTTGTCTTTTTCCCGCAACTTGTGTCACAATATAAAATATTCCATGGACTCGACATGCCTCTCAGCAAATAGCTTGGGGTGTCTACTTTCCAAAATGGGGTCATTTGGGGGGGGTTTTGAACTGTCCTGGCATTTTATGCACAACATTTAGAAGCTTATGTCACACATCACCCACTCTTCTAACCACTTGAAGACAAAGCCCTTTCTGACACTTTTTGTTTACATGAAAAAATTATTTTTTTTGCAAGAAAATTACTTTGAACCCCCAAACATTATATATTTTTTTAAAGCAAATGCCTTACAGATTAAAATGGTGGGTGTTTAATTTTTTTTTTTCACACAGTATTTGCGCAGCGATTTTTCAAACGCATTTTTTGGGGAAAAAACACACTTTTTAAAATTTTAATGCACTAAAACACACTATATTGCCCAAATGTTTGATGAAATAAAAAAGATGATCTTAGGCCGAGTACATGGATACCAAACATGACATGCTTTAAAATTGCGCACAAACGTGCAGTGGCGACAGACTAAATACATTTTTAAAAGCCTTTAAAAGCCTTTACAGGTTACCACTTTAGATTTACAGAGGAGGTCTACTGATAAAATTACTGCCCTTGATCTGACCTTCGCGGTGATACCTCACATGCATGGTGCAATTGCTGTTTACATTTGACGCCAGACCGACGCTTGCGTTCGCCTTTGCGCAAGAGCAGGGGGGACAGGGGTGCTTTTTTTTTTTTTTTTATTAATTTTTTGATTTTTTATCTTATTTTTAAACTGTTCCTTTCATTTTTATTTTTTTTAATCATTTTTATTGTTATCTCAGTGAATGTAAATATCCCCTATGATAGCAATAGGTAGTGACAGGTACTCTTTTTTGAAAAAATTGGGGTCTATTAGACCCTAGATCTCTCCTCTGCCCTCAAAGCATCTGACCACACCAAGATCGGTGTGATAAAATGCTTTCCCAATTTCCCAATGGCGCTGTTTACATCCGGCGAAATCTAAGTCATGAAATGCTCGTAGCTTCCGGATTCTTAGGCCATAGAGATGTTTGGAGCCATTCTGGTCTCTGATCAGCTCTATGGTCAGCTGGCCGAATCACCGGCTGCATTCTCAGGTTCCCTGTTGGGACAGGAGAGCCAGAGAAAAACATGGAAGACGGTGGGGGGGGCATTTCCTCCCACTGCTTGTAAAAGCAGTCTAGAGGCTAATTAGCCGCTAGGATTGCTTTTACATGAAAGCCGACCGCTGGCTGAAAAGAATGATACCAAGATGATACCTAAACCTGCAGGCATCATTCTGGTATAACCACTCAAAGTCCAGCAACATACCAGTACGTTGCTGGTCCTTGTTGGGCATATATTGTAAACTTTTTTTTCATGCAGCCTGTGGGCTGAACGAAAAAAAAATATTGATCGGTGGGTATGCCCACCATTAGAATACCTCCCTTCATCCACCCACTTCTAATGATGGGCATACATGCACCATTTATATATGCCGAAGCATGGGGGCATCCTCCCGCAAAAGGCAGGAGCAAATTGCTCCTCCACCCACTGCTGCCCCCACGCTTCGGCATATATGCTGAAGTATGTAACTGTGGTGGTGAAATCACCTCCGACAGTGCTGGAGTCACGGCTTTATGTATCGTGGGAGCAAATGCTGTTGCTGTCAAGATAAATAAATCCGCGCTGCAACTGAATGGCGTACCTGCTAAGCAAATGATGGTTAACAAAAAACAAAGTAACATTACAGTATAACAGTAATACTTACCATACCTGCAAAGCAAATACAAAAAAAAAAAACATAGTAAAAAATAAAACATTTAACGCAACCTGTGCCTACCTAAAATATATATATGCCGAAGCATGGGGGCATCCTCCCGCAACAGGCAGGAGCAAATCGCTCCTCCGCCCACTTCTGCCCCCACGCTTCGGCATATATGCTGAAGTATGTAACTGTGGTGGTGAAATCACCTCCGACAGTGCTGGAGTCACGGCTTTATGTATCGTGGGAGCAAATGCTGTTGCTGTCAAGATAAATAAATCCGCGCTGCAACTGAATGGCGTACCTGCTAAGCAAATGATGGTTAACAAAAAACAAAGTAACATTACAGTATAACAGTAATACTTACCATACCTGCAAAGCAAATACAAAAAAAAACATAGTAAAAAATAAAACATTTAACGCAACCTGTGCCTACCTAAAATATATATATGCCGAAGCATGGGGGCATCCTCCTGCAAAAGGCAGGAGCAAATCGCTCCTCCACCCACTTCTGCCCCCACGCTTCGGCATATATGCTGAAGTATGTAACTGTGGTGGTGAAATCACCTCCGACAGCGCTGGAGTCATGGCTTTATGTATCGTGGGAGCAAACGCTGTTGCTGTCAAGATAAATAAATCCGCGCTGCAGCTGAATGGCGCACCTGAAAACAAAAATTTTTTTAAAACACAGTAAACTATAAAAAAATTACATACCTGAAAAGCAAACATGATAAAACATAACAATAAAACATTGCAGAATAGAATACAGTAAAAAAGAGCAGAACAATAGAGAGAAAATAGAGAGAGAGAGAACAATAAAACGACAACTATTTTTGGTTTTTTTATTTTATATATTTTTTGTGTATTTTTTTTTTTTTTACTTTTTTTTTATAACTGTAACTTTTTTATAACTGTAACTTTTAAAACTGTAATGGTTCCAGGTTTGGGTCTCTCAAAATGTGATGGCATCTTGGGAGACCCTGTGGAAGTGTGTCCTAGTCTGTGCAGTGCTGTACCCTACGCTAAAACTCAACTAGTGTATGGTAGCGTTCAAAACATTCACCAATGCAAAGACCAGGATTGCCAGGACAGGAGGGACAATAATACCGGGTGTCACGCCTATATCCGCGCTTTCTGCAGACACGACATTTTCTTTGGGGGGCTCGTTGGGTAGGTGTACTCTGGAGGACATAAGGAAAATGCCTCTCATGCAGCCGGCCTACTGCATTTGGATTGGGAAGGTGAGGTGGAGCACCGTCTGGAAACAGAAGGGCTCTGACGATCTCTTCCTGGAATTTAAGGAAGGATTCAGTCCGTCCTGAAGCTCTGTATAGCACATGAGCGTTCAGCAAAGCCAATTGAAATAAATAAACAGACACTTTTTTGTACCAGCGTCTGGCCTTACGGGCAACTAGGTACGGCGCCAACAACTGGTCGTTGAGGTCCACCCCTCCCATATTAAGGTTGTATTCGTGGACACAGAGGGGTTTCTCCACAACACCAGTCGCCGTAGTAATTTGGGTCGTCGTGTCTGCATGAAGGGAGGTGAGAACGAAAACATTCTTCTTATCCCTCCACTTCATAGCGAGCAAATTATTATACTTCAAGCAGGCTCTCTCCCTCAGCCTAAGACGGGACTCTACAAGCCGCTGGGGAAAGCCCCGGCGATTAGGTCGCACGGTGCCACATGCTCCAATTTGATGATCAAAAAGGTGACTAAAAAGTGGCACGCTCGTATAATAATTGTCCACGTACAAGTGGTACCCCTTTCCGAATAAGGGTGACACCAAGTCCCACACTATCTTGCCAGCGCTTCCTATGTAGTCAGGGCAGTTTGTCGGCTCTACGTGACTATCTTTGCCCTCGTAAACCATAAAACTATATGTATAGCCTGTGGTCCTGTCACAGAGCTTATACATCTTGACCCCGTATCTGGCACGCTTGCTGGGAAGATACTGTTTGAAGGACAAGCAGCCAGAAAACTTAATCAGGGACTCATCAACGCAGACAACTTGATAGGGAGTAAACAAGTCTGCAAAACGTTGGTTGAAGTGGTTTACGAGGGGCCGAATTTTGTAGAGCCGATCGTATGCAGGGTCTCCACGAGGACGACAGAGTTCATTGTCGTTGAAGTGCATGAACCGCAAAATCTGCTCGTATCGTGCCCTGGCCATTGAAGCAGAGAACAAGGGCATATGGTGAATTGGGTCAGTGGACCAATATGACCGCAACTCACTCTTTTTGGTTATGCCCATGTTGAGGGAAAGGCCCAGAAAGATCTTAAATTCGGAGACCGTAATTGGTCTCCAATCTCTGGCAAGGGAGGACTGGGGATTAGCGGCGATGTGTTGACCAGCGTACAAATTGCTTTGGTCCACAATAGATCTATAGAGATCTTCGGTGAAAAACAGTGAATAAAAATCCAGTGGCATAAAGTCAACTGTTTCCACCTGAATTCCGGGTTGGCCAGTGAAAGGGGGAAGTACGGGTGCTGCAGAAGTGGTGGGTACCCAATTCGGATTGGCGAATGCAGCAGGAAGGGCACTATGGGCACGACGGGCCTGTGTTCGTCTTCTTGGTGGCAGCGGGACACTACTAGTGCTTGCCACCTCACCAGCTTGAACTGCACTTATGGGACTCGCCACATCACCACGTGATACTGCAGTGCTGGATATACGACCAGGGTGTACTAGGCCGCTGGTGCTTGCCAGTTCACCAGAAGGAATAGCGGCGCTAGTACTTCTCTGCTCCATACGAGAGCCCTGCGGTTCTTGCACTTCAAGGACAGTAGAAGAAGTTCGGGGTCTGGTACGCCTGACCCTAGCAGGGACCACAACTCCGTCGTCAGAGCTATCTGTCATGGAGCCGCTGTCCTCTACAGGATCGTATTCTAAACCTGAATCTGACAGATGAGTGACTTCCTCTTCACTATCTGTCATGCTCAGAAACGTGTAGGCCTCTTCACTAGTGTACCTTCGATCATTTTGGGCTCTAAATTTAGGGGTACACTAGTGAGACTCACAGGCAAAAAAGCTCCTGACTGTCAGCGACTGATTCAAAGCGCTACCAAAAAACTGTTAGCGATCGCAGGGATCAGGCCTGACTCTGCGAACGCTGCAGTTATGTGTGCTTAGTGTTTTGTGACAGTTATCGATCGATACTGCACTTGGGTGGGCTGGGCTGGGCTGGGCCGAGGGGCAAACCGCAGGTGCTAGCAGGTATCTGGGCTGATCCCGCTAACACTGCGTTTTTTTGGGGGACCCTAAACTGCTGGGGAGTATAGATCTGATCGGATCAGATATTGATCCGTTCAGATACTATAGCACTAAGGGAGGTGTATGCTGCGTGTGTAGGTGTTAGCGGTACTGGTGCTAACCTGACGCTGCCTGGGGCGACGCAGACCTTATCTGATCCTAAAAACTTAACTTCTATCACCGCCGGGCAATTAGGGGGTTAAACCTTTATAAGGTAATAAACGGCGGGTGCCCTAAAACTGTAATAAACTACAAAAAACAAACCAACTAACCAGCGTCACCCGTAACAATTATATGGTGATCACTGGTGAAAGGGTTAACTAGGGGGCAATCAAGGGGTTAAAACCTTTAGTAGGTAGTATATGGGGGTCCCTGTCGCTATAAAACACTGACAGCAAACCTATATACTTACCTCCCTAACTAGCGTCACCTGTGTCACTAATACAGCGATCAGAAAAACGATCGCTTAGTGACACTGGCGACGGGGGGTGATCACGGGGTTAAAACTTTATTAGGGGGGTTAGGGGGGTACCCTGGACCTAAAGGGGGGTACCCTAGACCTAAAGGGGGCTAACCTAACTGCCCTAACACTTGTAACTGACACAAACTGACACCAATGCAATAAATCAGAAAAAAAAAAAAAACTGCTATTGGTGTCAGAGTGACAGGGGGTACAGGGGGGTGATCAGCGGGTGACTGGGGGGTGACAGGGGGGTGACAAGTGTGCCTGCGTGTTCTACTGTAAGTGTAGTGTTGGTGCACTTACTTGGATGTCTTCTCTTTAATTGCGCCGGGACGAAAAGACCGACTCAAGGAGAGATGACATCACTTCCTCCGCTTCTGTTTACATTCACAGAAGCCGAGGAAGCTTGTCATTGGCCAGGAGCGATCGCGAGGGGGGAGTCACGAATGAGTGGCCTCCCCCTCACCTTTGATCGACCCTGACCTCGATCCGACCGCCGCTGGCACCGGGATAAAACTTCTTTTCAGTTATTCTAATAATACCTTAAACCTCACCCTTGACTCATAATATTTAATAAATGTTTGCATAACTTTTGAAGAGGCTACAATTGTCCCGGAAACAATCCACTGCACCTCTTTCTAGATCCTCGAGTTGCCGGATTTATTTGCCGGATATTCTTTGGACGGTTAGTACCCAACGGTTGGTGTTAATATCACCTACCCTTGGATACAGGCTCCACATAGGAGCTACATTTCCTTATAAGTCATAATAATTTCTCTAATTTAATTTAATTATCAGTATCTTAATTTTTTATTTATTATTTTCTATTATTTATTATTTTTCTTTATTTTTTTATTCATTTTCTATTTATTTATTTATTTATTTAATTAATTAATTAATTATAACCTGTTAAGAAGTTTTTAGTATTTCATACATTCGTTTTAAAAATGTCTTTAAATGTATTGTCGCTTAACGCCCAGGGTCTCAATTCACCACAAAAAAGAACAAAAGCTTTCCACTCCTTCTCATCACTTTCTGTTCATGTTATATGCCTGCAGGAAACACACTTCTCAACTTCATCTGCCCCTAAATTTATAAATCGCCAATATGCTCAAGTTTATATGCCCTCAGCCTCAACGAAACAAAGAGGAGTGCTAATATCATTTCATAATACTACCCCCTTCACTCTGCATAAAGAAAAAAAGACCCTGAAGGATGTTATATACTTATTACCGGTCTATTGTTAGATAATGTTGTAACTATTGTTTCATATTACGCTCCTAATAGAAATCCCCTTTCGTTTCTCTGACATCTATTCTCAGTTGTGGAATCACACAAAAAAGGTACCCTTATAATTTGTGGCGATTCCAACCAAGTGATATACCCACTTTTATGCCCCGTACACACGGTCGGATTTTCCGATGGAAAATGTCCGATCGGAGCGTGTTGTCGGACATTCCGACCGTGTGTGGGCTCCATCGGACATTTTCCATCGGATTTTCCGACACACAAAGTTTGAGGGCAGGCTATAAAATTTTCCGACAACAAAATCAGATCGTGTCAATTCCGACCGTGTGTGGCCTGTTCCGACGCACAAAGTGCCACGCATGCTCAGAAGAAATTCCGAGACGGAACAGCTCAGTCTGGTAAACTTAGCGTTCGCAATGGATACAACACTTTCGTCACGGTGCAATGTTAAAAATGGTTTAATACAGCGCACTCTCTTCTTCTTTATAATGTGAGAAGAATGAAGTAGTTTTGCTGCTCATATTCACACACACTTCTCACAAACTTATTTCTTTATTATTTTTCAGGATTCCCTTAATATATTTTGATTTGTCACATCTGACAAAAATATATATATATATTTTTTTAAAAGGCAGATTTTTTTTTTGTTTAAGTTTGTATTTTTTCCAAGGCTGATCTTTGTTTTATTTTATTTTTAGTTTTACTCCAGAATATTTTTGTGTGTGTTTTGTGTGTCAAGTTACCACAACACCATTATTATCTTGTATTATTTAATCTCAAGGAGATTGTTTGGTGTTGGTGTCCCTTGTTAATTTCACATTGTATTTTTGAAATGTACCTGAATCCTCACCAACAAACTGTCCTTTTTGAAGGAAAACACACATAGGCAAGTATAATTGAAACCAAAAATCTTTTATTAAGGGCTCAGAACCAAACAAAGAGGGAAGCAACGCTGGATAAACAGCAGAAATTAGCGAAGCCTTGGACCCCAGGGCAGACATCAATTCTTGAACATCAAAATTGGTGGCCTGAGGAGTCCATATGTAAGGGAGTGCAGTCTGGTCCAGAAGTCCCAGAGATCTGGAAAGCAGCAGATGACATCTATGTCCCCAGGCTGTGGTACCACAAGAGGCTGCATATTTTGCCAGACCAGACTGGATCCAGGGTCATAACTTTCTGGTCTTCCTTCCACGCTTCCTTCCTGGCTGTGGCTCTGCTGTTGGAGATGTGGCAGGAGGAGGAGTAGGACCTGGAGGAGGAGAAGGACTAGTAGGACCTGGAGGAGGAGGAGTAGTAGGACCTGGAGCAGGAGGAGGAGGACCATGTGTGAGGTCACAAATGTGGGTCTCAGATGTTATTTGGGCCCTCAACCCCTTATTAAGAGCTTCCAACATTAATGACTCACACATGAGTTGTTGGCCCTCCTCCATCCGCTGCATTTTACAGGCAATTATGGCAGCAAAGTCCTCCTCCACGGTGTGTGGTGCTCCCAGGGCCTCTGTAGCCTTCTAAAAGAGGCCTATGGCAGCCTCCTCTAGGGTACTCCTCTTCCTGCCACTTTCTCTTTTGCAGGTGTAGGGGAGGGACCTGCATATCAGGCAGCCTGCTCGGCCCGGCCACCTCCTGGCTGAGACTTCCCTGTGTATGAAAAAGGGACATGGTTGTAATGTTTTGCATCATCAATCACAATCATAAATTAGTACTCCAAACTAACATCTATTTAACATCATTGATTGGACAACCTGAAATATTTAGAGGAATGCTATACCTGGCTCAATCTGGGCTCCTCCACATGTTGCTGCCTGGAAGGCCCAGGTTGGGCGTCAGAAGCCTCAGCTGGGGGGGAAGGAAGCGTGGAAGGAAGACTGGAGAGTGATGACCTGGGTTCAGTCTGGCCTGCCAGAAAATGCAGCCTGTCATAGTACCACATCCTGGGGACATAGATGTCATCTGCTGCTCCGGATCTCTGCGAATCCTGGACTTTCTGGCGCTCCCTTACATATGTGCTCCTCAGGCCACCAATTAGGATCTTCAAATATGTGATGTCTGCCGTGGGGATCACCTGCTTCACAATTTCCAACAATGGATCCAGCGCTGCCTTCCTCTTTGTTTGGTTCTTATAATGTGGGTGGCTGATCTCCCACAGACAAGGCAGCTCCCTGAACATGTCAATGAATATTGCCATGAAGTCGGTATCGTTCAAGATATCCATTTTCACTGCAAGACACAACACAAGACAAACCCTAATGTCAGCCAAAACTCTCCTAATCTTGTTACAATATAGGCCTCAATCTAGAAGCAGTATAGGCCCAAGTTTGTCTCTTACCTTCGTTCTTACGATCGGCGCCTCCGATGCTCCTTCCTCCGCTCACAGATCGTACGTAATACGCACGCGTGTTATGCTTTATACACACTGCGCATGCGTGTAACTCCGCCCACCCCTGACGTTCTTTCTAGTCTATTCCCCGCCCCTTTTCGTTCTGCGCAGTGGGGAAGAGCACATGGCGGATACACAGCAGGTGCGTGCTAATTACAGGAATCAGGAGGAGGAGGAAAGCCCGGATCCGGACACGTCCCGATCCAGGAGATTTAAGGCATCAAATATGTCCTTTGGGGAGATGTTGGAGATGGTGGACATCCTGAAGAAGGCTGACTATGATGGGAAGTATGGACCTTACCCCAACCCCAATGTCAGAAAGGCCAAGATCATGGCGAAAGTGGTCAGGAGTCTGCACCGGTCGGACCTCAAATTACGAGAACATGAGCAGTACAGAAAGATCCGGAGAGTGCTGCAAAAAAGTAAGTAGTTGTGCTGTGTTCCTATTCTTTATGTTTATTACGTTCGTGCTGCTCCATGTGCTTTACTTAAAAGTGTACATTTTAAAATGGCAACTTTCATGTTCATGGGCACATTATTCGTTCGTATCAAACATTTTTCTTTCGGCCTATAAAACACCATTGTTTTGGCCATATGCATTTGGCCACATTTTTTACGCCCTACTTGTATGAAACTAATTTTGTTGTGTAGATGGCTTTGTTACTAGAATGAAATGCAAACTAGATTCTGTGTAAGGAGAGGACACTGAGCAGCTGTTTTCACATCTGGACACTGGAGCACTAGTGTGGGACCCCAGAACACCCTTTTTATTAAGGGGGCCACACAGGTGCTCCAGTGTATACTATAGGGGGGTCTCCATCTGTGAAGCTTGTACCAAACAGGTAAAGTATTGCAGCTTGACAAAGGACACTGAAAATGCTACATTTTTGAACTCTGCCAAAATAGACAATTGTACCCCACTTCCAAGCAATGTTTCCTATTTATAGTTCTGCCATCAAATATCTGTGTGCTAAGTATACCATTTTTGTTTTACATAGGGGAGAAAAGACTCGGGGGACACCCCTCATCCGAGGAGACCACAGACCCCCCCATCTCTGGAAGAAGGGGAAATACCCCCAACCCAAGAAGAGCAGGAGGAAGAAGACGTGGTGGAAATTGTCACCACAACAGGTGAGTATCTGCGACCACAGGCTCAGGTAAGAGATGGATGCCGGCATATTTTTGATACCTGTTTTTGTTTGGTTTCTCTCTTTTTATGTGATCGTGATGTTGTGGACCCAGATCCTTTCACATCAGAAAGTGCCCAGATCCTGATCGGGGAGATCATGGGGTGTAATTTACAATTGGAAAACCTCAAGAAAAACATCAATGATGTTATTCAAAAAAATAAAACCGTCATTGATGTTTTGGGGCGAGTTTAAAACCCCTCCAAATCCCTTTGTTTTTTTTGTGCTACAATGTTAAAAATGTTTTAGCGATTTTTCAAAAAGCAAAATTTGGAGGATGCACACAGTGTGCCAACATGTGCTATCTGCCATCACGGGAGATCAATGGACGCGTTTTGGGGGTGCAACCCCTTCCTCAATAATAAAGTAGCTGAGAGGAAGGGGTTTCTCCCCCAAAACACGTCCCTAGATCCCCCGTGATGGCAGCTAGCACATTTTGACATTGGCAAATTTGTGTGCATCTTCCAAATTTGGCTTTTCCTAGGGTGACTTCACCCCATCTGAATGCAATATCAAACACAGTTCCTAAATAATCATGTCTGATATTGCCTTCAAGTTCTACCAAATGTGAACTTTGTAAGTTCAAGATTTGTGTCTTTCTTGTTGGTTTTACACATGCCTGTTTTATCTTAAATGGACATTTCTATTTTTTATACTGCCACCCCAAAAATCGTTATACAACAAACATGTTGGTTTGTTTTAAAAACCTTTTCTAAATGCACATGTGATTGTGCAGGTATTAAAAAGATTGTTAATCAATAATGTGTGGATTATTGTCTCAACGCTACAACACTTTTGTGGTGATGTAATTGCTGCTTTCTGTGAAAATGGGCAAATCCTCTTTGCACTACAAGTGCAGTTTCAGTGCAGTTTCAAGTGCACTTGTAGTGCAAAGTGTCTTTGCCTTTAGTAAATAACACCCAACAGTGCTTTGCATAAGGTTACACAATCACGCCATTTTCAGGACTCCCCACATTTCGGTCAGGGTCAGCTAAAACAAACACAAGCAGTAAATGTCAACAAAGATTAGCTTTTTTTTGTTTTTATTTGATAAAGGCTTCACAAATTTGCTGGCATATTGATGGCCCCCCTACCCGCAAAGAACTCAAGGTATTTTAACCGGACATCACAGGCACTCAGGGAGGGCAAGCCAGGACGGCCACTTTCAAGCGCCGTCAGGGTTGTTTCATTTAGAATTCCGGCCTCAGGCCCAACTGAGCCAGCATAGTTGGCAGAATGTTGGCGTAAAAAGTTATGTAGAACACAGCACGCCACGATTATATGATTAAGTTTATACTCCGCCATATGGATGGGTGTCAGAAATAGGCGGAACCGGCTGGCCAGGATTCCAAATGTGTTCTCCACCACTCTTCTGGCTCTGGCCAGCCGGTAATTAAAAACCCTCTGTTCCGGGGTGAGGGTCCTCATCGGGAATGGCCACATAAGATGGTCCCCTAGCGCAAATGCTTCATCCGCAACGAAGACGAATGGGAGTCCTTCCACTTCTGGAGGTGGTAAGTCAAAGCTGCCATTCTGGAGATGCCTGTAAAACTCCGTCTGAGCGATGACTCCACCATCGGACATCCGGCCATTCTTCCCCACGTCCACATACAGGAAGTCGTAATTAGCCGACACCACCGCCAACATCACAATACTATTGAACCCCTTGTAATTATAATAGTATGACCCCGAGTTGGGTGGTGGGACGATGTAGACGTGTTTCCCATCAATTGCCCCTCCGCAGTTAGGAAAGTCCCACCGCTGGGCAAAGTGGGAGGCCACAGTCTGCCATTCCTGTGGCGTGGAAAGAAACTGTTGAGGAAAACAAAAAAAATTAGTATTTTTGCACATAAACATGGAAAGCAGATTAGACACAAACATTCTTGGCCAACATCCAGATAACATTTATTAAGGGGAATTTTACAACACCAAAGTATAAGGTACACCTATCATATTCCCCCTCCCCCCCTCTCATGGGCCATTTCTAACATTATAGAGGGGGGGGGGATCTTGGACAGGTAACCCTCTTCACTTCATTGAGAGATGAATGCCTAAATAATGGGTATTACTTTGGCCAGCCCCTCCTTAGTTATACTATTGGCAGCCCACTGGACAGGTAAGAAGTGTCATAATACAAAGATATAAATACACACTGTACACATTTGAGCACATTTGGACATTCTGCTATTACCTATCAAGATAATAATAGGATCCAAAAACTTGAAACAGTACCATTTGAAAGTATACAGGCAGGCCCTTGCACTACATGCTTTGGGGAATTCATCCATACATCTGAGCACAAAAGAGGTGGGTATAGTGTGTACGGGTTTGGCAAAGTCAGCAGATAGATGATTGAGGATAGATAGAGAATTGGTATCAGCTGACTTAGCAGTTGGGGGGAGGGAGGGTTAATAAAAATGATTTGGGGACACTACAAAAAAAAGCCTATGGCACTCTGCCAGAATTTAAAGCACAAATCACATTTAAAAACATTTTAGGGGGTGTTTGGGGTAAAGCACTACTATGGAGCTGATAAAATACATTGTTAAGTGACTACATGAGGTGAATACAGGGCCAGGAGAGCATGCTGGGGAGGTTAGTGAAGGTAAATATGCATGAAGGACTAAAAAAATAATTACATAAAAATCCAGCTTGCATGAGGACAAAGGGGACATTCACAGCATATTACAATCATGGTAATTAGGGAATGAGGAAAGAAATACAATATATTATCAATCATTAAATACAATAAAATGTGAGATTAAAGGATAAAAATCTTACCTTCATATAATCCTTCTGCAGGACTTGGATGATGGCAGAACAGGTCTCTGGGATAATGATCCCCAGAGCCTGCGGGGAGATGCCTGTCGAGAACTTCAAGTCCTGCAGGCTTCTCCCTGTTGCCAAGTACCGCAGGGTAGCGACGAGCCTCTGCTCCGGAGTGATGACTTGCCTCATGCAGGTATCCTGCCTGCTGATATAGGGGGTTAGCGAAGCCAACAAATGGTGAAATACGGGGTGCGTCATCCTGAGAAAGTTCCTGAAATAATCAGGATTATTCTCACGGATCTCACGGATCTCACGGAGCAAAGGCTTATGAGAGAACTGGTCAGGCTGAAGCAACCAATTCTTGGTCCATGAACTCCTCCCCACCCTGTTCATGGACTGGACTTGTCTCAAGGTCAGGACCCCAACACCAAGCCCCCGCACAGCATGAACTCTACGAGGAGTACATATACGCAACATGGCTAGAAAACGGTCGGCTGCTCGGAACGAAGTAACAGAACGCACTGAAGAACAGCAAGGCCTGTGAAGAGCAGGGGAGGGCTGGCAGCCTTAGACCTGGGGGGCAAGTCCAGTCAAGTGGCCCATTGAACCACCGAATCAGCACACCATCCATCTACACCACATTCCCTGTACAGAGAGAGGACGGGAGACTGCTCAACATTGCCCCAGAGAGAGAGAGACCGCTTCACACTGCCCCATAGAGAGAGAGACCGCTTCACACTGCCTGCACAGAGAGAGAGACCGCTTCACACTGCCTGCACAGAGAGAGAGACCGCTTCACACTGCCCCATAGAGAGAGAGACCGCTTCACACTGCCTGCACAGAGAGAGAGACCGCTTCACACTGCCTGCACAGAGAGAGAGATCGCTTCACACTGCCTGCACAGAGAGAGAGACTGCTTCACACTGCCTGCACAGAGAGAGAGACCGCTTCACACTGCCTGCACAGAGAGAGAGACCGCTTCACACTGCCCCATGGAGAGAGAGAGACCGCTTCACACTGCCTGCACAGAGAGAGAGACCGCTTCACACTGCCCCATGGAGAGAGAGAGACCGCTTCACACTGCCTGCACAGAGAGAGAGACCGCTTCACACTGCCTACACAGAGAGAGAGACCGCTTCACACTGCCCCATAGAGAGAGCGACCGCTTCACACTGCCTGCACAGAGAGAGAGACCACTTCACACTGCCTGCACAGAGAGAGAGACGGCTTCACACTGCCCCAAAGAGAGAGATAGACCACTTCACACTGCCTGCACAGAGAGAGAGACGGCTTCACACTGCCTGCACAGAGAGAGAGACTGTGCAGTGAGAGAAGCACATGCAGGCGCACGCCGGAGCACCGGCCAGATTAAGGGCATGGTGGGCCTGGTGCTGCAGTGGAGCAGGTTTAGGAGTGGCAGGGATATGAAGTAATGTCATATCCCAGCTCTCCTCTTACTGGCCACCCTCCTGTATTTCCAGGAGCCTGTGCCCAGACTTGGTCACAGCCCCGCATGTGTAATGCTAGGGAAGCCTGGCACTTGATTTACCAAGCTTTCGTAAGAGCCATGTGTCGGTGCGTGTTCTATAGCAGCCAGCAGTGATCGCCAAAAAAATAAATAAAGACATGCTGGTTGTACTGAAGTCAGTTGATCGAATTCTGTACAACCAGTCTACACATAGATAGATTGAAATTTCTGCTGAACCAGCAGAATTTTAATCTGTCTATGGTGGCCTAAGTCCACCAGTCTCTGGGTTTAATAATATCCTCAAATCTTCTAAAAGGGGTGCTCCACTTAGGTGTAGAAATTCACTTTGAACTCTACCTTATTTCCAGAACTCTCTTTAGGGTACTTTCACACTGAAGGCGCTTTACAGGCGTTTAGTGCTTCTATTGTATGGTCTTATGGCTGCACCAGCTTTAATGTGAAGGTGTGCCCCCCAAATATCTTGTTTGTGTATTTTATGGATTCTGATCAAATCCTTTTGGGATAGGAGCACCCTATTCCCTCATTAAGTACCTCTCATTAGTGTCCACTTGTGTCATAGGTGGAGACCTTTAAATTCTCCCATTTAGAAGAGTGTAGCTCTCATGGTTCAGAGAAGCAGGATCTCACAAATCTATGGAAAGTGTAGGACCCACTAATCATGGGGTACTTTGTCGCAGTAAGTGGGCTTAGCACCATATAGCAATATGGTGTGACCAAATCCCCATATTTTTGAAAATGTCTTTTTGAGAATGTTTAGGTGTTTTTAACTAGCCTTGCTGGAGGTGAATGTTTTTTTGCATGTGTGCGCTGTAATATTTTCCTTCTTTTGTATGGTCTTATGGCTGCACCAGCTTTAATGTGAAGGTGTGCCCCCCAAATATCTTGTTTGTGTATTGTATGGATTCTGACCAAATCCTTTTGGGATAGGAGCACCCTATTCCCTCATTAAGTACCTCTAATTAGTGTCCCCTTGTGTCATAGGTGGAGACCTTTAAATTCCCCCATTTAGAAGAGTGTAGCTCTCATGGTTCAGAGAAGCAGGATCTCACAAATCTATGGAAAGTGTAGGACCCACTAATCATGGGGTACTTTGTCTCAGTAAGTGGACTTAGCACCATATAGCAATATGGTGTGACCAAATCCCCATATTTTTGAAAATGTCTTTTTGAGAATGTTTAGGTGTTTTTAACTAGCCTTGCTGGAGGTGAATGTTTTTTTTTGCATGTGTGCGCTGTAATATTTTCCTTCTTTTTAGTGCTAAAAATAGCGCCTGTGAACTGCCTCTCATGCCACCCCAGTGTGAAAGCCCCGAGTGCTCTCACACTGGGGGCGGTGCGCTTGTGGGGCATTCTGAAAAGTCCTGCAAGCGGCATTATTGGGGCGGTTTGGGAGAGGTGCCCTGCCCATTGAAATGAATGCAACACAGGCAGTTTTAACCCTTTCTTCGGCCGCTAGCGGGGGTTAAAACTAAAACAACGGTAAAAGTGCCACTAAAACGAGCAGCGCTTTACCACTACCGCCCACACCACCCCAGTGTGAAAGTACCCTTAGGTATTAGATGTGCAAACAATAAGGCAAGAGCCCATCTAATACCTACAGAGAGTAATGCAAATAAGGTGGAGTTCAAAGTGAACTGTGCAATTACCTACAGGGATTTGCATTTAGGGGGTTAAAACAGGCAGGGATGAAATGTAATATCAACTCATCACTGTCTGTCAAATGACCTGAGCATGGATCACTTTTCAGAGGAGTGGCAGTGCCTGCTGCAAGTGAAAACAAGCATTTGGGCTCACACTGGTGTGCTGCGGTTTGGCTGCAGTGCGGGTGTACTGGTGGGTTTCCTTAGCCGCAGCCCCTCAGACTTCTTTTAGGTTGCACTTTGCATTTTGCTACATTTTCTGAAAGTGCACCAAATATGCAGTAAATGTGCAACCTCTATGGGACCAGGGGCAACATGCAGGAAGACTGCCAGCACTGCAGCCAAACTGCAGCATGCCAGTGTGAGGCCACATCATAACACCTAGGAGGGCAAGGTACTGTCACAGGCTGCTAGAGAAAAAACTTTTTGGCTGCAGAGAGAGGGAGGGAGGAGCTCACTTACTTGGACGGTCCCAGCCTGAGGAGACTCACTGAATTCGAGCCGACTGCTCAGATGTAACTTTCCCGCCCACACATCCTCTTCACAGACAGCACACGGGCTGCCCGGAGTGTGGGCGGGGCTGCCGGGAGTGTGGGCGGGGAAAGAGAGAGCAGGTACAGCCTCTGCCAGCCATTCGTGTGGAGGAGGGAGGGGCTGGGAGGGGCTGGGCGGGGCTGTGCTGTGCTCTGTAACAGACTGTCAGCCCTGAGACATCTCTGGCTCACAGTACTAGTCTCGGCCAGCTCAAGAACTGCGCATGTGCGGTTTTGAGCTGATGACACAGCAGCCTTTGCACAGCATATAAGAGCAGCCCAGGGGGCAATTGCATTCCTGCCCCCCGGCCCAGCCCGCCCCTGGTGAAGAGCGACCTGAAAAACAGTAACGAACGAACAAGAACACAATGACAAGTCAAGGGTACTCGCTGCACGCACTGAAGAGCAGATACAAACCCACAAGCACAAACTGAACTGCAGAAAACGTTCTGAAAGCCACGAGTCTGAAAAAGCACGAATCGTCTCTCACCAAACTTTTACTAACACGAGATTAGCAAAAGGAGCCCAAAGGGTGCCGCGCTTGGTTCTGAACTGGCCTTTTCTAGTCTTGTCGTACGTGGTGTACGTGACCGCGTGGTTGGCGATCGGAAATTCCGACAACTTTGTGCGACCGTGTGTACGCAAAACAAGTTTGAGCCAACATCCGTCGGAAAAAATCCTAGGATTTTGTTGTCGGAATGTCCGACCGTGTGTACGGGGCATTAGACAAATCCCCTTCACCACCACAACCTCCAAGACTTAATTTTCGACAGCTTCTTGAACAACATTCACTTATTGATGCTTGGCGTGAACAAAATCCTAAAAGGAAACAATACACACATTATTCTCATCCTCACAAAACATTTTCTCCCATTGACCACCAATTTGTCCATACTGGCACTTCACCACTGATACAACACTCATTGATTATCCCATGTGCATGGTCAGACCACAATGCGGTCATAACAACTTTCTCATCCCTGATTCCTAGACCTAATTACAGATCCTGGTATATTAACCACTTCAATACAGGGCACTTAGACACCTTCCTGCCCAGACCAATTTTCAGCTTTCAGCGCTGTCGCAGTTTGAATGACAATTGCGCGGTCATGCTACACTGTGCCCAAACTAAATTTTTATAATTTTGTTCCCACAAATAGAGCTTTCTTTTGGTGGTATTGGATCACCTCTGCGGTTTTTATTTTTTGCTAAATAAATAAAAAAAGACCGAAAATTTTGAAAAAAATAAAAGTTTTGCTTTTGTTTCTGTTAAAAAAAATTGTAAATAAGTAAGTTTTCTCTTTCACTGATGGGCACTGATAAGGCAGAACTGACAGGCACTGAAAGGGACAGATACGGCGGCACAGATGAGGTGGCACCAATGAGCGGGCACTGACGGGCACTGACGTTGGGCACTGAAATGCGGCACTGATGGGCACTGGTAGGCGGCACTGATGGGTGGCACTCATATGCAGCACTGATGGGCATTGATAGGCGGCACTGATGGGCACTGATAGGTGGCACTGAGTGGCACTGGTTGGCACTGATGGGCGACACTGATGGGCAATGAAAGGCGGCACTGCTGGGCACTGCTAGGCACTGATAGGGTGGCACTGATAGGCGGCACTGCTGGGCACTGATGGGCACTGATAGGCGGCACTGCTGGGCACTGATGGGCACTGATACGTGGCACTGATGGGCACTGATATGCGGCACTAAAATGAGGCACTGATGGGCATCCCTGGTGGCACTGGCAGTGGTAGGCATTGCAGTGGGCACTGACTGGCAGCTGCCTGGGCACAGATTGGCAGCTGCCTGGGCACACAGTAGCATTTCCCTGGTGGTCTAGGGGCATACCTGGTGGTCCAGTGTGGATCGCTTCCCTGGTGGTCCTGGGTAGGATCCGAGGGGGGGCTGTGCTGATAAACAATCAGCACAGACCCCCCCTGTCAGGAGAGCAGCCGATCGGCTCTCCTCTACTCGCGTCTGTCAGACGCGAGTGAGGAAAAGCCGATCACCGGCTCTTCCTATTTACATCGTGATCAGCCGTGATTGGACACGGCTGATCACGTGGTAAGGAGTCTCCGTCGGATACTCTTTACCTAGATCGGTGTTGCAGGGTGTCAGACTGACACCCCGCAACAACGATCGCCGTGATGCGCGCCCCGGGGGGCGTGCATAGGCTCGATATTCCTAATCACGTCATATGACGTCCGATCAGGAATATCAAACCACTTTGCCGCCGTCATTCTCTAATAGGGCGGGCGGCAAGTGGGTAATGAAAACTTATTAGTTGACCCTACATATTGCCTAAATATTCAAAAAGCTATCCAAGATTACCTTGTAAACAACAAACCAACAGACACAAATCCACTTACTTTATGGGAAGCTCTCAAACCGTCAATTAGAGGAGTCTGTATCAGCCAATCCCTTATCATCGTAAATTAAAGCAAAATGCTCAAAACAAATTAGAGGAAGCCTTCTATAAGGCCTCTGAAGATTTCCAAATCCCGCCTTCAAATTCCACCAAACTTGTCTATGATAAAGCTAATGCCCCGTACACACGGTCGGACTTTGTTCGGACATTCCGACAACAAAATCCTAGGATTTTTTCCGACGGATGTTGGCTCAAACTTGTCTTGCATACACACGGTCACACAAAGTTGTCGGAAAATCCGATCATTCTGAACGCGGTGACGTAAAACATGTACGTCGGGACTATAAACGGGGCAGTGGCCAATAGCTTTCAGCTCTTTATTTATTCTGAGCATGCGTGGCACTTTGTCCGTCGGATTTGTGTACACACGATCGGAATTTCCGACAAGTTTTGTTGTCGGAAAATTTTATATCCTGCTCTCAAACTTTGTGTGTTGGAAAATCCGATGGAAAATGTGTGATGGAGCCTACACACGGTCGGAATTTCCGACAACAAGGTCCTGTCACACATTTTCCGTCGGAAAATCCGATCGTGTGTACGGGGCATAAGTTGGAATTGGACCTTTTCCTAACAGACTCGGCTGTGCAGACTCTTCGCAGAACAAAACGTGTGCCCAATGCAGCGTGACGTGTGCCCAATGCAGCGTGACGTGTGCCCCATACAGCGTGACCTGTGCACAATGCAGCATGACCTGTGCTCTATGCATCGTGACCTGTGCCCAATGCAGCGTGACCTGTGCCCCATACAGCGTGACCTGTGCCCCATACAGCGTGACCTGTGCCCCATACAGCGTGACCTGTGCCCAATGCAGTGTGACCTGTGCCCAATGCAGTGTGACCTGTGCCCAATGCAGTGTGACCTGTGCCCCATACAATGTGACCTGTGCCCCATACAGCGTGACCTGTGCCCCATACAGCATGACTTGTGCCCCATACAGCATGACTTGTGCCCCATGCAGCGTGACCTGTGCCCCATGCAGCGTGACCTGTGCCCCATGCAGCGTGACCTGTGCCCAATGCAGCGTGACCTGTGCCCCATACAGTGTGACCTGTGCCCAATGCAGCGTGACCTGTGCCCAATGCAGCGTGACCTGTGCCCCATGCAGCGTGACCTGTGCCCTATACAATGTGACCTGTGCCCCATACAATGTGACCTGTGCCCAATGCAGCGTGACCTGTGCCCAATGCAGCGTGGCCTGTGCCCAATACAGCGTGGCCTGTGCCCAATACAGCGTGGCCTGTGCCCAATACAGCATTGCCTGTGCCCAATGCAGCGTGACCTGTGCCCAATACAGCATTGCCTATGCCCAATACAGCCTGGTCTGCCTGTGCCCCATACAGCCTCACCTGTGCAGAGGAAGAGGCAAGCCACCCGGATCAGCAGAGAGCGGGATTGCCCGCTGTAATAGCTTTCATTTGAATTTCCCGTCTTCCCGGGGCTCATCGTCACATAGCCCCACCTCTTGGCCTGACGCCTTTGATGACGTCACACCTCCCGCATTGGATTGGCGTTCTGTCTATCAAAGGCGCCGGGCCAAGAGGTGGAGCTATGTGACGTGAGCCCAGGGAACACTGGAAGTTCTAATGAAAGCTATTACATCGGGCAATTCAGCTCTCTGCTGATCCGGGTGGCTTGCCTCTTTCTCTGCACAGGTGAGGCTGTATGGGGCACAGGCAGACCAGGCTGTATTGGGCACAGGCAACGCTGTATTGGGCACAGGTCACGCTGCATTGGGCACAGGTCACAGCTTGCCTCTTCCTCTCCTCTCTCTTCCCCTGGCTGGGAGACTGTGCCGGCGGTGCTCTCATCCTCACTGGGCCCCACTTGGCTGCGGGCCCCATAGCGCCCGCATGGGTAGCTATGGTGGTAGTTACGCCCCTGATCCTTTTACAAACATTTCACTTCACTACTATCCCCAATTATGACAAATGCATTTAATTCACTCTTAAAAGGACAATCATTTCATGCAGAATCCTTACTAGCTTCAATATTCATGATTCCTAAACCTCAATCTGATGACACTTCTTGGTCTAACTATAGACCTATCTCTATACTTAATCTGGATATTACAATTTTAGCCAAAATCTTATCAAATAGACTCAACCCAATTATAGGTACACTGATTCATAAAGACCAAACTGGTTTCATTCCAAACAGACAAACTAGTGATAACATTCGTCGTGCTACTCTACTAACCCATATAGCTAGTGGCGTAGCGTGGGGGGTGCGGGGAGTGCCATGGCCCCGGGCGCGACATCTAGGGGAGCGCAAGTTCGTGCCAGTAGTGTCACTACTGGCTGCCTCCTCGTAATTTAAATTTCCTGTATCCCTCGCCCTCCGGCCGCCATGTTCAGTGTCCGGCGCCCTGTGATTGGGTGTATGGGGGTCATGTGCGGCGTGGGGCTAGCCTGTCCACGATTGCGGTTGCTCCTGAAGTCCCGCCTCTGCACATGACCCCTATACGCCCAATCACAGTGCGCCGGGAAACACTGAACATGGCGGCCGAAGCGCAGGGGAGACAAGCACTGGAAAGTGTGAGCCGCCGGGCCGCTGTCTTCTCCTCCTCCTCCTATCCTCCGGAGTCCGAAGGTGAGGAATGGATGGCCGGGGAGGGGGTGGGGGGGGGCTGGAGAGAGAGAGAGGCGCCTTATATATAGTGCAATAAATGACAATAATCTGTGCAAATGTATAACAATATAAAGTGCAAATGGCAAATTTCCTTATTTGTGTAATCACATTATTCGCTTACTGGGAGTTATTTTTGGACTATTTTTTGCACCTTATTTTCATTGCCATTTGCACTTTATATTGTTATACATTTGCACAGATTATTGTCATTTATTGCACAATTACTTAGCACAATTAATTGTTAGCCCAGTATTTACCTTTGATGCACATTAGTTTGCACATGCGTTTATGCCACTGATGCATGTTCTTATTGATGTTCCTACCTCCACGGTTTGGACTTACTGGATTTATTGGCATATATGTGAGTTTAGTCACCTTCCTAGGACACCATTGAACATCGTTCAGAAAGCTGATTACTGTTTTTGCACATTCATTCATGTATTGTTATAGCATTGGTTTGTTAATCATTTGCTATACAATTTATATGAGAGATTAATTTCAAGGACACTATTTATTTTGGATCCTTCCCTTTGGAATATCCAAGTAATTGTTTTATACATTAGGTTATTTTGTGATAAGATTATTAATTGCATGTTTTAGCTATTTTTTTTAGTTTTTATGTCTTTAATTCACGAAGCGTCACAATTATTTTTTTTTTATTAGTAAGCGCCACATTACCTGCTATTACTATCCAGTATAGTGTAGTGGACAGTATAGTGTAGTGGTCAGTATAGTGGTCAGTGTAGTGGACAGTGTAGTGTAGTGGTGTGGACAGTATTGTGATCAGTGTAGTGGTGTGGACAGTGTAGTGGACAGTGTAGTGTAGTGGTGTGGACAGTATAGTGGTCAGTGTACTGGTGTGGTCAGTGTAGTGGACAGTATAGTGGTGAGTGTAGTGGTCAGTATAGTATAGTGGACAGTGTAGTGTAGTGGTGTGGACAGTATAGTGGTCAGCGTAGTGGACAGTATAGTGGTCAGTGTAGTTCTCAGTGTAGTGGACAGTATAGTAGTCAGTTTAGTATAGTGGTCAGTGTAGTGTAGTGGTCAGTATAGTGTAGTGGACAGTATAGTGGTCAGTGTAGTGTAGTGGACAGTATAGTATAGTGGCCAGTGTAGTGTAGTGGACAGTATAGTGGTCAGTGTAGTTCTCAGTGTAGTGGACAGTACAGTATAGTGGTCAGTGTAGTGTGTAATGGTCAGTAAAGGAATCAGGTTGGTCAATGTTGAAATCAAGTAGGTTAGTGTAGTGGTCAGTATAGGAATCAGGTAGGTAGAATCAGTACTATTGTATTTGAAGGGACCCGGGGAGTGCTAAAAGTCTGCAGGTTAGGGGGCGCAAATTACTTGCCTTGCCCCGGGTGCTGACAAGCCCCGCTAAGCCACTGCATATAGCTAGAACTCGCAAAATTCCTGCCTGCTTCCTCTAAATCGACATACAAAAAGCATTGGACACTTTATCTTGGTCCTACCTTCACGCCATTCTTCATAGATGGGGTTTTGGTGATAGGTTCCTGAAATGGATTTCTTTTCTTTATCATAATCCAAAAGCCTATGTATCCTATTCGGGGTACCGCTCTGATCCTTTCAATATTGAAAGAGGTACCAGGCAGGGATGTCCATTATGCCCTCTCCTATTCTCCTTAGCTATTGAACCCCTAGCTCAACTCATTAGATCTAATATAAATGTAAAAGGGATTGAACTAGGTGGTCACCAACACAAAATATGTATGTTTGTTTGACGATGTATTGGTATTTCTAACCTCACCCCTAATATCAGCTCCAAACCTCATTGACATTCTTACAAAATTAGGTGACTTATCTGGACTCAAAATTAACCAATGTAAATCAAAAGCCCTAAATATCTCCCTATCATCTGAACTGCAAAAACAATTACAAGATTCCCTCCTGTTTGTATGGTCGACAACACACATATCATACCTAGGAATCTCTCTTACTGCTAATCCAGCCGACTTGTACTCTGCAAATTATCCACCCATGCTAACTCAACTAACAATGAAAAAAGGGGGATGATTAATGCGTTACCCAAAAAAAGACAAAGAAAAAAGAAGAAAAAAGCTTCTACAAACCATGTGACCAAAATGCAAACAAATACTAAATAAATTGTAGTGCTAAAACACACATTTATAGTATGAACAGAATGTCTCTGTAAACATAAAATAGTGTCCCAGTAATGACGTGTTGTCAAAGAAAAGGTGATCCACAGTGAATGGGTGCAATCAGTGTGACGGTTCTTTCTGCTTCCCAAATGTCAGCTCATATGTCATCAAACTAACAAGTAGATGGGGTACACTTACCGGAACTGTTGGATTCTACTGCCATGAGCATAGAATCAATCGAGCTGTATGCCACCAAGGGCAGATGTGTGAAGGGGTCAAGGCCAGGTGGAGCTTCTGCAGGGCCAAGATGTCACTTCTGGATCCACAGGAAAAAGGCAAAACTGGTTCCAAGATTGAAGCTGTTTCTCAGATCCCGGAAGTATGTGGAGAAAAAAAGGGATGCTTCCACATAGTGTAAATCAGGGTAATTTATTGCTAAAAAACCTCAGTACATAAAAAGTGATCACGAATAAAACAGGCAGTGTACAGGGTATAAAAAACCGCCCTATGCGTTTCGATCAAACGACCTTAAACAGGGGCATGAAAGACCCTCATAACACTGCCCACATTTATAAAATAGTGTGTACTTACAAAGATAATACAAGACCAATCAGCTGTAAACGTATGAACAAAAATGAATTGGTAGATGTATATGGAGACATCTAACTATATTCACATTGATTGGATTTTAGGAGAAGGTGTGTCACACTCCAATAGGGGACGCTCTCTTTGTCCAATAAGATTCATTACTCGATCAACTTGATAAATTTAATACACTATGGCTTCCGTGGATAACACATTTCCTACCACCAAATTTAGACCTCTCCTTTCTTTTACCCTAGCTGTTTCGCCACCCTTATGGACAAGATTTTATATATCTCTACAGATACTATGATAACCTATCTCTTTTGAAGATCCCACACTCCCACAACATTCCTTCAGTTCCCACCACATTTTCTCACTTTATTTTATCTTATTTTACCCTCATACTGAATTACTCCTCGAAAGTAAGGTAATGATCGGTTTCTAAACAACTTTACCAGATCTGTGATCAGGGCCGGACTGGGAATAACATCCAGCCCTGGAAAAAATTTCATACCAGCCCCACAGCATTATTATACCACCGCAACAGCATTAATAAACCAGCGCAACAGCATAACGTCATTGATTTCTTGTTCATGAAAGGGAAAACCATAAAACGCACATTTGAAGAGTGTATTATATATAGATAAGACAGATATGAAATCACATAGGGCTATATATATATATATATATATATATATATATATATATATATATATATATATATATATATATAAAAAAGCAAATTCCAGTTAAAAGTGGTAAGTGATCAATCATCAAGGGGGACCCCAGGAACTTAGAACGTGGGAGGGGGGGAGAACCACCTTCCGCAGAAAGAATACACTAAGGTAAGGGGGGGTGGGTTACTGATATAAGGCTGTGCTTTATATCGGTGCCCCCTTACATTATCGTATTCACTCCCCCCTTACATCAGTGACCCCCCCTTCAGACTGGCCTAGCGGTGCTGTCACTGACCTCCTCTCAGGTGCACCGTGTAGGGCTCAGTCAGTCGGCTCCAGCTCGGTGGCTCTGGTTTTATCCTATAGTCTCCTCTCCACAGTCCACACTTGTCTGACTTCTCCCATGACCCCCATCCCGGCGGTGCTCCCACTCTTGACTCCTCTGCAGACTCCCTCAGAGACTGCAGACATTATACAGGAGATGGTCAGAGACTGCAGACATGATACAGGAGCTCAATGCAGCCTCACCAGTGCCCATCAAATGCAGCCTCACCAGTGCCCATCAAATGCAGCCTCATCAGTACCAATCAATGCAGCCTCACTGTGCCCATCAATGCAGCCTCACTGTGCCCATCAATGCAGCCTCACTGTGCCCATCAATGCGGCCTCACTGTGCCCATCAATGCGGCCTCACTGTGCCCATCAATGCAGCCTCACTGTGCCCATCAAATGCAGCCTCACTGTGCTCATCAAATGCAGCCTCACTGTGCTCATCAAATGCAGCCTCACTGTGCTCATCAAATGCAGCCTCACTGTGCTCATCAAATGCAGCCTCACTGTGCTAATCAAATGCAGCCTCACTGTGCTCATCAAATGGAGCCTCACTGCTCATCAAATGCAGCTTTACTCTGCCCGTGAATGCAGTCTCACTGTGCCCATCAATGCAGCCTCACTGTGCCAATAAAATGCAGCTTTACTGTGCCGTGAATGCAGTCTCACTGTGCCCGTGAATGCAGTCTCACTGTGCCCAGGAATGCAGCTTCACTGTGCCCATCAATGCAGCCCCTCCTGTGCCCCATGGCCCAGTCAGCAGTCCCTGTCTCTGGGAAGGTGTGTTGTTGATGCTCGATACGGTACCTTGCATGCCAGCAGGATATCCATGATGGCCAGCAGCAGGCAGGGTCTGTTCTCGTTTTGGATGGGGACAGTGCTCCTTCCAGAGGATCTGTTTGCTGTGAGATGGAGTGGTCCCTGGCCACCTGCACCTTCAGCCATACTCATTTTCCGGCCCCAGTCAGCCTGTCCTCTGGTCCTGGGGAAGTGGAGAGCACTGGGTGGGAGCTGGAAAGAAGGGGGAGCAGAGTACTGGTGGGGTTGGAGAGCACATGGGTGGGGGCAAAGAGCAGGGGAGAGTGGAGATCACAGGGATGGGGAGCGGAGAGCGCTGGGGGGGACTTGAGAGCACTGGGGGTCAAAAAAGAACAGAGGTGGAGAGCACTGTTGGGGCTAAGAGTGTGGGGTGGCGAAGAGCACTGGGGGAGGGGCAGAAAAACAGGGGTGGAGAGCACTGGGGGGTACAAAGAGCAGGGGGGAGTGGAGAGCAATGGGGGGGAGCTTGAAAGCACCAGTGGGGGCCAGAAAGAACAGGGGTGGAAAGCACGGGGGACTGGAGAGCACTGGCGGGGGTTGGAGAGCACATGGGTGGGGGCAAAATGCAGGGGGGAGTGGAGAGTACAGGGGTGGGGAGCGGAGAGTGCTGGGGGGGAAGCTTGAGAGCACTGGAGGGGGAGCCAAAAAAAACAGGGGTGGAGAGCACGGGGGGCAAAGAGCACGGGGGGGCTGGAGAGCAATGGGTGGAGCTTGAGAGCACCGGGGGGACGACCGAAAGAACAGGAGTGCAGAGAATGGGGGGCTGGAGAGCACTGTGGGGGGCGGAGAGCACTGGGGTGGGGGCTGGAGAGTGATGGGGAGAGCTGGAGAGCACTGGGGGGGGGGAAAGAACATGGGTGGAGAGCACTGGGGGAGTGAAGAGCACTGGGATGGTGGCTAGAGTAGGATGGGGAGAGCTGGAGAGCAGGGAGGGCAGAAAAAACAGGGGTGGAGAGAACTGTGAGGGGGGGGCTGGAGAGTGTGGTGAGGGGAGGAGAGCATGGGGGGGAGCCAGGGAGCACAAGGAGAACTGGGGGGGCAGTAAAAGAAGTTGGATAGGAGGATCGGCGGGGTGCCGCATATAGAGGAAATTAGCTTTCTATATTCCTCTATGCAGCCGCTGAATGCTTGATTCTCCTCCTCTCCCTCCTGCAAGTATTCAGCGGCTGCATAGAGGAATATAGAAAGCTAATTTCCTCTATATGCGGCCCCCTGCCGATCCTCCTATCCAGGCACACAGGGCGGACTGTACGGGCCGGCATCTACTCATGTGTGTCACGGAGCTGGTTGGGTCTGTGTTCGGCGGCGGCGCTGTAACACGGTCCCGCCCCCTAGACCGGCTCGTGTGATAGGCGGAACACTGAATCTATCTACTATCACACAAGCCAGTCTAGGGGGGCGGGACCGTGTTACAGCGCCGCTGCCGAACACAGACCCAGCCAGCTCCGTGACACACAGGAGCAGGAGAGAGGGGAGCACTGCAGCCGCAACTCAAAGCGGCATCACGGAAGGCGGCCTACCGGGAAATCTCCCGGTATCCCGGTAGGCCAGTCTGGCCCTGTCTGCGATAGGGATGTCATGTATTTTGGGGACATGTGTTTTGGGGACATGTGTGTTTACTTTGTGTTTTTTACATTGTGAGGACACTAGACTGGTGATCAGTGAGTAAAAAGCTGTAAAAAAACAGCTCATACTCACTGATCACCAGCCGGCTGCAGCGATCTGCTCTCCTCTCTTTACTGAAAACTTCCGTGTGAGGAGAGGAGAGCCAATTTCCCAGTAACCGGCTCTGTATTTACATCACATGACGGCTGTGATTGGACATGGCCGTCATGTGATCAGGAGGGCCAATCGTAGAGCCCTCCTGCCGGTCGGAGATGCGCTGTGTCCGGGATGTACGAGCGCATTGGGATTGCGCCACTGTGCGAGCATGCACGCGCGCAATCCCACTCCTTCTGAGGGACATTCCTGAAGTCCACTCAGAAGGAGAGAGTGCCCATCCGGCAGTTTATGTGCAGTGGCCGGGTGGGAAGTGGTTAAGGATTGTAAAAAAATGGTTAAATGTAAATAACTTTTGGGGTGATTTACTAAACGATCTGGAATTCTTGAATAGGTTTGGGAAGTTGAGAAGTTAGGCTGTGCAAAGGTTCAAGACAATAGATTGAGGTTAAGGGACATTATGGTACGTTAAGCTCTTTACATTAAATGTTTAAGCATTGTAAAATATAGCTTAATGGGAATAACGTTTGCTGCGATTGTCAGGGAATCAACAGCAGGAGAAGGGCTCTAGGACCCAGCATCTCTACCAGCACTTATGGCAGGAGAAGGACTTTAGGTCCCAACATCTCTGGCAGGAGAAGGACTTTAGGACCCAGTATCTCTACCAGCAGGTCACATGGTCTTATATAAGGAAGCATAGGCGTGCGCACAGGGTGCCTAGGCACACCCTAATCCCCCCATGCGCATTAGTGTTATCGTTCTGTGTAGCAACAGGAACATGGGAAAGATCTCCCTCTTACCAGCTCTGCCATAAGAGAAGTGTTTATCCTTTTCTCTTTCACTGTGCCAGCAGGGAGATCAATGTGCCAGAGTCATATATATGTAGATACATACACATGCATGTGTGTTTGAGCTTAAGGGTGCACACCCTAATGTATTAGGCTGCGCACACCTATGTAAGGAAGTCTGCTGGTGTCTGCAATTGCTGGTTTGTCTTCAGCTCCCCCTATGTTCCTGTGCCCTGTATTATCTGCTGATCTGATCTCCTGTGTAACGACCCGGCTTGTTTTGACCTGCTCTTCCTGATCCTCTGGCTTGACCCTTTGGCTTGCACCTCACTTCCTCCTGCCTGCTCCTAGCATCTGACCCCGGCCTGGCTTTTGGACTGCTTATCTTACTCCCTGTACTAAGACGCAGCTGATCTTAGGTCATTCTGATCCTGGACTGTCTCTCTGTGAATGACCCCTGGCCTGGCTCCCGGCTCCGCTATTCAGTTATTCCACTGGACTCTGTCTCTGGACCTTTCAAGCACGCCTGTCCCCAGCAACCCGGCACCCATGCTTCTGTGGGCACCATACCTGCTGTTCCACCTTCAGTGGTGTGCTGCGCTCGGCCGCAAGGGGAGCCCTCCCAGCATCTCGGCCTCCTACCAAGTTACTGACAGTACAAACCAGCCATGTCAGAGGCCGACGGAGGTGTCTCCCCGCTGGAAACCACAACTCTACAGATCACGGCCCTCACTCAGGTCATCCAAAAACTCCAGGAAGGGTACTCTCAGTTAGAGGACCGCCTGCAGCACCTGTCTGTGACACCTACCACCGCAGATCAAGGGCCGTCTTCCGCCAACCCTCCGGTAGTTACTCCTACTGTGGTGATGCCCCCTCCGGAACCACGAGTACCAACACCAGAACGCTTCTCCGGTGATCAGAAGAAATTCAGATGCTTTAAGAACGCCTGTTACCTATACTTGGCACTGCAACCATGGACTTTTTCCACTGAAACAGTGAAGGTGGGTGTTATATCCTCTGAGTTGTGAGAGACACAAGACTCTGGTCTAGAACAATGGATGTGTATTACAGTACACACTGTACACTGCAACATGCATCTCAGGACAGGTACATCTTATATGCTTCCTTACATGTGCTCTAAGATGGCTACTATACCCCTTGACCCTTGTCATCACTCCTGGGTGGAGCCAGCCTTAAAGTGACAGTACATGTGGAACCTTTCAGGTATAACACCTTCCATCCATCCCTAAAAAAAAAAAAAAAAAATTACAACAAAACGAGAAAAGGCACAAAACATTAACTAATAACTGTCCAATAACAGTCCTCCAAACACAGGAGATGCACCGGATATTTCCTGCATCCAGATGTGAGACCAAGCTTCCAGGGACAGTTGCGGGGATACAATGTCATCGAATCACTTTCGGCGGCCCCGTCGAAAGTCTCGTAACCGGTCTGGAAGCTGAAACCGATCAGGAGGGCGACAGTGTCGTTGAGGTCGGGCACCCAGCGACTCGGGACCGGAGGAAACAGGGCTGGCCGGAATGGGCACCGGCGGGGCCAAGAAGGGATCCACCAGCTCAGTGGGTGAACAGACCTCCGGACCAGGGCTGGAGGGCTCTGTTGGAGCTGAGTTCAAAAGTTCAGAGTCCCCCCAATCATCAGTCCCCGTGCATTCTGATCCGCTGGGAGCAGATCCTTGCGACACTGGTGGTTCAGCTGGCGTCAGGGATTCGGGCAATTGAAAACGAGGACACAGTTGGTCTGCATGCCGTCTGCAAATGGAACCATCTTCCAGGCAGACCCTATACATCTTGGGTCCCAAAGTCTCTGCAATGACAGCAGGAAGCCACCGGGCGTTGGAAGCCCCATAAGATCGGGCCCATACCTTTTGTTGGGCTGTGAATGGAGGGAGCTCATCATGTTTGACCATCTTGTCTTGGGATTGTAGTACATGTTCCTGGACTGTTTGAGGACGGAGCATGTCCAAAACAGTCCATGGCTGCCGACCCAGAAGGAGTTCTGCTGGAGTTTTCCCGGTGGTTGCATGTGGTGTGTTTCTGTAAGCAGAAAGGAAGGAGTCCAGCTGCTGGGGTGACAGGGACAGTTGTTTACTTGCAGCCACTGTAGCTTTGAAATAGCGTTTAAAAGTCTGCACAAACCGTTCTGCTTGACCATTAGTAGCCGGGTGGTAAGGTGCAGTCAACTTGTGCTTGATGTTGTGGGCAGTCAGGAAACGCTGAAACTCCTGACTGGTGAATTGTGCACCATTGTCAGTGACGATCCCTCTGGGGTATCCAAACGTAGGAGCGAGATGTAACAGTATGGAAACCGTTGCCTTAGTCGTTGGCTGAGTAACAGGAATTGCCTCAGGCCACTTTGAATGGGCGTCCCTATGATCAAGAAGGTGTGTCCTCTGATCGGGCCTGCAAAGTCCAAGTGTAGGTGAAACCAAGGAACCGTGGGCCAAGTCCAGGGCTGGACACACCCTCGAGGAGGGTCTCTTGCAGTTTGTGCACATCCAGCACAAGCATTCACATATGTTGTGATATCTGAGTCTAGGTTTGGCCACCACACATAGCCTCGGGCCTTTTGTTTCATACGTGTGCCCCCGGGATGACCAGTATGTAGCAAGCCCAGAATGTGTCTCCGGAGTGTCTGTGGAATGATCACTCGGTCTCCCCATAAAACACAGTTGCCAGCCACAGTTAATTCCATACGCCTACGAAAATAAGGTTCATAATCCTGTGTGATGGTTGCAGGCCAACCGTTCCGTACCCAGGAGAGTATTGTTTTCAGAAAGGTATCCTTGGCTGTATGGGCTGCTATCTCCCCAGAAGACAAGAAGGACAGGCTGGTGTAACGACAACTCTTGACTGGTGGAGAAGAGTCCATCGACTTCCCTGTCAGTCGGGACATTGCGCCCGCATTCGCATTGGAATCATGACCGCGATACTGGATTTTGTAGCTGTATGCTCCCAAGAATAGGGCATAGCGTTGGAGGCGGGCCGCAGTAGTCTGAGAGATGCCTTTGTCAGGGTTAAAGATCTGAAGGAGTGGTTTATGGTCTGTCAGTATGGTGAATTCCCTACCATACAGGTTAAGATGAAACTTCTTAATTGCCCATATCAGCACTAGAGCCTCTTTGTCAGTGTGTGAGTAATTGCTTTCTGCTTTTGTCAAAGACCTGGAGGCAAATGCCACTGGTTTTTCTGACCCATCTGGTAAGATGGGAGATAGTACAGCACCCAGACCATAGGGTGAGGCATCACAAGCCAAGGTGAGAGGTTTCTGGAGGTCATGGTGCACGAGCATGCGTGACGCCAACAGCTTCCGCTTAGAGACTTCAAAAGCCCGTTGGAATGCAGCCGACCAGTCCCATCTTGAGTGTTTTTCCAAAAGCTTGTTCAGCGGAAACAAGGTGTGTGCCAGATCTGGCAGGAATTTGTGGTAATAGTTCAGCAAGCCAAGGTATGATCGCAACTGCTGGACGTTGGTTGGGGCTGGAGCTTTGACTAAAGCATCAACCTTGGCTTCCGTGGTGTGTATACCCTCTGCATCCACTAGGTGGCCACAAAACTCCAATTTAGGCACCATGAATTGGCATTTTGCTAAGTTCACTTTTAGACCCTGTTCTTGGAGTCTCGCCAACACAAGCTCCACGTTCTGCTTGTGTTCCTGCTCTGTCCGTCCTGTGATGAGCATGTCATCTAGCAGGCACTGCGTGAAAGGAATGTCCGCCAAAATCTCGTCCATTTTTCCTTGCCAAATGGCTGGGGCGGAGGCTACACCAAACACCATCCGATTGTATTCATACAGTCCCTTGTGGGTGTTGATGGTTAGAAACTTGCGGGAAGACGGATGGACCTCAAACTGTAAATATGATTGTCTGAGATCAAGCTTGGTGAACTTTTGGCCCCCTGCAAGAGAGGCAAAAATATCATCTACTCTGGGTAGAGGATACTGGTCTATCTCCAGTTGGGAGTTCAGTGCCATGCGGAAATCGCCACAAATGCGTAAGTCCCCATTCGCTTTCTTTACTGGTACAACTGGTGAGGCCCACTCGCTGTGCTCTACCTTGGAGATGACACCTTGTTCCTCCAGCCGACTTAGTTCTGCTTAAACTCCTGCTCGCAGTGCGACAGGTACTGTCCGAGCTTTGAAGAACTTAGGCTGAGCGTTGGGTTTCAGCTTGAGTCTTACACAGTCGTGCTTTATTTTCCCCAACTGGTCATCAAAGATCTTTGGGAAACGCTGCTTCAGGGACACCACCCATCCCTCATTATCTCCTAATGGAATTATAACCGTGTTACAGGGATTTATGGTGATGTCTGGCATACCAAAGTGAGCAATCCAGTCCCTCCCAAAGAGAGGGGGGTCCCCCATTTTCTAGGATATATAATGGCAGTCTCTTTGTCTGATCCTTGTACAATACTTGTACGTTCGCATAACCCAGTGGGTGGAGTATCTGCTTTGAATATGTCTGCAGTTTGATTGGTGTTGGGCGGACAGTTGTTTGGGTCTGAAGTTGTCTCCATTGTTTCTGGGTGATAACTGAAACTGCTGCTCCTGTGTCTACATCCATCTTGAGTTTCTTTCCCTCCACAGTTACCTCTACAGTCATTGCGGAGGGTGCTGAATGCATATGATGTATGTCTAATGTGTGGAGCACTTCTTCATCCTCTGACTCAGATGATGATGTATATCTTCCCACCATATGTCTTTGTCTTGGGGTTCAGAGGTTGTTTATCTCGCACCTTCTTGCTACGGCAAACTCGTTTAAGATGGCCTGTCTTACCGCAATTATGACAGGTCTGATCCTTAAACCGGCAGACTTTGTGGTCATGGTCTGTATTTCCACAACGGTAGCAGGCTGACTCCCGACTTGGTGGGGGTCTGTATTTCCAGTTTGCGGCAGTTGGCTTGCCTGCTGTTCTGAAAACTTCCTGTTTCACCTCTTCCCTTCTGCCCTGGGGGTTCAATTCCTCTGTATCTTTCACAGCCATTTCCATCACTGAAGCTATTTCAATTGCGTTTGTAAGGGTAAGATCTTTCTCTGTTAAAAGTCTCTTTTGGCTAGACTCACAATTCAGTCCCATTACAAACTTATCTCTCAGTGCAGAAGGGCGAGCACATAAGCTTTAATTTCTTCACCTGGCTGCTGCTGCCGCTGATAAAACTGAAATCTTTCTGCAATCTCTTATGCCGCGTACACACGGTCGGACTTTTCGTCTACAAAAGTCAGACAGCCTGTCCGACAGACTTCCGGCAGACTTTCGGCGGACTTGCGGCGGACTTGCGGCATACTTTCTAACGAACGGACTTGCCTACACACGACCACACAAAAGTCCGATGGATTCGTACGTGATGACGTACACCGGACTAAAATAAGGAAGTTCATAGCCAGTAGCCAATAGGTGCCCTAGCGTGGCTTTTTGTCCGTCGGACTAGCACACAGACGAGCGGATTTCGGGGTCCGTCGTAGTTACGAAGTAAAGATTTGAAGCATGTTTCAAATCTAAAGTACGTCGGATTTGAGGCTAAAAAAGTACGTTGAAAGTCCGGAGAAGCCCACACACGATCGGATTACCAGCCAGCTTTAGTCCGTCAGCGTCCGTTGGACTTTTGTAGACGAAAAGTCCGACCGTGTGTACGCGGCATAATGGTTTAGGCTGGAAGTGATCCTCTAACAGTGTCAGGAGCTCTGCCAATGTCTTATGCCGCGTACACACGGTCGGACTTTTCGTCTACAAAAGTCCAACGGACGCTGACGGACTAAAGCTGGCTGGTAATCCGATCGTGTGTGGGCTTCTCCGGACTTTCAACGTACTTTTTTAGCCTCAAATCCGACGTACTTTAGATTTGAAACATGCTTCAAATCTTTACGTCGTAACTACGACGGACCCCGAAATCCGCTCGTCTGTGTGCTAGTCCGACGGACAAAAAGCCACGCTAGGGCACCTATTGGCTACTGGCTATGAACTTCCTTATTTTAGTCCGGTGTACGTCATCACGTACGAATCCGTCGGACTTTTGTGTGGTCGTGTGTAGGCAAGTCCGTTCGTTAGAAAGTCCGCCGCAAGTCCGCCGCAAGTCCGCCGAAAGTCTGCCGGAAGTCTGTCGGACAGGCTGTCTGACTTTTGTAGACGAAAAGTCCGACCGTGTGTACGCGGCATAAGAGTGTCATATGTCATAGTACCAACCACTGTCAGGAATACTGCTACTTGCCTGTTGTCTGGGATGGCATTTGCACTGAAATACTGTTCCAGTCTCTCAACCCAGGAACTCCAGGATGTCTGTTCCCCATCAAATTCACCTAATGTCCCAATCAATGACATTTTCCTGCTGGGCTCTGTGATTGCTTTTATCCAGATGACAATCCACACTGCCTTTGTCTCTCTCTCTCAGACTGATAGACACTTTGTAAATCCCACCCTCGTCGCCACTGTTATATCCTCTGAGTTGTGAGAGACACAAGACTCTGGTCTGGAACAATGGATGTTTATTACAGTACACACTGTACACTGCAACATGCATCTCAGGACAGGTACATCTTATATGCTTCCTTACATGTGCTCTAAGATGGCTACTATACCCCTTGACCCTTGTCATCAATCCTGGGTGGAGCCAGCCTTAAAGTGACAGTACATGTGGAACCTTTCAGGTATAACAGTGGGATTCATTATTTCTTTGTTGACTGATTAACCCCAAGTATGGGCTCATGGCTTATTGGAGCAGGAGAGTCCTCTCATCAACTCTGTATAGGATAAGACCCTAAAATAAGGGAACTTATGTACCCCCCAGTACAGTGGGACTTTATAGGCAAACAATGCGATTATATTAAGTAAAAAATCTTTTATTTATTTAGAAAAAGCATAAAAACAGAATACACTGAACATAAATCTCAACAAAAGTACTTATGCAGTGGATTTTCTTTCATATAGTTATTATATACTTCCATTTATAGACAAATATTTTCTCTAGAAGCCTGACATGTTTCAGGACGATGTCCCTTCTTCAGAGGCGTATTGCAGAGATAAAAATTATATATGTAGAAGATACATTCTGAAAAAACAAATGAAAACAATTTGCGTAATGTAGCATTATATGGAAGAAAGAAAGCTTCACAGCAAAGCACCCAACAGTGTCCACCATACATACCAGTAAAGAGTTCTTTAAGAATGAAAAGCACGTGCATAAGATGTACGCATGCACAAACTTTTGAATGAGACGACAAATTACATATTTTAGATAAAATCACATTGGCTGTCAGTTGACCAGCCAGCGTATGTGATGGTTATCCCCCGGCTTCAGGAATAGCTCCGCAAAGGCCCCCAAATGGGGGGACGACCCTTCTGGGTCCCCAAAGTGACCTTAAAAGGAAAGGAAAAGGAAGCTTTTAGGTAAAATATCAAAACTTATGGGCTTATTTACATGCATTTTATTTGCTGTTTACCATAAAAAGCTTTCTCTTTGGTTTTGAACAGCATATCTGGCTATTATCCTATATATACAGAGCCATTCATTTCAGAACTTCTAGTTTCAAAAAAAGGGGTCATTAAAAAGAACTTCAGAGATCAGGACATAAACAATGCCACCGCCCCTCGATGCAAAGAAAAAAAACCTTTATCCCTGTATGTAGACATGGAATAATCATGCAGCAGAACAGCTTTAAAGTATAATTACTAAATGAAAAAGTGGCAGGGTTTACTTGCCTCTGTCTCTCAGAGGACTTATCATGCATGAAGATATATATTTTTTCTTAAATTTTGCCTGCTTATCTGGCCGAGATGGAGCTTCCTTTGTGATATGTTTCTCTAAAAGATTTTCAATATTGATTGTATCGATGAGGTCGCTAGGGTCCTGTTCCTCAAGGAGGGTTAAAAGGTCAAAAGTATCCTACAGAAACATTGGCATCTACTACAAATAGACCCCAATTTAAAACCACATATATCTGCAACACCTACCATTACCTATAGGAAAGCTCGCTCATTAGGGGATCATCTCGTAAAAAGCGAATATACAGGCATTTTCCGCTCAGACATATGCAAGAGACCAGGAACCTTCACATGTGGTGGATGTTCATGTTGCCGCTATATGAACACACAAATCAATTTCAAACTACCCAATGGAAGAATGTACAGGCCGAGACATTTTGCCAATTGCAAGACCCCTGGAGTTATTTACTTGCTAACTTGCCAATGTAAATTAGAGTTCCACAAAAGGGCGGCACGACATATCACCAGCATAAGGCAGGCGGACCCAGACCTCCCTCTGGGGCGACATGTGCGAGACCACCACACGGGCAAGTTTCCCCTTGTCCATTTCACCATCCTCAACCGTGTTCACCCGGACACGAGAGGTGGTGATTGGAACAAGATCTTGCTCCAGAGGGAGGTCCGTTGGATCGCAAGCCTCAACGCAACACAATTTCCAGGTTTAAATACCCAAATGAGTTTTCGTCCCTTTTTGGAGGGCTTTGTTTCGGGTGGGTGCGAAAAAGAATAAGAATCCAATACTGCATACCTGAAAAACATCTGGGATATGCATTCTTGGAGGATATTCTTGAATTACTCGAAAGTAATGAGATAACTGATTATGTTTTTGATGATATTACTCGAAAGTAATGAGATAACTGATTATGTTTTTGATGATAAACTCCTTGTACACATCTTTTGATGCTGTCATCTTTGCTCATGTAAATCTGTCCAATCACATCTGTAAATGTACAATGATTTTCATACTGTATTCAATATTTATATATCTGTATATAATTTTGACATTTTCTCTTTCTCTTTGTTATTTGATTTGATGCACAAATATTTTATATGTGGTATTGTATTAACTGTCATTTATGCTACCCATCTATTGCGCATCCAGCGATGTCCACCATGCCCAATTTACAAGAGTGGTGCTTTGCAGGACTACTGTACTCAGTTACATGTCCATTAGAGACACTTATTAACTCTGTTTTTGACCTAGTATTCTTTTTTCATTGAGTTTATATATTTTTTGGTTTTCTGGCTTTGGATCTATCTCCGCCCGGCGCACAGGGGCCACGCCGGTTCATCTCCGATGACGGCGTGGCGCCTTTTTACACTGCAGACTTGTCCGGCCACGGGCCTGTCATGACGGTGTTTTCGTGCGTCGGTGGGGCTGGCCTGCATGACGCTCCCCCTCACACTCAGGCTCTGGGCGGGCGCCGTGCAGACCTGCCCCTGGGGGCCTCATCATTGGATGTCTCAAGTCCCCTGTTCTTTTGTTTCTAAATAAAATTATTCTAATTAGTTTGATTTTCATCTTTAATTCAAACCATCCATGCATTTTGTTTTTCCCCACGCCGCCGCATTCTCTGTAATAACCTATAACCTAGTCTGTTGTTCCCTCTCTTCTTTTTCCTTTCTGCCCTTCTTGTCATTTTTCTCCTTTCCTTTCTATCTTTTCCTTTCTGCGTGACCGTCCCCTTAGTTGCCATAGTGATGGTTGTTTTCCCCCTCCCACAATTATGTTGTTTGGCCCTGCGCTGCAGCAGGCATTATCCTGTTAGTACATCACCACACTTCACGCTATGCGCGATGACGCAATTATCCAGGGACGGTGCAGCCTCTGAGCCTTTTCGGGCCCCTGGTTGTTTGGCTTCCCTATATATGTTGCTCCGTTTGACGCATGCGCGTCACGTAGATCGGGATTCTTTCTATCCCTGCTGACACTTCTTATACGATCCTCACTGCGCAGGCGCCGGCGGCTATTTAAGCCGCTTCTTGGCGTCCTGTCCAGTGTGTTATTCCATCACCAAGGCTCTCCATGCTCCAGCTGTCCGTGCGCTATACCTTATCTGAATAAGTAAATAATTTCAAACCCCTTTTCTCTGTGTGAGATATATCTTCATGCATGATACGTCCTCTGAGAGACAGAGGCAAGTAAACCCTGCCACTTTTTCATTTTGTAATTATACTTTAAAGCTGTTCAGCTGCATGATTATTCCATGTCTACATACAGGGATAAAGGTTTTTTTCTTTGCATTGAGGGACGGTGGCATTGTTTATGTCCTGATCTCTGAAGTTCTTTTTAATGACCCCTTTTTTTGAAACTAGAAGTTCTGAAATGAATGGCTCTGTATATATAGGATAATAGCCAGATATGCTGTTCAAAACCAAAGAGAAAGCTTTTTATAGTAAACAGTAAATAAAATGCATGTAAATAAGCCCATAAGTTTTGATATTTTACCTAAAAGCTTCCTTTTTCCTTTCCTTTTAAGGTCACTTTGGGGACCCAGAAGGGTCGTCCTCTCATTTGGGGGCCTTTGCGGAGCTATTCCTGAAGCCGGGGGATAACCATCACATACGCTGGCTGGTCAGCTTACAGCCAATGTGATTTTATCTAAAATATGTAATTTGTTGTCTCATTCAAAAGTTTGTGCATGCGTACATCTTATGCACGTGCTTTTCATTCTTAGAGAACTCTTTACTGGTATGTATGGTGGACACTGTTGGGTGCTTTGCTGTGAAGCTTTCTTTCTTCCATATAATGCTACATTACGCAAATTGTTTTCATTTGTTTTTTCAGAATGTATCTTCTACATATATAATTTTTCTCTCTGCAATACGCCTCTGAAGAAGGGACATCGTCCTGAAACATGTCAGGCTTCTAGAGAAAATATTTGTCTAATAAATGGAAGTATATAATAACTATATGAAAGAAAATCCACTGCATAAGTACTTTTGTTGAGATTTATGTTCAGTGAATTCTGTTTTTATGCTTTTTCTAAATAAATAAAAGATTTTTTACTTAATATAATCGCATTGTTCGCCTATAAAGTCCCACTGTACTGGGGGGTACATAAGTTCCCTTATTTTAGGGTCTTATCCTATGCATCTATTCGGGATGTTGGCAACATGTTGAAGGCAATATAGTTGACCTTCGGTGGTTCACCTCACTATATATAGTCTCATCAACTCTGTGGACCAGTTCTTTCGAAACCATGGGCCAATTATATGACTGCGGGTAGCCACTGCTGAAGCTGCTCTGCAAACCCTACGGCAGGGTCAGCGCCCTGTGGAAGATTACACGGTGGAATTCCGTACCTGGTCCTCAGACTCAGGTTGGAACGAGGCAGCGTTAAGTTATCAGAATCGGCTGGGGCTGTCCGAATCCCTCAAGGAGGAACTATCCAGAATTGAGACCCCCTCAACACTAGAAGGTCTCATCCTACTGTCCATTCAAATCGATAGACCCTTACGGGAATGCCGGTCTGAACATATCCAAACCCTTCGGCAGCCCGAAGTCCCTCCTACATCCAACCCCATGCAGCTTGGCCTGGCCCATCCAGCATTAACAGGACATTACATAACCTTTTGCCCTGTAAGACCCAGGAAATCAGTTCCCCGCACTCCGGTCAATTTCCAGGTATCCAGGTCTTCTCCAACCCATATCAATCTTCCTGTCAAGTTACTGGTGGCAGGAGAGGAAGTTCATCTCCAAGCAATAGTGGATTCCGGGGCATGCAGCTGTTTCTTGGATCTGACCTTGGCAAAGAGACTCGCTATCCCTCTTTACCACAAAAGGCAAAGACTGACCGTCCATCTGGCCGATGGCTCAATGCCTAGTTCCGGGCATGTCACCCAAGAAACGGCACCTATCTTTACCTCCATCAATACTAGTCACCAGGAATTTCTACGTTTTGATGTCCTGAGCTCCCCTATATTCCCTGTGATCCTGCGAAATCCATGGCTACAGGCGCACAATCCTCAGATTGACTGGTCCAAGAGGGAAGTTGTTTTCACTTCTTCCTACTGCCGGCAGCATTGTCTTGCTCCTGAATCCAAGGACTTTTCTAGTTGTCTGTCTGTCCTACCCACACCCAGTGTGGATTCCAATATGCCAGCGGCCTACCATGAATTCCAATATGTTTTTGACAAGAAGAAGGCAGATACTCTACCCCCACACTGTCCCTATGATTGTCCCATTGACTTGCTACCGGGGACTGAGATTCCTTTTGGCCATATTTTTTCCCTTTCCGAGACTGAACTTGAAACTTTGAGGCATTATGTTGATGAAAACCTTGAAAAGGGATTTATCCGCCCTTCCTCCTCTCCTGCCAGTGCCGGCATTTTCTTTGCTGAGAAAAAAGATAAAACCTTGAGGCCATGTGTGGACTACAGGGGCTTAAACAAAATTACTCTCAAAAATCGCTATCCACTCCCCTTCATCCCCGAACTCTTCCAGAGGTTTCGTACAGCCCACATTTTTTACCAAATTAGACCTACGTGGAGCTTACAATCTTGTCCGTATCCGAGAGGGGGATGAGTGTAAAACAGCATTCAGAACAAGATTCGGGCACTTTGAATACTCAGTAATGCCATTTGGACTATGCAACGCCCCGGCCACATTCCAACATTTCATAAATGATATTTTTCGGCAGTACTTAAACCACTTCGTTATCGTCTACTTCAACTTCTCATATTCTCAGCTACTCTGGAGCTTCACAGAATGCATGTAAAAAAGGTACTGGGCATCCTCAGAACACATGGATTGTATGTAAAAGCCGAGAAATGGACTTTGAGAAGACGACAATCCAATTCCTCTGACTCATCATCACCACTAATGGGGTAGCTATGGATCCTCAAAAGGTGAAGGCTATCCTTGAGTGGCCGGCTCCATCTGATAAGAAGGGTGTTCAGAGGTTCATCGGCTTTGCAAATTTCTACAGGAGATTTATAAAGAACTTCTCTAGCATTGTAGTGCCTATCACCCAGATAACCCGCCAACATACCAGATTCCAGTGGTCAGTAGCAGCACAAACTGCCTTTGATCAACTGAAGCTCCTATTTACCTCTGCACCTATCTTACAGCATCCTGATCCTACCTTACCCTATGTCCTGGAAGTTGATGCCTCCGAAGTAGCCACAGGGGCAGTTCTTTCCCAACGTCAGGGGCCCAAAGCCCTACTTCATCCTGTGGCCTTCTCTTCACGGAAGATGAGTCAGCCGGAGAAGAACTACGACGTGGGGGATTGGGAGCTCTTGGAGATTAAGACTGCTCTGGAGGAATGGAGATATCTCCTGGAGGGTGCCGTCCATCCGATCTTAATCTTTACAAACCATAACAACCTAGAATATCTCCGCAGGGCCAAGTGATTGAGACCCGGTGGGCTTGATGGGCTCTATTCTTTTCTAGGTTTAACTTCCATATCACCTTCCGCCCAGGGTCTAAGAATGGAAAAGCCAATGCCTTGTCCCGAATGTTCCCTGACACCCTGGAAGAGGTCATACCCAGTTCAATTCTGACCCTTCAAAATTTCCTCTTGATGCAGCCTGATTTAAGGATTTCAATTGAGCAGGCATCCACCCAATGCACGGAGGCAGAAATCTCCTCTCTAAGAAGCCAGGAGGGGCTCCTTTGGCATCAAAACAAGATTTTTGTCCCACAGCAAGCCAGGCTTCAGGTTTTAAGAACTTTTCACGACCACCAATTGGCTGGCCACTTTGGGGTCCGAAAAACGACCGAACTGGTCCAACGGTCTTTATGGTGGCCCACTCTGAGATCCGATTGTAAGGAGTATGTCAATTCTTGCACAACATGTCAGAGGAATAAGGGGTCCAACGCTAAATCCTGGGGCCTGTTAAGACCTCTGCCAGTCCCGGAACAGCCTTGGAAAAACATTTCATTAGACTTTATCGTGGATTTACCCCTTCAGAAGAATTCACAACCATCTTGGTAGTAGTAGACTGGCTATCCAAGATGGCACACTTCTTGCCAATGATGGGCACACCTTCCGCCATGGACACAGCAAAAACTTTCATCAAAGAAATAGTCAGATTGCATGGTGTACCAGACAACATTGTGTCAGAGGTGTTCAATTGACCTCTAGGTTCTGGAGGAACCTTTGCAAATTGCTGTCAATCGCCAGACAACGGTCAAACAGAAAGGACTAACCAAACACTAGAAAAGTATCTAAGGTGTTTTTGTTCCTTTTCTCAGCATGATTGGATTTCATTATTGCCCTGTGCGGAATTCGCATACAACCAGTCGCCCTTCTGGGCGAATTATGGCTACCATCCCTCATTTCTACCCAATATCATCCCCGAATCTTCAGTTCCGGCAGTTCAAGACAGAATAAATTTCATTCAAACCAATTATCAAAATCTTCAGGACACAATGCGGAAAGCCCAAGAAGGGTATAAGAAACAATATGACAAGAAAAGAAGAGGAAACCCTGCCTTTAAAGTGGGGGACAAAGTGTGGCTCTCATCTGCAAACCTCAAACTGCCATGTCCATCCCGAAAGTTGGGGCCAAAGTTTGTTGGTCCTTTTGAAATTAAACGCAAAATAAATCCAGTAGCCTTCGAACTTGCCTTACCTGAATCATATAAGATCCACCCTATATTTCATGTTGCACTGCTTAAACATGCCATGTCTAGTTCTTTTCCAGGGAGAGAAGAGGTACCCCCACCTCCGGTCCTGGTAGGAGACGAGACTGAATTTGAAGTTGAATCCATCCTTGACTGTCGACGGAGAGGTAGGACAATTCAGTTCTTAATTAAATGGAAAGGGTATTCACCTGAGGAGAGCTCCTGAGAACCTGAAGCCAATGTACATGCCCCTAGATTCGTCCGAGAGTTTTGGGCCAAATACCCTGAGAAAATGGCCCAAATGGGTATCCGGAGGCTGCCCGTCAGGGGGAGGGGCACTGTCAGGGAATCGACAGCAGGAGAAGGGCTCTAGGACCCAGCATCTCTACCAGTACTTATGGCAGGAGAAGGACTTTAGGACCCAACATCTCTGGCAGGAGAAGGACTTTAGGACCCAGTATCTCTACCAGCAGGTCACATGGGCCTATATAAGGAAGTCTGCTGGTGTCTGCAATTGCTGGTTTGTCTTCAGCTCCCCCTGTGTTCCTGTGCCCTGTATTATCTGCTGATCTGATCTCCTGTGTACCGACCCGGCTTGTTTTGACCTGCTCTTCCTGATCCTCTGGCTTGACCCTTTGGCTTGCACCTGAATTCCTCCTGCCTGCTCCAAGCATCTGACCTCGGCCTGGCTTTTGGACTCTGCTTATCTTGCTCCCTGTACTAAGATGCAGCTGATCTTAGGTCATTCTGATCCTGGACTGTCTCTCTGTGAATGACCCCTGGCCTGGCTCCCGGCTCCGCTATTCAGTTATTCCACTGGACTCTGTCTCTGGACCTTTCAAGCACGCCTGTCCCCAGCATCCCGGCACCCGTGCTTCTGTGGGCACCACACCTGCTGTTCCACCTTCAGTGGTGTGCTGCACTTGGCCGCAAGGGGGGCCCTCCCAGCATCTCGGCCTCCTACCAAGGTACTGACAGCAATTTGCCAAATGAGCTGAAATTTTCAGAATATGTTGACATTGATAGAGTCTTCTATTGTGTGAAGTTTGGGGGTACATGTGGTTAACATTTCAGGTCTTCTTTGTACATTAAGCCACATTAAGCTCCCAAAAAACAAGCTTAATGTCCCTAGTTTGCCTTGTGGAACACCGAATTGCATGAAACTTCTTGGATAGGTTTGGGAAGGTGAGATCTTAGGCTGTGCAAAGTTTTAGGGCAACTGATTGAGGTTTAGGCACTTTATTACACATTAAGCTATATTAAGCCATTTTGACATTAAATGTTTTTTTTTTTTTTAATTCTTTATTTAATAATTTATCAATACAAAACCCAGACCCTACAAGTATACATCCACATTTACAAAATAGCATCGTAATAATACAATCCTTCCTAAATCACACCCACCTCACCCCCCCAACCCTCCCCTCCCCCTCCTGCAGGTGGTTACAGAGAGAACAGCATTCGCTGTCACTCCCACCAGGCACTCCCGGGTCCCCAACCCTTCAAGCTTCATTTAAGATCTCCAAGTACCTCCAAGTACTTTTAAATTTTTGCCATACTGCCCATTTATCTACACGTTCATACCCTTCGTCAGGTACCAATCCCCTACTGTCCATGCACTCAATATTGTAGATTTTATTTATACAATAGAGCCAATCTTGGGTGTTTGGGCTTGCCGTATCTAACCATTTCATTGCAATCTGCTTCTTGGCAGAATCCAACAGTATAGGGACAATAGAAGATTGGTATAGCTTAATAGGCTCCTCCGTACCGTGAAATAGGCACACCCATGGATCTTCTATAATTGATTTATCTGTGATTACCTTAATCAATGTTATAATTTTTTTCCAGAATGTTTTAATAATGGGGCACGCCCACCAAATATGGGCCATTGTTCCCAGACTAGCGCACTCACTCCAGCATGTCTCCAATTTGGCCTGATCAAATGTTCCCTTTTTTGTCTGGAGTGGCATACCATCTTGCAAGACATTTAAAGTTTATTTCAGTCCTCTTAATATCAAGTGCGGAGTAGTGTACCATCTTCAAAATCTTCTCTAACGTGAATTTGCTACATTGTGACCCTAACTCCCTTTCCCAATTCTTGATGTATTGTGGCACCTCCAGCTCTCCCCTTGCACCCAGAATCCTGTAGAGTTGAGAGATAGTGCTACCCGATTGCTCCCTCTCACAGAGCTGCTCAAGTGGTCTATACTCCTCCTCTCTTCTGAGCAGTTTCGGTAACTTCTCAATGAAATGCGACAGCTGGATGTACCTCCACACATCAATCACCCAAAACTTCGACTTGGCTTTCAAGTCGGCATACGTGCGTATTTTCCCCTTACTAATGAAATTTTTTAGTTGTATACAATCATTTTTTTATCCAATTCCCACCTCCCTCATCCCAGGCTCAAAAAATTTGTTATCTTTCATATAAATCAAAGGCGAGTTATGTGTCCATTTATTCTGTATGTGAATCTGATCCCAAAATATAAGAGTGTTACGCGTCAAAACCGCCGTATTGGTGCCCAGTGCTCTATAATTTGGGGGGTTCCAAATAATGTGACCTAAATCAGTGTTGCTCAGACAGTGTTCTATGTTAACCCACCTCTTCTCTGAACCCTTTTTTGACCACTCAATAACTCGTGAAAGTATTACCGAAATATAATATTTATTAAAGTCTGGCAGAGCTAGTCCACCTTTTTTTTTTTTCCCCTACTCAGGACTGCGTAGGAAATTTGTGGCTTTTTGCCACCCCAGACAAATCTTGCAATCAAACCTCGTAGGGCTCTCAAATATTATTGGGGGAGTGGAATTGGGAGCATTTGTACAATATTTTAGGCATTAACATCATTTTAACTGCATTCACACGACCAAACCATGAGAGGGGCCGCGATGATAGACTTCTAACTTCCTGCCTGATCTCGTCCAACACCGGGATGTAGTTATTTAAATACAATTTTTTTAGTGTGTTGGATAATTTAATCCCCAGATAATTAATTTCCTTTCTCCAGGGAAAGGGGAACACCTCTGAGAGGCTCACCTCCTCTTGTTTGCCCACATTGATATTTAGGACCTCGGACTCAGATTTATTTTAAAATTTGAGATGTCCCCATATCTTTTTAGAATCTGTAACACATTCGGGATGGTAATCCTGGGGTTCGAAATGAAGAACATAACATCATCGGCAAAGGCCGCGAGTTTATGTTCCTCTGCTCCTATCTTCACCCCACTACAGTCTGGATTGTTTCGAATGGTGGCCAGTAAAGGCACAAGGGACAAGACAAATAGGAGGGGGGACAAAGGGCACCCCTGCCTAGTGCCATTCTCCATCCTAAAAGGTCTGGAGAGAACCCCGTTCACCTTTACAGATGCCGAAGGTTGATTGTAGAGTTTTTTGACCCAAGAGATAAATCTTGGGCCAACCCCCATTGCTTCCAGGGTTTTAATCATGAACCCCCAGTCTACCCTGTCAAACGCTTTTTCCACGTCCACTGACAGGAATAGAACTGGTCTCCAACAGAAGCACTGCTGGCACCCCATTGTCCCTACTCTGTCTCCCCGGTACAAAACCGCCTGGTCTGCGTGTACCAGTGTGGTCATTCTATCCTTCAGTCTGCTGGCCAGCACTTTAGCATAAATTTTAACGTCTGCGTTTAATAACGAAATAGGTCTATAACTCGAACAGAGCCTATTGTTTTTACCTTCTTTTAATATCAATGTGATAGAAGCTGCCAGAGCTTCTCCCTCCATTACACAATTGGACCCCAACTCGTTCCAGTAGTGGCAAAGCCTAGGTACATGAATGTGTTTCAATTTTTTCAGGTACAGGGTAGTGAACGCGTCGGGAATTTTCTTAAGCTGCAAAGATTTTCCTCCGCCACTATGGGCCTATCGAGGATACCTCTGTCTTCCTCTGATAGCACAGCCACCCCCGCCCCCTCAGAAATTCCTCTACCCTCCCCAAAGCAGCTTGGTCTCCTGGTCCTTTTTGTCCAATGGAGTATAGAGCTTCATAAAACTTTTTGAACTCTTCCGCTATCCCTTTACTTGTGGCTATTATCTCCCCTTTTTTATTCTGTATTTTCTCTATGAAATTCCAATCTTTTCTTTCTCACTAACCTTGCCAGGTGCTTGCTCGACTTATTAGCCCAGAAATATCTGTCTCTCATTATTTTATTGAGGGCCCTTTTGGAGTCTTGCTTCAGACAGTCCCTTAGCTCCTCCCTTTTGGCGGCTAACTGACGGAAACCTTCCTGACTCTGACCCTTGAGTTTTTTGTGACTGTTCCAGTAAGAAAATTTCCTCAATAAGCCTTTCCCTTTCTTCTTTTCTCTTTTTTTTTTCACCCCGGCCCCGATGGAAATGAGGACCCCTCTGATGTACGCTTTATGTGCTTCCCTTAAAATGGGAGGGGAGACTTCCCCTGTGTCATTGGTTTTAAAAAAAAAATCAACTTCTTCCTGGGACCCTTTCTAGGACTATTTGATCTTAAATTTTCATTCAACTTCCACGAACAGGGTTGTCTTTGCAACTCCGGGATCTTAATCTTCATCGTGACCGGTGAGTGATCTGATAAAGAGATAATTTCTATTCTAGTTTCCTCCACCAAATCCAGTAAGCTATGGTCCGTAAGTATGTAATCTGATCTTGAGTACGTCCTGTGCACAGGGGAGAAGAAGGTATAATCCTTAACCTGCTGCACCCTCCAAACATCCATCAGATGACATTGGTGCAGCCGATGCCCAATCGTGCTTAATTGGGCCTTACTTGTCCCCTGTGCCCAGGACGTAGGGTTAAGGCAAAAATTAAAGTCCCCCGCCAGCACCACCTCCCCCTCCCGAAACTCCATCAGTTTAGCCAGCACCTGTTTTAGGAACACTGTCGGGTTTTTATTGGGACAGTAGACATTCGCTAGAGTAAACAATTTATTCCCCAGGTTGCCCTTTAGAAAGAGAAAGCGGCTGTCTGGGTCCGTCAACCTATCCACTAGTGCAAATTTGGAGAACTTTGAAAACCCATTTGCTACTCCTTTGGATGCCTTGATAGGCGTATCGCCATAGAACCACAGGGGCAACCATGGGGAGAACAACTTAATTCTTGATTCAATGGCCAGATGGGTCTCCTGGAGGAATACTATGTCAGCTCTATAATGTTGAAGTTCCTTAAGTATTTTATGTCTTTTAGCAGGCGAGTTCAATCCCTTTACATTATACAATAAAATTTTTAGATCCAGCATTCAACTCACTAACCTTTATCCCCACTCCACTATCCACTGCTCATCTATAACCACCCCTGCAGGTAATATCCCCCTCGTCCCTCGCCCCCTCCCCTCCCACCTCCCTCTGGCCGTACACCAGCCCAAAGCCCGCACGTAAGGGACATACTAGATCCCATACTGCGCGCTTCTTTTCTGAGGGTGGAGCTCCGCCAACAGCCTCCGGCATCCCCCTGCCACTTTACAGGGCGCGGGGGGGATAGGAGGGGCGGAAACGAGTAAACCAACCAGGAGCATCAACCTCCACAGAACCCCAACCCACCCAGCAGCGACCCCCGTTTTGAACAATTACTTTCCCCTCCCCCTTATTCCCCAGTCCAGGCAGTCTTTTGTTTTAAGTGCAGTGTCGTTTCCTGTGGGTACCCCTAAGCAGAGGGGAGTGAGGAAAAAAAACAAAAAACAAAAAATCCCTCTCCCCCCCCCCGGTTTTCCTTTAGTTCATCTATTAAATGCTATGTTAGTGTCCGATCTGCTCAGCGACCCTCTATACTTGCCGCATCAGGGACAGGAATACCCAAACTGTCGCAAAAGTCCTGCATCTCTTCCTGAAATCTCATCCTATAGGATCTGCCCTCTTTTATGACTATCAGGGATGTTGGGAACCCCCAGCTATATTTCAAGTTGGCCCTCCTCAGTTGATCAAGCAATGGTCTAAGATGCCTTTTTCGAGCCAAAGTTCCCGCAGAAAGATCTGAAAAAATCTGTAGATTTTTATTTTCAAAACATACTGGGGGCACACCCCTAAGGTTATTTCAGATCTTTTCTTTGTCCTCGTAGGCATTTAATCTCCCCTAAGTCCTCATTCTGTTGCTCTGGAATGGATCTGATGCGCAAATTTTGACGACGACTTTGGTTCTCCTGTTCTTCCATTTTATATGCCAACATGCGGTTTTCATTCTGCATTTTCTTCACTTGCGCTTTTAGGTCTAGGATCTCTTTTGCCTGATTTCCAGTCGCCTCTTCAACTCTGCGCAACAGATGACCCGTGTCCGTCCGCACATTCAATATTTCTGATTTTATAACGTTTTCGAGTTTGGCGAACATTTCCATCATTTCTGTTTTATTAGGCACGAGCGCCATACTTCTTTGCTCTTCCATATCGCTGCTGGCACATGCTCCTTCTAGCTCTAGATCTTCCCTGGGCCTCTCCCCCTGTCCCCCCTTTTGTTTCTGCTGGTCTTTCTTTGTATCTTTTGTTCCTGCTTGTTTCGTGTCAGTTCTGGGGCTCTTTGAGCTTGCTTCTTTAAGATATTTCTGTATTGAGCTGGAGTTTAGACTCTCCCTAGGGGTCTTAGGTTCTGCTGTTCTTTGGGACCGACCTCTCATGCTTGTCCTTACTAACAGCTCTTTTCCAATGGTAGTTAGTATGGGTGTTTTATTTATGGTCTCCCAGGCCTCAGTATACCACCCGCTGCCTCGTCTCGCCGTTATTTTCCGTGCTTCTTCCCACCAGTGCGCGCTGGTTCCTGCTTATACTTGCTGTAGCGGCGAAGCCTCAACTTTCACCCACCTTGTGCCTGACTAGACTGTCACGCACCGGGGTGCACCGCTACCCCCCTATTCCTGGGGTCCTCTCACGCCCTGCTCATGGGCGCCCCCACATTCAACAAAAGATAACAAAAAGACAAGCTGGGTCTATGGAAGCCGTTATACACAGTTCTCTGAAAACCTTCCTAGAAACTCCGAACCATGTCACTCTTCATTGTCAATCTTCATTTTATGATCACTCCAGGCTCACGCCGCTGCTGCTGTTTTCATGTCGGGGAGGCTCGGGCAGTCCTTTGAGGGATCCTCTCACAGGTGCAGTCTCTCACCCCATGCTATGCACACGCCATCCATCTCGTCTCCGACCCTCACCCCAGCGCTGCCATCAGGCCCCTCCCCCTGTTCTGACATCACGCGTCACGTCCTCATCGCCTCAACAACCTACAGACATTAAATGTTTTAGCATTGTAAAATATAGCTTAATGAGAATAATTTTTGGTGTGATTAACCAAATGAGCTGAAATTTTCAGAATATGTTGGGATGGATAGAGTCTTCTATTGTGTAAAGTTTGGGGGAAATTAGTTAACATTTAAGGTCTTTTTTGTACATTAAGCCACATTAAGCTCTCCAAAAAACAAGCTTGTCCATAGTTTGCCTTGTGGTACACCGAATCGCATGAAACTTCTTGGATAGGTTTGGGAAGTTGGGATCTTAGGCTGTGCAAAGTTTCAAGACAATTTATTGAGGTTAAGGCACATTATGGTATGTTAAGCTCTTTACATTAAACGTTTTAGCATTGTAAAATATAGCTTAATGTGAATAACTTTTGGTGTGATTTACTAAATGAGCTGAAATTTTCATAATATGTTGACATGAATAGAGTCTTCTATTGTGTGAAGTTTGGGGGAAATTGGTTATTATTTAAGGTCTTTTTTGTACGTTAAGCTCTCCAAAAAACAAGCTTAATGTCCCTAGTTTGCCTTGTGGAACACTGAATCGCATGAAACTTCTTGGATAGGTTTGGGAAGTTGAGATCTTAAGCTGTGCAAAATTTCAGGGAAATTGATTGAGGTTTAGGCACTCTATTACACATTAAGCTACATTAAGCCATTTTCACATTAAATGTTTTAGCATTGTAAAATATAGCTTAATGTGAATAACTTTTGGTGTGACTAACCAAATGAGCTGAAATTTTCAGAATATGTTGGCATGGCAAGAATCTTTTATTGTGTGAAGTTTGGGGGAAATTGGTTAACATTTAAGGTCTTTTTTGTACGTTAAACCACATTAAACTCTCCAAAAAACAAGCTTAATGTTCATAGTTTGCCTTGTGGTACACTGAATCGCATGAAACTTCTTGGATAGGTTTGGGAAGTTGAGATCTTAAGCTGTGCAAAATTTCAGGGCAATTGATTGAGGTTTAGATACTTTGTTATACGTTAAGCTACATTAAGCCATTTTCACATTAAATGTTTTAGCATTGTAAAATATAGCTTAATGTGAATAACTTTTGGTGTGATTAACCAAATGAGCTGAAATTTTCAGAATATGTTTGCATGGCTAGAGTCTTTTATTGTATGAAGTTTGGGGGAAATTGGTTAACATTTAAGGTCTTTTTTGTACGTTAGGCCACATTAAGCTCTCCAAAAAACAAGCCTAATGTCCATAGTTTGCCCTGTGGTACACCGAATCACATGAAACTTTTTGGATAGGTTTGGGAAGTTGAGAACTTAGGCTGTGCAAAGTTTCAAGACAATTGATTGAAGTTAAGGTACATTATGGTACGTTAAGCTCTTTACATTAATCGTTTTAGCATTGTAAAATATAGCTTAATGTGAATAACTTTTGGTGTGATTTACTAAATGAGCTGAAATTTTCATAATATGTTGACATGAATAGAGTCTTCTATTGTGTGAAGTTTGGGGGAAATTGGTTATTATTTAAGGTCTTTTTTGTACGTTAAGCTCTCCAAAAAACAAGCTTAATGTCCCTAGTTTGCCTTGTGGAACACTGAATCGCATGAAACTTCTTGGATAGGTTTGGGAAGTTGAGATCTTAAGCTGTGCAAAATTTCAGGGCAATTGATTGAGGTTTAGATACTTTGTTATACGTTAAGCTACATTAAGCCATTTTCACATTAAATGTTTTAGCATTGTAAAATATAGCTTAATGTGAATAACTTTTGGTGTGATTAACCAAATGAGCTGAAATTTTCAGAATATGTTTGCATGGCTAGAGTCTTTTATTGTGTGACGTTTGGGGGAAATTGGTTAACATTCAAGGTCTTTTTTGTACGTTAGGCCACATTAAGCTCTCCAAAAAACAAGCTTAATGTCCATAGTTTGTCCATGTCCATAGTGTCCCTGCACAAAATGTCATTTTGTGCAGGGACTGTTCTAAGCATGGGAAACACACAGCACTTTACAGGCATACTATAGACACCCCCCAGGTACGATATATAAAGGAATATTTCACTTTTTTTTCACTTTAAGCATCATTAAAATCACTGCTCTCAAAAAAACGGCCGTTTTTTAAAACTTTTTTTTGCATTAATACATGACCCCTGGGGCAGGACCCTTGTCCCCAAACCCTTTTTAGGACAATACCATGCAAATTAGCCTTTAAAATTAGCACTTTTGATTTTGAATGTTTGAGTCCCATAGACTTCAATGGGGTTCTAACGTTTGTGCAAATTTTTGGTCCATTGGCAGGTTCTGGTGCGAACTGAACCGGGGGGTTTTCGGCTCATCCCTAGTATTCGGTAAAAAAATCAGCATTGCCATTGATCACGCCCTCCCCTCCCACAGCACTGCCACTGATCCCAGGAGTTCTAGGATCCCTAGGAGTTTTCTGTCTATTGATGGATCCCCCTCACCACCCCAGTCCATGGTGTGCAGGCAGGTGGAGAGCGAAATTGCATGGGGGGGTGGCCCAAGAAAATGTTTGCCCAGGGTCCAGTCAATATTAAAGATGGCCCCGACTGGGATGCCATGTAGCCTCACAACCTCCTTGATGAATGCAGAAAAAGTATCAGTGGCAGAGGGGGTTCCTTTCAAAGGTATGAAGTTTGCCATTTTTGAAAGATGGTCAACTATGACACAGATAATGGTGAATCCTTCAGATGGGGAAGTTCCACAATAAAGTCCATGCAAATCATACTCCATGGCTTTTCAGGTGTACGGAGGGATTCCAACAGGCCCCAGGTCTTGGCATGATCAAACTTATTTCTGAGGCATACAGAGCATGATCTGACATAGTCTCTACAGTCCTTTAATAAATCTGGCCACCAAAAGGAATGGGAACCAGGTCTGAGGTTTTGTGGATTCCAAAGTGTCCGGCTAGAGCAGTGATGGCGAACCTTGGCACCTCAGATGTTTTGGAACTACTTTTCCCATGATGCTCAACTACACTGCAGAGTGCATGAGCATCATGGGAAATGTAGTTCCAAAACATCTGGGGTGCCAAGGTTTGCCATCATTGGGCTAGAGAATGATCATGGCACCTCTTAATAATGGGAACCCTAAATGAAAATTTGTACCTTGTGTAAATAGAGTTCATCCCTTTCTTGGAGATGTACGTTTTGTACGTTAAGCCACATTAAGCTCTCCAAAAAACAAGCTTAATATCCATAGTTTGCCTTGTGGTACACCGAATCACATGAAACTTTTTGGATAGGCTTGGGAAGTTGACAACTTAGGCTGTGCAAAGTTTCAAGACAATTGATTGAGGTTAGGGCACATTATGGTACGTTAAGCTCTTTTCCTTAATTGTTTTAGCATTGTAAAATATAGCTTAATGTGAATAATGTTTAGTGTGATTTACTAAATGAGATGAAATTTTCAGAATACGTTGGCATGTATAGAGTCTTCTATTGTGTAAAGTTTGGGGGAAATTGGTTAACATTTAAGGTCTTTTTTGTATGTTAAGCTCTCCAAAAAACAAGCTTAATGTCCATAGTTTGCCTTGTGGAACACCGAATCACATGAAACTTCTTGGATAGGTTTGGGAAGGTGTGCAAAATTTCAGGGCAATTGATTGAGGTTTAGGCACTTTATTACACATTAAGCTACATTAAGCCATTTTCACATTAAATGTTTTAGTAAATCCCTTGTGGCACCAGTGCCTACGGCCCAATTTTTCTGCCCCTGTTCAACAGGGACATGTAATTACAATTCTTGATCTAATATTTCACAGCAGGGCCTGTTTCTGCGCCCACCAAGAGTAACTGTGAGGACTTACAGTGTTGAGGCACTAGCACCACCACCAAAGGCCCAATTTTTCTGCCCCTGTTCAACAGGTGCATGTAATTACAATTCTTAATCTAATATTTCACAGCAGGGCCCGTTCCAGCTCCCACCAACTGTAACTGTGAGGACTTACAGTGTTGTGGCAACACCACCACCACCACCAAAGGCCCAATTTTTCTGCCCCTGTTCACAACAGGTGCATGTAATTACAATTCTTGATCTAATATTTCACAGCAGGGCCAGTTTCTGCGCCCACTAAGAGTAACTGTGAGGACTTACAGTGTTGTGGCACCTGCACCACCATCACCAAAGGCCCAATTTTTCTGACCCTGTTCAACAGGGGCATGTAATTACAATTCTTGATCTAATATTTTACAGCAGAGCCCGTTCCTGCGCACACCAAGAGTAACTGTGAAGGCTTACAGTGTTGTGGCAACACCAACACCTAAGGCCCCAATTTCTGCAGAGTATATAGGGCAGGCCCCTACTTTCAAACATCCAACTTACAAACGACTCCTACTTGCAAACCGAAGGAGACAACAGGAAGTGAGATGAAATCTACCCCTCAGAAGGGAAATTCTCTCCTGTAAGAGTTAATATGGGAAAAACGTGTCTCCTTTCCACTGATACTTTATCACCAATCCTTGTTTCACTAAAGACTCCAAATTGTCAAAAAACATTTGTCATTGGGACAGAAAGTGAGGTAAAATCTTCTGAAGAGGTGCACAGACAGTAAAACAAATGTCACAGGGGTGATAACCCTTCCCTATGTTTTCCAAAAAGCTTAAAAATTTATTTTTTGGCTGGAGCTACACTTTAAAAATGTACCAGTTCAAAATTACAAACAGATTCTACTTAACAACAAACCTACAGTCCCTGTCTTGTTTGCACTGCCTGTATACTGCTGTTCAGAGGGCCTGGGGCCCCACGCCTTTCCTTTTTTTAATTTGGGTGCGGGGTTCCCCTTAATATCCATACAAGACCCAAAGGACCTGGTAATGGACTGGGGGGGGGGGGTACCCATGCCATTTGTCTCACTTATTTTCATCTCTATTACCAGGACCCAACATTACATTAAATCTGTAAGCAATTTTAAATGACCTTCATTACTTTAAAAATGTCATTTTGTGCAGGGACTGTTCTAAGCACGGGAAACACGCACCACTTTACAGGCATACTATAGACACACCCCAGGTATGATATTTAAAGGAATATTTCACTTTTTTTTTCACTTTAAGCATCATTAAAATCACTGCTCCCGAAAAAACGTCAGTTTTTGAAACATTTTTTTGCGGGTCCCCAAACCCTTTTTAGGACATTACCATGCAAATTAGCCTTTAAAATTAGCACTTTTGATTTCGAATGTTTGAGTCCCATAGACTTCAATGGGGTTCTAACGTTTGTGCAAATTTTCGGTCCGTTGGCAGGTTCTGGTGCGAACTGAACCGGGGGGTTTTCGGCTCATCCCTAGTATTCGGTAAAAAAATCAGCATCGCCATTGATCACGCCCTCCCCTCCCACAGCACTGCCACTGATCCCAGGAGTTCTAGGATCCCTAGGAGTTTTCTGTCTATTGATGGGTCCCCTCACCACCCCAGTCCATGGTGTGCAGGCAGGTGGAGAGCGAAATTGCATGGAGGGGGTGGCCCATGAAAATGTTTGCCCAGGGTCCAATCAATATTAAAGATGGCCCCGACTGGGATGCCATGTAGCCTCACAACCTCCTTGATGAATGCAGAAAAAGTGTCAGTGGCAGAGGGGGTTCCTTTCGAAGGTATGAAGTTTGCCATTTTTGAAAGATGATCAACTATGACACTGATAATGGTGAATCCTTCAGATGGGGAAGTTCCACAATAAAGTCCATGCAAATCATACTCCATGGCTTTTCAGGTGTACGGAGGGATTCCAACAGGCCCCAGGTCTTGGCATGATCAAACTTATTTCTGAGGCATACAGAGCATGATCTGACATAGTCTCTACAGTCCTTTAATAAATCTGGCCACCAAAAGGAATGGGAACCAGGTCTGAGGTTTTGTGGATTCCAAAGTGTCCGGCTAGAGCAGTGATGGCGAACCTTGGCACCTCAGATGTTTTGGAACTACTTTTCCCATGATGCTCAACTACACTGCAGAGTGCATGAGCATCATGGGAAATGTAGTTCCAAAACATCTGGGGTGCAAAGGTTTGCCATCATTGGGCTAGAGAATGATCATGGCACCTCTTAATAATGGGAACCCTAAATGAAAATTTGTACCTTGTGTAAATAGAGTTCATCCCTTCGTTGGAGATGAAAACCAGAGGAGGTGGGTGGTTAGCGACCGCCTCCTTAACTGGTGACATCACATCTACTTGTAGAAGCAGGACATTTTTATCTGGCAAAATATGTCAGGTTCAGAAGGTGGGACTGATTCGGGAAACATGCCTTAGAGAGCGCATCAGGTTTGCAATTCTTGGATCCGGGGCAAAAAGTTAAATGGTATACAAAACAGAAAAAGAACAGTGCCCATCTGACCTGTCGAGGTCTTAGTCATCTAGCAGCTCTTAAGTACTCCAGATTCTTATGGTCTGTAAAAATAAGGATAGGCTATGCAACTCCCTCCAGTAGGTAGCGCCATTCCTCAAGGGCAGCTTTAATGGCTAACAGTTTTCGATCTCCCACATCGTAAATTTTCTCTCAGAGGAACTTAATTTTCTGGAGAAAAAGGCAATAGGGTGGAGTAAAGATTTGGCCCCTTGTTGTTTGGATAATATAGCCCCAACCACACTTTCAGAAGCATCCACTTCGAGTACATAGGCCAAAGCAGGATCTGGGTGCTTCAGAATAGGAGCAGAGGTGAACAGAGTCTTTAATTGTTTAAAGGCGACTTGAGCCTCTGGAGTCCACTTGAATGGAACATACTGCTTGGTCAACTGTGTGATTGGTGCTATGATACCGAAAAAGTTCTTTATAAATTTCTTTAAAAAAAGTTAGCGAACCCCACAAAGCGGAGTACTGCTTTTGTCTCCTCCGGAGCGGGCCATTCCAATACAACGGTCACATTTTGTGGGTCCATAGCAATGCCATCTGCAGAAATGTCCCAGGAATTGAATAGTCTGTCTTTCGAACTCGCATTTCTCAGCTTTTGCGTAGAGATGGTGTTGACAAAGTCTGTCCAGTACCTCCTTTACATGACTTCTGTGTAGGTCTAGAGAACTGGAAAATACGATAATAAACAAGTCAAGATAGTCCCCAAATATGTCATTGACAAGATGTTGGGACATTACAGAGAGTGAACGGCATGACTAGATATTCAAAATGTCCAAAGCGCCTTCGGAATGTTGTCTTCCGTTCGTCTCCTTCACAAATTCTGACTAGATTGTATGCACCCCTCAAGTCAAGTTTAGAGAAAACATGCGCCCCTCATAATGTTTGGAATAGTTCAGGAATTAAAGTGGTTGTTAAGCCACTCTAACCTGTATACACCATCAGCACTGCTTCCTATTGCAGTGTCCCCCTCTGTGTGTGATTTATAAAAATAATTGCTGCAAATACCTCATTTTACAGCCAAGATTGTGATTACATGACCGGCCAGCTTTCTCCTTCCCTTCTCTGAGAGGTGCAGTGGGCGGGCCTGAGATTCCTCTGCTGACGTCAGTCGTAGGGGGAGGAGGAGGGGTGGAGGAGAGGAGGAGAGAGCTGGGTGGTCACGTGATTGCAATCTCAGCTCTTAAATGAGGTATTTACAGCATTTATATTTATAAATCATTCAGAGAGGGGGACACTGCAATGGGAGGCAGTGCTGATGGTGTATACAGGTTAGTGTTATGAGAGCAGCAGGAGGGAGGAGGGGTGGCACTGTCACGAGCAGACAGACAGAGAGGGGAGGGCGGGAGGAGGACACAGGAGCAGAGAGGAGAGCAGATAGCAGGCTGCGGATAATGGAGGCACATAAACTGACCACAGACTCCATAACTTGCTGACTGATACTGTCAAGTACCTGAAAGGAGACTGAGTTGATGAGGTTGGCCTCTCTTATATCTTCCGCCCTGGCCCCATTGAAGATGAGACAGAGGAAGCTGAGTGACAGAAGGGACACAAGTGCCTGATGTTGATTGCAGAACCTGTAGCAGAGAGTGCGACTCCAAGGAGACAGTGGAACCAGAGAAACAGTAACAGTGGTAATGTTTGAAGGCCTGGTCCAGGTTAAAGGGGCACTCCGCTCATGTTAATTGTTCTGGACTGGCAGCTTGTCAGGAATCTGGAGGCTGGGACATACAGCGGTGAGCAGAGCTGGTGCAGCAGACAGCCGGGCAAGCACTCGGAGGTTAACGGAAGCCAGGATCAAAGGCAGAAGAAGAATCTCAGGAATAGCCGGGGTCGTCAACAAGCGGGTAGTGGGGTACCAAGTCATTAGCAGAGCCAGAGTCACAAATGGAGCCGGGTTAAAGGTAAACAGCAGCACATAAGCAGGATCCACAGCCAAGGTCAAGGAAAACGCCAGGTCAGCAACAGGGAAAACATGCAGGATCAATCAGGATACAGGACACAGTTGAAGATCAGTCAGCAAAGGATAAGAGAATGAGCTACCTTTAAATAGCCCGCCTGGCACCAAGAGGCATTGTGTCCACGCACATGCGCACCCGAGATCGCAAATTTCCGGTGCGTGCACCTGTTAGCCATTCTGTGGGAACTGCCATGCACATGCCCACATCTATATGCTAGATGTCTCACAGGGATTCCCTGACAGATAGATACCAAAGTGTGGTTGTATATGGAGTTCCCCCGGAACAGAGAGCAGTCACATATGGTGTACCACAAGGCTTTGTACTGGGTCCTGTTCTTTTTAAAGCGCTGTTCCAGCCACAAAAAAATCTTAAAAGTCGGCAGCTACAAACACTGTAGCTGCTGACTTTTAATAAGGACACTTACCTGTTCAGGGAACCCGCGATGTTGGTCCTCTGAGGCCGATCCATCCATCGGATCAGGTGCAGGTGCCGCCATTCTAACAACCGGCAATGGAGCCTTGCAGGGCAACCGGCAGTGGAGCCTTGCAGCTTCACTGCCATTTCCTACTGTGCATGCGTGAGTCGCATGGTGTTTTGTGAATGGCCAGCTTGTCTTCTGGGACACACACAGGTCCCGGAAGACAGTGGGGGGGGGGGGGGCTCACCGCACAAAAGGATATGACGTCCTGTGCCTTGGTCCGGATGGATCGGAAGTACACTATGTACTTCTTAAAAAGTTAGGAAGGAAAAAAAAAAATTTTAATATCCAAAGATGAAGGGTGGAGGGGTGGTCTTTCGTTTAAGATCACCTCTCAAAAGTGGGTGGCACTCCCCTTTAATTAATATGTAAGTAATATAACTAAAGTTTTTTTTGGGCAAGGTATGTCTTTTTGCTGATGACACAAAGGTGTTTAATAGGGTTAATATCCCTGGAGGTGTCTGTAACATGGAACATGATTTGGCATTGCTGGAAGATTGGTCAAAGCAGTGGAGACTGCAGTTCAATCTTTCTAAATGTAAAATAATGCACCTAGGGAAAAAATAATCCCCTGAGAGAGTACAACATTGGGGATACAGTTTTAGCCAGCACTGCAGAAGAAAAAGATCTGGGGGTACTTATTTCAGATGATTGCAAAATTAGCAAACAGTGTGACCAGGCAGTGGGGAAAGTGAATAAAATTCTAGGATGAATCACTAGAGGGATCACCAGCAGGAGGAATGAGGTCCTGATTCCGCTATATACAGTGCCTAGAAAAAGTATTTATACCACTTGAAATTTTCCACATTTTGTCATGTTACAACCAAAAACGTAAATGTATTTTTTGGGGATTTTATGTGATAGACCAAACAAAGTGGCACATAATTGTGAAGTGGAAGGAAAATGATATCGTTTTCAAATTGTTTTTACAAATAAACATCTGAAAAAAGTGTGGCGTGCATTTATAATCAGCCCCCTTTACTCTGATACCCCTAACTAAAATCTAGTGGAACCAATTGCCTTCAGAAGTCATCTAATTAGTAGAGTCCACCTGTGTATAATTTAATCTCAGTATAAATAAAGCTGTTCTGTTAAGCCCTCATGCCGCGTACACACGATCAGAATTTTGGTCGGAAAAAGCTATGATGGTTTTTCCGACGGGATTCCGCTCAAGCTTGTCTTGCATACACACGGTCACACCAAATTCCGAACGTCAAGAATGCGGTGACATATAACACGTACGATGGCACTGTAAAAAGGAAGTTCAATAGCCACTGCGCCACCTTTTGGGCTCCTTCTGCTAATCTCATGTTTATCTCGTGTTAGTAGAAGTTTGGTGAGAGACGATTTGCACTTTTCAGCATTGTGCTTTTCAGTCCGTTACTGCTCTTCAGTTTGTACTTGTGGGTTTCTATCTGTTTTTCAGTGCATGTAGTCAGTTTGTATCTGTTTTTCAGTGCGTTCTTTTTCGCTCATTTCTGATTTTCAGCTCACTCTTCACAGGCCTTGATGTTCTTCAGTGCGTTCTGTTAGTTCTGACCAGCCGACCGCTTTGAAGCCATGTTGCGGGTACATGCTTGTCGTAGAGTTATTCGGGGGCTTGGTGTTGGGGTTCTTGCTTTGACCCAAGCCCAGTCCATGAACAGGGTGGGGAGGAGTTCATGGACCAAGAATTGGTTGCTCTAGCATGACCAATTCTCTCATATGCCTTTGCTGCGTGAGATCCAGGAGAATAACCCTGATGATTTCAGGAATTTTCTTCGGATGATGAACCCCCTGTTTTTCACCGTCTGTTCACTTTGCTGTCCCCTTATATTAGCAGGCAGGACACCTGCTTGCGGCAAGCCATCACTCCGGAGCAGAGGCAAGTCGCCACGTTGCGGTACTTGGCGATGGGGAGAAGTCTACAGGACCTAAAGTTCTCTACAGGCATCTCCCCTCAGGCTCTGGGGTTCATTATTCTAGAGACCTGTTCTGCCATCATACAGGTCCTGCAGAAGGAATATATTAGGGTAAGTTTTCTCCTTTAACATCACATTCTATGTATTTAATGTTTGCTAATGTATTGTATTTCTTTCATCATTCCCTAATTACCATGATTGTAATATGCTGTGAATGTCCCCTTTGGGCCCATGCATGCTGTAATCTTTTAATGCCCCTTTATTGGCCTACATGCATATTTGCCTTCACTAACCTCCCCAGCATGCTATCCTGGGCCCATACCCACCTATAGCCTAGTCACTTAACAATGTATTTTGTCAGCTCCATTGTAGTGCTTTACCCTAAACACCCCCCAAAATGTGTACAAATGTTATTGTTGTCCTTAAATTCATGCAGAGTGCCAGAGGCTTTTTTTTGGCTCCCAAACTCATTTAGAACCCCCCCTAAAATTTTTCCAATGGGCCATCAGAGGGGGTGAGGAATCTGATAAGTGGACCTTATATTTTTGTCTTTAAATACTCCTTAAAATAAATGTTATAGTGATGTTGGCCAAGAATGTTTGTGTCTAATCTGCTTGCAATGTTATGTGCAAAAGTACTCATTTTTTTTATGTTTTGACTCCAGATTTTCCTTCAATGCCACAGGAATGGCAAACTGTGGCATCCCAGTTTGCCGACCGTTGGGACTTTCCTAACTGTGGAGGGGCAATAGATGGGAAGCACGTCCACATTGTACCACCACCCCATTCGGGGTCATACTATTTTAACTATAAGGGGTTTCATAGTATCGTGTTAATGGTGGTGGTGTTGGCGACATATGAGCTTTTAAATGTGGACGTGAGAAAGAATGGCCAGATGTCGGATGGTGGAGTCTTTGCCCAGACCAAGTTCTACCGACGTCTCCAGAGTGGTGGCTTGATATTGCCACCTGCGGAAGAGAACGTCGAAGGACTCCCATTTGTTTTTATTGCTGATGAAGCATTTGGTCTGGGTGATCACATGATGAGGCCATTCCCCCAGAGGACCCTCACCCCGGAGAAGAGGGTTTTTAATTACCGGCTGACCAGAGCCAGAAGAGTCGTGGAGAATACCTTTGGGATAATGGCCATCCGGTTCTGCCTATTTCTAACGGCAATAAATATGGCAGAGTACAAACTTAACCACATCGTGTTATCATGCTGCATACTGCACAACTTTTTAAAGCGAAATGCTACTAGTTATGTAGTCTCAGTTGGGCCTGAGGCTGGACTTCATGAAAGGACACTGATGGCCCTGGAAGCTGGCCGTCCTGGCTTGCCCCCCCAAAGCGCCGGCGAAGTGCGTCAAAAATATGTGGATTATTTTACGGGTAGGGGGGCCATTGCTATGCCAGCACATTTTTAAATATTTTCAAAATAAAAAAAAATTGATATGATAAAATCTTGAATTTGATTTACTGCTTGTTTTTCTTTTGTCTCCTAGGTTCTCCTAGTGCACTTGTAGTGCCAAGTGGTTTTTCCATTATTTAAATAACACCCATTGTTACTGTGAAACCAACTTAATACAAAAACTGGTATTGAGCATTGAAAGAAGAAGCCACACATTGTTGAGTAGAAAGCCTTTTACTCCGTGCACATGTGCATTATAAAACATTTTGGGGTAGAAAAACATCTTTGTTTTTTAAAGTTTTACCTTGAAATTTTTAGAAAAGTATATAACCAGGCATGTTTCCAAACATAACATACACAACTCAGGAACTTACAAAGTTCAACATTGAAAAAATGAAGGCAATATCAGACATTATAGTGTCAAAACTGTGTTGATCTTGCCTTCATCAGATGGGATGATCTCACCCCTGTAAAAGCCAAATTTAGAAGATGCACAAAAATTGGGAGTCAAAATGGGGATTTCCCTCCTGATCCCATACCTAATGTCAACATGTGCTATCTCCCATCATGGGGATCAATGGATGTGTTTTGGGGGTGCAACCCCTTTCTCTCACCAACTAGATTTGCGAGGAAGGGGTTGCACCCACAAAACGCGTACATTGATATCCCCTGATGGCAGATAGCACATGTTGACACACTGTGAGCATCTTCCAAATTTGGCTTTTAAACTGTATTAAAACTTTAGTTAAATTTTCTTTAAAAAAAAAAAAGGTGTAATATTTTTTGGATTTAGATTCTCCCTAATACATCAATCATGTTCTTCATTCTTTGTTCAATCTCCTTGGTTTTTTCCTTTATGATGTCTAAATCCCGACTACAAAAAATTATGTCCTGGATTAGTCTTTGTGCACTGTCACTGGTGAAATGAGGAGATTGTTCTTCCACAACATGCACATCACCTAAAATAAAAATACACACCATGTATTATAAATATACAGGCATACATCTATTACCTGAATCTGTGGTGTCAGACACTCACCTGTTGTGGTGACAATTTCAACCACCTCTCCTTCCTCCACATCCTGAGGTTGTGGTGTCCTCTGCTGCCCTTCTTCAGGAGGTGGGGGGTTCCTGGTTTCCTCAGATGTCCCGAGTCTTTTCTCCCCTATGAGAATGAAACAAAGGTATACTTAGCACACAGATATTTGTGGCCAGAAATATGAATGTGAAACATTGCTTCGAAGTGGGGTGCAATTGTCTGGGCAGAGTTCCAAGTTGAAGACATGATTTATTCCCTTAACAAAGCTGGAATACTTACCTAAAAAGTTTGTTCTGGTGTCCCACACTAGTGCTCCTGAGTCCAGATGTGTAAACAGCTGCTGAGTGTCCTCTCCTTACATTACACTGAATCAAGTTTGCAATTCATTCTAGTTACAAACACATCTAGACAACAATGTCCTAAACTTCTTTTAATACAAATCAGCATGACCAAATGTAGTTAACCCTGTATCTGCCAAAAACATCGTATTTAGTTGGCAAACGAAAGATGTGTACTGTGATTAACTGTACAACAGTAAAGAAAAGCACATGGAGCAGCATGCATGTAATAATAATAGGAACACACGACAACTACTTACTTTTTAGAAGCACTCTCTTGATTCTTCTGTACTGATCCTGCTCCCTCAATTTCAGGTTTGACCAGCGTTTCCTCAATTGCTCCTTGGATCGTCATACCCCAAAATTCCTGTGCAGACTCTTCACAACTTTAGTGATGATCTTGGCATTTCTCACCTTTGGGTTTAGGTACGGTCCATGCTTCCCATCATAGTCAGCCGTCTTCAAGATGTCCACCATCTCCACCATCTCTACAAAGGACATATTTGAGGCCTTATATCTTCTCCTCCGGGATCATGACATTTCTGGCTCCGGGTTTTCCTCCTCGTTACTGCTATTACACACCTGTGTCTCCGTCATGTCATCTCCCACTGCGGCGAAAGAGAAGGGGTGGGGAGTATTCTAGAAAGAACGTCAGGGGTGGGCGGAGTTTCACGCCCTATATACTCTGAACAGCAGTATACAGGCGGTGCAAACAAGACAGGGACTGTAGGTTTGTTGTTAAGTAGAATCTGTTTGTAATTTTGAACAGGTACATTTTTAACTTGTTTAGCTCCAGCCAAAAAATCTTTTTTAAGCTTTTTGGAAAACATAGGGAAGGGTTATCACCCCTGTGACATTTGTTTTGCTGTTTTTCCTCCTCTTTAGAAGATTTCACCTCACTTTTTGTCCCAATGACAAATGCTTTTTGAGAATTTGGGTTTTTTTGTGGAACAAGGATTGGAAAGCATCAGTGGAAAGGAGAAATGTTTTTCCCATATTAACTCTTACAGGAGAGAATTTCCCTTCCTACGGGTAGATTTCATCTCACTTCCTGTTGTCTCCTTCCGTTTGCAAGTAGGAGTCGTTTGTAAGTTAGATGTTTGAAAGTAGGGGCCTGCCCTATATACTCAGCAGAAATTTGGGCCTTAGGTGTTGTTGTGGCCACAACGCTGTTAGCCCTCACAGGGCCCTGCTGTGAAATATTAGATCAAGAATTGTAATTACATGCCCCTGTTGAACAGGGGCAGAAAAACTGGGCCTTTGGTGGTGGTGCTGGTGCCACAACACTGTAAGTCCTCACTCGCTCTTGGTGGGTGCAGAAATGGGCCCTGCTGTGAAATATTAGATCAAGAATTGTAATTACATGCCCCTGTTGAACAGGGGCAGAAAAATTGGGCCTTTGGTGGTGGTGGTGCTGGTGCCACAACACTGCAACCCCTCACAGACACTCTAGTTGGAACGCAGGAACGAGCCCTGCTGCAAAGTATTGCATCAAAAATTGTAATTACACGCCCCTGTTAAACAGGGGCTGAAAAATTGTGCCTTAGGCACTGGTGGTGGCGCCCAGAACCAAAAATGTACAAGCTATCAGCGTGATCATTGAGGAGGAAGAGGATAATTACTCAGGGATAGTCACTCAGCATCAGCATAGGCAGTCTTTGAAGGGATCTGAGATTTCAAAAAAAATTATTTGGTTACATCAGCATCAGGTGCTTGGTAGCTGGTGGTGATCCAAGACTGATTCATTTTTATGAAGGTCAGTCGATCGACCGAGTCGGTGGACAGACGCACCCTGTGATCGGTTACCACGCCTCCAGCAGCACTGAATGTGCGTTCCGAAAGAACGCTGGATGCAGGACAGGCCAGTAGCTCAATTGCATACTGTGCAAGCTCTGGCCAGTGATCCATCCTCAAGACCCAGTAACCCAGAGGATTTTCGGTGGGAAAGGTGTCCAAATCTGATCTTGCCCCTAGGTATTCCTGCACCATGTAAAATAGACGCTGGCGATGGTTGCTGGAACCGATCATACCTTGGGGCTGCGGACCAAAAAATTGTCTGAACGCATCGGTCAGACGGCCACCTTCTCCACCGCTCCTTCTTTGACTGACCGAAGCCTCAGCAACACGTTGTCCAGAAACAGGAGTTTGTAACCTCCCAGTCTCTGGGAACACGTTGCACAGACCTTTCTGCAAGGCCTCCCGAAGATGTTTCATCCTCTGCTCCCTCTGCGATGGCAAGATAAGGTCCGCAACCTTACCCTTGTAACGTGGATCAAGGAGGGTTGCCAGCCAGTATTGGTCCTTCTCCTTGATACCACGAAGGATCCTTATGCAGGCTTTGCAGGATCAGGGAGGCCATGCAGCGTAGGTTTGCTGAGACATTCGGTCCGGAGTCCTCTGGGTCACTAAGGACGACATGGTCCGCAGCCACCTCCTCCCAGCCACGTACAAGTCCATGTGTTTCTTGGGACTGATTCCTTAAAGACTGCTGCTGATGCTGAGTGTTAGGCTCCACCTCCATACTGACACAATCTTCCTCCTCCTCCTCCTCCTCCTCCTCGTCCTCTTCCTGTGTGATCGGCGGGCACACAGGAACACTGTCTGGATAAAGGGGGCCTTGAGAGCTAAGGAAGTCCTCCTCTTCCTGCCTCTGTTCTGCCTCAAGTGCCCTGTCCATTATTCCACACAGCGTGTGCTCCAACAGGTGGACAAGGGGGACAGTGTCACTGATGCACTGTCACTGCTCACCATCCTCGTGGCCTCCTCGAATGGTGACAGGACAGTGCATGCATCCCTGATCATGGCCCACTGGCGTGGGGAAAAAAAAAACAAGCTCCCCTGACCCTGTCCTGGTGCCATAGTCGCACAGGTACTCATTGATGGCCCTCTGCTGCGTGTGCAGCCGCTGCAGCATGGCCAACGTTGAGTTCCACCTGGTGGGCATGTCACAGATTAGGCGGTTCTTGGGCAGGTTAAACTCCTTTTGGAGGTCCGTCAGCCGAGCACTGGCATTATATGACCGGCGGAAATGCACACAGACTTTCCTGGCCTGCCTCAGGACATCCTGTAAGCCCGGGTACCTGACCAAGAACCGCTGCACCACCAAGTTAAGGACGTGAGCCAAACAGGGCACATGGGTCATTTGTCCCTGTCGGAGGGCAGAGAGGAGGTTGGTGCCATTGTCGCAAACCACCATTCCTGCCTTAAGTTGGCGTGGCGTCAACCACCTCTGAACCTGCCCCTGCAGAGCTGACAGAACCTCTGCCCCAGTGTGGCTCCTGTCCCCCAAGCACACCAGCTCAAGCACCGCATGGCATCTTTTGGCCTGCGTACTTGCGTAGCCCCTTGAACGGCTACGGAGCACCGCTGGTTCCGAGGACAAAGCACAGGAAGAGGCCATGGAGGAAGAAGAAGAGGAGGGGGTGGAGGAGAGAGGTGTGTCACAATCATTAGCATTTTGGAAGCGTGGTGGCGGAACAACCTCCAACACTACTGCACCTTGTCCTGCATCCTTCCCAGCTGCCAGCAGAGTCACCCAATGCGCCGTGAAACTTAGGTAACATCCCTGTCCATGCCTGCTGGACCATGAGTCAGCGGTAATATGCACCTTACCGCTGACCGCCCTGTCCAGCGAGGCATGGACATTGCCTTCCACATGCCGGTAGAGAGCCGGAATCGCCTTCCGTGAGAAAAAGTGGCGTTTGGGTACCTGCCACTGAGGAACCGCACATTCCACAAACTCACGGAAGGGGGCAGAGTCTACCAACTGAAAAGGCAGCGGTTGAAGTGCTAGCAATTTAGCCAAGCTAGCATTCAACCGCTGGGTGTCAGGATACACCCATCAGCAGACAGCCTCGAAGATGTCTAAGGCACAGAAGAAGACATATTCCTGTTGCACACAGAAACCGGGCTTTGGCATTTAGACATGCGCATGCGTGAACAAGAGCGCAAACAGTGGCCGTCACGCATTCCTGAGCAACGATCGGCACCTGCACACTTCCGTACGTATCTAACGCGCGCACTAGCGCTCGTTCACGTTGGCGCCAAACGATCTATTTAAGTCCAGCTGGTGCTTGGCCTGGTGCTGCCTTGTCTTCAGCTTCTGAGTGTCCAGTACCCTGTGAACCTGTATCCTGATTCCTGGCCTGTCTTGTTACCTTCCCTTGAACTCAGTCTGTACCGACCCCGACTTGTCCTGTGACTAATCTTCTGCTTTCTCCCTGGCACCTGCACTGCTGTTCTGGTTTGACCCGGCTTGTTCCTGACTACGATCCTGCCTGCACCTAGTACCCAATTTGATCTGCCGTGTATGACCCTGCCTGTCTGACCCTGCTGCTTGTCGTTGTCATCTGCACCTGCTGCCATCTGCTAGTCTCCTGCGGAAGCTTCTCTGTGTCTCTTCAGTACGACCGGACCCGCTACCCTGCTACCACCAAAGACTTTCTGGCACTCGTGCGACTCTGTACTTTGGTGCCTTCTGTTTGCTCTATCAGGGGCCCTAAGTCAGAGTGGTAAGGGAGGCCTTGCTCGTCCATTCAGGCTCTTCTACCAGGTACGTGATAGTACAAGGCAGCCATGACTGAGCCTAAACGAGCAACCTCCTCCGTAGAGCAGCTGTGTCATCACCTAACTGCATTTACCCAGACAGTCAAGAGTCTGCAAGCAAGTTACAGCCAGTTGGAAGAACGGATTTATGAACTTTCTCCAACACATGCTTTAATAATGCAGTCACCGGAACCCCGGGTTCCTATTCCAGAGAAGTTTTCTGGCAACCGTGGCAAGTTCAGGACTTTTCAGAATGCCTGTATCCTGTATTTTTCATTACAGCCCCAGACCTTCTCTCAGGAGATCACCAAAGTAGGGTTTGTAATCTCCCTCCTGCAGGGTGAACCTCAGTCCTGGGCTCACTGTTTAATGGAACAGGACAATCCCTGTCTGTCAAGCCTGACCACTTTCTTTGCATCCATGGCTCGAATCTACGAGGACCCTCTGCGAACTGCCATGGCCGAGTCTGCTCTGCATGCGCTCCAGCAAGGCCATCGAGCCGCTGAGGACTATGTAACGGACTTTAGATGCTGGAGCGCAGACGTCGAATGGAACAGTGCTGCTCTCTGTTACCAATTTCGACTAGGACTATCCGAACCCCTAAAAGATGAACTAGCTCGTGTTGGAGTACCTGAATCCTTATGCCGCGTACACACGAGTGGACTTTACGGCAGACTTTGCCTGGCGGACGGGATTTCGTCGGACAATTCGATGTGTGTGGGCTCCAGCGGACTTTGTTTTCTCAAAAGTTGGACGGACTTAGATTCGAAACATGTTTTAAATTAATCCGTTGAAATCGAGTCTGGTCGAAAAGTCCGCCGTCTGTATGCTAGTTCGACGGACAAAAAGCCACGCTAGGGCAGCTATTGGCTACTGGCTATGAACTTCCTTGTTTTAGTCCGGTCGTACGTCATCACGTACGAATTCGACGGACTTTGGTGGATTGTGTGTAGGCAAGTCCGTTCATTCAGAAAGTCCGTCGTAAAGTACGTCGAAAAGTCCGCCGGGCAAAGTCTGCCGTAAAGTCCGACCGTGTGTACGCGGCATGAGAAGCACTCATCGACCTGACAATTCAAATTGACAGACGTCTGAGAGAACGCAGTGCAGAGAGATCAGCTGAACGATTCCAGCCTCTAGGGTTACTACCACAAGAGCCTGGTCCATCTAGTCCAGCTCAACCCAGCAGGTTCCATCCCTCCCTCTCTCCAGAGGAACGTCTGTACCGTCGTCAGAACCACTTGTGTCTGTATTGTGGAAAGGATGGCCATTATGTGAGTTCCTGTCCTGCCAAGATTCGGAAATGTCTGACCTTTCTCCCTGCCAGCCAGTCCTCCTGGCCTCCCAAGTCTTCTCACCTGGCCGTACAGATTTCACTACAACTTTCAGAAAGAGTGATCCAAGTACCTGCTATTGTAGATTCAGGGGCTTGCAGTTGCTTCATTGATTTGACTTTTGCTCTTCAACATAAGATTCCTCTGCAACCCAAAGCTCATGGACTCTCTATCCACCTGGCAGACGGGTCACATATTAAATCCGGTCCGGTTACCCAGGAGACTGTTCCGTTATTAGCCACTATTTCTGGTGACCACAGAGAACTGTTACGTCTGGATGCCATAGCTTCACCACTGTTCCCTATCATTTTGGGTATGCCATGGCTCCAGGCACATAATCCCTGTATCCATTGGGATGTCGGAAAAGTCGAGTTTCCCTCTCTCTACTGCCAGCAACATTGCTTCTCAAGACCATTCTGTCATTCATCCCCCTTGCTGTGCATGGACTCAGATGATGAAACCCGTTCTTCCATTCCGGCACCCTACCAAGACTTTGCCGATGTGTTCAGTAAGAAGGGAGCTGAGATTCTACCTCCACATAGACGATACGACTGCCCCATCGAGCTCCTCCCTGGGGCCGAGATACCTTTTGGGCGAATCTTTCCCTTGACTGAACCTGAACTTGCCGCCTTGAAAATCTATATTGATGACAGCCTGAGAAAGGGATTTATCCGTCCCTCTGCCGTAAAGTCCACTCGTGTCTACATCCCCAGCCGGAGCTGGGATTTTCTTTGTTGAGAAAAAGGATCTTTCCCTTCGCCCGTGCGTGGATTACCGGGACTTAAATAAAATCATGATTAAAAACCGATACCCCTTGCCTCTAGTACCAGAGTTGTTTCAGAGACTCCGTTCTGCTGTCATCTTCACAAATTTAGACTTGCAAGGGGCATATAACCTGGTACGTATTCGTGAAGGTGACGAATGGAAGACAGCCTTTCGTACCAGGTTTGGACATTTCGAATACTTGGTGATGCCCTTTGGGCTATGTAATGCCCCAGCAACGTTCCAGCACTTTATTAATGATGTTTTCCGGGACTATTTAGACTTCTTTATTATTGTATATCTTGACGATATCTTGATTTTCTCCCCTTCTTTAGAAGCTCATCGAGAACATGTCAGAAAAGTTTTGGTTCGACTCAGACAGCACGGCTTGTTTGCAAAAGTAGAAAAGTGCGAATTTGAATGCCAAAGCATCCAGTTCCTGGGCCTTGTTCTTTCCACAGGTGGCATTAAGATGGATCCCCAGAAGGTCTCGGCCATCCTGGATTGGCCGGCTCCTACGGACAAGAAAGGGGTGCAACGGTTCGTAGGATTTGCGAACTTCTATAGAAAGTTTATCAAGGGGTTTTCCGCAATAATTTCTCCCATAACTCAACTGACAAGACAATCTCAACAGTTCCAGTGGTCTTCCGAGGCGCAAACCGCATTTGAAACTCTGAAAGGTCTTTTCACAGCTGCACCTATATTACGTCATCCAGATCCTGCTCTGCCGTTCGTCCTAGAGGTAGACGCATCAGAGACGGCAGTAGGGGCAGTTCTGTCTCAACGCCAAGGGGCCAAGTCCCTACTACATCCTGTGTCATTCTTTTCTCGCAAGTTGTCCCCGGCAGAGAAAAACTACGACGTAGGAGACCGTGAGCTTCTGGCAATTAAAGCTGCTCTCGAAGAGTGGAGATACCTACTGGAAGGTGCAGCTCATCCGATCCTGATCTACACCGACCATCGAAACTTAGAGTATCTGCGAGTCGCAAAGCGCTTAAAACCCCGGCAGGCCAGGTGGGCACTCTTTTTTACAAGATTCATTTTCCATATTACCTACAGGCCAGGATCTAAGAACATTAAGTCGGATGCTTTGTCCCGAATGTTTGGCACGACAGAAGAACCAGTTTCTCTGGATACCATTCTTCCTCCCGGAAATTTCCTTTTATTACAGGAAGATTTGTTGTCACAGATTAGACAAGCCACTATTGATGTCTCACCATCTCCTGGGATGACGCTACAAGCTAAAGATGGCCTTTTATGGCACAACAACAAGATCTTTGTGCCTGAAGGTCTACGAGTCTCCACCTTGGGTCTCTGCCATGACCATGCCCTTGCAGGACACTTTGGAGTCCACAAGACAACTGAACTTTTACAGCGTACCTTTTGGTGGCCTTGTTTAAAGGAAGACTGCAAGAAGTACATTGAAACCTGCCCTACCTGCGCCAGAAACAAATATAGCCGAACAAGATCCTGGGGATTGTTGAGACCCTTACCAGTTCCAGATAGACCCTGGCAGATGATTTCTATGGATTTTATCACTGAGCTCCCTCCTTCCGAAGGTTACCCTACCATCTTTGTAGTCATAGATCGGTTGTCGAAGATGGCACATTTCCTACCCATGAAGGGTACCCCGTCTGCTTCTGAGACAGCGCAGGTCTTTATTAAAGAAATTGTGAGACTACATGCACTTCCTGCCAATATCGCGTCGGACCGCGGGGTACAATTCACATCCAGATTTTGGAGAGCCTTGTGTAAATCCTTGAAAATCGAACTATCCTTTTCCTCAGCTTACCACCCCCAGACCAATGGTCAAACGGAAAGGACCAACCAGACGTTAGAGCAATACTTACGCTGTTTCTCTTCCTTCTCGCAGGATGACTGGGTGGCACTATTACCTCTGGCGGAGTTTGCGTATAATAATTCAGAGCATTCTGCCATCAAACAAGCCCCATTCTTCGCCAACTATGGGTTCCACCCCTCATTTTTGACTGCCTCCGCTCCAGAATGCCCTGTTCCGGCAGTTCAGGACACAATAAACTTTTTCAGGACCAACAATCAGTTATTACAGAAGACAATGACCAAGGCCCAGGAAGAAAAATCCTTTGACAAGAAGAAGCGGGGAGAGTTGATTTTGGAACCTGGTGATCCGGTCTGGTTAGCTATGACTAATCTGAAATTAGCCTGGCCATCTAGAAAACTGGGCCCTAGGTTTGTGGGACCCTTCAGGGTGAAGAAAAGGATCAATAACGTGGCTTATGAGTTGGCACTCCCGGATTCCTTCAGAATCCACCAGTCTTCCATATATCTCTACTGAAGCCTGCTAGTCCAGATCCATTTCCCGAACGAAGTAGTAATCCTCCTGCACCTGTAATGGTAGATGGGGAAGAGGAGTACGAGGTCGAGGCGATCATGGATTGCAAGAAGAGACAGAATCAGGTCCAGTACTTAGTCAAATGGAAAGGGTACGGACCTGAGGAAAATTCATGGGAACCAGAGGGCAATATCCATGCCAACAGACTTGTCCAAGCATTCTGTCAAAACCACCCGGAGAGACTAGCTCAGTTGGGCATCCGGAGGCTGCCCATTGGAGGGGGGCAATGTCAGGATACACCCATCAGCAGACAGCCTCGAAGATGTCTAAAGCACAGAGGAAGACATATTCCTGTTGCACACAGAAACCGGGCTTTGGCATTTAGACGTGCGCATGCGCGAACAAGAGCGCAAACAGTGGCCGTCACGCATTCCTGAGCAACGATCGGCACCTGCACACTTCCGTACGTATCTAACGCGTGCACTAGCGCTCGTTCACGTTGGCGCCAAACGATCTATTTAAGTCCAGCTGGTGCTTGGCCAGGTGCTGCCTTGTCTTCAGCTTCTGAGTGTCCAGTACCCTGTGAACCTGTATCCTGATTCCTGGCCTGTCTTGTTACCTTCCCTTGAACTCTGCCTGTACCGACCCCGGCTTGTCCTGTGACTAATCTTCTGCTTTCTCCCTGGCACCTGCACTGCTGTTCTGGTTTGACCCGGCTTGTTCCTGACTACGATCCTGCCTGCACCTAGTACCCAATTTGATCTGCCGTGTATGACCCTGCCTGTCTGACCCTGCTGCTTGTCGTTGTCATCTGCACCTGCTGCCATCTGCTAGTCTCCTGCGGAAGCTTCTCTGTGTCTCTTCAGTACGACTGGACCCGCTACCCTGCTACCACCAAAGACTTTCTGGCACTCGTGCGACTTTGGTGCCTTCTGTTTGCTCTATCAGGGGCCCTAAGTCAGAGTGGTAAGGGAGGCCTTGCTCGTCCATTCAGGCTCTTCTACCAGGTACGTGATACTGGGCATGTGGATGGCTGGGAGCAAACTTCTTTCAGCGGTGCAGCAGCTGGGGCAGGGAAATTTGCCTGGTACAATCTGACGTCGGTTTACCAAAAGCAGATTGCCCACAAGTACTTGGCTGTGACACACCTAATTCTACACCTTCATTCCTCTCAGTGCAGGTCTCAGAGAGGACTGAAGGTCTAGTAGGGTTTGAAATCTCAGCTGATGAGGAGCAAGGAGAGGTCCTCTTTGTTCTTTGGTGTGGGTCTTTTAGATACGCTTGCCAACGAACTGCATGGCAGGTCAACATATGTCTGGTAGCTTTATATACTGTAACAAGACAAGCCTGCCTGTCAGTAAGAAGATAACAGGAACGGATCTAGCTGAACACTGTGAGCAGGACGCACCCCACTAGCTTGTAGGTTTAGCTGAACACTGTGAGGTGGATGCACCCCACTAACTTGTACTTTTAGCTGAACACTGTGAGCAGGACGCACCCCACTAACTTGTAGTTTTAGCTGAACACTGTGAGCAGGACGCACTGCACTAACTGTAAATAGTCTAGCTGCCTGACTGTGGTACAAATAGGATCAAAAGAACACCAGCAATTTTCTTCAGGTAGCTTTATATACTGTAACAAGACAAGCCTTCCTGTCAGTAAGAAGTTAACAGGAACGGATCTAGCTGAACACTGTGAGCAGGACACACCCCACTAGCTTGTAGGTTTAGCTGAACACTGTGAGGTGGACGCACCCCACTAACTTGTAGGTTTAGCTGAACACTGTGAGCAGGACGCACTGCACTAACTGTAAATAGTCTAGCTGCCTGACTGTGGTACTAATAGGATCAAAGAACACCAGTAATTTTCTTCAGGTAGCTGTATATACTGTAACAAGACAACCCTTCCTGTCAGGAAGAAGATAACAGGAACGGATCTAGCTGAACACTGTGAGCAGGACGCACCCCACTAGCTTGTAGGTTTAGCTGGACACTGTGAGGTGGACGCACCCCACTAACTTGTAGGTTTAGCTGAACACTGTGAGCAGGACACACTGCACTAACTGTAAATAGTCTAGCTGCCTGACTGTGGTACTAATAGGATCAAAAGAACACCAGCAATTTTCTTCAGGTAGCTTTAAAAACTGTAACAAGACAAGCCTGCCTGTCAGTAAGAAGATAACAGGCACGAATGTAGCTGAACACTGTGAGCAGGACGCACTGCACTAACTGTAAATAGTCTAGCTGCCTGACTGTGGTACTAATAGGATCAAAAGAACACCAGTAATTTTCTTCAGGTAGCTGTAAATACTGTAACAAGACAAGCCTGCCTGTCAGTAGGAAGATAACAAGAATGGATCTAGCTAAACTGAATACAGTGTATATATATATATATATATATATATATATATATATATATATATATATATATATATATATATATATATATATATATATATATATATATATATATATATGCAACACCTGGGATGCATATATGTACACAATACACTGTAAGTGCAGCTAACTGACTGACTGTTCTGCCTAATCTATCTAACTCAAATCAAATGTCACTGTCTGTCTCTCTCTCTCTCTCAATGAACGCCGGAACACACACTACACAGGGCCGCCGTGCAGGCGGCCTTATATAGTGTGGGGCGTGTACTAAATCCCCTGAGCCTTAATTGGCCAAAGCCTCCTTGGCTTTGGCAAATTACGACTCTCTGTTCAGGCAGTGATTGGCCAAGCATGCGGGTCATAGTGCATGCTTGGCCAATCATCAGCCAGCAATGCACTGCGATGCCGCAGTGAATTATGGGCCGTGACACGCCACACGAATTTGGCGCGAACGGCCCATAACGTTCGCAATTCGGCGAACGACCAAACAGCCGATGTTCGAGTCGAACACGGGTTCGACTCGAACACGAAGCTCATCCCTAACAGGGATATGCGAAATTTGTGGGAGGTTAAAAACCCCTTATATTGCAATAAACCAGCTAGGAAGGCATCGCTGGAGAAAATGCTGCAATTTGTGAAGACGCAGGTCCCCGACACAGACATCGAGTTTGTGGAGAAGAAAATTGGTAGCTTGAGAAGCACGTAAAGGAAGGAGAATAATAAGGTCCAGGCTTCCATGAGATTAGGAGCAGCAGCAGAGGATGTGTATGTACCCAGTCTGTGGTACTACAACAGGATGCGGTTTCTGGAAGACCAGATTGAAGCCAGGGAATCACTTTCTACAATTCCGGCACGCCTTCTGTCACGGACCTGGCCGGAGCAGAGGCTGTTGGAGAGGACTGTGTGCGGGCCTGTTGCCCACCGATTATGGGCCCTAGCATTTGAGGTGAATGAGAAATCCAGTCTGAACTGTATTAATCGGACTCAGTCATGTATATATTGTATGGGGACTCCTTGCTGTGGATCTGTGTCCCTGAAGAGGGAGGGGGGGTTCCTCCAGCAGCCCCCTGCTGATAAGACTGATTCATTCTGTTGGGACACATCATGTGAGGAGATGCTGGTGTCAACTTGTGCTTATGTTAATTGAATGAGCTAATGACATTGTCCTCCATACAATGTAGGAGACGGGACGACTCCTATTGGAGCTCATGTTAATTAGGTTAGCTTTGAGTCATCCTGGTGTATAAATGTGTGTGAGATCTCAAATAAAAGTTAGTTCTGATGTACTCCAAGACTGGTGTTGTCTAGTTCTTGGGGTTCCTATAGCCAGATCCATTGGACTCGTGTTCCAGAACTTAGGAAGCGGTATATGACGGAAGCACTCAAGCGGAGTGTGGGACGTTCCGTGACATTGGTGGCAAGCAGTGGGATAGCTTCCTGAAGTCTGGGACATCCAAACCTCCAACTGGATCCAAGATCAGCATAGCAGACTTCAGTCACCCCAGCGGAGATATGGACCTGGCATCAGAATTCCCGGGGCTGCTGCGGATCATCCTTTCAACGTACACCAGGACTGTGTCTGAGGATGAATGCCTGGAGCTCAGGCAGCTGATTCGGGTGGAGCTCTGGATTGCAGCCCTCCGTCTCGCTGGTATAAAACAGGGCAAGTGCTTTCCAACCCAAGAGCAACGGGCCAGTGACCAACGGGCATTGCGGATGGCATTCCTGGGAGAGCAGCCCCAGGAGCAATGGGTGACTGAGTTGGACAGGTTGGTCCAGCAGGAGATAGAGCTGGACAATCGGTATCGGGCTCTGCAATGGCACGCAGAGGAGGGATATTTAGGGGAGACAACAGAATGCTCTCCGGAGGGATATGACTTTGGCGGCCCTGGATTGCTGTGGGAGAACCTTACAGATCTTTTTATGTTTGGCGATGAGGGGGAACCTGACCTTGAGGACATGAGAGACTATAGAGAGTCTATGCTCAGTCTTGCAGGGGTCTCAGAGCTCAAACCTGATCTGGACCATTTGCTAAGGAAGGAACAGCATCTGGAAAGGGCATACAGGAAACTGCTAGAACAAGTTCAGCAGCATGCCAGAGAATCGTCAGTGGAAAATCCGGAGATTGCCGTCCCCAAACCTGAAGTGCTGACAACAGGGCAGAGCTCTGCTAACCTCTGCCCAGCACTGATAACATCTTCTGGGTTCCATGGACAGGAGATGGTGAACCTCTATCCCCAGACATCAGTTGCAGAGACATGGGACTTGATAGACTTTTCTGCTGAGGAAGAACAACCTGATGAGCCTCCAGCAGAAGAGCTGCTATCAGGGCCAAAGTTCACTGTGTTCTGCCCAGCACCAACAGTGGCTTCGGCCTTCTTGAGAGAAGAGGTAGTCGGCCTTTCTCCCACAACACTGACACTGACAATGTGATTTTCTGCCAGCAGCATCTATGGAGTTAAAACAAACTTCTCCAGCTGAAGATCTGGTAACTGAACAGAGGGTCCAAGACCTCTGTCCCACACTTTTACCACTTCCAGAGACTGGGGATTTAATAGACGTTTCTGTAGAGGAGGAACCACCTGACAAACCCCCAGCAGAAGTGCTGGCAACCGGACAGAGGGTCCAAGACCTCTGCCCCACACCTGCAGCAATTGTGGAGGCCCAAGGTGAGGAGGTGGCAGTCTATCGCGAGCTGCAGATCAGGATCCAAGGAGAGAATGCAGTCATCACCTCACAACTGCAGCTTGATCTGGTGTCGGTTGATGGGGCTTCAGTCCCCACCTGTATACCCCAGGGATGCTGGGCAGTGGGCCCAGATCCCCAACAGCAGGATGGAGTGAGCCCAGTCCCACTGTCTTCTCTCCAGCGGCAGAAAGGATTCCAGGGAGAAGGGCCAGTCCGGGCCTCTCCCCAGCGGCAGATATGTTCTCTGAGAGAGGCAGAGGATGGCTGGGTGAGTAACACACTGTTTGGAATAATTTGTTTGGGTTACTGTGTGGGTACAGGCAGTAGAGGACTGGAACTACTGACTAACTTCGGAGTCAACCCGTCTGGGGTCTCCTCCTATGTTAGTCTCCTGCCGAAAGGGGAGAAATGTCACGGACCTGGCCGGAGCAGAGGCTGTTGGAGAGGACTGTGTGCGGGCCTGTTGCCCACCGATTATGGGCCCTAGCATTTGAGGTGAATGAGAAATCCAGTCTGAACTGTATTAATCGGACTCAGTCATGTATATATTGTATGGGGACTCCTTGCTGTGGATCTGTGTCCCTGAAGAGGGAGGGGGGGTTCCTCCAGCAGCCCCCTGCTGATAAGACTGATTCATTCTGTTGGGACACATCATGTGAGGAGATGCTGGTGTCAACTTGTGCTTATGTTAATTGAATGAGCTAATGACATTGTCCTCCATACAATGTAGGAGACGGGACGACTCCTATTGGAGCTCATGTTAATTAGGTTAGCTTTGAGTCATCCTGGTGTATAAATGTGTGTGAGATCTCAAATAAAAGTTAGTTCTGATGTACTCCAAGACTGGTGTTGTCTAGTTCTTGGGGTTCCTATAGCCAGATCCATTGGACTCGTGTTCCAGAACTTAGGAAGCGGTATATGACGGAAGCACTCAAGCGGAGTGTGGGACGTTCCGTGACATTTTTCCATCCACCCTTCCCTCAATCCCAGCTGAGCTTCTGAGGACCAACCTGGGCCTTCCATCCTGGAAGAAGTGGAGGAGCCCAGATGGAGCCAGGTATAGTATTTTTTAACATATTTATTGTCCGAAAATTATTGTTGTTAACTAGGGATGAGCCAAATACACTTCGGTTCGGTTCGCACCAGAACTTGCAAACAAATCGATAGTTCGCACGAACTTTCAAACCCCGTTAAAGTCTATGGGATTCGAACGTGAGAAATCAAAAATGCGAATTTTAAAGGCTAATATGCAAGTTATTGTCCTAAAAAGGGTTTGGGGACCTGGGTTCTGCCCCAGGGTACATGTATTAATGCAAAAAAAAGTTTTAAAAACTGACTTTTTTTAAGGAGCAGTGATTTTAATTATGCTTAAGTTGAAAAAATAAAAGTGAAATATTCCTTTAAATATCGTGCCTGGGGGGTGTCTATAGTATGCCTGTAAAGTGGCACGTGTTTCCCATGTTTAGAACTGTCTCTGCACAAAATGACATTTGTAAAGGAATAAAAGTCATTTAAAACTGCTTGCGGCTTTAATGTAATGTCTGGTCCCGGCAATATGGAAAAATATCATTGAGAAAAAAGGCATGGGTTCCCCCTCTCCCCAGCACATTGCCAGCCCCTTTGGGTCTTGTATAGATATTAAGGGGAACCCTGCACCCAAATTAAAAAAAGGAAAGGCGTGGGGCCCCAGGCCCTATGTACTAAGACAGGGACTGTAGGTTTGTTCTTAAGTAGACTCTGTTTGTAATTTTGAACTGGTATATTTTTAAAGTGTAGCTCCAGCCAAAAAATCTATTTTTAAGCTTTTTGGAAAACATAGGGAAGGGTTATCACCCCTGTAACCTTTGTTTTGCTGTCTGTGCACCTGTTCAGAAGATTGCACCTCACTTTCTGTCCCAATGACAATTGGATTTTGAAAATTTGGGGTTTTTAGTGAAACAAGGAACCCTTACAGGAGATAATTTCCCTTCCTAGGGGTAGATTTCCTCTCACTTCCTGTTTTCTCCTTCTGTTTAAAAGTAGGAGTCGTTTGTAAGTTGGATGTTTGAAAGTAGGGGCCTGCCATATATACTCTGCAGAAATTTGGGCCTTAGGTGTTGTTGTTGCCACAACACTGTAAGCCCTCACAGTTACTCTTGGTGGGCGCAGGAATTGGCTCTGCTGTGAAATATTAGATCAAGAATTGTAATTACATGCCCCTGTTGAACAGGGGCTGAAAAATTGGGCCTTAGGCACAGGTGCTGGTGCCACAACACTGCAACCCCTCACAGAAACTTTAGTTGGAGCGCTGGAATGAGCCCTGCTGCAAAGAATTGCATCAAAAATTGTAATTACACGCCCCTGTTAAACAGGGGCAGAAAAATTGGGCCTTAGCCACTGCTGCCACAACACTGCAACCCCTCACAGATGCTATAGTTGGAGCGCAGGAATGAGTCCTGCTGCAAAGTATTGCATCAAAAACTGTAATTACACGCCCCTGTTAAACAGGGGCAGAAAAATTGCACCTTAGCCACTGGTGGCCCGTGCCCAGAACCAAAAATGTTCTTACAAGCCATCAGCATGAAAATTGAGGAGGAAGAGGATAGTCACTCAGCATAACAGGATAGTCACTCAGCATCAGCATAGGCAGTCTTGAAGGGATCTCACATTAAAAAAAAAAATCAAGCTCAATTGCATGCTGTGCAAGCTCTGGCCAGTGACACATCCTCAAGACCCAGTAACTCAGAGGATTTTCGGTGGGAAAGATGTCCAAGTCTGAGCTTGCCCCTAGGTATTCCTGTACCATGTAAATCAGACGCTGGTGATGGTTGCTGGAACCGATCATACCTTGGGGCTGCAGACTAAAAAATTGTCGCAGAAGGTGGCCGTCTGAACGCATTGGTCAGACAGCCACCTTCTCCACCGCTCCTTCTGTGACTGACCGAAGCCTCAGCAACACGTTGTCCAGGACCAGGAATTTGTAACCTCCCAGGCTCTGGAAACGCATTGCACAAACCTTTCTGCAAGGCCTTCCGAAGATGTTTCATCCTCTGCGACGGCGAGATAAGGTCCGCTACCTTACCCTTGTAACGTGGATCAAGGAGGGTTGTCAGCCAGTAATGATCTCTCTCCTTGATACCACGAATACGAGGATCCTTCTGCAGGCTTTGCAGGATCAGGGAGGCCATGCAGCGTAGGTTTGCTGAGGCATTTGGTCCGGAGTCCTCTGGGTCACTAAGAACGACATGATTCACAGCCACCTCCTCCTAGCCACATACAAGTCCATGGGTTTCTTGGGACTGTAAATGATCCCTTGAAGACTGCTGCTGATGCTGAGTGCTAGGCTCCACCTCCATGCTGACACAATCCTCCTCCTCGTCCTATTCCTGTGTGATTGGCGGGCCAGCAGGAACACTGTCTGGATAAAGGGGGCCTTGAGAAGTAAGGAAGTCCTCCTCTTCCTCCCTCTGTTCTGCCTCAAGTGCCCTGTCCATTATTCCACGCAGCGTGTGCTCCAACAGGTGGACAAGAGGGACAGTGTCACTGATTCATGCACTGTCACTGCTCACCATCCTCGTGGCCTGCTCAAATGGTGACAGGACAGTGCATGCATCCCTGATCCTAGCCCACTGGCATGGGGAAAAAAGCCAAGCTCCCCTGACCCTGTCCTGGTGCCATAGTCGCACAGGTACTCATTGATGGCCCTCTGCTGTATGTGCAGCCGCTGCAGCATGGCCAACGTTGAGTTCCACCTGGTGGGCATGTCACAGATTAGGCGGTTCTTGGGCAGGTTAAATTCCTTTTGGAGGTCAGCCAGCTGAGCACTGGCATTATATGACCGGCGGAAATGCACACAGACTTTCCTGGTCTGCCTCAGGACATCCTGTAAGCCCGGGTACCAGCCCAAGAACCGCTGCACCACCAAGTTAAGGACGTGAGCCAAACAGGGCACATGGGTCAGTTTTCCCTGTCGGAGGGCGGAGAGGAGGTTGGTGCCATTGTCGCAAACCACCATTCCTGCCTTAAGCTGGCATGGCGTCAACCACCTCTGAGCCTGCCCCTGCAGAGCTGACAGAATCTCTGCCCCAGTGTGGCTCCTGTCCCCCAAGCACACCAGCTCAAGCACCGCATGGCATCTTTTTACCTGCGTACTTGCGTAGCCCCTTGAATGCCTACGGAGCACCGCTGATTCCGAATTCAAATCAGCACAGGAAGAGGCCATGGAGGAAGAAGAAGAGGAGGGGGTGGAGGAGAGAAGTGTGTCAGAATCACCACTAGTAGCATTTTTAAGCGTGGTGGCGGAACAACCTCCAACACTAGTGCACCCTGTCCTGCATACTTCCCAGCTGCCAGCAGAGTCACCCAGTGGGCTGTGAAAGATAGGTAACTTCCCTGTCCATGCCTGCTGGACCATGAGTCAGTGGTAATATGCAGCTTACCACTGACCGACCTGTCCAGCGAGGCCAAGACATTGCCTTCCACATGCCGGTATAGAGCCGGAATCGCTTTCCGTGAAAAAAAGTGGCGTATGGGGACCTGCCACTGAGGAACCGCACATTCCACAAACTCACGGAAGGGGGCAGAGTCTACCAACTGAAAAGGCAGCAGTTGAAGTGCTAGCAATTTAGCCAAGCTAGCATTCAACCGCTGGGCGTGTGGATGGCTGGGAGCGAACTTCTTTCAGCGGTGCAGCAGCTGGGGCAGGGAAATTTGCCTGGTACAATCTGACGTTGGTGTACCGATAGCAGATTGCCCGCAAGTACTTGGCAGTGACACACCTAATTCTACGCCTTCATTCCTCTCAGTGCAGGTTTCTGAGAGGACTCAAGGTATAGTGGGGTTGGGGATCCCAGCTGATGAGGAGCAAGGAGAGGTCCGCTTTGTTCTTTGGTGATACGCTTCAGACATATGTTGCAAATAGCAACGGTGCGATCTGCTGCACACGTCTCAAAAAAGGCCCACACCAAAGAACTTTTGGAATAACGCGCAGAGACAGCAGTGCCCTGCACATGCGGAGCTCTGTGGGATGCAGTCGGTTGGCTGCCCTTAAGCTGGCCCTTGGAGGGCATCCTGCCTCGTTGGAGATGTGCCTCCTCCTCCTCTCTCCTATCAGGCACCCATGTAGAGTCAGTGACCTCATCATCCCCTCCCTCCTCATCACTGGAGCAAATCTAGCAGTATGCTGCAGCTGGGGGAACATGACTGCCAGTTTGCTGTCCTTCTTGGGCACCCCCTCTCTCTGGGCTCACGTAACTGCCTTCCTCAAGCTGGGTACCATCATCGGAGCCCTCAAAACGCTGCGCATCCTCCTGCAGCATGTACCCAACACTATGGTCAAACAGTTCGGGGGACTCCTCAGGACATGGTGGGGCTAGGGAAGGAGTGACTGATGCCATTGAGCTGAGGGAAGAGTCCGCTTTTGCAGCTGCTTTGGCAGACAAAGTACCCTGGGTGAGGGAGGATGAGGAGGATGAGGACAGCTTGGTTATCCACTCTACCAACTCTTCTGCAGGTTGTGGCTCAACACGACCAGCTCCCGAAAAAAAGGACAAGCGTGCCCCACAGCCACGTGCTGAGGATGCGCCGTGTCCACGACCAGCACTGTTTGCTGTAGACACAGAGCCTGCTGGCCCTCTTTTAGTGGCCTGTGAGCGTCTGCCTCTCCTTGGTGGCCTTCCAGACATACTGTACAATTAAAGAAAAACAATTGTAGATGCCCTGAAACCTCCTCCTACAAATATTAAGCGCTTCTGGATTAAGTCAAACTGACATAGCAATTAATAAACTAATTTATGGGAAAACACAATAAGCTGCTACCATAACGCTTGGCAAAGGAAAGCCTGTATGTGTATGTGTATATATATATATATATATATATATATATATATATATATATATATATATATATATATATTTATTAAATGCACTGAGCTGCTCAGTGAGTCACCTGCCTGGCTGAAAGTGTCTTTGAACACGCACTCAGGCAATGGCCTAATCAGGTATAGGCTTGGCTAGACTATATATATATACAAGCCTGTATATATATTTATATATATATATTTATTAAATGCGCTGAGCTCAGTGAGTCACCTGCCTCACTGAAAGTGTCTGAACACACACTCAGGCAATGGCCTAGTCATGTATAGGCTTGGCTAGACTATATATATACAAGCCTGTATATATATTTATTAAATGCACTGAGCTCAGGAAGTTACCTGCCTGGCTGAAGTATATTAGACACAATACCCCAGGAACGGTCTGCAGTGAAATGAAGCTAAACTGTATACAGTGTGTGCATATATATATATATATATATATATATATATATATATATATATATATATATATATATATACATACACATATATATATATATATATATATATATATATATATACATACACATATATATATATATATATATATATATATGCACAAAGAGGGGATGTGTATATATATATATATATATATATATATATATATATATATATATATATATATATATATATATATATATACCAAATACACTGCAGCTGTCTCGCCCGCCTGCCTGAAGTATATTAGCAACAGTACACCAGGGATAGTCTGCAGTGAGATCTAGCTAAACTATATACAGTGTATATAAATACACTGCAGCTGTCTCGCCCGCCTGCCTGAAGTATATTAGCGACAGTACACCAGGAACAGTCTGCAGTGAGATCTAACTCAACTATATACAGTGTATATATATATATATATATATATATATATATATATATATATATATATATATATATAATACACTGCAGCTATCTAACTGTCTCGCCTTCCTGACTGAAGTATATTAGCAACAGTACACCAGGAACAGTCTGCAGTGAGATCTAGCTAAACTATATACAGTGTATATAGATATATATATACAAAACCGGGATGCATATATATACACAATACACTGCAGCTATCTAACTGTCTCGCCTGTCCACCTGAAGTATATTAGCAACAGAATACCAGGAAGGAATTGCCTGCCTGCTGAAATGAAATGACAGTCTCTGTCTCTCTCTTTAACAAATGCCACCAACACACTACACACAGCCAACGTGCAGGCGGCCTTATATAGTGTGGGGCGTGTACTTAACCCCCTGAGCCATAATGGGCCACAGGCACTGTGCCTGTGGCCCATTATGGCTCTCTTCGCTGACGGCTCTGTGATTGGCCAAATCATGCGGTCATAGTGCATGCTTGGCCAATCAGCAGCCAGCAATGCACTGCGATGCCGCAGTAAATTATGGGCCGTGACGTGCCACTCAAATTTGGCACGAACGGCCCATAATGTTCGTAATTCGTCGAACGGCCGAACTCGAAGCTTATCCCTATTGTTAAGATAGATAGATATTATTATTGCTAACAAATTAATTATTTAACAAAAAGTGTTTGACATATCAATAGACAGTAGGGGCCAAAAATGATTGTGACAAGAATGAAAAATGCTGGGCTCAGAATGATAGTCTTTTTCTATTTATTAGCATTCAATTTGCAACAGTCATGAGCTGAAAATTGTGTGTGATTGATGAACAAAAAACTAAAACTATATCCCTTTTTCATACACAGGAAGACCTCAGGGGGGATGAGGCTCTGGAATGTGGTAGACAGGAGGAGGCAAGTGTCAGCCAGGAGGTGGCGGGGCCCTGTAGCCTCACCCAATCCCAGATGCCTCCCCTCCGCCTTACAACAAAAAGGGCTGGGAAGGGGATTAATGCGGGCGAGGCAGCCCTGGGCCTCATTAACCGCTTGCCGACTGCCTCACGCCGATATACGTCGGCAGAATGGCACGGGCAGGCAGAATCACGCACCCATACGTGATCTGCCTCCCACGGGCAGGGGTCCGATCGGACCCCCCCGGTGCCCGAGGCGATCGGCTTGTGACTGGAAGCGATGAGAGGTGAGGGGGGAGACCATCCGTTCGTGGCCCCCCCTCGCGATCGCTCCCAGCCAATGAGAATCTTCCTTTGCTGCTGTATGCTAAACAGCAGCAAAGGAAATGATGTCATCTCTCCTCGGCTCGGTATTTTCCGTTCCGGCGCCGAGGAGAGAAGACATCACTGTGAGTGTAAAACACAAACACACTCAGTAGAACATGCCAGGCACACATTACACCCCCGATCGCCCCCCGATCACCCCCAATCACCCCTCCCCCCCCCTGTCACACTGACACCAAGCAATTTTTTTTTTCTGATTACTGCATGGTGTCAGTTACTGTGGTAGGGCAGTTAGGGTTAGCCCCCTTTAGGTCTAGGATACCCCCCTAACCCCCCCTAATAAAGTTTTAACCCCTTGATCACCCCCCGTCGCCAGTGTCGCTAAGCGATCATTTTTCTGATTGCTGTATTAGTGTCACTGGTGACGCTAGTTAGGGCGCTAAATATTTAGGTTCGCCGTCAGCGTTTTATAGTGACAGGGACCCCCATATACTATCTAATAAATGTTTTAACCCCTTGATTGCCCCCTAGTTAACCCTTTCACCACTGATCACCGTTTAACTGTTACGGGTGACGCTGGTTAGTTTGTGTATTTTTTATAGTGTCAGGGCACCCGCCGTTTATTACCGAATAAAGGTTTAGCCCCCTGATCGCCCGGCGGTGATGTGCGTCGCCCCAGGCAGCGTCAGATTAGCGCCAGTACCGCTAACACCCACGCACGCAGCATACGCCTCCCTTAGTGGTATAGTATCTGAACGGATCAATATCTGATCCGATCAGATCTATACTAGCGTCCCCAGCAGTTTAGGGATCCCAAAAACGCATGTGTTAGCGGGATCAGCCCAGATACCTGCTAGCACCTGCGTTTTGCCCCCCCGCCTGGCCCAGCCCAGCCCACCCAAGTGCAGTATCGATCGATCACTGTCACTTACAAAACACTAAACGCATAACTGCAGCGTTCGCAGAGTCAGGCCTGATCCCTGCGATCGCTAACAGTTTTTTTGGTAGCGTTTTGGTGAACTGGCAAACACTAGCCCCAAGCAGCGTCAGGTTAGCGCCAGTACCGCTAACACCCACGCATGCACCGTACACCTCCTTTAGTGGTATAGTATCTGAACGGATCAATATCTGATCGCATCAGATCTATACTAGCATCCCCAGCAGTTTAGGGTTCCCAAAAACGCAGCGTTAGTGGGATCAGCCCAGATACCTGCTAGCACCTGCGTTTTGCCCCTCCACCCAGCCCAGCCCACCCAAGTGCAGTATCGATCAATCACTGTCACTTACAAAACACTAAACGCATAACTGCAGCGTTCGCAGAGTCAGGCCTGATCCCTGCGATCGCTAACAGTTTTTTGGTAGCGTTTTGGTGAACTGGCAAGCACCAGCGGCCTAGTACACCCCGGTCGTAGTCAAACCAGCACTGCAGTAACACTTGGTGACGTGGCGAGTCCCATAAGTGCAGTTCAAGCTGGTGAGGTGGCAAGCACAAGTAGTGTCCCGCTGCCACCAAGAAGAAGACAAACAGGCCCGTCGTGCCCATAGTGCCCTTCCTGCTGCATTCGCCAATCCTAATTGGGAACCCACCACTTCTGCAACGCCTGTAATTCCATCATTCACATCCCCAACCAAATGCAGTCGGCTGCATGAGAGGCATTCTTATGTCCTCCCGAGTACCCCTACCCAACGAACCCCTCCCCAAAAAAGATGCCGTGTCTGCAGCAAGCACGGATATAGGCGGGACACCCGCTATTATTGTCCCTCCTGTCCTGACAATCCTGGTCTTTGCATTGGTGAAAGTTTTGAACGCTACCATTCACTAGTTGAATATTAGCGTAGGGTACAGCATTGCACAGACTAGGCAAACTTTCACAGGGTCTCCCAAGATGCCATCGCATTTTGAGAGACCCGAACCTGGAACCGGTTACAGTTATAAAAGTTAGTTACAAAAAAAAGTGTAAAAAAAAAAAAAAAACACAAACAAAAATATAAAATAAAAAAAAATAGTTGTCGTTTTATTGTTCTCTCTCTCTCTATTCTCTCTCTATTGTTCTGCTCTTTTTTACTGTATTCTATTCTGCAATGTTTTATTGTTATTATGTTTTATCATGTTTGCTTTTCAGGTATGCAATTTTTTATACTTTACCGTTTACTGTGCTTTTTTGTTAACCATTTTTTTGTCTTCAGGTATGCCATTCACGACTTTGAGTGGTTATACCAGAATGATGCCTGCAGGTTTAGGTATCATCTTGGTATCATTCTTTTCAGCCAGCGTTCGGCTTTCATGTAAAAGCAATCCTGTCGGCTAATTAGCCTCTAGACTGCTTTTACAAGCAGTGGGAGGGAATGCCCCCCCTCCCCTACCGTCTTCCGTGTTTTTCTCTGGCTCTCCTGTCTCAACAGGGAACCTGAGAATGCAGCCGGTGATTCAGCCAGCTGACCATAGAGCTGATCAGAGACCAGAGTGGCTCCAAACATCTCTATGGCCTAAGAAACCGGAAGCTACGAGCATTTTATGACTTAGATTTCGCCGGATGTAAACAGCGCCATTGGGAAATTGGGGAAGCATTTTATCACACCGATCTTGGTGTGGTCAGATGCTTTGAGGGCAGAGGAGAAATCTAGGGTCTAATAGACCCCAATTTTTTCAAAAAAGAGTACCTGTCATTACCTATTGCTATTATAGGGGATATTTACATTCCCCGAGATAACAATAAAAATGATTAAAAAAAAATGAAAGGAACAGTTTAAAAATAAGATAAAAAAATAATAAAGAAAAAAAAAAAAGCGCACCTCTGTCCCCCCCCCCTGTTCTCGCGCTAAGGCGAATGCAAGCGTCGGTCTGGCGTCAAATGTAAACAGCAATTGCACCATGCATGTGAGGTATCACCGCGAAGGTCAGATCGAGGGCAGTAATTTTAGCAGTAGACCTCCTTTGTAAATCTAAAGTGGTAACCTGTAAAGGCTTTTAAAAATGTATTTATTTTGTTGCCACTGCACGTTTGTGCGCAATTTTAAAGCATGTCATGTTTGGTATCCATGTACTCGGCCTAAGATCATCTTTTTTATTTCATCAAACATTTGGGCAATATAGTGTGTTGTAGTGCATTAAAATTTAAAAAAGTGTTTTTGCCCCAAAAAATGCGTTTGAAAAATCGCTGCGCACATACTGTGTGAAAAAAAGATGAAACACCCACCATTTTAATCTGTAGGGCATTTGCTTTAAAAAAATATATAATGTTTGGGGGTTCAAAGTAATTTTCTTGCAAAAAAAAATAATTTTTTCATGTAAACAAAAAGTGTCAGAAAGGGCTTTGTCTTCAAGTGGTTAGAAGAGTGGGTGATGTGTGACATAAGCTTCTAAATGTTGTGCATAAAATGCCAGGACAGTTCAAAACCCCCCCCAAATGACCCCATTTTGGAAAGTAGACACCCCAAGCTATTTGCTGAGAGGCATGTCGAGTCCATGGAATATTTTATATTGTGACACAAGTTGCGGGAAAGAGACAATTTTTTTTTTTTGCACAAAGTTGTCACTAAATGATATATTGCTCAAACATGCCATTGAAATATGTGAAATTACACCCCAAAATACATTTTGTTGCTTCTCCTGAGTATGGGGATACCACATGTGTGAGACTTTTTTGGAGCCTAGCCTCGTACGGGACCCCGAAAACCAAGCACCGCCTTCAGGCTTTCTAAGGGCGTAAATTTTTGATTTCACTCTTCACTGCCTATCACAGTTTCGGAGGCCATGGAATGCCCAGGTGGCACAAAACCCCCCCAAATGACCCCATTTTGGAAATAGACACTCCAAGCTATTTGCTGAGAGGTATAGTGAGTATTTTGCAGACCTCACTTTTTGTCACAAAGTTTTGAAAATTAAATAAAAGAAAAAAAAATTTTTTTTTTCTTGTCTTTCTTCATTTTCAAAAACAAATGAGAGCTGCAAAATACTCACCATGCCTCTCAGCAAATAGCTTGGGGTGTCTACTTTCCAAAATGGGGTCATTTGGGGGGGGGGGGGTTGTGCCACCTGGGCATTCCATGGCCTCCGAAACTGTGATAGGCAGTAAAGAGTGAAATCAAAAATGTACACCCTTAGAAATCCTGAAGGCGGTGATTGGTTTTCGGGGCCCCGTACGCGGCTAGGCTCCTAAAAAGTCCCACACATGTGGTATCCCCATACTCAGGAGAAGCAGCTAAATGTATTTTGGGGTGCAATTCCACATATGCCCATGGCCTGTGTGAGCAATATATCATTTATTGACAACTTTGTGCAAAAAAAAAAAAAATTGTCACTTTCCCGCATTTTGTGTCAAAATATAAAATATTCCATGGACTCAACATGCCTCAAAGCAAATAGCTTGGGGTGTCTACTTTCCAAAATGGGGTCATTTGGGGGGGGTTTATGCCATCTGGGCATTTTATGACCTTCAAAACTGTGATAGGTAGTGAGGAGTAAAATCAAAAATTTACGCCCTTAGAAATCCTAAAGGCAGTGATTGGTTTTCGGGGCCCCGTACGCGGCTAGGCTCCCAGAAAGTCCCACACATGTGATATCCCCGTACTCAGGAGAAGCAGCTGAATATATTTTGGGGTGCAATTCCACATATGCCCATGGCCTGTGTGAGCAATATATCATTTAGTGACAACGTTTTGTAATTTTTTTTTTTTTGTCATTATTCAATCACTTGGGACAAAAAAAATGAATATTCAATGGGCTCAACATGCCTCTCAGCAATTTCCTTGGGGTGTCTACTTTCCAAAATGGGGTCATTTGTGGGGGTTTTGTACTGCCCTGCCATTTTAGCACCTCAAGAAATGACATAGGCAGTCATAAATTAAAGCCTGTGTAAATTCCAGAAAATGTACCCTAGTTTGTAGGCGCTATAACTTTTGCGCAAACCAATAAATATACACTTATTGACATTTTTTTTACCAAAGACATGTGGCCGATTACATTTTGGCCTAAATGTATGACTAAAATTGAGTTTATTGGATTTTTTTTATAACAAAAAGTAGAAAACATAATTTTTTTTCAAAATTTTTGGTCTTTTTCCGTTTATAGAGCAAAAAATAAACATGGCAGAGGTGATCAAATACCATCAAAAGAAAGCTCTATTTGTGGGAAGAAAAGGACGCAAATTTAATTCGGGTACAGCATTGCATGACCGCGCAATTAGCAGTTAAAGCGACGCAGTGCCAAATTGTAAAAAGTGCTCTGGTCAGGAAGGGGGTAAATCCTTCCGGGGCTGAAGTGGTTAAGGACGCTAATGCGGCCCTGAAACCCCCCCCCCGACGCTGAAGAGGCCTATGGCTGCTATGTAGCTGCAAAATTGCAGCAAATGGAGGAGGGCCAATGCCTCAACTGCGAAAAAATTATTTTTGAGGCCATTCATATGGGGTTGAGGGGCCAATTGACCGATAACGTGCACTTATGTGTGCTCGCCCATCCTCCTCCTCCTTCTCCTCCTCCTCCTGCCACAGCCTCTAAGGAAGGCTGCAGGGAAGGCTGCAGGGAAGCGTGGAGGGAAGGCTGCAGGGAAGACAAGAAAGTGATGGCCTGGGTTCAGCCTGGTCTGACAGAAGACACAGGCTGTTGTAGTACCACAGTCTGGGGACAGATATGTCATATGCTGCTGTTCGTGATCTCTGGGAGTCCAGGATCAGATTATGCTCCCTTAAATATGGACTTCTCAGGCTAGCAATTTTTATTTATAAAGAGTTGATGTCTGCCCTGGGGGCCAAAGGCTTCGCAAATTCAAGCAGTTTCTCCAGCATTGCCTTACTCTTTATTTTGTTATGAGCCAGAATAAATGGATTCTTTTTTATATGCAAATACTTGCCTATGTCTTTTTATTCAAATAGAACAGTTTGTGAGTAGGCAGGTACATTTCCAAAATACAATGTCAAATTAACAAGGGACGCCAACAAACCTCCTTGAGCTTTAAAAATACAAGATAATAATGTTGTTGTGTAAACTTGACACACCAAAAAAAAAAAGTTACGGAGATCACTAGAAAATACCAAAATAATCCAAAAAACAGGAGATCTTGATTAAAAAAAAAAAGATGACTATAAAAAATAGTTATAAACATTATTATAGAGATCTGGCTTTAAAAACAAAAAAGATTATTCAGGAAATCACGAGAAATAATAAAGAAATAAGTTTGTCATAACTCTGTGTGAATATCAGCAGCAAAACAAATTCATTATTCTAGCATTATAAAGAACAAAAGAATGCGCTGCATTAAAATATTAAATAATTTGCAGCGCGACGAATGTGCTATCTCCATTACGAACGCTAGTTTTACCAGACCGAGCGCTTCCGTCTCGTACTTGATTTTGAGCATGCATGTTTTTTTGCGCATCGGAATTGCATACAGACGATCGCATTTTCGGATAGGAACCGAAAAATAGAGAACCTGCTCTCAATCTTTTGCTGGCTGGAATTCTGCCAGCAAAAGTCTGATATAGCATGCACACGGTCGCATTTTCCGACCAAAAGCTTTCATCTGAGTTTTGCTGGTGGCATTTCTGATCGTGTGTACGCGGCATCAGAGGTTTGTTAGAGATTGTGAGAAAATTGTGAAAAAAACAGGCCCCTAACATGTGCATCAACTTAAATTAAGCAATAATGTAAATGTATATAGTGAACTTGGTGTTGAGTTATTCACTTTACCGTCAACACAGAGGACTGTGTTGACCTAAAAGTGAATGAATGAGTGAATGACTCAACACCAAGTTCACTATGTGGACCCCTTATATATTTGTACATGTTGATCATATCCCCCTTAATCTCCTCTTCTCAAGAGAGAATAAATTCAGTTCCTCCATGCCTCTTATCAGTTTGGTTGCCCTTCTCTGCACTTTCTCCAGTTCCCCTGATATCCTTTTTGAGAACTGGTGCCCAAAACTAAACTGCATATTACAGATAAGGTCTTACTAATGATTTGTACAGGGACAAAATGATATCTCTCTCTCTGGAGTCCATACCTCTCTTAATTCAAGAAAGGACTTTGCTCGCTTTGGAAACCGCAGCTTGGCGTTGCATGCTATTATTGAGCTTATGATCTACCAAAACCCCAGATCCTTCTCCACTACAGATCCCTTCAGTTGTTCTCCCCTAGTATGTATGATGCATGCATATTCTTAGCCCCCAAGTGCATAACTTTACATTTATCAACATTAAACCTGCCACATAGTCGCCCAATTAGACAGTGCATTGAGTTTTTTTTTTTTTACCCCGGCCCCCCCCCCCACTACCCGCTGCCCACCCCCCAAGGACCCCCACCCACCCCGAGCCCCCATCCCCCTACCGATGGTGGTTCAAAACCCGGAGTCAATGATTACTGTAAGTACCGATCTACATAATTTTTACTTTAGTTTACATGCCCCTCTTTCTAAAGACTGGTTTCCAGGTTTGTGGTTCTTCTGACATATCTTGATTTACTATTTTTTCCAAACCATCCTGGGATTTCAAGTAGTGGCACATCTAACCTCTGACAGAATTTCTGAGTCTCCTCTGGGAATCTCAATGTTGCTGAGCGGCCATCTTTGCGCCCAATTAGGCAGGCTGGGAAACCCCACGAATATTGGACGTCATGGGCTTTCAGTTGTGCCAGTAGTGGTTTAAGCGCTCTTCTCCTGGCTAAAGTCTCAGCGGCTAAATCTGAGTAGATCTGTAAACATGTCTCTCCATATTTCACTGACTGATTCTTTTTCACACTTGACTTGATCGTCTCCTTATCTTGGTAGTTGTGGAATCTCACGATTACATCCCATGGGGCTTCTTCACTAGGGATGAGCTTCGTGTTCGAGTCGAACCCATGTTCGACTCGAACATCGGCTGTTCGGTCGTTCGCCGAATTGCGAACGATATGGGCCGTTCGCGCCAAATTCGTGTGGCGCGTCACGGCCCATAATTCACTGCGGCATCGCAGTTCATTGCTGGCTGATGAATGGCCAAGCATGCACTATGACCCGCATGCTTGGCCAATCACAGCGCCGCCTGAACAGAGAGCCGTAATTGGCCAAAGCCAAGGAGGCTTTGGCCAATTATGGCTCAGGGGATTTAGTACACGCCCCACACTATATAAGGCCGCCTGCACGGCGGCCCTGTGTAGTGTGTGTTCCGGCGTTCAGAGAGAGAGAGAGAGAGAGAGACAGACAGTGACATTTGATTTGAGTTAGATAGATTAGGCAGAACAGTCAGTCAGTTAGCTGCACTTACAGTGTATTGTGTATATATATGCATCCCAGGTGTTGCATATATATATGCACTGTATTCAGTTTAGCTAGATCCGTTCCTGTTATCTTCCTACTGACAGGCAGGCTTGTCTTGTTACAGTATTTACAGCTACCTAAAGAAAATTACTGGTGTTCTTTTGATCCTATTAGTACCACAGTCAGGCACCTAGACTATATACAGTTAGTGCAGTGCGTCCTGCTCACTGTGTTCAGCTAGATCCGTTCCTGTTATCTTCTTACTGACAGGCAGGCTTGTCTTGTTACAGTATATACAGCTACCTGAAGAAAATTGCTGGTGTTCTTTTGATCCTATTAGTACCACAGTCAGGCAGCTAGACTATTTACAGTTAGTGCAGTGCGTCCTGCTCACAGTGTTCAGCTAGATCCGTTCCTGTTATCTTCTTACTGACAGGCAGGCTTGTCTTGTTACAGTATATACAGCTACCTGAAGAAAATTACTGGTGTTCTTTTGATCCTATTAGTACCACAGTCAGGCAGCTAGACTATTTACAGTTAGTGCAGTGCGTCCTGCTCACAGTGTTCAGCTAGATCCGTTCCTGTTATCTTCTTACTGACAGGCAGGCTTGTCTTGTTACAGTATATACAGCTACCTGAAGAAAATTGCTGGTGTTCTTTTGATCCTATTAGTACCACAGTCAGGCAGCTAGACTATTTACAGTTAGTGCAGTGCGTCCTGCTCACAGTGTTCAGCTAGATCCATTCCTGTTATCTTCTTACTGACAGGCAGGCTTGTCTTGTTACAGTATATACAGCTACCTGAAGAAGATTGCTGGTGTTCTTTTGATCCTATTAGTACCACAGTCAGGCAGCTATACTATTTACAGTTAGTGCAGTGCGTCCTGCTCACAGTGTTCAGCTAAACCTACAAGTTAGTGGGTGCGTCCTGCTCACAGTGTTCAGCTAAACCTACAAGTTAGTGGGGTGCATCCTATTCACAGTGTTCAGCTAAACCTACAAGTTAGTGGGGTGCGTCCACCTCAGTGTTCAGCTAAACCTACAAGTTAGTGGGGTGCATCCTGCTCACAGTGTTCAGCTAGATCCGTTCCTGTTATCTTCTTACTGACAGGCAGGCTTGTCTTGTTACAGTATATACAGCTACCTGAAGAAAATTACTAGTGTTCTTTTGATCCTATTAGTACCACAGTCAGGCAGCTAGACTATTTACAGTTAGTGCAGTGCGTCCTGCTCACAGTGTTCTGCTAAACCTACAAGTTAGTGGGGTGCGTCCTGCTCACAGTGTTCATCTAAACCTACAAGTTAGTGGGTTGCGTCCTGCTCAGTGTTCAGCTAAACCTACAAGTTAGTGGGGTGCGTCCACCTCACAGTGTTCAGCTAAAGCTACCTGTAGAAGGTTGGTGGTGCTCTCATACTACAGGCAAGGCAGTTGATTTTGCTAGCTGCAGTATCAGTACATATATATATATATATATCCCAGCTTAGTGCAGCTACAGGCCATTAGTATGTCTGGAAGGCCAAGAAGGAGAGGCAGACAGTCACAAGCCAATAAGAGAGGGCAAGCAGGCTCTGTGTCTAGTGCTGGTCATGGAGACTGTGCATCCTCATCAGCACGTGGCCGTGGGACCCGCTTGGCCTTTCTTTCGGCAGCTGCCCGTGTTGAGCCGCAACATGCGGAAGACTTGGTCGAGTGGATGACCAAGCCGTCCTCATCCTCCTCATCCTCTCTCACCCATGCTCAGGGTACTTTGTCTGGCAAAGCAGCGGCCTCTTCCCTCGGCTCAATGTCATCAGTGACTCCTTCCCTAGCCCCACCATGTCCTCCTGAGGAGTCCCTCGAACTGTTTGACCACAGTGTTGGGTACATGCTCCAGGAGGATGAACAGCGTTTGGAAGGCTCTGATGATGATACTGAGCTTGATGAAGGCAGTAACATGAGCACGGACAGAGGGGGTGACCAAGAAGGACAGCAATCTGGCAGTCATGCTCCCCCTGCTGCAGCATACTGCCAGGTTTGCTCCAGTAATGAGGAGGGAGGGGGTGATGAGGTCACTGACTCAACGTGGGTGCCTGATAGGAGAGAGGAGGAGGCGGCACATCACCAACGAGGCAGGATGCCCTCCAGGGGCCAGCCTAAGGGCAGCACATTGACTGCATCACACCCCAAAGCTCCACATGTGCAGGGTGCTGCAGTCTCTGCGCGTTATTCAAAAAGTTCTTTGGTGTGGGCCTTTTTTGAGACGAGTGCATCAGATCGCACCGCTGCTATTTGCAACATATGTCTCAAGCGTATCTCGCGTGGCCAAAACATCTCCCGCTTGAGTACCACATGCTTGACCAGACATATGTTGACCTGCCATGCAGTTCATTGGCAAGCGTATCTAAAAGACCCACACCAAAGAACAAAGAGGACCTCTCCTTGCTCCTCATCAGCTGAGATTTCCAACCCCACTATACCTTCAGTCCTCTCTGAGACCTGCACTGAGAGGAATGAAGGTGTAGAATTAGGTGTGTCACAGCCAAGTACTTGTGGGCAATCTGCTTTTGGTACACCGACGTCAGATTGTACCAGGCAAATTTCCCTGCCCCAGCTGCTGCACCGCCGAAAGAAGTTTGCTCCCAGCCATCCACATGCCCAGCGGTTGAATGCTCTCTTTGCAAAATTGCTAGCACTTCAACTGCTGCCTTTTCAGTTGGTAGACTTTGCCCCCTTCCGTGAGTTTGTGGAATGTGCGGTTCCTCAGTGGCGGGTATCCAAACGCCACTTTTTCTCACGGAAGGCGATTCCGGCTCTCTACCGGCATGTGGAAGGCAATGTCCATGCCTCGCTGGACAGGGCGTTTAGCGGTAAGGTGCATATTACCGCTGACTCATGGTCCAGCAGGCATGGACAGGGACGTTACCTAAGTTTCACGGCGCATTGGGTTACTCTGCTGGCAGCTGGGAAGGATGCAGGACAAGGTGCAGTAGTGTTGGAGGTTGTTCCGCCACCACGCCTCCAAAATGCTAATGATTGTGACACACCTCTCTCCTCCACCCCCTCCTCTTCTTCTTCCTCCATGGCCTCTTCCTGTGATTTGTCCTCGGAACCAGCGGTGCTCCGTAGCCGTTCAAGGGGCTACGCAAGTACGCAGGCCAAAAGATGCCATGCGGTGCTTGAGCTGGTGTGCTTGGGGGACAGGAGCCACACTGGGGCAGAGGTTCTGTCAGCTCTGCAGGGGCAGGTTCAGAGGTGGTTGACGCCACGCCAACTTAAGGCAGGAATGGTGGTTTGCGACAATGGCACCAACCTCTCTGTCCTCCGACAGGGACAAATGACGCATGTGCCCTGTTTGGCTCACGTCCTTAACTTGGTGGTGCAGCGGTTCTTGGGCAGGTACTCGGGCTTACAGGATGTCCTGAGGCAGGCCAGGAAAGTCTGTGTGCATTTCCGCCGGTCATATAATGCCAGTGCTCGGCTGACGGACCTCCAAAAGGAGTTTAACCTGCCCAAGAACCGCCTAATCTGTGACATGCCCACCAGGTGGAACTCAACGTTGGCCATGCTGCAGCGGCTGCACACGCAGCAGAGGGCCATCAATGAATACATGTGTGACTATGGCACCAGGACAGGGTCAGGGGAGCTTGGTTTTTTTTCCCCACGCCAGTGGGCCATGATCAGGGATGCATGCACTGTCCTGTCACCATTTGAGGAGGCCACGAGGATGGTGAGCATTGACAGTGCATGCATCAGTGACACTGTCCCCCTTGTCCACCTGTTGGAGCACACGCTGCGTGGAATAATGGACAGGGCACTTGAGGCAGAACAGAGGCAGGAAGAGGAGGACTTCCTTAGCTCTCAAGGCCCCCTTTATCCAGACAGTGTTCCTGCGTGCCCGCCGATCACACAGGAAGAGGACGAGGAGGAGGAGGAGGAGGAGGAAGATTGTGTCAGTATGGAGGTGGAGCCTGGCACTCAGCATCAGCAGCAGTCTTTAAGGGATCAGTCCCAAGAAACACATGGACTTGTTCGTGGCTGGGAGGAGGTGGCTGCGGACCATGTCGTCCTTAGTGACCCAGAGGACTCCGGACCGAATGCCTCAGCAAACCTACGCTGCATGGCCTCCCTGATCCTGCAAAGCCTGCGTAAGGATCCTCGTATTCGTGGTATCAAGAAGGACCAATACTGGCTGGCAACCCTCCTTGATCCACGTTACAAGGGTAAGGTTGCGGACCTTATCTTGCCATCACAGAGGGAGCAGAGGATGAAACATCTTCGGGAGGCCTTGCAGAAAGGTCTGTGCAACGCGTTCCCAGAGACTGGGAGGTTACAAACTCCTGTTTCTGGACAACGTGTTGCTGAGGCTTCGGTCAGTCAAAGAAGGAGTGGTGGAGAAGGTGGCCGTCTGACCGATGCGTTCAGACAATTTTTTGGTCCGCAGCCCCAAGGTATGATCGGTTCCAGCAACCATAGCCAGCGTCTGTTTTACATGGTGCAGGAATACCTAGGGCAAGATCAGATTTGGACACCTTTCCCACCAAAAATCCTCTGGGTTACTGGGTCTTGAGGATGGATCACTGGCCAGAGCTTGCACAGTATGCAATTGAGCTACTGGCCTGTCCTGCATCCAGCGTTCTTTCGGAGCGCACATTCAGTGCTGCTGGAGGCGTGGTAACCGATCACAGGGTGCGTCTGTCCACTGACTCGGTCGATCGACTGACCTTCATAAAAATGAATCAGTCTTGGATCACCACCAGCTACCAGGCACCTGATGCTGATGTAACCGAATAATTTTTTTTGAAATCTCAGATCCCTTCAAAGACTGCCTATGCTGATGCTGAGTGACTATCCCTGAGTAATTATCCTATTCCTCCTCAATGATCACGCTGATAGCTTGTAAGAACATTTTTGGTTCTGGGCGCCACCACCAGTGCCTAAGGCACAATTTTTCAGCCCCTGTTTAACAGGGGCATGTAATTACAATTTTTGATGCAATACTTTGCAGCAGGGCTCGTTCCTGCGTTCCAACTAGGGTGTCTGTGAGGGGTTGCAGTGTTGTGGCACCAGCACCAGTGCCTAAGGCCTAATTTTTCAGCTCCTGTTCAACAGGGGCATGTAATTACAATTATTTATCTAATATTTCACAGCAGGGCCCATTTCTGCACCCACCAAGAGCGAGTGAGGACTTACAGTGTTGTGGCACCAGCACCACCACCACCACCACCACCAAAGGCCCAGTTTGTTCAACAGGGGCATGTAATTACAATTCTTGATCTAAAATTTCACAGCAGGGCCCTGTGAGGGCTTACAGTGTTGTGGCCACAACAACACCTAAGGCCCAAATTTCTGATGAGTATATAGGGCAGGCCCCTACTTTCAAACATCTAACTTACAAACGACTCCTACTTGCAAACGGAAGGAGACAACAGGAAGTGAGATGAAATCTACCCCTAGGAAGGAAAATTCTCTCCTGTAAGAGTTAATATGGGAAAAACATTTCTCCTTTCCACTGATGCTTTCCAATCCTTGTTCCACAAAAAACACCAAATTTTCAAAAAACATTTGTCATTGGGACAAAAAGTGAGGTGAAATCTTCTGAAGAGGAGGAAAGACAGCAAAACAAATGTCACAAGGGTGATAACCCTTCCCTATGTTTTCCAAAAAGCTTAAAAAAGATTTTTTGGCTGGAGCTAAACAAGTTAAAAATGTACCCGTTCAAAATTACAAACAGATTCTACTTAACAACAAACCTACAGTCCCTGTCTTGTTTGCACCGCCTGTATACTGCTGTTCAGAGTATATAGGACCTGGTGGCCCCACACCTTTCCTTATTTTAATTTGGGTGCGGGGTTCCCCTTAATATCCATACAAGACCCAAAGGGCCTGGTAATGGACTGGGGGGTACCCATGCCGTTTGTCTCACTGATTTTCATCCATATTGCCAGGACCCGACATTACATTAAACCCACAAGCACTTTTAAATGAGATTTTTTCCTTTAAAAATGACATTTGGTGCAGGGACTGTTCTAAACACGGGAAACACGCACCACTTTACAGGCATACTATAGACACCCCCCAGGTACGATATTTAAAGGAATATTTCACTTTTTTTTTTTACTTTAAGCATCATTAAAATCACTGCTCCCGAAAAAACTGCCGTTTTTAAAAGTTTTTTTTGCATTGATACATGACCCCTGGGGTAGGACCCGGGTCCCCAAACCCTTTTTAGGACAATACCATGCAAATTAGCCTTTAAAATGAGCACTTTTGATTTTGAACGTTCGAGTCCCATAGACGTCAATGGGGTTCTAACGTTCGTGCGAATTTTCGGTCCGTTCGCAGGTTCTGGTGCGAACCAAACCGGGGGGTGTTCGGCTCATCCCTATTCTTCACTTATTTCGGGTGGTTTTCTTATCCTGTGAGCTCTATCTAGTTTGATTTTATGCCTATTCTCAGATGGATCTAGCAGGCTTCCAAAGATTTGGTCAATTTTCTCCTGTAAGTTCTCATTTTCACCCTGAACTTCTGGAAGCCCTCTGATCCGAAGATTTTTCCTCCTGTTTCGGTTCTCTTGGTCTTCCAACTTATAACGCAGGTTTCTCTGTTCTCGCTGGATTTCTTTCATCTGACTTTTGAGATTTTTTATCTCTAGTCCTTGTCTTTCTATCGTTGTTTCAGCCTCTTCTACTCTTTTTACAATATGGCTCATTTCATCCCGTACTGTTTCAATTTCAACTTTAATCGATGTTTCCAATCGAGCAAACATTTCTGCTATCTCGTTCTTTGTTGGTAGTTGTCTATCCTGCTGGTATTCCGTTGAAGTTGTTTCTGTTATTCCAGGGTTTGTATTGTGGATTTCCATTTCTGCCAGCTGTCTTCTTGTGCTGATTTTAGGTGGACAATCTGTAGTTTTACCTTTGGACCCAGTAGCTTTTCCTGGACTTTCGTTAGTATTATCGTGGACCATATATTTCTTGATGGTCCCTGGACTGGCACTAATTCTAGTTGTGTTCACTGTAGCCCCCTTCTCTGTCTTTCCCCTCATTCTCTCCTAACACCCAAGGAATCCCCCGGATGGAGGGGGAAAACCAGGGTTGTTGAGCTAATTCCAGGCTACCCCAATGGTCTTGACTCCGCCGGTTGTTGTATATTTGAGCAGTTTTTAGTGAGCTGTGTAAAGTAACTCTACCAAGCCCTAATTTAGTGTCCCCCCCTATACTGTAAATACCATTAGTCCCTAATCCAGGGTATAGGCAGTGTCCCCCGATACTGCTCAGTTCATCCTCCCCATTACTTCTGAGGTTAACGCTTCCGTTCCTCTTGCTGTTCGCGTTATAGTCCTGATTTTTTGCAGTTTTGCCACCGCCTCAATATACCTCTCCTGGTTGTCTATGGTTTACTGCGGAGCCTCTCAAGTCTCTTCCTGGACTTATATAAAGCATAGACTGGCTAAACATCTAGTTTACGTGCCTTTTGGCCCCTTTAACCTTAGAAATATTCGAATAAAAAAAAAAAAAAAATTGAGAAAAAGGGACTGCTATCAGTCTGTTCTAATGACCGTGTATGACATACACATCCACTTTGGAGACATAATATCGATGGTGCTTTGATCCCTTAGCCACGCCAGTGTGGTGGAGGGTATCCCGTGGTGGAGGAGATCCTATCAACACTTTTTGTATACAGCAGGAGTGGGCAGGAAATAATTTTATACCAATATTGACCTATGAAATTACATACATTCATGTCTCATTGTCCAATGCTCCCACCACATATCGAGCAGATTTACGTGCCCAATGGCCCTTGGCCCTTTTAACCATATAATATTCGAGTGAGAGCCTCCAACTTGAGAAAAAGTAAAGAGCACTTGTTCACCCTAAACGAGCTACTGGTAGTCAGTTCTGGCACTTTGTGTGTATACCTGTCCAATTTGAAAGTATCCTATCAGTGGGTTTTTGATCCCTTTAGCCCAGTGAGTGTAGCTGTGGGTATCCAGCAGGGAGGACAATCTCATAATCACTCTTTATACAGAACAGGGGAGGACTAGGTGCACTTTTAAACCTATATTAGCCTGTGAAATTCATGCCCCACAGTCCATAATTCCCGCCATATGAAGATCAGGTTCAACGCCAGTCCACACTCTAGCCACAGTTATCACAGTTCTTAATACAATACTTTGTAATGCAGTTCCAGTTAAGAATAGAGAACTAAGTCTCCTTTAGGCTAGGTTTTAATGTATAACGAGACCACCCTCATCAAGCATTAAAGCGGAGCACCGCCAAATTTTTTTTTTTAAAAGTCAGCAGCTACAAATACTGCAGCTGCTGACTTTTAAAACATGGACACTTACCTGTCCAGGGCGCCCGCGATGTCGGCACCCGAGACCGAACCGTCTCTCCGTCCTCGGGTGCTGCCGCCTCCATCTTTGGTAAGGGAATCATGAAGTGAAGCCGTGCGGCTTCACTTCCCGGTTCCCTACTGCGCATGTGCGAGTCGCGCAGCACAATACGGATGGTCCCTGCTGTCTCTGGGACCCGTGTGTTTCCCAGCAGGCAGCGGGGAAGGAGCAGGAAGTGGCGTAAATAACCGCAGATTCTGCGGCTATCTATGCCGGAAGTGAGTACAGATACCTGTAATATACAGGTGTCTGTACTCCCCTCCCCCCTGAAAGGTGCCAACTGTGTCACCGGAGGGGGGGAGGAATCTGATGAGTGGAAGTTCCACTTTTGGGTGGAACTCCACTTTAAACAGAGGTTACCTGTGCAGCAAAGGAGGTATCTTCATACATGCATTCAATATGGAACATGTAACACTTACCCCTGCCGCCGCTTTCGTTTTACGGGTTTACACTTATCTGTGGGATTGGTGGCTTGCTCCCCTTCTGAGTGAGTCTGTCTCTTATACGGCTATTGATTAGATGACCGGACCACAGTCTCCACGTCCTCGTCCTGGGCCGGCCATTACCACCTCCTCCGTCTGTTCTTTCAGCTCTATACTGCGGGGAGAGCGTCGTGCAGGCGTGCACACCAGCACTCACTTCACTGAGCTATGCTTAGCTACTCTTAGCTGTACTCCCGGAAGCTGTCTCTGCGTCCACTTGAGAGCTACCTCGCGATCACCATGGGAGCTCGTAGGATGAGGTATGGGTGCGGGCCGGGATCGTTAGCCGGGGGGGTGGGCCGGGGCACTCGTTGAGTCCTCAGCGGCGGGCGGCCGGCGTCTATCCTGCTACCGCAGTCAGACTCATGGAGGGAGAGATGCCCATCGCCCCGGGACCAGCAACGGGATCAGTCAGACGCCCACATCCGGCTCCTCCCTCTTCCTAGACAGTGCATTGAGGTTGACTTGTAAATTGGAGACATCCTGTAAGGACGTTATTCCACTGCATAGCTTGATGTCATCTGGAAAGACTGAAATAGTACTTTTAATCCCAGACCCTATATCATTTATAAAGATATTAAAAAAGTAAGGGTCCCAACAGTGGTAAATTACAACACAGTAAATTATTTTACTGAAAGGGTAGTTGATGCTTGGAATGAATTACCAGCAGAGGTAGTGCAACAGTAAATGGCTTCAAACATGCTTGGGACAATTATAGATCGATAGACACTGGGGAGCAGACACTAGTGCTGATGTAAGGCCACTGTCCGATAGCAGGTCGGCAGTGGCACCCATTGTCATATGTTTTTATGATTCATTTTATTTTGACTTTTAACATACAATTCCAAGAAAATCTACACTATGGAGACTTCATCTGGCTCCCGGAGAGCTTTATTTGCTATAGCTACATCTGGATGGTGCGAGTTTCTGAACAGCCTTCCCCACAACAGATGGCGGATCTACACTGAATGCATGTTTGCTGCTGTACCGGCAGCCAGCTTTTCTGGTGAGTGTCCATTTCGCAGGGGTGCGGTGGATGATTCTGGAGCACTGTACTGGATCACCAATAGGTTTATATTGCTGAGCCTATCATGGGACTGTGCATTTAAATCTATATTTTTCACTATATTGTTTTTTTATTGTGGATTTCCATCCACAAGTTTGGACATGCTGTGAACAAAGCTTATCAGCCAGAATACGTGAGCCTGTTTTTTACATTTACTCCTACTCATGTATTAATAAAATGGATTAAGGATTATTGGAGTCACCAGCTCTATCTTCTGAAATTGTGTCTATTCACCGATGTAAGAGGGAACATCTGAGCCAGAGCACCCACCGTGGCTTTCTGTTCCATACCTGTAAAGGGTTACACTGCTTTGAGCGCTGCACTATCTGTTTTTCCTCTTAGAATTCCTAAACAGCAGGAAATGCCAATAGTCCATATACAATGAAGAATTTGACTAAAAAGAATGTTTCCAGGTGAGACTCCCAATCACCACTGCATCCACCATGCAAACACAACGTGGCAGTGTCTACCCCAACAAAATCAGTGGTAAGTGCCCCCTACACACATCGTTGCAGCATCTGGTAAGAGCATACTGCACCTGGTGTGTGGTGTATGAGGTAGACACTGCCACAGTTTTTTTGCACGGTGGATCCAGTGGTGATTGGGAGTCTCCTCTGGCAACATTCTTTCCTGACGGCTCCATGTCAGCACAGCTGGGTATAGGCTCCGCCCCCCCATGCCTCCAGGACTTAACTCATATAAATTTGGGCCCACCTACAGCCTCGGCATTGTTCTTTTTTCCTCCTATGCGCAGGACCTAGGTGTGCTCCTCTACCTGGCTGGTCTAAATAGCTAGCTGTCCATCCATGTGTGGATTAGACTGGATGCAGTCCTTGGTGGGTAAATGACCCATAATCCATGGAGCCCCGCTGCTGGTCCTCCGGGCGGCTTTTGTCAGGGCTAGCAGCCTTGTCTGGGGTCCGCTGGGTCCATGTAATGTGGGCAGCGGTGTTGGCAGAGTCTCCCCTATGCACGCACACCCACGCTGTGCCGGTTTACGGTCGGATGACGGAGGATGGGTGAGCTAAATTTGAAAAATGCTTTGTATTCAAATGAATGCTGCAATTATGGGTATGGCCTTGCTCCCTGCAGCCTCTATGCATAGCCTGAGCTCCTCCACAGGGAGTACTCTGCATAACAGGTACACAAAGTAACACTTTGTCTGTTCACACATGACAATAACCTGTTGGAGGCTTTTCATGTTTGCTTTACTGTTGTGTCATTATGCCAACCGCCTCAAAAGACCAGCATTTCCAGAAAAGATAGAGGAGTCACCTGTGGATGACTACTGGAGCCAGCCTTGGCTTGTTGAGATATGGTATATCCTTTTATATTTCTATGTGCTCTCCAGTTTTTCACCCCAAAAAAAAATGGGGAGAAGCTTGTTTATGATGTCTACAATTCCCTTGGTTTGTGTACATTGCAGAATATTATTGTAATTCTGTTGAAAATTCCTACCTTTTTTGTCACTGTTCTGAACAAACTTTTTCATTATGTCCTGATTCCTGGCAGGGCAAGGTTTAGCTCATGAACCACCTGGTGAATCAGGGCTGTAGATGGAGGCTTCAATCTCCCTCTAGCAGTGGTTAACTCTTTAGGGTTTTTTTTTTACTAAGCAAACTATTTTATTGCATTTAATTATTTTTGTGGGCTGGTTTGTTAAATGGCATGCAAAACCCTATGGAAAGGTTATCTATTGGTAATTACCAGTCTCAGAGCAAAACAGCCCTCTTCAGGCTCTTCAATAAAGAAGATGTTAATGAACATGGCTGTATGAGTCTTGCTTTTATATGGTTATATGTTCTGGCAATGACCAGTCTCATAACCTTCCCAGGCTAATCAGCCTCTTCAGACTCCAAAGGGGAAGATGTGGAATTTTGCTTTGATTAAGCAACCAGAGATGAGGATGATGATACCTAACAGGTTGTCTTATGTATTAAACAAGTGGCCAATACACTCAAGGGAGTTATTCCCACTTACCCTGTGAAAGGGTTGAATTCTCTGGCAAGGAGCAGTCTCACAGTTTTCCCAAGCAAAATATCCCTCTTCAGACTCTAAGAGGAATACACGGATGGGCATGACAGTATGTATCCCACTGGCTCAAGCAGCCAGGGATAGGGATGACACCTAATAGGATGTCACATTCAATAAACACATTGTCAATACACTCTAAAGGAGTGGTTTCTGCTCACACTTTGAAAGGGTTATCTGCTCTGGCAATGAGAAGCTGCCTAGTCATACCAGGTGAAACAGCCCATTTTCTGAATTTCCGGATGGACATGACTGCATAATTGTGCTTTGTTCAAGCAACCAAGAATAAGGATGATGACACCTAACAGGTTGTCACATTCATTAAGCCTGTGGTCAATACACTCTATAAGAGTGTTTCCACTTACCCTGTGAAAGGGTTACCAAGCAGTCTCAAGCCTTTCCAGGCAAGCAATATGCTTCAGATTCTTCCAGAGAGAAGACAGACGAGCATGACTGCAAGAATGTTGCCTTGCTCAAGTGACCAAGGATAAAGATGACACCTAACCGGTTGTCACATTCATTAAGCATGTGGTCAATACACTCTTAAGGGGTTGTTTCCACTCATTCTGTGACGAGGTCATATATGGTGCCAATGAGTAGTCTCAGAACCTCTTCAGGTAAATTAACCCTTGTCAGCTTCTTCCCAAGTAGAGGTGAATGAATATGTGATTCCTACTTTGTTCAGGCAGGCTGTGATTAAGATGATGGTGACCAAGTTGTCGAAATTAAGCATATGGTCAAGACACTCGAAAGGATTTGCTGAATTCATCTATTCTGGCAATGTCCAGTCTTCTATTCAGGGCCTTCTCAAGCGAATCAATCCTCTTCAGTCTCTTCTGAACAGGAAGATGAGGATGACCTTTGTCCAGCTTGGTAAGGTTGGTGAAATGCCTTTAAAAAGAAGTGAAGCTTTGGAAATATTTGAAGTACCTCCAGAGTACAGCTTGACAATTCTCTCATGTTGGATGGATCAAGTGCTTGTTCTACAAGATTGGAGTATGTTGTCACAGCAGGATGTGAAAGTTATGCCCTTTTTAACTGAAAGATGCCCAGGGGTTGGGATCACCCCTCTGGTCAGTGTGTGTCCCTTGTGGGATTGGCCATATACATGTCCTTACCATCAGAAGATATCGTGGCCTTCAAGGACAAACGCTATCACTGCATTTTTCTTCACCGTAGAAGGTCAAGCCTTAATTTAATAGTGGTCAGTTTGGCTTTCTGTCGCAAGATGAATGTCTGCTGAGTTGAAGGAGACTGAAAAACTCAAGAGTCAGTTTCCACGCTCACTCTCACTCCAGAGAGGTTAGCTTCTGCATTTCTGGCTGGGAGTCCAGGAAAAACTGGGAAGCTAACGCAGTAAGTCAGTAAAGAGTTCCATGTCAGGATGCTTTCTGTTATTTTGGGATTGTGCTTCCCAAATACATGCCTTAGGGGCACTATGTGGCTCCACTGTGGACATAGGTACAGCTTTGGAGATTGACACGTGGTCCATTAAGGCAAGCATTTTAGGCCATATTTGGAGATCTTTCATCCTTCACGTCTCAGATTGAGCCATAAAAATCGCCTTGCTCCAGCAGCTCAGGTAAGCTCAGTTTAACTCTCGCTGGACCAGTGGCCTACACTTGTAGTTGAAGAAACTAAATCGTCTGCAATGTTCTGGGGTAAGCCTGTCTTGGTAAAGTTGGACAGCACAATGACTGTAGCCTACTTCTGGAAACAAGGCTCAGTCTCTCCCTTCTGAAGAAGGTTTCTCTAATTATAGAATCTGCCCAAGTCAATCTTCTGCAGCTATCTGCGGCTTATGTGCCCTGTTTAGAAGAATCTTCAGGAAAACTATTTGTCCAGGTCAAGTCTGGACGACAAAGAACGGTCCAGACTACTGTGAACTACTGCGAGTCTTTCGAGAACTAACAGAGCTTGGTATTTTTCTTCCAGAGGTAGACTGCTCACATCCCCAGTCAACATCAAGTTGCTGAAGTTCCATTCCAGGGCCCAGAATCAGCAAGCAATCGGGGTGGAGGTGCTGACTGCAGAGTGGATCTCCAAGACAGCTTAAGCCTTTCTGCTGCTCCCTCTGATTCTCAGCTTCCAGCTGAGGCTGTGGCGGGGGAAGGTGACCGTTTGCTCATCGTTGTAAGTGTCAAGGATTGACTCCCTCTGTAAGATCAAACCTTCTCCAAAGTCCCATTCATCCAGCATCTGACAGGCTCAGGCTGATGGCCTGGGTCTAGAGAGGCAGAGGCTAATGGATTTTGAATGCTCTGTGAAGATAGTAAAAACTCTTACGAAAACAAGAAAGGACAGCGCTAACCGTGCCTATAGTAGAATATGGCATAAATTCCCAGTATTATTGCTCAATATTTCACTCTGGACTCTTCATAAGTCTGTTCTGAAATGTCTGCAGGCATGGCTTGATTTAGGTCTATGCATAAGTATGCTATAGGCACAGATTTCGGCTATCTCTGCCTTCACCGGCATACAGTGGGCATCGCGTACTTCCAGACAGAGTGGTACTCAAGCCAATGCTCGAATTTTGTGCCTGAACTGACCTTCAGAGTCCATATCACACAAGAGGTTGTCCTCCTACGTTCCTTTTGGGGAGTACTCAAGAAATGAGCCCATTGGATGTGGGCCAAGCTTTAAAATGTTTAATCAAGGCGACTTCTGCCATCAGGAAGTCGAAGCATATGTTTGTCATTCCATGTGGAAAACATAATGATTTTACGGCTTCCAGCAAGATTATTGCCTCTTGGTTGGTAAAGCTCATCTTCTTGGCCTACAAGTTGAAAGGGTTGGCCGTTCCAGGAGAATCACGGCAGCCTTCACTAGAAGGGTCTCGACCTTGAGAGTGGCAGCAGGCCGAGTGTCTGAAACTATCTGCAAGGCAGCTACGTGGGCACCAAAATATTCATGGCTTAATGACAGTTGAGTTTGGCAGAGGCATCCTGGCTTCTGTTTTTTTAGTGAGAATTGAGGAGTGTGTAGCATTATCCCTCCCCTGTTTTGGCTAGTTAGTTCCCAGCTGTGCTGACATGGAGCCCTCAGGAAAACGGAAAAATGAATTCAAATACTTACCGTAAATTTCCTTTCCTGACAAGTTCCATGGCAGCACAGATCCCACTCAGCTTGGTAGGACTAGTTACAGAACACGAAGGCTGTAGGTGGGCTCAAATTTATATGAGATAAGTCCTGGAGGCATGGGGACGAAGCCTATACCCAGCTGTGCTGCCATGGAGCTCGTCAGGAAAGGAAAATTACGGTAAGTATTTGAATTTAATTTTCTGTTTTTTAGTCAAATGCTTCATTGTATATGGACTATTGGCATTTTCTACTGTTTAGGCATTCTATTGCTATTTATACGTGGACTATTTGCTATTCTAATTGTAGAGCTAGTCTATTGTTAATCATTGATAATTTTATTCTATTGGAGTGTTCTTCATCCAGTTATTTATGTACGACAGAGTTGCTCTACATTATTGTGAAGGTAATCATTTGATAATAATGCTAGCTGCACCAGGCACACTGTTGTATTTAATATAACTCCAGGAGGGGTGGAATACCTTATTACTGGGTATCATACATTATATACCACGTGCCTTTCTTTTCTGTTTTTTTCTATTTCCCAATTTGTCCCTCAAAAAAAAAGTATGCAGCAAATCAAAATTTCCCTGACTGCTTTCAGTCGTACACAGTGACAAAGAAGCAGTATACAGTAATCAGATGCATATGCAGTCCTGGTTTTATTTGAAAACGACTTCCCACAAATCCACTGCATTTATATAATGGAATACTGTTGCCAAGGCAAAAAAAGTACATTTGTTTGGGCAAGAAAAGCCTTGTGCTTGGTTTGGATGTTTGATTATGTAGTGGATGGGGCTGGCTTTCTAACAATGGGAAAGCGCCAACTGTGAATGAATCAGAGCTCAGACTGGTTGGAGTCTAATATCCAGACTTGCTGTGCAAAGGGCACTGAACAGAAATAGTTCCTAATTAAATCACAGTATCTGACTACTGAGTTCCTATTTTTCCTCATGCCAGAAGCAGTTTAGATTTCAAGTTGCCAAGTTGTACTAATTAATAAAACACCTTAATAAATTGCCACAACGTTCTCTTTCTTTGGAGATATTTTAAGGAGGGTGGGAAGCTCTAATGCTGCCAGTGTACACAGACATTCAATGAATCCATTCACTCCTAAAATTTCATATACACTGCTGCAAGTTACTGCAAGCTTACCTTACTAGAAAGGGAGCAGCACATTCAAAATGGTCTCTATTTATTGACACTAAAAAAAATCAATTATGTGTTGGAACCCCACAAATTATAAAACATCTTTAATATAGGCTTCATTTACAGTTACAACAACTAATTTCTGATTACCCCTTCATGGAGCTTTGTAATTTTGTATACATGGGGGGTTAATCTACTAAAACTGGAGAGTGCAAAATCAGGTGCAGCTGTGCATAGTAGCCAATCAGATTCTAACTTCAGCTTGTTCAATTAAGCTTTGATAACAAAAAAAACCCTGGAAGCTGATTGGCTTCTATGCAGAGCGGTGCCAGATTTTGCACTCTCCAGCTTTAGTAAATCAACCTCATAGTAGGTGAAACCCCTCTAATGATTTTTTTTGTGGGTGTTTTCATCTAAAAGATGTACACAACTGTAATATAATCAAAAGTGGAAATTTTAATTCCAGCACTCACAAAAACAATCTTTGTGACACTAAAGACATCTGTATTTAAAAACACAATCACATTATACATAGGATTAATTACAATGTTCAGCTCAGGACTTTGCATTTATTCTCTGTTCATATAAATCAACCACAAGCATAACATATAATTTTACCCAGGTTGGGAACCCACGCAAAGCATGCCCCAACGTTCTGGTAAAGGATACTATACTGACTTCAATTGTTGTACCTTCCTGAGACCTCCATGCCTGGGCTAAATATAGCAGAGGCAGTCTCTACAGAAAGTCTTCCACACATATCTTAATTGCATTTAGAACTTAGTGTCAGAGTCTGGATTTGAACTCAGAACCTCTGCTATGTCAGGCGATGTCCATATTTTGAAATGTGTAATCCCTGAGCTACCTAATGTGTGAATCAAATAAACAAATTTAGCTAAAAATTGCTGTTAAATCTATAGTGTTCACAATGCACATAAAACAATTGAAAGGGAAAGTGATCCGCACAATTTCTTAAGTGTGTAAATATGTGCAATTAATAAATTATTAAATCCAAAACGAATAGCCAACTGACAGTGGATAAAGCAACAAGAAAGTCCTCAAAATGTGTGCTTTCACCAATATATATGAATAACAAATGAATCCAAACGAATCTCCAAGTGTCAGTAAATGAAAAACAAAAGTCCTCAATAGGGATGAGCTTTGTGTTCGAGTCGAACCCATGTTCGACTCGAACATCGTCTGTTCACCCATTCGCCGAATTTGGAACGATATGGGCCGTTCGAGCCAAATTCGTGTGGCGCGTCACGGCCCATAATTCACTGCAGCATCGCAGTGCATTGCTGGCTGATGATTGGCCAAGCATGCACTATGACCCGCATGCTTGGCCAATCACAGCGCCGTCTGTAGAGAGAGCTGTAATTGGCTTTGGCCAATTATGGCTCAGGGGGTTTAGTACACGCCCCACACTATATAAGGCCGCAGCCCTGTGTAGTGTGTTCCGGCGTTGAGAGACAGAGACAGAGAGACAGTGTCATTTGATTTAAGTTAGATGGCTTAGGCAGGACAGTCAGTCAGTTAGCCGCACTTGCAGTGTATTGTGTATATATATGCATCCCAGGTGTTGTGTGTGTGTGTGTGTGTGTATATATATATATATATATATATATATATATATATATATATATATATATATATATATATATACATATATACACACTGTATTCAGTTTAGCTAGATCCGTTCCTGTTATTATCTTCCTACTGACAGGCAGGCTTGTGTTGTTACAGTCTTTACAGCTACCTGATGAAAATTGCTGGTGTTCTTCTGATCCTATTAATACCACAGTCAGGTAGCTAGACTATTTACAGTTAGTGTAGTGCGTCCTCCTCACAGTGTTCAGCTAAAGTTACAAGTCAGTTTAGTGTGACCTCTGCACAGTGTTCAGCTAAAGCTACAAGTTAGTGTAGTGCGACCTCTGCACAGTGTTCAGCTAAAGCTACAAGTTAGTGTAGTGCGACCTCTGCACAGTGTTCAGCTAAAGCTACAATTTAGTGTAGTGCGTCCTCTGAACAGTGTTCAGCTAAAGCTACAAGTTAGTGTAGTGCACAGTGTTCAGCTAAAGCTACAAGTTAGTGTAGTGCGTCCTCTAAACAGTGTTCAGCTAAAGCTACAAGTTAGTGTAGTGCGTCCTCCTCACAGTGTTCAGCTAAAGCTACAAGATAATGTAGTGCGTCCTCCTCACAGTGTTCAGCTAAAGTTACAAGTTAGTGTAGTGTGACCTCTGCACAGTGTTCAGCTAAATCTACAAGTTAGTGTAGTGCGTCCTCCTCACAGTGTTCAGCTAAAGCTACAAGTTAGTGTAGTGTGTCCTCCTCACAGTGTTCAGCTAAAGCTACAAGTTAGTGTAGTGCGTCCTCCTCACAGTGTTCAGCTAAAGCTACAAGTTAGTGTAGTGCGCCCTCCTCACAGTGTTCAGCTAAAGCTACAAGTTAGTGTAGTGCACAGTGTTCAGCTAAAGCTACAAGTTAGTGTAGTGCGTCCTCTGAACAGTGTTCAGCTAAAGCTACAAGTTAGTGTAGTGCGTCCTCTGCACAGTGTTCAGCTAAAGCTACAAGTTAGTGTAGTGCGACCTCTGCACAGTGTTCAGCTAAAGCTACAAGTTAGTGTAGTGCGACCTCTGCACAGTGTTCAGCTAAAGCTACAATTTAGTGTAGTGCGTCCTCTGAACAGTGTTCAGCTAAAGCTACAAGTTAGTGTAGTGCACAGTGTTCAGCTAAAGCTACAAGTTAGTGTAGTGCGTCCTCCTCACAGTGTTCAGCTAAAGCTACAAGTTAATGTAGTGCGTCCTCCTCACAGTGTTCAGCTAAAGTTACAAGTTAGTGTAGTGTGACCTCTGCACAGTGTTCAGCTAAATCTACAAGTTAGTGTAGTGCGTCCTCCTCACAGTGTTCAGCTAAAGCTACAAGTTAGTGTAGTGTGTCCTCCTCACAGTGTTCAGCTAAAGCTACAAGTTAGTGTAGTGCGTCCTCCTCACTGTGTTCAGCTAAAGCTACAAGTTAGTGTAGTGCGTCCTCCTCACAGTGTTCAGCTAAAGCTACAAGTTAGTGTAGTGCACAGTGTTCAGCTAAAGCTACAAGTTAGTGTAGTGCGTCCTCCTCACAGTGTTCAGCTAAAGCTACAAGTTAGTGTAGTGCGTCCTCTGAACAGTGTTCAGCTAAAGCTACAAGTTAGTGTAGTGCACAGTGTTCAGCTAAAGCTACAAGTTAGTGTAGTGCGTCCTCCTCACAGTATTCAGCTAAAGCTACAAGTTAGTGTAGTGCGACCTCTGCACAGTGTTCAGCTAAAGCTACCTGTAGAAGGTTGGTGGTGTTTTCCTGATCCTATCACTACCGCAGGCAGCTACATTTTTTACACGCTAGTGTAGTGCAACCTCTGCACAGTGTTCAGCTAAAGCTACAAGTTAGTGTAGTGCGTGCTCTGAACAGTGTTCAGCTAAAGGTACAAGTTAGTGTAGTGCACAGTGTTCAGCTAAAGCTACAAGTTAGTGTAGTGCGTCCTCCTCACAGTGTTCAGCTAAAGCTACAAGTTAGTGTAGTGCGTCCTCTGAACAGTGTTCAGCTAAAGCTACAAGTTAGTGTAGTGCGACCTCTGCACAGTGTTAAGCTAAAGCTACCTGTAGAAGGTTGGTGGTGTTTTCCTGATCCTATCACTACCGCAGGCAGCTACATTATTTACACGTTAGTGTAGTGCGACCTCTGCACAGTGTTCAGCTAAAGCTACCTGTAGAAGGTTGGTGGTGTTTTCCTGATCCTATCACTACTGCAGGCAGCTACATTATTTACACAATAGTGTAGTGCGACCTCTGCACAGTGTTCAGCTAAAGCTACCTGTAGAAGGTTGGTGGTGTTTTCCTGATCCTATCACTGCCGCAGGCAGCTACATTATTTTAACGTTGGTGTAGTGCGTCCTCTGCACAGTGTTCAGATAAAGCTACAAGTTAGTGTAGTGCGACCTCTGCACAGTGTTCATCTAAAGCTACCTGTAGAAGATTGGTGGTGTTCTCATACTACAGGCAGGCAGTTGATTTTGCTAGCTGCAGTATCAGTATATATATATATATATATATATATATATATATATATATATATATATATATACAGTGGCTTGCGAAAGTATTCGGCCCCCTTGAACTTTTCAACCTTTTGCCACATTTCAGGCTTCAAACATAAAGATATAACATTTTTATTTTTTGTGAAGAATCACCAACAAGTGGGACACAATTGTGAAGTGGAACGAAATCTTTTGGATTTTTGAAACTTTTTAAACTAATAAAACAATGAAAAGTGGGGTGTGCAAAATTATTCGGCCCCCTTGCGTTAATACTCTGTAGAGCCACCTTTTGCTGCGATTACAGCTGCAAGTCGCTTGGGGTATGTCTCTATCAGTTTTGCACATCGAGAGACTGAAATTCTTGCCCATTCTTTCTTGCAAAACAGCTCAAGCTCAGTGAGGTTGGATGGAGATCGTTTGTGAACAGCAGTTTTCAGCTCTTTCCACAGATTCTCAATTGGATTCAGGTCTGGACTTTGACTTGGCCATTCTAACACCTGGATACGTTTATTTGTGAACCATTCCTTTGTAGATTTTGCTGTATGTTTGGGATCATTGTCTTGTTGGAAGATAAATCTCCGTCCCAGTTTCAGGTCTTTTGCAGACTCCAACAGGTTTTCATCCAGAATGGTCCTGTATTTGGCTGCATCCATCTTCCCCTCAATTTTAACCATCTTCCCTGTCCCTGCTGAAGAAAAGCAGGCCCAAACCATGATGCTGCCACCACCATGTTTGACAGTGGGGATGGTGTGTTGAGTGTGATGAGCTGTGTTGCTTTTAGGCCAAACATATCGTTTTGCATTATGGCCAAAAAGTTTGATTTTGGTTTCATCGGACCAGAGCACCTTCTTCCACATGTTTGGTGTGTCTCCCAGGTGGCTTGTGGCAAACTTTAGACGAGACTTTTTATGAATATCTTTGAGAAATGGCTTTCTTCTTGCCACTCTTCCATAAAGGCCAGATTTGTGCAGTGTACGACTGATTGTTGTCCTATGGACAGACTCTCCCACCTCAGCTGTAGTTCTCTGCAGTTCATCCAGAGTGATCATGGGCCTTTTGGCTGCATCTCTGATCAGTCTTCTCCTTGTCTGAGCTGAAAGTTTAGAGGGACAGCCAGGTCTTGGTAGATTTGCAGTGGTCTGATACTCCTTCCATTTCAAAATGATCGCTTGCACAGTGCTCCTTGGGATGTTTAAAGCTTGGGAAATCTTTTTTTCCAAATCCGGCTTTAAACTTCTCCACAACAGTATTACGGACCTGCCTGGTGTGTTCCTTGGTCTTCATGATGCTCTCTGCGCTTTCAACAGAACCCTGAGACTATCACAGAGCAGGTGCATTTATACAGAGACTTGATTACACACAGGTGGATTCTATTTATCACCATCAGTCATTTAGGACAACATTGGATCATTCAGAGATCCTCGCTGAACTTCTGGAGTGAGTTTTCTGCACTGAAAGTAAAGGGGCCGAATAATTTTGCACGCACCACTTTTCAGTTTTTTAATTGCTAAAAAAGTTTAAAATATCCAATAGATTTCGTTCCACTTCAAAATTGTGTCCCACTTGTTGGTGATTCTTCACAAAAAATAAAAATTTTATATCTTTATGTTTGAAGCCTGAAATGTGGCAAAAGGTTGAAAAGTTCAAGGGGGCCGAATACTTTCGCAAGCCACTATATATATATATATATATATATATATATATATATATATATATATATATATATCCCAGCTTAGTGCAGCTACATCTCACTGGGGCTACGCGAGTATGCAGGCCAAAAGATCCCATGCGGTATTGAGCTGGTGTGCTTGGGGGACAGGAGCCACACGGGGCAGAGATTCTGTCAGCTCTGCAGGGGCAGGTTCAGAGGTGGTTGATGCCATGCAAACTTAAGGCAGGAATGATGGTTAGTGACAATGGCACCAACCTCCTCTCCGCCCTCCGACAGGGACAAATGACCCATGTGCTCTGTTTGGCTCATGTCCTTAACTTGGTGGTGCAGCGGTTCTTGGGCAGGTACCCGGGCTTACAGGATGTCCTGAGGCAGGCCAGGAAAGTCTGTGTGCATCATATAATGCCAGTGCTCGGCTGACGGACCTCCAAAAGGAGTTTAACCTGCCCAAGAACCGCCTAATCTGTGACATGCCCACCAGGTGGAACTCAACGTTGGCCATGCTGCAGCGGCTGCACATGCAGCAGAGGGCCATCAATGAATACCTATGCGACTATGGCACCAGGACAGGGTCAGGGGAGCTAGTTTTTTTTCCCCACGCCAGTGGGCCATGATCAGGGATGCATGCACTATCCTGTCACCATTTGAGGAGGCCACGAGGATGGTGAGCAGTGACAGTGCATGCATCAGTGACACTGTCCCCCTTCTCCACCTGTTGGAGCACACGCTGCGTTGAATAATGGACAGGGCACTTGAGGCAGAAGAGAGGCAGGAAGAGGAGGACTTCCTTAGCTCTCAAGGCCCCCTTTATCCAGACAGTGTTCCTGCGTGCCCGCCGATCACACAGGAAGAGGACGAGGAGGAGGAGGAGGATTGTGTCAGTATGGAGGTGGAGCCTGGCACTCAGCATCAGCAGCAATCTTTAAGGGATCATTTACAGTCCCAAGAAACACATGGACTTGTACGTGGCTGGGAGGAGGTGGCTGCGGTTCATGTCGTCCTTAGTGACCCAGAGGACTCCGGACCGAATGCCTCATCAAACCTATGCTGCATGGCCTCCCTGATCCTGCAAAGCCTGTGGAAGGATCCTCGTATTTGTGGTATCAAGGAGAAGGAGCAATACTGGCTGGCAACCCTCCTTGATCCACGTTAAAAGGGTAAGGTTGCGGACCTTATCTTGCCATCGCAGATGGAGCAGAGGATGAAACATCCTCAGGAGGCTTTGCAGAAAGGTCTGTGCAACGCGTTCCCAGAGACTGGGAGGTTACAAACTCCTGTTTCTAAGCCAAAGAGTTGCTGAGGCTTCGGTCAGTCAAAGAAGGAGCGGTGGAGAAGGTGGCCGTCTGACCGATGCGTTCAGGCAATTTTTTAGTCCGCAGCCCCAAGGTATGATCGGTTCCAGCAACCATCGCCAGCGTCTGTTTTACATGGTGCAGGAATACCTAGGGCAAGATCTGACTTGGACACCTTTCCCACCGAAAATCCTCTGGGTTACTGGGTCTTGAGGATGGATCACTGGCCAGAGCTTGCACAGTATGCAATTGAGCTACTGGCCTGTCCTGCATCCAGCGTTCTTTCGGAACGCACATTCAGTGCTGCTGGAGGCTTTGTAACCGATCACAGGGTGCGTCTGTCCACCGACTCAGTCGATCGACTGACCTTCATAAAAATGAATCAGTCTTGGATCACCACCAGCTACCAAGCACCTGATGCTGATGTAACCGAATACATTTTTTTGAAATGTTAGATCCCTTCAAAGACTGCCTATGCTGATGCTGAGTGACTATCCTGTTATACTGAGTAACTATCCTCTTCCTCCTCAATGATCACAATGATAGCTTGTAAGAACATTTTTGGTTATGGGCGACGCCAGTCCCGCCACCAGTGCCTAAGGCCCAATTTTTCAGCCCCTGTTTAACAGGGGCATGTAATTACAATTTTTCATGCAATCTTTGCAGCAGGGCTAGTTCCTGCGCTCCAACTAGAGTATCTGTGAGGGGTTGCAGTGTTGTGGCACCAGCACCAGTGCTTAAGGCCCAATTTTTCAGCCCCTGTTTAACAGGAAAGTGTAATTACAATTTTTCATGCAATTCTTCGCAGCAGGGCTAGTTCCTGCGCTCCAACTAGAGCATCTGTGAGGGGTTGCAGTGTTGTGGCACCAGCACCAGTGTCTAAGGCCCAATTTTTCAGCCCCTGTTTAACAGGGGCGTGTAATTAAAATTTTTCATGCAATTCTTTGCAGCAGGGCTAGTTCCTGCGCTCCAACTAGAGTATCTGTGAGGTGTTGCAGTGTTGTGGCACCAGCACCAGTGCCTAAGGCCCAATTTTTCAGCCCCTGTTTAACAGGGGCGTGTAATTACAATTTTTGATGCAATTCTTTGCAGCAGGGCTAGTTCCTGTGCTCCAACTAGAGCATCTGTGAGGGGTTCCAGTGTTGCGGCACCTGCATCAGTGCCTAAGGCCCAATTTTTCAGCCCCTGTTCAACAGGGACATGTAATTAGAATTCTTGATCTAATATTTCATAGCAGGGCCCGTTTCTGCGCCCACCAAGAGTATCTGTGAACTTTGTAAGTTCAAGATTTGTGTCTTTCTTGTTGTTTTGAAACATGCCTGTTTTATCTTAAATGGACATTTCTATTTTTGATAATGCCACCCCAAAAATTGTTATACAACAAACACGTTGGTTTGTTTTAAAAACCTTTTCTAAATGCATATGCGATTGTGCAAGTATTAAAAAATTGTTAATCAAGAATGTGTGGATTATTGTCTCAACACTACAACACTTTTGTGGTGATGTAATTGCTGCTTTCTGTGACAAAAAGGGTTATTTCCTAAGGGCAAATCCACTTTGCACTACAAGTTCAGTTTCAGTGCAGTTTCAAGTGCACTTGTAGTGCAAAGTGTCACTGCCTTTAGTAAATAACACCCAACAGTGCTTTGTATAAGGTTACACAATCACGCCATTTTCTGGACTCACCACATTTCTGTCAGGGTCAGCTAAAACAAACACAAGCAGTAAATGTCACCAAAGATTTGCGTATTTTTTTTTTATTTGATCAAGGTTTCACAAATTGTCTGGCATATTTATGGCCCCCCTACCTGCAAAGAACTCAAGGTATCTTAACCGGACATCACGGGCACTCAGGGAGGGCAAGCCAGGACGGCCACTTTCAAGCACCGTCAGGGTTGTTTCATTTATAATTCTGGCCTCAGGCCCAACTGAGCCAGCATAGTTGGCCTAATGTTGCCGTAAAAAGTTGTGTAGAACACAGCACGCCAGGATTATATGATTCAGTTTATACTTCGCCATATGGATGGGTGTAAGAAATAGGCGGAACCGGCTGGCCATGATTCCAAACTTATTCTCCACCACTCTTCTGGCTCTGGCCAGCTGGTAATTAAAAACCCTCTGTTCCGGGGTGAGGGTCCTCATCGGGAATGGCCGCATAAGGTGGTCCCCCAGCGCAAAGGCTTCATTCGCAACGAAGACGAATGGGAGTCCTTCCATATTCTCTTCTGGAGGTGGCAAGTCCAAGCTGCCATTCTGGAGACACCTGTAAAACTCCGTCTGGGCGATGACTCCACCATCGGACATCCGGCCATTCTTCCCCACGTCCACATACAGGAACTCATAATTAACCGACACCACCGCCAACATCACAATACTATTGAACCCCTTGTAATTATTATAGTATGACTCCGAGTTGGGTGGTGGGACGATGTGGATGTGTTTCCCATCAATTGCCCCTCCACAGTTAGGAAAGTCCCACCGCTGGGCAAAGTGGGAGGCCACAGTCTGCCATTCCTGTGGCGTGGAAGGAAACTGTTGAGGAAAAAAATACAAATTAGTCTTTTTGCACATTAAAACATGGAAAGCAGATTAGACACAAACATTCTTGGCCAACATCCAGATAACATTTATTAAGGGGAATTTTACAACACCAATGTATAAGGTACACCTATCATATTCCCCCTCCCCCCGCTCTCATGGGCCATTTCTAACATTATAGGGGGGGGGACTCTTGGACAGGTAACCATCTCCACTTCATTGAGAGATGAATGCCTAAATAATGCATATTACTTGGAACAGCCCCTCCTTAGTTACACTATTGGCAGCCCACTGGACAGGTAAGAAGTGTCATAATACAAAGATATAAATACACATTGTACACATTTTAGCACATTTGGACATTCTGCTATTACCTATCAAGAGAATAATAGGATACAAAAACTTTAAACAGTACCATTTGAAAGTATATCGGCAGGCCCTTGCACTACATGCTTTGGGGAATTCATCCATAAATCTGACCACTAAAGAGATGGGTATAGTGTGTATGGTTTTGGCAAAGTCACCAGATAGATGATTGAGGATAGATAGAGAATTGGGATCAGCTGACTTAGCAGTTGGGGGGAGGGAGGGTTAAAAATGATTTGGGGACCCCCCAAAAAAAGCCTCTGGCACTCTGCCTGAAATTAAAACACAAATAAGATTTCAAAACATTTTAGGGGGTGTTTGGGGTAAAGCACTACTATGGAGCTGATAAAATACATTGTTAAGTGACTACATGAGGTGAATATAGGGGCAGGAGACCATGCTGGGGAGGTAAGTGAAGGCAAATATGTATGAAGGACAAAAAAAAAATACATAAAAATCCAGCATGCATGAGGACAAAGGGGACATTCACAGCATATTCCAATCATGGTCATTAGGGAATGAGGAAAGAAATACTATATATTATCAAACATTATATACAATAAAATGTGATATTAAAGGATAAAAATCTTACCTTCATATACTCCTTCTGCAGGACCTGGATGATGGCAGAACAGGTCTCTGGGATAATGATCCCCAGAGCCTGGGGGGAGATGCCTGTCGAGAAGTCCTTTAGGCTTCTCCCTGTCGCCAAGTACCGCAGGGTAGCGACGAGCCTCTGCTCCGGAGTGATGGCTTGCCTCATGCAGGTATCCTGCCTGCTGATATAGGGGGTCAGCAAAGCCAACAAACGGTGAAATACGGGGTCCGTCATCCGGAGAAAGTTCCTGAAATTATCAGGATTATTCTCACGAATCTCACGGAGCAAAGGCATATGAGAGAACTGGTCACGCTGAAGCAACCAATTCTTGGTCCATGAACTCCTCCCCACCCTGTTCATGGACTGGACTTGTGTCAAGGTCAGGACCCCAACACCAACACACCCCAACACCAACACACAGCACTAACTCTATGAGGAGTATGTATACGCAACATGGCTAGAAAACGGTCGGCTGCTCAGAACGAAGTAACAGAACGCACTGAAGAACAGCAAGGCCTGTGAAGAGCGACCTGAAAAACAGCAATGAATGAACAAGAACACAATGACAAAGTCACACGAAGCTTGCTTGCACGCACTGAAGAGCAGATACAAACCCACAAGCACAAACTGAACCGCAGAAAAGCGAAAGCCACGAGTCTGAAAAAGCGCAAATCGTCTCTCACCAAACTTTTACTAACACGAGATTAGCAAAAGGAGCCCAAAGGGTGCCGCGCTTGGTTCTGAACTGGCCTTTTCTAGTCTCGTCGTACGTGGTTGACGTCACCGCGTTCTTGGCGATCGGAAATTCCGACAACTTTGTGCGACCGTGTGTACGCAAAACAAGTTTGAGCCAACATCCGTCGGAAAAAATCCTAGGATTTTGTTGTCGGAATGTCCGATCAATGTCCGACCGTGTGTACGGGGCATTAGAGTTAATATGGGAAAAACTTTTCTCCTTTCCACTGATGCTTTATCACCAATCTTTGTTTCACAAAAAAAAACTAATTTTCAAAAAACCCTTCAGGTCTGGTGTGGATTTTAAGGGGAACCCCGCGCCAAAGTAAAAAAAAAATAACGTGGGGTCCTCCCCTAAATCCATACCAGACCCTTATCTGAGCACGCAACCTGGCAGGCCACAGGAAAAGATAGGGGGACGAGAGAGCGCCCCCCTCCTGAACCGTTCGTGAAGGAACAATTTGCGCATAATCAGTTTACCAAAATCGGTGTCCGCTTCCCAGCTCACGAATATTTGCGCAAAGACCATCCCAGAGCAACTGGGCCTCCGCATACCCTGCACTATTGAACGTGCACATCGCATGGGTCAGTACTCAGAAACCCGCGCCAAACCTCGTCATGTTATAGTTAAATACTTAAACTATGCTGACAAGAATGCCATAATGCAAAAATTTCGCCGCTCGCGTTCATTAACTGTGGATAAACAAGATATTTTCTTCATTACCTGTGGATGGCGCAAAATTGCTGCTCTTCGTGGATTATTCCATGGAGGTGATGAAAAAACGTAAAGCGTTTTCGCCGATCTGCTCAACTATACACAACAACCAAATCGGTTCTCCTTAGCATATCCAGCTATCCTCCGCATCCAAACGCATGAAGGAGAACACTTCACCTTCAACACACCTGATGAGGTGGAAAATGACCTAACCACCCAGAGCACCGAGATGGAACACAGCACCACTGCAGAGGGCCCACCATCAACATCAACGTCTTCTTCAACTGCACCGCCTAAACATCAAAGCAGCCTGACCAAACCTCCATATAAACGCAGCCGCTTCACCAACCAGGAGGTCCGCACTGGGAATCGCTGAAGGACTTCAAAACCCCACTTTCATCACTTGTGCTTGCACAGACAGGTAATATTACCCATAATAAAGGAAAAATCTTGCGAGCCACAATAATCCAATGCCCAGTGAAAAAAACAACTCAAATCAAAATACCCAGCTGCGAACGCAGATCACGTATTCATGACCGTGCACTAAACATAAATAAAAAATTGCGCTGCGCTTAGGTGTGTATTATATGTGACTGTTCACCAAAAAAATATATAAAAATTCTATCTCTAATACCTCCTACGTGTGATATATAAGTAATCTCAACATATAATATACTGTGTGTACATAGAATGAATAGACAAATTTTCAAAAGTGAAAAAAACACCTAATAGTAAATACTTTGCATGAAATAATTAAATAAATAAAATAAAAAATATTAAAGTAAAAAACGTGCAAAATCTGCAATAACTTCACACAAAGTGTAACATGCAATACTCAAATAACATTCATATGAGTGAAAAGTGATTTATAAATAGAGCAATGTGATCCTTAATAGTGAAAAAGTCCTCCAGAAAAAAACTTCATATGACAGTGTTCAAAGAAAGTTCTCAAAAGGAGATTCTGTGCATAACGTGTTCAAAGGGTAAACTAAATGTCCAAAATCTCCACCGTGTTGAGTCCAAGTGTCACAAAACAAACCAAGATGTGCCTCAGTGTCCCCCAAAGTGGTTGCGCTCACCTTAGAGCGTGTGACACAGTGTTCAGCTGCGTCAAATCAGGCTCTCTATGGCTCCATAGACATCATACCAGAAAATAAAAAGACTGTATAGTGTAATACCGCCAAACAATATTTATTAAATAAAAAACACCCACTCCCCACACTGGGGTACTCACATTTCTCAGGTGCTTCTGTGCACCATACAATATAAGTTTAAAATCGCAGATCGGCGTGCTGCGGGGTATCAGATTCTCACAATCCAGCTCTGTGCTGTCCGCTCCGTCCTGGCCCCTCCCCTACGCGTATTCGACACAGGGAGTCACGTGTCTTCATCAGGGGGATAATATTACCCCCCATCTCTCTTTTCACTTTTTTTTTTATAGGTACTTTTACTGTTCTTTCAAATCGTCATGACTGAACTTTTTGACGCAGTACTTGTATCAGCCTGTTGCTTGCGTTCTTTTTTTTTTATGCTCTACAGCCTTCCACCCCAGTCGCCAATAAGGCCGAATGCTATCTGTTTAGAAGTTCACTCTAGGGACCCATGCAATAATCGCAGTCATTGCACTTGCGTAGTTTAGACCCATGAGCTGAGCCTTCACTCTTCTGAGCCTATCACAGTGTCTAAATTTGACTTGCTCCTTCCCTGACATTCTCCTCTCTGACTACCCTTCCCTGTTATCCTCTACCCATCTCCCTCCCTCCCCCTTCCCATTTTTCCCTTCTTTTCCTCCCTCTCTCCACCCTCCCATAGCTTACATCCTGCCCATACGTGATGAGCTAGCGACCGGCGGGGGCTTTGATAGGTAGTTGAACCTCATGTGGAAAAAAGTGAAGTCCACTAGGTTTATTTTGCTTTTCCTTAACCGAAAATCCGCTTTGTTAATGTTTATTCTCTATTGTTGTTTAGAAGATTTGAAATTCATGTTTGCCTATCTAGTACCTATGTTCTCAGGAGATCTACAGCGCTTTGGTGACTCCCAAATGGTAGATACTCTACTTACAGAGGGGCTCCATTGCAAGCCTCTAACCCAAAACATTGTTTATTTCCAGTCATGTCACAATCTACCGACGGGAGTCACCTAAAGTTTGTTTCATGGAATGTTAAGGGGCTTCGCTCTCCAAATAAATGCATGTCAATCCTTAGGCACGTGCGGCGTCTCCGGGCAGATGTGGCTCTGCCCCAGGAGACACACCTGTCCGCAGACGATTTAACACGCCTCCGAAAAATGTGGGTGGGTTCTGTCTATGGCTCTCCTGCAGTAGGCTGAAAAGTGGGAGTTGCTATCCTATTACACAAAAACTTACGTCACACTGTCAGAGATGTTAGGGTTAACATGGTAGGCCGAAAAATAACCCTACATTTGACCCTAGGCGACAAAGCTGTTGCTGTCACCAACATTTATGCTCCTAACTCCCCTGACGCCTCCTTCTTTCAAGATTTGGTGCAATGGGTGCTAACTGCCCCTGAGATGCTACACCTAGTGGGTGGAGACTTTAATTCTGTTATGTCCACGCTGGCAGATCGCACGTATCACCCGTCACATAGACCGCGTACCTATAGCCCCCCTGTACCGAACGCTACTCTCCTAGCGCAATCCATCGCTTCCATGCAATTCGTCGACGTTTGGCATTTAATGCACCCTACGGATTGAGAATATACCTTTTTTTTCTCCCCCACATAACACTTTTTCTCACATAGATTACTTTTTTGCCTCCCCTGCTCTAATCTCCACAATAAGTGCCCCAGACATACATGACGCCAGAATATCAGACCACAGCCCTATTGCTGTACACATAACTCAGGCTAAACCTTCATCTCCCTCCCCTACCTGGCACTTCCCTTTGTACCTGGCAGATAGTGAAGATTTCTGTCACACAATATACGAAGCCTGGGAGGAATACATCTCCACCAACGGAGCTCACATTTCTGACCCAAACCTTTTTTGGGAAGCCGGTAAAGCCTTTTTTACGAGGTAAAATCATCTCTTATACCGCCCAATTTGAAAAAACGGACCAGACAACAATACAGACAGTCCAGCGAAGCTTTACACTTGGCTCATGAGCGGCTAACACTAAACAGTACCTCAGATAACATACAGGAATGGAGACAGGCTAAACGTACTTTTGATCTTTGGGCAGAACAACATGAAGTGGCCAAAACATCATACTCTATTCTGCATTTTCACAAGTTTGGTAACAAGGCGGGCAGGCTGCTGGCTAAATTATGTTCAGGACCTAGACATCCTACTCACATCTCTACCCTGAGGAATGTGGCTGGCTCTCTGGTTACCTCGCCTGCTGAAATTAGTAAACTACTTGCAGAGTATTACACTAATTTATATAGAGCTGACCCAAATGAGCAACCTACGGCAGAAGCTCTGCTGGCCAAGATACGTCTGCCCAAATTCCAAAATACACAATTAGCGGCACTCAATGCTCCTATTACCGTAGATGACATCCAGCACACGATTAAATCCATGGCGTCTGCCAAAGCCCCAGGACCCGACGGTTACACGGCAGAATTTTTCAAACTGACAAATGACTTTATCCCCGAAACCCTGAAACATGTATACGCAGCCATGTGGGATGGAGGGCCCTATCTTCCCACAGGGACACAGGCTCACATCAAACTAATTTCCAAGAAAGGCAAAGATCCCCTATTACCAGGATCATACCGTCCGATTTCTTTAATTAACGTTGATGTAAAAATCCTGTCTAAAATAATTGCATCACGCTTAGCTCTCCTACTTCCATCTTTATTACACCCAGCCCAATCTGGCTTTGTTTCAGGACGATCAGCTACCTGTTGTAATATGTTGGCCGATTTATGTATAATGTTGTATTGGAGTGCCATGTTGACCAGAAATTCAGTTGAATTGTCCAAGTCAACTGAATTTTAACATAGCAAGGGGACAGCTGAAGCCCCTATGATGTGTTAACCTTATACAAGTCTACCTAGGTGTGTGAGGTATTGTCTGTAAACCTAATTGAACATTTCAAAGGGTACATTGTTTAAAGGACCATAGAAGAAGTATTTATTGATGGTAATTAGACTTGAGGGGGTAACAATAAGATCAAAGAGTATTTTGGGTTCACCTAGCAGAAACTCCCTCCTAGTGGACTAATAGTTCAGAGAGGACATTCAAGCTGGCATTTAGTCAGTATAGTCTTGTCTGTGTATGACTATGAAGGCGCAAATCTAGAGAAAATTGGACTCTGAATTATATACTCTGTCGGATTTTTTTGTCATCTGTGGACTTTGGACTTTGTTCTGTGTTGGAAGTCAATAAAGTGCATCTCTCTGGAAGAATTGGGTTGCTGCGGAAGAGTACTTACTAATTTATTATCATACCCACGATACTACTATACTACTACACATATTATATCACTACACTACCCTAAACATTCGCAAGGTTTTAAAGGCTTTAGAATACGCTAAAACTAACCCTGACCAAGATGTTGCCATTATGTCCCTCGACGCGGAAAAAGCCTTTGATAACATCAGTTTCTCCTGGCTTTTTAGAGTAATGGAACAATTCGGCTTTTCGGGTCAAATTATGCGATTTTTATTACAAATGTATGCCTCCCCAATGGCGTGTCTTGTCACCCCTGACTTTGTCTCCGACACAATCCCCCTAGCAAAGGGAACGATACAGGGATGCCCCTTGTCCCCGTTGTTGTTCAACATAGTGATTGAACCTTTATCTAGAATACTCAACTCAGATAATGGGGTCAGTGGCATCACCTTAGGCAACCAAACTCTCCGCTCCGCCCTGTTCGCGGACGACATACTCTTATTCTCTACCAATCCCATATCAGACTTTGACAGACTCAAACAACTTTTTACGGACTTCCAACTTTGCTCGGGCTTCCGCATTAATTTTGACAAAAGTGAGGTCTTAGCACTACACCCACGCCTATCTACTAAATGGAGACATCTATCTCTACTCGCCCTGGCCACTCAACATATCACATACTTGGGTATTCGAATAGGACCTGAACCATCTCCTTTATATTTACTTAATTATCCCCCCTTAATAACCAAAATTGTGAAGGAGTTGGAGGCTTGGGGGGCCCTCCCCCTCTCGCTTTTTGGGAGATGCCACCTTTTTAAAATGGTGTCATTTGTACACCTGCTTTATCCAATGCAGACCATACCTCTCCTACTGAGACACTCTGATGTTCAAAAAATCCAGAAAGCCTTAACTGCTTTTATTTGGTCTTGCAAGAAACCACACATCGCGCTACAAAAATTATGTCTCCCGAAGGGCGAGGGTGGGGCGGGACTACCCAATATGCGTTTCTATAACCTAGCATGTTTACTTAGACAGGGCCTAGATTGGTTAAGTGGAGGATCGAAATATTCCAACTTCGCACTTGAAGGCGCTATGGCCTCCCCCTATGACCTTTCAGCCATCCTTCATTCCAATCCTAATACTCTGCCTCCCCACCTCAAGTCCAGTGTACTTTTCAGGGATACAGTCATTGCTTGGAGAGAGGTCAGAAAATTACTCAGACTGCCATCTAACATCACCTGAAAATCCAAGGCAACCCTATGTTCCTCCCATCCACTCTACATAAAGCTTTTGGTCAATGGAAACTCAGGGGCCTTACGAATGTAACATCCATCTACCACGACAAACCTGGCAAATTTAAACCCTTTCAAACCTTGATGCGGGAATTCTCACTACCACCAACACACATCTTTTTTTATCACCAACTCACCGATTATTTAAAGTCTTGCTGTGGGTCTGAGTATGATCACCTTAAAACGTACTTCATTGACACTCTACTTCAAGGCAATAATTAATCTATCTCCAATATATATTCATGCCTCATACAACACCAAGCATGTAAGTATTGCCTCACGCTTTTTCAAGAGATGGAGAAGGTATATGGAAGCCACATTCACTCAACAAACAATGCTAGATATAATGCACCCATTACGTTTTATGGATTGGTACCTAAGGAGAGATCTCACCAATTCCCTTGGCAACCTCAAAATATCTCCCACTTCTGATCCCTCCACCTTTAAGCCGCCGTAAGATGTTCACAAGCCCATATCGCTCTTTGACATCCACTATTTTCTTTTATTTGTTCTCAGTAGTACTAGTTCGTTTTGCTGTGTTACCTAGACCAATTTATCTAATCTCTAGCTAGTTATGTCCAAACGCTGCTTCCTCTCCTGAAGGTACTAAGGTGTAAAGTTTCAGTCTCTCAAGCACTGTTTTGCTTAATAACGATGATAAGATGGTAAATGTGAATTTCTGACCCCCCTCCCCTTACCTGTATTTAAGTATAAAACTTTCCTACTGCTTAGAGATTTTACGTGTACCTGATTTATAACTATTATGTACTCTGTTTTATACTACTGTATGCTATAAAACTCAATAAATATTTTTCAAAAAAAAAAAAAGACTTTAAAAACCTATAGGGAATGGATTGCCACTGTTCCGTGCCTGATCCAGAATGGGTGGGCCATGAGTGCCAGACACACAAACCCTCAGGGGAGACTCCCCAGCAGAGGGTGTGGGGACACCTAAGGTGTGGAGTTTGTCCAAAAAAGCGGGGCGTCAATCCCTGTGGGGAAAGTAAGGTATACAAAAATTGTACTGGGCCATATAGAAGCCGCAAGGTGCATGTGACCACAAGGGGTGCGGGTCCCGCATGCATTTGCACTGTGACTATTCAGTAAAAGGTAAGAAATGTTGGATGTGGACACCGCACTTCCAGAGCCCACACGGGTATGGTAAGGTCTGGTGTGAATAGCCTAGGTAAAAAGAGATATAATTAGGATCCAGAGGAGGGGGGAAAGAGAGAGGGGGGTTTGTGGGGGGTTTTGGGGGGTCTGGGGGGGGAAGGGGGAGAAATGTGAGGGAGAGGGATAAGGGTGGTGCTGCCCCTGGAGGAAGGAAGTAGTATGGTACCTGTTAAAGATGTATTGGTTGGGGGGAGAGAGAGTGCTGAGCTGCCTTGACCATAAGGTGTGAGCAAGAGAGGGCTATGAATGCCCCAGTACTGGAGCCTTCAAAGGAGTCCGGTGTGGCCTGGGGTGCACAGCCTGAAATAGGGAGGAATAAGGTAAGTATCCTTGGGGGTGGAGCCCATGGCCAGTGCTCAAGTAAGTGTTGGGCTGCAGAGTAACACAGTTGCAGCCAGGGTGGAGGTTTACCTGTGAAAGCCATGGGGAAGATCTGATGCCAATAGTCAGGAAGCCATTGGACTGAAGGACAGGAAGCAGGAAGAGGGTGGGTATGGAGCCCGTTTAAATGTGATGAGGAGGTGGGTCTGGAGACCAATCCCATGAAGGAGTGTGGGAGTGGCCGCTGGTGTCCGTTTACTCCCCCCGAGCTGCTGGCATGTGAATCAGTGCCCATGGAGACCGCTACCGGCGTGCGACTAGCACCTCTGGGCGCGGTGACACAACACGCTCAGTGTGATGATGCCAGACACACGGGGGTGGGGACATAGATCTGTGTCAGCGGCCCGCGAAGATCAACAGGTCGGGTAATCGACCATGATCTCCCGTTTGAGGGTATGCCGCCTGTGTTAGCAATACTGTACAGGACGGCCCCCCTGCACCTAGTGGGGAGGTCCTGAGGCTGAAGCTGGGCCAGCGAGGCCGCCCACATCCAGATCAAGGCGTCACAAAGAAAAATGTAGCAATGTTGGCAACATCTGTTTTCTCCTTTCATTTTTCCAATGTTGGCAACAGGTCAGGAAGCTGACAAAAAACACAGATACAAAAAAAAAGCAAACAATAACTAAGCATGAACCTGAACTAGGAATGTATGTACACATAAAAGAGAATGCATGTTATCCAGCATGATGGTGATTCCGTGCATGCGCTGTAATCGTGAATAATTCACATGAGGATTTATATGATGCGAAACATATGTACAATGTGTGCATGGGGATATTGTACAACAGCCCATACCGAGTGGATTGGTATACCATGGTAGCAAAAAAAGGAGGGCAAGTATGTAACTTGCTTATCAAGGGAGGAAGGGGGAAGAGAAGTGAAGAGTTTTTATGGGGGCAACTAGTTGGGTTCCCATTCGGAGCCCCCCGAGGAGAAACCTTCTAGGAATGGTCTATAAGATATACAGCCATTGAGTCCTGGGGGTTGGGTGACTTTTAATTTGAAAATCCACCTCTGTTCTAATTGTAGGAGTAGTTTGCTCACATCTCCTCCTCGCATGCCGGTATGCACGTGATCATGAATTAGAAAGGAGAATTTAGGAAATATGTCCTAATGCACTCTGGTAACATGTCTGCCAAGTGGTAAATTTGAGTTGCAGGTTCTCATGGACGTAATATGTCTGTAGGTTCTGCGCCAAAACTCCTGTATAGTCTTTCCCACATAGAAACTTGTACACTCACATGCAAGGAGGTAAATTACACCGCAAGTCTAACAGTTTGCGTAATGCCTAGGTTTGAAGAGTTCTCCATTGGGCAGGGTAATGTTTTTTGAGGTATTCAAAAATCTGCAGTAGTTGCAGCCACCGCAGGTAAACGTGCCATTGTTCTTGCATGGGTCACGCTTGCCTCCCCCTTTGAATTCACTGCAGACCAGCTGGTCTCGAAGAGAACCAGCTTGCCTGTAAGTGAACACTGGGGTGGTGGGTACAAATGGGCCAATCGAGGGGTCCATTGTCAGCATGTGCCAGCATTTAGTTATGACCCTTTTGATTGCTGCATGTTGATTGGAAAATTTAGTTATAATGGAGATAGGATGGAGCTTTTGCTTTTTTGATGAGGGGTTGTAGAGTATATCATTGCGGGTTCTAGCACACGCTCTCTTGTTTGCTTTTTTTAGGCATGTATTGGAATATCCCCGTGCCAATAGGCGTGTTCTTAAAATATTGGCCTCTTTTTTGAAAGCTATGACATCAGTACAGTTTTTCCTGGTACGCAAGTACTGACTGTAGGGGATTGAAGCAATAAGGGGTTGGGGTAAAAGCTGCTGGCATGGAGTATTGAGTTGCCTGCAGAGGGTTTCCTAAATAAGCTTGTGGTTAGAGATCCGTTGCTATCTTTGTAGATAGTCACATCAAGGAATGTGATGGATTCCTTGTCCCAAGTCATAGTAAATGATAAATTGAAATCATTGACGTTCATTAGTTCAAGGAATGCTGGCAGTTGCTCAGTGGGTCCATTCCACACGAGGAGAATATCGTCGATGTAGCGATGCCACATGATGACATTCTCCATGTATGGGGCAAAGGGTGCAGATTGATGTATCATCTGTTCCCACTGCCCCAGGTACAGGTTTGTGTACGATGGGGCACACGATGTCCCCATCACAACCCCCTGCACCTGGAGGTAGTGGGATCCATTGAACGTAAAAAAATTGTGCAATAGAATGAATTTGAATGCTGCGATCAGAAATTCATTGGTCTTTTCATCATATTGGCTGTTCTGAGAGATTATATGTTGTATACAGGAGAGACCTTTGTCATGTGGTATCGAGCTGTATAGAGCTTCCACATCCACAGCCACAAGTACAGATGTAGGGGAACGCATAGACCATTTATATTTTGTAAAAGATGTGGGGTGTCCCGGATGTAGTCTGGGAGTTTGAGGACATGGGGACAGAGGTACCTATCCACAAATTTGCTAAGTTTCTCAGTTAGGGAGCCATTCCCTGAAATAATGGGTCTGCCGGATGGACATGTCATGCTTTTATGTAGTTTAGGCAGAGAATAGAAGGTCGGTGTACGTGGACATTGTGAAGTCCCATTCTGCCTTGTTGAGAATTCTCTCACTATAGGCCCGGTCAACCAGACTGTAGAATTCCTTGCGGAATCTTTCAATTCTGGTTGCCGGTATCTTACAGTACCAATCTTGGTTGCTGAGTATTTGTGTGCACATATCCACATAAAACTCATTGTCCATCACCACAATATTGCCTCCCTTGTCGGAGGGCTTGATGGTTATTGTAGGGTGGTATTGTATCCATGTCATTTGGATATTCGTTTTGGATTTATTAATTTATTTATTGCACATATTTACATATATTGTGACTAGGGTTGAGCTGAACACCCCCCCCCCCCCCCCCCCCGGTTCAGTTTGCGGCAGAACATGTGAACAGGCAAAAAATTTGTGCGAACACCGTTAAATTCTATGGGACTCTAACATGAAAAATCAAAAGTGCTAATTTTAAAGGATAATATGCAGGTTATTGTCATAAAAATTGTTTATATAATAATGCTTAAAGTAAAACAATAAAAGTGAAATATTCCTTTAAATATTGTGCCCGGGGGGTGACTATAGTATGCCTGTAAAGTGGTTCATTTTTCCCGTGTTTAGACAGTCACCCAGAATGCTGTGTTGGATATAGTGAGACCTTGGGAGCCGCGGACCTCATGTTCCACCCAAAAAATTTTTTGGGTGGAACATGAGGTCCGCGGCTCCCAAGGTCTCATTATAGTGTCATCAGTCTAAGTCTCATTTTCATCTCACTATATCCAACACAGCATTCTGGGTGACTGTCATTAACCTTCTACATAGTTACATAGTAGGTGAGGTTGAAAAAAGACACAAGTACATCAAGTCCAACCTATGTGTGTGATTATGTGTCAGTATTACATTACATATCCCTGTATGTTGCGGTCATTCAGGTGATTAGCTAATAGTTTCTTAAAGCTATCAATGCTCCCCGCTGAGACCACTGCCTGTGGAAGGGAATTCCACATCCTTGCCGCTCTTACAGTAAAGAACCCTCTACGTAGTTTAAGGTTAAACCTCTTTTCTTCTAATTGTAATCAGTGGCCACGAGTCTTATTAAACTCTCTTCTGCGAAAAAGTTTTATCCCTATTGTGGGGTCACCAGTCCGGTATTTATATATTGAAATCATATCCCCTCTCAAGCGTCTCTTCTCCAGAGAGAATAAGTTCAGTGCTCGCAACCTTTCCTCATAAATAAGATCCTCCAGACCCTTTATTAGCTTTGTTGCCCTTCTTTGTGCTCGCTCCATTTCCAGTACATCCCTCCTGAGGACTGGTGCCCAGAACTGGACAGCATACTCCAGGTGCGGCCGGACCAGAGTCTTGTAGAGCGGGAGAATTATCGTTTTATCTCTGGAGTTTATCCCCCTTTTAATGCATGCCAATATTCTGTTTGCTTTATTAGCAGCAGCTTGGCATTGCATGCCATTGCTGAGCCTATCATCTACTAGGACCCCCAGGTCCTTTTCCATCCTAGATTCCCCCAGAGGTTCTCCCCCCAGTGTATAGATTGCATTCATATTTTTGCCACCCAAATGTATTATTTTACATTTTTCTACATTGAAACTCATTTGCCATGTAGTCGCCCACCCCATTAATTTGTTCAGGTCTTTTTGCAAGATTTCCACATCCTGCGGAGATGTTATTGCCCTGCTTAGCTTAGTATCGTCTGCAAATACAGAGATTGAACTGTTTATCCCATCCTCCAGGTCGTTTATGAACAAATTAAATAGGATTGGCCCCAGCACAGAACCCTGGGGAACCCCACTACCCACCCCTGACCATTCTGAGTACTCCCCATTTATCACCACCCTTTGAACACGCCCTTGTAGCCAGTTTTCAATCCATGTACTCACCCTATGGTCCATGCCAACGCACCTTATTTTGTACAGTAAACGTTTATGGGGAACTGTGTCAAATGCTTTTGCAAAATCCAGATACACCACGTCTACGGGCCTTCCTTTATCTAGATGGCAACTCACCTCCTCATAGAAGGTTAATAGATTGGTTTGGCAAGAACGATTCTTCATGAATCCATGCTGATTACTGCTAATGATATCATTCTTATTACTAAAATCTTGTATATAGTCCCTTATCATCCCCTCCAAGAGTTTACATACTATTGATGTTAGGCTAACTGGTCTGTAATTCCCAGGGATGTTTTTTGGGCCCTTTTTAAATATTGGTGCTACATTGGCTTTTCTCCAATCAGCTGGTACCATTCCAGTCAATAGACTGTCTGTAAAAATTAGGAACAACGGTCTGGCAATCACCTGACTGAGTTCCCTAAGTACCCTCGGATGCAAGCCATCTGGTCCCAGTGATTTATTAATGTTAAGTTTCTCAAGTCTAATTTTAATTCCGTCCTCTGTTAACCATGTAGGTGCTTCCTGTGTTGTGTCATGAGGATAAACACTGCAGTTTTGGTTACTGAAGCCCCCCGATTCACTCGTGAAGACTGAGGAGAAGAATAAATTCAATACCTTTGCCATCTCCCCATCCTTTGTAACCAGATGTCCTTCCTCATTCTTTATGGGTCCAATATGGTCTGTCCTCCCTTTTTTACTGTTTACATACTTAAAGAATTTCTTGGGATTTTTTTTGCTCTCCTCCGCTATGTGTCTTTCATGTTCTATCTTAGCCGTCCTAATTGCACCCTTACATTTCTTGTTGCATTCTTTATAAAGTCTGAATGCTGAGGATGATCCCTCAACCTTGTATTTTTTGAAGGCCTTCTCCTTTGCTTTTATATGCATTTTTACATTGGAGTTAAGCCATCCAGGATTTTTGTTCGCTCTTTTAAATTTATTACCCAATTGGATACATTGGCTAATGCCCTTATTTAATATGCTCTTAAAGCAAACCCATCTCTCCTCTGTATTCTTTGTTCCTAATATTTTATCCCAATTTATGCCTTTTAGCAAGGTTTGTAGTTTAGGGAAGTTGGCTCTTTTGAAATTCAGTGTCTTTGTGTTCCCTTCATGTTTCCTATTTGTGTGATTTATACTGAAACTAATTGACCTGTGATCGCTGTTACCTAAATTTCCCCGTATTTCCACATCTGTGATCAGGTCTGTATTGTTGGTAATCAGTAGATCCAGTAATGTTTTATTTCTAGTTGGTGCGTCTACCATCTGACCTATAAAATTGTCCTGCAAGACATTAAGGAACTGGCGAGCCTTAAATGAATGCGCGGTTCCCTCCGCCCAGTCTATGTCTGGATAATTAAAATCCCCCATTATGATAACACTTCCCATCCTTGCTGCTAATCCAATTTGTGATAGGAGATCCGTCTCCACTTCCTCCCTCAGGTTAGGGGGCCTATAGCATACTCCCAATATTATTTTCCCCTTAGCTTCATCCCTTTGGAGCTCTACCCATAAAGATTCCACCTCCTCCCTAGCTCCCTCAGTGATGTCATCTCTCACATTCACTTGTACATTATTCTTGATATATAGGCATACCCCTCCCCCTTTTTTACCCTCTCTATCCTTGCGGTATAGGGTATACCCTTGAATGTTTGCCAGGCAATCATGAGAGCTGTTGAACCAGGTCTCTGAAATTCCCACAAAATCCAAATCCTCCTTGTACAACAGTATCTCTAGTTCACCCATCTTGTCCGCCATGCTCCTGGCATTAGTGAACATGCCACATAGTTTAGACCGGTCGCATATTGTCCTCGTATTGGGTGTTTCAAGATTGCAACTAGGACTTGCTACTATACTCACCTTGTGTTTTTGTGCTTTGGTTAACCTACCACTAATGCCCCCAATACTACCCTCTGGAATATCTTCCGCGCTGGCTATCACTGTCTCTGGACCCTCCCCCCCATCGCCTAGTTTAAAAACCCCTCTAACTTTTTGGCCATCTTCATTCCCAGCAGATCTGCACCCTCCTCATTTAGGTGCAGTCCGTCCCTTCTATAGTACCGGTTACCGACTGAGAAGTCGGTCCAGTCCTCCAGGAACCCAAACCCCTCCTTACTACACCAGCTCTTCAGCCACTTGTTTACTTCCCTAATCTCCCTCTGCCTTTCTGGTGTGGCTCGATGTACCGGTAGTATTCCTGAGAACACTACCTTGGAGGTCCTTTTCCTCAATTTAGCACCTAAATCCCTAAAATCGTTCTTTAGGACACTCCATCTGCCTCTGACTTTGTCATTGGTGCCAACGTGCACCATGACAGCCGGGTCTTCCCCAGCCCCTCCCAGTAATCTGTCCACAAGATCCGTGATGTGCCGAACCCGAGTGCCCGGTAGACAACATACTGTTCCGCGCTTCAGGTCTTGGTTACAGATTGCCCTCTCTGTCCTTCTAAGAATTGAGTCCCCTACCACCAGAATCTGTCTTTCCTTTCCCTTTGCTGCCCCCCCACTCTCACTGGAGGAGTTCTTCCCCTGGCAGCTAGGAGAGTCCCTCATCTCCAGCAGTGCTGGTCCCTGACTGGTTTCCCCAATGTCACTCAATGGAGCGTACTTATTGGGATGCTCCAGTCCTGGATCGGCCTCTCTGGCACTTCCCCCTCTACCCCTCCTGACTGTCACCCATCTACTCTTTGCTAGTGCCTGCACCTCTTGGTCTCCACCCGCCTCTGTGCTGGCCCCTGCCGACACCTGCCGTGTACGTTCCTGGCTCACCTTTAGTATGGAGGGACTTCTCAGTGCTGACAGTTGCTTCCCCAGATTCAGAACCTGGGCTTCCAGGGAAGCAATGTGCTTACATTTTGCACAGCCGTATTCGCCCTCGATCGGATGATCAAGGAACGCATACATGCGGCAAGATGTACAAAGAGTCGCCTCTCCACACCCGCCGGGCATCGTACCTATTAAATATAGTGAGGATTTGGGGATTTTACCCTGTTCAAATTACCTAACAGCTAGCTTCCTGGCACTAATACTCAAGAGAATACACAGGTACACAACAAGACAATACATAGGTACACAACAAGACAATACACAGGTACTCACAGACCTACGTGCACTCGCAATACACAAGTATACAGTACACAAAACACAAGTACTAACGATCCACACACACTACTCAGACAACACTCAGATACTCACACTACACAGGTACTATGACCCCTGTTATAACCTCCTGTTTTAAACTCTGGTTTTTTAACTCCCACTTATTCCAGCTCCACTTACACCAAGTTCCACAGCTTCAGACTGAGCATGCTCAGACTGAGTCCTACAACCAGTTAAATAGGCACCTGTGAGCAATTAACCACACCCCTTAATTGATAGACTGATGGAACCAGAGAAAAAAAAAAGCTATTTAAAAAGTGACAGCATTAGAAGATTAGAAGATGGATTAGAAGATGGAAGTCTGCTGTTTTTGTTGTTTCTGTTGAAGGAATATTTATATCCATCTTTGAACTTTATTGTTTATCTACTAAGGTCAACACCATTGACACTTTTCTGGTTAGCTTACGGCTACACATACTATATATATCTTTAGAGGATTTATGTTCATAGATAGCAACACTAAACAATGGTCACAATTAGCAAATCATTTCTCACGATTTGTATTGAATATCATTTGTATAGTCGCATCGTACTAGCGACATCACTATCTACTATATATATAGTCGCATCCTATCAGCGACATCACTATCAATTATATATATATATATATATATATTATTTTTTTTTTATATATGTATTTTTTTATTTTGCTGTATAAGTTGCCAGCGCAGGCTCAGAGTAGTTTTCCTTCCTATGCAGCTGTCAAAGCAGCCTATTCCAATGGCTCCTTGTCCACAGTCACTCCTTCCGTAGCCCCACCATCATGCATGGAGGAGTCCCCTGAACTATTCGACCACAGTGTCGGGTACATGCTGCTGAAGGATGCGCAGTGATTTGAAGGCTCCGATGTTGGTTCCCAGGTTGAGGAAGGGAGTAACATGAGCCTAGAGAGAGGGGGTGCCCAAGAAGGACAAGAAACTGGCAGTCATGTTCCCCCAGCTGTAGCATAGTGCCAAGTTTGCTCCAGTGACGAGGAGGGAGGGGATGATGAGGTCACTAACTCTATGTCACGCCAATACTCACCAAGGCCGAGATGCCGAGAGCGGCTTGCCCTTACGACCACGCGCACCCGAACCCCCGAGAGTGAGACAGGGGATCGGGGGCACGCGGAGGCACGGGTCTCCGGAAAACTGTAGAATGACTTGAGTGGAGAGTCTTCTGAGGAAGTGCCTGAGGGTGCAAGGGAAGAGGTTAAGAGAACACAAGCTTATGGCAAGAGCGTCCTTGGAACTGAGAGTATCAAGGGGGTGTCCGTCCCGTGGAAGGTATATTTGAGAGCAAGGCAGAAGACCAAAAGTCCAACTGGTCTGGAGTGATCACGTAACAGGCCAGAGGTCAGGATGGCAGCAGCAAGAGGGGACTTTATCCAGGCAGAGAATCAGGGTATTAACAAGGTCGGGTGTCCAGGCAGAGGGTCAGGGTATCCAGCAAGCAGAGTAGTCAGGTATCCAAGCCGAGGGTCAGGGTATCAAGCCAGCAGAGTAGTCGGGTATCCAAGCAGAGGGTCAGGGTATCAGGCAAGCAGAGTAGTCGGGTATCCAGGCAGAGGGTCGGCAACAGCAAGTAACAGCACGCAAGATTCACAAAACACAGGCAGGGAAGCTGACGACAAACCAGCAACCCGACTGGGTGCTGGTGTCGTCTGAAGTACCTCCCAGTGAGCGCGTCAGCGTGACGCGCTACCGAGCACCCGCACGGGCGACGGCGCGCACCCGCGGGCCGCCGTGCACCCGCGCGCGCCGCACCATCAGGCCGCGCACGGGTGCACGTCTCAGCAGTAACCCCCCGCGCATGCGCCCAGCGGCCCGGCGGACGGAGGTGACTTGCCTACCGTGACAGTGCCCCCCTCCTAGGGGCGGACACCGGACGCCCAAGCTAGACATCAACTCCGGATGGTTTTGATGAAAGGTTTGAATCAAACGAGGAGCGTGTAAGTTCTTCGCAGGTTCCCATGAATTGTCTTCAGGTGGGTATCCCTTCCATTGGATTAGGTATTGTAGCTGTCTGCCTCTCCTTCTACAACCCAAGATGGCCTCCACCTCGAACTCGTTCTCACCGTCCACCCTGGTTGGTGGGGGAGGAACCTCTCCTCTTTCTGGAAATGGACTGGATACAACAGGTTTCAATAAAGATACATGAAAGACAGGGTGGATCCTGTACGTCTTGGGCAAGGCTAATTCCATGGCCACAGGATTGATAATCCTCTTGATAGGGAAAGGACCAATGAATTTAGGTCCTAGTTTTCGGGATGGTAACTGCAGCTTGAGGTTGGAGGTGGATAACCAGACTTCTTCTCCTATGCTAAATTTTGGATTCTCCTTCCTGCCTCTGTCATACTGTTCCTTGTAGATTCTCTGAGCTTTTCGTAACATGCTTTGAATCTCCTGAAAATTGGCTTGTAAGGATATTATTCTGTCCTGTACTGCAGGAACTGTTACCTCAGGAATGTCCTTAGTCAAGAACGTGGGATGGAACCCGCAGTTGGCCCAGAAGGGCGTCTGGTTGGTAGCCGCGTGGACTGAGTTATTATATGCGAATTCTGCATATGGAAGAAGTTTAGACCAGTCATCCTGGGATCCAGAACAAAAGCAACGGAGATACTGCTCCAAAGTCTGATTTGTCCTCTCCGTTTGGCCGTTGCTCTGCGGATGATAGGCTGATGAGAGGCATACTCTAATATCCAGGGCCTTACAAAGTTCCCTCCAGAATTTGGATGTGAATTGCACACCTCTGTCAGACACTATATTCTTTGGTACCCCGTGCAGCCTTATGATCTCCTTTAGAAAAACATTGGCTGTTTCAGCTGCGGAGGGAGTACCGATCATGGGTATGAAGTGGGCCATTTTGGACAAACGGTCGACCACAACAAAAATGGTAGTGAAGCCTTCTGAGGCTGGCAGATCCACAATGAAGTCCATGGACACGTCGGACCATGGTCGTTCCGGAATAGGGAGCGGTTTAAGTAAGCCCCAGGATCTGGCATTCTGACCTTTGCTACGCTGACAGCGGAGACAAGAGGCCACATATTCGCTGCAATCCCGTCTCCAACCTGGCCACCAAAAGGAGCGAGAGATTAAGTCAGCTGTCTTCCTGACCCCGAAGTGGCCAGCCAATTTATGATCGTGGCACATCTTGAGAGTGGTTACCCGGGTTTGTTGAGGCACAAAAATTTTGTCCCGGACCCAAAAGAGACCCTCATCTTTCCTTAGGGCTTGTACCTCTGGATCAGTACATGTATCGGATGATCTCTTGATCGAAGATATCAGGTCTGTCTGTGTCAAACCAAGAAAGTTGTGAGGTGCTAGAATTGTACTTGGTTCTGAGGTCTGGAGTTCTGCTGAGAACATTCGGGAGAGAGCGTCCGCTTTACCATTCTTTTTGCCAGGTCTGTAAGAGATGTGGAAATTGAAGCGCGAAAAGAACAGGGCCCAACGGGCTTGTCTGGGTTTGAGGCGTCTTGCTGCTCGGAGGTACTCAAGATTCTTGTGATCGGTGAAAATCATCACCGGATGGAGCGCCCCCTCAAGTAAGTACCTCCATTCTTCCAGGGCAAATTTTATGGCCAACAGTTCCCTGTCACCTACGTCATAATTTAATTCTGCTGCACTGAGTTTCCGAGAAGCGAATGCGACTGGATGTAAAATGGCCTTGGGTCCCTGTCTCTGAGAAAGGATTGCCCCCGTGGCTATTTCTGATGCATCCACTTCCAACACGAACGGATGGGAAGGATCAGGATGCCGGAGAATAGGAGCGGAACTGAACAGATCCTTTAGCTTCATGAAAGCTTCCTGTGCTGCTTGGGACCACTGGAATGATCCGTGCCGGCGTGTTAGCTGAGTGATGGGTGCCACTATAGCAGAGAATCCGACAATAAACTTCCGATAGAAGTTAGCGAATCCGATAAAGCGTTGAACCCCTTTTTTATCAGAGGGGGCTGGCCACTCCTGGATAGCCTGTATCTTTTGAGGATCCATCTCCACTCCGTTTGCTGAAATGATAAACCCTAGAAATTGCACCACTGATTTTTCGAATTCGCATTTCTCCTTTTTTAGGTAAAGCTTGTGCTGTCTCAAAATGGTCAGAACGGTTTTGACGTGATCCCTGTGCAGTTCCAGTGTAGGGGAGAAAATTAGGATATCATCCAGGTAGACTACGAGGAAGTCATCTAGGTATTTGCGGAAAATGTCGTTCACTAGGTGTTGGAACGTAGCCGGGGCATTGCAGAGCCCAAAGGGCATCACCAAGTATTCGAAATGCCCGAACCTTGACCTGAAAGCTGTCTTCCACTCGTCCCCAGCTCTGATTCGGATAAGGTTGTACGCCCCTCGGAGATCCAACTTGGAGAAGATTCTGGCTGACCTAAAGCGTTGGAATAACTCTGGAATGAGCGGTAACGGGTATCGATTTTTGACGGTAATATTATTCAACTGCCGGTAATCCACACAGGGCCTAAGGGAACCATCCTTCTTACCGACAAAAAAGATACCTGCTCCGGCAGGCGAAGATGAGGGACGGATGAACCCCTTCTTTAGATTCTCATCTATATATTGTTTAAGAGCCTCCAGCTCTGTTTCGGAAAGAGGGAAGATACGCCCAAAAGGAATTTCTGACCCTGGCAACAGGTCGATTGGGCAGTCGTATGGCCGATGCGGTGGGAGACAATCGGCCATTTGTTTGCTGAAGACTTCTTGAAACTCGTGATACTCCTGGGGAACATGCTGGAGGTCAATCGGAGGAGCTGAGATCGTAGCACAGATCTGGGATCTCTGAGGACGGCAATGTTGAGAACAGTAGGCGGAAGGAAAAGAGACCGTCTTCGAGCTCCATTGGATAAGAGGGTCATGGGCTTGTAGCCAAGGTAATCCCAGAATGACTGGGAACATGGGAGAGTGGATGAGGTCTAAGCGTAAAAGTTCTTGGTGTCCTGACTCGGTAGTGGCTAGGATAGGTTGAGTCTCCTGGGTGATTAGGCCTGAACTGGGAAGAGACCCATCTGCCAAGTGGACTTGTAAGTGTTGTGTCTTAAGCTGTAGAGGCACATGCAAGGTTCGGGCCAGGGCAGCGTCCATAAAGCAGCTACATGCGCCGGAATCAATGATCGCCGGGAGGCGGGATTCCCCTTCCGGTAGCTGTAACGAGATAAACAACATCACATAAGATTTAGAGGAATTGTTATCTTGGTAGGTCATTGTTTTAGGTTGAAGGGACTTACTAGGCCTTATCGGGCAGTTGCGCAGGAAGTGGCCGGCACCCCCGCAATAGAGACACAAGTTGGACTGCCGTCTCCGCTGTCTCTCCTCTGAGGTTAGCGGTGGGCGTACTAAACCCAGCTGCATCGGTTCGGGATCAGAAAGTGCAGTAGACCCAGCTGTAATGGGTGAAGATCCTGGAACGGGTTGGGGTCTTGGGGTTGCCCATGCTGGGCGAGGATTTTGGAATCGCTCAGACCGACGTTCCCTCAAGCGCCGATCTAATTTGGTTGCTGCCTGAATTAATTCCTCTAATGATGCGGGAGTCTCCATCCTGGCTAATTCATCCTTGAGGAGTTCTGACAGACCTTGGCGATACTGGTGACGCAAGGCTGGCTCATTCCAGTCAGTGTCGGCCGCCCACTTACGGAATTCCACCGTGTAATCCTCAATTGGTCTCCTTCCCTGGACTAGGCGGTGTAAGATATTTTCAGCGGTGGCCATACGCTGTGGGTCATCATATAGTTGGGCCATACTTTCAAAAAAAGGTATCAATAGTATTAAGCACCTGACTTCCTGATTCCATCAGGCTGTGTGCCCAGGCCTGAGGTTCCTCTGACAACAGGGAAATTGCAAATCCCACCTTGACCACTTCTGATGCGAAGGTTCGAGGTTGCAACGCGAAGTAGAGAGTGCATGCGTTCTTGAAGGCCCTGAATTTTTTACGATCCCCTGAGAACCGTTCCGGAGTGGGAACCCTAGGTTCCGGAAGTGCCATCACTACTGTAGGACTAGCAGTGGCCTGAGGGAGCGGTCCTTCATTACTAGGTGCGGGAGCTGCAGCAGCAGGGGGAAAGGCCCCCGTCAGTTGTTGGAGGCGACTATCCACTTGTGTGTATCCCTCTTGTAGCCTCTGTACTGACTCAGCCAAGGCGGAGACTTGTTGGCATAAGATCTCCAAGGGAGAGCGCGCTCTGTCGGCCTCGGACATCTGGCTGGTTTGTACTGTCACGCCAATACTCACCAAGGCCGAGATGCCGAGAGCGGCTTGCCCTTACGACCACGCGCACCCGAACCCCCGAGAGTGAGACAGGGGATCGGGGGCACGCGGAGGCACGGGTCTCCGGAAAACTGTAGAATGACTTGAGTGGAGAGTCTTCTGAGGAAGTGCCTGAGGGTGCAAGGGAAGAGGTTAAGAGAACACAAGCTTATGGCAAGAGCGTCCTTGGAACTGAGAGTATCAAGGGGGTGTCCGTCCCGTGGAAGGTATATTTGAGAGCAAGGCAGAAGACCAAAAGTCCAACTGGTCTGGAGTGATCACGTAACAGGCCAGAGGTCAGGATGGCAGCAGCAAGAGGGGACTTTATCCAGGCAGAGAATCAGGGTATTAACAAGGTCGGGTGTCCAGGCAGAGGGTCAGGGTATCCAGCAAGCAGAGTAGTCAGGTATCCAAGCCGAGGGTCAGGGTATCAAGCCAGCAGAGTAGTCGGGTATCCAAGCAGAGGGTCAGGGTATCAGGCAAGCAGAGTAGTCGGGTATCCAGGCAGAGGGTCGGCAACAGCAAGTAACAGCACGCAAGATTCACAAAACACAGGCAGGGAAGCTGACGACAAACCAGCAACCCGACTGGGTGCTGGTGTCGTCTGAAGTACCTCCCAGTGAGCGCGTCAGCGTGACGCGCTACCGAGCACCCGCACGGGCGACGGCGCGCACCCGCGGGCCGCCGTGCACCCGCGCGCGCCGCACCATCAGGCCGCGCACGGGTGCACGTCTCAGCAGTAACCCCCCGCGCATGCGCCCAGCGGCCCGGCGGACGGAGGTGACTTGCCTACCGTGACACTCTACTTGGGTGCCTGATAGAATAGAGATGGAGGAGGCACAACTCCAATGAGGCAGGATGTCCTCTAGGAGGCAGCTTAAGGGCAGCCACCATACTGCATCACACCGCAGAGCTCCGCAGGTGCAGGGCGCTGCTGACTCCCCGCTGATTTTGAAAAGTTCCTTGGTGTGGGCCTTTTTGGACACGTGTACAGCAGATCACACAATTGCTGTTTGCAACCTATCTCTGAAGCGGATCAAGCATGGCCAGAACAGCAGCCGCTTGGGCACCACATGCTTGACCAGACATATGACGACCTGCCATGCAGTCTGTTTCCTCTATACTATATTTGAGATTTAATATCTCTCAGATAAGATTTGAGTTAAATGAGAGTTCTTTGACCATGAGTGAAAGCTTTAACACAATAACAACATTTATTGATGAGTAGCTGAAAGTCTATCTAATACACAACCATGTATCTATAGTCTACACCAATTAAGAAAATATTCGGTACAAACATATTTAGTTACAAGTAAAATGCAGACCTTTCCCATAATTACCCTTTGCACCAAGGTTCCATTCTGATGGTTGCTCTCCCATAAAAGTGGGTGTTTCCCTCCCATCTAGTCTGTGTATATCATTACATGATGATGCCTCATTGGTTGGCATAGCGTGGCTCTGATTCGTGAGCTACCCTATTCCTGGTTAAGGACTGGCTACATCTCCAATCCCTATACTTTGCATAAGTCAGCCCCCTTTAATGCAAATCCTTGTGACTATTCTCAACAGGAGATTAACTTGAATTTTCCAGGGAAGTTAAGTATTGATTACGGGCATTGATTACTTTAAGTTAAGTATTGATTACTCCTTTCATTGCATATCCCAGCATGGGATCCTTTGAAGTGAGTATGTGTAAAACAATGAGGTGTGGATCCCATGGTTGGAAAACACAAAACTAGGTGCCGACTTCTCTGGTATACCAGAGATTTCTGTGAAGATAATATGTTCCGCCCTACATAGATACAAGCTAAATTAAATCTATTCATAATTACAATATTTTACAGCTATTAATGGAGATTTCAAATATACTCATAATTCCTTTGGCAACAGCACTTGAAAGACCCACAACCAAGAAAAAGGCAGACTTCTCCTTGCTCCTCATCTGGGATCTCCAACCCTACTATACCTGCAGTTCTCTCAAAAACCTGCACTGAGAGGAATGAATGTATAGCAATAGGTGTCCCAAGTACTTGCAGCCAATCTGCTAGCAGTACACGATTATCTGGTTTTAGCAGGCAAACTTCCCTACCCCAGTTGCTAAACGGTAAAAAGAAATTCGGTCCCAGCCATCCACATGCTCAGCGTCTTAATGCTAGCTTGGCCAAATTGCTAGCACTGCAACTACTGCCTTTTTAACTGGTAGACTCTGCCCCCTTTCATGAATTTGTGGAATGTGCTGTACCTCAGTTGCAGGTTTCAAAATGCCATTTCTTTTCACGGAAGGCCATTCCAGCTCTCTACCGGCATGTGGAAGGCAATGTTTTTGTCTTGTTGGACAGGGCGGTCAGCAGTAAGGTGTATATTACCGCTGACTCATGGTCTAGCAGGCACGGGCAGGGATGTTACCTTTCCTTCACGGCGCACTGGGTAACTCTGATGGCAGCTGGGAAGGATGCAGGACAGGGTTCAGTATTGTTTGAACTTGTTCCGCCACCACACCTCCAAAATGCTAGCGGTGATTCTGCCACAGCTCTCTCCTCCACCCCCTCCTCTTCTTCCTTTATGGCCTCTTCTGCAGATTTGTTCTTTGAGCCAGCTGTGCTCCATGCAGTGCATGAGTTGGTCTACTTAGGGGACAGGAGCCACACTGGGGCAGAGATTCTGTCAGCTCTGCAGGGGCAGGCTCCGAGGTGGTTGATGCCACACCAGCTTCAGCCAGGAATGGTTGTATGTGACAATGACACCAACCTTCTCTCCACCCTCCGAAAGGGACACTTGACCCATGTTCCATGTTTGGCACACATCCTGAATTTGGTGGTGTAGCAGTTCTTGAGCAGGTACCCAGGCTTACAAGATCTCCTGAGACAGGCCAGAAAAGTCTACGGTCATTTCCACCGGTCATACAATTCCAGTGCTTGGCTGGCTGACATTCAAAGGGAATGCAACCTGCCCACCAACAGCCTCATTTGTGACATGTCCACCAGGTGGAACTCAATGTTGGCAATGCTACAGCGGCTGCACATGCAGCAGAGGGCCATCAATGAGTACCTGTGTGAGTATGGCACCAGGACAGGGTCAGGGGAGCTTGGCTTATTTTCACCACACCAGTGGCTACTGATCAAGGATGCATGCACTGTCCTGTCACCATTTGAGGAGGCCACGAGGATGGTGAGCAGCGACAATGCATCCATCAGTGATACTTTCCCTCTTGTCTTCCTGTTGGAGCACACGCTTCATGGAATAATGGACAGGGCACTTGCGGCAGAACAGTGGGAGGAAGATGAGGACTTCCTTACCTCTCAAGGCCCCCTTTATCCAGATATTATTCCTGCATGCCCGTCAAACACACAGGAAGAAGAGGAGGAGGAGGAGGATTGTGTCAGCATGGACATGGAGGATAACACTCACCAGCAGTCTTCAAGGGATGGTTTTCAGTCCCCAGAAACCCAAGGAGTTGTACGTGGCTGGGAGGAGGTTGTTACAGATCATGTGATCCTTAGTAAACAGAGGACTCAGAATCAAATGCCTCTGCAAACTTTTACAGGCTTTGCAGAATCAGGGAAGCCATGCAGCGTAAGGACCCTAGGATTCATGGTATCAAAGAGAGGGATCATTACTGGCTGGCAACCCTTCTTGATCCACGTTATAAGGGTAAGGCTGCATAACTCATCATGCCTTTGCAGAGGGAGCAGAGGATGAAACATCTTCAGGAGGCCTTGAAGAAAGGTTTGTGCAATGCATTTCCAGACCCTGTGAGGTTACAATTTCCTGGTGTTGGACAACGTGTTGCTGAGTCTTGGTTCAGTCAGAGGAAGAGCAGTGGAGAAGGTGGCTGGCTGACCGATGCCTTTAGACAATTTTTCAGTCTTCAGCGCCAAGGTCTGATCGGTTCAAGCAACCATCGCCAGCATCTGCATTATATGGTGCAAGAATATCTAGGGGCAAGAGCAGACTTGGAGACCTTTCCAACAGAGCATCCACTGGGTTACTGGGTCTTGAGGATGGACCACTGGCCAGAACTAGCTCAATATGCAATTGAGCTATTGGCCTGTCCTGCATCCAGCGTTCTTTCTGAACGCACATTCAGTGCTGCTGAAGGGTTTGTAACAGATCATAGAGTGCGCCTGTCCACAGACTCCCTTGATAGGCTCACCTGATGCTGATGTAACTGACTGATTTTTCTATGGAAGTGGGATCCCTTGAAGACTGCCTATGCTGAGTGACTATCCTTTTCCTCCTCAAACTTGATGATGCCAGCTTCCAACAATATTTTTGGTTCAGGGCACCACCACCACTGCCTAAGGCCCAATTTTTCTGTCCCTGATTAACAGGGGCATGTAATTAAAATTTTTGATCTAATATTTCACAGCAGGGCCCGTTCCTGCGCCCAACAAGAGTATCTGTGAGGGGTTACAGTGTTGTGGCACCACCACCACCACCACCAAAGGCCCAATTTTTCTGCCCCTGTCCCAGCAGCAGAAAAAAAGGACAAGCATGCCCCATGGCCACCTGCAGAAGATGCACCATGTCCATGACCAGCACTGTTGACTGTAGACACAGAGCCTGCTTGCCCTCTTTTAGTGGCTTGTGAGCATCTGCCTCTTCTTATTGGCCTTCTGGACATGATGGGGATTTTGTTTTGCAACACCACACTACACTGTATTGCGTACTGTGTACACCACCAGAAAAGTAATAGCAACTGCACTATGGGTGCACGGTACTGTGTACACCAACAGAAGTGTAATAACAACTATGGGTGCACTGTATGTATTGTGTACTGTGTACACCACCAGAAAAGTAGTAGCAAATGCACTATGGGGGAACGGTACTGTGTACACCAACAGAAGTCTAATAACAACTATGGGTGCACTGTATCTATTGTGTACACCACCAGAAAAGTAGTAGCAACTGCACTATGGGTACACAGTACTGTGTACACCAACGGAAGTGTAATAACAACTATGGGTACATTGTATGTATTGTGTACTATGTACACTACCTGAAAAGTAGTAGCAACTGCACTATGGGTGTACGGTACTGTGTACACCAACAGGAGTGTAATAACGTCAATGGGTGCACTGTATGTATTGTGTACACCACCAGAAAAGTAGTAGCAACTGCATTATGGGTGCACAGTATTGTGTACATCACCCAAAGTATAATAGTAACTATGGGTGCACTGTATGTATTGTGTACTGTGTACACCACCAGAAAAGTAATAGCAACTGCACTATGGGTGCACGGTAATGTGTACACCAACAGAAGTGTAATAACTACTATGGGTATACTGTATTGTGTACACCACCAGAAAAGTAGTAGCAACTGCACTATGGATGCACGGTACTGTGCCTGAAGTATATTAGAAAAAGTACACCAGGAATGGCCTGCAGTCAGATATAGGCTTGGCTACACTGGATGCAGTGTGTATATTTATATATACGAGACTGGCTGTATATATATATATATATATATATATATATATATATTAAATACACTGCAGCTAACTGAATAACCTGCCTGCCTGAAGTATTTTAGAAAAGTACACCAGGAATGGCCAGCTAAACTGGATGCAGTGGATATATATATATATATATATATATATATATATATATATATATATATATATATATATATATATATATATACACGAGACTGGCTGTAAATATATATTAAATACACTGCAGCTAACTGAATAACCTGCCTGCAGGTTCCCTGACGGCTAAGTGATGGCTTCCCCCTGGTGGACGCCTCCCTGGCTGCTTGCACCCGCCTCAATTGGGACCTCCAGGTCCCGCCCCCTTGTGCAGGCTCACGTGCGATACTATCGCACCCGCGCTCTGCCTAGGTACTGCCCAGTGGCTTGGAGATGCATGCGCACATTTACGAGCGTCGCTCCTTGTCCAGCGGCATTGAGGCTAGTGCGCGGGCGCGCACGGTTCCCTCGCGCACACACTGCGGGACCCTTGACCCCCTGACGTCATCGGACGCCGATGCCGGTGCTGATTCACATCACGAGGTTGAAGGGGATATATATAGTGGTCTTGTCCCGCTATAGACCCAGGCTAGCAGGAGACCCAGATAAGTCCTTTAAACATTACATCACTGGTAGTACTTCTGTAGGTGACAGACGACCGCACCACACTTTGCTTCTACCAATACATCTAACTGATTACCAGTGATGTTTTCATTATATATTCATTCCCTCTAGATCCTGAACATCGTTTCTAACTTTTCCATGCCTATTGTTATGCACGGTTGATGCAGTTAACTTAGGCTTATTCAACCCCGTGATTTATACATACTCGCATTGACCCTCATGGTCATGTATCTCTGGGCTCCGTACACTAATACCCTTATGACTTAGGTAACTGTCAGTTCTATTTCTTGCCCTCATCACCCACCCTCATTCACACTTTCAGATTCAGTTTGTTCACTCATCCCACTTCACTATGTGCCTTTATGGTTGGTTTTATGTTCACAACCTCAGGTTTTTGTTTCACATTCACTAGTATTATGCTCACATGTGGAGTCTTTTGGTCCCTGGTCACCCACCCCATTCACTCTTTTCTCATGTCTCCTCTCCCCCCTTTTTTCAGTTTTTTTTTTACCCTTTGCTGGTTCTTTGGACTATTTCTTGTTCCCCTCTTGTCCCTCGTGTCCATCTCCTCCTCTTCTTCCTCATTTCTCTTTTTTATTTCTTTCACTTTCACTTACTTTTCTTCTCCTATCCCCTATCATGGTTGGATTTTTTCACATGTTGGCATGTTCTTTCTATCACTATTGGTGTTTCCCTTTTACCATCACATCACTACAGGACTGACTCTTATATTGGTTATCTGGTTATCTATCTTCATACTGTTTCATTCAGATGCTAGCTGGTGTCTTATATCCCCTTCCCAATCGCCGGGGGAGGCTTAGTCGGGTTGCCCTGTTGCTGCACACTCCCCGAGGTTTGGGTAAGCAGTCCTATTATTTCATTCTATCCTCCCCTTTCCATAATTTTGTAAAAATTCTTCATTTGGTACTCATTTTGTATTTTCATCTATATCCACAGATGTATTGTCCTGATGAAGCGGTAAACCCACGAAACATATTAAAATATCATGCCATCTGAACCTTTTTAATTTATATGTTTTGTTGTTCTTCTGCTATTTGTGTATAAATACATTTTGTGAACTTTTAACAGTGTCTTGTACTATATATGAATATCTTTTTCATATGTACCGCTATGTCCCTCGGTGAGTCTGGGGTGGGGCCCATACTCCCAATGATCTTTCTCAACAAAGACTTGATGGCTAAAGACTTGGAGGTGCAACAAAGGAAAATTAAGAAGTACCAATGGGACATTGCTGATTATAAATCAGATCAAGTATTTAAATGACAAAGTAAAATTGAGGCCCCACAACCAACCTCAACATATTCGACACCGGAGAGAGAGGTTTGCATTCAACAACAAGTACCCATGTCCTCATATCCCTTGAGCCAACAAGGTTGGGACAATAGAGGGACACACATAGAGACACCTAAACCACAATATCAACATCGGGAGAATAGGAATAATTGGAGGAAAGCAAAATAATCCTTCAGAAAGCCATATCAGAATTGGCATAATAATAAAAGGAATCCGAGAGAATATAGAGGTCCTCTGAATCAGCAAGACTACTATGGAAGACCAGAAAGAAGGCCGATATCCACCTATAATAGATTTGAACCTAACAGAAATTATAATAACTCTTATCCACAATCAACAAAATTATTATGAACTGGAACAACAGAGGTCTTTTTTAAACAGAGAGAGGAGGGATCATACACCGAGGAGGCGACCACAGGAAGATCATCGGTCACCGAGGAAAAACCACAAGAAATACACCAATAACCAAGAAGAAGACCCCAGGACAAGAAATCAAGAAGAAGCCCAGAAAGAAGAGTTGGTATAGAGCGGGAAAGAGACTCCAAAAGAAAAAGAGAGAAGTAGGAGAGGGTGTATTTAATTTGAGTGGGAAGGAGATTACAACAAAGGAATTAGCAGTGTTAGATAAAGGTCTTAAACATGCCCCTATTAAGAATCTAAATAAATTCGATACCTATATAGGTATTCAGAAGTATGTGAGAAAAAGGAATATTAACCCTTTCAGCCCTGGAAGATTTTATCCCTTCCTGACCAGAGCACTTTTTGCGATTTGGCACTGCATCGCTTTACCTGACAATTGAGCAGCCGTGCGACATTACACCAAAACAAAATTGATGACCTTTTTTTTCCCACAAATAGAGCTTTCTTTTGGTGGTATTTGATCACCTCATCGGTTTTTATTTTTTGCGCTATAAACAGAAAAAGAGGGACTTTTGAAAAAAAGCAATATTTTTTTACTTTATGCTATAATAAATATCCCCCAAAAATATGTAAAAAAACAATTTTTTTTCCTCAGTTTAGGCCGATATGTATTCTTCTACATATTTTTGGTAAAAAAAAATCGCAATAAGCATATATTGATTGGTTTGCGCAAAAGTTATAGCGTCTACAAAATAGGGGATAGTTTTATGGCATTTTTATTATTAATTTTTTTTTATTAGTAATGTCGGCGATCTGCGATTTTTATCGTGACTGCGACATTATGGCGGACACATATGACACTTTTGACACTATTTTGGGACCATTGTCATTTATACAGCGATCAGTGCTATAAAAATGCACTGATTACTGTGTAAATAACACTGGCAGGGAAGGGGTTAAACACTAGGGGGTGATCAAGGGGTTAAGTGTGTCCTAGGGAGTGATTCTAACTGTGGGGGGATGGGTTACCACTTACATGACAGCGATCACTGCTCCCGATGACAGGGAGCAGTAGATCTTTGTCATGTCACTAGGCAGAACGGGCAAATGCCTTGTTTACATAGGCATTTCCCAATTCTGTGGCTCCGTGACACGATCGTGGAACACTGGTGGACATCGAGCCCGCGGGAACCGCGGTCAAGGTCACGCTGTACGCGGTGGGTGCTCGCCCGCTGGCCCCTCCAATTAAAGGGGACATACAGGTATGCCCATTTGCCCACCGCTGTCATTGTGCCGACTAAGGATGGGCCGAGCGAACACCGTTAAAGTCTATGGGACACGAACATGAAAAATCAAAAGTGCTAAATAAAAAGGTTAATATGCAAGTTATTGTCATAAAAGTGTTTTGGGACCTGGGTCCTGCCCCAGGGGACATGTACCAATGCAAAAAAAATGTTAAAAACAGACGTTTTTTCGGGAGTGGTGATTTTAATAATGCTTAAAGTGAAACAATAAAATATTCTTGAAATATTCCTTTAAATTTCGTACCTGGGGGGTGTCTATAGTATGCCTGTAAAGTAGCGCATGTTTCCCGTAAGAGCAAAATTCCATTTCCAAAGGAAAAAAAAGTCATTTAAAAGTGCTAGTGCTAGTGCCGGCTATTAATGAATTGTTGGTCCCGACAATACACATAAAAGCCATTGAAAGTCATTGAAAAATAAAAGATAAAAATGCATGGGGGTCACTCAAAATTCCATTACCAGGCCCTCCAGGTCTGGTATGGTTATTAAGGGGAACTCCGCGACAAAATGAAAAAAAAAATGGTGTGGGGTTCCCCCCAAAAATCTATACCAGACCTGAAGTATGGATTTTAAGGGGAACTCCGCGCCAAAATTTTTTAAAAAATGGCGTGGGGTTCCCCTAAAAATCCACACCAGACCCTTATCCATGCACGCAACCTGGCAGGCTGCAGGAAAAGAGGGGGGATGAGAGAGCGCCCCTTCCCCTGAACCATACCAGGCCACATGCCCTCAACATGGGGAGGATGTCCCCATGTTGATGGTGACAAGGGCCTCATCCCCACAATTCTTGCTCGGTGGTTGTGGGGGTCTGAGGGCGGGGGGCTTATCGGAATCTGGAAGCCCCCTTTAACAAAGGGGACACCCAGATCCCGCCCCCCTCTATGTGAACTGGTAAGGGGTACATTGTACCCCTACCATTTCACAAAAAGAAAGTGTCAAAATGTTAAAAAACCACAGGAGACGGCTTGGGACATGTCCTTTATTAAAAATAAAAAATAAAAAAGATTCCAGCGATGTATTCCAATAAATCCATGCTCCTACTCCAGCGATGTAATCCAATTTTCGATCTCCAGCGATGGATGATCTCCAGCAACTCCAGCAATGAACATGCACTTGTCAGAGGGGGGCAGGGTCACGTGACAGGTGGCCCTGCCCTCAGTTACATAAGAGCTGTCAAGCTAGCACCGCGTCATTGGCTGGGTGCCTCCGGTGGAGGCAGGATCCTGTGCATGTTTCTTGCTGGAGTCGCTGGAGATCATCCATCGCTGGAGATCGAGAAGGGGGGCTTCCAGATTCAGATAAGCCCCCCGCCCACAGACCCCCACAACCACCGGGCAAGGGTTGTGGGGATGAGGCCATTGTCACCATCAACAAGGGGACATCCTCCCCATGTTGAGGGCATGTGGCCTGGTACGGTTCAGGAGGGGGGGCGCTCTCTCTTCCCGTCTCTTTTCCTGCGGCCTGCCAGGTTGTGTGCTCGGATAAGGGTCTGGTGTGGATTTTTGGGGGAAATCCATGCCATTTTTTTTTAAATTTTTGGCGCAGAGTTCCCCTTAAAATCCATACCAGACCTGAAGGGTCTGGTATGGATTTGTGGGGGGAACCCCACGCCATTTTTTTTTCATTTTGGCGCGGAGTTCCCCTTAATATCCATACTAGACCTGAAGGGCCTGGTAATGGAATTTTGGGGGACCCCCACACATTTATTTTTTATTTTTCAATGACTTTTATGTGTATTGTCGAGACCGACAATTCATTAATAGCCGGCACTAGTGCTAGCACTTTTAAATGACCTTTTTTCCTTTAGAAATGTCATTTTGCTCTCGGACTGTTATAAACACGGGAAACATGCACTACTTTACAGGCATACTATAGACACCCCCCCAGGTACGAAATTTAAAGGAATATTTCACTTTTATTGTTTCACTTTAAGCATTATTAAAATCACTGCTCCCAAAAAAACGTCCGTTTTTAAAACTTTTTTTGCATTGATACATGTCCCCTGGGGCAGGACCCAGGTCCCCAAACACTTTTTATGACAATAACTTGCATATTAACCTTTAAAATTAGCACTTTAGATTTCTCCCATAGAATTTTAAAGTGTCTTCCGCGGCTTTTCGAATTTGCCACGAACACCCCAAATTGTTCGCTGTTCGGCTAACGGGCTCACAGCCAATGTTCGAGTCGAACTCATGTTTGATTCGAACAGATAGCCCATCCCTAGTGCCGACATATATTGGCGTGCAGCGGTCGGCAAATGGTTAAAAAGTATATCTTAAATAACCCCTTTTAACCATAGATTGGATCTGCCACCACTGCATCTGAAACTCAACACAGTGCACTGCGCAATAATTCTTTGTACAATCCTCAAGTACATGACAATCAACATATCAAAGGAGGAGGCGTAGTAATACGATCAAAGGAGCAATATCAAGGAGAGATCAATCGTCAATTACAAGATGAGACCACCTATGTAAAACTTTTGGGAAACCCCACTATTCAATATAAGAAGGAGCTAGAAAAAAATGTCCATTTAGGAATCAAAAAGGATATATTAAACAAAAAAGAGGCAAAGTACCTCATACCTGAATCATGCAGAATTCCAGTGATTTATACTATCCCCAAAATCCACAAAGATAAAGAAAAAACACCGGGGAGACCCATTGTGAATGAGATAGATTCATTAACTTCCAGCATTAGACAGTATTTAGATGATTTTTAGTAGGGATGAGCCGAACACCCCCCGGTTCGGTTCGCACCAGAACCCGCGAACGGACCGCAAGTTCGCACGAACGTTAGAACCCCATTGACGTCTATGGGACTCGAACGTTCGAAATCAAAAGTGCTCATTTTAAAGGCTAATTTGCATGGTATTGTCCTAAAAAGGGTGTGGGGACCCGGGTCCTACCCCAGGGGACATGTATCAATGCAAAAAAAACTTTTAAAAACGGCCGTTTTTTCGGGAGCAGTGATTTTAATGATGCTTAAAGTAAAAAAAAAAAAGTGAAATATTCCTTTAAATATCGTACCTGGGGGGTGTCTATAGTATGCCTGTAAAGTGACGCGTGTTTCCCATGTTTAGAACAGTCCCTGCACCAAATGTCATTTTTAAAGGAAAAAATCTCATTTAAAACTGCTTGCGGGTTTAATGTCATGTCGGGTCCTGGCAATATGGATGAAAATCAGTGAGACAAACGGCATGGGTACCCCCCAGTCCATTACCAGGCCCTTTGGGTCTTGTATGGATATTAAGGGGAACCCCGCACCCAAATTAAAATAAGGAAAGGTCCCTATATACTCTGAACAGCAGTATACAGGCGGTGCAAACAAGACAGGGACTGTAGGTTTGTTGTTAAGTAGAATCTGTTTGTAATTTTGAACATTTTTAACGTGTTTAGCTCCAGCCAAAAAATCTTTTCTAAGCTTTTTGGAAAACATAGGGAAGGGTTATCACCCCTGTGACATTTGTTTTGCGTCTTTCCTCCTCTTCAGAAGATTTCACCTCACTTTTTTGTCCCAATGAAAAATGTTTTTTGAAAATTTGGGTTTTTTTGTGGAACAAGGATTGGAAAGCATCAGTGGAAAGGAGAAATTGTTTTCCCATATTAACTCTTACATGAGAGAATTTCCCTTCCTAGGGGTAGATTTCATCTCACTTCCTGTTGTCTCCTTCCGTTTGCAAGTAGGAGTCGTTTGTAAGTTAGATGTTTGAAAGTAGGGTCCTGCCCTATATACTCAGCAGAAATTTGGGCCTTAGGTGTTGCTGTGGCCAAAACACTGTAAGCCCTCACAGGGCCCTGCTGTGAAATATTAGATCAAGAATTGTAATTACATGCCCCTGTTGAACAGGAGCTGAAAAATTAGGCCTTAGGCACTGGTGCTGGTGCCACAACACTGCAACCCCTCACAGACACTCTAGTTGGAACGCAGGAACGAGCCCTGCTGCAAAGTATTGCATCAAAAATTGTAATTACACGCCCCTGTTAGACAGGGGCAGAAAAATTGGGCCTTAGGCACTGGTGCTGGTGCCACAACACTGCAACCCCTCACAGACACTCTAGTTGGAACGCAGGAACGAGCCCTGCTGCAAAGTATTGCATCAAAAATTGTAATTACACGCCCCTGTTAGACAGGGGCAGAAAAATTGGGCCTTAGGCACTGGTGCTGGTGCCACAACACTGCAACCCCTCACAGACACTCTAGTTGGAACGCAGGAACGAGCCCTGCTGCAAAGTATTGCATCAAAAATTGTAATTACACGCCCCTGTTAGACAGGGGCAGAAAAATTGGGCCTTAGGCACTGGTGCTGGTGCCACAACACTGCAACCCCTCACAGACACTCTAGTTGGAATGCAGGAACGAGCCCTGCTGCAAAGTATTACATCAAAAATTGTAATTACACGCCCCTGTTATACAGGGGCTGAAAAATTGTGCCTTAGGCACTGGTGGTGGCGCCCAGAACCAAAAATGTTCTTACAAGCTATCAGCGTGATGATTGAGGAGGAAGAGGATAATTACTCAGGGATAGTCACTCAGCATCAGCATAGGCAGTCTTTGAAGGGATCTGAAAAAAATTATTCAGTTACATCAGCATCAGGTGCTTGGTAGCTGGTGGTGATCCAAGACTGATTCATTTTTATGAAGGTCAGCCGATCGACCGAGTCAGTGGACAGACGCACCCTGTGATCGGTTACCACGCCTCCAGCAGCACTGAATGTGCGTTCCGAAAGAACGCTGGATGCAGGACAGGCCAGTAGCTCAATTGCATACTGTGCAAGCTCTGGCCAGTGATCCATCCTCAAGACCCAGTAACCCAGAGGATTTTCGGTGGGAAAGGTGTCCAAGTCTGATCTTGCCCCTAGGTATTCCTACACCATGTAAAACAGACGCTGGCGATGGTTGCTGGAACCGATCATACCTTGGGGCTGCGGACCAAAAAATTGTCTGAACGCATCGGTCAGATGGCCACCTTCTCCACCGCTCCTTCTTTGACTGACCGAAGCCTCAGCAACACGTTGTCCAGAAACAGGAGTTTGTAACCTCCCAGTCTCTGGGAACGCGTTGCACAGACCTTTCTGCAAGGCCTCCCGAAGATGTTTCATCCTCTGCTCCCTCTGCGATGGCAAGATAAGGTCCGCAACCTTACCCTTGTAACGTGGATCAAGGAGGGTTGCCAGCCAGTATTGGTCCTTCTCCTTGATACCACGAATACGAGGATCCTTACGCAGGCTTTGCAGGATCAGGGAGGCCATGCAGCGTAGGTTTGCTGAGGCATTCGGTCCGGAGTCCTCTGGGTCACTAAGGACAACAACGTCCGCAGCCACCTCCTCCCAGCCACGTACAAGTCCATGTGTTCCTTGGGACTGATCCCTTAAAGACTGCTGATGCTGAGTGCCAGGCTCCACCTCCATACTGACACAATCTTCTTCCTCCTACTCCTCCTCCTCCTCGTCCTCTTCCTGTGTGATCGGCGGGCACGCAGGAACACTGTCTGGATAAAGGGGGCCTTGAGAGCTAAGGAAGTCCTCCTCTTCCTGCCTCTGTTCTGCCTCAAGTGCCCTGTCCATTATTCCACGCAGCGTGTGCTCCAACAGGTGGACAAGGGGGACAGTGTCACTGATGCATGCACTGTCAGTGCTCACCATCCTCGTGGCCTCCTCGAATGGTGACAGGACAGTGCATGCATCCCTGATCATGGCCCAATGGCGTGGGGAAAAAAAAACAAGGTCCCCTGACCCTGTCCTGGTGCCATAGTCGCACAGGTACTCATTGATGGCCCTCTGCTGCGTGTGCAGCCGCTGCAGCATGGCCAATGTCGAGTTCCACCTGGTGGGCATGTCACAGATTAGGCGGTTCTTGGGCAGGTTAAACTCCTTTTGGAGGTCCGTCAGCCGAGCACTGGCATTATATGACCGGCGGAAATGCACACAGACTTTCCTGGCCTGCCTCAGGACATCCTGTAAGCCCGGGTACCTGCCCAAGAACCGCTGCACCACCAAGTTAAGGACGTGAGCCAAACAGGGCACATGGGTCAGTTGTCCCTGTCGGAGGGCAGAGAGGAGGTTGGTGCCATTGTCGCAAACCACCATTCCTGCCTTAAGTTGGCGTGGCGTCAACCACCTCTGAACCTGCCCCTGCAGAGCTGACAGAACCTCTGCCCCAGTGTGGCTCCTGTCCCCCAAGCACACCAGCTCAAGCACCGCATGGCATCTTTTGGCCTGCGTACTTGCGTAGCCCCTTGAACGCCTACGGAGCACCGCTGGTTCCGAGGAAGAGGCCATGGAGGAAGAAGAAGAGGAGGGGGTGGAGGAGAGAGGTGTGTCACAATCAGCATTTTGGAGGCGTGGTGGCGGAACAACCTCCAACACTACTGCACCTTGTCCTGCATCCTTCCCAGCTGCCAGCAGAGTCACCCAATGCGCCGTGAAACTTAAGTAACGTCCCTGTCCATGCCTGCTGGACCATGAGTCAGCGGTAATATGCACCTTACCGCTGACCGCCCTGTCCAGCGAGGCATGGACATTGCCTTCCACATGCCGGTAGAGAGCTGGAATCGCCTTCCGTGAGAAAAAGTGGCGTTTGGGTACCTGCCACTGAGGAACCGCACATTCCACAAACTCACGGAAGGGGGCAGAGTCTACCAACTGAAAAGGCAGCAGTTGAAGTGCTAGCAATTTTGCCAAGCTAGCATTCAACCGCTGGGCATGTGGATGGCTGGGAGCAAACTTCTTTCGGCGGTGCAGCAGCTGGGGCAGGGAAATTTGCCTGGTACAATCTGGCGTCGGTGTACCAAAAGCAGATTGCCCACAAGTACTTGGCTGTGACACACCTAATTCTACACCTTCATTCCTCTCACTGCAGGTCTCAGAGAGGACTGAAGGTCTAGTGGGGTTGGAAATCTCAGCTGATGAGGAGCAAGGAGAGATCCTCTTTGTTCTTTGGTGTGGGTCTTTTAGATATGCTTGCCAACGAACTGCATGGCAGGTCAACATATGTCTGGTCAAGCATGTGGTACCCAAGCGGGAGATGTTTTGGCCACGCGAGATACGCTTGAGACATATGTTGCAAATAGCAGCGGTGCGATCTGATGCACTCGTCTCAAAAAAGGCCCACACCAAAGAACTTTTTGAATAACGCGCAGAGACTGCAGCGCCCTGCACATGTGGAGCTTTGGGGTGTGATGCAGTCAATGTGCTGCCCTTAGGCTGGCCCCTGGAGGGCATCCTGCCTCGTTGGTGATGTGCCGCCTCCTCCTCCTCCTCCTCCTCCTCTCTCCTATCAGGCACCCACGTTGAGTCAGTGACCTCATCATCCCCTCCCTCCTCATCACTGGAGCAAACCTGGCAGTATGCTGCAGCAGGGGGAGCATGACTGCCAGATTGCTGTCCTTCTTGGGCACCCCCTCTGTCCGTGCTCATGTTACTGCCTTCATCGAGCTCAGTATCATCATCAGAGCCTTCCAAACGCTGGGCATCCTCCTGGAGCATGTACCCAACACTGTGGTCAAACAGTTCAAGGGAATCCTCATGAGGACATGGTGGAGCTAGGGAAGGAGTCACTGATGACATTGAGCTGAGGGAAGAGGCCGCTGCTTTGCCAGACAAAGCACCCTGGGCATGGGTGAGAGAGGATGAGGAGGATGAGGACGGCTTGGTCATCCACTCGACCAAGTTTTCTGCATGTTGCGGCTCAACACGGCCAGCTGCCGAAAAAAAGGCCAAGCGTGTCCCATGGCCACGGGCTGATGAGGATGCACCGTCTCCACGACCAGCACTAGACACAGAGCCTGCTTGCCCTCTCTTATTGGCTTGTGACTGTCTGCCTCTCCTTCTTGGCCTTCCAGACATACTAATGGCCTGTAGCTGCACTAAGCTGGGATAGAACACCTGTAATTTTCTTCAGGTAGCTTTATATACTGTAACCAGACAAGCCTGCCTGTCAGTAGGAAGATAACAGGAACGGATCTAGCTGAACACTGTGAGCAGGACGCACTGCACTAAATGTAAATAGCAGGAACGGATCTAGCTGAACACTGTGAGCAGGACGCACTGACTGCACTAAATGTAAATAGCAGGAACGGATCTAGCTGAACACTGTGAGCAGGACGCACTGACTGCACTAAATGTAAATAGCAGGAACGGATCTAGCTGAACACTGTGAGCAGGACGCACTGCACTAAATGTAAATAGCAGGAACAGATCTAGCTGAACACTGTGAGCAGGACGCACTGCACTAAATGTAAATAGCAGGAACGGATCTAGCTGAACACTGTGAGCAGGACGCACTGACTGCACTAAATGTAAATAGCAGGAACAGATCTAGCTGAACACTGTGAGCAGGACGCACTGCACTAAATGTAAATAGCAGGAACAGATCTAGCTGAACACTGTGAGCAGGACGCACTGCACTAAATGTAAATAGCAGGAACGGATCTAGCTGAACACTGTGAGCAGGACGCACTGCACTAAATGTAAATAGCAGGAACGGATCTAGCTGAACACTGTGAGCAGGACGCACTGCACTAAATGTAAATAGCAGGAACGGATCTAGCTGAACAGTGTGAGCAGGACGCACTGCACTAAATGTAAATAGCAGGAACAGATCTAGCTGAACACTGTGAGCAGGACGCACTGACTGCACTAAATGTAAATAGCAGGAACAGATCTAGCTGAACACTGTGAGCAGGACGCACTGACTGCACTAAATGTAAATAGCAGGAACGGATCTAGCTGAACACTGTGAGCAGGACGCACTGACTGCACTAAATGTAAATAGCAGGAACGGATCTAGCTGAACACTGTGAGCAGGACGCACTGACTGCACTAAATGTAAATAGCAGGAACGGATCTAGCTGAACACTGTGAGCAGGACGCACTGACTGCACTAAATGTAAATAGCAGGAACAGATCTAGCTGAACACTGTGAGCAGGACGCACTGACTGCACTAAATGTAAATAGCAGGAACGGATCTAGCTGAACACTGTGAGCAGGACGCACTGCACTAAATGTAAATAGCAGGAACGGATCTAGCTGAACACTGTGAGCAGGACGCACTGCACTAAATGTAAATAGCAGGAACAGATCTAGCCTAATCTAGCTAACTCAAATCAAATGACACTGTCTGTCTCTCTCTCTATCAGCACACCGGAACACACTACACAGGGCCGCCGTGCAGGCGGCCTTATATAGTGTGGGGCGTGTACTAAATCCCCTGAGCCATAATTGGCCAAAGCCACCCTGGCTTTGGCCAATTACAGCTCTCTCTACTGACGGCGCTGTGATTGGCCAAGCATGCGGGTCATAGTGCATGCTTGGCCAATCATCAGCCAGCAATGCACTGCGATGCCGCAGTGAATTATGGGCCGTGACGCGCCACACGAATTTGGCGCGAACGGCCCATAACGTTCGCAATTCGACGGACGGTCGAACAGCCGATGTTCGAGTCGAACATGGGTTCGACTCGAACACGAAGCTCATCCCTAATTTTTAGATAATTAGCTAATTTTATTTAACAAGCAGTGCAACAGACAAAAGCTTATCTCAAAGATACGAAACATGTACTCCAATTATTAGAAACAATACCAGTATTAGATGGACAAACCATACTGGCAACGGCTGATGTATCATCCCTGATGATGTTGTCCAGTATTGTGCAACATAATCAAGCCTGTGAAGCAACCAAATGGCTTTTGCGAAAACACAGCTTACTTATATGTAAATAAAGAAAAATTATTATCAAATGCATAGAATTCTGCCTAAAGTATAATTATTTCTGGCATGATCAATCATGCTATAAGCAAATTACTGGCATTGTCATAGATGCAAAGTTTGCGCCCAGCATAGCGAATGCCTTCATGGCACAGTGGGAGGTTAAACAACAACTGCAAGAATATACGTCTTACGTGGCATATTGATGAGAAATGTATTAACTTTTTAGATCTTGATATTAGTCTGGAAGGAAACAAATTATTTACTAAAACTCATTTTGCAAATGTAGATGCTGACAGCTATTTATCTATGGATAGCTGTCATTTCAAACCTTGGTTATATAATATCCCAAAAGGTTAACTTATAAGAATCAAGAGGAACTGTACGAAAGAGGAAGATTTCATGACTCAGGCAACACTAATTGGAACCAGATTCAAAAACAAGATTACACTCAACCGTTCGTTCAGAATCAAATTGACCTTGTTAGCAAAATGGACAGAACATCAATGCTACAAACCACCAATACCAAAAAAAATCATATAATTTGGAAGCTCCTTGCCTAATATTGAATTTCAATATTCAGTACAAAGAGGTGGAAAGGCTAGTGAAATGACATTGGCATATATTCATTGGGGTGACTAGTGTGGGGCCTGAGGGGGCCACGACCCCCCCAATTTTACTGTGTGCCCCCATTTGCCCCCCAAGCATTGGCATCACTAGTGTGGGGCCTGATGGGGCCACGACCCCCCAATTTTACTATGTGCCTCAATATGCCCCCCATATGCCCCCCCAAGTGTAACCTGAATAACGTCCCCTGGCCAGCGCCGCAGCTGTCCCAGTGTCCGCCTCAATGACTTTTCTCCAGACAGTCTCTCTGAGCCAGTCAGAGCCTCGAGTACGGGGCTAGCCCAGGTGATGTCACGTGACGGCCGCCGCTGTTGTTTGTGGGAGTTGTAGTCCGAGGCGGCGGCTGCATGCTCAAGCTCCCTCACCCTGCTCCCGGTGGGTGGAGTCAGTCTGGAGAGCAGCGCAGCCAGCCTTTGAGTTTGTGCTTCAGCTCCCCTCGCCGCAGTTGGATCTTTTGGTGCGCCACTGCCGGCTGGTGGCTGCAGACAGTACAGTAACAGTACTGTGGACTAAGTTGAGCAGAACTTGACCCCAGGAGCAACATCACCCACCCCCAGGACTGAAGGAAGCCATGCAAGTAGAAGAAGGAGGAGGAAGAGAGGACCTGTCCTGCTGAGCTCTGAGCTAGCAGCTGCCGAGCAAGCCGAGGTAAGTGAGAGATCCTGACACCCCCACATGATCAATCATCGCATCAATCTCCCCCTATGAACCACATTTACCTTGCCCATGGCCTGTGAATCCTGCTGGGAGCTGCCCATGGCTTACAGGCCAGCAGGACCCACATGCCATGGTCAGCTTCCAGCAAGACCCACAGGTCAGTGGCCAGCAGGACCCACAGGTCCGCAGCCAGCTCCCAGCAGGACCCACAGGCTGTGTGCAGTCTATCACAGAAGCCCATCCAGGGGGCGGAGGAGGATATGCAAAGTACATGTGACGTCGTCCCGTGCCCCAGGACGACGTCAGGTGTGACCAAACGCATAGGGAGGAGCGACGTGCTAATGTCACCACTATACACGGAATTCCCAGAATTACGGGCTGCTGCAGAGAGCCAGCCGGCTTTACCTTTTATCTTGTCTTGTCACATGTACTTTGCGTATGATTCTATTACACAAATGTAAGTGCAATACTTTTATCTTTTATTTGAATAAATGCTATACGGTTTTACGCTATGGAAGCTACCCATCCCCTAATTGAGCCACCAACTCCAGAAAAGCTGCTGGGAATCTTACTGAGAGTAACCAAAGGCCCAGGCTGGGTATCAAGCCATAGGTGCTTTTGATCTCCTGTAATTAAGAGATCCATACGAGCTGGTAAGCGGCAGTCTGTGTGAAGGTGGAAGAAAGACCCTTTTCTATATCACTACTCAGGTGTTGTGTATGATAATCGCACTAAGGATATCGATTGATATTTGGAATGGACTCTCATTTGAATGGACTTTCATTACTTTAATCAACTACACCTTTATCTTTAACAAATTGAATGGACTCTCAATCCTCTATTATCTTGTTTAATCACATCTCTATGCATCAGTTTGCACTGAGTCACATTATTATATGTATCGATTGATAATTTGCATGGATTTTGAATCCTTCATTATTTTGATCAATAATTTTTTATGCATCAGTTTGCACTAATGCCGCGTTCACACGAGCGGACTTGGTCCGGCGGACTTGGTCCGGCGTACTGGATTTCGACGGACAATTCGATCGTGTGTGGGCTCCAGCGGACTTTGTTTGCTCAAAAGTTGGACGGACTTAGATTTGAAACATGTTTTAAATGTATCCGACGGACTCTTCTTTCTAGCGGACAAACCGATCGTCTGTGTGCTAGTCCGACGAACTCAAACTGACGCATGCTCTGAAGCAATTACAAGACGGAAGCGCTCGGTCTGGTAAAACTAGCCTTCGTCTTGAAGCTAGCACATTCCTCTTCTGCGGTCTTTTAATACAGCCTTTTTTTAGGATTGATAATGCGAGAGGAATGAAGTTGTTTTTCTGCTTTATATTCACAAAGAGTTCTCACAAACTACTTTCTTCATGATTTATCCTCCTGCCATGACTAATATAATATTTTGAAAAAGCCAGATCTCCATAAATTCTAAAAATTAAATTCGATTTTGGACTCATTTTTTTTTTTTTTTATTTCAACACTTATCTATTTTACAATGTGTGTTAAATGATAACCACATTTTTTGTGTGTATTTTCAAGTTACCACAATAACATTCATATTTTGTGTTGTTGTAATGAACCTTAATGAGGTTGGTGTCCCTTGTTCATTAGACATAGGGGGGTGTATTTAACAAAGGCAAAATCATTTTTCACTACAAGTGCTAATTCTACATTGAATTCCACAGAAAGAGCATTTTGAAGTGCCTTTGCTGTGGATCCGAGGGGCACATGCAAGGAAGCCCAAAAAATGAAAATAATTTTTATTTCACATGATTTTATGAATAAATCAGCAGAGCTTCCCCTAATTTCAGCTCTTCCCCTCAGATTCACAGCGACTGCACTTCCAACAAGTGCACTTGCTGTGCAATTTCTCAAGTGAACTTTTCACTACTACTTTTCACTTGATATTCTAAATGATTTAGCCTTTTGTCAAAAACACACATAGGGGTTGATTTACTAAAGGGAAAAAAAGTGCAGTTGCCCTCTGCAAGAGCAGTTGCTCCAGAGCTTAGTAAATGAGCAGAAGCTCTGCTGACTTCCATCATCCAATCATGTGCAAGCAAAAATGCTTTTTTTATAATTTTCCTTGCACAGGATTGGGTACTCTTTGCAAAGTCAAGCTTTTAACTAATTTATGATGCTCTGGAGCAATTGCACTTGCAGAGGGCAACTGCCCTCTGCAAAGTGCACAGACTATTTGCTTTTCTCAAATCAACTCCATAGTCTTTTTGACCTGTACCTGCCTACTCCCAAAGAAAATGGCATTTTTTAATCAAAACACATAGGCAATAATGTAAGGTAACCAAAAATGTTTTTTTTTTTATTATACCAAAAATTAGGAAGGCAACACTGGAGACACTTTTAGAATCTGGGAAGCCTTTCGTCCCCCAGGACACACATCAAGTTTGAGGACAAGAAAATTGGTATCTTGCGACTATAGGGAGCACAGGGAGCACAGTCAGACCAGACAGAAGCCACGCAATCACTTTCGACTCTTCCGTGGAGCCTTCCCTCCACACTTCTCTGCAGCCTTTCTTGGAGGTTGAGCCTCTGGTGGTGTACTTGGGGCAGGAGGAGGAGGAGGAGTGGCTTCATCTGCCAGATATGTGGTAACAGTAAGCTCCCCTCTTAAGCCCTTCTCAAATGCCTTAAAAATTAGAGCCTCACAGAGGAGGCGTTGGCCCTTTTCCAACTCCAGCAATCTGCTGGCTATATAGGTGCCTTACGCCTCCTCGGCATTGGGTGGTTTGCTGAGGATGAGGCTTGCTTCCCGTATGAGGGCTAGGGATTCCTGCTCAGTGGGTGTCATTCTCCTGGGCCTTTTGTGGAGAATGCGGAGGGGAGGCACCTGACACTCTGTGCGGCTTCGACTTGGCCCAGCCTCAGCCTTCTCCTCTCTCCCACTGGGCAAGGCCTCCTCCTCTCTCCCACTGGGCAAGGCCTCCTCCTGGCTGAGGTCATCCTGTGTAAAAAAAAAATGGACATAGTTGTTTGTGTTATGCAATCACACACAATTTTCAGCTCATGACTTTCAAATATAATTACACAAAGTAGTAAAGGCTATCTATTTGACACCACCATTATTTCAGATGATCAACAAGATCTGAAGTTAAGTATATTTTTGGCCACTACTGACTAGTGATATGTCTACATATTAATCTTTGTGCAGAATTCATTTTTTATGAAGCACTTTCAAAATTAACACGTTAACATCATTAATAACATTTACACAATCACAAATTTAAAAAAAAAAGCATACCTGGCTGAAGCTGGGCACATCAACTTCATCAATGCTGAAAAGGCCCAGTTCATCCTGGGACTCCTCAGCTGGGGTGGAGGTGGATGGAAGGCTGGAGGGAAGAGTGGAAGGAAGGCTGGAGGGAAGGGTGGGGGGAAGGGTGGAAAGTGATTGCCTGGCTTCGGTCTGGTCATCCAAGAATCGCATTTTGTTGTAGTACCACAACTTGGGTACATATACTTGGTCAGCTGCTGCACCGGATCTGAGCGACTCCTGGATTTTTTTGTGTTCCCGCTTGTACATGTTTCGCAAGATACTAATCTTCTTGTCCACAAACTTGAGGTCTGCCTGGGGGAGTCGAGTCTTCACAAACTCTAAAAGTGTGCCCAGTGTTGCCTTCCTTACATCCCTATTATAATATAGGGGGTGTTTGACCTCCCACAGGTTTTTCTTGTCCTGATAGAGCTCAATAAATTGGCACAAAAATTCTTCCAATTCATTTTTTCTGCAAGACAAGACAGAAGATCCAAACTAATGTCAGTCACAAATCACAGGATTAGTTTTGGTTGTAATCTAGGGGACACATACATACATACATACATACACACACACACACACACACACACATACACACACACACACACACACTTTAATCTTACCTTCGTTTCTGACGCTCGCTACTTCCGCACGGACATACGTAAGCCATCGTAAAACAAACAAAACACAGTAATTGATGAGAAAGCTCTTCTCAAGCCCTGGGCTTGAGAAGAGCTTTCTCATCAATTACTGTGTTTTGTTTGTTCATCATGGCTACTATGTAGTTTTACTGTGTTACTGTATACATTTATTGCTTGTTTTTATCCAATGTACTTTCCAATACTAATAAAATTAAACCTTTTTTATTACATATAAAAACGCCCTTTACACTTTTTTATATACCCCACCTGTTTGCCTTTGCAAGTGCCGGAAAAGTCCACCCAGGGGAACCCTTTGTCTTGTATCTATAGATTATTGGACGTGGCACGGCTCCCTTTCCTAAACTAGTTGGTCACCCCCTTTTTCTGTTCAATATTGAGAAGGGAGGACTACGATGGCAAAGAAGGACCGTACACACGACCGAATATGCGGAAGGACAAAATAATGTCCTCAGTTGTCACCGCTCTAGAAGAAAAATTTGGCACAAAACGGTGGAAAGAACAATTGAGGAAGCGGTGGTCTGACATCAAAAGTCGGGAGCCAGAACAATATTGGCGAATAAAGAAGCTGCTTAAAAAAAGTAAGTACTTGTTGTGTTTTACTATTGAGATACTTAACTTGCATGCTGATCCTTATTTTTGGACTTTATACAGCATCGTTCGTAAAGACCGTTCTTTGTAATATATATGATACTTTAGAAAATGACGTTATTTTTTCGCCAAATACGATGGGACAGGGTTGGACATACATTTATGTCTTGATAATTTGTCAAATTCCCACAATTTGTTGATGTGGTGTAGATGTGTTTGAAAATATAATGCTTCTTCAAAAATGATTCAGTGTAATGTAGGGACAGGACACAGCAGCTGTTTCCACATCTGGACTCACGAGCACTATAGTGTACTATGTGACCATAAAGAAATTTTAGAGGGGTAATACACATAGGAGAGCATTGAGGTGTCTGCATCTGTGAAACTTGCCAGAAAATGTGCATTGTTTATAATTGTTGTTCAGAGGGAATGTTCATCCTGTTTTCAAAATTTATTATGATGAAAAAAGGCAATTGGCCACAACTCATAACCAACGTTTAAGTTTATTTATTAAAAGCTAAAATATCACTGTGTTTTAACTATACCTTTTGTTCAATTCTCATAGGGGAGAAAAGACTCAGACAACAGTCAAAGCATCCCAGGACCCCCCCAAGTCACCAGCCTGAGGCAGAAGATACCCCAAGCCCCAGCCCAAGACCACGCCCACCCGACGACCTTGAGGAAGGAGAGGTGGAGGAAGTGTGCGAGGTTTCAAGCCCACCAAGTGAGTGACTGACACCCCAGCTTGAGTTACTGTATTTTGGCGTGCATATTGTAAACCTTGTTTTTATTCACTCATTTTAGGTGAGTTTCTGGTTGTGGAAGGCCAAGCGGCAGAGCCCTTCACCACAGACAGTGCACAAAGACTGATTGGCCAGATAATGCTGTGGAATGGCCACATCGATAAAATGCGTGACCAAATTCACAGCATGCAACTTCGCCTGGACTCCATGCAACAGGAAATGAAGAACATGATTGATGTTTTGGGCCGAATATAATCACGTTTAGCCTAAAAACATCAATCATGTTCTTCATTTCCTTGGGAAGTTTGTTTTTTGCCAAAAATGTTTTTTTAATTTTTGGGGTATACCCAAATTTACATTCTGATGCACACGGTGTGTCATCATGTGCTATCTTCCATCATGGGTTATCAATGTACTTGTTTTGTGTTTGCAACCCCTTCATCCTGAAAATTCTTTGGTGGTGATAGGAACCAAAAAAGGGATTGCACACACAAAACACGTACATTGCTCACCCATGATAGGAGATAGCACATGTTGACTTGACCCTTTTGTAAAGCTCAATTTTGAGCATATTGAAAATGAACCTGATTAACTAAAGCTAAATGCACTTGCCACTACTACAAGTGCACTAGGAGACAGACATAACTAAATGCAAACAAGAATAAAAACAAGATATTTTTTTAAATTATTTTTTTTTTATTTTTGTAATAAAATTACAGCTGTTGCTGAATAGCAATGGCCCCCCGACCATTAAAATAATTGACATAATGGTCACGCACTTGACGTGCGGTTCCGGGTGCCAAGCCAATACGGCCAATTTCTAGGCCTGTCAAAGTGGTATCCTGTTCCAGTCCGGCCTCAGGCCCAACAGAGGATATATATGTTGCTGAATGTCTCCTTAAAAAGTTATGCAAGATGCAGCAAGCAAGGATGACGTAGTTTAGTTTATAGTCCACCAAATGAATTGAAGAAAGGAATAAACGGAACCGGCTGGCCAGAATCCCAAAAGCATTCTCCACAACTCTTCTTGCTCTGGCCAGCCGGTAATTAAATACCCTCCTCTCAGGGGTGAGTGTCCTTTGGGGGAACGGCCTCATCAAGTGCTCACCGAGAGCAAACGCTTCATCAGCAATAAAAACAGAGGGGAGTCCATCCACATTCTCGTCATCAGGTGGCAATTCCAGGCCACAGGTCTGGAGACGATGGCACAGCTCGGTCTGTGCAAAGACTCCTCCATCAGACATCCGGCCGTTCTTCCCCACATCCACAAACAGAAAGTCCAAATGTGCCGAGACCACCGCCATCAAAACTACACTATGGAACCCCTTGTAGTTATAGAAATAAGACCCCGAATGCGGTGGGGGCACAATCCGGACATGCTTCCCGTCAATCGCACCAACACAGTTGGGAAAGTCCCAACGGTCAGCGAACTGGGAGGCCACAGTCTGCCATTCCTGTGTACTTGAAGGAAACTGTGGAGTGCAAAAAAGAAAAAAAAATAAGATAAGGACTTTAAAAACAAAATTGGATATCAGATTACACAAAAACATTAGTGAACAACAGCAGTCAAACATTATTAAGATGTGTGTTTGTAATTGAAATGTTCTAAAACATAAGGCACACTTATAAGATTAATCACCCCCTCTGATGGCCCATTGATACATTTGAATGTGGGGGGAGGGGTTCTAATTAGGTTAACAAACACACCTGACTGGTTCTAACATTTGTGGGGTGGGGGAGGGGTTCTAATTAGGTTAACAAACACACCTGACTGGTTCTAACATTTGTGGGGTGGGCGAGGGGTTCTAATTAGGTTAACAAACACACCTGACTGGTTCTAACATTTGTGGGGTGGGGGAGGGGTTCTAATTAGGTTAACAAACACACCTGACTGGTTCTAACATTTGTGAGGTGGGGGAGGGGTTCTAATTAGGTTAACAAACACACCTGACTGGTTCTAACATTTGTGGGGTGGGGGAGGGTCAAACAAGACAATGGAGCAGACAATATACATTGTTCAAGGGACTATAGGCTAGAGATATAAAAGGACCCAGGATTGCATGGTGGGGAGGTTAATGAAGGAAAATATGCATGTAGGTCAATAAATGATTAATGTCCAAAAACAGTCATGCATGAAGATAAAGGGGACATTCACAGCATATTGAAAGCATGGCAATTAGGTAAGGAGGACAGTTATACAATACATCAAAAAACATTTAATACATATCATGTAATGTTAAAGGATAAAACTTACCTTCATATAGTCCTTCTGCAGGACCTGAATAATAGCAGAACAGGTCTCTGGGAATATGATCCCCAGAGCCTGGGGGGAGATGCCTGACGAGAACTTCAAGTCCTGAAGACTTCTCCCTGTCGCCAAGTAACGTAACGTGGTAACTAGCCTCTGCTCCGCACTGATGGCTTGCCTCATGCAGGTATCCTGCCTGCTGATATAGGGGGTCAGCATAGCCAGCAGATGCTCAAAGACGGGGTCCGTCATCCGGAGATAATTCCTGAAATCCTCAGGATTATTCTCACGGAGCTCACGGAGCAAAAGCATATGAGAGAATTGGTCACGCTGGCGCAACCAATTCTTCATCCATGAACTCCCCCCCACCCTGTTCATGGACTGGACTCGGGTCAAAGTATTAACCCCAACACCAAGTCCCCACGCGAACTCGAGAACAAGAACGTCCACGCGACATGGCTTCAAAACGGTCGGCTGCTCAAACAAACAAACTTATAACAAACGCACTGAAGAACAGCAAGGCCTATGAAGAACGACCTGAAAATCAGGAACGAGCGGACCAGAACGGCCTGCAAGGCAGGGTACGAACTGACTAACACGCACTGAAAAGCAGATACAAACCTCACAAGCACAAACTGAACCGCAGAAAACGATCGAAATAAGCTGAAGTGTGAAAAGCGCGAATCGTCTCTAACCAAACTTCTACTAACACGAGATAAACACGAGATTAGTAGAAGGAGCCCAAAGGGTGCCGTAGTGGGGCTTGAACTTCCATTTTATAGTCCCGTCGTACGTGCTATACGTCACCGCGTTCCAAACCAGCGGACTTTTGCAGTGAGCGTGTGTGGCCAAGTCCGTCCGTTTTTAAGTCCGGCGCAAGGAGCCAACAAAGTCCGGCGAAAAGTCCGCTCGTGTGTACGCGGCATTTGTCACTTCAATATATGTATCACCAATTTAGTATTCAGCGCAACTTATTATTGGTAAATTGTTTGTGTATGCATGTATTTAGCAGAAAAGTTGCAACTGTTCATGTTTTATTATTTTGTGCATTTAATTATACATTTGGTATCATTTTAAGTATAGGACAGCGCAGTAATTATAAATTTATATCTACATCCATCTATCCAAAATGAACTTCTGTCAATTATGGCTGCTCTTGTTAGAGAAGGCATCGCACAGAGTATTAAAGGAAGTCCCTTTTCCATTATTGCAGATGAAACAAAGGATCTAAGTAAATCAGAACAACTGTCTGCCGTAGTCCGATTTTTTCACGATCGGATGGTCCGTGAACGGTTCTTACAATTCTACCGAGCAAATAGCCTTGATGCTGAATCTCTAACAGGATACATATTCCAGGTCCTAGCATCTCTAGGCATTGATAAAAATGATTGTGTTGGACAAGGCTATGATGGAGCTTCTGTAATGAGTGGCCGGCTTAATGGCGTGCAAGCACGCATTAAAAAGGAGGTGCCTTGTGCACTTTACATTTATTGCATGAGTCACCACCTCAACCTGGTCATCATGGACACTATGAAGAATGTACAAGCAGCAAATTTATTTTTTGTAAAACTCAAAAAGCTGTATGTGTTTTGCAGTACTTCTGTTGTTCACTCAGTGTTTGCTAATGTGCAACAAGAAATGTCAAGCAAACCAGCTATCCAGCTTAAACAATTAAGTGACACAAGGTGGACATGCCAACATGCAGCCTGCAATGCTGTTCTTAAAACGCTTGGCCCTCTCTTGGAAACTCTCAAAATTTTGGCAGAAGGGAACCATACTGACAGAGCAGTTGAGGCAAAATCCATTCACCAGTTCATTGATTTTGGCTTCCTTCTGGCACTTGTGTTTTTTGAGAACATACTAAAAAGGACCCAGACGCTCTCTAACATGTTACAAGCTAAAGATATTGACTTGGCATCAGCTGTCCTTCTTGTGCGAACAATTATGCAAGAGCTTGAAGAAGTGCGCAATCCAGAGAGGAGACCTGAAGCTTCTGCTAATTCTGGAACAAAAGAAAGTGCCTGGGCAGAAGCAATCCAACTGAGCATCAAGTGTGGAATATCAGCAACAAATAATGATTCTACCGAATCGCCTTCCAAGAAACGAGATCGCTGGCCTCCTCTCAACTTAAGAAATAGCGTCATTTTAGAAACTGTAGGGTATCAACAACTGCTCAAAAAAGATAATTTCATTCAAATGTTCATGTATGTTGTTCTTGACAGAATAATTTCAGAGCTAAAATCTCGCTTTTCAAAAGATTCTCTGAAAATCATAGAAGGTGTACAGTCTCTGAATCCTCGATCTGATTCATTCCTAATTTTGAAAAATTGCTACCAATGGCCAAATTCTATTCCTGTAACATATAAAACTTGGAGATTGAGCTGAAGCAGGCAATGCTAACCCTACACAGAAAAAAATCATCAGATGCCATTAAGGTGGACACAATTCTTGAGTTCACTAACTTTCTGGAGCCCTACTCTATTCCATTTCTTGAGCTTTATCGGCTATGTAAAATAGCTTGGGTTTTGCCAGTCAGTAGTGCCTCATGTGAAAGAAGCTTTTCTACACTAAAAGTTAATAAAATCATTCCTACGCACAACAATGACCGAGGAAAGGCTTTCAGATCTTACCACATTGTCAATTGAGACCAGACTTGCATCGAAAATAAATATGGAACTTGTAGTTAACAGGTTTGCATCAATCCATAATAATTCACGTTTAAGTCTATATTAGCATGAGCGACAAAATTTAAGTTACAGGGTCCCCCAGCTCACACCCACAGTAGGTAACAGAAGGATAGGGATAGTAAAGGAATAAGCCAAGGTCAGGGCCATAAGCAGAAAAGGACAACAGAATACACGCCAAAGTTCAGGGTCACAGGCAAACAGGGATAGTCGGGGACACGCCAAAAGGGCAGGGTCACGAGCAGACAGGAATAGTATAGAACACGCCAAGGTCGGTAACAGAAATAAACGTAGCACACACGGCAGGCAGGAACAGGAAGCCAAACACACAAAGGTTGATCAGCAGGGCTGACCTGCAGTGCAGAGGTTAATATAGAGTTCTCTCATAGGAGCTGGGGTGGAGCCATGCTAGAGGAGAGTTAATAAAAGCAGTCAGGTGAAAGACAGCTGGTCTTTGGAGATCAACACATGGAGGCAGGTAAGCTGACAAACAAACTCTATTGCATAACCATGACAGCTGGGTATGAAGACAGTCCAAAGTATCAAACCAGGCGGGCCGGGTCACATCAAGCTGGGTATGTGCAAGGTCCATGACTTTAAACCAGGCAACCGGCAGCTCAAGCTTGGCAGCAGTTGTAGACATAGCAATCTTGGCAGCAGGCACATCAAGCTGGGCAGTAGGCACAGGAACATTAAGCTGGGTAGCAGGCACATAAAGCTGGGCAGCAGGCACATCAAGCTGGACAGCAGGCACATCGAGCTGGGCAGCAGGCACATCGAGCTGGGCAACAGACACATCGAGCTGGGCAACAGGCACATCGAGCTGGACAGCAGGCATATCAAGCTGGGCAGCAGGCATGGGCACATCAAGCTGGGCAGCAGTCACGGGCACATCAAGCTGTGCAGCAGGCACAGGCACATCAAGATGGGCAGCAGGCACGGGCACATCAGGCTGGACAGCAGACAGAGGCACATCAGACTGGCACTGGCACCGGGACTTCAGGCTGGAACACAGGCACCGGGACTTCAGGCTGGAACACAGGCACCGGGACTTCAGGCTGGAACACAGGCACCGGGACTTCAGGCTGGAACAGGTTGGCTGGTATGGAGGCAGGTTGGGTAACTGGCAGGATCAAATAGGTTGGAAAGAACTTCCGTCTCTTTTTTTGGTTTAGCTTCTGAAGTCCTGTAGGTAACTGCAGGACTGTAGGTAAGGGATGAAGCAGACTGGAGAGGAGGGTTGGAATATGGCAGGGAAGAGGTAACAGTAGCTGGGGGAAGTTCTTGTGGGATTGAAAGCAGCCAAGACGAGGCAGGTGGAATAAAGGCAGGATAGGTGCAGGGAGTAGAAACTGGGTATTGGTATTTGGTGGGAAGCAGGGTATACTGAGCTGCGACTCAGGATGCCATGGGTGAAGGGGAAAAAGACATTTGGGCAGGCAGGTGTCTGATGGCAGAGGTGGTTTGTTGTGGTTTGGCTGGGGCTGATTGCAGCATATCAGACCATGCTAAGAGTAGTGGTTGCACAAACTGCAGTTTACATTCTGCCTGTCTGAAAAGGGACCGAACAGACTCAACGTACTCTGTTATCACCTGTTGTGAACAGGCTGAGTAGTGTTCACAAAAGTACATGGGATCATCTTCCAAAAGCCATACTAAAGATACAACCTGATTAATACTGAAAGGGAGAGAAAAATCATCATGGCCCTTTGGAATACAGGGCAGGGCCAGCTCTGTACATATTTGGATTAAAAGCTGCACATCCCCAAACAGCATACAACCCTGATCCACCAGGGAGTGAGCCAAATGGATTATTTCTAGCAGCTGGTCACTAGCCCACTCCTTCAGTGTCTGGCGGAGATATTCACCACTCTCTGACGCTGGCAGAGCATAGTAAGCAATCACATCCGAATTCATCTCACAGAAGTAAACAGAATCGGGATGGTTCCTCTGTGCAGCCACTTCTGGTCAGGGATGGCCTTGGTATACTGTCACGTATCAGGTAAGACCAGAGCTGTGTGGACCGCAACAGAAGAAACCCAAATGTGTATAAGTGAAATATAATGATTTATTAAGATAAGTGAATAAACACAACCACCTCCAATATAATACAATGTGCAACCAACCAACAGAAACCCATGAATAATAATAGTAACAGACAAATATATACATATAATGGGGAATCATAAACGGAGCCGGGCCAGGTTCATCAACGGGAGATCAGCAGTTCGGGATAGCGAACAAACAGGACAAGGAGAGGATGGATGGATCAGGCCAAAGGACAAAAGGTAAGGAAAATTGGATCACAGGAGGGACGGGTACAGGTATAAGGCTCAGGGGTCAGGTAAACAGACAGGAACAGGATCAGGATCAGGTACAGATACAGATACAAATCAGTCAGGGTGCAAGAAAAGATACCAAGGCAAGGTGTGTGTGTCTGTATTTATACACATCTCCTGCAATTAGACTCAGGTGATGCCTGATCACAGGAGATGATGTCGGCTCCACACTGCCAGGAACCATTCGCTGGTGGGCGCCAGTGCTGCGGCCCAAAGATTAAATAATACCACCAGCAGGAAAGAGCTCCCCTGACAGTCTGGAACTGTTAGGAGACCCCCGCTGGTGGACATCAGTACTGCATGCCAAATGCCTGACAGAGCCATCAGCGGATGGAACCTTTCCTGACAATCTGGTAGTATTTGAAAGTTAGTCATTTATAGTTAAAGGGACACTATAGGGTCAGGAATACCAACAGGTTCATTTCATTCTCCTCTGTCTGTCCTATGAGGCTGCAGGACTCTTGACCCTCTGTCTGGACAGTGCTGATTGGCTCTGTGCTGATCACATGCACCCTCCCAAGAAAAAAAAACCTCTCTAGCAATACACACCAAACTGAGCATGTACAGCTTGCCCCAAGACTGTACTATCAAGAGATGAATTGGGGACTGTTGAAGAACGGGGGATCAGAGAAGACAGGATCAAACAGCCTTTTTACACAATGCAGAGGTTTAACCCCTTAGGTTCCACAGTGAGTATAACAAGCATGCATTACTGCGTATAAAGACTGATTTTACTATTGTGAGTTTAGTACATTTTAAGCTCAAGGTGACTATAGTGTCCCTTTAACAAAAATAGTTACAATTATTGTTGTTCATTTAGTAAGTGTACTATAAGTTGCAGTAACAAACAAAAGCTGGGGCTATTATCTTGTTTTCTTTTGTTGTGGCACTTTAATAGTTGCAATAAGATATGTTATTTACAGTTAGGTCCATATATATTTGGACACAGGCACAATTTTCATACTTTTGGCTCCCTATGCCACCAGAATAAAATTAAAACAAAACAATCCAAATGAATTTAAAGTGTAGACTTTCAGCTTTAATTCAAGGGGTTGAACATAAATATCAAGTACAAATTTTACAAACTGCAACCATTTTTATACACAGTCCCCTCATTTTCAGGGGCTCAAATGTAATTGGACAAATGAATATAATCATAAATCAAATGTTCATTTGTAATATTTTGTTGAGAATCCTTTACTAGCAATGTTTGCCTGAAATCTGGAACCCATGGACATTACCAAAGACTGGGTTTCCTCCTTTCTGATGCTTTGCCAGGCTCTAACTGCAGCTGTCTTCAGTTCTGTGTGGGTCTTTCTGCCTTTAGTTTTGCCTTCAGCAGGTGAAATGCTCAGTTGGGTTCAGATCAGGTGATTGACTCGGCCAAGGCAGAATATTCCACTTCTTTTCCTTCAAAAGGGTTACTTTTGCAATGTGTTTTGGATCATTGTCCATCTGTAGTGTGAAGCACCGTCCAATCAACTTTGCTGCATTTGTCTGAATCTGGGCTGAAAGTATATCTCTAAACACTGCAGAATTCATCCGTCTGTTTCTGTCTTCTGTCACATCATCAATAAACACCAATGACGCAGTGCCACTGGAACAGTAAAAGTCACCTGCGCTTGGATGTTGGACCTGACATCTTGCAGCCTCCTCAGAACAATGGGTATTCTTAGAACTGGAAAAAAAAAGGAAAGAGGGAGGGCGCACCGACCTAATGCATTACCAATGGTAAAACTTTATTGAAAGCATAAAAGACAAAGTTATACTCACAAACGAGCATGTATATGGAGCATGTTAATTAGTGAGACTGCGTCTCTGAACACCGGCAAACCAGACTTGATGTTGAGGGGATCAGACGATGTCCCAAAATGGTTGACACATTTCAAGGGCGTTCCCTTTTCCTCAGAGCCTAGATGGTCAGTGGCTTTTGTCTCCTAGTTGCTTCTATATATGTGTCTGTGACCCAAATTGGTCATGCCTACACCCATGGACTGACTCCGCCTGATAACGCTTGATTGGTCAGTTACTTCACATTGCTCTTTCTAATAGGGCAACATGCCATAACCCCCATCCTGCAGTATAAGCTGGGATCAGGCTAAGAAACCCCCCAAGGGTAGTAAGCGGCATCTTACCTCATCCACACGGTCCCTACATGTCATACTGTTAAGGGGTATGAGGAGACTGTGGTATGCAGCGACCTGTGTGGGACTGTGACCGAAGGGCCACCAAAGACATTGGGTGGAACTCACGCCGCTCCAATTGCCAGGAAGTGTGGGTGTATTTGCGTTCCACCCACGACTTCTGGCTATCCACGGCGTCACTTCCGCTCCCGCGCATGCAACCAGCCAGGCCGCGTGTGCAGGAGGCGCGGCCAGGAAGTGCAGGTGTGTTTGCGTTCCACCCGCTACTTCCGGCCAATAGTGAAGGAGCTTCCTCCCGTAGTATCTCGACTCAGCTGTGGTGTGTGCGTGTGCATACTCACATTCGTGCACACCTACACTCACTGCTGGCCTCGAGCTTCCCCCTCCAGTGGCCCAATGCAGTATTACGATTAGGCACTCTTATGCCGCGTACACACGATCGGAATTTTGGTCGAAAAAAGCTCTGATGGTTTTTTCGACGGAATTCCGACGGGATTTCGCTCAAGCTGTCTTGCATACACACGGTCACACCAAATTCCGACCGTCAAGAACGCGGTGACATACAACACGTGCGACAGGACTAGAAAAAGAAAGTTCAATACCCAGTGCGCCACCCTTTGGGCTCCTTCTGCTAATCTCGTGTTTATCTCTTGTTAGTAGAAGTTTGGTGAGAGACAATTCACACTTTTCAGACTCGTGCTTTTTCAGATCATTTTACTGCTGTTCAGTTTGTGCTTGTGGGTTTGTATCTGGTTTTCAGTGCGTGTAGTCAGTTCATATCTGTTTTTCAGTGCGTTCTTGTCCGCTCGTTACTGATTTTCAGCTCGCTCTTCACAGGCCTTGCTGTTCTTCAGTGCGTTCTGTTTAGTTCGTTCTGACCAGCCGACCGTTTTGAAGCCATGTTGCGGGTACGTGCTCATCGTAGAGTTTGTGCTGTGCGGGGGCCTGGTGTTGGGCTTCTAGCTTTGACCCAAGCCCAGTCCATGAACAGGGCGAGGAGGTGTTCATGGACCAAGAATTGGTTTCTCCAGTGTGACCAATTATCTCATATGCCTTTGTTGCGGGAGATCCAGGAGAATAACCCTGATGATTTCAGGTATTTTCTCCGGATGACGGACCCTGTTTTTCATCGTTTGTTGGCTTTTCTGTCCCCTTATATCAGCAGGCAGGAGACCTGCCGGCGCTGAGCCTTGTTGTCCCACAGCGCCGGCCTATAAATAGCACAGCACTCACACACTGCCCCCTCAGGCCTATTGAAGGAGCAGCCGCTCCGAGCGCGTAGCCTATCCACAACTCCCCCACTGCCTGTATCCTCCCTCTATGTGAGCGCTCCCCCCTGGAGTGTACCCGGAAGCCGCTGAACGGCCCGTGACGTCACGCACACCCTCTGTGTGCTCCACGCCGGCCCCAGCTTCCCCCTGATGGCCACAGGACGAACCACCTGCTGAACAGCTTCCCCTGCAGCCTTACACCGCTGACACACCATCCAGACTGGAGCTTGAGGAACTCCCCAGGACTATCCATCTACAGATGAGCCTTTTTTAATCATGTCTCTTGTAAGTGTTTTTTAATTTTGTGTCATTAAAGTACCTACTAATGCTGCACTCAGGTGGAGCTTCCTTTCTTCACCCTCTCTTGCATATCACAGAGCCAGCTCTCTGAGGACAGCAGCCGCCTCCTAGATCCACTGCTCCACCAACCCACTCCACATACTTTGAACTGTCAGATCCTTATTAACCCTTGGACTGCCAACCTTTGAGTCATGTAACCTACTTTACATGCTCCGAACTGTCAGACCCTCATTAACCCCTGGGCTGCCAACACTTTAGCCATGGACTATATGCCTGGCCAACCTGATTAATTCTGATTACTGTATGCTGTATATGCGCTTGAAGTTATTATTACTTTTATCTGTTGTTATCACTTGCTTTAACTGAGCAGCTATACTGTGCTACAAAAATGTTTTTTATTTGATTAATTAATGTACTATCACTGCTTCTATGGATCTTCTTACTGCCATTGAAGACAACAAACATATTGTCTTGGAGGAATTCTTTGCCCTCTTTCCCACCCATTTTTTCAAAAAAGACAGCCCCATTGCAGGCTCCAAGACCCCCATCCCCCAATTATGCACCCTCTTCAAAAAACTTGAGGACTTAATCTCCACTGCCAACCAACAGTGGTGGGATAAGTTCTTTCTGCAATTATATATTTCACACAAAATTTCCCCTAGAGGACTCAGAGTCCTAAAAGAGTGTGCCTTCCTCGACCCAGATCTACATACAGAATGGGCACACATATCCGAGTTCTGCACAACCAAATGGATGAGTGTCATCATCCAACAAAGAGAAAGAAAATACACTGAAAATGCCCTGAAAGACAAAATCACCAGTCTTTGCCAAACCATTTGTGACACCATTACCCATTTACCGCACACTTGGTTCAGCATTCTCAAAAGGAACACAATTAGAAATGAGGATCATACTATTGCCAATAAACTCAGTAAATTCAGAAGGGACCTTTTTGACTACAACAACAACCAAATATTCACCTGGAAAAGGAAGAAATACCCCAGCCTTAATCCAGGTCCTGGTCCTCGTCCACTCATGTCTATCCCGCCACATGGGAGCCTTTTCAGATCCCATCAGGCACCAAAACCTTGGTTGCCACATTCCTCTCCACACCCGCCCAGACCCGGGCCGATGTCCCGGCACACCCCACAATTTCCCACTGGACCTAAACCACTCACACCCAAAATCAAAAGCCTCAAGAACAGACCCAACAAAGCTCGTACAGGCCCCACCCAGGCGCAGACACCGTCTACTAATCATGACCACCAGACACAACAACCTGCCTCTACCCAAGGTCTAGATCTCACAGACGTCTCCCTACGCAACCCAGTGCCTGTCTCTGACCCGATAAATAAACCTCCTGATGATTCACATAGGATTATCCATGATCACCTTGATACCATCAGTGAATCACAGTCATTGGCCTGGATAGAGAATCTCCCTCTCACACAATTACAGAGTTCCAAACTCCCGCTAAAAATAGCCACCAGTCTAGAAAACAATTTTTTAGCACTTACCCCCCCCCCCCCCCCGCCGCTCCTCACAAAAAGAAAACACGTAGAAGAGGACAGAGGGGGGGACGAGGAAGAAAAAAAGTCAGTAAAGATGCGGAAACTGTAAAAATCTATAATCTATCACACACTTCATTAACCGCATATGACTTATCCCTCCTCAGAAAGGGGCTCACCTTTGCCCCTACTATGCAGCCCAACAGTTTTACATTATTCAAAGACCTCAACAAATACATTAGAGATCTTACAGTCCAGAGATATTTCAATATCCAATCATCTAAACAAGCCCCCACGTCTGATATCGTCAACTTTGTTTCATGTTCCACAGACCTTGATTCACTTGACGAATCAGACAGACCCGCACTTGCCCTACTTGAGGAGTTATATGCCGAAAACTACAACGCTGACCTTGAATGGCTCACCCAACATGGTTCCACCTCACCCCCAGTCAAACACACCTCACTACGCCCCAAATCCATCTTTAACCCAACATCCAACAAGGGTCCGTACTTACAAACTTTCTACCAGGTAGTCTATACGGACCTCATTAATATGTGCAACCGCACTTCCAAGCACACCTACATAAAATCCAACCTTCCTCCACTAGAACGCAAGGCCCTGGAACAGTTGACACACAACGAATCTATTGTCATCAAACCTGCCGACAAAGGGGGCAGTATAGTCATCCAGGACAAAGAAGACTACATCCTCGAATCACAAAGACTACTTTCTGATACAAACACCTATGCCAGGCTCCCCAGTGATCCCACATTCCAGTTTTCGCTAGAAGCAACTACACTTGTTAACAAAGCCCTCACTGACGAAATCATTTCCAAATCTGAAGCCTCGTTCTTAAAGAAAAACTTCTATAAAGTTCCGTATTTCTACCATTTACCAAAAATTCATAAAGATCTCACCCATCCCCCAGGCCGTCCAATAGTGGCTGCCATGGAGAGTGTCACCAGTGGCTTCTCCATATATATTGATCAATTCCTCCAACCCCTAGCACAGAACCTCCCTTCCTATATACGTGATGGACCCCATCTACTCGAGATGCTCAAACCCTATACATGGAATAAGAACTACTGGTGGCTTTCACTCGATGTGTCATCACTCTACACATCCATACCCCATGATATAGGAGCCAGGGCTGTCGGGCATTTTTTGGCCAACGATACCCTCACCAACCCCCGGCAAGCCAATTTCATACTAGAAGCCCTAACCTTCTGCCTCAAACATAACTATTTTGAGTCAGAGGGTACACACTACCTTCAGATCAATGGTACAGCCATGGGGGCCAACTTTGCCCCCAGCTATGCCAATCTCACCATGGGATATTGGGAACACATGTACCTCGCAGCAGACCACCCCTTTGCCGCAAACATAATATACTATGGTCGATATATTCATGACATAGTTATCATCTGGGATGGTACACTCGATGGCATACTCACCTTTGTCCAGCATTGCAACACCAACACCTTGGGCCTATCATTCACCCACGTGGCTGACCCCGAAACTCTGGCATTCCTAGACCTCGAACTCTGCCATGACAATGAAACCATATATGCCAAAAATTTCATTAAACCTACTGCAGGAAATTCCTTCATACATTATACCAGCTGCCACCATCCCAGATGGGTGAACAATATTCCCCGGAGCTAGTTTTGCCGTCTTCGGAGGAACTGCACCAGAGACACAGACTACGAAGCCCATGGCCTATTTCTATCTAAAAAATTTCAAGACAAAGGATACCCTGCTCCTCTCATAGAGGCAGCCTTCAACAACTACCGCAAGCCACAAATCAGTCGTCATAACTCCTCTCCTGTTGCCAAACAACCAACCCGCTTCATCACACAGTTTCACGACAAACACAAGAAAATGGAAAAAATACTAGAATCACACTGGTCCATTCTCCTGGAAGACCCCCATTTGAAAGCCACAGTTGGGACAAAACCCAAAGTAACATATAGGAGGTCAAGGAAATTAAGAGCAAAATTGCACCCAGTAAAATCAAGTCCTCCCAATCCATCCCCCTGCAACCTGTCCTTATACCCCTCAGAGGGATGTACCAATGTAAAAAAACCCTCTGTCTCACTTGTCCATTCGTACAACATGGTCAGAAAACTTTTAACGTCAAAGGCAAAAGCTACACCCTCAAAGAATTTTACAACTGCTCTACGGACTTTGTTGTATACTGCCTGACCTGTCCCTGTGGACAATTCTATGTTGGCCGCACCATAAGGGCACTCAGAGCACGATTTGGGGAACACCATCGCTTCATCGAAAAGGGTCGTGACCATCACAGCATCCCCAAACATTTTCTTACACACCACGGCCGGTCCACTGCTGGCCTAAGCGTGTGGGTTATTGAGTCCATCCCTGCCACATTCCCTACAGCTGAACGCCTCAAACGTCTGTGCCAGCAAGAAACCTACTGGATCTACTCCTTGGGCACCCTTACACCCGGTGGGCTAAATTAAGAAATCAAGGTTCACACACTGTTATGAGCCACCTCGCCTTCCCACCACACTATCCAGCCTCCCCCATTTCCCCTCTTTCTCCCTTTCTTTTCTCTTCCCCTTCTCTCTCTCTTTTCTTCTCCCCTCTTTCCTTCCCCCCCCCCCCATACCACCTCCCTTCCCTTCCCCCCTTTTTTTTCTTTCTCCCCCCCCTTGCCCTTTTCCCCTCCCCTCCCTCCCCCCCCCCCCCTCACCAGCCCATGCCCCAGTCTATCCTTCTTTTGACTTTGTACATTCCTACATATGCACACACCACATTGTGCGCAGGCACATGCATACTAATACAACCCCCCCCCCCTCCCCTGGCTTACCATACTCCAATCATTAGTATATGTCCATGCATACATTTAGTTTTTTTTTTATATATGTATATATATATTTTTATATATGGAATTTTTTTTTATGTATATTTTTTATATATATATTTTTATATGTTTCTATATTTTAATATTTTTGTTTTTATATATAAATGTATATATGAGATTCTTTTATGTATAGGGAAATTCTTTTCGTAAGGATTGTTTCTGTATCTCATATGTATGTGTACATGCATGTATATGTGTGTGTGCATACATGCATGTAACACATATTTGCTCCATATAATGATAATCCTTTTCACACATGATTCCCTCCCCCCCCCCTTTTCTTTATATATATTATTTTTTATAATGATTTTTTTATAATAATCTTTGTCTACATATTTTTCATAACTTAATTTATTTATATGCATATGATACTTGATACGTATTAACATTCCCTCAGCCACTATGTGCCCCCTCCCCATTCGTCATTCTCTTTGTGTTCCCCTCTTTACTCCAGTGCGTTCTCTCACAAATTTTGTTCCATATCCCCTCCCCCTTTGAGTTCACCGCACTGTACTACTCCTTAAAGTACCTACTAATGCTGCACTCAGGTGGCGCTTCCTTTCTTCACCCTCTCTTGCATATCACAGAGCCAGCTCTTTGAGGACAGCAGCTGCCTCCTAGATCCACTGCTCCACCAACCCACTCCACATACTTTGAACTGTCAGATCCTTATTAACCCTTGGACTGCCAACCTTTGAGTCATGTAACCTACTTTACATGCTCCGAACTGTCAGACCCTCATTAACCCCTGGGCTGCCAACACTTTAGCCATGGACTATATGCCTGGCCAACCTGATTAATTCTGATTACTGTATGCTGTATATGCGCTTGAAGTTATTATTACTTTTAGGAGACCTGCATGCTGCAAGCCATCACTCCAGAGCAGAGGCTAGTCGCCACGTTGCGGTACTTGGCAACTGGGAGAAGGCTGCAGGACCCCAAGTTCTCGACAGGCATCTCCCCCAGGCTCTGGGTATCATTATTCCAGAGATATGTTTTGCCATCATTCAGGTCCTGCAGAAGGACTATATGAAGGTAAGATTTCTCCTTTAACATCACATTCTATGTATTTAATGTTTGCTAATGTATTGTATTTCTTTCATCATTCCCTAATTACCATGATTGTAATATGCTATGAATGTCCCCTTTGTCCTCATGCATGCTGGAAATTTTAAAATTTCGTTTTTGTTCTTCATGCATATTTGCCTTCGCTAACCTCCCCAGCATGCTATCCTGGGCCCATATCCACCTAGCCTAGTCACTTAACAATGTATTTTGTCAGCTCCATTGTAGTGCTTTACCCTAAACACCCCCTAAAATGTGTCCAAATGCTATTTGTGTCCTTAAACTCAGGCATAGTGCCAGAGGCTTTTTTTGGGGGGGCCTAAAATCATTTGGAACCTTCCTTCCCCCCAACCACTAAATCAACCCATACCAATCCTCTATCTGCTGACTTTGCCAAACCCATACACACTATACTTACCTCTTTTGTGTTCATATTTATGGATGAATTCACCAAAGCATGTAGTGAAAGGGCCTGCCAGAATATTTTCAAATAGTACTGTTTACATTTTTGTTCTCCTACTATTATCTTGATAGGTAATTGCAGAATGTAAAAATGTGCTTCCATTTGTACAGTGTGTATTTATATATTTGTATTATGACACTTCTTACCTGTCCAGTGGGCTGCCAATAGTGTAAGTAAGGAGGGGCTGGCCAAAGTAAAACACATTATTTATGCATTCAGCTCTCAATGAAGTTGAGAGGGTTAACTGTCCAAAACATACCCCCCCCCCTAAAATTTTTACAAGGGGCCATCAGAGGGGGTGAGGAATATGATAAGTGGACCTTATATTTTTGCCTTTAAATACTCCTTAAAATAAATGTTATATTGATGTTAGCCAAGAATGTTTGTGTCTAATCTGCTTGCAATGTTTATGTGCAAAATGACTAATTTTTTTTTCTTGTTTGACTCCACAGTTTCCTTCAACGCCACAGGAATGTCAGACTGTGGCTTCAGAATTTGCCCAGCGGTGGGACTTACCTAACTGCGGAGGGGCAATCGATGGGACGCACGTCCACATCGTCCTACCACCCCATTCAGGGTGATACTATTATAATTACAAGGGGATTAATAGTATTGTGTTGATGGGGGTGGTGTCCGTGACATATGAATTTCTGTATGTGGACGTGGGGAGGAATGGCCGGATGTCGGATGGTGGAGTATTTGTCCGGACCGAGCTCTATCGACATCTCGAGAGTGGTGGCTTGGGATTGCCACCTCCGGAGGAGAACGTGGAAGGACTGCCATTTGTCTTCATTGCAGATGAGGCATTCGGTCTACGTGACCACGTGATGGGGCCATTCCCCTCAGAGGACCCTCACCCCAGAGAAGAGGGTTTTTAATTACCGGCTGGCCAGAGCCAGAAGAGTCGTGGAGAATGCCTTTGGGATACTGGCCAGCCGGTTCTGCCTATTTCAAACAGCCATAAATATGGCACAGTACAAACTAAATCACATAATTTTATGTTGCTGCATCCTACATAACTTTTTGAAACACAATAATCTTAATTATGTTGCCTTAGTTGGGCCTGAGGCCGGACTTCAGGAAACAATGATTTTACGGGTAGGGGGGCCATTGCTGTGCCAGCACATTTTGAATAATTTTTCTCTTTTATCAGATAAAATCTTGATTTTCATTTACTACTTGGGTTTATTTTTGCTGTCTCCTAGGTTCTCCTAGTGCACTTGTAGTGCCAAGTGGTTTTTCCATTATTAAATAACACCCATTGTCACTGTAAACACCAACTCAACACAAAAACTGGTATTGATCATTGAAAGAAGAAGCCACACATTGTTGAGTATAAAACCTTTTACTCTGTGCACATTCACATGTGCGTTTTATAAAACATTTGGCGGTAAAAAAAACACTTTTTTTTTCAAAGTTTTACCTTGAAATTTTTAAAAAAATACAGAAACAGGCATGTTACAAAGTTCAACATTGCAAAAAAGAAGGCAATATCAGACATTTTATAGTGTGAAAAAGGTCTTGATCTTGCCTTCATCAGATGGGGTGAAGTTGTAAAAGCCAAATTTAGAAGATGCACACAAATTGTGACTCAAAATTGGGATTTCCTTTATGATCCCATACTTAGTGTCAACATGTGCTATCTCCCATCATAGGGGATCAATGGACGTGTGCTTCCCATCATAGTCGGCCCTCTTCAAAATGTCCACCATCTCCACCATCTCTACAAAGGACATGTTTGAGGCCTTAAATCTCCTACTGGATCGGGAAGTTTCTGGCTCCAGGCTTTCCTCCTCGTCGTTACTGCTATTAGGCACCTGCTGTACCTCTGCCATGTTCCTCTCCCACTGCGATGAGAGACAGGGCGGGGAATATTCGAGAAAGAACGTTAGGGGCGGGCGACACGAGTTTTACACATGCGCAGTGTCTATAAAGCTAACACGCATGTGTCGTACCTATGTTCTGTGTGCAGAGGAAGGAGGAACGGAAGCGACAAACATAATAACGAAGGTAACATTTTAAATTGGGACATGAGTGGCCTATACTGATTTTACATTGAGGCCTATATTGGAATAAGATTAGGAGACTTTAGCCTGATATTAGTGTTTTTGTCTTTTGTTTGGTCTTGCAGCAAAAATGAAACAATTTAAAGACCCAGACTTCCTCTGCGAATTCATAGACAGATACAGGGATATGCGCAATTTGTTGGAGGTGAAAAACCCGTTATATCAAACCAGCAAGGAAGGCATCGCTTGAGAAACTGCTGGAATTTGTGAAGACTCGGGTCCCTGACGCAGACATCAAGTTTGTGGACAGGAAAATTGGTAGCTTGAGAAGCACACATAGGAGGGAGCTTCAGAAGGTCCATAAGTCCATGAGGTTAGGAGCAGCAGCAGAAGACGTGTATGTACCCAGTCTGTGGTACTACAACAAGATGTGGTTTCTGGAAGACCAGATTGAAGCCAGGGAATTAATTTAGACTCTTCCGGCCCCCCTTCCATCCACCCTTCCCTCAACCCCAGCTGAGGCTTCCGAGGACCAACCTGGGCTTTCCATCCTGAAGAAATTGAGGAGCCCAGATGGAGCCAGGTATAGTATTTTTAAACATATTTTTTGTGGGAAAATGATTCTTGTTAACTAGATGTTATTATTGCTAAAAAAATAATGATTTCACAAAAAGTGTTTTACAGTACCTGACCGCGAGATTGTGTTTCCAGCGTGATACCATTGCGCTGGTTCTCGGCGACAGGGTACTGTGCATGTCACGTTGGCTCACTCATCGGGAAAGGAAAACTTTTTCCTTTCGCGATGAGTGACAGGCAGTGCTGACAGCTGTCTGGTATGAATTCTGAGGGGGAACGCTGCGCCAAATTTTAAATAAAAAAACGGCGTGAGTTCTCCGCCCAGGGGCATACCAGGCCCTTGGGTCTGGTATGAATTGTAAGGGGAAACCCCTATGCCGAAAAATTGGCGTGGGGGTCCCCCCAAAAATCCATATCAGACCCTTATCCGAGCACGCAGCCCGGCCAGCCAGGAAAGTGGGTGGGGACGAGCGAGCGCCCCCCCTCCTGAGCCGTACTAGGCCGCATGCCCTCAACATGGGGGGTGGGTGCCTTGGGGGAGGGGGGCACTCTGCGGCCCCCCCACACCAAAGCACCTTGTCCCCATGTTGATGAGGACAAGGGCCTCTTCCCGACAACCCTGGCCGTTGGCTGTCGGGGTCTGCGGGCGGGGGGCTTATCGGAATCTGGGAGCCCTCTTTAATAAGGGGGCCCCCAGATCCCGGCCCCCCACCCTATGTGAATGAGTATGGGGTATATGGTACCCCTACCCATTAACCTAGGGAAAAAAGTGTCAATTAAAAAAAAATCACATTACACAGATTTTAAGAGTAATTTATTAGGCAGCTCCGGGTTCTTCTTCCGACTTCGGGGGGGTCTCCTTTCCCCTCCCCTCCCCTCCGCCTTACAACAAAAAGGCCCAGGAAGGGGAGGAACGTGGAGGAGGCAGCACTGGGCCCCATTAAGGAGGCTAATGACACCCTGAAAGCCCCCCTCGACACTGTAGAAGCCTATGGCATCTATATAGCCTCAAATTTGCAGCAAATGGAGGAGGGCCCACCCCGCAAATGCAACAAAATTATTTTTGAGGTCATCCATAAGGGGTTGAGTGGCCAAATGATGGATGACATCCACTTATGTATGCTCGCCCATCCTCCTCCTCCTCCTGCCACAAGTCCACCTCCAGAGCCACAGCCTGCAGGAAAGGCTGCAGGGAAGCGTGGAGGGAAGGCTGCACGGAAGACAAGAAAGTGATGGCCTGGGTTCAGTCTGGTCTGACAGAAGACGCAGCCTGTTGTAGTACCACAGCCTGGGGACAGATATGTCATCATCTTCTGCTGTTCCTGATCTCTGGGACTCCTGGACCAGATTGTGCTGCCTTCTATATCGACTTCTCATGCTACCAATTTTTTTATCCACAGAGTTGATGTCTGCCCGGGGGGTCAAAAGCTTCGCAAATTTCAGCTTTTTCTCCAGCGTTGCCTTCCCTCTTTATTTTGTTATTAAGAGCCAGAATAAATGGAGATTTTTTTAATATGAAAATACTTCCCAATGTGTTTTTCTTCAAATAGGACAGTTTTTTGGTGAGTAGGCAGGTACAAAAATGCAATGTCAAATTAACAAGGGACACCAACACCAAGCAACCTCCTTGAGGTTTACAAATACAAGATAATAATGGTGTTGTGGAAACGTGACATACAAAAAAAAAAAGAATATGGAGATGACTATAAAATAATAAAAAAAAAAATACAACAGGAGATCTTAATTAAAAATAAAAAATGACTATATAAAAAAAAAAAAACATTATTATGGAGATCTGGCCTTAAAAACAAAAAAGATTATTCATGAGATCACAAGAAAAAATAAAGAAATAAGTTTGTGAGAACTCTGTGTGAATATTAGCAGCAAATCAACTTAATTCTTCTAGCATTATGATGGGCACAGTAAGGCTACATTGATTGGCACAGTGAGGCGGCAATGATGGGCATGGTGAGGCAGCAATGATGGGCACAATAAGACTGCAACGATGGGCACTGTGATGCGGCAATGATGGGCACGGTGATGCTACATTGATTGGCACGGTGAGGCGGCAATGATTGGCACGGAGGGTGGCAATGATGGGCAAAATAAGGCTGCAATGATGGGCATGGTGAGGCTACATTGATTGGCATGGTGAGGCAGCAATGATGGGCACAATAAGGTGGCAACGATGGGCATGGTGAGGCGGCAATGATGGGCATAGTAAGGCTGCAATGATGGGCATGGTGAGACGAGGGGCTCTGTGCAGACTCTGGTGTAAGGGGGACCTCTGTGTGGACTCTAATGTAAGGGGGGCCTCTGTGCAGACTCTGATGTAAGGGGGAACGTCTGTGTGGACTCTGATGTAAGGGGGACCTCTGTGTGGATTCTGATGTAAGGGGGACCTCTGTGTGGACTCTGATGTAAGGAGGGGCTTTCTGGGGACCCTGATGTAAGGGGAGGCTCTCTGGGGACCCTGATGTAAGGGGAGGCTCTCTGGGGACCCTAATGTAGGTGGAGGCTCTCTGGAGACCCTGATGTAGGGGGAGACTCTCTGAGGACACTGATTTAAGGGGGGCTTTCTGGGGACACTTTTGTAGGGGGAGACTCTCTGGGGACCCTGATGTAAGTAGGGAGGCTCTCTGGGGACCCTGATGTAAGGAGGGACTCTCTGAGGACACTGATGTATGGGGGGCTCTCTGGGGACCCTGATGTAAGGAGGGGCTTTCTGGGGACCCTGATGTAAGGGGAGGCTCTCTGGGGACCCTGATGTAGGGGGAGACTCTCTGGGGACCCTGATGTAAGTAGGGAGGCTCTCTGGGCACCCTGATGTAAGGAGGGGCTCTCTGAGGACACTGATGTAAGGGGGGCTCTCTGGGGACCCTGATGTAAGGAGGGTCTTTCTGGGGAACCTGATGTAAGGAGGGTCTCTGGGGACCCTGATGTAAGGGGAGGCTCTCTGGGGACCCTAATGTAGGGGGAGGCTCTCTGGGGACCCTGATGTAGGGGGGAGACTCTCTGAGGACACTGGTTTAAGGAGGGCTCTCTGGGGACCCAGATGTAAGGGGAGGCTCTCTGGGGACCCTGATGTAAGGAGGGGCTCTCTGGGGCCCTGATGTAAGTAGGGGATCTCTGGGGACCCTGATGTAAGTGGGGGATCCGCACTCAGATATGTAATGATATATATATATATATATATATATATATATATATATATATATATATATATATATATATATATATATTGTTGTACTTATTCTTTGACTGTTTTGTTTAAAGGAGGGAGGATTGTATTGGGAGCACTGAAGTGTAAGGTGTGACTGTGTGGGAATGGCAAATGGTTTACATAGCTTACGGCATCATGGGTCAGGTAGAGGGCCCCTTAGCAGAATTTTGCTTCGGACCCCAGGGAGGTCAGGATCGGCACTGGGGGGTAGCACCTACAATGTGCTCCATAGAAGTGACCATCCATAGTTGCCATACAACAAGTAATTAAAAATAGTAAAAATACTAACTAGGCAATTTTATAAAAAGTTTCAATTAAAACGTTTTTTTAAAAAAAACCTGCAATGGAAGTATTAGGAAAAACCCATATACATCCCATATAAGCATTCCCAGCCCTGGACCATATAACCATATAGCCATGCTAGGAAAGATGCGTATGTGCAACCAATATTAAATCATTTGAACAAGTATGGACTTATATATATAAAAATGTGCACATACATGCACATGCATGCATGTATGCTAAAGTATAAAATAATAAATATTATTACTAATATTGATAAACGTATGTGTACACTAGTGGACACTTCCATGAACACACTGACCACCAGCCCACTGTGCGATGAAAGGATGGAACTAAAATAATTACTATAAATATGGATGAATGAATGTACTATATGAAACAGCAATTAACCCATCAAAGCAGCGCTATTTTCAGTCCTCAATGCTGACTGATAAAACAAAGTCTTTGTAAATGCAAGCAAAACACATGCAGGCAGGTAAATTCCAACAAAGACACAGCGGTTGGAGCTCGGTCTGGATTCCCTTATATGAATAGTAGATCTGATGAGTGCACCTTTCACCATCTATTGGGACACCTTGTGCTGCACACACCCCATAGGGGTTCAAACTCACCGGAGCCAGGAGGTTAACAAGCCTTGGATCAAATCCTCTCTCTGTTTACTCCCGAAGTCCTCCAGGGTTGATGATCACATAACAGCAACAATGTCCACATGTAAAAAAGAGACCCGAATAGTCCAGTACCGTTTTGATAATTTGTTGTAAGTCACAAATAAGAGAAAAAAAAAACTAATAAAGTAAATACACTGTAAAAATATTTGTTATTTACTTTATTAGTTAATTTATTGTAAGTCACAAATAAGAGAAAAAAAATAACTAATAAAGTAAATAACAAATATTTTTACAGTGTATTTACTTTATTAGTTCTCTTATTTGTGACTTACAATAAGTTATCAAGACGGTACTGGACTATTCGGGGTCTCTTTTTTACATGTGGACATTGTTGCTGTTATCTGATCATCAACCCTGGGGGACTTCGGGAGTAAACAGAGAGAGGATTTGATCCAAGGCTTGTTAACCTCCTGGCTCCGGTGAGTTTGAACCCCTATGGGGTGTGTGTAGCACAAGGTGTCCCAATAGATGGTGAAAGGTGCACTCATCAGATCTACTATTAATATAAGGGAATCCAGACCGAGCTCCAACCGCTGTGTCTTTGTTGGAATTTACCTGCCTGCATGTGTTTTGCTTGCATTTACAAAGACTTTGTTTTATCAGTCAGCATTGAGGACTGAAAATAGCGCTGCTTTGATGGGTTAATTGCTGTTTCATATAGTACATTCATTCATCCATATTTATATTTCTATTTGTTTTATTAAGTGGCTGCTGAGAGATATCTCACTCAGAATATGGTGACATCAGGTTAAATCACTGCGGTTTAATACCATTATTATCTTCCATCTGTATATACCGAATATCCTTTAGCGCTGAGATAGGAGGATTGGAGTAGGGCGTATTGTCTCCTTTTTGTTTGTAAAATAATTACTAAACAAATAAATAATACAAAATACAAAACACACAATACACCAAAGGAGCAATACTGGGGCTTCCATGTGCGTATAAAACGTAGTTGAATTAGTCGTACCCAATTAACGGTGTATGTATAAACATATCATTCCATCCCTCTACAGAGAGACCATTGGCCCGATTACGTCTAATTAATTTAAACTAAAAACAGATCTGTAGGTTAAAAGTGTGTATATATATATATATATATATATATATATATATATATATATATATATATATATATATATATATATATATATATATATATTGTTACAAAAGCATACATAATACTAAACCCCTATTGAATATCTCACGATCAAAATTCCTTATCCAAACTGATTAACTATGCACCTTATTCCTATCTGTCTATTATGGACCTCACTATCAAATTGCCTAAAGCAAAACTATCAACTATACACATTACTCCACAAAAACTCGGCAGAAGGGCTTTTTCTACCCAAAATACAATGCACCCTTATAACCCCATGGCAACAATTAGATGCCTTGGGTCTATCCATACTACTTATTTAGGCTGAGCCTCTATGGATAATGTCTGTACCCCAGAGAGCAGGGCCATGCGTCCAAGCTAATTGTTAAGGGATAGAACTGGGTGAAGAAGGATCACCATAGCTGAACCACGTGTATGAAAGGACTCTATGGGTGCTACAAGCGTCATACAACATTGTGGAGTTTAATTTTCTCATTCAGGCCTTTCGGGGCCAAAGTCCCCAAAGTAAAGATCCAAAAAGCCTCTCTTGTGCATAGTATTTGATATTTTTTGCCACTATCCACATCGTTTGATATGGCATCTATTCCAAATACTTTGAGGCCATCTATACTACTATTGTGGACCTCCTTGAAATGTCTTGGTACTGAGTATTTGTCTTTTTCTGACGAAATGTTGCTTCTATGCTCGTTCATCCTTGTCCTCATTGGCCGTGAAGTCCGAACAATGTAAATTAGGCCACAGGAGCACAGGAGGCCATGTATGATGTATGGAGTACCGCAGTTTATAAATTGCTTTATCTTGTAGCTCTTGCCATCGACTCCGACTACATCCTTTTTTCTATGGCACATATGTGCGCAGCACCCACAGTTGCTACTCCCACAAGATAGTGGTCCAGAGATTGTTGGACCCTCTATTCATTGTCTGCTTCACTCTGCTCGGGGCAATGATGCTCTTTAGATCCTTAGGTCTCCTAAAGACTAAATTCGCATGTGATGATAAACTTGTCTTCAGGATCGGGTCTGATTCAAGAATCTTCCAGTTCTTTTTAAAGATTTTTTGTATTGTGGTAGCCTTATTATTGAATCTGGTGCAAAACCGTACTTGTGGTTGTTCATCTCTGTCATGCTTTGTCATTTTCTCTCCCCCTGCACAGACATTGTCATACAACTGTAGGTATTTTTGATAGACTTCTTCTATATGTTCCTCCTTGTACTCCTTTTCTTCAAATTTGCTCTTAAGAATCAGACTTTGTTCTTCATAGTCTTTTTTTAGGGTACAGGTCCGCCTGAGTCTGCAGAACTGACCAAAGGAGACATTTTTAATCCATCTAGGATGATGGTGGCTGTGAGCATGGAGATATGAATTTCCAGCACTCGGCTCAAAATGGGTTCTTGAAAAGATTACTCCAGTGTCGTCGACCCGTAACTCTAAGAAGACCAGGGACTTTTCATCTACCACATGCATGAATGAGATTCCAAAGAGGTTTCCCACACAATGTGCAAGAAAGCCTTTCAGTTCATTATCGGTACCATTCCAAATGATAGGGAGATCGTCGATGTACCGTGAATACAGTACTAGGTTCCTCCCAAATGGGTTGTTAGTGCAAATGTGATTGAGCTCCCAATATCCCATGAATAAATTAGCATAACTGGGAGCAAACCTAGCACTCATGGCTGTGCCCTTTACCTGCCTATAAAAGCTGTCCATAAATGTGAAGTAATTATGGGTCAAGGAAAACTCAATACACTCGTGTATGAAAAGGGCTTGCACAGTATTGAACAAATGTGCTTCTGCCAAGTAGTATTCAATGGTTCTAAGGCCAAATTCGTGCTGAATTGATGTATACAGGGATGCTACATTGAGCGACAGCCATCGATATCCTTTCTCCCATGTATATGCACTAAGGATCTCCAGGGCATGGCCCGAGTCCTTTATGTACGACAGTAAGCTTATTAACAAATCCCTGGAGAAGGTGGTCGATGTAACTACCAAGATTACTTGTCAGGCTATCAATTCCTGCAATAATTGGTCTACCTGGGGGCTTCTCCATGTCCTTATGTACTTTTGGAATGTGGTAAAAATAGGGGACCGCTGGGTGCTTTAAATATAGAAATTGATGTTCACTCTTAGTCAGGACCTGATTCGATAGTGCCCTGTCTAGAAGCCCTCTAAGCTCGGTGTTGTAGCTACCAGTAGGGTCCCATACAAGTCTCTCGTAAGTGCTTGTATCACCAATCAGTCTAAAGGCTTCCTCTAAATATTGGTCCTTATCTTGTATGACCAAGCCTCCACCCTTATCTGCTTTTCTAATTACGACTTCTGAATTCTTTCTCAGACTGTTCAGGGAAGCCTCCAAACCTCCTTCTTGCCCCTTATTGTATTTATGACTTTTGTTACCACAGATCTTTCTGAACTCCTCCATCACAACCTCATAAAATGTAGGTATAAAGTTGCCCTTATTTCAATGGGGGTAGAAACTCGATTTTGGTCTGAAACTCGTATTAATAGTCCTACCCTATAAAAATAACAGTGCAGCGCTATGAGTAAATTCAGCAGACTAACACATTGCTCATGGCATATAAAATGGAAGTTCCCTTGAGATGGATGGTAAAGAGTATACAGAAAGTAGTCTCCTCTACGGTGATAAGGGTGCTCTCAAAATACATATGGTGCAGCAAGAAATCCGTGATTCCACCACCTGTATGCCGAACCGCTCACCTCAATTAATGGACCCCCGAACTAACTGATGGGTCAAAATAGCTTTCACCACTCGCAGTGGTCATGGATGGAGGCTTGAATGGGTAGATCAATGAGGTAGGTTGCCGTATCCATTAGAAGAACCATAATCTGTTGCTCTTATTTTCAGCCATGGTGACATGTAAAGTAAAAAAGTATATAGTGCACTCTGTTTAGCTAAAGCAATATCCTTTTATTGTAAAAACAGGCACTCACATAGGAGGCACTATAACCTTAGTGCTAGGATGAATAGTTTGAATAAAACAGTCTTAGTTAAGACCTCTTTAAGTAAGGTGGCTGCAGTGACGTCCTGGGATGCTCCCGCACACGTATCATCCTCACCGGTACTTCCTCACTGGTAGTGGAGTCCCATACGTCTTGTCCTTATATATATATACGAGCCCCTTATGACAGTCATCTGTATCCCAGAACTCCAGTGTGGGATCATCCAATCGGATCAAGCCGCTCGTAGGTCAAGGGAAACGCTTCCTCCCTGTATCACTGGGTAGCTATGGTGACCGTAGTATCAGCGGGGTGTGACGCCTGGTCACCTGACTCTGTATCAAGGGGGAAGCTTCCTATTTGTTTCATGGATCACTATAGCGACCGTGACGTCATCCGCAACGTGACGCCAAGTCACATGACCTTAAGGATGTTTCCAGTGCATAGCTGGAACGTATGTACAGATGAATAAAACTCCACCCTCTATAACCATCATCACCAGGGCAACAGACTTACACAGCCAAGGCCCGCCTCCTGCATCTCGCTCCGTGGATCATTACTAGAGCCTATAGACGCATGGGGCTGCAATTAGCTGCAGTTGCAAACAGCCCAGTAAACCCACTGGCCGGGATGTTTCAATACACTGCCGGTCTTATATATGTGGTCTCAAAGGGGGAGAAAATGTTTTTTTTAAAAAGACAATAAAAAAAAAATTGAAAATATTTCTAAAACATATTTAACCGACATCATCGCAGCCACCCTTTACAGTAATGAAAATGGATCATCCCATTTGCAAACGTATTAAAATTATTATATCACATTTAAACACATAAATTACAAATAATCCAAAAAAACCTAATGATTAATATATTGTGAGACACAATCGTATATCAACGGTCTGAAATGAAACAGTTTAAATCGAATTCGACATTGAGCCCCGTGGGTACTCCCACTTTGGTCTCATAGACCCAGAAGGATTCGCGGTGGCTCAATTGTCGAATAAAGTCCCCCCCTCAGCAGAAGTAGTGTCAGGAAAGGGTCCATCCTCTGGTAAGATATATCGTTTGGCGTGCAGTGCTGGGGTCCACCAGCAGGTGTCTCCTGGCAGTGTTGAACTGTCAGGAGAATATTTCCCTGCTGGTGTCATTTCATCTTTTGGCCGCAGTACTGATGTCCACCAGCGGATGGATCCTGGCAGTATGGAGCAGACAACACTGCCTGCGCTCAGGTGTGACTTGAAGCCAATTATAGTCAGCCCTATAAATACCCGGCAAGCCCTCACACGCTCGCCTTGGTATCTTTTTCCCTGTGCCTTGACCTTGCTGCCTGTATCCTGATTGTGAACCTGTTCTGTCCCACTCTGCTCTGATCCGATCCGATCCCTATCCCAGGCCCATCCTGTTCTTGTCCCTCCTGATTCCCTTGGATCCCTACCCTGCAGCTTTACCATCCATCCTCTCCCCTTCCTGCTGGTTTCCCGTCCTTACCCATCTGCTGACCTCCTGTGTATGACCCTGGCTTGGCTAACGTTTATGTTTCTGGTTTATCCCTTGTTCCTGCTTACCTGCTGTGTATGACCCTGGCCTGGCTGACATCTGTGATTCCGGTATTGCCCCTTGCTGTATATACTATTGTTTGCTGTGGGTTTGTTGTGTTGGTTTTGCACTGTTTGTATTTTCTGAGTTATCACTTATTTTTAATAAATAATATTTATTCATTTACATGCGTTTGGGTTATCTCTGTGCAGTCCACATAGTCTGGTCTACTAATCTCCTGACAGTATACCAAGGCCATCCCTGACCAGAAGTGGCTGCACAGGGGAACCATTTTGACTCAGTTGGTTGCAAACATGAATGCCGATGAGGTTATTTATTTTTCTCTGCTGGCATCTGAAAGTGGTGATTATTGCCGCCAGGCTTTGAAAGGATGGTCTAGTGACCAGTTGTTTGCCACTATACGTTTGGCTCATTCCCTGGTCGATCAGGGTTATATATTGTTTGGGGAGGTACAGCCTCTGATCCAGCTATGTACTGAGCTGGCCCTGCCCTGTATTCCAAAGGGCCGTGATGATTTCACTCCTCCTTTTGATATGAATCAGGTTGTATCCCTAGTTTGGCTTTTTGAAGATGATCCAGACGATTTTTGTGAGCACTACTCAGCCTGTTCCCCACAGGTGATTGCTGAGTGCATTGTGTCGGCTCAGTCTTTTGTTAGACAGGGAGATTTAAAAGCACAGTTTGTACAACCTATACTTTCAGCATGGTCTGACATGACGCAAGCAGCTCTAGCCAAACAAACCACCTCTGCCACCAAACACCAGCCTACCCAAATGTATGTCTCCCCATCACCCATGTCAACTGCAGTTGCAGCTCAGTATACGCTGCTGCCAACCAAATACTCATATCCAGTCTCTGCTCCCTGTACCTATCCTGCATTCAACCCACCTGTCTCTTCCCTGCTGCCTGCAAACCCACACGAACTTCCTCCAGCTACTGTTACCTCTTCTCTGCCATATCCCAATCCTCCTCTTCAGTCTGCTGCACCCCTCACCTACAGATCTTCAGTGGCTAAGCCAAAGAAAAAACGAAAGTTTTTTCCAACCAAAACGATCCTGCCAGTAACCCAACCTGCCTCCACACCAGCTAATCCAACCCATACCATCATGCCAGTGTCCAGTCCTGCCTCCCCGCCAGCTGATCTGTTCCAGCCTGATGTCCGGGTGCGAGCCCTCCAGCCTGATGTCCGGGTGCCAGCCCTCCAGCCTGATGTCCGGGTGCCAGCCCTCCAGCCTGATGTCCGGGTGCCAGCCCTCCAGCCTGATGTCCGGGTGCCAGCCCTCCAGCCTGATGTCCGGGTTTCTGCCCTCCAGCCTGATGTCCGGGTGTCTGCCCTCCAGCCTGATGTCCGGGTGTCTGCCCTCCAGCCTGATGTCTGGGTGTCTGCCCTCCAGCCTGATGTCCGGGTGTCTGCCCTCCAGCCTGATGTCCGGGTGTCTGCCCTCCAGCCTGATGTCCGGGTGTCTGCCCTCCAGCCTGATGTCCGGGTGTCTGCCCTCCAGCCTGATGTCCGGGTGTCTGCCCTCCAGCCTGATGTCCGGGTGGCTGCCCTCCAGCCTGATGTCCGGGTGGCTGCCCTCCAGCCTGATGTCCGGGTGGCTTCCCTCCAGCCTGATGTCCGGGTGGCTGCCCTCCAGCCTGATGTCCGGGTGGCTGCCCTCCAGCTTGAAGTGCCCATGCCTGCTGCCGCCCAGCTTGAAGTGCCCATGCCTGCTGCCGCCCAGCTTGAAGTGCCCATGCCTGCTGCCGCCCAGCTTGAAGTGCCCATGCCTGCTGCTGCCCAGCTTGAAGTGCCCATGCCTGCTGCCCAGCCTGATGACCCGGAGCCTGCTGCCCAGCTTGATGACCCGGAGCCTGCTGCCCAGCTCGATGACCCGGAGCCTGCTGTCCAGCTCGATGACCCGGAGCCTGCTGCCCAGCTCGATGACCCGGAGCCTGCTGCCCAGCTCGATGACCCGAAGCCTGCTGCCCAGCTCGGCTTGTTCCTGTCTGCTGCCCAGCTCGGCTTGTTCCTGTCTGCTGCCCAGCTCGGCTTGTTCCTGTCTGCTGCCCAGCTCGGCTTGTTCCTGTCTGCTGCCCAGCTCGGCTTGTTCCTGTCTGCTGCCCAGCTCGGCTTGTTCCTGTCCGCTGCCCAGCTCAATGACTCTGACATGCCAGCCGTCTGCCCGGATGTGCCTGATGACCAGCCTGAAATGCCTTCTTCCACCATTCTGCCTGATGCCATAGACCATGGACAATTAAGACCAGTTGGAGCGTCCGGAGGCCGCTCCTTTGGGGAGGGGTACTGTCAGGAAAGGGTCCATCCGCTGGTAAGATATATCGTTTGGCGTGCAGTGCTGGGGTCCACCAGCAGGTGTCTCCTGGCAGTGTTGAACTGTCAGGAGAATATTTCCCTGCTGGTGTCATTTCATCTTTTGGCCGCAGTACTGATGTCCACCAGCGGATGGATCCTGGCAGTATGGAGCAGACAACACTCCCTGCGCTCAGGTGTGACTTGAAGCCAATTATAGTCAGCCCTATAAATACCCGGCAAGCCCTCACATGCTCGCCTTGGTATCTTTCTCCCTGTGCCTTGACCTTGCTGCCTGTATCCTGATTGTGAACCTGTTCTGTCCCACTCTGCTCTGATCCGATCCGATCCCTATCCCAGGCCCATCCTGTTCTTGTCCCTCCTGATTCCCTTGGATCCCTACCCTGCAGCTTTACCATCCATCCTCTCCCCTTCCTGCTGGTTTCCCGTCCTTACCCATCTGCTGACATCCTGTGTATGACCCTGGCTTGGCTAACGTTTATGTTTCTGGTTTATCCCTTGTTCCTGCTTACCTGCTGTGTATGACCCTGGCCTGGCTGACATCTGTGATTCCGGTATTGCCCCTTGCTGTATATACTATTGTTTGCTGTGGGTTTGTTGTGTTGGTTTTGCACTGTTTGTATTTTCTGAGTTATCACTTATTTTTAATAAATAATATTTATTCATTTACATGCGTTTGGGTTATCTCTGTGCAGTCCACATAGTCTGGTCTACTAATCTCCTGACAAGTAGGCAGAATAGACCTACTGATGTGACTATGGTTCAATCACATCCTGGTCCTTCCAATATACAATTTTCCAATACATCCTTACCTACCCCAAAGGATCAGTCAGGTTTTCCCTATGAGAATATTGATTATAATGATGTTGTGACACCTCAGAATGCGAACCAGTATAAGGTGGTATATAACAAAAGAGGTAAAAATAAAAAAGGTCGGGGCCGAAGGGGAGATTCTTGTGAATCCCCATATAGACAGTACCCATGGAACCCTCTTTATGCTAATAATGATCCAATTACTATCAAGAAGGATACCACCCAGGAGGAGAACCCAATGATTTCCATTATAATAGAGGTCTACATTCTGATTACCATTTAAATGGATATCAGAATTCTCCTAGACCCAATAGGGGCAGAGCTTCCCAATTCCGAGGTAAGACATTATCCACTCAAAATCGTTTCGCACCATTACAATATCCCGGGCCCCTTAGGGGAGGGGATTTTCACAGGAACATGAGGGGATCAGGGAGGGGAGCTCCGTTTATCCCACTGAATCCAGAGGGGAGGCCGATTACTGTCCATCCCTCCACCAGCTCAGACAACGGACAATTAAGAAAAAGAAAAATCAGAGAGGAAGGAGAGGAGGAAGGCGAACTCAAAAGAGTAAAACCCCATTAGGAGCGGGTATCTACAACCTTAGTGGTTCGTCCCTGAGTGAGGACGAGATTAGGGTTTTGGATCGAAGTCTTAAGTTTGCCCCTACCCATAATTTAAACAAATTTCAGACTTACATTAGCCCAAAAAAATACAGGAGTCTGAACATTAAAAAATATCATCTTTCCAATACTTCAGTCCGGACTGATTTCAATGCAACTAAACCCCTGGTTCCTCATACTACTCTTCATAATAAATCAGCCTTTAATCCCCCAAATTTGGACTGAAAACATGTGGATGTTTTTAAAAATATGGTTATTAAAGATCTTGAATTACTTAAGATTAAGAAGGTGAGCGATCCGGTGTTTATTAAAAGGGGTAATGAATCTTTGGCAAAGCGGAAGGACTTAGTGATACGACCGGCGGACAAAGGAGGAGGTCTGGTGGTACTCAGCAAAGTTTATTACAATAATGAGATGCAGAATCTACTTGGTGATTATAGCACGTATGCGATGCTCACTAAGGATCCTATGTTTCAATTTAAGAAGGAGCTGCATTCACTTTTAGAGAGAGGGAAACACATAGGAGTTCTTAACTCCAAAGAAGCATCATATCTTGATCCATCCTTTTGCCGTACCCCAATAATATACTTTCTGCCTAAAATCCACAAAGATAGTATAAATCCACCAGGCCGACCCATAGTCAATGGGATCGATTCGGTCTCATCAAGACTCGGTCAGTACATCGATTTTTTCTTACAACCCATTGTCTCCGAAACTCGATCCTTCCTAAAAGACACCAAACACATCATACAGATCTTTGAAGCCCTTTCTTTTTCATTTCCCTGTTTTTTGATAATGGCAGATGTAAGCTCCTTGTACACAATTATCAGTCATGAAGACGCTCTAACGTCTGTACAATGGGCATTCAAAACATCTAATTTAACCAGGAGACATAAGAACTTCATATTGGATTGTCTTAAGTTCTGTCTATCAAAAAACTACTTTTGGTACAACAGACAATTTTTCCTCCAAACCAGAGGAGTAGCAATGGGTGCTCGTTTTGCTCCCAGTGTTGCCAATTTGTTTATGGCACACTGGGAAGAAGATGTCATCTATAAAAACACACCCCTAGAACTGGTTTGTTATCAGAGGTATATAGATGACATTATTATGATCTGGAAAGGTGACAGATCGAATCTCGATCTGTTCATGCAGAAGCTTGACAGGAACAATAGGAATATTGTCCTGTCATGGAATGTGAGTAGTGAGAGAATAGTATTCCTAGATTTGGATATCATCAAGGAGAACAATGGTTTAAAATTGATGAACCACTTCAAGCCCACTGATCGTAATGCATTCATTCTCATCGGAAGTTGCCACCACACTCAGTGGTTATGCAACATTCCGAAGGGACAATTTGTTCGCATTAGGCGTAACTGTACCTTTGAAAGTGATTATCTCTCCCAGTCCCAGGGTTTGTCTGCCCGCTTTTTGCAAAAGGGGTATGACAGGTCCGGCATTGATAGAGATATTGAGTCTGTCTGGAGGTTGGATAGAACCACATTGGTGTTCAATTGTCCTAAGGACAAACAAGACACGTCTGGGAACGTCAGAATGATCCTGGACTTTAATGTCCAACATAAAAAATTTGAAAGGATCGTCTGTAAACATTGGCCGATTTTAAAACAAGATAGGGTCCTTGGTCTAATGCTTTCAGAATATCCCCAGTTTGTATATAAGAAGGCTCCTTCTCTGAGATACAGATTGGCTCCGGGGGTCATTGATCCTCCTGTCCTGGTTGAGAATAGGATCTTTAATGTACTGACAGGTTTTTATGCCTGCGGACATTGTCCACCATGCAAAAAAGCGAAGGGTAATGTTAAAAAACGACAGGAGTTCGTTGCCACGGCAACGAGAAAAGTTTATCAAATCAAGGATTTTATAACATCTTCCACATCGGGGGTAGTGTACATTATGGAGTGCAGTTGTGGCCTCCAATATGTAGGAAGAACATCCAGATCTCTACATATAAGTATTGGAGAGCATGTGATCAATATTAAAAAAGGTCTGGTTACCCACAACGTTTCTAAACATTTCAAATTGTGCCATAATCGCAGCCCTGCAGGATTAAAATTCTGGGGGGTTGAGAAAGTGACCCCACACTGGAGGGGAGGGACTTTATTGGACAATTGAGCCACCGCGAATCCTTCTGGGTCTATGAGACCAAAGTGGGAGTACCCACGGGACTCAATGTCGAATTCGATTTAAACTGTTTCATTTCAGACCGTTGATATACGATTGTGTTTCACAATATATTAATCATTAGGTTTTTTTGGATTATTTGTAATTTATGTGTTTTCACTTTAAATTTGATGTAAAAATTTTAATACGTTTGCAAATGAGATGATACATTTTCATTACTGTAAAGGGTGGCTGCGATGATGTTGGTTAAATATGTTTTAGAAATATTTTCAATTTTTTTTTTATTGTCTTTTTAAAAAAAACATTTTCTCCCCCTTTGAGACCACATATATAAGACCGGCAGTGTATTGAAACATCCCGGCCAGTGGGTTTACTGGGCTGTTTGCAACTGCAGCTAATTGCAGCCCCATGCGTCTATAGGCTCTAGTAATGATCCACGAAGCGAGATGCAGGAGGTGGGCCTGGGCTGTGTAAGTCTGTTGCCCTGGTGATGATGGTTATAGAGGGCGGAGTTTTTTTCATCTGTACATATGTTCCAGCTATGCACTGGAAACGTCCTTAAGGTCATGTGCCCGGGCGTCACGTTGCGGATGATGTCACGGTCGCTATAGTGACCCATGAAAGAAATAGGAAGCTTCCCCCTTGATACAGAGTCAGGTGACCGGGCGTCACACCGCCACTGACGCTACAGTCACCATAGCTACCCAGTGATACAGAGAGGAAGCGTTTCCCTTGACCACCGAGCAGCTTGATCAGATTGGATGATCCCACGCTGGAGGTCCGGGATACAGATGACTGTCATAAGGGACTTGTATATGTAAGGACAGGATGTATGGGACTCCACTACCGCTGAGGAAGTCCCGGTGAGGATGATACGCGTGCGGGAGCATCCCAGGACGTCACTGCAGCCACCTTACTTACAGAGGTCTTAATTAAGACTGTTTTATTCAAACTATTCATCCTAGCACTAAGGTTATAGTGCCTCCTATTTGAGTACCTGTTTTTACAATAAAAGGATATTGCTTTAGCTATACAGAGTGCACTATATACCTTTTTACTTTACATGTCACCATGGCTGAAAATAAGAGCAACAGATATTGGTTCTTCTAATGGATACGGCAACCTACCTCATTGATCTACCCATTCAAGCCTCCATTCATGACCACTGTGAGTGGTGAAAGCTATTTTGACCCATCTGTTAATTTAGGTGAGCGGTTCGGCTTACAGGTGGTGGAATCACGGATTTCTTGCTGCACCATATGTATGTTGAGAGCACCCTTATCACCGTAGAGGAGACTACTTTCTGTATACTCTTTACCATCCATCTCAAGGGGACTTTCATTTTATATGCCATGAGCAATGTGTTAGTCTGCTGTTATTTTTATAGTATTTGCAAAAGGTTGTATATATTTACTTTTAGTGTCCAGCTGCTGCTATTTTAGGTTAGGGCATTGTTTTTGCTCTGCTCTGTTTTCTAATTTTTTCAATAATCCTACCCTTCAATACCAGGGAGGGAATCTCGTCAACAAACTCTTGACCTCCTTCTGTATAGAGTTCCTCCAAAATCTATAGGCTCAGCAGGAACATTGGGGATAATTATCTCTGAACTTTCGTTGACTCCTCCATTTATTTCCCTCAACCTGTAATGGCGCTTGACGGTAAGGTTTCGCACAAACTTGTTGAGGTCGATGAAGAGTTCAAAAAGGTTAGAGGGGCTCTCTGGAGCATAGTTGAGTCCCCTTCTAAGCAGCTCGAGTTCTGTTCCCGAAAACTCGTATTTCGACAAATTGAATATTTTTATAGTGGAGTGGCCCTCTGGTGCTTCTGGTCCCTTTTTCAATTTCCGCCCTCCCCTACACCCTCTTCGCGTTGATTTCTTTGCCTCCTGGTGTTTGGAGGTGAGAGGGGCCTTTTCTGCGCTGCAGGTTTCGTCCTTCCTGCAGCTCCTACCACAAAAAAAAGAAGTCTCATCCCTTAATTTAGTTGCTTTAGTATTGGTGGCATTTCCCCCTACTCCCAATGGGTTATTGGATCTTACCCTTAGGAGGGACTCCAGTTGTTTCTCTAGTGGATCTGGGTTTAAATGTATCGACATTGGTGGGTCCATTGTTGCTTCTTGCAATGGAGCTTCTTTCTGTAATGTTGGATTTGCATTAATGGCATAGTCCTGTCCTGAAAGGTCCCCGACCCTCGGATCTCCTTGATTGCATTTGCCATCCTCATTAAATTTGACGGGTGGGCCCTTTGGTATTTGGAGGGGCGGGAAATCTTCATGAACACTAGACCTATAGGGTCCATTATCCGACCGATCATTATATTTCCTATTCCTATTTTTTTTTTCTTTTTTTACCACGTCAGAGAATAGTGTCTGGAAACTTATTCAGCTTGGCGTTCATTTAGAGACCTCTTAAATTCACATCATAGTGGCAAAATTTTATTATCCCCATTCCCCCCCCCCCCCCCTCCCCTAAACATGTTTCCTGAGCCTTAAGCTGAAATTACACAGGAACATAAATTAGAAATTAATTCACTGCCACTTGGTATGGACCTGTAGAGTCTCGATGCGGGTACCATGTAGCCAGTCCAAAGCCAATAATAACAGGGACTAAGGCGCTTCCCGCGTCCGCTCCTCTATATATACTTAGTTCCATCACTCTTTCCCCTTACCCTCTCATCCCCCCCTCCCACATCCCACTCCCCACTACAGAGTACTCAGGGTTAGACTTACAACACCTTTAGTTAACACTGTTATATTCTTCACTTCCTATTAAGAGCCTCCTACCTTCTCTAGCCATGGTCTCCACATTTTATTAAATTCCTTAAGATTGCCTCTCTTAATATACTCTGTTCTTTCCCTACAAAGGGTTTCCTTTAATATAACCATCCAATCTCTCACCGTGGGGGGTTCCTTTGATTGCCTATTCCTATTTTTAGTCCAATGTTTGTTTTTATTTTTGTTTCTATTGCCAGTTCTATTCCTATTCCCCCTACTCCCTCTATTGGAGGAAATATTGGTCACAGGAAGGTTTCTTTGCTCCTTATCCGCCTGTTGGTAAAATTGGCTAGGGCAACCATTATCATTTCCCGTTATTTTATCCTGTTCATTTAATGGAAATGTAGACATCTTATATCTTTTCCAGTTGAACTCACATCCTGCCATATAATCCTGCCTATCCCTCTCAAACCTCCCTGATTTCCTAATTATCAGGTCTGCCTCGAATTCTGTTGTTTGTTCGTTTATCCTGGTGTCCCGTACAACAAAGGATTCTAAGTCTGTGAATGCCACTAATTCCTCTTGGATGCTTATAATATCAGTCTTGATAATTGCTAAATTTCTCTCCCTTTGTTTGATAATCATTTCTAACCAGGATTTGTTAAATAACCGCATCACTCTAATCCATTCCTGACCAATATCCTCATCTAAGAAGTTACATAGTTTAGTTATTCTCAATCCTCTAGGGATCCTGTTTACTTCTAGATATTTTTGTAACAACATGATATCCCACCATTGAGTAATTTCATTCTCTAACAGAAGTTTAAGTTTATAAAAAGACGATATCATCATCTCCTCCCTATTTGGTGTAGCTTGAGTAATCCTAAAATCATCTGGTCCTTCTGGTTGCTGTTTATAGTTATTGATGCTATTCAAAAAACCTTTTGCCAACGACGCTATTTTTAACTGCCTCTCTTCTATGCATAATACCATACTTGCTGGTTGGTCCTTAGTGGTATTTCACACCGCATTAGCTATACACCTAGCTGCTGGAGTCCCCAACTGTAGCCAGACAAAAAAAATCTCCTGCACTTGGGTGTTTAGTCTCTGAGTGCGTGGTGCGACCAACTCTTTAGAGCATTGTCTGACGTTTTGCAACCTTCCTCAGAACAATGGGTATTCTTAGAACTGGAAAAAAAAAAGGAAAGAGGGAGGGCACACCGACCTAGTGCATTACCAATGGTAAAACTTTATTGAAAGCATAAAAGACAAAGTTATACTCACAAACAAGCATGTATATGGAGCATGTCAATTAGTGAGACTGCGTCTCTGAACACCGGCAAATCGGACTTGATGTTGAGGGGATCAGACAATGTCCCAAAATGTATGAAGCGTTTCAAGGGCGTGCCCTTTTCCTCAGAGCCTAGACAGACAGTGGCTCGTGTCTCCTAGTTGCCTCTATATATGTGTCTGTGTGCCCTTGCGCCAAGATAAACCCAACCAAATTGTTCACGCCCACACGCATGTACTTACTCCACCTGATAACGCCTGATTGGTCAGTTACTTCACATTGCTCTTTGTAATAGGGCAGCATGCCATAACGCCCATCCTGCAGTATAAGCTGGGATCAGGCTAAGCAACCCCCAAGGGTAGTAAGCAGTAGCCTGGCGGCTGCTGGGAGAATTTACACTTCGCCACTACGTCATTTCCCATTGGACGATAGCGAGGCTTGAATCGCAAGCCGCAAGCCAAACGGGTACGAGGCTTGCACCGCACGCCGGCGGAGCAACTACACGGCGATACCTTCCCTTATCTATCTCTAACTGCTGGAAAAACTTGGTGTCGGCATACGGACACCAAAACCATGTGAGTTTTTAGTATTTTTTATGGTTTAATAAACAGCAACAAGCATATTGCGCTATGATGGGTTCTGATTTTTTTCCATGAAAACGGATCTATTGGCTTTATTGCATTGGGGTCAGCTTGAGATTCACAGCAAGTGGAATGATTATGCCATAATGAACCAAACGCTTTCATATACTAATATCTGGTGAGTGGCCAACTTATGCGGTGGTGGTGCCGTCACTGGATTTCAGTCACATGAATCACGCATGAGAAATCAAGAGCACAGAATATAGCACAATTATAGTGGATGGTCCACTCAAGGATATATGCACCAGCACTATTGAATGTGAATTGTTTCATTAATTTATGTCTATAATTGGATTTAATTTATTTAATTTATTTATTAAGGTGGCTAGCTTACTGGTAGATACATAGGTGTTGTCACTAAATATCTTTAAATCATATGTTAATTAATTTGTCTATCTGGCTATGCTTTGACTACTCTTACTCTATTTACCTTTTTATTTTTATTAATAAACAAGTGTGATTTTACTGTGCTTCTGTCTCGGTCTGGTTCATGGTTTCTAGGCGAAGGCCATGAATTCAAAAGATACAGTCAATCGACTTGTTGGTAATATTTTTTCAGGATAGGATGAGCAAGATCACCGCATGGATCAGTTTGCCATGGCATTACAAATGCTCCTGAGTCACACGGCTCACCTGGAATCCCCCACTGTGGCTGCTCCAGTACAACCTGAGTTGCAGGCCGTCCCTGCTGCTGCGCCAGTCTCTGTGCAGGCACCCGCCTTGAGTAATACCTCTATAAGAGGTATGTCTGGTTCCGCCCCGCTTCCCCAGCGATTTGGGGGCAATCCAGTTCAGTTGCGGAGGGTTTCTCAACCAAGTTGAGATATACTTTGAGATGCTGCCCCAGGCGTTTCCCACGGACAGACGTAAAGTAGGGTTCGTGATATCTTTGCTTTCAGAGAGAGCCTTGGCCTAGGCTAACCCTCTATGGGAGACGCAAAAACCTGTTGTCTTGAGTTACCCTGAGTTTGTGGCCTCCTTTAAAAGGGTATTTGACGTTCCCGCACACTCCGCTTCTGCTGCCAAGTGCCTCATGTCCATCAAACAGAGTACGAGAACTGTTGCAGACTACGCCATTGAGTTCGGTACTCTGGCAGCAGAGGTTGCTTGGAACAATGAGGCCCTCGTGGCTGCTTTTTCTCATGGTCTCTCAGATTCCATCAAGGATGAGATAGCAACCCAAGATATACCCACTGAGCTGGAGAACTTGATCTTGTTTGCCATCCTCATTGACTCCAGACTCAGAGAAAGACTTTCTTTTAAGGAGCGCTTGCGGAAGCCTCCTGTACGTTTGCCTCCGAGCTTTGCAGTCCCACCCGTGCCTCCCTCACCTCCCATGCCTCCTGGTACCGAGTCGGTCAGTGAAGATGAACCCATGCACTTGGGTTTCATGCGTCTCTCTGCAGATGAGAGAGCCTTTTGGAGGAAGAAGAGATTGTGCCTTTATTGTGGCCAGGCAGGTCACTTTTTGAAGTCTTGTCCTGCCTTTCCTGGGAACACCTGAACCTTGAGGTCCTGTCATGCACAGACCTTAGGTGGTGTTGTGTCGTCCCCAGTTATCCAAAAGGATAAGCCCCTTGTTTCGGTCACCCTTTCTTGGGGTGAGTCGTCTATTGAGATACAGGCTATAATCGACTCTGGGGCTGCAGGCCTGTTCATTGATGCTGCCTTTGTATCGAAGCACTCGATTCCACTGCAGCTACGTGACACTCCACTTGCCATTGAGGCTCTTGATAGGAGACCTCTACAGCCTGCCCATGTGACTCATGAGACTGTTCTGTTGTCCATGGCCATAGGGGCCCTTCACCATGAGATAATCCAATTCCAAGTTATTTCCTCACCTAAGTTTCCGCTGGTTATTGGTTATCCTTGGTTACAGAGGCACAACCCTTCTTTTGATTGGCTCCGTGCTGAGGTTCTGTCCTGGTCGCCACAGTGCAGTGAGAGATGCTTCCAGAAGGTAGCCAAGGTCCTGTGCACCTCTTCACTCTCCTCCCTGCTGGAGGATTACCGCGAGTTTAGCGATGTCTTTGACAAAGGTCAAGCCGGTACTTTGTCTCCACACCGGTCGTATGATTGCGCAATTGACCTTCAACCTGGTGCCATACCCCCTTGTGGCCGGGTTTACCCTTTGTCGGCCTTGGAGGATAAGGCCATGGAGGAGTATGTTGCAGATGCACTTTCTCGAGGTGTCATCCACAAATCCTCGTTTCCTGCTGGTGCTGGTTTATTTTTTGTGAAGAAGAAGAGTGGTAAACTGAGACCTTGTATTGATTATAGGGGTCTCAATCATTTCACGATTAAGAAAGCCTATCCCATTCCATTGATTACAGAGTTATTTGACCGCCTCAAGGGAGCAACGGTTTTCACGAAGCTTGATTTGAGAGGGGAGTACAATCTTGTCAGGATTAAGGAGGGCGACGAGAGGAAAACTGCGTTTAACACTAGATCAGCTCATTATGAGTATCTCATAATGCCTTTTGGCCTTTGTAACGCTCCGGGAGTTTTCCAGGAGTTCATTAACGATGTCCTCCGAGATTTGTAGCAGTTATGTGTGGTGGTTTATCTCGACGATATCCTCATATTTTCCAAGTCCCTGGAGAGCCACCACACAGATATCTGTCGTGTGCTTCAGAGACTAAGAGAGAACAATCCTAGAGTGGCCTCGACCTGTGGGTTTACGTCCTCTGCAGCGTTTTCTTGGCTTTGCCAACTATTATCGTAAGTTTATTCGTAACTTCTCATCTCTGGTCAAGCCCCTGACTGATATGACCAGGAAAGACGGCAACCCACAGAGTTGGTCTCCGGAGTCCATTAAGGCTTTTGAGAGTCTCAAGGCTGCCTTTGTTTCTGCTCCTGTGTTGGCACACCCATATCCTACGTTGCCTTTTATCCTAGAAGTTGATGCTTCTGAGACTGGAGTTGGCGCCCTTCTGTCTCAACGTCCTAACTCTGAGTGCGCTATGCAACCGTGTGGCTACTTTTCCAAGAAATTGTCACCGGCAGAGTGCAATTACGAGATTGGTGACAGAGAGCTGTTGGCGATCATTTTAGCCCTGAAAGAATGGAGACATTTCCTTGAAGGTACCACTGTGCCGGTTCTCATTCTTACTGCCCATAAGAATCTCACATTCTTGTCTGAGGCTAAGCGCCTCTCTCCCAGAAGGGTGCGATGGGCACTTTTCTTGTCGAGTTTTAATTACATTGTCTCATTCTTACCCGGTACTAAGAATGTAAGGGCTGACACCTTGTCACAACAATTTTCTTCCACTTCCAAGAGCCAGTTCCGGCTCCTGTGATTCCTCCTGATCGTATTCTGACTACGGTTTGCACCAGTCTTACTTCTCCTTTGGAGTTCAAGGGTGTGCCACATAGTTTGCAAAGGGGGGTATAATATCATTAATAGGTACCATCATCCTAAATATGAATAAGGCAAAAAGTGGGGTTGAAAGAGAAACCAGAGCAGAGACCTCTCCAATAGGGTCCTGCCTCTTTTAGAAGGAGCCGGACTATTACGGTACCATGAGGAGAAAAAGACTTTGTTTAAAAAATAGTAAATTTATTTCAAAATGACAATAAAAAGTCCTGCAGGGGACATGTAATATACATTATCATGATTTAACATACACAAAAACATTTAGTGATTGTTACAGCATTGTTGACACTAAGTTGGTATAACTGATGCCCACACAGATGCATGGGCAGAGGTTATGTAATATGATACTTGCAGACGTGACCTCTACAGTTTCGCGGTCACAGCCGCTTCTTCAGGAGGCATCTGATAGTATATAATCAAGCTATAACCTCAAGGGTTCTCTGGAGCGATGCTGTGAGACGCCCTCAAGAGGCGTTCCCCCGGTGGCGGGCCAGGGAGGCAAATTGGGGTGATACGTTGCTATGGTAAAAGCTAGACTCAAAGGCTGCTGGTACCCAGAATGACGTGACCGATGCAGTCGATGGCCAATAAGCCACACCACACTGTCAGGAGGAGTCGATGGGCTCCGAATGGCGTTGGTGGATTGCTGGGCGTCCGCCTGTGAACGGGGGGAAACGGGGGAACGCCTCTTGAGGGCGTCTCACAGCATCGCTCCAGAGAACCCTTGAGGTTATAGTTTGATTATATACTATCAGACACCTCCTGAAGAAGCGGCTGTGACCGCGAAACTGTAGAGGTCACGTCTGCAAGTATCATATTACATAATCTCTGCCCATGCATCTGTGTGGGCATCAGTTATACCAACTTAGTGTCAACAATGCTGTAACAATCACTAAATGTTTTTGTGTATGTTAAATCATGATAATGTATATTACATGTCCCCTGCAGGACTTTTTATTGTCATTTTGAAATAAATTTACTATTTTTTAAACAAAGTCTTTTTCTCCTCATGGTACCGTAATAGTCCCGCTCCTTCTGAAAGAGGCAGGACCCTATTGGAGAGGTCTCTGCTCTGGTTTCTCTTTCAACCCCACTTTTTGCCTTACTTCTCCTTTGGGTGACAAAATTATTGCTGCTCAGGTCGATGTTCCTCCTGAGAAACCTTGTGACCGCTGCTTTGTTACCGAGAGTCTCTGTACTGTTGTGTTCCAGACTTACCATTCTCCCAAGGCTGCTGGCCACCCTGGAAAGAATCAACTCTTTTGGGCCATTTCCCAACAATTCTGGTGGCCTAGTGTACAGGCTGAAGTAGCCGCCTTTGTATCTGCCTGTTCTGTGTGTGCTCAGAGTAAGACTCCACGACACCTTCCAGTGGGCCTCCTACAACCCATACCCAATGGAGAGAGGCCCTGGACCCACCTGTCTATGGATTTCATTGTGGAGTTACCCAACTCCCAGGGCAACACAGTTATCCTTATGGTGGTTGACCGGTTCTCGAAAATTTTGCATTGTATTCCACTCAAGAAGTTGCCTACTTCTAAGGAACTGGCTTCTATTTTTGCTCGGGAGATATTCCGCTTACATGCACTACCCAAGGTGATTGTCTCAGACAGGGGTAGTCAGTTTGTGTCCCGGTTCTGGCGAGCCTTTTGTGCATAGTTGGGTATTCAGCTTGCTTTCTCCTCTGCGTATCACCTGCAGTCTAATGGGACCGCAGAAGGAGCCAATCAGTCCTTGGAGCAATTCCTACATTGCTATATATCTGACCATCATAACAACTGGTCAGACCTCTTTCCGTGGGCAGAGTTTGCTCACAATAGTGCCTTGAATTCTGCTTCCCATTTGTCCCCGTTTATGGCGAACTATGGTTTCCAACCTTCTGTGTTGCCTGCCTCGTTTGTTCCGCAGAGTATTCCTGCGTTTGAGGAGCATCTCCGTGGCCTTCGTTCCACTTGGGCACAAGTCTAGGAGGCTTTGCGACATGCTAATGATAGGTACAGACTCCATGCTGACCGCAGACGCCTGCCTTCGCCTTCCTTCCAGGTTGGGGACAGAGTCTGGCTGTTGCCTTGCAACCTCCGACTTAGTATTCCTTTTTTGAAGTTTGCACCTCGGTTTATTGGGCCTTTCCGTATCCTTCGCAGGATTAACCCAGTGGCTTACGCGTTGGACCTTCCTCCTAGTATGTACATCTATAATGTGTTTCATGTCTCCTTTTTGAAACCTTTGGTCTGCAACCGCTTTACCACCTCGGTGCCACGTCCTCACCCTATACAGGTTGAGAACCATGAGGAGTATGAAGTACAATCCATTGTTGATTCCCGTAGGTTGCGTGGGTGCATACAGTACCTGGTGCATTGAAAGGGGTAAGGTCCGGAGGCTTACTCTGTTTACCTTTTTATTATTATTAATAAGTGTGATTAACTGTACTTCTGTCTCGGTCTGATTCATGGTTTCTGACAGTTTTATCATCAGAGCAATTACCGTATTTTTCGCTTCATATGACGCACCTGACCATAAGACGCACCTAGGTTTTAGAGTAGTAAAACAAGAAAAAAATATTCTGAACCAAATGGTGTACTAAAATATTTTGCAGTGACCATAAAATGAAGCCTGACCAGTGCCAAAAAAATGCAGCCTGACCAGTGCCAAAAAAATGCAGCCTGACCAGTGCCAAAAAAATGCAGCCTGACCAGTGCCAAAGAAATGCAGCCTGACCAGTTCCATAAACGCAGACTGACCATTGCCAATAATGCAGAGTGACCAATAATGCAGACTGACCATTGCCAATAATGCAGAGTAACCAATAATGCAGAGTGACCATTGCCAATAATGCAGAGCAACCAATAATGCAGACTGACCATTGCCAATAATGCAGACTGACCATTGCCAATAATGCAGAGTAACCAATAATGCAGAGTGACCATTGCCAATAATGCAGAGCAACCAATAATGCAGACTGACCATTGCCAATAATGCAGAGTGACCATTGCCAACAAAGCAGAGTAACCAATTATGCAGAGTGACCATTGCCAATAATGCAGAGTAACCAATAATGCAGAGTGACCATTGCCAATAATGCAGAGTGACCATTGCCAATAATGCAGAGTGACCAATAATGCAGACTGACCAATTGTCCATTGCCACAAACACAGCTTTACCTGATTTTATCCCGTCTCAGGAGCAGTGTCAGGCAGGATCAGCCGGGAGATCGCTTGGCGCCCACAGGGGGTTTGGATGTCTGTCCCCTGCTCTCCTGTCTCTTCTGGCGGTAACGATGGTGGGGCGGTGCCGGTGGTGGGGGCGTTGCCAGCGGCAGTGGGAAGCGGTGCCAGCAGCTACGGGGGGGCAGGGATGGGGGGGCGGTGCCAGCGGTGACGGGGGGCAGTGCCTGACGTATATTCGCACCATAAGACGCAGAGACATTTTCCCCCATATTTCTGGGGAAAAAAGTGTGTCTTATGGTCCGAAAAATACGGTACATCTTGTCCTTAGATATTGACCATATGGAATTTATCAAGGCTTTAGGATGGAAGCTTAGTAAATAGTTTTGGTTCGTTGTCATTCGTAAAATATATAATTCCGTTCTGTTATATTCGTTATGTTACGTTAATACATTTTTGGATGATTCGTTATTTCTGTAGAGTGTTGATATTCGTTATACTGAATCTCAAATCATGTCTAATTCATTTGTTATATGCACTATAATTTTGTTTGTATTTGTTGAAATTCGATATTTATGTATGTATATAGATACATGATACATGATAATGATTCATAGTTTGGAAAGTCGGTTGTTTATTGAATCTTTTAAAAGACACAATGACAATATCTCTTCTTCTCTGCTCAAATACAGTACAACACCCTTCTCACTCAGTTCTCAGGAATGCACTTTGCCAGTAATCCAACCTCCAGCACAAAATTAATCAGCTGATTGGACTGTAAGATTTACTTTGAGTTGACCTTTTTTTCATTAGATCTTTAACGAATTACTGAATCATGTCGAATTCATTCGTATCCGCTATAATTTCTTTTGTATTAGTTGAAATTCGATATTTATGTATGTATATTAATTCGTGATAAGGATTCGTAGTTTGGAAAGCTGTTTGCATGCATCCGAATGTCCGAAAGATGCAAAATTCGTCCGAATTTCAATTCGTTACAAAACTAATTGCGCAAGCCTACAATCCTGCATGCCTCAAGTTTCCATCCTAAAGCTTTGATAAATTCCATACCATATGGTCAATATCTAAGGAAGAGACGTAATTGCTCATATGATAAAACCTATATAATTGATGCTAAAAAATTACATGATAGACTGCTGCAGAGGGGGTACTCACATGCTTCCCTAAAAGGAGCCTACAAAAAGGCAACTTCCAAAACTAGATTGCAACTACTCTACTCTCAGAAAATTAACAAGGATACTGATTGTATAAGAATAATTACAAAATACACTAATCAACAAGCAAAAATCAAGTCCACTGTGACTAGATACTGGCATATGCTGACTATGGATCCGATACTTGGACAATTTGTCCCTAAACATCACTGAACATGAATATTTACATTTAAGAGAGCTCAATCCATTAAGGATCAACTTGTCTGCAGTGAATTTAAAGGAGAATTTAATAATGACCCTTGTAAACTTAAGGGTAGTTTTATCTGCGGCGCTTGCAAGTACATGCTTACCTAGAAGGACCCCACCAACCTTCCAAATGGAATTTTTTTTTTCGACCTAAACATTTTGCCAATTGCAAGACGATTGGTGTTATCTATTTGTTGTATTGTGAATGTGACTGTTTTTATGTTGGCAAAACCAAGTTACAATTTTGGAGGCGTGCATACAGACACATCAGGAGTATGCAGGTTTCCAATCCAGATCTGCCACTTGGTCGCCACACAAAAGTAATATATGGAGGTAAATTTCCAAAAATTACATTTTTGATTTCGGACTGTATCCACCCCAGTCCCAGGGGGGGACTGGAACAAAGTCCTCCTCCAAATAGAACTGCGGTGGATGCACAATTTAAAAGCTACATGTCCACCAGGTCTCAACGAAACAATATGCTTTAAACCCTTTTTAGAGGGTTTTTCATCTGAAGGTATGGAAAAATAGGGACTTGGTCCCATACAATTATATAATTCTCCTGCTTATGCCCTCCTCTCTTGTTCTTAATATGCTCATGTGTTTACTATCCTTGGTATATTACCTGTGAAATACCATTACATGCTAGCTATATATACAATATGTGTTTGCTCTGCATATATTAACCTCTGTACACTTTTTATTTTATTTTTTCATCTTTGATTGGAGTTCTTACTACATCCTATAGGGGGCAATGAACTGTTCCGATGTTTGGACACACAATGTACAATGGAGGTATTCATCTATAATGTGCAGTGTATTTTGCAGCCCCACACAACATCGAGTCGTCAGCCATGGCGGGTTCACTCATCCTCTCTTTTTGGCTTTCTTTTCAGGCGGGCACACAATCACCAGGCACACAAAGCCGCCTGGGTTTTCTAAATCATGGCGGACATTTGGAGTACATGGGGCTTCCTGCTCATTTGTCCTCCATCTTGCTACTCCAGTGGACATGCGCATTACATTGGTGAGGCATTGTGTGTTGTGGGCTGCGTGCGAAGGTCGCAGTTGACGTCATGCTTGCGCAGTTGGGGCGGGGCGGTAAGCGTGCGGCTCAGGAAGCCAAGAGAAGACGGACCTGTTATGTGACACAGCTGATAGTAGTCAGCTGTGCCAAATACGCATTTAGCTACCAGTTATAACACACATGGTAGCACAGTCATGGCATCCGCTCTGTAGTAGCTGGATGTCAGGACGCTGTGTGCTCTCAGAATCCCTTTCAAGGTAACAATCCAACTTAAACCTTTGAACTAACGTTTTAGCAGATATAGGAAGCCTGTCTGCATATATTGATCACTATAGGCATACTCTAGATCATAACTAGTTGCTATATAATTATAGAAGCCTACTTGAGTCAATCTTTGTCTATTGCATAGATATTGGAAGCCTATATGACCTGTAGGCAGTGGAGGATTAAGGTGGCCATGGGCCCCTAGGCTACTTTTTGTGTGGCCCCCTCCTAAGCATGCTTTACCAGAAAATAAATTATTTAGTGCCATGTGTAAAAGGGTAGACCTATATTACACGCCTCAAGTGCAACTCTCAGGTCTACAGCCCAAACACATTCAGATATGAGCCTACTATAAACAGCAATGTCACAGAAAAAAAGCATTCAAAATACACCTGCAAGCTGGTAACAGATTTTACCTTTCTAAACCAACAGTTATGCCAAAAACGTCTGCAGCAGCTCCTGTTTAACTGAGGCAAAATCACAACATCCTGATAGAGACCAATCGAAACGCTGTGTAATATTATAATATGATAAAAGCCATACAAATACCATAAACAGCAGCAGCACATAAAAGCAAGCAATAATCAACAGCAGAACAATCATACATATGCCTACCTTTAGAAGTTTTTCTTCCTTGTTTTTCTAACAGAGAAGTCCTAATGAGGCTGATAAAATCCAATTTGCGCAGAATGTCACTTTCAATTGACATCAAAGACAGGTGATTCAGTCTGTTTTGGCCCATAGTAGATCTCAGTCTATTTTTAACTAGTCCCTGTTTTGAAAAAGAGCGCTCCCCGCTGGCATTGGTTACAGGCACAGTATACAGACCCCTTTCCCTGCACAGTACACAACCCTCTGCACAGTACACAGACCCCCTGCACATAACACAGCCCCCTTTCCCTGCACATAACACAGCCCCCTTTCCCTGCACAGTACACAGACCCCTTTCCCTGCACAGTACACAGACCCCTTTCCCTGCACAGTACACAGACATCTCACATCTGCATAGTACACAGATCCCTTTGCCTGCATATCACACAGGCCTCTTTCATTATAAAGCCCCCCTGCACTCCCAGGAGACCCCCAGTCACCTGGGAAAGAATACTCTAAAGTTGAGAAAACATCACTGCCAGCCCTTTCTCATACACCGCTCCTCCTGTGTCACTCATTGTAAATAAAAGCTTCTAAATACCTCAATTAACGCCGTTCTTCGTGACCCGGTCATGTGACTGCTCTCCTCTGCTGTTTCATTGACGGTCACATGACCGCTCTTCTCCTGCAATCAAAGGCTACACTCGGGAAGGGGGTGGAGTGGGAGGAGTAGAGCGGCCAGACAGAGCGGCTTTAATTGAGGTATTAAGCGACTTCCATTTACATTGAGAATGACACACGAAGAGCTGTGCATGAGAAAGGGCTGGCAGTAATGTTTTCTCAACTTTAAAGTATGCTAGCAGCGCTGTCCCAGGGCCAGGAGAGGCGGTACAGCTGGCCTGACACCCCCCGAATGGGTGGCACCCAGGGCGGACCACCCGATCCCCGCCCCCTGTTGGTAAAAAAACATTTATCTGCGCATTAGTATAACACGCAGACATGGTTTTTATTCTACATATACATAAATATATGTAAATTAATAAAAATATCATGGCCAATCGGGGGCCCTTGCACACGTGGGGCCCTAGGCTGCAGCCTAGACCAGCCTGTGCATTAATCTGCCCCTGCCTGTAGGAACACTTTTGTCCTATCCTGGATCAACATACTACTCAGGTAGTAACTCTATGGCCTTATTTATATTCCAGTCCTAATTAATGGGGCATGTACACTTATCAGTATTTTCTACATCTATTTTCATTTTTAGGTCATCCTTCCAATCTGTTTGGCCTGTCCTGGAGATTTCCTTCTGGGAGGGGGGAGGACCGTTATCTCTGGCTTCTCGATTTATTTTCCAACACAGAGGAAACCACCCTCTGGCTGGCAGGGTTATCAAATCTCTCTATGAGACACAGCTCTCCTCTTTCTTGTTATTAAATACAAATACGGAATGTTTTATCTGTGACACCATCACAGTACATGTAAGTGCATCTAATATAAAAAATTAAATCTCGCATAACAATGTATGTACTTTTTTGAAACAATGTTTATTGACAGTATATGTCTCTTACAATGTTATAGATGCACATGTGTGTTTCCTGGAGAACACCCCTGAGGAAAAAATTTAATTGAAATGTGTCGGATGAAGGATCACATGTTATTGTGTGCTGTAATATCGGTGTCCCTATATACAGATTTGTATACATTCCAATCTTTTGTTGTCTTAACTACCATGTTTTTAACGCTGCCACTGTGCCATGAAACGCTGCCACTGTCTTATCAAACGCTGCCACTGTGCCCATCAAACACTGCCACTGTGCCCATCAAACGCTGCCACTGTGCCCATCAAACACTGCCACTGTGCCCATCCAATGCAGCCACTGTGCCCATCCAAAGCTGCCACTGTGCCATCAAATGCTGCCACTGTGCCATCAAATGCTCCCACTGTACCCATCAAATGCTGCCACTGTGCCATCAAATGGCGCCATTGTGATTTCCCCATCTGCCCGGCACTTACCCTGTCTCAGTGGGGCAGCGGGTGACTGTGAGTGGTGTCCTCCATGGGTCTTCTCCCGTCCTCCTCTCCTGCCATCCTCTCCTATAGGCGGTTGGATGCCTGATAGGCATCCAATCACAGCACCTGATGCTTCAGCCGATCAGGTGTCGGGCAACAGACCCGAGCACCTGATTGGCGGAGAGGTGGTTCAGTGTAAGAACAGCAAATATTCATTCGCTGTTCTAACACACCTGGGTGAACTGCAAGCGCCAAGCATGGCGTTTGCAGGTCACCATTTTTTATGGCTGTTAGAGCCTATGGCTCTAATCAGGTGCTTCAAAAACACCCCCCGCCACTGTAATTCAGGCACCCGAAAAGGGACCGGGCGCCTGAATAGGGGGTGTCAACGGCGGCCATGAATAGATTCATACTATGCATGAATCTATCCATTGGTTATAGAGGGGGTGGCTGGAGAGGAGGGGGGCGGTGCCTGTGCACCCTTATGGACCATCACTGGTCAGGATGCAGGCAAGGTTCAGCAACAGGATATCAAGTAGTGGAGAGTTAAGCGTAGTCAGCAAGTCAAGCCGGAGTTAGGATAACAGAGAGCAAACATAGTCAGAACAAGCTGGGTTAAACACAGACAGCGGCAGTATGGCACTCCTGCCTGAATCGCCGTAGCTATATGGCGGGTGCTTTAAGGAGTATAAGGGGTGCGCGCCACCGTGTAATGTAGGGCCATTAGATCTCCGTTCTGTCAGGGGAGTAGAGACAGATTGTCTGCTCCTAGTACTTAAGAGCAGCGATCGGTCTCCTCCCCCAGTCAATCCCATCCCCCCACAGTTAGAAACACACTGAGGGAACACACTTAACCCCTTGATCGCCCCCTAGTGTTAACCCCTTCCCTGCCAGTGACATTTATACAGTAATCAGTGGCTATTTTTATTTTGGATTGCTGTGTAAATGTCAATGGTCCCAAAATAGTATCAAAAGTGTCCGATCTGTCCGCTGCAATGTCGCAGTCAAGATAAAAATCGCAGATCGCTGTCATTACTAGTAAAAAAAAAATTGTAATAAAATCTATCCCCTATTTTGTGGACGCTATAACTTTAGGCCGATATGTATTCTTCTACATATTTTTGGTTAAAAAAATAAATATATGTAGAAGAATACATATCGACCTAAACTGAGGAACACATTTTTTTTTATATATTTTTTTTATTATAGCAAAAAGTAAAAAATATTGCTTTTTTTTTTTCAAAATTGTCGATCTTTTTTTGTTTATAGCGCAAAAAATAAAAACCGCAGAGGTGATCAAATACCACCAAAAGAAAGTTCTATTTGTGGGAAAAAAAGAACGTCAATTTTGTTTGGGTACAGCATTGCATGACCGCGCAATTGTCAGTTAAAGCGATGCAGTGCTATATCACAAAAAATGGCCTGGTCAGGAAGTTAGTAAATCCTTCGGGGGCTAGATTTACTAAATTGTAAGCTGGATTAACTAACTTGGTTAAATAGGAAGTCTTTGGCGCCAGTCTTACTGGCGTGCATGGCTGTGCGTGCGCACATGCCAGCGTGCGTGCTTCCGCACCGAGAAGATCCCTAACAATTATAGGTAGGAGGCTTTGAGGCAACTTAGTGACGTCATGCAAATTGAACTATCTTTGATCGACTCATTAATCCTACCAACACTTTCAAATCACAATTATTGAGTTTGTTGGACAGTGGAGTGGAGATAGGAGCCCTGACCTCAAAAACAGCACAATTTCTTTTTGTAGACAATCCATTGGTCCCAGTCTTTCATCATTTACCAAAGCTTTACAAGAATACTGTTCCCGTTCAGGGTCCTCCTATTGTTGCTTGCATTGGTTCTTTATTTGAAAGACTGGGAGAATGGATTGATCAGTTTTTGCAACCTTTGGTCACCAGATTACCTGGTTATATCAAAGATACGTCTACATTACTATCCCATATTGGGAATATTCAGTGGCAGGATTCTCTTTTATGGGTCACCATGGATGTAAAATCCCTTTACTCATGCACTCCTCGTGATCTTGCATTACATGTCTTGAGACTCCATTTGAATGTCTACAGTACGTATGATTCAAATCTATGTGAATTAATTGTAACGTGTGTTGCCTTCCTTTTGGAACACAACTATTTTTTGTTTGACAACACTTACTTTTGGCAGTGTAAGGGGGCATCCATGGAGGCTAAATTTTTACCTTCCCTGGTGAACCTCTATATGGGTTGGTGGAAGGAAGAATTTATTTTCTATCGTACCAACCCACATGCTGGTGCCATTAGATGGTATGGGAGGTACATTGATGACTTGATTCTTGTGTGGGATGACACGGCCAGTGACCTAGCATCCTTTATTAGCTATGTGAATGATAACAGTTTGAATTTGGAATTCAGTTTTGAGAGTCACCACAGCTGTATTAACTTTTTGGATGTTACTCTCACTGGTGATACTCAGACTAGTTCTGTTCGTTCGCATACCTTTCGGAAGGATTGTGCAGGGAATTCTCTGTTGCTGGCCACCAGCTGTCACCCTTCACACACCATCAGGTCAGTATCAGTGGATGAATTCATCAGAGTAAAATGGAATTGCTCTGATGCTGAGTCCTTCCTGCATGAATGTGGTATCATCAGCACTAGGCTTAGAGGTCGGGGCTATAATCGATGGCTCATAGATAGAGCCATAGCTTTGGCTTCTAAGAAAGAGAGATTGTCTTTTCTCTCAAATACTAGAGGTAACATCACTAATTGGACTGGGAAACAATATACAGGGGAACCTTAGATTACAAGCATAATCTGTTCCAGGAGAATGCTTGTAATCCAAAGCACGCGTATATCAAAGCGAGTTTCCCCATAGAAGTCAATGGAAACGAAGATAATTAGTTCCACATTGACTTCTATTGTATGCAGTTCCGCATGTGGCCAGAGGTTGAGGAGCGCCATAGAGACCCGGAAATGCTCGGATGCACTCGGAAACCCTCGGAAAGGCTCGGAAACACTTGGGAACGGAGTATTTCTGAGTGTTTCCGAGTATTTCCGAGTGCATCCGAGCGGCTCAGAACGGCTCAGCGTGTCACCGGTGCCCCCCACACCTCTGGCCAAATGCGGTACTGCACACTGAAGAGACTTAAATCCTGCTCATTTTGTGAGATAACACTCGCAAACCGAGTCAGGATTTTTAAAAAATGATAGCTCGTATTGTAAAACGCTCGTTAACCGCGTTACTCGCAATCGGAGGTATTACTGTAAGAAGACATCAGGGTGTGAAAATAAGGGGAATGGGGGTATAAAAGTTTCTATGGACACCCATAACCAAATAACTTTTGTTACTACTTTTTCACATAATTATATAATTCCATAAAGGATATAATTTCAAAATATTTTTCAGTCCTGTATGCTGATTCAGACCTAGCTCCTTATTTTGTTTGCGGGCTCTAGGTTCTCTAGTTGTCGTTCTCAAACTTTGAGTAACATACTATCCCCCAGCCTATTTTGATCTTCTGGCCATTATAATGGCGCGTACACACGATCAGAATTTCTGACCACAAATGTTTGATGTGAGCTTGTTGTCGGAAGTTCCGACCGTGTGAAGGCTCCATCGGACATTTCGTGTCGGAATTTCCGACAACAGATGTTTGAGAGCTGGATCTCAAATTTTCCGACAACAAAATCCGTTGTCGTAACTTCCGAGCGTATGTAGACAATTCCGACGCACAAAATTCAACGCATGCTCTGAATCAAGTACGAGACGGAAGCGCTTGGTCTAGTAAAACTAGCGTTCATCTTGTCTTCCTTCCACACTTCCTTCCAGGCTGTGGCTGTGGTGTTGGAGTTGTGGCAGGAGGTGGAGGAGGAGTATGGTCCAACTCACATGCGTGACTTTTTTTGTGAGTTTGCCCATCACCCCATTATTTAGGGCCTGATACATGACTTCCTCACAAATGAGGCATTGGCCCACCTCCATTTCTTGCATTTTGCTGGCTGCCATGCAGGCATAGGCCTCTTGAAGATTGGGGGTGGTTCTGAGGGCCGCAGTAGCCTGCCGAATCAAAGAAAGCGTTGACTCCTCCACGTTACTCCCCTTCCTGGGCCTTTTTGTTTGAAGGCGGAGGGGAGGAACCTGCGATTCATCAGGCTACTGGGTGCGGCCACCTCCTGGCTGCCACGTTCACCGGCCACCTCCTGGCTGCCACTTTCCACGGCCTCCTCCTGGCTGCCACTTTCCACGGCCTCCTCCTGGTTGAGACTTTCCTGTGTATGAAAATGGGACATAGTTTTAGTTTTTTGGTCATCAATCACACACAATTTAGAGCTCATGACTGTTGCAAATTGAATGTTAACAAATAGAAAAGACTATCCTTCTGACCCCAGCATTTATCATTCTTGGCCCAATCATTTTTGGCTACTACTGTCTATTGATATGTAAACCACTTTGTTAGATCAGAAATTAGTGATCAATAATAACATCTAGTTAACATCATTAATTTTAGACAAGAACTATGTTGAACAATGCTATATCCGGCTCAAGCTGGGCTCCTCCACATCTTCCTGGGTGGAAGGCCCAGGTTGGACTTCTAAAGCCTCATCTGAGGTGGAAGGAAGAGTTGAATGGAAGAGTGGAAGGAAGGGTTGAGAGTGATGGCCTGATTTCAGTCTGGTCTGTAAAAAACCACAGTCTGTCGTAGTACCACAGCCTGGTTACATAAACATCATCTGCTGCTGCTCCTGATCTCATGGAATCCTGGACCTTTTTGCGCTCCCTATTATATGTTCTCCTCAGGCCACCAATTTTGCACTTCAAATAGGGGATGGTTGCCGTGGGAATCACCGGTTTCACCAATTTCAGCAATTGATCCAACGCTGCCTTCCTCTTTATTTTATTATTATAAAAAGGGTGTTTCACTGCCACAGACAGGGCGGCTCCCTGTATTTATCAATGAAGATGGGGAGGAAGTCATGATCGTTGACTCTATCCATTTTTTCTGCAAGACACAACACAAGACAAACCCTAATGTCAGGCTAAACTCTCCTAATCTCGTCCCAATTAGGGATGAGCTTTCTGTTCGGGTCGAACATGAGTTTGACTCGAACATTGGCTGTTCGCCTGTTCATCGAAAACGGAACATTATGGGCCATTCGCGCCAAATTCAAGCGGCACATAATGGCCCATAATGCACTGCAGGAGCGCAGTGCATTGCTGTATGATGATTGGTGTCAGGGGAATATTGCTTCCAGGCATCAAAGCCGTGTTCCTGCGCACATGCGCGGCGGAACGGCGCTCCGGCGCATGTGCATTCGCGGGGCGGCAATCCGGCGCACGCACATGCGCACTAGTGCACGTCCCGCGTGACCCTTGGGCTGGCCTATAAAAAGGACTCTGGCACACAGAACAATTGCTGGTTTGTCTTCAGCTTCCTGTGTATCTCTGCTTCCTGTTGTTGTTATCTGATTACCTGCTTTTGACCCGGATTGACCTCAACTATTCTGCTTGTCTCCTGAACCTGACCCTTGGCTTGTTATACGGATTCCGCTCCTCTCCAGTGTTTGACCCTCTGCCTGTGACCCGAACCTGCCTGCTGTCTCCTTGCCCTTGAACCGTTGCTTGTATCCTGGACTTCTCTTGTGTCTTCCTGCCACACTACCTCAGCCTGTATTTGGATATACTGATCCTGTGTGTTTGACCCTCAGCCTGGTTCTGGACTTTCTCTTGTACCCACTCCGGCAAATCATCCACCTGCCTGTCGCTGCACAGCTACTCCTCTCTGACAAGGACTTCACGCCAGTAGCCTCCTGCTTCCTGGGTAGCCTGTGCCTCTTTGTGCATCCACTCCCTGTCTCACCTCCAGGGGGTGGACTGCGCTTAGTCGCAAGGGTGAACCGCTCTCTGCATTTCGGCCTCGGTAAGTACTTTCCTGACAGTACAAACCAGCCATGTCTGAGGCCGACAGAGCACGTTCACCCCTTCAGATCCTTTGCCAGCAAGTATCAGCACTTACAGATGCAGTGCAAAAATTGCAAGATGGCTACACCCAGATAGATGGTCGGCTCCAACAACTTGCTGGTCCATCCGCAGCTCCTATCTCTGCTCCTGCAACTGCCAGCGGGTCCTCCTCTCAAATGGCATCTAACCCCACAGTGGTCATGGCTACCCCAGAACCCAGGGTCCCATACCGAAGCGTTTTTCTGGCTGGCGATCGCAAAAAATTCCAAGCTTTCAAAAATGCCTGCTCTTTGTACTTGGCTTTACAACCCAGGACTTTCTCCTCCGAGGTAGTAAAAGTGGGCTATGTTATCTCTCTTTTAACTGGTGAACCACAAGCCTGGGCCCACAGCCTGATGGAACAAAGGAGCCCGGTATTAAACACCATAGACTCTTTCTTTGAAAGTATGGGGCAACTTTACGATGACCCCCAACGTATGGCTACAGCCGAAGCCACTTTACATAATTTGTTCCAGGGACGCAGGCCTGTAGAGGATTATACAGTTGAATTTTGGAAATGGTCAGCTGACACCGGTTGGAATGAGCCGGCCCTTAAGTATCAATTCCGCCAAGGGTTGTTTGAAGTCCTTAAAGACGAGCTGGCCAGGATGAAGACTCCTGCAACTTTAGAGGACTTGATTCAAACTGCCACCAAGCTGGACAGGCGCATGCAAGAGCGGCGCTCAGAACGCCTCCAGGTCACTCGTCCCAGCTGGATGCTCCCTAAACCAACTCCCATCCACCCACCTTGTACTGCCTTGCCAGCTTCAACCACCTCTGAGGTTGGGCCCATGCAATTGGGATTGGTCCGGGCTCCACTCACCTCTGAAGAAAGACTGCACAGGCGTTAGGCCAACCTGTGCCTCTACTGTGGAGGGTCGGGCCATTTTCTCCGCACCTGCCCTGTGAGACCCGGTAAGTCCTACTCACCAGTTATCGTGAACTATCAAGCCTCTGGTTTTTCACAGACTTATGAAAGCCTCTTTGTTTCCCTACAGCTAATGGAAAAAGTAACCCGCCTGCCAGCCATAATTGACTCTGGAGCATGCAGCTGCTTCCTGGATGCCGCATTAGCTGCTAGTCTACATATCCCTCTGCTAACCAAGAAACAAAGTTTATGGGTACACCTGGCTGATGGGTCTCTTCCCCGTTCCGGACTTATCACCCAGGAAACAAGACCCATTCTTATCACCATGGACTCCGGTCACCAGGAGTTCCTGCGTTTTGACATCATCCCATCACCTATGTTCCCTATCATATTGGGCCTTCCCTGGCTACAAGCACATGAACCCCAAATCAGTTGGAAAAAGAAGGAAGTCTCCTTTTCCTCCGAATATTGTTCCCAGCACTGTTTCCTCTCAGTTCCAGCCTCTTGTTCCACTGTTGTACCAGTACCTGACAGCCTTCAGCATGTACCTTCGGCTTACCTGGAGTATAGGGATGTCTTCGATAAACAACAGGCTGACCATCTACCACCCCACCGGTCCTACGACTGCCCTATTGATCTTCTACCAGGCTCTGAAATTCCGTTTGGGCGCATCTTCCCACTATCTGAAACTGAATTAAAGGCTCTCAAAGCTTACAATCGGCGAAAACCTAAAAAAAGGGTTTATTCGTCATTCTTCATCACCAGCCGGAGCCGGCATCTTCTTTGTAGAAAAAAAAGATGGCTCCCTCAGACCCTGCATTGACTACAGAGAATTAAATAAAATTACCATTAAAAACCGGTACCTGCTCCCTCTTATCCCAGAATTGTTTCAGAGCTTCCGATCCGCCAGGGTTTTCTCCAAGTTGGATCTCCGCGGGCCTATAATCTCATCCGGATCCGGGTGGGCGATGAGTGGAAGACCGCCTTCAGGTCCAGGTTCGGGCATTATGAGTACTTGGTAATGCTGTTTGGGCTCTGTAACGCTCCGGCTACCTTCCAGCACCTGGTAAACGACATCTTCCGGGAATACCTTGATGACTTTCTAGCTGTTTACTTAGATGATATTCTCATTTTTTCTGCCACTACTGAACTACACCAAGTCCATGTTAAGCCGGTCCTCGCAATCCTTAGGAAACACAAGTTGTATCTCAAAGCAGAAAAGTGTGAGTTTGAGAAAAAAATGGTTCAGTTCTTGGGATTCATCATCTCCACCAACGGGGTTGCAATGGACCCTCAAAAAGTCAAGGCAATTCAGGAATGGCCGGCTCCCATGGATAAAAAAGGAGCACAGCGCTTTATAGGGTTTTCAAATTTCTATCGAAGATTTATTGCTGGCTTTTCGGCAATTGTAGCACCCATTACCCAGCTCACACGCCAACGTAGCCGGTTTCTGTGGTCCTCGGAAGCACAGGAAGCTTTTACCAAATTGAAGGCCTTATTCTCTTTCGCGCCAATCTTACGGCATCCTGATCCTCTCCTGCCCTTCGTACTAGAAGTTGACGCCTCTGAAACAGCCATTGGAGCCAGCCTCTCTCAAAGGCAAGGTCCCAAGGCCCTCCTGCACCCTCTAGCTTTTGCTTCCCGGAAGTTAAGTGCACCAGAGAGAAACTACGATGTTGGTGATAGAGAACTGTTAGCCATCAAGTTTGCTTGAGTGGAGGTATCTGCTAGAGGGAGCATCCCACCCTGTCATGATTTTTACAGACCATAAAAATTTGGCGTACCTCAGAACAGCCAAACACTTAAGACCCAGACAGGCTCGGTGGGCTCTCTTTTTCTCTAGATTGAATTTCCACATCACATACAGGCCCGGCTCAAAAAACGGTAAAGCAGATGCACTGCACTACACTCTCGAATGTTCCATGAAACCACCCAAGAAATTGAAACCAGCACCATTTTATCTCCACAGAATTTTTGTATGATCACTCAGACTGATCTGTTGACCACTATTAAAGTTGCATCCAGTCACTTTTCTGACCCTAAAATGCTTTTTTTGCAGAAAAAAGATGACCTTCTTTGGGCTCGGGGAAAGATCTTTGTCCCACCAGAAGCAAGACCTCTAATTCTGAAGACATGTCATGACCATAAACTGGCAGGCCACTTTGGAACGCTAAAGACTGTTGAATTATCCTGTTCCTTCTGGTGGCCGGGCTGGAGACAAAAATGTAAGGACTACATGTGGCTTCCTGTATTCTGTATTCCATGTCAGCACAGTAAAGGGTCAAATATGAAGTCGTGGGGTTTACTAAGACCACTACCCATTCCTGAACGTCCATGGGCAGACATTTCCATGGATTTCATTGTGGATCTACTGCCCTCAGGAAGGTTCGCCTCTATCCTGGTTATCATTGACCGTCTCTCCAAAATGGCACATTTCCTGCCCATGGTGGGCACTCCCTCTGCTTCAGCTACAGCTGATATTTTCTTCAAAGAAGTTGTTAGACTTCATGGTGTTCCTGTCAATATCACCTCAGACAGAGGGGTCCAGTTTACATCCAAGTTTTGGAAGGCACTCTGTAAATCTTAGGAAATGAAAATTTGCCTCTCCTCTACATACCACCCACAGAGCAAAGGACAGACGGAGAGAACGAACCAAACTCTGGAGCAGTATCTCCGCTGCTTTTGTTCCGACTCCCAAGATGACTGGTCCTCCCTCCTACCATACACCGAGTTTGCGTACAATAATTCCATTCGTTCTGCCACTAATCAGACACCTTTTTGGTCAAATTTTGGCTTTCATCCTTCATTTCTCCCAAATTCTCTTTCAGAAATATCTGTCCCTGTGGTACAAGACCGTGTAAGCTCCATCCAGCTGAATTTTCGGAAAATCCAGGAAGCTATGCAAAAGGCCCAAGATGACTACAGCAAGCATTACAATAAAGGAAGGAAGGAGAATCCAGTCTTCAAGGTTGGTGAAGAAGTGTGGCTGTCAGCTGTTAACCTTAGATTGCCAGTTCCAGCACGGAAATTAGGACCAAAATTCATAGAGCCCTTCAAGATCAAAAGGATGATCAATCGTGTAGCTTTTGAATTGGCCCTGCCCAACTCGTACAAAATGCACCCAGTTTTTCACACATCTCTCCTGAAACCTAGGATCCCTAGTCCTTTCCCGGGCAGAGAAGAACCACCTCCTCCACCGGTCCAAGTGGACGGTGAAGATGAATTTGAGGTAGAAAGTATACTGAGTTGCAGAAAGAGGGGAAGACAGCTCCAGTACCTAATCAAGTGGAAGGGGTATCCCCCTGAGAACAATTCCTGGGAACCTTCTAAAAATGTGCATGCCCCATGTTTAGTCCAGACCTTTCATCAGGAACATCCTGAATTGATGACCAGTTTGGGTGTCCGAAGGCCACCCCTCGGGGGGGCACTGTCAGGGGAATATTGCTTCTAGGCATCAAAGCTGTGTTCCAGCGCACATGCGCGGCGGAACAGCGCTCCCGCGCATGTGCATTCGCGGGCCGGCAATCCGGCGCATGCACATGCCCACGTGACCCTTGGGCTGGCTTATAAAAAGGACTCTGGCACACAGAACAATTGCTGGTTTGTCTTCAGCTTCCTGTGTATCTCTGCTTCCTGTTGTTGTTACCTGATTACCTGCTTTTGACCCGGATTGACCTCGACTATTCTGCTTGTCTCCTGAACCTGACCCTTGGCTTATTATACGGATTCTGCTCCTCTCCAGTGTTTGACCCTCTGCCTCTGCCTGAAGCCTCTTCTAAAGATGGTGCGCAAGAAAGCCCGTAAACAGTTTTCTGAAGACAGACAGACTAAGGACATAGATTACTGGAACCATGTCCTGTGGTTTGATGAGACCAAGATAAACTTATTTGGTTCAGATGGTGTCAAGCATGTGTGGCAGCAACCAGGTGATGAGTACAAAGACAAGTGTGTCTTGCCTACAGTCAAGTACAAGCATGGTGGTGGGAGTGTCATGGTCTGGAGCTGCATGAGTGCTGCCGGCACTGGAGAGCTACAGTTCATTGAGGAAACCATGAATGCCAACATGTACTGTGACATACTGAAGCAGAGGATGATCCCCTCCTTTTGGATACTGGGCTGCAGGGCAGTATTCCAACATGATAATGACCCCAAACACACTTCCAAGACGACCACTGCCTTGCTAAAGCAGCTGAGGGTAAAGGTGATGGACTGGCCAAGCATGTCTCCTGGCCCAAAAACTATTGAACATCTGTGGTGGGCTATCCTCAAACGGAAGGTTGAGGAGCAGAAGGTCTCTAACATCCACCAGCTCTGTGATGTTGCCATGGAGGAGTGAAAGAGGACTCCAGTGGCAACCTGTGAAGCTCTGGTGAACTCCATGCCCAAGAGGGTTAAGGCATGGTGGCCACACAAAATATTGACACTTTGGGCCCAGTTTGGACATTTTCACTTAGGGGTGTACTCACTTTTGTTGCCAGTGGTTTAGACATTAATGGCTGTGTGTTGAGTTAATTTGAGGGGACAGCAAATTTACACTGTTATACAAGCTGTACACTCACTACTTTACATTGTAGCAAAGTGTAATTTCTTCAGTGTTGTCACATGAAAAGATATAATAAAATATTTACACAATGTGAGGGGTGTACTCACTTTTCTGAGATACTGTATGTATCCACTGCATACAGTGTATATATATATATATATATATATATATATATATATATATATATATATATATATATATATATGCACACACAGACAGTCTCGTGTATATATATATATATATATATATATATATATATATATATATATATATATATATATATATATATATGTATCCACTGCATGCAGTTTAGCTATATCTGACTGCAGGCCGTTACTGGTGAACTTTTTCTAATACACTTCAAGTGGTGTACACAGTACATACTACCGTGCACCCATAGTGCAGTTGCTACTACTTTTCTGGTGGTCTACACAATACAGTACACCCATAGTTGTTATTACACTTCTGTTGGAGTACACAGTACCGTGCACCCATAGTGCAGTTGCTACTACTTTTCTGGTGGTGTATACAATACAGTACACCCATAGTTGTTATTACACTTCTGTTGGTGTACACAGTACCATGCACCCATAGTGCAGTTGCTACTACTTTTCTGGTGGTGTACACAGTACACAATACAGTGTAGTGTGGTGTTGCAAAACAAAATCCCCATCATGTCCAGAAGGCCACCAAGGAGAGGCAGACGCTCACAGGCCACTAAAAGAGGGCAAGCAGGCTCTGTGTCTACAGTCCACAGTGCTGGTCATGGACATGGTGCATCTTCTGCAAGTGGCCGTGGGGCACGCTTGTCCTTTTTTCTGCTGCTGGGACAGGGGCAGAAAAATTGGGCCTTTGGTGGTGGTGGTGGTGCCACAACACTGTAACCCCTCACAGATACTCTTGTTGGGTGCAGGAACGGGCCCTGCTGTGAAATATTAGATCAAAAATTGTAATTACATGCCCCTGTTAAACAGGGAGAGAAAATTGGGCCTTAGGCAGTGGTGGTGGTGCCCTAAACCAAAAATATTGTTGGAAGCTAGCATCATCAAGATTCAGGAGGAACAGGATAGTCACTCAGCATAGGCAGTCTTCAAGGGATCCCACATCCATAGAAAAATCAATCAGTTACATCAGCATCGGGTGCTTGATAGCTGCTGCTGATCCAAGACTGATTCATTTTTATGAATGTGAGCCTATCAAGGGAGTCTGTGGACAGGCACACTCTATGATCCGTTACAAATCCTACAGCAGCACTGAATGTGCGTTCAGAAAGAACGCTGGATGCAGGACAGGCCAGTAGATCAATTGCATATTGAGCTAGTTCTGGCCAGTGGTCCATCCTCAAGACCCAGTAACCCAGTGGATGCTCTGTTGGAAAGGTCTCCAAGTCTGCTCTTGCCCCTAGATATTCCTGTACCATGTAATGCAGATGCTGGCGATGGTTGCTTGAACCGATCAGACCTTGGCGCTGAGGACTGAAAAATTGTCTAAAGGCAATCGGTCAGCCGGCCACCTTCTCCACTGCTCTTCCTCTGACTGAATGAAGCCTCAGCAACACATTGTCCAGCACCAGGAAATTGTAACCTCACAGGGTCTGAAAATACATTGCACAAACTTTTCTTCAAGGCTTCTTGAAGATGTTTCATCCTCTGCTCCCTCTGCGAAGGCAGGATGAGTTCTGCAACCTTTTTTTTAATTTATTTTTTTTTATTTTTTTACCACGTCAGAGAATAGTGTCTGGAAACTTATTCAGCTTGGCGTTCATTTTCAGACCTCCTAAATTCACATCATAGTGGCAAAATTTTATTATCCCCATCCCCCCCCCCCTTCCCCTCAACATGTTTCCTGAGCCTTAAGCTGAAATTACACAGGAACATAAATTAGAAATTAATTCACTGCCACTTGGTATGGACCTGTAGAGTCTCGGTGCGGGTACCATGTAGCCAGTCCAAAGCCAATAATAACAGGGACTAAGGCGCTTCCCCGCGTCCGCTCCTCTATATATACTTAGTTCCATCACTCTTTCCCCTTGCCCTCTCATCCCCCCTCCCACATCCCACTCCCCTCTAGAGAGTACTCAGGGTTAGACTTACAACACCTTTAGTTAACAAACACAGCTTCTATTAACTATTATTTGTCAGATATAGACGAGCACCCAACAGGTTATATGCTGATAGACCCAATCCCTGGCTGCCTAGGGCTTTCATTGTTAAATCCCACACCATTATATTCTTCACTTCCTATTAAGAGCCTCCTACCTTCTCCAGCCATTGTCTCCACATTTTATTAAATTCCTTAAGATTGCCTCTCTTAATATACTCCGTTCTTTCCCTACAAAGGGTTTCCTTTAATATAACCATCCAATCTCTCACTGTGGGGGGTTTCTTTGATTGCCATCTTAATGCGATAGTTTTCCTTGCTTGGAATAGACCTCTCAGAATTGCCAGTGTGGCACTCTTCCTCTCCCCCTGTATCTGTCTATACCCCAAGATGCATACTTTAGCCTCTTTCTCCAGTGCGATCCTAAATATATCTCTCAAACTATCAATCACCCCCTCCCAATAGCGAAACAACTTGGGACATCTCCACATCATGTGAATGAGGTCTCCCGTCCCCCGACATCTAGGACATCTATCATCAGATCTTCTTCCAAACTTAAAGAGACGTTTAGGTGTATAATAAGCTCTGTTTAACAACATCAAGTGTGATATCTTCTGTGGGGGGGGAGACTGATATCAACGATCCCATCTCTAATATTCTCTGCCACTGAGCCTGTGTTATAACACCCACATCCTCTTCCCACCTGGCTTTTACACCGTTGAATAAGTCTTCACTGTTGGCTTCTTCACTCAGTTGATTGTATATCTTGGATATTAACCCCTTAGTCGGGGCTACCTGCAATATATTATGGAATAGGGGCGTTTCATTCCATACTAAACTATAGTTCCTAAATTGAGTTTTAGGAGCGTGTTCTAGCCGAAGGTACGTATAGAAGGAGCCCGGGGATAGGTTGAATTCACTTTCCAACTCTGGGAATTTCTTCAGAGTATTACCATTATACAGTTGTCTCAACTTTTTAATACCTCGGTCTTCCCACTCTCTTACTTTTCCTATCTTATGGATTTCCTGCAAATTTCGGTTGTTCCAAATGGGAGTATATTCATTACACCCATTATATCTCATCTGGTTCTTGACTGTTTTCCATACTTTAGTTAACATTATAATTGTTGGATAGGTGTCGTGGAACGAGTTTGCTTCTAGAGCTTCTATTAATGTATTATGTGAGGCTCCCATTAATACGATTCTACCATTTGGGGTACCCCCTTCTGGGGCTCCGCATCCCATTAACTGCTGCAGTTGGGAAGATAAAAAATATTGCTAAGGATGAGGGAGAGCAAATCCACCCTCCCGTAGTGGGAGCTGAAGTACCCGTAGATGTATTCTAGCTTGTTTCCCTCTCCATATCAGTTCCCTGAACAGGCTCTCGATTTTGTTGAACCACTTCTTGCAAATCCACACTGGAGAATTATGCAAGACATACAGCAATTGTGGCAGCCAAATCATTTTTATCAAACTGCATCTTCCTGCCACTGATAAAGGAAACCGTTTCCATATCCCTATCTTTTGTTTGAGTTTCGGCAAGAGTGGGAGAAGGTTTTTACTAATGTATTGGTTAGGATCCCTAGTCATAACGATTCCCAGATATTTCAATGCATCCACTACTACCAGCTGGCGCATTTCTTGCACTGTTATCAAATCAATGGGGTCTATGGGTAATAACTCGGACTTTTCCCAATTTATCTCGAGTCCTGAAAAGCTGCCGAACAACTCCATCATTCTCATTGCCTTTAACAGTGATTTGCTCGTATCCCCCAGAAAAAGCAAGATATCGTCTGCATACAGCGCGATTTTATCCTCACCCGTCCCTCTCTGGAAGCCGACTATCTCAGAACTCGCTCTTATAGAAATAGCCAGGGGTTCCATCACCAAGGCAAAGAGCAGGGGAGATAATGGGCACCCCTGTCTGGTTCCCCTCTCTAGTTCAAACCAGTCTGATAGGTCGTTATTAACTTTTAGTCTTGCCTTGGGTCTATCATAAAGCATTTTAATCCATGCAATAAAAACGGGGCCAAAACCAAATTTCTCTAACACTCGCCAGATGTAACCCCATTCCACACTGTCGAATGCTTTAGTCACATCCAACGTCAATATCGCTCTTGAGCCTTCATTATTCGTTGGGGACTGTAAGTTTAAGAAGGCCCTTCTAATATTCAAGCTTGTGGATCTGCTGGCAATAGAACCTGCTTGATCCATATGGACCAGCTTAGAGATAACTTTATTTAGTCTAGCCTCCCTGGCGGTATGATTCTTTCTGATTTTAGGTGCTGAAAGCGGTACAATTATTTTGGATGGAAATTTGGCGTTTTATATTGTAGGTCTGTAATTATTAACAATAACACACTTAAATCTGTCCAAACAAGAGTCTAGTAGATATCCCGGGTATGATAAAGTTTGAAACACAAAAACATAAATTATAATATAATAAAAAAAAATAATAATTAAAAAAAATAAAAATAAATAGTAATAAAATAAATTTCCACACGATTCACTATCGCTCAATTCTGCAAGTGTTCTAATTTACTATTGCTGTTTTCTAGCTGGTCTAAAGCCATTTTTGACGTAAAGGGACACTTTTTGGTTGCTATGGACAATCTCCAGTTTCCAGGCAGAAAGAACAGTATATGCAATATAAAACTGCATGCAGGGCATGGGCCAGAGCACTGGGGACAAATGGGATGTGAAATGATTTCATACAGTACTGTAATCTGTAAGATTACAGTACTGTATGTGTTATGCTTTTTACATTTTTTTGAATTTGCCGCCAGGCTCCGCCCCGTGCGTCGCGACGCTCGCAGGGAACGGAGCCTGGCACAGAGAGGCTTCGGAACAGGACACAGCCCGCGGACACTGCGGGGGACATCGCAGGATCCCGGGGACAAGGTAAGTAAGGAGGCACCAGGATCCTGCAATGTAATCCCGAGTGTGGCTCGGGGTTACCGCTAATGGTGCTGAATTTTAACCCCGAGCCACACTCGGGAAAACCGCCAGGGAGGTTAAATGCCAAAACCTTAGCTAAGATCTTGGCATCAGAACACAAAAGAGAAATTGGCCTATAGGAGGACACATCAAGGGGATCCTTCCCCTCTTTCTGAATTATTATGATAGTTGCCTCCAACATTGATGTCGGCAAGTGGCCCCCCCAATCGCCCCTCCCAGGGCTTTTAATAGCTCTGGGATTAATACTTCGCCATACTCTTTATAGGCCTCAATTGGGAGCCCATAAGGGCCAGGGGATTTTTGGTTTGCCATACTGGCTATTGCTTGCTGGAGTTCTACAAGTGTAATTGGCATTTCCAATAAGTCCCTTTCTGCTTGCGAGATGGTCGGTATTACCAGGCCCTCCAAAAACTTCTCCATCACCCCGTCCATACCTTTTTTCTGAGTGGAGTAAAGATTTCTATAATAATCCCTAAATACTTGCAATATCTTTGAAGTCTTTGCTAATATATCTCCCCCTAAGGACCTGACAGCGAGAACCGTTGACGGGGCAGAATTGGACTTTACCAACTGCGCCAGCAGCTTTCCCACTCTTTCTCCCTCTACCCAAGAGACCTGTCATTGTAGGAGGCACCTGGTCTCTGCTTTCTGCATAACAACTACCTTGTAGCCTTGCTGTTTATCTAGCCATGTTTTTTCCCTCTCAGGAGTTGGATCCATTATATACTTGCTTTCTGCCTCAAACACTTCTTTCTGAATTTTTTCTTCCTCGTTCATAGCCTCTTTATTAAATTTGGCCACCTGCTGAATTAGTACCCCCCTAAGGAAGGCCTTCAGGGCATCCCACAGCACTATAGGTGACACTGTTCCTTCATTGATTTCTATAAAATCTCTCAATTCAGGGAGAACCCCGTTCGTTTCTTTGATTAATTCAAACCAGTACGGGTTAATTTTCCACTCCTTCCGGAGTTTGTTCCCTCCTAATTTCAGTGTCACCAGAACCGGAGAGTGATCTGATATACCTCTTGGGAGATATGATATTCTATCAGTAATCTGTAGTGCTCTATTATTTCCCAGAACCAGGTCTATTCTGGATAGCACGGAGTGTGAGGCAGAATAGCATGAATATTGCAAGGCTTCCGGGTTCCTCACCCTCCACAGGTCAACTAGCCCCACTCCATCCAGAAATTGCCGCAGGCGGCTCTTCACATTAGGCTCAATAGGAGACCGAACGGGAAATCTATCCAACCTTCTATCCAGTATCTCGTTGAAATCACCCACTACTATAATCGGCACCCCTTCTTTATCTAGCAGGAATTCGTTCAATCTAAACATTACATCTAAATTAAAGGGGGGAGGAATATATATATTTGCCACTACATACATATTACTATCAATTGAACAATGAAGGAAAATATAACGGCCCAGTTCATCAATACAGAGCTGCCTGCAGGAAAAGTTCACCCCTGTTTTCACCATAATGCTTACCCCCCTGCTATAGGAGGAGTGAACCGCATGGAACTGACAGTGATATTTCTTTGACTTTAATTGGTGAAGTGAGTTTTTAGTTAAATGAGTTTCCTGCAGGCAGATCAGTTCGACGCCACAGCTCTCCATTGGAGTCAGAACTGCCATCTTTTTACGCGGAGTGCCTAATTCCCTGACATTCCAGGATCCTATTTTTAACATTTTAGCTTGCATCTAAATACCGGAGGAGAACAAGTACTAATCCAAAAAGTATATCCAAAAAAAAAGACCAAATTCATTAAAAATATAATACCTTAACACCCCTCTACTATGCAATATACTGACCCGTGTATTCCAATCACTTCTCCTACTAAAAATCATGGTGACTTTAAATAATGTGGGCAACTTGATACCCCTCTTCTATATAATATTTTAAATCGGGCATTCCCTGGCCCCTCCATTCCAAAATCATAAATAATTTTAAAAAGTGTATCCAACCTAACCAACATAACCAGTGTGGGTTTCAAATATTTTCCTATGATCCTTAGATTGTGTATGCTCCTAGATCCAACACCAATGATCCTCTTCCGTGTTCTAATATTCCTACTTGTAAGTGCTTTTAAACCAACCTTCCCTATTATCGTTGTCTCAGCAATGCGTATAGTGTCTCCCTCCTCCCCTCCCCCAACCCAATACCCCTCTCCTAACTGAAAAAAGCTCCCTTCCCCCCTCCCCTCCTCCCTCTCCTCCTCCCTCCTCCCCTCCCCCCAACCCTCCCCCCACCTAACCAGGTAAACCCCCGGGGTTTTTAAGGTGACCAGCTCCCATCCTACCTGTTCCACACATTTGCACACATAACTCATTCCCACTCACCACACCTCATACAACGACTGTGCTTTACTACCCCCTTCCACCTCCCCCCCTCTCAACCTAAATATTTAAAATTTTTCCTTGTTTTCCTCTAGCCACTTCTCCACCCCTGCTGGGGAATCAAAAATCTGAGTCCCCCCCAGAGCTGTTACACGTAGCCTTGCAGGATAGAGGAGGGCATATGTCAACTTATATTTTTGTAGAGTGCGTTTAGACTGTATAAACTCCGCTCTACGTCTCTGCAGCTCTGGTGAAAAGTCAGAATAAAACGATATATTAACACCGTTGAAAAAGACATTTCCCGCTTCTCTTGTTTTTTGCAGCAACCTCACTTTGTCCTTATAATTAAGAAACTTCATTATTAATGGTCTAGGATATCTTCCTGCTGGCGGGGCCCTAAAAGGGACTCTATGTGCTCTTACAATTGAAAACATTAATGAAAAAGATTCTCTTCCAAAAAGCTCAACTAGCCACTTTTCCAAGAACTCCGTGGGGCTAAGACCCTCACTTTTTTCAGGCAAGCCCACCAGCCTCACATTGTCCCTTCGGCTCCTATTCTCCATTTCCTCCATTTTGGAAGCCTGCATGGATATCTGTTCCTTCATCCTTTTCATATCCTTTAAAAGTGGGGAAATATCATCTTCTAGCTGACTGACCCTTCCTTCCAAGACCGTAGTTCTTTCTGCCATTTTCTGTAAGTCCTGTCTAACCAATATCAAATCCTCCTTTACTCCCTTCATCTGTTCACAAAGCTCTTTAAGTGAATTGCTGCACACATTCACTGCTAGAAATACGTCCGTTATGGTTGGCTCTTTCACTGGGGGCAGTATCGGCACAGTTGGATCAGTTATTACGTCTACCGCCACATTTTGATCATTAGGCCCCTGCCCCTTATTACTATGTATTTTAGGTGGCACAGCTGATGGTGTTGCAGTAGATAGCTGGGCCAGGGCCTGAGTTTGGCCCTGACTTCTTCTGTCCAATGCGCCCCTTGTTGTGATTTAGTCTGCGGCCCTTTCTTTGGTGGGGTCGAGGCGGGAGCATGCGCAAATTGCTCCAATTTTGCTGCTGCTGCTGCCGCAAATGTTTGTTGTGTACCTTTGTCCTTGGCTGAGCGTAAGTTCTGCATCCTATGTACTTTAACAAGAACCTTTACAGTTACACCTTAATAGCAGTATTTCAGAGAAATTAATTGAGGGGGGTTAAAGTATCTCCCCAGTTGTCACCTGATGCGGCTCAAGGGCAGCCTTTAAATATTTATTAGGATGCAGCTTATACCTTTATGCCCTTAAAAAAAAGACAGCAGCATAGGCAGGATTAAATAAATGGGCAGCTTGAGCAGCTTGAACAATAAACCTTCAACTTAAGAGCCTGTGTTTAAAAAGCCCAGTAATAACATTTTGCAAAGAGAGAGAAAAAAAAAGAGAGGATCTACTCAGCAGCAGTATGTATCTCTCAACAGTCCCAGCAATACAAGTTCCAAACTACAAAAAACTACAAAACAACCCAATACTTATCCTTCCTGGATAGTCCTGGATTGACTGCAGCTCTCTACCCAATAGGAAGTAGATGAGTGGACGACTCAGTCAGCAGCCAGCAGCCTGTACTTGTCTCTCTCCTGTCGCTTCCCAGGTGTCTCTCAGCAGCGTGTGTTGTGTGCCGTCACTCCCAGGTGCCCCTCAGACCCCCCCACGGCTCTCTTCGCTCTCTCAGCTGACCAGGAAGGAGAGAGGGTGTGTGATGATGCAATGAGTGGAATGGATAGATCCAGGAGAAAAAAAAAAAACACAGGGAGAGCAAACTCAGGGAGAGCAAACTCAGTCCGCGGGCTCAACACTCCTCACTCCACCCCCCGCACAACACAGCACAGTTCAGCTCAACTCAGCTCAATCTCCTCCACAGCAGGCAGGCTTATATTGCTCTTTAGACATCTCTAGGCATCAGGCTCATGAAGGGAGCAATTGGTAGGTGAGGGAGAGGTGCGCACAGCGTTTGCCTTCTCACACCATGCCGCTACTCAGCACACACACCTGTGCATCCGGTCACACCCCCCTTGCCTCTCACAACCCAGAAGGAAGCCTCTTCTAAAGATGGTGCGCAAGAAAGCCCGTAAACAGTTTTCTGAAGACAGACAGACTAAGGACATAGATTACTGGAACCATGTCCTGTGGTTTGATGAGACCAAGATAAACTTATTTGGTTCAGATGGTGTCAAGCATGTGTGGCAGCAACCAGGTGATGAGTACAAAGACAAGTGTGTCTTGCCTACAGTCAAGTACAAGCATGGTGGTGGGAGTGTCATGGTCTGGAGCTGCATGAGTGCTGCCGGCACTGGGGAGCTACAGTTCATTGAGGGAACCATGAATGCCAACATGTACTGTGACATACTGAAGCAGAGGATGATCCCCTCCTTTTGGATACTGGGCTGCAGGGCAGTATTCCAACATGATAATGACCCCAAACACACTTCCAAGACGACCACTGCCTTGCTAAAGCAGCTGAGGGTAAAGGTGATGGACTGGCCAAGCATGTCTCCTGGCCCAAAAACTATTGAACATCTGTGGTGGGCTATCCTTAAACGGAAGGTTGAGGAGCAGAAGGTCTCTAACATCCACCAGCTCTGTGATGTTGCCATGGAGGAGTGAAAGAGGACTCCAGTGGCAACCTGTGAAGCTCTGGTGAACTCCATGCCCAAGAGGGTTAAGGCATGGTGGCCACACAAAATATTGACACTTTGGGCCCAGTTTGGACATTTTCACTTAGGGGTGTACTCACTTTTGTTGCCAGTGGTTTAGACATTAATGGCTGTGTGTTGAGTTAATTTGAGGGGACAGCAAATTTACACTGTTATACAAGCTGTACACTCACTACTTTACATTGTAGCAAAGTGTAATTTCTTCAGTGTTGTCACATGAAAAGATATAATAAAATATTTAATGTGAGGGGTATACTCTCAAAATGTGAGGGGTGTACTCACTTTTCTGAGATACTGTATGTATCCACTGCATACAGTATATATATATATATATATATATATATATATATATATATATATATATATATATATACCGTATTTATCGGCGTATAACACGCACTTTTTTCCCCTTAAAATCAGGGGAAAGTCGCAGGTGCGTGTTATACGCCGATACCCTGCGATCCCGAGCTGTCAAAAAATCAAAATCGCCGACCGCGATTTGAAAATGGCGCCGCCGGCGCCGAAATACACAGAGCCGGTCCTCGGCTCTTTCCGGCGGCTCTCGTTTACTTTCGGTTTCACTCGTAGTCCCGAGCGGAGCTATCCGAACCTACTCGGATAGCTCCGCTCGGGACTACGAGTGGAGCCGAAAGTGAACGAGAGCCGCCGGAAAGAGCCGAGGACCGGCTCTGTGTATTTCGGCGCCGGCGGCGCCATTTTCAAATCGCGGTCGGCGATTTTGAAGCCCAGCAAGCAGGGACAGGGGATCGAAGGCTGCACTGGGGCAAGGCTGCACTGGGGGAAGGCTGCACTGGGGCAAGGCTGCACTGGGGAAGGCTGCACTGACAAGGCTGCACTGACATGGCTGCACTGACATGGCTGCACTGACAAGGCTTCACTGGGGAAGGCTGCACTGACATGGCTGCACTGACATGGCTGCACTGACAAGGCTGCACTGACAAGGCTGCACTGGGGAAGGCTGCACTGACAAGGCTGCACTGACATGGCTGCACTGGGGCAAGGCTGCACTGAGAAGGCTGCAATGATGGGCATTTAAATGTAAGTTTTTTCCCTTCAACTTCCCTCCTAAAAGTTTTTTTTCCTTAAAATTCCCTCCTAAATTGGGGTGCGTGTTATACGCCGGTGCGTGTTATACGCCGTTAAATACGGTATATATATATATATATATATATATATATATATATATATATATATGCACACACAGACAGTCTCGTGTATATATATATATATATATATATCCACTGCATGCAGTTTAGCTATATCTGACTGCAGGCCGTTACTGGTGAACTTTTTCTAATACACTTCAAGTGGTGTACACAGTACATACTACCGTGCACCCATAGTGCAGTTGCTACTACTTTTCTGGTGGTCTACACAATACAGTACACCCATAGTTGTTATTACACTTCTGTTGGAGTACACAGTACCGTGCACCCTATAGTGCAGTTGCTACTACTTTTCTGGTGGTGTACACAATACAGTACACCCATAGTTGTTATTACACGTCTGTTGGTGTACACAGTACCATGCACCCATAGTGCAGTTGCTACTACTTTTCTGGTGGTGTACACAGTACACAATACAGTGTAGTGTGGTGTTGCAAAACAAAATCCCCATCATGTCCAGAAGGCCACCAAGGAGAGGCAGACGCTCACAGGCCACTAAAAGAGGGCAAGCAGGCTCTGTGTCTACAGTCCACAGTGCTGGTCATGGACATAGTGCATCTTCTGCAAGTGGCCGTGGGGCACGCTTGTCCTTTTTTCTGCTGCTGGGACATGGGCAGAAAAATTGGGCCTTTGGTGGTGGTGGTGCCACAACACTGTAACCCCTCACAGATACTCTTGTTGGGTGCAGGAACGGGCCCTGCTGTGAAATATTAGATCAAAAATTGTAATTACATGCCCCTGTTAAACAGGGAGAGAAAATTGGGCCTTAGGCAGTGGTGGTGGTGCCCTAAACCAAAAATATTGTTGGAAGCTAGCATCATCAAGATTCAGGAGGAACAGGATAGTCACTCAGCATAGGCAGTCTTCAAGGGATCCCACATCCATAGAAAAATCAATCAGTTACATCAGCATCGGGTGCTTGATAGCTGCTGCTGATCCAAGACTGATTCATTTTTATGAATGTGAGCCTATCAAGGGAGTCTGTGCACAGGCACACTCTATGATCCGTTACAAATCCTACAGCAGCACTGAATGTGCGTTCAGAAAGAACGCTGGATGCAGGACAGGCCAGTAGATCAATTGCATATTGAGCTAGTTCTGGCCAGTGGTCCATCCTCAAGACCCAGTAACCCAGTGGATGCTCTGTTGGAAAGGTCTCCAAGTCTGCTCTTGCCCCTAGATATTCCTGCACCATGTAATGCAGATGCTGGCGATGGTTGCTTGAACCGATCAGACCTTGGCGCTGAGGACTGAAAAATTGTCTAAAGGCAATCGGTCAGCCGGCCACCTTCTCCACTGCTCTTCCTCTGACTCAATGAAGCCTCAGCAACACATTGTCCAGCACCAGGAAATTGTAACCTCACAGGGTCTGGAAATACATTGCACAAACCTTTCTTCAAGGCTTCTTGAAGATGTTTCATCCTCTGCTCCCTCTGCGAAGGCAGGATGAGTACTGCAACCTTACCCTTGTAACATGGATCAAGAAGGGTTGCCAGCCAGTAATGATTCCTTCGCTTTGATACCACTAATTCTAGGGTCCTTACGCTGCATGGCCTCCTTGATTCTGCAAAGCCTGCGAAAGTTTGCAGAGGCATTCGATTCTGAGTCCTCTGGGTCACTAAGGATCACATGATCTGTAACAACCTCCTCCCAGCCACGTACAACTCCTTGGGTTTCTGGGGACTGAAAACCATCCCTTGAAGACTGCTGCGGAGTGTTATCCTCCACCTCCATGCTGACACAATCCTCCTCCTCCTCTTCTTCCTGTGTGTTTGGCGGGCCTGCAGGAATAATATCTAGATAAAGGGGGCCTTGAGAGGTAAGGAAGACCTCCTCTTCCTCACGCTGTTCTGCCTCAAGTGCCCTGTCCATTATTTCATGAAGTGTGTGCTCCAACAGGAAGAAAAGAGGTGAAAAGGAAATGCCGCTCTCTAAGCCTCCGTGCTTTGGTGGATACTCCCGCCCTACTGCGAACTCCTGGGTGCTGGCTATGCACAAGTGTTTGGGAATAGGAGAGTCCTGGACTGCCGCACTCCATGGAAAAGCATCTTTATTGAAAAATGTGAATAAAATCCCAAAATACAGTCAAATAACAAAAAGTGGACACAACAGGGATCAAATGGCTAACGCGTTTCACATCAAATGATGCTTACTCATAGCTAATTTGATGAAAAATCAAATGTGTATATATAAAAGAAGAAAAAGGGAGGGGAAAAGATAAATCACCAATCCATCGTAATGGGCAATTAGGTGGACACACCTACTACACAATTGGAGTTGAAAATCCCAAGGATGAAATGCACCTGAGAGTCCAAAAAAATGTATTGCTAGTGCCAAGTATAGTAAGAAACAAGTGGCATTAATAAAGCAAATACATGAAATGTACATGACCCATTATGGTGTATTTTATCCCATTCATGAGTGCACCATAATGGGTCATGTACATTTCATGTATTTGCTTTATTAATGCCACTTGTTTCTTACAATACTTGGCATTACCAATACATTTTTTTGGACTCTCAGGTGCATCTCATCCTCGGGATTTTCAGCTCCAATTGTGTAGTAGGTGTGTTCCCCTCATTACCCGTTACGATGGATTGGTTATTTATCTTTTCCCCTCCCTTTTTCTTCTTGTATTTATATACATTTGATTTTTCATCAAATTAGCTATGAGTAAGCATCATTTGATGTGAAACGCGTTAGCCATTTGATCCCTGTTGTGTCCACTTTTTGTTATTTGACTGTATTTTGGGATTTTATTCACATTTTTCAATAAAGGTGCTTTTCCATGGAGTACGGCAGTCCAAGACTTTCCTATTCCCATAGGAAGACAAGAGGGACAGTATCACTGATGCATGCATTGTCGCTGCTCACCATCCTCTTGGCCTCATCAAATGGTGACAGGACAGTGCATGCATCCTTGATCAGTAGCCACTGGCATGGCGAAAAGAAGCCAAGCTCCCCTGACCCTGTCCTGGTGTCATACTCACACAGGTACTCATTGATGGCTCTCTGCTGCGTGTACAGCCACTGCAGCATTGCCAACGTTGACTTCCACCTGGTGGACATGTCACAAATGGGGCGATTGGTGGGCAGGTTGCATTCCCTTTCAATGTCAGCCAGCCGAGCACTTGCATTGTATGACTGTTGGAAATGACCACAGACTTTTCTGGCCTGCCTCAGGAGATCTTGTAAGCCTGGGTACCTGCTCAAGAACCGCTGCACCACCAAACTCAGGATGTGTGCCAAACATGGAACATGGGTCAAGTGTCCCTGTCGGAGGGCGGAGAGAAGGTTGGTGCCATTGTTGCATACAACCATTCCTGGCTGAAGCTGGCGTGGCGTCAACCACCTCTGAGCCTGCCCCTGCATAGCTGACAGAATCTCTGCCCCAGTGTGGCTCCTGTCCCCTAAGCAGTGGTTTAACCTTAAACTATGTAGAGGGTTCTTTACTGTAAGAGCGGCAAGGATGTGGAATTCCCTTCCACAGGGGGTTGTCTCAGCGGGGGGGGGGCATTGATAGTTTCAAGAAACTATTAGATAAACACCCGAATGACTGCAACATATATACAATGTAATACAGTCTTTTTTAACCTCACCTACTATGTAACTATGTAACTTATGCACCGCATGGCATCTTTTTGCCTGGGTGCTTGCGTAGCCCCTTGAACGCTTACGGAGCACCGCTGGTTCAGAGCACAAATCTGCAGAAGAGGCCATAGAGGAAGAAGAAGAGGAGGGGGTGGAGGAGAAAGCTGTAGCATTTTGGAGGCGTGGTGGTGGAACAAGCTCCAACAATACTGAACCCTGTCCTGCATCCTTCCCAGCTGCCAGCAGAGTTACCCAGTGCGCCATGAAGGAAAGGTAACATTCCTACCCATGCCTACTAGACCATGAGTCTGCGGTAATATACACCTTACTGCTTACTGCCTTGTCCAACAAGACAAAAACATTGCCTTCCACATGCCAGTAGAGAGCTGGAATGGCCTTCCATGAAAAGAAAGGGCATTTTGGAACCTGCAACTGAGGTACAGCACATTCCACAAATTCACGAAAGGGGACAGCGTCTACCAGCTGAAAAGGCAGTAGTTGCAGTGCTAGCAATTTGGCCAAGCTGGCATTCAAGCTAGTGTTCATAAAGTGAGCATGTGGATGGCTGGGACCGAATTTCTTTCAACGGTTTAGCAACTGGGGTAGGGAAATGTGCCTGCTAAAATCAGATGGTTGTGTACTGCTAGCAGATTGGCTGCAAGTACTTGGGACACCTATTGCTATACCTTCACTCCTCTTGGTGCAGGTTTTCGAGAGGACTGGAGGTATAGTAGGGTTGGAGATCCCAGATGAGGAGCAAGGAGAATTCTGCCTTTTTCTTTGATGTGGGTCTTTCAAGTGCAAGTGCTCATAAGGCAACAGATTTGTTGCCTTATGAGTTTATGTGAAATCTCCATTAATAGCTTTAAAATATTGTAATTATGAATATATTTAATTTAGCTTTTATCTATGTAGGGCGGAACATATTATCTTCACAGAAATCTCTGGTAGACCAGACAAGTCGGTGCCTAGGCTTGTGTATACAAACAATGGGATCCAAACCTCATTGTTTTACACATACTCACTTCAAAGGATCCCATGCTGGGATATGCAATGAAGGGAGGCCAACCCGTAATCAATACTTACCTTCCTGGCAAAATTCAAGTTAAGCTCCTGCTCAGAATAGTCACAAGGATTTGCATTAAAGGGGGCTGACTTATGCAAAGTATAGGGATTGGAGATGTAGCCAGTCCTTAACCAGGAAAAGGGAAGCTCCCCAATCAGAGCCACGCTATGCCAACCAATGAGGCATCAGCATGTAATGATGTACACAGACTATTTGGGAGGGAAACACACACTTTTATGGGAGAGCAACCATCAGAATGGAACCTTGGTGCAAAGGGTAATTATGAGAAATGTCTGCATTTTACTTGTAACTAAATATGTTTGTAGATTAATGTTTTCTCTTATTTTAACTTAATATTTTCTTCCTTGGTTTAGACTATAGATAGATGATTGTGTATTAGATAGACTTTCAACTACTCACCAATAAATGTTGTTATTGTGTTAAAGCTTTCACTCATGGTCAAAGAACTCTCATTTAACCCAAATCATATCTGAGAGATATTAAATCTCAAATATAGTATACGGGAAAAAGACTGCATGGCAGGTCGTCATATGCCTGGTCAAGCATGTGGTGCCCAGGCGGCTGCTGTTGTGGCCACGCTTGATCCGCTTCAGACATGGGTTGCAAACAGCAATGGTGCGATCTGCTGCACACGTGTCCATAAAGGCCCACACCAAGGAACTTTTAAAAATCAGCGGGGAGTCAGCAGTGCCCTTCACCTGCGGAGCTCTGTGGTGTGATGCATCATCCCCTCCCTCCTCGTCACTGGAGCAAACTTGGCACTATGCTGCAGCTGGGGGAACATGACTGCCAGTTTCTTGTCCTTCTTGGGCACCCCCTCTCTCTAGGCTCACGTTACTCCCTTCCTCAACCTGGGAACCAACATCGGAGCCTTCAAATCTCTGCGCATCCTTCAGCAGCATGTACCCGACACTGTGGTAAAATAGTTCGGGGGACTCCTCCATGCAGGATGGTTGGGCTATGGAAGGAGTGACTGTGGACAAGGAGCCGATGGAATAGGCCGCTTTGGCAGCTGCATAGGAAGGAAAACTACTCTGAGCCTGGGTGACAGAGGATGAGGATGGCTTTGTTATCTACTCCACCAACTCTTCTGCATGTTCTGGCTCAATAACACAGCCAGCAGCAGAAAAAAAGGACAAGTGTGCCCCATGGTCACCGGCAGAGGATGCACCATGTCCATGACCAGCACTGTTGACTGTAGACACAAAGCCTGCTTGCCCTCTTTTAGTGGCCTGTGAGCGTCTGCCTCTCCTTGGTGGCCTTCTGGACATTATGTATATTTTGTTTTGCAACACTGCACTACACTGTATTGTGTACTGTGTACACCACCAGAAAAAGTAGTAGCAACTGCACTACGGCTGCACTGTATTGTGTAGTGCACCAGAAGTGTAGCAGCAACTGCACTACGGCTGCACTGTATTGTAAGTACAATTTTTGATCCAATATTTCACAGCAGGGCCCGTTCCTGCGCCCAACAAGAGTATCTGTGAGGGGTTACAGTGTTGTGCCACCACCACCACCGCCCAATTTTTCTTCCCCTGTTCAACAGGGGCATGTAATTACAATTCTTGATATAATATTTCACAGCAGGGCCCGTTCCAGTGCCCACCAAGATAACTGTGAGGGCTTCCAGTGTTCTGGTACCGCCAACATCTAAGGCCCAGTTTTCCACAGAGTGTATAGGGCAGGCCGTATAGTATATACAGGCGGTCCCCTATTTTCAAACATCTGACTTACAAATGACTGCTACTTAGAAACGGAGGGAGACAACAGGAAGTGAGAGGAAATCTACCCCTAGGAAGGGAAATTCCCTCCTGTAAGAGTTAATATGGGAAAAAGGTGTCTCCACTGATGCTTTATCAGCAATCCTTGTTTCCCTATTAACCCAAAATTTTCAAAATCCAATTGTCATTGGGACAGAAAGTGAGGTGAAATCTTCTGAACAGGGGCACAGACAGCAAAAAAAAAGTTACAGGGGTGATAACCCTTCCCTATATTATCCAAAAAGCTTAAAAATAGATTTTTGGGCTGGAGCTACACTTAAAAAATGTACCTGTTCCAAATTACAAACAGATTTAACCTAACAACAAAAATCTACAGTCCCTATCTTGTTTGTAACCCGGGGACCGCCTGTATACTGCTGTTCAGAGTACATAGGGCCTGGGGCCCCACGCCTTTTTTTTATTTGAGTGCGGGGTTCCCCTTAATATCCATACCAGACCCAAAGGGCCCGGTAATGAGCTGGGGGGGGGGCAACATTACATTACAGCCGCAAGCAGTTTTAAATGACTTTTTTTCTTTAGAAATGTCATTTTGTGCGGAGAACTGTTCTAAACACAGGAAAAATGCGCCACTTTACAGGCATACTATAGACACGATATTTAAAGGAATATTACACTTTCATTGTTTCACTTTAAGCATTATTAAAATCACTGCATCCGAAAAACGGCTGTTTTTAAAACTTTTTTTTTCATTAATACATGTCCCCTGGGGCAGGATCCCAAACACTTTTTATGAATATAACTTACATATTAGCCTTTAAAATTAGCACTTTTGATTTTTCATGTTCACGACCCATAGACTTTAACGGGGTTCGCGTGTTTGCACAAATTTTTGGTCTGTTCACATGTTATGCCGCATACTGAACCGGGGGGGTGTTTGGCTCCTCCTTAGTCCCAATATAGGCCTCAATCTATAAGCAGTATAGGCCACTGATGCCCCAAGTTAAAATTGTATCTTCGTTAGCACAATCGGCACTTACGTTACTCCGTCCTCCGCTCACAGTTCGTATGTACGACGCACGCGTGTTACAGAGCAGGTGCATACAGAGGAGAGCAGCAATTACGAGGAAAGCCCGCAGCCACAAATGTCACGATCCAGGAGATTTAAGGAGTCAAATATGTCCTTTGGTGAGATGGTGGAGATGGTGGACATCTTGAAGAGGGCCGACTATGACGGGAAATATAGACCGTACAGAAACCCAAATGAGAGAAAGGCCAAAATCATGAGTAAAGTTGTGAAAAGTCTGCAGAAGAATTTTGGGGTATGGCGATCCAAGGATCAACTGAGGAAACAATGGTCAGACCTCAAATTGAGGGAGTTGGATCAGTACAGAAGAATCAAGAGAGTGCTGAAAAAAAGTAAGTATTTTGTCGTGTTTTCCCATTATTATTATTGCTTTAGTGCTGCTCCATGTGCTTTTCTTTACTGTTGTACAGTATAAAATGGCATTTAAAATGGCAAGTTTAGGTTCAGGAACAGTAATCGTTCGTAGTAAACATCGTTAGTTCGCTCACTAATACAATGTTTTTGGCAGGTGCAGGCCTATTTGTCTTAAAATAAGTTTGCTGTCTAGATGGGTTTGTAACTAGAATGAAATGCAAACTTGATTCAGTGTAAGGAGAGGACACTCAAAAGCTGTTTACACATCTGGATGCAGGAGCACTAATGTGGGACACCAGAACACCCTTTTTAGGGTGTCCCACACAGGTGTTCCAGTGGAGACTAGATGTATTGCCATGTGGGAAACTTTACCAAAAAAGGTAAGTATTCCAGCTTGAAGAAAGGGAAAAAATCATGTCTTCAGCTTGGAACTCTGCCAAAACAGACAATTGTACGACACTTCAAGCAATGTTTCATTTTCATATTTCTTGCCTCAAATATCTGTGTGCTAAGTATAAGGACATCAGAGGACACCAGGGACCCCCAACCTCCTAAAGAAGGGGAAGTCACCACACCACAACCTGAGGATGTGGAGGGAGGAGAGGTACATGACGTGGTTCAAATAGTGACCACAGCAGGTGAGTGTCTGAGACCACAGCTTCAGGTAATAGATGTATGCCTGCATATTTATAATACATGGTGTGTTTTATTCTTTTCAGGTGCTGTGGATGTTGTGGAAAAAGTGCACATGTCCTCATCGGGGAGATCATGGTGTACAATCGTGATTTACAAAAGATAAAGGAAAACATCAATGATGTTCAACAAAAAATGAAGAACATCATTGATGTTTTAGGCAGAATCTAAAGCACACAAAAATTATACCGTTTTGTCAAAGACTTTTTAATTTTAATTCAGGTTGTAGCCCCCCTGGCGGTTTTCCCGAGTGTGGCTCGGGGTTAAAATTCAGTCCCATTAGCGGTAACCCCGAGCCACACTCGGGATCGCATTGCAGGATCCTGGTGCGGCGTTACTTACCTTGTCCCCAGGATCCTGCGATGTCCCCCCGCTGTGTCTGCGGGCTGTGTCCTCTGCCCGAAGCCTCTCCGTGCCAGGCTCCATTCCCTGCGAGCGTTGCGACGCACGGGGGCGGAGCCTGGCGGCAAATTCAAAAAACTGTAAAAATCATAACACATACAGTACTGTAATCTTACAGATTACAGTACTGTATGAAATCTCAAACCATGCAGAGCTTATTACTAATGTTCAGATAAAGGGACACCTGGGTAGCAGTGACCATAACATGATTTCATTTGATGTTAGCTGTAAACAAGAAATACATACGGGAAAGATAAAAACACTTAACTTCAAGAGAGCAAATTTTCCAAGGATGAGGGCTGCTCTCCAGGACTTAGACTGGGAGGGAATAATGGCAGCGATAAACACAGAACAGAAATGGGAATTCTTCAAAAAGACTGTTTGGTACCTCACTGCAAAGTATATTCCCATGGGCAATAAGTTTAAAAGGCTAAAAATAAAACCTATGTGGCTCACGGTCAAAGTTAGAAAAGCTATAAACAATAAGAAAAGAGCTTTTAAAAAATATAAAAATGAAGGAACACTAGTGTAGTTTAAATGCTACAAAGAATTTAACAGAATATGTAAAAAGGAAATCAAGGGTGCAAAAATTCAAAATGAACGACAGATCGCAAAAAATAATAGGACAAACCCCAAAAAATTCTTCAAATATATTAATAGTAAAAAGGTCAGGTCTGAGCATGTAGGCCCTTTACAAAATAATCTAGAGTGGGTGACCGGGGACAAGGAGAAGGCTAATTTAATAAATACTTTCTTCAGCTCTGTGTATACAAAAGAGCATGGGGGAGCTTATGTCCATAATGGGGGTGGTATTGACACAGCCCCCAATGATCCACAATGGCTCAAAAGGGATATGGTCCAGAAATATTTAGACAGAATAAAGGTGGATAAAGTACCTGGACCTGATGGCATCCACCCACGGATCCTAAAAGAATTGAGCTCTGTAATTTCAAAGCCATTGTATCTAATTTTTAGGGACTCATTAATGACGGGAATAGTACCACTGGATTGGCGCAGGGCGAACGTGGTGCCTATATTTAAAAAGGGATCAAAGTCTTTACCAAGTAATTATAGACCTGTTAGTTTAACTTCTATAGTCGGGAAGATACTGGAGCATTTAATTAAAGACCACATAGATGAGTTCTTGCTAGAAAAAAACATTTTAAGCAACAGACAGCATGGGTTCATGAAAGACAGAAGTTGTCAGACAAACCTGATTTGTTTTTATGAAGAGGTAAGTAAAACCTTGGACAGAGGGGTGGCTGTGGACGTGGTATACTTGGATTTTGCAAAAGCGTTCGATACAGTTCGATAAACACACGGCTCATGTGTAAGTTAAAGTCTACAGGCTTGGAAATATCAGTTTGTAAATGGATAGAAAACTGGCTAAAAGACAGAATTCAGAGAGTAGTGGTTAATGATTCTTACTCTGAATGGTCTAAGGTTATCAGTGGTGTACCCCAAGGTTCAGTGCTGGGACCCTTACTCTTTAATATCTTTATAAATGATATTGGGTCTGGGATCAAAAGTAACATTTCTGTCTTTGCAGATGACACCAAGCTATGCAGTGGAATAACGTCCTTACAGGATGTCTTCAATTTACAAGCTGACCTCAATGCTCTGTCTAATTGGGCGTCTATGTGGCAGATGAGGTTTAATGTTGAGAAATGTAAAGTTATGCACTTGGGGGCTAAGAATATGCATGTATCATACATGCTAGGGGGAGTACAACTGGGGGAATCCATGGTGGAGAAGGATCTGGGGGTTTTGGTAGATCATAAGCTCAATAATAGCATGCAATGCCAAGCTGCGGTTTCCAAAGCGAGCAAAGTCCTTTCTTGTATTAAGAGAGGTATGGACTCCAGAGAGAGAGATATCATTTTGCCCCTGTTCAAATCATTAGTAAGACCTCATCTGGAATATGCAGTTCAGTTTTGGGCACCAGTTCTCAAAAAGGATATCGGGGAACTGGAGAAAGTGCAGAGAAGGGCAACCAAACTGATAAGAGGCATGGAGGAGCTCAGCTATGAGGAGAGATTAGAGGAACTGAATTTGTTCACTCTTGAGAAGAGGAGAATAAGGGGGGATATGATCAACATGTTCAAATATATAAGGGGTCCATATAGTGAACTTGGTGTTGAGTTATTCACTTTACGGTCAACACAGAGGACAAGGGGGCACTCTTTACGACTGGAGGAAAAGAGATTTAGTCTCCAAATACGGAAAGGTTTCTTCACAGTAAGAGCTGTGAAAATGTGGAATAGACTCCCTCCAGAGGTGGTTCTGGCCAGCTCAGTAGATTGCTTTAAGAAAGGCCTGGATACTTTCCTAAATGTACATAATATAACTGGGTACTGACATTTATAGGTAAAGTTGATCCAGGAAAAATCCGATTGCCTCTTGGGGGATCAGGAAGGAATTTTTTCCCCTGCTGTAGCAAATTGGAGCATGCTCTGCTGGGGTTTTTTGCCTTCCTCTGGATCAACTGTGGGTATAGTATTGGGTATATTGGATTGTACAATATTTTTTTTTATGGTTGAACTGGATGGACTTGTGTCTTTTTTCAACCTGACTAACTATGTAACTATGTAAATGATTTCACATCCCTTTCGTCCCCAGTGCTTTGTCCTATGCCCTGCATGCAGTTCTATATTATAAAAACTGTTCTTTCTGGCTGGAAACTGGAGATTGTCCATAGCAACCAAAAAGTGTCCCTTTACGTCAAAAATGGCTTTAGAGCAGCTAGAAAACAGCGATAGTAAATTAGAACACTTGCAGAATTGAGCGATAGTGAATCATGGGGAAATTTATTTTATTATTATTTTATTTTTATTTTTTTAATTATTTATTTTTATTTATTATATTATAATTTATGTTTTTGTGTTTCAAACTTTATCATACCCGGGATATCTACTAGACTCTTGTTTGGACAGATTTAAGTGTGTTATTGTTAAGAATTACAGACCTACAATATAAAACGCCAAATTTCCATGCAAAATAATTGTACCGCTTTCAGCACCTAAAATCCGAAATAATCATACCGCCAGGGAGGTTAAAGTATTTTAGAAGCCAAATTTTGAAGATGCACACAGTGTGTCATGTTCTATCTGCCATCACGGGATATCAAGGTACGCGTTTTGGGGGTGCAACCCCTTCCTTACAACTGAAGTAGGTGAGAGGAAGGGGTTGCACTCCTGATATACGTCCATTGATCCCACATGATGGGAGCTAGCAAATGTTGACATTAGGCATGGGATCAGGAGGGAAATCCACATTTTCACTCCCAATTTATGTGCATCTTCAAAATTTTGCTTTTAGAGGGGTGACATCACCCCATCTGATGAAGGCAAGATCAACACAGTTTTAACATGCTAATGTCTGATATTGCCTTCACTTCTTCAAAGTTGAACTTTGTAAGTTCCTGAGTTGTGTATGTTATGGTTTTAAACATGCTTGTTTAACCAAAAAAAGATACTTATAATGTCAACCATAAAAATGTTATACAGCAAAGATGTTGGTTTGTTCAAAAACCCTTTTCTAACACATATGTGAATGTGCACAGAGTAAAATTTTTTATACTAAACAATGTGTGGCTTCTTCTTTCAATGCTCAATACCAGTTTTTGGAGTAAGTTGGTGTTTACAGTGACAATACACTTTGCACTACAAGTGCACTTTCAGTGCACTTGTAGTGCAAAGTGGATTTGCCTTTAGTAAATACCCACACAGTGCTCTAAAATTGGCCCCAATCAGGCCATTTTAGGGACTCCAAACAATTAATTCATGGTGCTGAAAAGGATGATTATTTTTATCATTAATGCATTACATAACTTAAAGTGGGGTTCCACCCAAAAAAACAAAAATAACTCAAAAATTCTAAAAAACAAAACAAAAAAACATTTGGATATTTTTTTTTCACTTACCTCTAAATGCCTGTTGCTAGGTGGTCCCTCGTAGTCTGCCCCTTCCTTTGCCTGGGCTGGTGACATCACTTCCCCCTCGGCACAGGAAGGGCTCCGCTCTGCTCCCTCCCTCCTGTCAATCATCTGGGACCCATTACAGGTCCCAGGTGATTGAGCGGCCAATCACGGCGCGCGGCGCCGCTCGCGCATGCGCAGTGGGTGCCAGGCTGTGAAGCCACAGCCCGGCGCCCACAGTTGAAATGCTGGCGCCGAAGAGCGGAGGGGGCGGACGAACGGGGCTTCTATCTCCCGCATCGCTGGACCCAGGTACAGGTAAGTGTCCAATTAAAAGTCAGCAGCTGCAGTATTTGTAGCTGCTGACTTTTAATTTTCTTTTTTTTGACGGCCCCCCTGGGTGGAACTCCTCTTTAACAACAAAAACAATGTGTGTGTGTAGCAGACCCTCAACATAATAGTTAGCTGAACAAGAGATTGTCACCTCATGTATCAAATAAATTACATTTGCACTATTGAAGAACATGTCCAAAAAGAAAAGCCCATTGGAGAACCTAGGAGACATCTAAAATAAACACAAGGAGGAAATTAAATGAAATATTAGTTCATTTTAAAATAAAAATGTATTTGAAAATTTTTTATACATTTGCTGGCATATCAATGGCCCCCCTACCCGCAAAGTACTCCAGATACTTTTGTCTGACTTTGTGGGCGCTTTGGTGGGGGAAGCCAGGACGGCCAGCTTCAAGTGCTATCAAGGTTGCTTGATCTGTAAATCCGGCCTCAGGCCCAACTGAGGCCACAAAGTTCGTAGCATTTTTCCTTATGAAATTGTGCAAAATGCAGCAGGCAAGCACTATATGGTTGAGTTTATATTCCACCATGTGTATGGGTGTTAGAAATAGGCGGAACCGTCTGGCAATTATGCCGAAAGCATTCTCCACCACTCTTCTGGCTCTGGCCAATCGGTAGTTAAAAACCCTCTAGTGAGGGTCCTCATCGGAAATGGCCTCATGAGATGGTCACCTAGCCCAAATGCTTCGTCAGTGACGAACACAAACAGGAGACCAGCCACGTTGTCTTCTGCAGGTGGCAAGCCCAAGCCACCATTCTGGAGCCATCTGTAAAACTCTGTCTGGGCGATGACTCCACCATCCGACATCCGGCCATTCTTCCCCACGTCCACATACAGGAACTCGTATGTCGCAGACACCACTGCCAACATCACTATACTATTAAACCCCTTGTAATTATAATAGTATGACCCCGAGTTGGGGGGTGGGACGATGTGGACGTGTTTCCCATCGATTGCCCCTCTGCAGTTGGGAAAGTTCTACCGCTGGACAAAGTGGGATGCCACAGTCTGCCATTTTTGTGGGGTTGAAGGAAACTGGAGTCACACAAGAAAAAATAGTACTTTTGCACATAAATATTGCAAGCAGATTAGACACAAACATTCTTGGCCAACATAAGTATAACATTTATTTTAAGCAGTATTTAAAGACAAAAGTATAAGGTCCACTTATCAGATTCCTCCTCCCCTCTGATGGCCCAGTGTAAATATTCTATGTTAGGGGGAGATGTTTTGGACAGGTAACCCTCTCCACTTCATTGAGAGCTGAATGCATAAATAATGTGTGTTACTTTGGTCAGCCCCTCCTTACTTACACTATTGGCAGCCCACTGGACAGGTAAGAAGTGTCATAATACAAAAATATGAATACACATTGTCCAAATTGAAGCACAATTTTACATTCTGCAATTACATATCAAGATAATAGGAGAACAAAACTTTAAACAGTACCATTTGAAAGTATTCAGGCAGGCCCTTGCACTACATGCTTTGGTGAATTCATCCATAAATCTGACCACAAAAGAAGTAGGTATAGTGTGTATGGGTTTGGCAAAGTCAGCAGATAGAGGATTGGTATTGGTTGACTTAGCGGTTGGGGGGAGGGAGGGTTCCAAACGAGTGTGGGACCCAAAAAAAAGCCTCTTGCACTATGCATGAATTTAAGGACAAAATAACATTTGTACACATTTTAGGGGGTGTTTAGGGCAAAGCACTACAATGGAGCTGACAAAATACATTGTTAAGTGACTAGGCTAGGTGTGTATGGGTCCAGGATACCATGCTGGGGAGGTTAGTGAAGGAAACTATGCATGAAGGATAAAAAAAAGGAGCACTAAAAGCTTCCAGCATGCATGAGGACAAAGAGGACATTCACAGCATATTACAATCATGGTAATTAGGGAATGATGAAATAAATCCAATACATTAGCAAACATTAAATACATATAATGTGATGTTAAAAGATAAAACTTACCTTAATATAGTCCTTCTGCAGGACCTGTATGATGGCAGAACAGGTCTCTGGAATAATGATTCCCAGAGCCTGGGGGAGATGCCTGTCGAGAACTCGATGTCCTGCAGACTTCTCCCCATCGCCAAGTACCGCAAGGTGGCGACTAGCCTTTGTTCCGGAGTGATGGCTTGCCGCATGCAGGTGTACTGCTTGGTAATATAGAGGGACAGCAAAGCCAACAGATGGTGAAAAACAGGTTCCGTCACTCGGAGATAATTCCTGAAATCATCAGGATTATTCTACTGGATCTCCTGCAACAAAGGCAAGTGCGAGAATTGGTCACGCTGGAGCAACCAATTCTTGGTCCATGAACTCCTCCTCACCCTGTTCATGGACTGGGCTTGGGTCAAAGTAAGAACCCCAACACCAAGCCCCTGCATAGCACGAACTCTATGACAAGTAAGTAAACGCAACATGGCTTCAAAACGGTTGGCTGGTCAGAACGAACTAACAGAATGCGCTGAAAATCAGAAAGGCGCGGACAAGAACGCACTGTAAAAACAGATACGAACTGACTACACGCACTGAAAAACAGATACGAACCCACAAGCACAAACTGAAGAACAGTATTGAACTGAAAAGCACAAGGCTGAAAAGCGCAAATCGTCTCTCACCAAACTTCTACTAAAACAAGATTAGCAGAAGCAGCCCAAGGGGTGGTGCACTGGCTATTGAACTTCCTTTTTCTAGTGCCGTCGTATGTGTTGTACATCAGCGCGTTCTTGCCAATCAGAATTTCTGACAACATTTGTGCGACCGTGTGTATGCAAGACAAGTTTCATCCAACATCCGTCCGAAAAAAATCTGCGGTTTGGTTGTTGGAAATTCTGATCGTCTGTACGCGGCATAAGACATGTCTGCATGTCCAGGGTTCATACATTTGCGGCTCAAATACCTACCGTTACTGTAACATACATAGCAGCAAGCATAAGACTATCGTGTTCTGTGCAACAGGCAAGAATTACAATTCATAGTTATGTCAATTGCGGTTCCTCTAATGCTGTCTATGCCATGCACTTTGTGCAAACTCCAATATGTGGGATGTGCTACACGCCCGCTACGAACCAGAATTAGCGAGCATTATCATGGGGCTTCCTATGTCAGTGATAAAGGTCTGTCTAACATTTCCAAGCATTTCAAACACATTTATGCAGGTAATGTTGACTCCTTTAAATTTTGTGGTTTGGAGAAAGTTAGCTTCTCTCCCAAAGGGGGTGATATCCACCGGAAGCTCCTTGAAAGGGTGGATTTTTAACTTCCACACAAGAATTCCCAAAGGCATGAATCAAAACTTTTTTACCACTTGCCTACTGGGCACTTAACCCCCCCCCCCCCTCCTGCCCATACCAATTTTCAGCTTTCAGTGCTCTCACACTTGGACAATTACTCAGTCATGTAATACTCTACCCAAATTATTTTTTGTCCTTTTTTCATACAAATAGAGCTTTCTTTTGGTGGTATTTGATCACCTCTGGGTTTTTAATTTTTTGTGCTATAAATGAAAAAAGACTGAAAATTTGGAAAATAAAAAAACACATTTTTCTTAGTTTCTGTGATAAAATGTTGCAAATTATTAATTTTTCCTCATAAATTTTGGCCACAATTTATACTGCTACGTATCTTTGGTAAAAATAACCGAAATTAGTGGATATTATTTGGTCTGTGTGAAAGTTAGAGAGTCTACAAGCTATGCTGCAAATCATAAAAAAATGATCATACCTGATGTACTGGTGGCCTATCTCATTTCTTCTGACCTGAACAAGTCAGGAAAGTACAAATAAACCCATTTTTTGAAAGTAGACATTCCAAGGTATTTAGTAAGATACATGGTGAGGTTTTTGATGTTGTCATTTTTTCCCACAATTTTTTGCAAAAAAAATTTTTTTTGTCAATGTAATAGGTTATTTCTCTCACATTGCACGTGTATACCACAAATGACGCCCCAAAATACATTCTGCTACTCTTCCTAAGTATGGCGATACCACATGTGATATAGATATCTACATGTGATATGTGATATAGAGAGGCCCAACATGCAGGGAGCACCATCAGGTGTTCTAGGAGCATAAATTACACATCTAACTTGTTGACTACCTTTTACACTTTTGAAGGCCCTGGAGCACCAGGACAATGGAAACAAACACAAAGTGACTCCATTTTGGAAAGCTAACACCCTAACGTATAATCTATGAGGCATAATGATCCTTTTGAATGGTTAATTTTTTTCCAAAAGTTTTTGGAATATGTGGAAAAAAATTAAAACGCATTTTTTTTACACAAAGTTGTCCTTTTTTAAGATATTTCCAACACATAGCATGTACATAGCAAAAATGACACCCCAAAATACATTCTGCTACTCCTCCTAAGTATACCACATGTGTGAGACTTTTACACAGCCTGGCCACATACAGAGGCCCAACATTGAAATAGCACCTTCAGGCATCCTAGGAGCATAAATTACACATCCCATTTCTCAACCACCTATTACATTTTGAAGGCCTTGGAGCACCAGGACAATGGAAACACCCACAAAATGACCCCATTTTGGAAAGCTAACACCCCAATGTATAATCTTTAAAGGCATAATGAGTTTTTTGAACATTTCATTTTTTCCAGAAGTTTTTGGAAAATGTGGAAGAAAATGAAAACACATTTTTTTTACACAAAGTTGTCCATTTGTAAGATATTTCCAACACATAGCATGTACATAGCAAAACTTAAACCCCAAAATACATTATGCTACTCCTCCTGAGTATGGCGATACCATATGTGTGAGACTTTTACACAGCCTTGCCACATACAGAGGTCCAACATACAAGGAACACTGTCACTTGTTCTAGGAACACATAGCATGCACATACCAAGAATTACACCCCAAAATACATTTTGCTGAGCAAAGGGTAAACAAAAGATTACCTGTGGTTTTAGTAGCGCAGTTGTCCACAGGAGGATAGCACTGGTCCAGGCAGCAGGCAGGGACTTGGTCAGCAAAAGCGAACGCAATTGTTCAGGCAACAGGCAGGAATACTGTCAATAGTCAATACAGGCAGCAGGCAGGGATACTGTCCATATACAGTCCAGGTTCAGTGCAGGCAGAGATTGTCAGCAGTGCCAAAATATTGGTCCTGGTCGAAGGCAGGAACATGGTCCATGTGGTGTGGTCAGTTCATGTGATAGGCAGAGGCATGATGGCATAGGTCCTACAGGCAGCAGGCAGAAGTAGGGCCTCATTCAGGACAGAATGGGGACAGGGGTAGAGGCTTCTCCTACCCAAATCTCTTTGAAGCCTCTGAGTCTCCAGACCCTAATTTAGGAATGAGAAAACAAAAAAAAATGTTTTCTTCATCCAGAAAAACAATTCTGGAGCCCCTCACGTATGTGAGACCCCTGTGTTATGAATCCCACTAGTCTAGTTGCAGGGTACAAGATCAGTCCAAGAGGCAGGCAAAAAGCATGGTCAAACAGTCCAGGGTCAGTTCCCGATCAGGCAGAGGTATGTACAGAATCGGTAGGCAGAAGTGTGATCAAATAACAAACCAGGGTCAGTTACAGAGCAAGCAGAAGCATAAGGGGTGTGAAGGTAAATGGCAGGAAGTGAGGATTATGTTTACCATACTTCACTAATAATTTAGTGAAGTATGGTAACGGCGGAAACAGTCCATTATGCAGAGGCCTGGTTGGGAAGGACATTGGGGACAATAATAAGTGGTGTCTCTTCTAACTCCTCCTCTGGTGCACACCCGGCATTTTTTCTGACGTTTTTGGCCTGTTGGTCTGGGAGGGATTTTATCAGGAAAGTGGCATTCGGAGAGTCTGCTAATCATATTGGATCGAATGTTTTCTGGTGGGTCATACGGGAATATAAGGGCAGTGGTCATTTCCCCCTGGTAGCCAAGGAAGGGTTTGGGGCTTTCAGTGGAGTTGCGGTAGATAATATAGCTGTTGTATATGGCCAAATTAAACAAATAAATTGATACTTTTTTACACCACTGGTATGTTCGTCTTGTGGCAAGGTAGGGTTCGAGCATTTGGTGGCTGAAGTCGACACCATCCATGAACATAATGGGGGTCATTTACTATAGAGCTGCGGCCCTAATTAGCGCTAATTACCACGAATTAGCACTAATTAGCGCTAATAGCGCTAATTAGTGCTAATTTGTGGTAATTAGCACTAATTAGTGCGAAAACGGTATTCACTATAGCGCTGGTGAGAAAATACTTTGGCCTCGGTCCTTTTGACCCTGTAACAGTGTCCCAGTTCTACACACACTCAGGGGGTCATTTACTATAGAGCTGCGGCGCTATTTAGCACTAATTAGTGGCAATTTAGCACTAATTAGCGCTAATTAGCGCTAAAATGGTATTCACGGGTGAGAAAATACTCCCAAAATAGAATTTACTATAGTTCCCTGAAACCAAATAGCGCCCAAACCCTCACTCTGCTAAAACCTGGAGAATTGCACATGGAAATAATGTTTAGAGCATGATATAATTGCCCAAATGATACTGAAATATGCGGTATATTATTTAAAGATAATCTGCTTTTAAACTGTGTGAAAAAGTGATTTCTACGCTGAAATATCTTTAAAAGTCTGAGAAGTGAAAAATTCCCTGTTTTGGACAACTAGGTGCCAACACAACTGAGCATGCTCAGACCTGAAAATAACTCTCATTTTAACTCAAGTGTCTTTTTTAGCCGGTGTCTTGTCGATTAGTGCCTCCCGTCGAATAATGCATCCACTACGTCACACCAGCTGATTCCCCTATCAGCTAGCATGACGTAAGACTGCACATGCGCAGTTCGTCGGATGCATTTTCCGACGGGAGTCACAGAAAACAGTGGAGAGGCACAGTGTAGGAGAGGCTAGAGGAGATTCTTTGAGCTCCGGTTCCCGGGGACCCACTTGGTGAAAACCCACCAAACTTGGCACAAAAATTTCGGGTCCAGGGAACCGAACGGCAGCCAGTACCGACTCCCGAAAGTGAGCCCCTTGCTTCATTTTTCTGCTGGCAGGAAGAGAAAACAGTGTAGGAGTGTAGGAGATATTTTGAGCTCCGGTTCCCGGGGACCCACAGGGTCAAATCCCACCAAATTTGGCACACTTGTAGGGGAGACTCATGACTATACGTGCAAGAAATTTCGGGTCCAGGGAACTGAAGGAAGGCCAGTACCGACTCCCCAAAGTAGGCCCCTCACTTAACATGGGAGTCTATGGGGAAACCAGGCCAAATTGTGGCGGATTTCACTTATCGCTCAACCAAATGGCCTAGCGACACCAAACTTGCACCCCTTTTTCACAGATATCACAGCTACACCTCATAAAAATGTGGAGGTTCGGAGACCCTTTACCGGGGATTTACCGAGGCCACAATGTTGACCGTCTTCACAGTACTGGTGCTCTCTGACCATGGGTCACAAAATTACAAAACTTAAGGGTGATGTAGAGACACTCTATGGGTACCCCCACACTGAACCGGGGCCCAAAACCCCAACCGGAACCCTCCGGTAACCGAAAAATGGCACTTTGAAATGGTGTAGCTTGGGCCCGGTTCACCACGGGAAGGCTCTGGTAGGTCTTATTTGAATATTTCAGGCCTTTTCTACAGAATGGCACCCCCCTCGACTTTCGGCGACTGGTGGCCTCCTCACACAACACCGGCAAAGACATGCATGGTGCTCTCCGGTTCTATGGGTCTTAAAAATACACCGATACCGGGAGGCTGTGGGGATGCTATTTGGGTACGCATTGGCCAAGTTTGGGGTTCAGGGAACCTATGGCGGGCCAGTGGCACCCCCAAAAGGTCAACTGGTAGAAACCGCACATTTAACATTGGAGTCTATGGTAAACTTGATTAACTTGGGGGGATGATATTTCCTCGGCTATTGGGGTTAGGAACACCAAACTTGGCACACTTGTAGGGGAGACCCTACGGTTGGCCCGTAACCATCTCCCAAAGACAGCACCCCTCGCTTCACTTTGCCGCCTAGGGGAAAAACTGCCGATATTGGGGCAACTTTGAGCTCCGGTTTCCGGGGACCCACCGGGTCAAATCACCCCATCTTGGCACACTTGTAGTGGAGAGCCATGGCTATACATGCAAGAAATTTCGGGTCTAGGGAACCGAAGGAGGGCCGGTACCGACTCCCCAAATTAGGTCCCTCACTTAACATGGGAGTCTATGGGAAAATCAGGCCAAATTGTGGCGAATTTCACTTATCGCTCAACCATTCGATGACCGAATGGGCTAGCGACACTAAACTTGCACCCCTTCTTCCCAGATAGCACAGCTGCACCTCATAAAAATGTTGAGGTTCGGGGACCTTTTAACAGGGATTTACCGAGGCCACAATGTTGACCGTCTTCACGGTACCGGTGCTCCCTGACCATGGGTCACAAAATCACAAAGCTTGGGGGTGATGTAGAAGCACTCTATGGGTACCCCCACACCGAACCAGGGCCCAGTACCCTAACCGGAACCCTCCGGTGACCGGAAAATGGCACTTTGAAATGGTGTAGCTCGGATCCGGTTAACCCTAGAAAGCTCAGGGGGGTCTCATTATAATATTTCAAGCTTTTTCCACGCTATGGCACCCCCCTCGACTTTCGGGGACTGGTGGCCCCCTCACACAACACAGGCAAAGACGTGCGTGGCGCTCTCCGGTTCTATGGGTCTTAAAAATACATGGACACAGGGAGACTGTGGGGATCCACTTCGGGTTCTCAATGGCCAAGTTTGGGGTCCAGGGAACGTTTGGCGGGCCGGTGGCACCCCAAAAGGTCAACCGGTAGAAACCGCACGTTTAACATTGGAGTTTATAGGAAACTTGTTTAAATTAGGGGGTTAATATTTCCTCCGCTATTAGGGTTAAGAACACCAAACTTATCAAACTTGTAGGGAAGACGATGCACTACCTGTGATCCAAATTTGGGGTCTCTAGACGCTACGGTTGGCCCGTAACTGTCTCCCAAAGACAGCACCCCTCGCTTCACTTTGCCACCTAGGGGAAAAACTGCCGATATTGGGGCGACTTTGAGCTCCGGTTTTCGGGGACCCACCGAGTCAAATCACACTAAACTGGGCACACTTGTAGGAGAAAGCCATGGCTACAAGTGCAAAAAATTTCGGGTCCAGGGAACTGAAAGAAGACTCCCCAAAGTAGGCCCCTCACTTAACATTGGAGTCAAGGGGAAAACCAGGCCAAATTGTGGCGGATTTGACTTATCGCTAAACCATTCGACGACCAAATGGGCTAGCGACACCAAACTTGCACCCCTTTTCCCCAGATATCATAGCTACACCTCCTAAAAGTTTGGAGGTTCGGGAACCCTTTACCGTGTCCACAATGTTGACCGTCTTCACGGTACCGGTGCTCCCTGACCATGGGTCACAAAATTACAAAACTTGGGGGTGATGTAGAAGCACTCTATGGGTACCCCCACACAAAACCGGGGCCCGGTACCCCAACCAGAACCTTCCGGTAACCGGAAAATGGCACTTTGAAACAGTGTAGCTCGGATCCGGTTAACCATAGAATGCTCAGGTCTCATTATAATATGTCAAGCCTTTTTCACCGTATGGCACCCCCATTGACTTTCGCGGACTGGTGGCCCCCTCACACAACACCGGCAAAGACGTGCATGGCGCTCTCTGGTTCTGTGGGTCGTAAAAATACACCGACACTGGGAGGCCGTGGGGATGCTCTTCTGGTACTCACTGGCCAAGTTTGGGGTCCAGGGAACGTTTAGCGGGCCGGTGGCACCCCAAAAGGTCAACCGGTAGAAACCGCACGTTTAACATTGGAGTCTATGGGAAACTTAGTCAAAGTGGGGGGCTGATATTTCCTTGGCTGTTGGGGTTAGGAACACAAATTTGGCACACTTGTAGGAAAGACGATGCACTATTCGTGATTCAAATGTGGGGTTCCTAGACCCTACGATTGGTCCGTAACCATCTCTCAAATACAGCACCCCTCGCTTCACTTTGCCACCTAGGGGAAAAACTGCCGATATTGGGGCAAGTTTGAGCTCCGGTTTCAGGGGACCCATCGAGTCAAATCACTCTAAACTTGGCACACTTGTAGGGGGGGCCATGGCTACATGTGGAAGAAATTTTGGGTCCAGAAAACCAAAGGAAGGCTGGTACCGACTCCCCAAATTAGGCCTCTCACTTAACATGGGAGTCTATGGGAAAATCAGGCCAAATTGTGGCGAATTTCACTTATCTCTCAACCATTCGATGACCGAATGGGCTAGTGACACTAAACTTGCACCCCTTTTTCCCAGATAGCACAGCTGCACCTCATAAAAATTTTGAGGTTCGGGGACCTTTTACCGGGGATTTACCAGGGCCACAATGTTGACTGTCTTCATGGTACCGGTGCTCCCTGACCATGGGTCACAAAATTACAAAGCTTGGAGGTGATGTAGAGACACTCTATGGGTACCCCCACACTGAACTGGGGCCCGGTACCCCAACCAAAACCCTCCGGTAACCCGGAAAATGGCACTTTGAAACAATGTAGCTTGGACCCAGTTCACCGGGTCCAAGCTATATTGGTAGGTCTCATTTAAATATTTCAGTTTTTTTCTACAGAATGGCACCCCCCTCTACTTTCGGGGACCAATGGACCCCTCACACAACACCGGCAAAGACGTGCGTGGCGCTCTCCAGTTCTATGGGTCTTAAAAATACAGCGACACTGGGAGGCTTTGGGGATGCTCTTCTGGTACTCACTGACCAAGTTTGGGGTCCAGGGAACGTTTATCGGGCCAGTGGCACCCCAAAAGGTCAACCGGTAGAAACCGCACGTTTAACATTGGAGTCTATGGGAAACTTAGTCAAATTGGGGGGCTGACAAAGATGTGCGCGGCGCTCTCTGGTTCTATGGGTCTTAAAAATACACAACACTGGGAGGCTGCTCTTCGGGTACTCACTGGCCAAGTTTGGGGTCCAGGGAACGTTTGTCGGGCCGGTGGCACCCCAAAGGGTCAACCATTAGAAACCGCACGTTTAACATTGGAGTCTATGGGAAACTCGGTCAAATTGGGGGGCTAATGTTTCCTCAGATGTTGGGGTTAGGAACACCAATATTGGCACACTTCTAGGGGAGACGATGCACTACATGTGATCCAAATTTGGGGTTCCTAGACAATATGGTTGGCCCGTAACCGTCTCCAAAAGACGGCACCCCTAGGGCGGTAAAACCGGTTCTGCTACCCAGAAAATTCGGACTTAGGTTCTGGCCTCTATAGGTCGGATGACTTTGAGGACTCCTATCTCCGGAACCCCAAATTCCTTTGGGGAGACTTTGAGGACTCCTATCTCCAGAACCCCAAATTTGGTGTGCCGACTCATGGGATCTAGATCTACAACATATCCAAAAATTGGACTCCTAGCTCAAACGGTTCGGAAGATTACTTTCCTGGAGCCCAAAAAATGCTTGAGTTTGAAAGTTAGATCGACACAAAGCATGCATGGTCGTTTTCAGAAAAGTCATTTTGGGCACCTTTCGTTCCAAAGACCTCAAATTTGGCCTGCAGCTAGGGGGCCTCTATAAACCCCCAACTACCAAGTTTGAAGTTCCTGTGACCTAAAGTTCCGGAGATATGGACCAGTAAAGCAAAAAGTTCAGACCAGCCATGGGGCACCAAGGGACCAGTTCCGATCTCGCTGCCCCCTCAGCCTTGGTGGGCACCATGGGTCGTTCCCCTTTGGAAGTCCATATCTCCCCCATACTTTGAGCTAGAGACCCCAAATTTGGCTGGTCGGTACCGGTGGATTTTAGACACAAGATCCGGGTAGACCGAGCCTCATGCGCAGTACGTCACATCACTCCAGCTGATTTCCCGATCAGCTGGCGTGACGTATCGACTGTACATGCACAGTTCGTCATATGCATTTTCCGACGGGAGGCAAGCCACGGGGAGCGCGTGGAGGGAGAGAATCTTAAAGAGGGAGTCCCGCAAATTTTTTTTCCAAATACTGCAGCTGCTGACTTTTAAAATAAGGACTCCCACCTGTCCCAGGGTCCAGCGATGTCGGCACCCGAGACTGAATCATCCCTCGGTCCTCGGGTGCTGCCACTGCCATTCTCTGTAAGGGAATCAGGAAGTGAAGCGTTGCGGCTTCACTTCCTGGTTCCCTACTGCGCATGCGCCAGTCGCGCTGCGCTTCCTTACTGGTCCCCGCTGTCTCTGGGACCTGTGTGTGTCCCAGCAGACAGCACGGGGGGAGGGGGCTTAGACTCCTGTGGAAGTCTACGCCGAAAGTAGGTGCAAATACCTGTCTTAGACAGGTATCTGCACCCCCCTCCCCCCTGAATGGTGCCAAATGTGTCACCGGAGGGGTCGGGTTCCGAAAAGCGGAGGTTCAATTTTTGTGTGAACATCCGCTTTAAATGTAAGATTCTGCCTCGCTCTCTGTGGCGTGACGTATCGACTGGGCATGCGCAGTTCGTCGTATGCATTTTTCGACGAGAGGCAAGCCACAGGAGCGCACGGAAAGAGAACACTGACGTAAGAGAGAACTCCATAGGGAACACTGACGTAAGGGAGAACTCCGCAGGGAACACTGACATAAGGAAGAACTCCGCAGGGAACACTGACGTAAGGAAGAACTCCGTTGGCTTAATAACGTCAGCGGCAACACCGTATCCAGCCCCGCCCCCAACACACCCCTAGGCTGCTCTAGAGAAAGGGGGCAAGCGCCATGCATAAGCAGTGTATTTGTCAGGGAAGCTTGGATTGACACAGCGGTGCCAGCGGGAGGGCCAAGGTCTGTGCTTCCAGAGGGGGGTGGGGCCCTGAATAGCTATGTATGTGTAAGTGACCTACACTGCAGTTTAAGAAAGCCCATCAGAGATCCCGTTCCCAAGAGCTTGCAATCTATTAAAATGACATACAGTTTATCTCTGTTTACTGTTTGTTCTTTTGACAAGTGTGCTTTAGAGCATGTCAAGCCGTAGCTGTGCTCCCTGGGGATATGCTGATCGCCCATCCGTGCTGCTGCTGGAGGAAGCCCAGGTGACCATAAATGAGAGCCCTACAGACTTGGTCATGGTGAGTGACCAAGTCACCAAGTGGTAGGGATGAGCCGAACACCCCCCTGTTTGGTTCGCACCAAAACATGCGAACAGGAAAAAAGTTCGTTCGAACACGTGAACACCGTTAAAGTCTATGGGACACGAACATGAATAATCAAAAGTGCTAATTTTAAAGGCTAATATGCAAGTTATTGTCATAAAAAGTGTTTGGGGATCTGGGTCCTGCCCCAGGGGACATGGATCAATGCAAAAAAAAGTTTTAAAAACGGCCGTTTTTTCAGGAGCAGTGATTTTAATAATGCTTAAAGTCAAACAATAAAAGTGTAATATCCCTTTAAATTTCATAGCTGGGGGGTGTCTATAGTATAATAAACAAAATAAGTGCAGCGCAAAAAGAATGATCAAAGAATAATGAATGGTCTGATCATAAATAAAATAGTTCATATGTAATATGTAATAGAGAATGGCTCTCTTCTGGGGACACTCGTACAAGGCTCTAATCCAGGCTGTATGTGTGAAAAAAGATTGTGCTTACCAGATCCAGTTGACCCCTTGGTTATAGGGGGTCAAAAACAGCATGAATGGATCCGTGGCAAACTGCTGGGCTAGTTGTCATCTACAGAGATCCCCTCAGGTCTATGGTGTGGAGCTGATGCACTGCTGTATGTTCTCTTTCAAAGCGTGGCGATATCCATGGGAGAGAGGGGTCCGTATGGAGAGGCCGGGCAGAGAAGCAGTAATCCCAAGGGAGAATGAATGAAATAAAAAACATCTAAGAGCGATCCATAAATAACCAATTATCCAAGTTTATTTGATAAGGTCAACAGGGAGAGGACGCTAGCAGAGCGCCACTATATGTGAATTACTATGCGGCAGTGTTGAATGATGAGACAGCCTGTTCGCATCTGAACAGCTGTCAGCAAGAGAAGGCTGCGGGTGGCGACGGTCAAGCAGTGCCGCCCTCGTACGCGGCGTTACGTCAAAAAGACTTCGTCAGCGAGGGAGGAGTGCACCTGACACCCATAGAGCCTTAATATACCCGCTAAAACACAACAGTGGGAGTGTCAAAAGCCGCAGGACCGGAAGTCCCCAGTGGAAAATCCTCTTCTGAACTCAATGGGGACATCATCCCAATACAATGAAAAGTAGTAAAAAGTAAAGAAATAAAAAAGAACCTGGTTCCGCACAGCTAATAGAATAAAAGGCAGTGATGCCAGGAGTTACAATGTAACTGCAAGAATATGTATTATAAATATGTACTAAAAAATGTATAAACAAAACTTTAAACATTGATGTGACCCATAGTGCACCCGCAGCATTCTCCAGCTAATGGTAAAAAATCTTATATTTACACATATTGGTAAGTAAAAACACACACCTGCATAGAAGTAAGAACACAACAATAAATAAATGGATGTTTAAATACATAGTAACAAAAGCAGTAAAAAATCAACATAATAAATACACAATAGATAATACAGGGTACATAATGTCATTTGTTAGAGATAAAACAATTTAAATCAAACTCCACATTTAGTCCTCTCAGGACAGACACCCTGGTTTCATGTATCCAGAAAGATTCTCTCTGGCTGAGATTACCCCCCTCCAATGTCTAGTGACCTTTTCTATCCCCCAGAAAAAAAGCTGTTTTGGATCCCTATTATGATGAATTCTGAAATGTTTGGACACCGAGTGAGTTTTAAGACCTCGTTTGATGTTACTAACATGTTCAGAAATTCGAACCCCCAATGGTCGTGACGTTCGTCCGACATATTGAAGACCACAAATGCACTGTAGCATGTAAACCACGCCCACAGTGTCACATGTGATAAGGTTTTTAATTTGGTAATTTTTGCCAGTAGAATGTGCAGTAATAACTTTCTTCCTCTTGTTATTGGATTTACATTGCCTACACGCAGGGCATTTCCCGCAAGCATAAAAACCGGACATAAAGTTAAAAATGCGGTTTTCTTTAATGACCGGGGGGTCAACAACACTTGGGGCTAATAGGTTACGCAGCGTGGGTGGGCGTCTATAGATAAATCTCAGACGCAGTGGAAGTGTGGGTCCTAAGACACTGTCCCTTTTCAGGATGTCCCAATGTTTTAAAATAATTTTTTCTATTTTTTTATGTTGAATGTTATAATCCAGGACTATCCTAAATTGGGAATTGTACTGGGTCATATTTTTTGATTTATTAGATTCTGCTACCAAGGTGGTTCTATCAAGGGAACCTACTTTAATTAATTCATCCCTGATCTGAGTTTTCATGTAGCCCTTTTGTATAAATTTCTCTGCCATGATGTTAGCTTGTGTATGGTAATCACTATCTAAGAAACAATTACGACGTAGGCGTATAAACTGCCCTCTGGGAATGTTCATCAGCCAAATGTTATGGTGGCAGCTGTCCAGAGGGATATAGCCATTTCTGTCGGTGGGTTTGCAGTAATTGCGTGTTCGGTAAGCTCCTTCATGTTTAAAGATTTCTAAGTCGAGAAACGCTATGCTCATGGTATCAGAGTTCCAGGACAGGCGGATATTTTTGGTGTTGCCGTTGAGTCTGGACATAAAAAGCTGGAGACTAATCAAGTCTCCTTCCCAGATCATAAACAGATCATCAATATATCTTTGGTAGCAGACCAACTGTGGTGGTCTGCTACCAAAGACCGAAACCTCTTCCCAGTGAGCCATGAAGAGGTTGGCAACGCTCGGTGCAAACCGAGCGCCCATGGCAACACCGAGAGTCTGCAGGAAGAATTTGCCTCCATACCAGAAATAATTTCTGGCTAGGCAGAAATCCAATGCTTTCAAAATAAATGCACCAAGTTGAGGAGGTAAGTGAGACTTATCAAGAGCCCATTGGATGGAACGGATGGCATCAGAATGTCCAATAATGGTATAAAGTGAGCCAACATCGGCTGTTACCAGTATGCTGTTTTCACTAAAAGGTAAATTTTCAACAATGTTGATAATGTGTTTTATTATTTATGTGTCCTTTTATTTTATTTTGGTGTCTATAGTATGCCTGTAAAGGGGCGCATGTTTCCTGTGTTTAGAACAGTCTGACAGCAAAATGACATTTCAAAGGAAAAAAAGCCATTTAAAACTACCCGCGGCTATTGAATTGCCGACAATACACATAAAAGTTAATTGATAAAAACGGCATGGGAATTCCCCACGGGGCAACCCCGAACCAAAATAAAAAAAAAACGACGTGGGAGTCCCCCTAAATTCCATACCAGGCCCTTCAGGTCTGGTATGGATATTAAGGGGAACCCCGGGCAAAATTTAAAAAAAAAATGACGTGGGGTTCCCCCTAAATTCCATACCAGACCCTTCATGTCTGGTATGGATTTTAAGGGGAACCCCGCGCCAAAAAAAAAAAAAAACGCGTGGGGTCCCCCCAAAAATCCATACCAGACCCTTATCCGAGCACGCAACCTGGCAGGCCACAGGAAAAGAGGGGGGGGTGAGAGTGCGCCCCCCCTCCTGAACCGTACCAGGCCACATGCCCTCAACATTGGGAGGGTGCTTTGGGGTAGCCCCCCAAAACACCTTGTCCCCATGTTGATGAGGACAAGGGCCTCATCCCCACAACCCTGGCCGGTGGTTGTGGGGGTCTGCGGGCGGGGGGCTTATCGGAATCTGGAAGCCCCCTTTAACAAGGGGACCCCAGATCCCGCCCCCCCCTGTGTGAAATGGTAAGGGGGTACTTACCCCTACCATTTCACTAAAAAACTGTCAAAAATGTTAAAAATGACAAGAGACAGTTTTTGACAATTCCTTTATTTAAATGCTTCTTCTATCTTCCTTCATCTTCTTCTTCTGGTTCTTCTGGCTCTTCTGGTGTTTTGGGGGGCTACCCCAAAGCATCCTCCCAATGTTGAGGGCATGTGGCCTGGTACAGTTCAGGAGGGGGGGGGCGCACTCTCGTCCCCCCCTCTTTTCCTGCAGCCTGCCAGGTTGCGTGCTCGGATAAGGGTCTGGTATGGATTTTTGGGGGGACCCCACGCCGTTTTTTTTTTTTTGGCGCGGGGTTCCCCTTAAAATCCATACCAGACCTGAAGGGTCTGGTATGGAATTTAGGGGGAACCCCACGTCATTTTTTTAAAAAAATTTGGCCGGGGTTCCCCTTAATATCCATACCAGACCTGAAGGGCCTTGTATGGAATTTAGGGGGACTCCCACGTCATTTTTTTTTAAAAATTTTGGTTCAGGGTTCCCCTATGGGGAATTCCCTTGCCGTTTTTATCAATGAACTTCTATGTGTATTGTCGGCAATGCAATAGCCGCGGGTAGTTTTAAATGGCTTTTTTTCCTTCGAAATGTCACTTTGCTGTCAGACTGTTCTAAACACGGGAAACATGCGCCCCTTTACAGGCATACTATAGACACCCCCCAGCTACGAAATTTAAAGGGATATTACACTTTTATTGTTTGACTTTAAGCATTATTAAAATCACTGCTCCTGAAAAAACGGCCGTTTTTAAAACTTTTTTTTGCATTGATCCATGTCACCTGGGGCAGGACCCAGGTCCCCAAACACTTTTTATGACAATAACTTGCATATAAGCCTTTAAAATTAGCACTTTTGATTTCTCCCATAGACTTTTAAAGGGTGTTCCGCGGCATTCGAATTTGCCGCGAACACCCCAAATTGTTCGCTGTTCGGCGGACTTGCGGACAGCCAATGTTCGAGTCGAACATGAGTTTGACTCGAACTCGAAGCTCATCCCTACCAAGTGGTATATCCCCCACACCATCCCAAACCCCACTCCATCTCCCCTGAGGACTTAGGACCCTCTAGACCACTCACCTGGGTACTGGGACCCTCTAGGTCACTCACCTGTGGACAGGGACACCCATTTTCCCTGGGGACTGGGACACCTTCTCACCTGGGGACTGGGATCCTATCTCACCTGGGGACAGGAACTCCATCTCCCCTGAGGACAGGGAACCCACCTCCACCAAGAACAGGAACCTGATCACCCTGTGTGTGCCAAACTCACCTCCCTGCCCCTGTGTGTGCCAACCTCACCGTCCTGCCCGATCACCCTGTGTGTGTCAACCTCACCGCCCTGCCTGACATGTGTCCTGTGTGAGGGCCCTCCTGTGACAGCTGTTATCAGGACTTTAACCCACTTGGTGCTCCCCTACATGGATGTGCTCTCACTACACTAATGTATATAAGGGATGAAGGCCCAGAGACATGTCCAGGGTACACAGAGGATACATGAGATAGATTATAAGGGATGGAGGCCCAGAGACATGTCCAGGGTACACGGAGGATACATGAGATAGATTAGAAGGGATGAAGGCCCAGAGACATGTCCAGGGGACACAGAGGATACATGAGATAGATCAGAAGGGATGAAGGCCCAGAGACATGTCCAAGGTACACAGAGGATACATGAGATAGATTATAAGGGATGGAGGCCCAGAGACATGTCCAGGGTACACAGAGGATACATGAGATAGATTGGAAGGGATAAAGGCCCAGAGACATGTCCAAGGTACACAGAGGATACATGAGATAGATTATAAGGGATGAAGGCCCAGAGACATGTCCAGGGTACACGGAGGATACATGAGATAGATTAGAAGGGATGAAGGCCCAGAGACATGTCCAAGGTACACAGAGGATACATGAGATAGATTATAACTGATGGAGGCCCAGAGACATGTCCAGGGTACACGGAGGATACATGAGATAGATTAGAAGGGATGAAGGCCCAGAGACATGTCCAAGGTACACAGAGGATACATGAGATAGATTATAAGGCAAGGAGGCCCAGAGACAGGTCCAGGGTACACGGAGGATACATGAGATAGATTAGAAGTGATGAAGGCCCAGAGACATGTCCAAGGTACACAGAGGATACATGAGATAGATTATAAGGGATGGAGGCCCAGAGACATGTCCAGGGTACACGGAAGATACATGAAATAGATTAGAAGGGATGAAGGCCCAGAGATATGTCCAGGGTCCACAGAGAATACATGAGATAGATTATAAGGGATGGAGGCCCAGAGACATGTCCAGGATACACGGAGGATACATGAGATAGATTAGAAGGGATGAAGGCCCAGAGACATGTCCAGGGTACACAGAGGATACATGAGATAGATTATAAGGGATGGAGGCCCAGAGACATGTCCAGGGTACACAGAGGATACATGAGATAGATTAGAAGGGATAAAGGCCCAGAGACATGTCCAAGGTACACAGAGGATACATGAGATAGATTATAAGGGATGAAGGCCCAGAGACATGTCCAGGGTACACGGAGGATACATGAGATAGATTATAAGGGATGAAGGCCCAGAGACATGTCCAGGGTCCACAGAGAATACATGAGATAGATTATAAGGGATGGAGGCCCAGAGACATGTCCAGGGTACACGGAGGATACATGAGATAGATTAGAAGGGATGAAGGCCCAGAGACATGTCCAGGGTCCACAGAGAATACATGAGATAGATTATAAGGGATGGAGGCCCAGAGACATGTCCAGGGTACACAGAGGATACATGAGATAGATTATAAGGGATGGAGGCCCAGAGACATGTCCAGGGTACACAGAGGATACATGAGATAGATTATAAGGGATAAAGGCCCAGAGACATGTCCAAGGTACACAGAGGATACATGAGATAGATTATAAGGGATGAAGGCCCAGAGACATGTCCAGGGTACACGGAGGATACATGAGATAGATTAGAAGGGATGAAGGCCCAGAGACATGTCCAGGGTACACGGAGGATACATGAGATAGATTATAACTGATGGAGGCCCAGAGACATGTCCAGGGTACACGGAGGATACATGAGATAGATTAGAAGGGATGAAGGCCCAGAGACATGTCCAAGGTACACAGAGGATACATGAGATAGATTATAAGGCAAGGAGGCCCAGAGACAGGTCCAGGGTACACGGAGGATACATGAGATAGATTAGAAGGGATGAAGGCCCAGAGACATGTCCAAGGTACACAGAGGATACATGAGATAGATTATAAGGGATGGAGGCCCAGAGACATGTCCAGGGTACACGGAGGATACATGAGATAGATTAGAAGGGATGAAGGCCCAGAGACATGTCCAGGGTCCACAGAGAATACATGAGATAGATTATAAGGGATGGAGGCCCAGAGACATGTCCAGGGTACACAGAGGATACATGAGATAGATTATAAGGGATGGAGGCCCAGAGACATGTCCAGGGTACACGGAGGATACATGAGATAGATTAGAAGGGATGAAGGCCCAGAGACATGTCCAGGGTACACAGAGGATACATGAGATAGATTAGAAGGGATGAAGGCCCAGAGACATGTCCAAGGTACACAGAGGATACATGAGATAGATTATAAGGGATGGAGGCCCAGAGACATGTCCAGGGTACACAGAGGATACATGAGATAGATTAGAAGGGATAAAGGCCCAGAGACATGTCCAAGGTACACAGAGGATACATGAGATAGATTATAAGGGATGAAGGCCCAGAGACATGTCCAGGGTACACGGAGGATACATGAGATAGATTAGAAGGGATGAAGGCCCAGAGACATGTCCAGGGTACACGGAGGATACATGAGATAGATTATAACTGATGGAGGCTGTCAGAAAGGTTACCTGGTTGGGCGCGCCGGGGCGCGTTGGCGCTCGTGTCCCTGTCCGTGCTGGGGCGCGTGTCCCTGGGGGCGCCGATGTGTCTGGGCCAGCCGGCCGTGGCGTGCGGGGTGGCGTCCGGGCGTTCGTGCGTACGTGCGTTCGCGCTAGCGCGCGTCCGCGTTAGCGCGCGTCCGCCTGCGGGCGTTACCTTTGACATGCCCGGTAGTGTGGGCGTGCACGCCGGTGTCGGGGGCGCGCTCAGGCGTGTGCGGGGGCGCGGCGCGCCTTGGCGAATCGGCGCGTGCACGAGCGCGGCGTTTTGGCGCCAATCAGTCTATTTGAAGCCTGTCTCTACACTGACCCGGTGCTGCCTGATCAAACAGCTCTGTACCTTGTCCCGTGATCATCTTGTGTTCCTGTATCCTCGTAGTGTTTACCCGTTGTGACCCGGCTTGCCTTTGGACCTTCCTTGACTGCTGCCTGAACCCGACCCCGGCTTGTTTGACCTCGTTTCTGCCTTATCCCTTGTACCGTTGCTGCCAGCCCGTTGCCGACCTCTGCCTGTGTGTGACCAGCCTGATTAGCTCCTGCTCAGCATCTGCTCTATCCAGCCTGAAGAACCACCGGTTGCTTGCCAGACCACAGTGCTCCAGGACTCTAACTCCAGGCCCTCATACCATTCCGCATTCGCGGGCCTCCTGTCTACTCTACCAGGGGCCCCGAATCGGATACGTAAGGGAGCCTACCCTCTGCCAAAGCGGACTCACCTGTCTGGTAAGTGTGGGACCTGACAGTATCAGGCAGCCATGACTGAGTCCGGGCAGGGGGCCTCCCCCATGGATGAACTATGCAGGCACCTAGCGGGCCTTACGCAAGCTGTCAAAAGTCTTCAGGAAGGCTACACCAGACTGGAAGGACAGGTCCAGGCCCTCTCAGCCTCTCCTCCAGGAGCAGTATCCAACCCTGCCTCAGCACCCTCTGTAGTAATGCTCCCACCAGAACCCAAAGTTTTCAGGAGAACGCAGTAAGTTCCGGGCGTTCCGTAACGCATGCGAACTCTACTTTGCCTTACAGCCCCGTACGTTCTCCCTGGAGGCTACTAAAGTGGGGTTCGTCATATCCTTGCTGACAGGCGAGCCTCAAACCTGGGCCCACCATCTACTGGAGCAAAAGGCTCAATCTCTTGACTCCTTGAGTGACTTCTTCCTAGCCATGTCTCAGCTATATGAGGACCCTCAGCTAACAGCCACGGCAGAAGCCGCCTTACACTCCCTTCAACAAGGTCGCAGAGCGGTCGAAGATTACGCCGTGGAGTTTAGGCGTTGGAGCTCGGATACGGAGTGGAATGACGCAGCCTTGCGTCACCAATATCGGTTGGGGTTGTCGGACCCCCTAAAGGATGAATTAGCGCGAGTGGGGGTTCCCCAGACACTAGAGGAGCTAATCAATCTGTCAATTCAAATTGACCGCCGCCTCAGGGAAAGACGCTCTGAGAGATCTGTGAGTTACCCACGTCTCACCTGGATGTTGCCCAGGGCCCCTAGTGCCCCGAACCAAGCTCCGCTTGTTTCATCTGCTCCAGCCCAGGAGGTTTCAGAGCCTATGCAGTTGGGACTGCTCCGTCCCTCTCTGACTCCTGAGGAGAAGACACGAAGACGCACACTCAACCTGTGCTTGTACTGTGGAGAGCCTGGTCACTTTGCAAGAGCATGCCCCAATAAAAGATGTAAGTGTCTGCCGTCTTCCTCATTGTGTGCACCTGTCCTACCTAGTGCCGGTAACCATTTAACATTCTCCATTGTTTTACAGTTACCTGGAAGGAGCATCCCAGTACCGGTCATCATTGATTCGGGAGCATGCAGTGGATTCATTGACCGGACTTTTGTCGAAACTCACCATATCCCCACTCAAACCAAAGCCCAAGGACTGGCAGTCTTTCTAGCGGACGGTTCCACCCTCCGCTCCGGACCCGTTACCCAAGAAACGGTTCCCTTATTGGCCACCATTGGCCCGGAACATCAGGAACTGTTACGCCTAGATGTCATTTCCTCTCCTCTCTTCCCAATTATCCTAGGAATACCTTGGCTACAGGCTCACAACCCTAGTATCAACTGGTCTACGGGCAAAATCCAGTTTTCTTCTGAATATTGCAGACAAAACTGCTTACGGGGGACCTCCTTAACCTCCTCCCAATGCCTGTGCATGGACTCAGAAACTAAGCTCTACCAAGATCTTCCTGAACCCTACCGGGATTTCTTGGACGTGTTCAGTAAAAAGGGAGCAGAAACCCTGCCAGTACATAGATCCTATGATTGCCCAATAGAACTTTTACCGGGTACCGAAGTTCCTTTTGGGAGGATCTTCCCTCTAACTGAGCTGGGCACCTTGAAAACCTATATAGATGAAAACCTGAAGAAAGGGTTCATTCGTCCTTCCACGTCTCCAGCTGGGGCAGGCATCTTTTTCGTGGAAAAGAAAGATCACTCCTTACAACCCTGCATTGATTACCGGGAGCTTAATAAAATCACTATAAAGAACAGATACCCGCTACCCTTGGTTCCTGAATTATTTCAGAGATTAGGATCTGCCACCGTTTTCACTAAACTAGACCTCCGTGGGGCCTATAATTTGATCCGCATAAGAGAAGGAGACGAGTGGAAGACAGCCTTTCGTACTCGATTCGGACATTACGAGTATCTCGTCATGCCTTTTGGTCTGTGCAATGCACCGGCAACTTTTCAGCATTTTGTCAACGATGTCTTTCATGACTTACTAGACTTATATGTCATCGTCTACCTGGATGATATCCTGGTCTTCTCTGCCTCCCTGATGGAGCACCGCAAACACGTACGAAATGTACTCTCCCGGCTGAGACAACATGGCCTTTACGCCAAACTTGAAAAGTGTGAATTCGAGCTCCAATCTATCCAGTTCTTAGGCCTGATCATTTCTCCTGATGGCATTAAAATGGATCCACAGAAAGTATCCGCTATTCTGGATTGGCCTGCACCGACTGACAAAAAAGGAGTACAGCGTTTTATTGGCTTCGCCAATTTCTATAGGAAGTTTATTAAGGGATTTTCTTCAATCATAACTCCTATTACAGAACTTATCAAACAAGGATGCCGGTTCCGCTGGACCCCTAAGGCACAAGAGGCCTTTGAAAGACTCAAGGCGCTATTCACATCAGCCACTATTCTTAAGCATCCCAACCCTGCCTTGCCTTTCGTCCTGGAAGTGGATGCTTCCGAGGTTGCAGTTGGAGCCGTACTGTCACAGAGACAGGGTGCCAAAGCACTCCTGTACCCCGTGGGATTCTTCTCACGTAAACTCTCTCCTTCCGAGAGAAATTATGACGTGGGTGATCGGGAACTTCTAGCCATTAAAGCAGCTCTGGAGGAATGGCGTTATCTCCTGGAAGGTGCAGCACACCCCATTTTGGTCTACACAGACCATAAGAACTTAGAATACCTAAGAACAGCCAAGAGATTAAAACCCCGACAGGCCAGATGGGCACTTTTTTTTTCACGATTTGCTTTCCACGTCACTTACAGACCCGGATCCAAGAATGTCAAATCCGACGCCCTTTCCCGAATGTTTCTCGAATCTGAAAGAACCCTGTCCCCAGACACCATTCTCCCTTCTGGAAATTTCCTAATTCTACAGGAGGACTTGATTTCTCAGATCAGACAAGCCTCCATGGGAATGCCTCCACCTGCTGAAGCCTGTACCAAGGATGGGCTGTTCTGGGTCAAGAATAAGATTGTGGTTCCTGAGGAGCTAAAAGTACGAGTGCTAAGCTTGTGCCATGATCACAAACTTGCGGGTCACTTCGGCACACGGAAAACAGCTGACCTGGTCCAACGCACCTTTTGGTGGCCTCACCTTGCCAAGGATTGCAAAGAATATGTGGAATCCTGTAACACGTGTGCCAGAAACAAGACCAGCCGGACAAGAGCATGGGGCCTGTTGAAACCATTACCAGTCCCAGAGAGACCTTGGGCCATGATTTCAATGGACTTTATCGTTGAGCTCCCACCATCAGAAGGTTTTTCGTCCATTTTTGTCGTGGTAGACAGGCTGTCTAAAATGGCCCATTTTCTCCCCATGAAGGGCACCCCTTCAGCCATGGAGACCGCCTCCATCTTTATTAAAGAAATCGTCAGACTACATGGAGTCCCGACCAATATAGTCTCAGACAGAGGCGTCCAGTTCACCTCCAGATTCTGGAAGGCCCCCTGTGGCGCCCTTGAGATCGAGTTGTCCTTTTCTTCGGCCTACCACCCTCAGTCAAATGGACAAACCGAGAGGACAAACCAAACCTTGGAGCAATACATCCGCTGTTTTTCTGCATTCTCCCAGGATGACTGGGCTTCCTTGCTTCCCATCGCAGAATTTTCATATAATAACTCACTACATTCAGCAACTAATCAGTCTCCGTTTTATGCCAATTATGGTTTCCACCCATCCTTCTTGCCTGGAGCACTTCCCGAGTGCCCTGTTCCTGCAGTATCCGAAACCTTGGATTTCTTCTCCAACAACAACAAATTGCTGCAGGAAACCATGACCAAGGCTCAGGAAGACTACAAGAAGATCTTTGACAGGAAGAGACGGGGGGAACTTGTCCTAGAACCTGGCAATTCTGTCTGGCTGTCCACCGCTAACCTCAAGTTAGCATGCCCATCCAGGAAACTGGGTCCCAACTACCTGGGTCCTTTCTTGATCAAAAGGAAGATCAACAATGTGGCATATGAACTGGACCTTCCCAACTCCTTGAGGGTACACCCAGTGTTCCACGTGTCCCTCCTGAAGCCGGTAACCCCCAATTTCTTTCCTGGTCGCAGCATTGGCCCACCCAAACCTATTGTGGTTGATGGCGAAGAGGAGTTCGAAGTGGAGGCAATTCTAGATTGCAGAAGAAGGCACAATCAAGTGCAATATCTGGTAAAATGGAAGGGCTATGGGCCCGAAGATAATTCGTGGGAGCCGGAAAACAATTTACATGCTAAAGAACTTCTGCAATCCTTTAAAACCTCTCATTCCTCGAAGATGGCCCAGCTGGGCATCCGGAGTCTGCCCTTGAGGAGGGGGCACTGTCAGAAAGGTTACCTGGTCGGGCGCCGGGACGCGTTGGCGCTCGTGTCCCTGTCCGTGCTGGGGCGCGTGTCCCTGGGGGCGCCGATGTGTCTGGGCCGGCCGGCCGTGGCGTGCGGGGTGGCATCCGGGCGTTCGTGCGTACGCGCATTCGCGCTAGCGCGCGTCCGCGTTAGCGCGCGTCCGCCTGCGGCCGTTACCTTTGACAATGCCCGGTAGTGTGGGCGTGCACGCCGGTGTCGGGGGCGCGCTCGGGTGCGTGCGGGGGCGCGGTGCGCCTTGGCGAATCGGCGCGTGCACGAGCGTGGCGTTTTGGCGCCAATCAGTCTATTTGAAGCCTGCCTCTACACTGACCCGGTGCTGCCTGATCAAACAGCTCTGTACCTTGTCCCGTGATCATCTTGTGTTCCTGTATCCTCGTAGTGTTTACCCGTTGTGACCCGGCTTGCCTTTGGACCTTCCTTGACTGCTGCCTGAACCCGACCCCGGCTTGTTTGACCTCGTTTCTGCCTTATCCCTTGTACCGTTGCTGCCAGCCCGTTGCCGACCTCTGCCTGTGTGACCAGCCTGATTAGCTCCTGCTCAGCATCTGCTCTATCCAGCCTGAAGAACCACCGGTTGCTTGCCAGACCACAGTGCTCCAGGACTCTAACTCCAGGCCCTCATACCACTCCGCATTCGCGGGCCTCCTGTCTACTCTACCAGGGGCCCCGAATCGGATACGTAAGGGAGCCTACCCTCTGCCAAAGCGGACTCATCTGTCTGGTAAGTGTGGGACCTGACAGAGGCCCAGAGACATGTCCAGGGTACACGGAGGATACATGAGATAGATTAGAAGGGATGAAGGCCCAGAGACATGTCCAAGGTACACAGAGGATACATGAGATAGATTATAAGGCAAGGAGGCCCAGAGACAGGTCCAGGGTACACGGAGGATACATGAGATAGATTAGAAGGGATGAAGGCCCAGAGACATGTCCAGGGTACACAGAGGATACATGAGATAGATTATAAGGGATGGAGGCCCAGAGACATGTCCAGGGTACACGGAGGATACATGAGATAGATTAGAAGGGATGACAGCCCAGAGACATGTCCAGGGTACACAGAGGATACATGAGATAGATTATAAGGGATGGAGGCCCAGAGACATGTCCAGGGTACACGGAGGATACATGAGATAGATTAGAAGGGATGAAGGCCCAGAGACATGTCCAGGGTACACAGAGGATACATGAGATAGATTATAAGGGATGGAGGCCCAGAGACATGTCCAGGGTACACGGAGGATACATGAGATAGATTATAAGGGATGGAGGCCCAGAGACATGTCCAGGGTACACGGAGGATACATGAGGTAGATTAGAAGGGATGAAGGCCCAGAGACATGTCCAGGGTACACGGAGGATACATGAGATAGATTAGAAGGGATGAAGGCCCAGAGACATGTCCAGGGTACAGAGGATACATGAGATAGATTATAAGGGATGGAGGCCCAAAGACATGTCCAGGGTACACGGAGGATACATGAGATAGATTAGAAGGGATGAAGGCCCATAGACATGTCCAGGGTACACGGAGGACACATGAGATTGATTAGAAGGGATGCAGGCCCAGAAACATGTCCAGGGTACACAGAGGATACATGAGATAGATTAGAAGGGATGGATGACTAGAAACATTTCCTGGGTACACAGAAGACACATGAGTTAGATTAGAAGGGACGGAGGCCTCCTCTGTGTACCCTGGACATGTCTCTGGGCCTCCATCCCTTTTAATCTTACAGTGCAAGGGGGAACTTTGTGAACCCTGATGTAAAGGGGAACACTGATGTAAAGGGCAATGCTGCAGACTCTGATGTAGTTAGGAACCCCTTACATCAGAGTTCCTCTTTAGATCATGCTCTGCATCATTTTTCTTTACATCTGAGTTCCTTTGCACTGCAAGGGGGAATCCTTCCCTTTGATGTAAAGGGAAATGCCGGTAACTCTGATGTGGGAGGGGGGGGACTCTGCTGACCAGAGACCACCTTCCACAGAGTGATCGGGCAGGACGGTGAGGTTGGCACACACAGGGACAGGGAGGTGGGTTTGGCACACACAGGTGATCAGGTTCCTGTTGTTAGTAGAGGTGGGTTCCCTGTCCCCAGGTGAGATAGGATCCCAGTCCCTGGGTGAGAAGGGGTCCCAGTCCCCAGGTGAGAAGGTGAGAAGGTGTCCCAGTCCCCAGGGAAAATGGGTGTCTCTGTCCACAGGTGAGTGGCCTAGAGGCCTAGAAGACTCACCATGACCAAGTCTGTAGGGCTCATTTATGGTCACCTGGGCTCCCTCCAGCAGTAGCACGGATGGGCGATCAGCATATCCCCAGGGAGCACAGCTACGGCTTGACATGCTCTATCCAAAGCACACTTGTCAAAAGAACAAAAAGTTAACAGAGATAAACTGTATGTCATTTTAATAGATTGCAAGCTCTTGGGAACGGGATCTCTGATGGGCTTTCTTAAACTGCAGTGTAGGTCACTTACACATACATAGCTATTCAGGGCCCCGCCCCCCTCTGGAAGCACAGACCTTGGCCCTCCCGCTGGCACCGCTGTGTCAATCCAAGCTTCCCTGACAAATACATTGCTTATGCATGGCGCTTGCCCCCTTTCTCTAGAGCAGCCTAGGGGTGTGTTGGAGGCGGGGCTGGATGAGGTGTTGCCGCTGACATTATTAAGCCAGCGGAGTTCTTCCTTACGTCAGTGTTCCCTGTGGAGTTCTCTCTTACGTCAGTGTTCTCTTTCCGTGCGCTCCCGTGGCTTGCCTCTCGTCGAAAAATGCATACGACGAACTGCGCATGCCCAGTCGATACGTCACGCCACAGAGAACGAGGCAGAATCTTACATTTAAAGCGGAGGTTCACACAAAAATTGAACCTCCGCTTTTCGGAACTGGACCCCTCCGGTGACACATTTGGCACCATTCAGGGGGGGGGTGCAGATACCTGTCTAAGACAGGTATTTGCACCTACTTCCGGCGTAGACTCCCACGGGAGTCTGTGCCCCCTCCCGTCCCTACCCCCCGTGCTGTCTTCTGGGACACACACAGGTCCCAGAGACAGCGGGGACCAGTAAGGAAGTGCAGCGCGACTGGCGCATGCGCAGTAGGGAACCAGGAAGTGAAGCCGCAACGCTTCACTTCCTGATTCCCTTACAGAGAATGGCGGTGGCAGCACCCGAGGACCGAGGGATGATTCAGTCTCGGGTGCCGACATCGCTGGACCCTGGGACAGGTGAGTGTCCTTATTTTAAAAGTCAGCAGCTGCAGTATTTGTAGCTGCTGACTTTTAAATTTTTTTTTGCGGGACTCCCTCTTTAAGATTCTCTCTCTCCACGCGCTCCCCGTGACTTGCCTCCCATTGAAAAATGCATATGACGAACTGTGCATGTGCAGTCGATACGTCATGCCAGCTGATCGGGAAATCAGCAGTAGGTAGTACGTAGGAGGCATTTTTTGACAGGAGGCAATAATCGACGTTACACCGGTGTAGTGTTGATTATTGTCTCCCGTTGAAAAATGCATACTACGAGTCCCCTCTTTCCTGGGGTGGTATTTTGGGCTCAATCGGAGAGAAACTTCCACACGGTTGATCGCAGGAGGGTCGGTCTACCCGGATCTTGTGTCTAAAATCCACCGGTACCGACCTGCCAAATTTGGGGTCTCTAGCTCAAAGTATTGGGGAGATATGGACTTCCAAAGGGGGCCGACCCATGGTGCCCACCAAGGCCGAGGGGGCAGCGAGATCGGAACCGGTCCCTTGGTGTCCCATGGCCAGTATGAACTTTTCACTTTACCGGTCCATATTTCCGGAACCATAGGTCACAGGAACTTCAAACTTGGTAGTTGGGGGTTCATAGAGGCCCCCTAGCTGCAAGCCAAATTTGAGATCTCTGGAACGAAAGGTGCCCCGAAATGACTTTTCTGAAAACCACCATGCATGCTTTGTGTCGACCTAACTTTCAAACTCAAGCATTTTTTGGGCTCCAGGAAAGTCATCTTCCGAACCGTTTGAGCTAGGAGTCCAATTTTTGGATATGTTGTAGATCTAGATCCCATGAGCCGGCACACCAAATTTCGGATTCCGGAGATATGAGCCCTCAAAGTCATCCAACCGGTAGACGCCAGAACCTAAGTCTGAATTTCCTGAGTAGCAGAACCGGTTTTACCGCCCTAGGGGTGCCGTCTTGGGAGATGGTTACAAACCAACAGTAGGGTCTAGGAACCCGTATGTGGACCACATGTAGTGCATCGTCTCCCCTACAAGTGTTCCAAGTTTGGTGTTCCTAACCCCAACAGCCGAGGAAATATCAGCCCCCCAAGTTGACTGAGTTTCCCATAGACTCCAATGTTAAACGTGCGGTTTCTACCAGTTGACCTTTTGGGGTGCCACCGGCCCGCCAAACGTTCCCTGGACCCCAAACTTGGCCAGTGAGTACCTGAAGAGCATCCCCACAGCCTCCCGATGTCGGTGTATTTTTAAGACCCATAGAACCGGAGAGCGCCGCGCACGTCTTTGCCGGTGTTTTGTGAGAGGTCCACTGGTCCTCGAAAGTGGATGCCATTCTGTAGAAAAGGCCTGAAATATTTAAATGAGACCTACCGGAGCCTTCCCCGGTGAACCGGGTCCGAGCTAAACAGTTTCAAAGTGCCATTTTCCGGTAACCGGAGGGTTCTGGTTGGGGTACCGGACCCCGGTTTGGTGTGGGGGTACCCATAGAGTGTCTCTACATCACCCCCAAGCTTTGTAATTTTGTAACCCATGGTCAGGGAGCACAGGTACCGTGAAGACGGTCAAAATTGTGGCCCCGGTAAATCCCAGGTAAAAGGTCCCCGAACCTCCACATTTTTATGAGGTGTAGCTGTGATATCTGGGAAAAAGGGGTGCAAGTTTGGTGTCGCTAGGCCATTCGGTCATCGAATGGTTGAGCGATAAGTGAAATCCGCCACAATTTTGCCTGGTTTCCTCATAGACTCCCATGTTAAGTGAGGGCCCTACTTTGGGGAGTCAGTACCGGCCTTCCTTCGGTTCCCTGGACCCGAAATTTCTTGCACGTGTAGCCATGGGTCCCCCCTACAAGTGTGCCAAGTTTGGTGGGAGTTGACCTTTTGGGTCCCCGGAAACCGGAGCTCAAAATCGCCTGTTTTTTCCCCCAGGCGGAAAAATGAAGCAAGTTGCCCACTTTGGGGAGTCGGTACCGGCTGTCCTTTGGTTCCCTGGACCCCAAATTTCTTCCACCTACAGCCATGGGTCTTTCCTACAAGTGTGCCAAGTTTGGTGGGTTTTTATTGAGTGGGTCCCCGGATACAGGAGCTCAAAATATCTCCCGAACCTCTCCTACACTTCTCTTCCTCCCAGTGGAAAAATTAAGCAAGGGGCTCACTTTCGGGAGTCGGTACCGGCTGCCGTTCAGTTCCCTGGACCCGAAATTCCCTACAAGTGTGCCAAGTTTGGTGGGTTTTCACCAAGTGGGTCCTCGGATACAGGAGCTCAAAGTATCTCCTCTAGCCTGTCCTACACTGTGCCTCTCCACTGTTTTCTGTGACTCCCGTCGGAAAATGCCTCAGACGAACTGCGCATGTGCAGTCGATACACCAAGCCAGCTGATCGGGAAATCAGCTGGCGTGACGTCATGCACTGCACATGCGCAGTACGTAGGAGGCATTATTCGATAGGAGGCACTCATCGACACAACACCAGCACTATAGTAAATACCAAAATGAGAGCTATTTAGAGAGCATTTTTTTTAAATGAAAATCTGCTCTATTCTAGTCCAAATGAAGTATTAGCCATTGATTCTAATGGAACAATTGTAACTTTAAAAAAAAAACAACCCTTTTAACGTTGAGATGAAATGTATCTTTCTGAAATAAAGATACATTTGTGAAATAAATTTTCCTTTGCAACATTGTTGCTTCTACTTAAAATATTTTGATTTTAAGAATACTAGAATGTGGAATGTTTTGATAAAATATATTTTTCTCTGTCACTTGCACTTGTTACTCTCCATCTCACAACAATCTTTACCCCAAACTCACACAAGTGTCTTTATAATCCACAAACAATACCATTACTGATGCAAATTTAAAATGAATCACAATTTTTTGTGCTTTTTACTATTTCCAAATATTCATAACTTGAGGCCAAAAAATGTGATATGTGTACCAACATCAGAAAGCAAAATGTAATTCCCAAAAATTTGAGGGTAATATTCTACTCTCACCCACAAAAAACACCAAATATCACAGAATAAATCAAGAAGAATAACTCTTGAGTAATGTAATTCCATCACTTGTATGTCCAAAGAAATGCAGTATTTACATGTTTTTATGTGTATTTATGTGTAGTTATGTGTAGGAGGTTCTCACATGTGGCAGCTCTGTGCCTTAGAGGTTAGAACTTCTGCTTAGCATCCCTGAGTGTATGGGTTCAAATCCCAACCATGTAGCTTCATGTAAAGAATTTGTCTCATCTCCCAGGTCCTATAACTATGTCTAAATGTAGTATTTATGTGTAGGAGGGTTCCACCACCATTGTAAGTCCTTTCCAGATACGCTATTTAGCCAAAAGTATTGGGACGCCTGCCTTTACACACACATGAACTTTAATGGCAGCACAGTCTTAGTCCGTAGGGTTAAAATTTGATTTGGCCCACCTTTTGCAGCTAGAACAGCTTCTGGGAAGGCTGTCCACAAGGTTTAGTGTGCCTATGGGAATGTTTGATCATTCTTCCAGAAGTGCATTTGTGAGGCCAGGCATGAATGTTGGATGAGAAGGACTGGCTCGCAGTCTCTACTCTAATTCAGCCAAAGGGTGTTCTATCCGGTTGAGGCCAGGACTCTGTGCAGGCCAGTCAAGTTTCTCCACCCCAAACTTGCTCATCCATGTCTTTATGGACCTTGCTTTGTGCACTGGTGTGCAGTCATGTTGGAACAGGAAGGGGTTTTCCCCAAACTGTTCCCACTAAGTTGGGAGCATGAAATTGTCCAAAATGTCTTGGTATGCTGACGCCTTAAGAGTTCTCTTAACTGGAACTAAGAGGCCAAGCCCAACCCCTGAAAAACAACCCCACATCATAATCCCCCCTCCACCAAATCATTTGGACCAGTGCACAAAGCAAGGTCCATAAAGACATGGATGAGGGAGTTTGGGGTGGAGGAACTTGACTGGCCTGGACAGAAGAGTTGAAGCTGTTATAGCTGCAAAGGGTGGGCCAAATGAGTTTTGAACCCAATACTAATACTGGGATGCCATTATAGTTCATGTGCGTTTAAAGGCAGGCGTCCCAATACTTAGCCCAATATATTGTATATTGCTTGTGACACTGAGCATGGCTATGGACTTAGGGCTGGTTCACCGCAGAGATGCAGAGAACATGTGTGGGGTTGCCTGGTGGCTAAGAGGGTAGCAATTCTGTCTAGCAGCACCTGGGATGTTGGTTCAATTCCCCAACATGCTAATGATTGTGTTGAAGATTATATGTTCTGCCTGTGTGGGTTTCTCACCACAATCCAAAGATATGCTGGCATTTTATTTGTTTCCTGTCGAAATAGGTTCTAATGTAAGAAAGTTAATTTTGGACTTTAGATTGGAAGCTCATTGCAGCCAGGGACTGATGTTAATGTTTATTAGCACTAATCATGCCCAGGGACTAGGACATTTCAAATTTTAGGGTTTACACTGCACGGGTACATATGCTTAGAAAACTGTTGCTTTGTTTATGTGGATGCAAATGGACTTTGATCTTTGTCCTGTAGTTGGAGATTTGATGCACCTAGCCAAGGGCTAACACAGTTGCGAATACTATTATGTGTTCCTGCTCATCAGGTGCAATCACTTTAGACATACATGAAGAGATAGATTGAAAGATGCTGGTGGGCGTGTACTTCTATTGGGTGTGTCAGTGTGCTAACAATACAACCTCTCTTATATAAAGGCCTGCAGTAGGGGGGTTTGTTTGGCCTGAGAAGGTCAGGTTTTTTGCCTGTGATTTGTGGGGAGGAGGGCTAAAATCTTCCTTACAGATTGCTGCTCAGCTTCCTAACTTAAGATCAGGTGTCATATTTGCCTAGCTTTTGAGTTGGGGGTGTTCTGGGGGCCCCTCTTCTGGGGGGGACCCCCGGATAAACGAGAGGCCAAAGAAAGGCACAACCAAAAAAGGACGTTGCCATGTCGTGAGGTCTGATGCGTTTGCAAAATTCTATGAGAATCCAGGTAAAGCCTGAATATCGTGGTGAAGTGGGTCTGAAGACGATCGCTGTGGATGTTTTACAGAAGTTGCTGAATTTACAGGTCAGTGATATATTTGCTCTCCAAGATTTTGTGGTCAGTGGTCAATACGATGTTTCTTTTCATACTGAGGATACCTGCCAAGCTGCATATGAGAATTGGGTGAAGGCGGATCTGGGAGGAAATTTGCTAACTAAGAAGATGGACGTCAGTTTATTGTTTGATCCTGGATTGAAGACCATGACTGTACATTGTTATATTCCTTTTTTGGAGCCAGAATTTGTGAGACAATTTTTGTTGCGGTATTGTGTGGGGGCTGATCGAGGAGAGAAACTTTATAACAAGTATGGCATGTATAGAGGTAAACTGCGTTTTAAAGTACACATGAAGAGGGACGCATCAGGTTTTTGTGGAGTGTGTCACCCTCCCCCGGCATTTACCATTGCTGGGGAGCGGTGTACTGTTTTCTATTCTGGGCCATCCCGTTACTGCAGGGGGTGCTTTCAGTATGGACATATTCGTGAGGACTGCCCTTCTAAGCTTTGCTGTAGAGTGTGCTTGAAGCCAGGACACAATGCAGCGGAGTGCAAGGAAAAGAAATGTGATCTGTGTGGTTCAGGGGAGCATATGGTCAGAAACTGATTGAAAATAGTGGGGAGGAAGATGTTCTCGTATACGGAGGCTGTGCAGAGATGGCGGTTTACAGGGCAGAATGTGAGCCGAGAACCGGAGGAGCAGGAGACTGAGCGGGCGGAAGACGGGGGTAAGCAGGTGGCCGGCACGGAAGGTGGAAAGGCGCCGACCCCCCAGAGCTGAAAACCCCGGTAGTAGCTCCAAGGAAGGTGTCGGACAGGAACTGCAAGGGAGTATGGTTAAAATTGGAGTGAATATTAATCTGACAGAAGGGGATAATGAGAGGCAGGTTGGTGAGGCGGAAGAAGCTGTGTGTGAAGAACTGATTGCTTTGATAAAACAGGTGGAGGCAGAACAGGAGAGTCAATATGTAGATGAGGATCTTCTTGAGTGGGCTGAGGATATGGAGGTGCTGGAGGTGAGGAATAAGGAGGGGTCAGGATCAAAAGACCTTTTAATGGCTACTCAAAGACCAGGGTCTGAGGTGGAGCAGGAGAGTGAGGCACGGAGAAAGAAGCCTAAATGGGACTTGTCTCTGGGTTTGAGCCCAGGTGGTGGTGGATGTGTACTGCCAAGTTTAAGTATGGATTCACAAGTGTCAGATGATTCAAGTGGAGCAACATCCCCATTGGGCTTGGTAGGTTCTCCTGCCATGCAATATTTGGAGAGTGAATCAGTTGATCCTCTTGAAAAAGGTACAGGGAACAGAAGTGGAAAACAGCTTCCTGATGGAGGAAGTGTGTTCTGCAGGATTTTTTTGATCCTTCTCATGGCTTTGTCTATATGTAGTGTGAATGTGCGTTCGATTGGATCTGTCTATCGTCGTGCAGCTGTTTTGTCTGAGTTGGCTAAGATTGAGTGTGATGTCTTGTGTTTGCAAGAGTGTGGTTTGTGGTATGCTCCAGGCCATGGAGACTGGTCTGCAGGACCAGCAATTTGGTCTTGTGCTGCGGAAAATAGAAGTTAAGGGGTGGGGGTGCTCTTTAAAAACCCAGAAATTAAAGTTGAATCATGGGAGGAAGTGGTGATAGGAAGAGTTCTGAGTGTAATGTTTACCTACCTGGAAGAATCCTTTAAGTTGGTATGTGTTTATGCACCAGTGCGAAAAAATGCCAGGATGGATTTGTTGGAAATTTTGAGGCTCCACCTTGTGGGGAGAGGAAAGACCATTGTTGCTGGAGACTTTAATCTTATTAGGACTGCTGAAGATAGAGTAGGCCAAGGTGAAAGCCAGACCGATGTCACCAGCACAGCTTTTAATGCAATTTTGCAGGATTTTTGTTTGCAGGATGGACCAGTTTGCTACTATGGAAATGGTAAAGCCCCAGCAACCTTTTTTTCAGATAAGGGAAGTGTGAATTCCTGAATTGACTTTATTTTAGGTTCCAGTGCACTGAAGGTCGCAGAGTGGAAGCAATGGGAGGTGTCTTTCTCCGACCACCAGGTTTTGGTGGGAAAGTTTATTTTTGATCAAGATGTCAAGACTGGGAGAGGAATCTGGAAATTAAATAATCTGTTATTGGAAGACCAAGGGATTTTTGATAAGTTTGCTCTGCAATATAAAGTGTGGTTGGGAAGGAAGGGGGATTTTTGAATCCTTTTTTGAGTGGTGGGACGGGCTGAAGGAGCGAATCAAGCTCTTCTTTCTTCAAGCAGGTGTAAAGAAGGCAAGGAAAGAGAAACAAGAAGGAAGGGCTCTCCAGCATAGGTTGAGACTCCTGCTTAAATGAAGGCAGGGAGGCTGGGAGTTAGAAGAGGAGATTGGAAAGCTTTGGGAGGAGATAAAGAAAGCTTGGGTGATGAGAGGGAAGAAGCTAATCTTCCAAGCTAAAGTGAAGGACATGGAGGAAGGGGAGACATGTTCGCGGTTCTTCTTCAAGAAACTCTTGAGGGGACGCAATGTGATGAAATCGGTGATGATGCAGGGACAGGAAGTGAATGGTGAGAAGGTGATGGAGGCGGTGAGTGAGTTTTATATGGATTTGTTTGCAGGCGGACGTGGAGTAAGTGCTGAGGAGATGCGAGAGTATTGCGAGAAAGTGGATGCAAGATTGTCTGAGGAGGATAGGTTTGGTATGTGTGTGGTTGTGTCTGAGGAGGAAGTGAGGCGAGTGATAGATGGGATGATCCGGAATAAGACACCTGGGAAGGATGGGTTGACTGTTGAGTTCTTTTGTAAAGCGTGGGAGGTGATGAAGAATGAGGTGTGTGAGTTGGTGAGGCTGGTGTTTGAAGTGGGGGAGATGCCAAAGTCCTTAAGGGAGGGGGTGATTACCCTCATCTATAAAAAGGGCGACAAGAGAGACATTCGGAATTGGTGGCCAATTACACTGTTGAACGTTGACTACAAGATTGTGGCAAGATTGATTGCCGATCGAGTCAAGCTTGTGATTGGCGAAGTGATTGGAAAGCAGCAGGTGTGTGCGGTTCCTGGTCGACGAATTTCCGACAATCTATCGTTACTGAGGGATGATGTATACTACGCGCAATCTAACAACTTGCCGTGCCTTCTAGAGTCGATTGACCTTGAAAAGGCGTACGACAAGTCTCCCATCAGTTTCTGTTTCAGATTCTGGAGGTCCTAGGGTTTCCGGACCAGCTGATAAAGGTTATCAGAGGACTATACAAAGGTGTCTCAAGTCGAGTTTTGGTCAACGGTACCCTAGGGGGGAGTATCCCTGTGATGTCTAGTGTTAGGCAGGGGTGCCCGTATCGCCTTTGATGTTCATCTGCGTGATGGAGCCATTACTGAGTGCAGTGAAGAAGGACAAGGCATTCAAGGGTGTGTTTGTGCCTGGCAGTGGTGGAAGGAGTGTGAAAGTGTTGGGGTACATGGATGATGTTGTGTTGGTGGCTGGTGGAATGGCTGATGTGCGGCGTGGAAGATTGCAGGTGAGTCTGTTCTGCAGTGTGTCTGGGATGAGTGTGAATTGGAGTAAGTGTCAGGTGTGTAGTGTGGGCCGTGAGGTGGAGGTGAATGAGGGACGCAGTCAGAAGGTGGAGAGGATGCAGGTGCTGGGTGTGTGTTTTGACAGGGAGTTGAGGGGAAGTCGCAGTTTTCAGAGGGTGACTGAGCGAGTGGAGGAAAAGTTGTCTATGTGGCGGATGCGTGAATTGTCCTGCACTGGGAAAGTTCTGATCATCAAGTCAGTGATCCTTCCGATTGTGTTGTATGTCTCTGTTATATTCCCGCCTCCTGATGATTGGGTGAGGAAGATGACGAGGCTACTGTTCTTGTTCTTTTGGTGAGGGAGGATGGAAAAGTGTGCAAGGGAGAAGATTACTAAACCAAGGGCCAAAGGTGGCTTTGGACTTCCAAAGATCGGGGACTTTTTGATGCTGCATTACTGGGTGACGTTGATAAGGACCCTAAGAGGTAATGGAATCGGGAAGGAGATGATGCAGTGCCTTGGAGGAAGATTGTTTACAAGATGGGGACTCTATAGGTGGGCCCTGGAAAAGCCACTGGCATGGGTCGTTCCTCAGTATTTTTTAGTCCTAACCAAGATCTGGGAAGGATGGAGGTTGGGGGGTCTGGGGAGGGAGGTTGGTGATAAAAAGAAACTTAAACTTTGGATTGCTGGGGAGATTTTTCCTAATGGGATACAGTACTTAAGAGATAAGGAAAGTGTGCAAATCTGGAAGAGTATGAGCACAAGAGGAGTGACTAACCGCCAAAGGGACATATCCTGGATGACCTTTATGGGGTGTCTGACGACCATGAGTTTTATGAAAATTAGGGATTCGGTAGGATCGGAGTTGTGTCCAAGGGAGGGCTGTGGGGGAGTGGAGGACGTGTTCCACGTGCTTTGGAACTGTGTCTTCGCTAAAGAAGTGCTGGGAAAGTTGAAAAGCTTCCTGAGGGAGGTGGAGGGGTTGGTTTTCGTAAGGGAGGAAATGGTGGTTCTGGGTTTGTGGAGATTGGAGAAAAATGCAGCCAGGAAGGCGTGGTGCTTTTCTGTTGTCTACAAGGAAGTAATGTGGGATGTTAGGAATATATGGGTAGGAAGGAAGAGTTTAATTTCTGTAGAAGATGCGGTGAGGATATTTTTGGCTAGGATGTATATTGTTTATCTTTTTGATGTGAAAGGTATGGGGGAGGAAGAAGCTGGGAGATATTGGAAGAGGGATAAGTGGAATGTCTTTTGATATATTTGCATGATTAAGATGTGCTCTGTATTATTAATTTGTTTGGTCATATGATGTGAAGGACGCAGTCACTAAGTACTGACAGTATATGTGTGTTGTTGTACATTTACTGAATTGACAAAAAAAGAAAAAAAAAGAAAATTGTGGGGGAGAAGGAATGATATTGGGAGATTTGATGAAATTCTTGTGCATTTTTTCAATCAAAAGTGGGTTTATGTGGCCATGCTGTCAATGTTGTGCGTGTATTGTTCATGTCTAATTATGCAAACATCATTTGGAAGCATCTGCTGACCTACTCTTTTTGATCTCAATTAATCGTGTACACCGAAATGCAGCTTCCAGCAGAACATGGTCACCAATGTATGTATGTGTGGATTGTGGGCTGGTGGTGGGTGTTTTGAATAAGTCTTTTAATATTATGTTGGAATGCTTTGTAAGAATGACTGTTGAGTACGTTTCTATAATCTTGCAGATAAAATTGTGATGTGTTGCCCGTTATACACTGAAATTAAAGCTGTGTCCACTCTAAGGTTTTGTCAAATTTTAGATTGTAAGCTCCTATGAACAGGGCCCTTAAAATCCCATTGCTAAATGTAGCACCATATATCCTGTCCAAATTTTTTTTAAAGCTAGTAAATGAATGTAATTTTTTTTTTTCTGCTGGTAAAATAAAAGTACATTATTGAGCTTTGGTGTGGTGTGTGCTTTTTTTTTCCCTTCTACTTTTTTCTCTTTAGTTTTTGTGGGTGGTGGTTTTGGGAAAATGCAATATCTCTTCTATTTTATTTCAATATGTATTTGTGCACCAAAAAACTAATCTCTTTGCCCTGGTTCACATTGATGCTACTTTGAAATCGCGCTACTTTATTTGAAGTAGTACGATTTCAAAGTAGCAAGGTCAGCGTGATTTCAGGTGCTACTTGATAGACACCTGTGCGGCTTCATACACAAATGTCTATTGAAGTTGCACCTGAAATCGGCAAAAGTAGTGCAGGAACTACTTTAGCAAATTGGTGCAGTGCCACAAAAAAAATGTTGCATTGATTGGAACAATGCCATTGCTGCCAATAGTCATACGACTTGATCTCTCAAATCGCATGACAAATCGCTCCAATGTAAACCTAGGCTTCTACAAACCTGCAAGTTAATGATAATGGTGGAACCTTTATATATAACAGCTGTGGAGAATTGCAGGTAATGAATTCAGCTGGTGGAAAGGCAGTGTTGTATGTGTCAGCTTTAGTTCACATTGGTGCGATTTGACATGTCAAAGCGGTGACAATTGCATTGTTTTAATTGGTGCGACTTTGGGGTGCAATTTGTATTGATATCAGTGCAGAAACCTGCACAGATGTCTCTGAAATTCCCCCTGCAGTGGGGACTGACATACGGGAATGAAAGTGTGTGATTTCAGCTGAACGATTTCCTCCCGCTGCTAACCCAGGGACACCATTTCTTATTGGACGCCTTTAAATATCATAAGTAGATATCTGCAAGTAAACAAAAATAATAATATTCTAATAGTGGTTGCGATCAAATATTCGCAGCAGCGATCAAAAGAGTGTGGTTTCGCTTTCTGACCCAGAAATAAGTCATTGTAATCACCCGGAAGTCCCTGTGCTGGTCAAGATCTCCATCTAGGTGGACATGGCGAGGTTCCTCTTTATCAAAGAGGAGGTGCTGCTCATTTTCCGGATAAGGGTATGATATGTACTTGTGTTTACTCAATGCGGGGGTGGATGTGGTAGTTAGATTTGGTGTGGGTGGGGTTCATTGATTTGTTTGGCATCCCCACACATTTGCTCCTGGCCCATGTGCACACATCACTTCCTGCATTTGTTCTGCTGATGTAAATGCAAGTATAAATGAGAGCTCCTTTCTATTAAAATATATATGACTTGTTTCACAGTTGGGCGACTTTGGACCTCCGAGTTGCTTGACAAGTTGTACACCATGATTCTCAATGATAACTAGGGATGGGCCGAACATCCCCCCTGTTCGGTTCGCAGCAGAACATGCGAACAGACAAAAAATTTGTGCGAACACCATTAAAACGGCTTCCCGCCTGCCGTACACCAAATGACGTCCTCGGCTTTGAGCGGGGATATCTGAGTGATGCCTGTAGCTACAGACATCATCCAGATATCGACTTTTAGAATCGGCGAATCTGCATACCATAAGAATGATCATAGCGGCTGTTCCGCCATTTGATCATTCTTACGCAAGGCGAGAGGGGACGTCCCCCCCTCCCACCGCCCTCCGGTGCTTGCACCGACTCACCGCTATGATCGGTGAGTTGGTCACAGGATCCGCCAGCCCCGGATGTTTAGCATAGAGATTTCCGGCGGACCAGATGGTCGCCGGAGTCTCTATGATCGTTCGGAGGCCGGGCGTGATGTTATGACTCTGCATTCAAAAGAACGGCGCCGCTTCGGCTTGAAAGCGGAGATCGTTTTGTTTTGTTTTTTTATTTCAGGCTTCTAAGCCTAGAGGTGAGATGTGGGGTCTTATTGACCCCACATCTCACTGTAAAGAGCACCTGTCATGCTTATTCCTATTACAAGGGATGTTTACATTCCTTGTAATAGAAACAAAAGTGATCAAAAAAAATTTTTGGGGAAAAAAAGTGTCAAGCTAAAATAAAAAAAGTAAAATTAACAATAAAAAAAAAGCGCCCCTGTCCCTGTGAGCTCGCATGCAGAAGCGAACGCATACAGAAGTCCGGCCCACATGTGAAAACGGTGTTCAAATCACACATGTGAGGTGTCGCCGCGAACGTTAGAGTGAGAGCAATAATTTTGGTCCTAGACCTCCTCTGCAACTCAAAACATGTAACCAGTAAAATTTTTTAAAGCGTCGCCTAAGGGGATTTTTAAATAGTGAAGTTTGGCGCCATTCCACGAGCGTGTGCAATTTTGAAGCGTGACATGTTGGGTATCTATTTACTCGGCGTAACTTCATCTTTCACATTATGCAAAAACATTGGGCTAGCTTTCTTGTTTGTTTTTTTTTAAAGCCCAAACCTGTTTTTTTCCTAAAAAAACGCATTTGAAAAATTGCTGCACAAATACCGTGCTAGATAAAAAGTTGCAATGACCGCCATTGTATTTTCTAGGGTCTCTGCTAAAAAAACATATAATGTTTGGGGGTTCTATGTAATTTTCTTGCAAAAAAATTATGATTTTTACATGTAGGAGAGAAATGTCAGAATTGGCCTGGTAGGCAAGTGGTTAAAGTCTATGGGACACGAACATGAATAATCAAAAGTGCCAATTTTAAAGGTTAATATGCAAGTTATTGTCATAAAAAGTGTTTGGGGACCTGGGTCCTGCCCCAGGGGACATGTATTAATGCAAAAAAGTTTTAAAAATGGCCGTTTTTTCGGGGACAGTGATTTTAATAATGCTCAAAGTGTTCTTCAGGTTGGGTATGGATTTTAAGGGGAACCCCGTGCCAAATTTTTTTAAAAAAATGGCGTGGGGTCCCCCCATGAATTCATACCAGACCCTTATCTGAGCAGGCAACCTGGCAGGCCACAGGAAAAGAGGGGGGGACGAGAGAGCGCCCCCCCCTCCTGAACCGTACCAGGTCACATGCCCTCAACATTGGGAGGGTGCTTTGGGGTAGCCCCCCAAAACACCTTGTCCCCATGTTGATGGGGACAAGGGACTCATCCCCACAACCCTTGCCCGGTGGTTGTGGGGGTCTGCGGGCGGGGGGGCTTATCGGAATCTGGAAGCCCCCTTTAACAAGGGGACCCCCAGATCCTGGCCCTCCCCCCTGTGTGAAATGGTAAGGGGGTACAAAAGTACCCCTACCATTTCACAAAAAAAGTGTCAAAAATGTTAAAAATGATAAGAGACAGTTTTTGACAATTCCTTTATTTAAATGCTTCTTCTTTCTTCTATCTTCTACCTTCCTTTGGTTTCTTCCTACATCTTCTTCTTCTTCCATTGGTGACGTTACGGCTTTCCCTTGTTAAAGGGGGCTTCCAGATTCCGATAGGCCCCCCGCCCGCAGACCCCCACAACCACCGGGCAAGGGTTGAGATGGGGCCCTTGTCCCCATCAACAGGGGGACAAGGTGTTTTGTGGGGCTACCCCAAAGCACCCTCCCAATGTTGAGGGCATGTGGCCTGGTATAGTTCAGGAGGGGGGGTGTTCTCTCGTCCCCCTCTTTTCCTGCGGCCTGCCAGGTTGCGTGCTCAGGTAAGGGTCTGGTATGGATTTTTGGGGGGACCCCATGACATTTTTTTTTTAAATTTTGGCTGGGGTTCCCCTTAATATCCATACCAGACCTGAAGGGCCTGATATGGAATTTAGGGGGACCCCCACGCTAATTTTTTTTACATTTTGGTTCAGGGTTCCCCTGTGGGGAATTCCCATGCCGTTTTTATCAATGAACTTTTATGTGTAGTGTCGGACCGGCAATTCATTAATAGCCGCGGGGAGTTTTGAATGACTTTTTTTCCTTTGAAATGTCATTTTGCTGTCAGACTGTTCTAAACACAGGAAACATGCGCCCCTTTACAGGCATACTATAGACACCCCCCAGGTACGAAAATTTAAAGGAATATTACACTTTTATTGTTTCACTCAAAGCACAGCCGTTTTTAAAAAAAATTTGGGCATTGATCCATGTCTCCTGGGGCAGGACCATGTCCCCTGGGGCCAGTGTGACAGGAGACAGGTGGGGGCCAGTGTGACAGGAGACAGGTGGGGGTCAGTGGGGCAGGAGACAGGTGGGGGCCAGTGTGGCAGGAGACAGGTGGGGGCCAGTGTTGCAGGAGACAGGTGGGGGCCAGTGTGACAGGAGACAGGTGGGGGCCAGTGTGACAGGTGGGGGCCAGTGTGATGGGGGGGCAGTGTGACAGGAGGCAGGTAGGGGCCAGTGTGACAGGAGACAGGTGGGAGGCAGTGTTGTGCTTAACTTACATGAGAAGCTCATATGGAAGAAGCAGCATGCTTCCTTGTGATGTCCGCGGGATGTCCCTCCAAACAGCACAGTTCACTTCCCGAATATCAGTGTATACAATGGAGAGGGGAGGGGCCTCTGACCCGAGCATGTATCAGCAAGACTCAGAGTGTACAAGCAGAGGGACAAACTTGTGCACTGAATCTGGTGCCTGCTCGGGTCAGAGGCTACTCCCCTCTCCATTGTATATGCTGACACTCGGGAAGTAAACTGTGCTGCCTGGAGGGCCATCCCACAGACATCACACTGCCGATCGCCCCCTCCCGCCCCCCTCCCCTGTATTGTTAGATCCCATCCGGAGGTACAGGGGGCGGTGTGGCGTCTTGGGGCCCCCCCACACTGGCAGAATGCCAGGGCCCAGTCGCAAGTGCGACTGTTGCGACCCTGGTAATTCCGCCACTGGTAGTGGCTGAATTTTATAAAGCTTATCGTAATTTGGGTCATTTCAGGGAGGGCACTGGGTATTATCATTATAGTGTAGGAATCTCATAATCATGAGATATCTGGTTTTGGGCATTACTGAGGAAAAGATGGGCATGTGTTGGGTGGTTTGACCAATATGAACATAATTCATTTTTTTTGGTTAGTCCCATACAGAATGTGAGGCCCAAATAATTTTTAAACACCTCCACTGTTAGGGCTCTCCACTCGTAGGGACGGGCATAATAGGATGTTGGGTTACTTGCTATGAATTGTTGTGCATACAGGTTGCACTGGGCCACAATTGATGCTAGCATGTCCTCAGTAAATATTAAATGAAAAAAATCTATTGGGGAAAAATTTTCTGTGTCCACCTGGACTCCTGGCTGGGCAGTGAAAGGGGGAATGTTAGATTCTCCTGAATTAGGAGGAAGCCATAAGGGGTTCTAAAGGGAATATGGAAGGCTGGCATGGGACCTAACCCTTTGGGACTGAGGTGACACCCCACTGGTACATGGCCTTTCTTGCCGAGGTACTGCGCTGCTGGTGGATGGCACTATGGTGCTGGTGGATGGCACTGACTCCTCACCAGAATGCCTTCATCTGACGGGCGGACTCTCATTCTCCTCTGTATAATAATTTAGTAGTGGCCAGAGGTGTAACTATAACCTTCAGAGCCCCAGTGCAAGAAACCATGAAGGGCCCCTGACCCACAGTATGATGGGGTGGTGTTGTGAAAGAATGAGGGGCAGTATGACGGGGTATTTTGACAGGAGGGGGGCAGTGTGACCAAAGAAGGGTATCTGGAATGTGTGACCAGAGGGGGGAGTGTGATAAGAGGGGGCACTGTGAAAGAAGGGGGGCAGTGTGACAAGAAGGGGCAGTGTGACAGGAGGGGGCAGTGTGACAGGGGGCAGTGTGACAGGGGGATATTGTGACAAGAGGGGGGCAGCGTGACAGGAAAAGGATACCTGGGAAGTATTACAAGAGGGGGGCAGTGTAATGAGGGAGCACTGTGAAAGGAGGGGGGCTTTTTAACAAGAGGAGGGTAGTGTGACAGGAGAGGGGGAAAATATGACAGAAGGTGGCAGTGTGACGAGGGGGCAGAATGATGGGGGGTATTGTGCCAAGGGGTAAGTGTGACAAGGGACAGTGAGACATGTGGGGGCAGTATGACAAGTGGTGGGCAGTGTGATGGGGAAATAGTATGATGTGGGCAGTGTGATATAAGAGGGGTTTTGTGGCAGGTGGGGGGGCAGTATCACAGGTGGGGGGGCCAGTGTCACAGTTGACAGGTGGGGAGGCAGTATCACAGGTGGGGGGCCAGTGTGACAGGTGGAGGACCAGTGTGACAGGTGGGGGGGCCAGTGTTACAGGTGACAGGTGGGGGGCCTAGTGTGACAGGTGGGGGGAAAGTGTGACAGGTGACGAGTGGGGGGGCCAGTGTGACAGGTGGGGGGCCAGTGTCACAGGAGACAGGTGGGGGGCCAGTGTCACAGGTGGAGGCAGTGTAATGAGGGAGCACTGTGAAAGGAGGGGGCTGTGTATTAAGAGGGGGGTAGTGTGACAGGAGGGGGGTAAATATGACAGAAGGGGGCAGTGTGACGAGGGGGCAGAATGATGGAGGGGCAGTGTTACAGGATGGGGGCAGTATGACAGGAGGGTATTGTGCCAAGGGGGCAGTGTGACAGGGGACAGTGAGACAGGTGGGGGCAGTATGACAGGTGGGGGGCAGTGTGATGGGGAAATAGTATGACATGGGCAGGGTGATAAAAGAGGGGCTATGTGGCAGGTGGGGGGCCAGTGTCGCAGGTGACAGGTCAGGAAGCAGTGTCACAGGTGGGGGGCCAGTGTGACAGGTGGGGGGCCAGTGTCACAGGTGCGGGGCCAGTGTCACAGGTGACAGGTGGGGAGCCAGTGTGACAGGTGACAGGTGTGGGGCCAGTGTCACAGGAGACAGGTGGGGGGGCCAGTGTGACAGGTGGGGGGCCAGTGTGACAGGTGGGGGGGCAGTGTCACAGGAGACAGGTGGGGGGACAGTGTGACAGGTGGGGGGCCAGTGTCACAGGTGACAGGTGGGGAGCCAGTGTCACAGGTGACAGGTGGGGGGCCAGTGTGACAGGAGACAGGTGGGGGGCCAGTGTGACAGGAGACAGGTGGGGGGGCCAGTGTCACAGGAGACAGGTGGGGGGCCAGTATCACAGGAGACAGGTGGGGGGGCCAGTATCACAGGAGACAGGTGGGGGGCCAGTATCACAGGAGACAGGTGGGGGCCAGTGTGACAGGTGGGGGGCCAGTGTGGCAGGAGACAGGTGGGGGGCCAGTGTGGCAGGAGACAGGTGGGGGGCCAGTGTGGCAGGAGACAGGTGGGGGGCCAGTGTGGCAGGAGACAGGTGGGGGGCCAGTGTGGCAGGAGACAGGTGGGGGGCCAGTGAGGCAGGAGACAGGTGGGGGGCCAGTGAGGCAGGAGACAGGTGGGGGGCCAGTGAGGCAGGAGACAGGTGGGGGGCCAGTGTGGCAGGAGACAGGTGGGGGGCCAGTGTGACAGGAGACAGGTGGGGGGCCAGTGTGGCAGGAGACAGGTGGGGGGCAGTGTGGCAGGAGACAGGTGGGGGCCAGTGTGACAGGTGGGGGCCAGTGTGACAGGTGGGGGCCAGTGTGACAGGAGACAGGTGGGGGCCAGTGTGGCAGGAGACAGGTGGGGGCCAGTGTGGCAGGAGACAGGTGGGGGGCCAGTGTGACAGGAGACAGGTGGGGGGCCAGTGTGACAGGAGACAGGTGGGGGGCCAGTGTGACAGGAGACAGGTGAGGGCCAGTGTGACAGGTAGGGTTGCCACATCATCCCTTTAATCCAGGACACATATTAATTACACAGGTTCTGAGGCTGATTTAATGCAGATAAGGCACCAAGTGAGTTTAATTATCACCTTAATCAGCCACAGAACCTGTGTAATTAATTTGTGTCCTGGATTAAAGGGATGATGTGGCAACCCTAGTGACAGGTGGGGGCCAGTGTGACAGGAGACAGGTGGGGGCCAGTGTGGCAGGAGACAGGTGGGGGCCAGTGTGGCAGGAGACAGGTGGGGGCCAGTGTGGCAGGAGACAGGTGGGGGCCAGTGTGGCAGGAGACAGGTGGGAGCCAGTGTGACAGGAGACAGGTGGGGGCCAGTGTGACAGGTGGAGGCCAGTGTGATGGGGGGCAGTGTGACAGGAGGCAGGTAGGGGCCAGTGTGACAGGAGACAGGTGGGGGGCAGTGTTGTGCTTAACTTACATGAGAAGCCCATATGGAAGAAGCAGCATGCTTCCTTGTGATGTCCGCGGGATGTCCCTCCAGGCAGCACAGTTCACTTCCCGAGTATCAGTGTATACAATGGAGAGGGGAGGGGCCTCTGACCCGAGCATGTATCAGCAAGACTCAGAGTGTACAAGCAGAGGGACAAACTTGTGCACTGAATCTGGTGCCTGCTCGGGTCAGAGGCTACTCCCCTCTCCATTGTATATGCTGACACTCGGGAAGTAAACTGTGCTGCCTGGAGGGCCATCCCGCAGACATCACACTGCCGATCGCCCCCTCCCGCCCCCCTCCCCTGTATAGTTAGATGCCATCCGGAGGTACAGGGGGCGGTGCGGCGTCTTGGGGCCCCCCCACACTGGCAGAATGCCAGGGCCCAGTCGCAAGTGTGACTGTTGCGACCCTGGTAATTCCGCCACTGGTAGTGGCTGAATTTTATAAAGCTTATCGTAATTTGGGTCATTTCAGGGAGGGCACTGGGTATTATCATTATAGTGTAGGAATCTCATAATCATGAGATATCTGGTTCTGGGCATTACTGAGGAAAAGATGGGCATGTGTTGGGTGGGTTGACCAATATGAAAATAATTCATTTTTTTTGGTTAGTCCCATACAGAATATGAGGCCCAAATAATTTTTAAACTCCTCCACTGTTAGGGCTCTCCACTCGTAGGGACGGGCATAATAGGATGTTGGGTTACTTGCTATGAATTGTTGTGCATACAGGTTGCACTGGGCCACAATTGATGCTAGCATGTCCTCAGTAAATATTAAATGAAAAAAATCTATTGGGGAAAAATTTTCTGTGTCCACCTGGAATCCTGGCTGGGCAGTGAAAGGGGGAATGTTAGATTCTCCTGAATTAGGAGGAAGCCATAAGGGGTTCTAATGGGAATATGGAAGGCTGGCATGGGACCTAACCCTTTGGGACTGAGGTGACACCCCACTGGTACATGGCCTTTCTTGCCGAGGTACTGCGCTGCTGGTGGATGGCACTACGGTGCTGGTGGATGGCACTGACTCCTCACCAGAATGCCTTCATCTGACGGGCGGACTCCCATTCTCCTCTGAGTCTGTCAGTGTTCCACTGCTTGGGACAGGCTCGTAGTCAATGTCAGACTCAGAATCTGAATTTGAGGAGGAATCCGAAGTGGAGAGCTCCCCACTGCTCTCGTCAGCTACAAGAATATTGTACGCCTCCTTGGCTGAAAATAGTCTTCTAGATATTGTTGGTGGGCAATTATGGCACTGATGACAGAAGGCACTGATGACACTGATAACAGAAGGCACTGATGAAATGTGACACTGATGACAAATGGCACTGATTACATGACACTGATGACAGATGGTATCGATTACAGATGACACGTGGCACTGATGACAGATGGCACTAATACGTGGCACTGGAAAGTAGTACTGGCTGTAATGTCCTTAGTAGATAAGGCACCTCATCCCGAAGGTAAATTACAAAGAGGAGCAACAGTGGAGGGATTATAGTGGTGCCAAGAACATAATAATACAAATTATATATAAAAATATCACATTTTATTACAATAAATGGAAAAACAAAAAAACACTAATTATGCAATATATAAGGACACATATACAAAAACGAAAAAAATAATATAGAGGAGCAGGTAGGCAATCTACAAGCCAATATGGTGGTGACTAGAGTGGAGATAATAGGTCACTTTTTCCCTACTAGTTTCGCCAAAGCATTGGCTTCCTCAGGGGAATAGAATACAGGAGAATACATAAAATTGCTCTGAAAAAAGAAATAAAGAACACTGATTCAAAAAATAATGTCAGATAGATGCATGTTGTTAAATGGTTAGGCAACATGATAATATCTGTCCAAATCTCTCCCACTGCAAGTCGCACCAACAGCCCCTCACAGAAAATGGAAAATCCCATAAGCCCAAAATATAAACCAAACGTACCCCAATAGCACCCTGCAGTGGGGACTGACATACGGGAATGAAAGTGTGTGATTTCAGCTGAACGATTTCCTCCCGCTGCTAACCCAGGGACACCATTTCTTATTGGACGCCTTTAAATATCATAAGTAGATATCTGCAAGTAAACAAAAATAATAATATTCTAATAGTGGTTGCGATCAAATATTCGCAGCAGCGATCAAAAGAGTGTGGTTTCGCTTTCTGACCCAGAAATAAGTCATTGTAATCACCCGGAAGTCCCTGTGCTGGTCAAGATCTCCATCTAGGTGGACATGGCGAGGTTCCTCTTTATCAAAGAGGAGGTGCTGCTCATTTTCTGGATAAGGGTATGATATGTACTTGTGTTTACTCAATGCGGGGGTGGATGTGGTAGTTAGATTTGGTGTGGGTGGGGTTCATTGATTTGTTTGGCATCCCCACACATTTGCTCCTGGCCCATGTGCACACATCACTTCCTGCATTTGTTCTGCTGATGTAAATGCAAGTATAAATGAGAGCTCCTTTCTATTAAAATATATATGACTTGTTTCACAGTTGGGCGACTTTGGACCTCCGAGTTGCTTGACAAGTTGTACACCATGATTCTCAATGATAACTAGGGATGGGCCGAACATCCCCCCTGTTCGGTTCGCAGCAGAACATGCGAACAGACAAAAAATTTGTGCGAACACCATTAAAACGGCTTCCCGCCTGCCGTACACCAAATGACGTCCTCGGCTTTGAGCGGGGATATCTGAGTGATGCCTGTAGCTACAGACATCATCCAGATATCAACTTTTAGAATCGGCGAATCTGCATACCATAAGAATGATCATAGCGGCTGTTCCGCCATTTGATCATTCTTACGCAAGGCGAGAGGGGACGTCCCCCCCTCCCACCGCCCTCCGGTGCTTGCACCGACTCACCGCTATGATCGGTGAGTTGGTCACAGGATCTGCCAGCCCCGGATGTTTAGCATAGAGATTTCCGGCGGACCAGATGGTCGCCGGAGTCTCTATGATCGTTCGGAGGCCGGGCGTGATGTTATGACTCTGCATTCAAAAGAACGGCGCCGCTTCGGCTTGAAAGCGGAGATCGTTTTGTTTTGTTTTTTTATTTCAGGCTTCTAAGCCTAGAGGTGAGATGTGGGGTCTTATTGACCCCACATCTCACTGTAAAGAGCACCTGTCATGCTTATTCCTATTACAAGGGATGTTTACATTCCTTGTAATAGAAACAAAAGTGATCAAAAAAAATTTTTGGGGAAAAAAAGTGTCAAGCTAAAATAAAAAAAGTAAAATTAACAATAAAAAAAAAGCGCCCCTGTCCCTGTGAGCTCGCATGCAGAAGCGAACGCATACAGAAGTCCGGCCCACATGTGAAAACGGTGTTCAAATCACACATGTGAGGTGTCGCCGCGAACGTTAGAGTGAGAGCAATAATTTTGGTCCTAGACCTCCTCTGCAACTCAAAACATGTAACCAGTAAAATTTTTTAAAGCGTCGCCTAAGGGGATTTTTAAATAGTGAAGTTTGGCGCCATTCCACGAGCGTGTGCAATTTTGAAGCGTGACATGTTGGGTATCTATTTACTCGGCGTAACTTCATCTTTCACATTATGCAAAAACATTGGGCTAGCTTTCTTGTTTGTTTTTTTTTAAAGCCCAAACCTGTTTTTTTCCTAAAAAAACGCATTTGAAAAATTGCTGCACAAATACCGTGCTAGATAAAAAGTTGCAATGACCGCCATTGTATTTTCTAGGGTCTCTGCTAAAAAAACATATAATGTTTGGGGGTTCTATGTAATTTTCTTGCAAAAAAATTATGATTTTTACATGTAGGAGAGAAATGTCAGAATTGGCCTGGTAGGCAAGTGGTTAAAGTCTATGGGACACGAACATGAATAATCAAAAGTGCTAATTTTAAAGGTTAATATGCAAGTTATTGTCATAAAAAGTGTTTGGGGACCTGGGTCCTGCCCCAGGGGACATGTATTAATGCAAAAAAGTTTTAAAAATGGCCGTTTTTTCGGGGACAGTGATTTTAATAATGCTCAAAGTGTTCTTCAGGTTGGGTATGGATTTTAAGGGGAACCCCGTGCCAAATTTTTTTAAAAAAATGGCGTGGGGTCCCCCCATGAATTCATACCAGACCCTTATCCGAGCACGCAACCTGGCAGGCCACAGGAAAAGAGGGGGGGACGAGAGAGCGCCCCCCCTCCTGAACCGTACCAGGTCACATGCCCTCAACATTGGGAGGGTGCTTTGGGGTAGCCCCCCAAAACACCTTGTCCCCATGTTGATGGGGACAAGGGACTCATCCCCACAACCCTTGCCCGGTGGTTGTGGGGGTCTGCGGGCGGGGGGGCTTATCGGAATCTGGAAGCCCCCTTTAACAAGGGGACCCCCAGATCCTGGCCCTCCCCCCTGTGTGAAATGGTAAGGGGGTACAAAAGTACCCCTACCATTTCACAAAAAAAGTGTCAAAAATGTTAAAAATGATAAGAGACAGTTTTTGACAATTCCTTTATTTAAATGCTTCTTCTTTCTTCTATCTTCTACCTTCCTTTGGTTTCTTCCTCCATCTTCTTCTTCTTCCATTGGTGACGTTACGGCTTTCCCTTGTTAAAGGGGGCTTCCAGATTCCGATAGGCCCCCCGCCCGCAGACCCCCACAACCACCGGGCAAGGGTTGAGATGGGGCCCTTGTCCCCATCAACATGGGGACAAGGTGTTTTGTGGGGCTACCCCAAAGCACCCTCCCAATGTTGAACCCCAAAGCACCCTCCCAATGTTGAGGGCATGTGGCCTGGTATAGTTCAGGAGGGGGGGTGTTCTCTCGTCCCCCTCTTTTCCTGCGGCCTGCCAGGTTGCGTGCTCAGGTAAGGGTCTGGTATGGATTTTTGGGGGGACCCCGTGACATTTTTTTTAAAATTTTGGCTGGGGTTCCCCTTAATATCCATACCAGACCTGAAGGGCCTGATATGGAATTTAGGGGGACCCCCACGCTAATTTTTTTTACATTTTGGTTCAGGGTTCCCCTGTGGGGAATTCCCATGCCGTTTTTATCAATGAACTTTTATGTGTAGTGTCGGACCGGCAATTCATTAATAGCCGCGGGGAGTTTTGAATGACTTTTTTTCCTTTGAAATGTCATTTTGCTGTCAGACTGTTCTAAACACAGGAAACATGCGCCCCTTTACAGGCATACTATAGACACCCCCCCAGGTCCGAAAATTTAAAGGAATATTACACTTTTATTGTTTCACTCAAAGCACAGCCGTTTTTAAAAAAAATTTGGGCATTGATCCATGTCTCCTGGGGCAGGACCATGTCCCCTGGGGCCAGTGTGACAGGAGACAGGTGGGGGCCAGTGTGACAGGAGACAGGTGGGGGTCAGTGGGGCAGGAGACAGGTGGGGGCTAGTGTGGCAGGAGACAGGTGGGGGCCAGTGTTGCAGGAGACAGGTGGGGGCCAGTGTGATGGGGGGGGCAGTGTGACAGGAGGCAGGTAGGGGCCAGTGTGACAGGAGACAGGTGGGAGGCAGTGTTGTGCTTAACTTACATGAGAAGCCCATATGGAAGAAGCAGCATGCTTCCTTGTGATGTCCGCGGGATGTCCCTCCAAACAGCACAGTTCACTTCCCGAATATCAGTGTATACAATGGAGAGGGGAGGGGCCTCTGACCCGAGCATGTATCAGCAAGACTCAGAGTGTACAAGCAGAGGGACAAACTTGTGCACTGAATCTGGTGCCTGCTCGGGTCAGAGGCTACTCCCCTCTCCATTGTATATGCTGACACTCGGGAAGTAAACTGTGCTGCCTGGAGGGCCATCCCACAGACATCACACTGCCGATCGCCCCCTCCCGCCCCCCTCCCCTGTATTGTTAGATGCCATCCGGAGGTACAGGGGGCGGTGTGGCGTCTTGGGGCCCCCCCATACTGGCAGAATGCCAGGGCCCAGTCGCAAGTGCGACTGTTGCGACCCTGGTAATTCCGCCACTGGTAGTGGCTGAATTTTATAAAGCTTATCGTAATTTGGGTCATTTCAGGGAGGGCACTGGGTATTATCATTATAGTGTAGGAATCTCATAATCATGAGATATCTGGTTTTGGGCATTACTGAGGAAAAGATGGGCATGTGTTGGGTGGTTTGACCAATATGAACATAATTCATTTTTTTTGGTTAGTCCCATACAGAATGTGAGGCCCAAATAATTTTTAAACACCTCCACTGTTAGGGCTCTCCACTCGTAGGGACGGGCATAATAGGATGTTGGGTTACTTGCTATGAATTGTTGTGCATACAGGTTGCACTGGGCCACAATTGATGCTAGCATGTCCTCAGTAAATATTAAATGAAAAAAATCTATTGGGGAAAAATTTTCTGTGTCCACCTGGACTCCTGGCTGGGCAGTGAAAGGGGGAATGTTAGATTCTCCTGAATTAGGAGGAAGCCATAAGGGGTTCTAAAGGGAATATGGAAGGCTGGCATGGGACCTAACCCTTTGGGACTGAGGTGACACCCCACTGGTACATGGCCTTTCTTGCCGAGGTACTGCGCTGCTGGTGGATGGCACTATGGTGCTGGTGGATGGCACTGACTCCTCACCAGAATGCCTTCATCTGACGGGCGGACTCTCATTCTCCTCTGTATAATAATTTAGTAGTGGCCAGAGGCGTAACTATAACCTTCAGAGCCCCAGTGCAAGAAACCATGAAGGGCCCCTGACCCACAGTATGATGGGGTGGTGTTGTGAAAGAATGAGGGGCAGTATGACGGGGTATTTTGACAGGAGGGGGGCAGTGTGACCAAAGAAGGGTATCTGGAATGTGTGACCAGAGGGGGGAGTGTGATAAGAGGGGGCACTGTGAAAGAAGGGGGGCAGTGTGACAAGAAGGGGCAGTGTGACAGGAGGGGGCAGTGTGACAGGGGGCAGTGTGACAGGGGGATATTGTGACAAGAGGGGGGCAGCGTGACAGGAAAAGGATACCTGGGAAGTATTACAAGAGGGGGGCAGTGTAATGAGGGAGCACTGTGAAAGGAGGGGGGCTTTTTAACAAGAGGAGGGTAGTGTGACAGGAGAGGGGGAAAATATGACAGAAGGTGGCAGTGTGACGAGGGGGCAGAATGATGGGGGGTATTGTGCCAAGGGGTAAGTGTGACAAGGGACAGTGAGACATGTGGGGGCAGTATGACAAGTGGTGGGCAGTGTGATGGGGAAATAGTATGATGTGGGCAGTGTGATATAAGAGGGGTTTTGTGGCAGGTGGGGGGGCAGTATCACAGGTGGGGGGGCCAGTGTCACAGTTGACAGGTGGGGAGGCAGTATCACAGGTGGGGGGCCAGTGTGACAGGTGGAGGACCAGTGTGACAGGTGGGGGGGCCAGTGTTACAGGTGACAGGTGGGGGGCCTAGTGTGACAGGTGGGGGGAAAGTGTGACAGGTGACGAGTGGGGGGGCCAGTGTCACAGGAGACAGGTGGGGGGCCAGTGTCACAGGTGGAGGCAGTGTAATGAGGGAGCACTGTGAAAGGAGGGGGCTGTGTATTAAGAGGGGGGTAGTGTGACAGGAGGGGGGTAAATATGACAGAAGGGGGCAGTGTGACGAGGGGGCAGAATGATGGAGGGGCAGTGTTACAGGATGGGGGCAGTATGACAGGAGGGTATTGTGCCAAGGGGGCAGTGTGACAGGGGACAGTGAGACAGGTGGGGGCAGTATGACAGGTGGGGGGCAGTGTGATGGGGAAATAGTATGACATGGGCAGGGTGATAAAAGAGGGGCTATGTGGCAGGTGGGGGGCCAGTGTCGCAGGTGACAGGTCAGGAAGCAGTGTCACAGGTGGGGGGCCAGTGTGACAGGTGGGGGGCCAGTGTCACAGGTGCGGGGCCAGTGTCACAGGTGACAGGTGGGGAGCCAGTGTGACAGGTGACAGGTGGGGGGCCAGTGTGACAGGAGACAGGTGGGGGGCCAGTGTGACAGGAGACAGGTGGGGGGCCAGTGTCACAGGAGACAGGTGGGGGGCCAGTGTCACAGGAGACAGGTGGGGGGCCAGTGTCACAGGAGACAGGTGGGGGGGCCAGTGTGACAGGTGGGGGGCCAGTGTGACAGGTGGGGGGGCAGTGTCACAGGAGACAGGTGGGGGGACAGTGTGACAGGTGGGGGGCCAGTGTCACAGGTGACAGGTGGGGAGCCAGTGTCACAGGTGACAGGTGGGGGGCCAGTGTGACAGGAGACAGGTGGGGGGCCAGTGTGACAGGAGACAGGTGGGGGGCCAGTGTGACAGGAGACAGGTGGGGGGCCAGTGTGACAGGAGACAGGTGGGGGGGCCAGTGTCACAGGAGACAGGTGGGGGGGCCAGTGTCACAGGAGACAGGTGGGGGGGCCAGTGTCACAGGAGACAGGTGGGGGGCCAGTGTGGCAGGAGACAGGTGGGGGGCCAGTGTGGCAGGAGACAGGTGGGGGGCCAGTGTGGCAGGAGACAGGTGGGGGGCCAGTGAGGCAGGAGACAGGTGGGGGGCCAGTGAGGCAGGAGACAGGTGGGGGGCCAGTGAGGCAGGAGACAGGTGGGGGGCCAGTGAGGCAGGAGACAGGTGGGGGGCCAGTGTGGCAGGAGACAGGTGGGGGGCCAGTGTGACAGGAGACAGGTGGGGGGCCAGTGTGGCAGGAGACAGGTGGGGGCCAGTGTGACAGGTGGGGGCCAGTGTGACAGGTGGGGGCCAGTGTGACAGGTGGGGGCCAGTGTGACAGGTGGGGGCCAGTGTGGCAGGAGACAGGTGGGGGCCAGTGTGGCAGGAGACAGGTGGGGGGCCAGTGTGACAGGAGACAGGTGAGGGCCAGTGTGACAGGTAGGGTTGCCACATCATCCCTTTAATCCAGGACACATATTAATTACACAGGTTCTGAGGCTGATTTAATGCAGATAAGGCACCAAGTGAGTTTAATTATCACCTTAATCAGCCACAGAACCTGTGTAATTAATTTGTGTCCTGGATTAAAGGGATGATGTGGCAACCCTAGTGACAGGTGGGGGCCAGTGTGGCAGGAGACAGGTGGGGGCCAGTGTGGCAGGAGACAGGTGGGGGCCAGTGTGGCAGGAGACAGGTGGGGGCCAGTGTGGCAGGAGACAGGTGGGGGCCAGTGTGGCAGGAGACAGGTGGGGGCCAGTGTGGCAGGAGACAGGTGGGGGCCAGTGTGGCAGGAGACAGGTGGGGGCCAGTGTGGCAGGAGACAGGTGGGGGCCAGTGTGACAGGAGACAGGTGGGGGCCAGTGTGACAGGTGGGGGCCAGTGTGATGGGGGGGCAGTGTGACAGGAGGCAGGTAGGGGCCAGTGTGACAGGAGACAGGTGGGGGGCAGTGTTGTGCTTAACTTACATGAGAAGCCCATATGGAAGAAGCAGCATGCTTCCTTGTGATGTCCGCGGGATGTCCCTCCAGGCAGCACAGTTCACTTCCCGAGTATCAGTGTATACAATGGAGAGGGGAGGGGCCTCTGACCCGAGCATGTATCAGCAAGACTCAGAGTGTACAAGCAGAGGGACAAACTTGTGCACTGAATCTGGTGCCTGCTCGGGTCAGAGGCTACTCCCCTCTCCATTGTATATGCTGACACTCGGGAAGTAAACTGTGCTGCCTGGAGGGCCATCCCGCAGACATCACACTGCCGATCGCCCCCTCCCGCCCCCCTCCCCTGTATAGTTAGATGCCATCCGGAGGTACAGGGGGCGGTGCGGCGTCTTGGGGCCCCCCCACACTGGCAGAATGCCAGGGCCCAGTCGCAAGTGTGACTGTTGCGACCCTGGTAATTCCGCCACTGGTAGTGGCTGAATTTTATAAAGCTTATCATAATTTGGGTCATTTCAGGGAGGGCACTGGGTATTATCATTATAGTGTAGGAATCTCATAATCATGAGATATCTGGTTCTGGGCATTACTGAGGAAAAGATGGGCATGTGTTGGGTGGGTTGACCAATATGAAAATAATTCATTTTTTTTGGTTAGTCCCATACAGAATATGAGGCCCAAATAATTTTTAAACTCCTCCACTGTTAGGGCTCTCCACTCGTAGGGACGGGCATAATAGGATGTTGGGTTACTTGCTATGAATTGTTGTGCATACAGGTTGCACTGGGCCACAATTGATGCTAGCATGTCCTCAGTAAATATTAAATGAAAAAAAATCTATTGGGGAAAAATTTTCTGTGTCCACCTGGACTCCTGGCTGGGCAGTGAAAGGGGGAATGTTAGATTCTCCTGAATTAGGAGGAAGCCATAAGGGGTTCTAATGGGAATATGGAAGGCTGGCATGGGACCTAACCCTTTGGGACTGAGGTGACACCCCACTGGTACATGGCCTTTCTTGCCGAGGTACTGCGCTGCTGGTGGATGGCACTACGGTGCTGGTGGATGGCACTGACTCCTCACCAGAATGCCTTCATCTGACGGGCGGACTCCCATTCTCCTCTGAGTCTGTCAGTGTTCCACTGCTTGGGACAGGCTCGAAGTCAATGTCAGACTCAGAATCTGAATTTGAGGAGGAATCCGAAGTGGAGAGCTCCCCACTGCTCTCGTCAGCTACAAGAATATTGTACGCCTCCTTGGCTGAAAATAGTCTTCTAGATATTGTTGGTGGGCAATTATGGCACTGATGACAGAAGGCACTGATGACACTGATAACAGAAGGCACTGAGGAAATGTGACACTGATGACAAATGGCACTGATTACATGACACTGATGACAGATGGTATCGATTACAGATGACACGTGGCACTGATGACAGATGGCACTAATACGTGGCACTGGAAAGTAGTACTGGCTGTAATGTCCTTAGTAGATAAGGCACCTCATCCCGAAGGTAAATTACAAAGAGGAGCAACAGTGGAGGGATTATAGTGGTGCCAAGAACATAATAATACAAATTATATATAAAAATATCACATTTTATTACAATAAATGGAAAAACAAAAAAACACTAATTATGCAATATATAAGGACACATATACAAAAACGAAAAAAATAATATAGAGGAGCAGGTAGGCAATCTACAAGCCAATATGGTGGTGACTAGAGTGGAGATAATAGGTCACTTCTTCCCTACTAGTTTCGCCAAAGCATTGGCTTCCTCAGGGGAATAGAATACAGGAGAATACATAAATTTGCTCTGAAAAAAGAAATAAAGAACACTGATTCAAAAAATAATGTCAGATAGATGCATGTTGTTAAATGGTTAGGCAACATGATAATATCTGTCCAAATCTCTCCCACTGCAAGTCGCACCAACAGCCCCTCACAGAAAATGGAAAATCCCATAAGCCCAAAATATAAACCAAACGTACCCCAATAGCACCAAAAAACAAGGTCGGTGTGATCCAATACCAAGGGGGCAACAAGCGCATACGGCCGCACTATGGCTGCAGAGGGCCAAAGAAAGACCTGATAAAAACTAAAAAATAAAAAATATTTAATAAAAATAAAAAACAGAAGTGGCTCAGCTCATAGCAATATCATAGAAAGGGCTAAATCACCTCAATACATACCAAAGTCTTCTACAATAAATCGAGAAAGGGGCGCTGTGTTTGTCCAGAAAAATGGTCCGACCAGCACAGGGCATATGCTTGGATAAGCTTAAAGGAAAGGTTGCTAAATAAAAACAAAGAAAAAAATCAGAGAAGGTAATATATAGAAAAAAAGGGGTAGATAAAATGAGTACATGCAGATAGAAACCCTATTCACTGCTGAGGATACTTACCCCGGAAGCAGTGTGGTACAGCCCGGGTCACTCAGCCAGCTTAAGAGTAAAGGAGATAGGCAGGGAATCATGGTGAAGGACGAGCCAGATGTAGCTGGCCATAAGTGTCCAAACACCCAGCGTTTGCGAACCTAATCAAGAAAAGGGGGGATCAAAGTGACTAGAACGAAAAAGAGAACATTTGCATACGATACCTATCAACTGTGAGGGGACAGGTATCAACCAAGTAAAGCAGCAACTAAAAATTACCTCCAATCCAAATGAACAGCGTGTCAGTGCCCCAGTAAGTCAGCAACTAACACTTGGCCAGGTAAGCCTTATAATGCCCTCCACCCGATTGGTGAGGGAGCTAGCCAATCGGGAGCGGACAAAAAAACAGTCTTTGCGCCTGTGCAGAATCACAACCGGACGCCTACAATGCCCAGAATGCCAGGCGCAGCAAGAGCCACGCCGCCAGGAAGGACCGTGCAGCGTAGGCAAAAGTGGCCGTGACAGTAATGCTGCGTACACACGAGCGGACTTTACGGCAGACTTTGCCCGGCGGACTTTTCAACTGACTTTACGACAGACTTTCTGAATGAACTGACTTGCCTACACACAATCAACCAAAGTCCGTCAAATTCGTACGTGATGACGTACAACCGGACTAAAATAAGGAAGTTCATAGCCAGTAGCCAATAGCTACCCTAGCGTGGCTTTTTGTCCGTTGAACTAGCATACAGACGAGCGGACTTTTCGACCGGACTCGAGTCCGTCGGATAGATTTGAAACATGTTTCAAATCTAAGTCCGTCCAACTTTTGAGAAAACAAAGTCTGCTGGAGCCCACACACGATCGAATTGTCCGAAGAAAAACCGTCCGCCGGGCAAAGTCTGCCATAAAGTCCGCTCATGTGTACGCGGCATTAGGCCCTGACAGTGGAATAGACAGAGGATCTGCCCTATCCAATGAGAGGATGTGAAAAGTGGCAGATATACACAGGGAGAGCTATGGGGCAGGTGGAGGCTGTAGGGGCGGGCTTGGGTCATAGACACCAAGCCCTTGGGTGTCCATACAACCAAAGGCTGCGGACCAAAGTAGTCCCCAAGTGTGGACTAGCAATGAACCATGAGCAGAGGGGAATCAGGGCAGGTTGGGAGAAATGGAATAGGGGAAGTAAGAAACCAGTGGAGTAAACAAGGGTAACGGGATGGACAGGAAAGCCATGTAGAGCTCCAATATACATGACAATTCTAACATGTGTTCAACCATCCAACATATCTAAACATCATATCATATAAAAAAAAAACAGGCACCTTCCACTGTCAGCAGTGTATGAGCTCGCTGCTCGTTTGGATACATTGCACCCTCTGTCACATTACTGTGTGAGTACCCCTGTCTGTTTTATTAATAAAGCTCTTAATAGTTTGAATTACTACACTATATGGCATCCTTGTCTCTCCTTTGGTCACTATGTCCTTGGTGGATCTGAGGTATACTAAATGATAGTCCGGAGCCAAGGACCCACCCCCACAAGAGACACCACAAGCGCTGATTGTTTTATGCTGTAACCTCAGTATAATGAGGTAAGGGGCCACTACCTTCCAGTGTAGGATTTTTTGCATGAAGAGGACTTTTTTTATACACTTCACATCTCCACCCATGTTAGCAAATGATGCAAGAATCTAGCTATTGCCTACACCCTTTCACTGTTTGGCACGTTTGAAGAAGTATTGGAGCTGGTTGCTGCTGCACAAGTCACCTTTATCTTTGAATTTTTTTCTAATGTTTTGCTGCTGCACAAGTCACTTCTTTCTTGAACTTTAATATTGTTTTTATATAATTGCAAGCACTTATTATTGGCACTGGACACTTTATTGCATCCGTAACTGATCTCCACGGACATTCATTGTAACATTGCACCTTTGTTGTTTTTTGCTTTTTTGGGTTTTTGGCTCCAGCAATTTATGTACCTATGTATTTTTATTATAGATGAAGTGTTTATAATGCACAATGTATATACTTATGTCAATATTTTGATTTAACACTATTTAGTCGATGCTTGACCACCTTCACTCACGTTCATTGATGTAAATCTGTACTAAGCACAATACGTGTTTACTTTCACCGTTTGTTTGAGTTGAATATTATTTAGTATACCGAGTGTAGGCTATTTACCTCCCAGCCACTTATTACTCTAGCTTATCTGCATTTATGCACTGGTGTGCACATAAGGATTAGCGCAGCACCATTCCCATTTGTGAACTTATGTATTCACCTAGTTTCTATCTGTAACAAAGTGACGTCAATATTACCGCCACGAGCATGTAAGGGTACATGCTCTAAGGCGGTGAAACGTATGATGTTAGGATCAAAGTCATGTTGGCATTCGGTGTGTCTATTCAGAGCAGTGGTCATAACTTGTTTGTAAAGTGGCCTAATGTGGTCCCGAATACTCTTAAAGAACGGGCGTTTCATCCTAACGATGTAAAAACATCCACAGAGGCAGGTGGCCAGATAGACCACTCCAACCGTTTTGCATGTAACACTATGTCTAACAACATGTATTTGACCATTGGGGAGAAGAATGTCTCTGGAATTGGTGATGAAGAAACAGGTGTCACAACATTCACAGGGAAATGTGCCAATAATGGTAGAATCAATTGATTTTCTGGACGTTTGATGACTAGTAAACAGACGATCCCTCATAGAGGGCGCCCAGCGATAAGTGATCTCAGGATAGGACTTTTTATATATTTTTTAATAACATTATCTGCTGTCAAGAGAGGCCAGAATTTCTTAAAGATATCTCACATCTGAGTGTGCTGTTTTGAGAATTGGGTAATGATGCGAACCGAAGAGTCAGACTTAGAGGCTTTTTTAGAGTAAATGAGATCTCGTCTATTAAGTTTAACTACTTGGTTGAGAGCCTTTTTCAATAGTGATCGACTATATCCTCTTTGGTGTAGTTTGTCATAGAGGTCTTTGGACACATGATGAAAATCTGCATCCAGAGTACAGATTCTCTTTAATCACAGGAACTGACTGTAGGGAATGCTGTCTAACAGAGGTTGTGGATGTGCACTGGTGGCATGGAGTATTGTATTGCTGGCAGATGGCTTGCGATATAGAGAAGAATGTAATGTTCCATCAGTGTCAGCATAAATTTGTAGGTTCAGAAAGTTGATCTTGGACTGACTACATTCAAAAGTAAAATTCAAGTTGTAGGCATTAGTTGACAGTAATTCTATCAGCCGTGAGAGTTCATCTCATGTACCGGGTAGGGATGAGCTTCGAGTTCGAGTCGAACCCATGTTCGACTCGAACACTGCCTGTTCGACCGTTCGTCGAATTGTGAATGATATAGGCCGTTCACGCCAAATTCGAGTGGCGCGTCACGGCCCATAATTCACTGTGGCATCGCAGTGCATTGCTGGCTGATGATTGGCAAGCATGCACTATGACCCGCATACTTGGCCAATTACAGCGCCGTGTGTACAGAGAGCCGTAATTGGCCAAAGCCAGGGTGGCTTTGTCCAATTATGGCTCAGGGGGTTTAGTACACGCCCCACACTATATAAGGCCGCCTGCGTGGCGGCCTTGTGTAGTGTGTTGCGGCAGCGGAGAGAGAGATAGATAGACAGAGTGACAGTGTCATTTGATTTAAGTTAGATAGAGTAGGCAGATTGAGTCAGTTAGCTGCTCTTACAGTGTACTGTGTATGTATATGCATCCCAGGTGTTGTGTGTATATATATATATATATATATATATATATATATACACTACCGTTCAAAAGTTTGGGGTCACCCAAACAATTTTGTGTTTTCCATGAAAAGTCACACTTATTCACCACCATACGTTGTGAAATGAATAGAAAATAGAGTCAAGACATTGACAAGGTTAGAAATAATGATTTGTATTTGAAATAACATTGTTTTTACATCAAACTTTGCTTTCATCAAAGAATCCTCCTTTTGCAGCAATTACAGCATTGCACACCTTTGGCATTCTAGCTGTTAATTTATTGAGGTAAGCTGGAGAAATTGCACCCCACGCTTCTAGAAGCAGCTCCCACAAGTTGGATTGGTTGGATGGGCACTTCTGGCGTACCATACGGTCAAGCTGCTCCCACAACAGCTCAATGGGGTTCAGATCTGGTGACTGTGCTGGCCACTCCATTACCGATAGAATACCAGCTGCCTGCTTCTGCTGTAAATAGTTCTTGCACAATTTGGAGGTGTGTTTAGGGTCATTGTCCTGTTGTAGGATGAAATTGGCTCCAATCAAGCGCTGTCCACTGGGTATGGCATGGCGTTGCAAAATGGAGTGATAGCCTTCCTTATTCAGAATCCCTTTTACCCTGTACAAAGCTCCCACCTTACCAGCACCAAAGCAACCCCAGACCACCACATTACCTCCACCATGCTTAACAGATGGCGTCAGGCATTCTTCCAGCATCTTTTCATTTGTTCTGCGTCTCACAAACGTTCTTCTTTGTGATCCAAACACCTCAAACTTGGATTCATCCATCCACAACACTTTTTTCCAGTCTTCCTCTGTCCAATGTCTGTGTTCTTTTGCCCATCTTAATCTTTTTCTTTTATTGGCCAGTCTCAGATATGGCTTTTTCTTTGCCACTCTGCCCTGAAGCCCAAAATCCCGCAGCCGCCTCTTCACTGTAGATGTTGACACTGGTGTTTTGCGGGTACTATTTAATGAAGATGCCAGTTGGGGACCTGTGAGGCGTCTGTTTCTCAAACTAGAGACTCTAATGTGCTTATCTTCTTGCTTAGTTGTGCAACGCGGCCTCCCACTTCTTTTTCTACTCTGGTTAGAGCCTGTTTGTGCTGTCCTCTGAAGGGAGTAGTACACACCGTTGTAGGAAATCTTCAATTTCTTTGCAATTTCTCACATGGAATAGCCTTCATTTCTAAGAACAAGAATAGACTGTCGAGTTTCAGATGAAAGTTCTCTTTTTCTGGCCATTTTGAGCGTTTAATTGACCCCACAAATGTGATGCTCCAGAAACTCAATCTGCTCACAGGAAGGTCAGTTTTGTAGCTTCTGGAAGGAGCTAGACTGTTTTTAGATGTGTGAACATGATTGCACAAGGGTTTGCTAATCATCAATTAGCCTTCTGAGCCAATGAGCAAACACATTGTACCATTAGAACACTGGAGTGATAGTTGCTGGAAATGGGCCTCTATACACCTATGTAGATATTGCACCAAAAACTAGACATTTGCAGTTAGAATAGTCATTTACCACATTAGCAATGTATAGAGTATATTTGTTTAAAGTTAGGACTAGTTTAAAGTTAGCTTCATTTAAAAGTACAGTGCTTTTCCTTCAAAAATAAGGACATTTCAATGTGACCCCAAACTTTTGAACGGTAGTGTATATACACATACACACACACACACACACTGTATTCAGTTTAGCTAGATTTGTTCCTGTTATTCTCTTCCTAATATACAGGCAGGCAGGTGTTTTTACAGTATTTACAGTTAGTGTACTGTGTACCCTGCACAGTTGCACCTACAGTATAGCTACCTGAAGACAAGTGCTTGTGTTCTTCTTCTGATCCTATTAATACCACAGGCAGGCAGCTTGAAGTATTTACAGTTAGTGTACTGTGTACCCTGCACAGTTGCACCTATAGCTACCTAAAGACAAGTGCTGGTGTGCTTCTTCTGATCCTATTAATACCACAGGCAGGCATTCTGGTAGCTGCTGTATAATCAGTATATATATATAAATCCCAGTTTTGTGCAGCTACATCTCACTGCAGTGCAGGCCATTAATATGTCTGGAAGGCCATCAAGGAGAGGCAGACAGTCACAAGCCAATAAAAGAGGGCAAGCAGGCTCTGTGTCTAGAGGCAACAGTGCTGGTCGTGGACACATTGCATCCTCATCAGAACGTGGCCGTGGAACACACTTGTGTAGAGTGGATGACCAAGCCGTCCTCATCCTCTTCATCCTCGCTCACCCAGACTCAGGGTACGTTGTCTGGCAAAGCAGCTGCCAATACGGCCTCTTCCCTCGGCTCAATGGCATCAGTTACTCCTTCCCTAGCCCCACCATGTCCTCCTGAAGAGTCGCCCGAACTGTTTGTCCACAGTGTTGGGTACATGCTCCAGGAGGATTCCCAGCGTTTTGAAGGCTCCGATGAAGGTACTCAGCTAGAGGAAGGCAGTAACGTGATCCCAGACAGAGGGGATGCCCAAGAAGGACAGCAATCTGGCAGTCATGTTCCCCCAGCTGCAGCATACTGCCAGCTTTGCTCCAGTGATGAGGAGGGAGGGGATGATGAGGTCACTGACTCCATGTGGGTGCCTAATAGGAGAGAGGAGGAGGATGCACATCACCAACGAAGCAGGATGCCCTCCAGGGGCCAGCTTAAGGGCAACACACTGACGGCATCACTCCGCATCTGCTGTCTCTGCGCGTTATTCCAAAAGTTCTTTGGTGTGGGCCTTTTTTGAGACGAGTGCATTAGATCCCACCTCTGCTATTTGCAACATATGTCTCAAGCGTATCTCGTGTGGCCCAAACATCACCCACTTGGGCACCACATGCTTGACCAGACATATGTTGACCTGCCATGCAGTTCATTGGCAAGCGTACCTAAAAGACCCACACCAAAGAATAGGGATGAGCCGAACACCCCCCGGTTCGGTTCGCACCAGAACTTGCGAACGGACCGAAAGTTCGCACGAACGTTAGAACCCCATTGACGTCTATGGGACTCGAACGTTCAAAATCAAAAGTGCTCATTTTAAAGGCTAATTTGCATGGTATTGTCCTAAAAGGGGTTTGGGGACCCGGGTCCTACCCTAGGGGACATGTATCAATGCAAAAAAAACTTTTAAAAACGGCCGTTTTTTCGGGAGCAGTGATTTTAATGATGCTTAAAATAAAAAAAAAAAAAAGTGAAATATTCCTTTAAATATCGTACCTGGGGGGGTGTCTATAGTATGCCTGTAAAGTGACGCGTGTTTCCCGTGTTTAGAACAGTCCCTGCACCAAATGTCATTTTTAAAGGAAAAAATTTCATTTAAAACTGCTTGCGGGTTTAATGTAATGTCGGGTCCTGGCAATATGGATGAAAATCAGTGAGACAAACGGCATGGGTACCCCCCAGTCCATTACCAGGCCCTTTGGGTCTTGTATGGATATTAAGGGGAACCCCGCACCCAAATTAAAATAAGGAAAGGTGTGGAGCCACCAGGTCCTATATACTCTGAACAGCAGTATACAGGCGGTGCAAACAAGACAGGGACTGTAGGTTTGTTGTTAAGTAGAATCTGTTTGTAATTTTGAACGGGTACATTTTTAACGTGTTTAGCTCCAGCCAAAAAATCTTTTTTAAGCTTTTTGGAAAACATAGGGAAGGGTTATCACCCCTGTGACATTTGTTTTGCTGTCTTTCCTCCTCTTCAGAAGATTTCACCTCACTTTTTGTCCCAATGAAAAATGTTTTTTGAAAACTTGGGTTTTTTTGTGGAACAAGGATTGGAAAGCAGAAATGTTTTTCCCATATTAACTCTTACAGGAGAGAATTTCCCTTCCTAGGGGTAGATTTCATCTCACTTCCTGTTGTCTCCTTCCGTTTGCAAGTAGGAGTCGTTTGTAAGTTAGATGTTTGAAAGTAGGGTCCTGCCCTATATACTCAGCAGAAATTTGGGCCTTAGGTGTTGTTGTGGCCACAACACTGTAAGCCCTCACAGGGCCCTGCTGTGAAATATTAGATCAAGAATTGTAATTACATGCCCCTGTTGAACAGGAGCTGAAAAATTAGGCCTTGGAGGTGCATGGGCGGAGCCTAGCGGAGCAGACATGCATTGTTAGAGCTCCGCACCGCTGAGGAGAGAAGAGAAGGACAAAGCGGAGCCTGCAGGCTCAAAAGGTATCCATTTGAACCTTTATGCCCCAGGGAACAAACTGTGAAAGTTTGGGCAGGAAATATGGTACTGGGAGGAAGCCGTGGCAGAAATAAAAATCACCTCACAAAGAGCTCACAGGCACTCACTGCAACTAAAGCAGCTCCAGTCACCTCACAATATACAGCATCAGGGCGCTCTCACAGACAGAAAATGTCACAGCAAGACTCTCCATTTGAGTCAGATACAGAACAAATCCTCTCACAAACTTCTCCACTAGCCTCCTCGGCATCCCCAGTAATATATTACAATTTGAAAAGATGCTTCATAAGGCTTTAAAACAAACCTCAGACCAAATAACAAACAGCCTAACCAAAGAAATAAGAGAGCTGGGAAACCGCACTGCAGCCTTAGAAATAAAAATGGATGAAATTGAAATTACAACCCAAGAAAATATAACATAATCGGAACAATTTAAAGAAGAGAATTTAATACTTCAAACTAAGCTCGAAGATTACGAAAATAGAGCCAGACGTTCAAACTTGCGCATAAGGGGAATACCTGAAACTGTGACAGACCTGCAATCTACTATTACTGCTCTATTACAAGAACTAAAGCCAGATATCCCTATTGAACGTTTAGAACTGGACAGAGTACACAGAGCCCTCACAGCCAAAAAGAAAGATGGACCCCCACGTGATATAATCACAAAATTTCATTATTACAGAACGAAAGAACAAATACTAAATTGCTGCAAGAGAAAAAAAGGAACCTATTTTTCAAGGACACAATTATCAAATTTTTGCTGACCTATCCCAACTTACTATTACTAAAAGACGATCCATGAAACCCCAACTAATGGAACTGCAACGCCACAACATTATGTATCAATGGGGCTTCCCCTTTTCAGTCAGATTTAACTACCAAGGTACAATTTACAGAAGCAGATCAGCAGATGAACTACAACAAACCCTTTTATAATTAAATCTGACAGAACCCACAAGCAGCAACTCTCCCACATGCAGAAGAATGGCATCATCTTCACCTTCAGGCAGCACCCAGAAAATTTCAGAACAAAATGGGAATCATCATTCTCACAAAAGAGGCCGTTATGCCACATCATCCATGGACCAAGAAGATTCAATGGACTGACATCCTAATTCCTGATATCTCTTCATTTATTATACTAAGAGATGGTTCTCTATAAAAAACCTGTATTTATAACTGAATGTAACTGCATTCTGATAGTCACACACTGTGTGGGATCATGTTACATTCCAGTTATATTTCTTATTACTTCTGATTCATATAGCCTTAGAATATATAAGTGAAATAAGGAAATTCTTGTTCAGTTATATATTTTCAGGTAATAACAATAGATTTATTACTTTTTAGGACAAATATGTTCAATAATCCAGAAGTAATGTAAGCTTTTTCTTTCTTTTCTTAAAACAAATATATTATTACCTAACTAGTTCCTAGAACTATGTTTTTGTTTATTCTAATCTGAAGCAATACAACCTCAATTTTATGAGTTAACATATCTAAACAGTTACATATGAATAAAATATGTAATTGTTTACTCTAAAAGGGTTAAAATCCCAAAATAATTCAAACTATCTTCATCAATACCAAAGTTATTAACAGTACCTTTCTAACTGAATTATTTAGCCTAGGGCAAGACTAACCATATACAACCACCCTGGAATAAATAATTTCAAAACTATATTCTGCACTCCAATTAATGAATCATCATTTAGATGTCTTTTGACATAGCACTTCTCCCCTGTAAGCGGAAGATCCGTGTACCCCCATTAGCCCTCCTCATTCTCCCAACCATATTATGTGGGAGTGTGACAAAGGCACTTATTCCCCTGAGAGAGATATTTATTCTCTTTCACGGGTAAATTGTGATTACTTGCAAAAAATAATTTATACAATGTATCATCTAATCTCATATGTTTTTTGTTTACTCTTTACTCCAGAATTCACTGGTTTCTTTTCTATCTTTTCATCTCTTCAGTCCACACAGGTTGATCGGCGCAGTCAGCTCTGCATAACAAAAAGTAAGTCAAAACTATTTGATCTGTTGCCATGGCACCACTGAATATACTTTCCCTGAATGTTCAGGGAATAAATGTCCCTCAAAAAAGGACCAAAGCCTTCCGTACTTTCCATAACAAGAAGGCTCACATAGTATGCCTCCAAGAAACACACTTCACCAAAGATTCTACTCCAAAATATATTTCTCCTTTTTATCAACAAATTTACACGGCTTCTGCCTGTACCAAACAAAAGGGGTACTCTAATTGCATTTCACCGATCCACACCATTCACCTTATCATCAGAAATTAAAGACCCAGAAGGTAGATACCTGATACTCATGGGTTATATAATGGATACAGCAATCACGGTGATTTCCTACTACGCTCCTAACAACCTACGCCATTCCTCTCACATATATTACAAGTGATTAATACACACAAAATAGGAACAGTGATAATGTGCGGGGATTCGAACCAGGTCCTCCTCCCATTTCTAGATAAATCACCTTTTACACCATCCAAAACAACCTCTAGATTACCTTTTTCTCAACTTCTTTCCAAATACAATCTGGTAGATTCGTGGAGAGAAAGTAACCCAATGAAAAAGAAATTCACTTATTTCCCGCACCCTCATCAAACCTTCACCAGAATAGATCATATTTTTCTAACAATAGGAATGATACCAGAAATTATTGCATCAGATATAATTCCGATTCCGTGGTCTGACCATAATGCAGTATACACTACTATAGCCTCAGCCATACCAAAAGCGCATGACCCAACGTGGTACTTACCGGACATAATGCTCAAACACCCACTACATCAGATGGCCATTGAACAAGCTTTAAAAGGAATACATATCAATTAATAATACAACAGACATTTCCCCAATAACATTGTGGGAAGCTCATAAGCCTGTCTTGCGTGGTACAATACAAAGACAAATGGCACTGTTTAAACGGGAATGCAAAAATCTAGCAAAAAAAATAGAACTCAATTTTAATGCAGCCTACATATCATTCCAAGATAATCCATCTCAGAGTACAAAATCTCATCTGGAAAAATCTAGATTGGAATACGATCTATTTCTCACTGAGTAAGTTAATAAATCCCTCAAACGCTCCAAACACAATTTCTACATGAATACAAACAAACCAGGTACATATTTGGCTCGGGCATTAAATTCAACTAACAAATCTTTCAAACCAATACGTATGAAATTATCAAAAAATGTTTATACTTGTAATCCAGTTAAAATAGTCCATAAATTTCACTCACATCTCGCAACTTTATACAAAACAAACAATGAATTTAATCCTACAGAGGCTGAATCCTTCTTCTTAAAAATAACCTTACCTGAGTTGTCTCAGAATCAAAAAAGCAGTTTGGATGAGCCTATAACTATAGATGAAGTTGCTAACGCCATAAAAGACCTAAAACTTAACAAAAGACCAGGCCCAGACGACTACTCGGCTTTATACTATAAAACATTCTCAGAAATACTCTCTCCCATTCTCACTGAAACTTTTAACAAACTTCTAGAAGGACATTCTTTTCGGCAAGAAACACTAATGGCAAGTGTTTGTATGATCCCAAAACCCCTTTCTGATGATACTTCCTGTGTGAATTATCGGCCTCTCTGTTAAACCTTGATATTAAATTATTAGCAAAAATAATAGCAAAACGCCTCAATAGCATTATAGGAAAATTAATACATAGAGATCAAGTAGGCTTCATGCCAAATAGACAGGCAGGCGATAATATACGCAGGGCAGTGTTATTGGCACATATTGCTAAAAAACAGAAAATCCCTTTATGTTTTCTATCTCTCGATATTAAGAGGGCATTTGACACAGTATCCTTGCAATATATGCAATATTCATTACAAAAATGGGGTTTTGGACCCCACTTTTTAACATGTATCAAAGCATTATATAATAAACCCAAAGCCTATATAAAATATGCTGGATACAAATCTGATGCCTTTAATATCGAAAGAGGTACCCGACAGGGTTGCCCATTATCTCCCTTATTATTTGCCCTTATACTCGAACCCATGGCCCAATACATCAGAACAAACCAAACTATAACTGGCATTGAAGTAGGAGGTATTACACACAAATTATGTATATTTGCAGACGATATATTACTTTTTCTATCATCACCACAGGTCTCTGGTCCTAACTTAATACCAGCTCTTGATGGATTTGCAGCCCTATCCGGCCTTATGATTAATCCTAAGAAATGCCTAGTGCTTAATATTTCACTCACAAACATGGAATTGATCCCGGCTAGGGCTGCACTCCCATTCACATGGGCAGAAAAATCAATCCCATATCTTGGAATTCATTTAACAGCATCTCATTCTGATTTATTCTCAACCAATTATCCTCCTGTATTAAGACAGATCAAAAATCTAATAAAACAATGGTCGCAACTTCCTTTATCCTGGATAGGGAAGATTAATGCAATCAAAATGACTATTCTACCCAAACTGCTTTATCTATTCAGAGTCCTCCCTATTCCAATTCCTTCCTATTATTTTTTGAGAATAGTACAAAAAAGAGCAACTTCGTTTATATGGGGCTCTTCTAAACCACGTATACCTATACACACACTACATCTTCCCAAAAATAAAGGAAGCCTGGGATACCCTAATTTTACTAACTACTACAGAGCAGCACATTTGGCCACTCTGTCCAAATACCATGCAAAACAGGAAATCCCATTATGGGTATTTATAGAGGCTTCAGAAAATGACCCTCTATTAATATCAAACTTGCTATGGCTTGATCCTAAAGACCGCTTTAAAATTCATAATCCCATAACTAAACACTTCTTATCTCTCTGGGATAAACTAAAAACCAAATATCAGTTACAATCTCCACACAATCCTCTCCTTTCTTTTATCAGAAATCCGGCCTTTTATCCAGCATGGATCTACCCAAATTCTTTTAAAGCTTGGACAACATCAGGCATTCAGACACTAAATGACTTCATAGCATCTAAATCATTCCTTTCATTCCCATCGCTTAGAGAAAAATATGATCTACCAAACTTTGAGATATTTAGATATCTCCAAATCAAAAATTTCTATACACCATTCCTAAAGGGGGATACACCATTATCCCAATTATCCATTTTTGAATCAATCTGTACAAAAGATCCATTTGCTAAAGGTACAATTTCATCACTTTATAATCAATTATATGGAGTAGTAAATCTTAATAGACCCTCTTACGTTCAGAGGTGGGAGGAGGACCTGGGACGAACTTTAGAAGACACGGGCTGGTCTAACATATGGCTCACATCTAAGTCATCTTCACCCAACATCTTAGCACTGGAGACAAATTATAAAGTCCTAACTCGCTGGTACCTTGTACCTGCTAGAGTGGCAAAATATTCACCTAATACCTCAGCTCTTTGTTTTCGAGGATGCCCAGAAATAGGCACACATTTACACATATGGTGGACGTGCCCAGTAATCCAAACCTTCTGGAAGGAAGTCTTCGTGATTGCATCTAAAATATTTAAAAAAATAATACAACCAGATCCATATATAACTTTACTTAATCTAAAACCGGAATGGTTAACATTCTCTCAATTCAAACTTATGATCCAACTAATAACGGCTGCAAAACAAACAGTGGCCAAGGCATGGAAATCTCCTACATTGGTACTAGCAGAAACAATTCACAGAATGAATAATACAATGTCCCATGCTAAGATGGTAGCCATCGATCAAAATCAAATTCCAAAATTTGAAAAACTTTGGCATCCTTGGATAAAACAACAGTTCCTGTCAAATTTCAATGACTCTGTCCTGTTGCCATGGTAACAGATTAATTGACTTACAGAGACACCCATTCTAAGGCTTCAAAGAGAACTAAAAAGAATAATAAACTGACGAGCGGGACAACCTTGTGGACCATACCTTTGCCTTTCTACCCTTTTTCTTCTTTCTCTTTCCTTTTCTCCACCTTACGATTAAAGCTCATTATCAGAATTTATTTGACCTATATACACTCTACCTGTAAACAATATGTATAGTAGGTATAAATCATTTAAATACCTACAAAAGTAACTAAGGAAATTATATATATCTTTAATTTAGGTTTACGTGAACCCAAGGTTTAATATTTGAAATTTCATTATATTTACCTATATAAACCCTACTGTAAAACAATGAGCTTACTTTATAGATCCTTGTAAACTTACTTTATGTATCTTTATAATATTGTATACTCAATAAACTTCTTTTGACAAGGAAAAATTAGGCCTTAGGCACTGGTGCCACAACACTGCAACCCCTCACAGACACTCTAGTTGGAATGCAGGAACGAGCCCTGCTGCAAAGTATTGCATCAAAAATTGTAATTACACGCCCCTGTTAAACAGGGGCTGAAAAATTGTGCCTTAGGCACTGGTGGTGGCGCCCAGAACCAAAAATGTTCTTACAAGCTATCAGCGTGATGATTGAGGAAGAGGATAATTACTCAGGGATAGTCACTCAGCATCAGCATAGGCAGTCTTTGAAGGGATCTGAGATTTAAAAAAAAAAATATTCGGTTACATCAGCATAAGGTGCTTGGTAGCTGGTGGTGATCCAAGACTGATTCATTTTTATGAAGGATGGACAGACGCACCCTGTGATCGGTTACCACGCCTCCAGCAGCACTGAATGTGCATTCCGAAAGAACGCTGGATGCAGCACAGGCCAGTAGCTCAATTGCATACTGTGCAAGCTCTGGCCAGTGATCCATCCTCAAGACCCAGTAACCCAGAGGATTTTCGGTGGGAAAGGTGTCCAAGTCTGATCTTGCCCCTAGGTATTCCTGCACCATGTAAAACAGACGCTGGCGATGGTTGCTGGAACTGATCATACTTGGGGCTGCGGACCTAAAAATTGTCTGAACGCATCGGTCAGACGGCCACCTTCTCCACCGCTCCTTCTTTGACTGACCGAAGCCTCAGCAACACGTTGTCCAGAAACAGGAGTTTGTAACCTCCCAGTCTCTGGGAACGCGTTGCACAGACCTTTCTGCAAGGCCTCCCGAAGATGTTTCATCCTCTGCTCCCTATGCGATGACAAGATAAGGTCCACAACCTTATCCTTGTAACGTGGATCAAGGAGGGTTGCCAGCCAGTATTGGTCCTTCTCCTTGATACCACGAATACAAGGATCCTTACACAGGCTTTGCAGGATCAGGGAGGCCATGCAGCGTAGGTTTGCTGAGGCATTCGGTCCGGAGTCCTCTGGGTCACTAAGGACGACATGGTCCGCAGCCACCTCCTCCCAGCCACGTACAAGTCCAAGTGTTTCTTGGGACTGATCCCTTAAAGACTGCTGCTGATGCTGAGTGCCAGGCTCCACCTCCATACTGAGACAATCTTCCTCCTCCTCCTCGTCCTCTTCCTGTGTGATCAGCGGGCACGCAGGAACACTGTCTGGATAAAGGGGGCCTTGAGAGCTAAGGAAGTCCTCCTCTTCCTGCCTCTGTTCTGCCTCAAGTGTCCTGTCCAATATTCCACGCAGCGTGTGCTCCAACAGGTGGACAAGGGGGACAGTGTCACTGATGCATGCACTGTCACTGCTCACCATCCTCGTGGCCTCCTCAAATGGTGACAGTACAGTGCATGCATCCCTGATCATGGCCCACTGGCGTGGGGAAAAAAAACCAAGCTCCCCTGACCCTGTCCTGGTGCCATAGTCGCACAGGTACTCATTGATGGCCCTCTGCTGCGTGTGCAGCCGCTGCAGCATGGCCAACGTTGAGTTCCACCTGGTGGGCATGTCACAGATTAGGCGATTCTTGGGCAGGTTAAACTCCTTTTGGAGGTCCGTCAGCCGAGCACTGGCGTTATATGACCGGCGGAAATGCACACAGACTTTCCTGGCCTGCCTCAGGACATCCTGTAAGCCCGGGTACCTGCCCAAGAACCGCTGCACCACCAAGTTAAGGACGTGAGCCAAAAAGGGCACATGGGTCATTTGTCCCTGTCGGAGGGCAGAGAGGAGGTTGGTGCCATTGTCGCAAACCACCATTCCTGCCTTAAGTTGACGTGGCGTCAACCACCTCTGAACCTGCCCCTGCAGAGATGACAGAACCTCTGCCCCAGTGTGGCTCCTGTCCCCCAAGCACACCAGCTCAAGCACCGCATGGCATCTTTTGGCCTGCGTACTTGCGTAGCCCCTTGAACGGCTACGGAGCACCGCTGGTTCCGAGGACAAAGCACAGGAAGAGGCCATGGAGGAAGAAGAAGAGGAGGGGGTGGAGGAGAGAGGTGTGTCACAATCATTAGCATTTTGGAGGCGTGGTGGCGGAACAACTTCCAACACTACTGCACCTTGTCCTGCTTCCTTCCCAGCTGCCAGCAGAGTCACCCAATGCGCCGTGAAACTTAAGTAACGTCCCTGTCCATGCCTGCTGGACCATGAGTCAGCGGTAATATGCACCATACCGCTGACCGCCCTGTCCAGCGAGGCATGGACATTGCCTTCCACGTGCCGGTAGAGAGCCGGAATCGCCTTCCGTGAGAAAAAGTGGCGTTTGGGTACCTGCCACTGAGGAACCGCACATTCCACAAACTCACGGAAGGGGGCAGAGTCTACCAACTGAAAAGGCAGCAGTTGAAGTGCTAGCAATTTTGCCAAGCTAGCATTCAACCGCTGGGCATGTGGATGGCTGGGAGCAAACTTCTTTCGGCGGTGCAGCAGCTGGGGCAGGGAAATTTGCCTGGTACAATCTGACGTCGGTGTACCAAAAGCAGATTGCCCACAAGTACTTGGCTGTGACACACATAATTCTACACCTTCATTCCTCTCAGTGCAGGTCTCAGAGAGGACTGAAGGTCTAGTGGGATTGGAAATCTCAGCTGATGAGGAGCAAGGAGAGGTCCTCTTTGTTCTTTGGTGTGGGTCTTTTAGATACGCTTGCCAACGAACTGCATGGCAGGTCAACATATGTCTGGTCAAGCATGTGGTACCCAAGCGGGAGATGTTTTGGCCACGCGAGATACGCTTGAGACATATGTTGCAAATAGCAGCGGTGCGATCTGATGCACTGGTCTCAAAAAAGGCCCACACCAAAGAATTTTTTGAATAACGCGCAGAGACTGCAGCGCCCTGCACATGTGGAGCTTTGGGGTGTGATGCAGTCAATGTGCTGCCCTTAGGCTGGCCCCTGGAGGGCATCCTGCCTCGTTGGTGATGTGCCGCCTCCTCCTCCTCTCTCCTATCAGGCACCCACATTGAGTCAGTGACCTCATCATCCCCTCCCTCCTCATCACTGGAGCAAACCTGGCAGTATGCTGCAGCAGGGGGAGCATGACTGCCAGATTGCTGTCCTTCTTGGGCACCCCCTCTGTCCGTGCTCATGTTACTGCCTTCATCGAGCTCAGTATCATCGTCAGAGCCTTCCAAACGCTGGGCATCCTCCTGGAGCATGTACCCAACACTGTGATCAAACAGTTCGAGGGACTCCTCAGGAGGACATGGTGGGGCTAGGGAAGGAGTCACTGATGACATTGAGCCGAGGGAAGAGGCCGCTGCTTTGCCAGACAAAGTACCCTGGGCATGGGTGAGAGGATGAGGAGGATGAGGACGGCTTGGTCATCCACTCGACCAAGTCTTCCTCATGTTGCGGCTCAACAGGGCCAGCTGCCGAAAAAAAGGCCAAGCGTGTCCCATGGCCACGTGCTGATGAGGATGCACCGTCTCCACGACCAGCATTAGACACAGAGCCTGCTTGCCCTCTCTTATTGGCTTGTGACTGTCTGCCTCTCCTTCTTGGCCTTCCAGACATACTAATGGCCTGTAGCTGCACTAAGCTGGGATATAGATATAGATATAGATATAGATATATAGATATATGTATGTACTGATACTGCAGCTAGCAAAATCAACTGCCTGCCTGTAGTATGAGAACACCACCAACCTTCTACAGGTAGCTTTAGCTGAACACTGTGAGGTGGACGCACCCCACTAACTTGTAGGTTTAGCAGAACACTGTGAGCAGGACGCACTGCACTAACTGTAAATAGTCTAGCTGCCTGACTGCGGTACTAATAGGATCAAAAGAACACCAGCAATTTTCTTCAGGTAGCTGTATTTACTGTAACAAGACAAGCCTGCCTGTCAGTAAGAAGATAACAGGAACGGATCTAGCTGAACACTGTGAGCAGGGCGCACTGCACTAACTGTAAATAGTCTAGCTGCCTGACTGTGGTACTAATAGGATCAAAAGAACACCAGTAATTTTCTTCAGGTAGCTGTAAATACTGCAACAAGACAAGCCTGCCTGTCAGTAGGAAGATAACAGGAACGGATCTAGCTAAACTGAATACAGTGTATATATATATATGCAACACCTGGGATGCATATATATACACAATACACTGTAAGTGCAGCTAACTGACTGACTGTCCTGCCTAATCTAGCTAACTCATATGAAATGACACTGTCTCTCTCTCTCTCTCTCTCTCTCTCTCTCTCTCTCTCTCTCAGCACACCGGAACACACTGCACAGGGCCGCCGTGCAGGCGGCCTTATATAGTGTGGGGCATGTACTAAATCCCCTGAGCCATAATTGGCCAAAGCCTCCTTGGCTTTGGCCAATTACGGCTCTCTGTTCAGGCGGCGCTGTGATTGGCCAAGCATGCAGGTCATAGTCATAGTGCATGCTTGGCCAATCATCAGCCAGCAATGCACTGCGATGCCGCAGTGAATTATGGGCCGTGACGCGCCACACGAATTTGGCGCGAACGGCCCATATTGTTCGCAATTCGGCGAACGACTGAACAGCCGATGTTCGAGTCGAACATGGGTTCGACTCAAACACGAAGCTCATCCCTACCAAAGAACAAAGAGGACCTCTCCTTGCTCCTCATCAGCTGGGATCTCCAACACCACTATACCTTCTGTCCTCTCTGAAACCTGCACTGAGAGGAATGAAGGTGTAGAATTAGGTGTGTCACAGCCAAGTAATTGCGGGCAACCTGCTATTGGTACACCGACGTCAGATTGTACCAGGCAAATTTCCCTGCCCCAGCTGCTGCACCGCCAAAAGAAGTTCGCTCCCAGCCATCAACATGCCCAGCGGTTGAATGCTAGCTTGGCTAGATTGCTAGCACTTCAACTGCTGCCTTTTCAGTTGGTAGACTCTGCCCCCTTCCGTGAGTTTGTGCAATGTGCGGTTCCTCGGTGGCAGGTTCACAAACGCCACTTTTTCTCATGGAAGGCGATTCCGGCTCTCTACCAGCCTGTGGAAGGCAATGTCTTGGCCTCGCTGGACAGGGCGGTCAGTGGTAAGGTGCATATTACCGCTGACTCATGGTCCAGCAGGCATGGACAGGGACGTTACCTATCTTTCACGGCGCATTGGTGACTCTTCTGGCAGCTGGGAAGGATGTAGGACAAGGTGCAGTAGTGTTGGAGGTTGTTCCGCCACCACGCCTCCAAAATGCTACTACTGGTGATTCTGACACACCTCTCTCCTCCACCCCCTCCTCTTCTTCTCCCTCCATGGCCTCTTCCTGTGCTTTGTCCTTGGAACCAGCGGTGCTCCGTAGGCGTTCAAGGGGCTACGCAAGTACGCAGGCCAAAAGATGCCATGTGGTGCTTGAGCTGGTGTGCTTGGGGGACAGGAGCCACACTGGGGCAGAGATTCTGTCAGCTCTGCAGGGGCTCAGAGGTGGTTGATGCCACACCAGCTTCAGCCAGGAATGGTGGTTTTCGACAATGGCACCAACCTCCTCTCCACCCTCCGACAGGGACAACTGACTCATGTGCCCTGTTTGGCTCACATCCTTAACTTGGTGGTGCAGCGATTCTTGAGCAGGTACCCGGGCTTACAGGATGTCCTGAGGCAGGCCAGGAAAGTCTGTGTGCATTTCCGCCGGTCATATAATGCTAATGATTGTGACACACCTCTCTCCTCCACCCCCTCCTCTTCTTCTTCCTCCATGGCCTCTTCCTGTGATTTGTCCTCGGAACCAGCGGTGCTCCGTAGCCGTTCAAGGGGCTACGCAAGTACGCAGGCCAAAAGATGCCATGCGGTGCTTGAGCTGGTGTGCTTGGGGGACAGGAGCCACACTGGGGCAGAGGTTCTGTCAGCTCTGCAGGGGCAGGTTCAGAGGTGGTTGACGCCATGCCAACTTAAGGCAGGAATGGTGGTTTGCGACAATGGCACCAACCTCCTCTCTGTCCTCCGACAGGGACAAATGACGCATGTGCCCTGTTTGGCTCACGTCCTTAACTTGGTGGTGCAGCGGTTCTTGGGCAGGTACTCGGGCTTACAGGATGTCCTGAGGCAGGCCAGGAAAGTCTGTGTGCATTTCCGCCGGTCATATAATGCCAGTGCTCGGCTGGCTGACCTCCAAAAGGAATTTAACCTGCCCAAGAACCGCCTAATCTGTGACATGCCCACCAGGTGGAACTTAACATTGGCCATGCTGCAGCGGCTGTACACGCAGCAGAGGGCCATCAATGAGTACCTGTGTGACTATGGCACCAGGAAAGGGTCAGGGGAGCTTGTTTTTTTTCCCCATGCCAGTTGGCCATGATCAGGGATGCATGCACTGTCCTGTCACCATTTGAGGAGGCCACGAGGATGGTGAGCAGTGACAGTGCATGCATCAGTGACACTGTCCCCCTTGTCCACCTGTTGGAGCACACGCTGCGTGGAATAATGGACATGGCACTTGAGGCAGAACAGAGGCAGGAAGAGGAGGACTTCCTTAGCTCTCAAGGCCCCCTTTATCCAGTGAGTGTTCCTGCGTGCCCGCCGATCACACAGGAAGAGGAGGAGGAGGTGGAGGATTGTGTCAGCATGGAGGTGGAGCCTGGCACGCAGAATCAGCAGCAGTCTTTGAGGGATCATTTACAGTCCCAAGAAACCCATGGACTTGTACGTGGCTGGGAGGAGGTGGCTGCAGATCATGTCGTCCTTAGTGACCCAGAGTACTCCGGACCGAATGCCTCAGCAAACCTACGTTGCATGGCCTCCCTGATCCTGCAAAGCCTGCGGAAGGATCCTCGTATTCGTGGTATCAAGGAGGGGGATTGTTACTGGATGGCAACCCTCCTTGATCCACGTTACAAGGGTAAGGTTGCGGACCTTATATTGCCGTCGCAGAGGGAGCAGAGGATGAAACATCTTCGGGAGGCCTGATAAAATGGCTGGTTGGTTACAAACTCCTGTTTCTGGACAACGTGTTGCTGAGGCTTCGGTCAGTCAAAGAAGGAGCAGTGGAGAAGGTGGCCGTCTGACCGATGCGTTCAGACAATTTTTTAGTCCGCAGCCCCAAGGGATGATCGGTTCCAGCAACCATCGCCAGCATCTGTTTTACATGGTGCAGGAATACCTAGGGGCAAGATCTGACTTGGACACCTTTCCCACCGAAAATCCTCTGGGTTACTGGGTCTTGAGGATGGATCTCTGGCCAGAGCTTGCACAGTATGCAATTGAGCTACTTGCGTTCTTTCGGAACGCACATTCAGTGCTGCTGGAGGTTTTGTAACCGATCACAGGGTGCGCCTGTCCACCAACTCGGTCGATCGACTAACCTTCATAAAAATGAATCAGTCTTGGATCACCACCAGCTACCAAGCACCTGATGCTGATGTAACCTCTTCCTCCTCAATGATCATGCTGATAGTTTGTAAGAATATTTTTGGTTCTGGGTGCTGCCACCAGTGGCTAAGGTCCAATATTCAGCCCCTGTTTAACAGGGGCGTGTAATTACAATTTTTGATGCAATATTTTGCAAGAAGGGTTTGTTGCTGCGCTCAACTAGAGTATCTGCGAGGGGTTGCAGTGTTGTGGCACCAGCACCAGTGCCTAAGGCCCAATTTTTCAGCCCCCGTTTAATAGGGGCATGTAATTACAATTTTTGATGCAATACTTTGCAGCAGGGCTCAATCCTGCGCTCCAACTAGAGTATATGTGAGGGGTTACAGTGTTGTGGCACCAGCACCAGTGCCTAAGGCCCAATTTTTCAGCCCCTGTTTAACAGGGACGTTTAGTTACAATTTTGGATGCAATATTTTGCAGGAGGGCTCATTCCTGCGCTCCAACTAAAGTATCTGTGAGGGGTTGCAGTGTTGTGGCACCAGTGCCTAAGGCCCAATTTTTCTGCCCCTGTTCAACAGGGACATGTAATTACAATTCTTGATCTAATATTTCACAGCAGGGCCTATTTCTGCGCCCTCCAAGAGTAACTGTGAGGACTTACAGTGTTGTGGCACCAGCACCACCACCACCAAAGGCCCAATTTTTCTGCCCCTGTTCAACAGGAGCATGTAATTACAATTCTTGATCTAATATTTCACAGCAGGGCCCGTTCCTGCGCCCACCAAGAGTAACTGTGAGGGCTTACAATGTTGTAGCAACACCAACACCTAAGGCCCCAATTTCTGCAGAGTATATAGGGGAGGCCCCTACTTTCAAACGACTCCTACTTGCAAACGGAAGGAGACAACAGGAAGTGAGATCTACCCCTAGGAAGGAAAATTCTCTCCTGTAAGAGTTAATATGGGAAAAACATGTCTCCTCTCCATTGATGCTTTATCAACAATCCTTGTTTCACTAAAAACCCCAAATTGTCAAAAAACATTTGTCATTGGGACAGAAAGTGAGGTGAAATCTTCTGAAGAGGTGCACAGACAGCAAAACAAGTGTCACAGGGGTGATAACCCTTCCCTATGTTTTCCAAAAAGCTTAAAATAGATTTATTGGCTGGAGCTACACTTTAAAAATGTACCAGTTCAAAATTACAAACAGATTCTACTTAAGAACAAACCTACAGTGCACCGCCTGTATACTGCTGTTCAGAGTATATAGGGCCTGGGGGCCCCACGCCTTTCCTTTTTTTAATGTGGGTGCGGGGTTCCCCTTAATATCCATACAAGACCCAAAGGGCCTGGTAATGGACTGGGGGGCGGTACCCATGCCGTTTGCCTCACTGATTTTCATCCATATTGTCTGGACCCGACATTACATTAACCACTTAACAACCGGCCCATAGCCAAATGACGGCTACAGGGCGGTTGTTTAACTCTGGGAGGGCTTCCAGGGACGTCCTCCCAGAATTCTGCTCTTGCGCGCCCCCTAGGGTGCGCACTCGAGAGCATCCGTGACCGCCGGGTCCAGAGGACCCGGCGCATCACAGATCCCGGTAAATGGCCGCTGATCGCGGCCGTTTACCATGTGATTGCTCCTTCAAATGACGGAGCGATCACACAAACCGGCGTCATCTGATGACGCTGGTTCCTCTCCTCCCCTCCTGTGTACCGATCGGTACACTGTGAGCGGAGAGGGGGATGGATGGATGGATGGCTGCAGCGTTGTGGGCTGCATCTGTAGTGCCCACAGCGCTGTACAGAGACATCCAGCCATCCATCCATCCATGCTCAGCCATCCCCACTACTCTGCATGCTCTGCAATGCTGTGCAATACTCTGCAATTCCCTCTGCAATGCCCCACAATACTCTGCCATACCTCGCAATACCCCTGCAATACTCTGCCATACCCCGCAATACCCCTGCAATACTCTGCCATACCCCACAATACTCTGCCATACCTCGCAATACCCCGCAATACTCTGCCATACCTCGCAATACCCCCGCAATACTCTGCCATACTCTGCCATACTCTGCCATACTCTGCCATACTCTGCCATACTCTGCCATACTCTGCCATACTCTGCCATACTCTGCCATACTCTGCCATACTCTGCCATACTCTGCCATACTCTGCCATACTCTGCCATACTCTGCCATACTCTGCCATACTCTGCCATACTCTGCCATACCTCGCAATACTCTGCCATACCCTGCAATACTCTGCCATACCCTGGAATACCCCGCAATACTCTGCCATACCCTGGAATACCCCGCAATACCCTGGAATACCCCGCAATACTCTGCCATACCCTGGAATACTCCGCAATACTCTGCCATACCCCGCAATACTCTGCCATACCCTGCAATACTCTGCCATACCCTGCAATACCCTGAAATACCCCGCAATACTCTGCCATACCCTGCAATACCCAGCCATGCTCTGCAAAACCCCGCAAAAATCTGCAATACTCTGCCATAACTCGCAATACTCTGCCATACTCCGCAATACCCCGCAATACCCAGCCATACTCTGCAATACTCGGTGATACCCAGCCATACTCTGCCATACCCAGCCATACCCAGCCATACCCAGCCTCTGTATGTGGCCAGGCTGTGGAAGTCTCACACATGTGGTATTGCCGTACTCAAGGAGGAGTAGGAGAATCTATTTTGGGGGGTCATTTTTGGTATGTATATGCTATGTGTTAGAAATATTGTATAAATGGACAACTTTGTGTTAAAAAAAAAAAAAAAAAAAAAAAAGCATTTTAACCACTTCCCGCCTTCCGTCATATGACGTCCTTGACTTTGCGCAGGGATATCTGAATGATGGGTGCAGCTACAGGCATCATTCAGATATCATCTTTTTCAGCCGGCGATTCCCTACACCATAAGAATGATCATAGCAGCTGTTACACTGCTTGATCGTTCTTACGGGAGGCGAGAGGGGACGTCCCCCCTCCCGCTGCCCTCCGGTGCTTCTACTGACTCACCGCTACGATCGAAGCCAGGATCTTTTTTTTTTTTTTTTTTTATTTCAGGCACAGCCTAGAGTTGAGATGTGGGGTCTTATTTACCCCATATCTCACTCTAAAGAGGACCTGTCATGCCATATTCCTATTACAAGGGATGTTTACATTCCTTGGAATAGGAATAAAAGTGATCAAAAAAAAATTTTTTTTTTGGAAAAAAGTGTCAAACTAAAATAAAGTAAAATGAACAATAAAAAAATATTTTTTTTTAAAGCGCCCCCTGTTCCCGTGTGCTCGCATGCAGAAGCGAACGCATACACTCACATATGAAAACGGTGTTCAAACCACACATGTGAGGTATCGCTGCGATCGGTGGAGTGAGAGCAATAATTTTGGCCCTAGACCTCCTCTGTAACTCAAAATTTGTAACCAGTAAAAAATTTTAAAGCGTCGCCTATGGGGATTTTTAAGTGGCGAAGTTTGGCGCCATTCCACAAGCGTGTGCAATTTTGAAAGGTGACATGTTAGGTATCTATTTACTCGGCATAACTTCATCTTTCATATTATGCAAAAACATTGGGCTAACCTTACTGTTTTGTTTTTTTTTAAAGCAAAAAAACTGTTTTTCCAAAAAAAACGCGTTCGAAAAATTGCTGCGCAAATATCGTGCGAGATAAAAAGTTGCAATGACCGCTATTGTATTCTCTATGGTCTTTGCTAAAAAATCCTATATAATGTTTTGGGGTTCTATGTAATTTTCTAACAAATAAATGAGGATTTTTACATGTAGGAGAGAAATGTCAGAATTGGCCTGGGTACTCCAGAACGCCTGAAGGTGCTCCCCTGCATGTTGGGCCTCTGTATGTGGCCACGCTGTGTAAAAGTCTCACACATGTGGTATCGCCATACTCAGGAGTAATAGCAGAATGTTTTTTCAGGTGTAATTTGTGGTATGCATATGCTGTGTGTGAGAAATAACCTGCTAATATGACAATTTTGTGAAAAAAACAAAAAGAAAAAAAAAAAAAAAAAAAAAAAAAACTTGATTTTGCAAAGAATTGTGGGAAAAAATGACAACTTCAAAAAACTCACCATGCATCTTTCTAAATACCTTGGAATGTCTTCTTTCCAAAAAGGGGTCATTTGGGGGGTATTTGTACTTTTCTGGCATGTTAGGGTCTCAAGAAATGAGATAGGCCGTCAGTACTTCAGGTGTGATCAATTTTCAGATATTGGCACCATAGCTTGTGGACGCTATAACTTTCACAAAGACCAAATAATATACACTAATTTGGGTTATTTTTACCAAAGATATGTAGCGGTATAAATTTTGGCCAAAATATATGAAGAAAAATTACCAATTTTCAAAATTTTATAACAGAAACGAAGAAAAAATTATTTTTTTACAGATTTTTCGGTCTTTTTTCTTTTATAGCGCAAAAAATAAAGAACCCAGCGGTGATTAAATACCATCAAAAGAAAGCTCTATTTGTGTGAAAAAAAGGACAAAAAATTCATATAGATACAGTGTTGCATGACTGAGTAATTGTCATTCAAAATGTGAGAGCACCAAAAGCTGAAAATTGGTCTGGTTATTAAGGGGGTTTAAGTGCCCAGTGGTTAAAGCTGCAAGCAGTTTTAAATGACTTTTATTCCTTTAAAAATGTCATTTTGTGCAGGGAGTGTTCTAAGCACGGGAAACACGCGCCACTTTACAGACACACTATAGAGACACCCCCCAGGTACAATATTTAAGGTGTAGATAAGGTGTAGTTCCCCCAGCCTCTCACCTCAGGGCTGAGCGATAACAGCCTTAAAAAATAACTAGTGACAATCCCATCTGTTCCACGATCTCCTAATCGGTACTCGACATTACCTATCAATGCAAAAAAAGTTTTAAAAACGGACGTTTTTTCGGGAGCAGTGATTTTAATTAAGCTTAAAGTGAAAAGTGAAATATTCCTTTAATTGATTGCTGGCACTGGGAATCTTTTGTTGAACTATTTCTTCAATTGTTTTGATTGAGGTTGTCACAATTTGGATTGTATTGTCTATGGGACCTCATCTTCCTGGCACCTTAGTTTCACTATTTGAAACACGCATTATTAGACTTTAATTACCAATTTGTTTATTTATTTTCACATTTGTGAAGTGTTGCATGATATTATTCATTTGTTTGCTTATATATTAAGTTGCTCATCTATTTCACGTGCTGCGTGTTATTTATATATTTTTATGCCATAATTTATTTTTTACATTGAAGTTGCACAATTTGCACAATTTTTGCACATTACTATACATTATCTACTTATTGTAGGGTGGTATTCATCGGCTTGGGTATTTATTTATTTTATTCACATAATTGTGTCATAAATTATGGTTACAAGAACATATTTGGGGGGCACACCATACAATGCATTTAAATTCAAGATGGTGCTGCTATAAGACCTACAAACAGTACAAAATATTTTACAGCGCACACATACAAGAATGACATTTCCTGCAGGGCTCGTTAAAAACACCTGAACATACTCAAAAAATACGGGGGTTTGGTCACACTATATGGGTAGAGATCAGTGTTTATAAACGTTTTTTATATATGTACCATCATCCCTGAAGTAGTAAACCAAAAAGTATGTAGAAAATGGGATTTTAAAAAGGTACCCCTGATATAGGAAAATACATTATCTACTAAAAATATCTCAAATATTTATTAAAGCAGTTTTACAAAAAAATATATACGATAAAATGTGAGAACAGTTTTACATTCACAGTCAAAGGTATACATCCTCAACCTAATATTGACAATGAAAAAAACTGTGGTCACCAAGAGTTCAAAGCATAACCACGTCCACATAATTTCAACATGTTTCGCCCAGAAGGCTTCATCAGGAAAATATATATAAAATGTTTGATATACAGTGCTGCTGCTAGGCAGCTAATTAGGATGCCAACTACTGTACAGAGTACGTGACATGTATGTATGTACCAACGCAAAAACAAACATATACCAGTGCAATATATACAATGTGCCAGTGCAGTCCCGCACCCTGTATATATCTGACCGTGCACTCCACCTAATCAATCTATGCAGTGTAGTGCAATCGAGTCCCGCAAGACTCTAAATGGCTGGTGCACAGGCAAGTATATAGCGATGCAATATGTGTATATAATGTGACATTACAATCCCACACTTAAGTATATATACAACCAACAGTCCAATTAGTATCGTTCAATAAAGTGCAATATATGCAGTCAAGTCCAGCAAGATTCTAGATGTCATCAAAACTAAAAATTAAGCAAAAAGAAACAGAAAAAGAGTCTGTTCCAGTTAATGCATCCCAATCTTGAAAGGCAGCAAGTACAGTTCCAACAGCTGAGTGACTTTTGGTGCCCACAGTGGTAATTCGTGACTTCTGTGCTCCCCTTTGGCTCCCCACTCACCAGCTTCCACTACCCCTGCAGGGGTGATAGGCAATCTAGGATCCTGGAACCTTCCTCTTATTCGGTGTCTCGTGGTGCTGCGATGGAATGCCTCTCTCCCAGGAGTTCCGGGTCCCCACTTCATGCGATATCCAGGATAGGGGTCAGCAGCTGTCTCCATGTGTTCATCTCTAAAAACTTTTAGAGATGAACACATGGAGACAGCTGCTGACCCCTATCCTGGATATCGCATGAAGTGGGGACCCGGAACTCCTGGGAGATAGGCATTCCATCGCAGCACCACGAGACACCGAATAAGAGGAAGGTTCCAGGATCCTAGATTGCCTATCACCCCTGCAGGGGTAGTGGAAGCTGGTGAGTGGGGAGCCAAAGGGGAGCACAGAAGTCACGAATTACCACTGTGGGCACCAAAAGTCACTCAGCTGTTGGAACTGTACTTGCTGCCTTTCAAGATTGGGATGCATTAACTGGAACAGACTCTTTTTCTGTTTCTTTTTGCTTAATTTTTAGTTTTGATGACATCTAGAATCTTGCTGGACTTGACTGCATATATTGCACTTTATTGAACGATACTAATTGGACTGTTGGTTGTATATATACTTAAGTGTGGGATTGTAATGTCACATTATATACACATATTGCATCGCTATATACTTGCCTGTGCACCAGCCATTTAGAGTCTTGCGGGACTCGATTGCACTACACTGCATAGATTGATTAGGTGGAGTGCACGGTCAGATATATACAGGGTGCGGGACTGCACTGGCACATTGTATATATTGCACTGGTATATGTTTGTTTTTGCGTTGGTACATACATACATACATGTCACGTACTCTGTACAGTAGTTGGCATCCTAATTAGCTGCCTAGCAGCAGCACTGTATATCAAACATTTTATATATATTTTTTATATTTATCACAACATGGAGGTATATGCAAGAATTAAGGTTTGTTAATACGTATACCTACACTTCCACATATGTTTTATATGAGTTTCACCCATAGAATTTCACAGCTCTCACCGTTTTGGTTTTTTGATCATTAATTATTTATTGATATAGTCACTGTTCAAGTTATTCTACTTTGCACAGCTCATAAGGGAGCGCCATACCCCCAACAAATATCTTATACATGCAAGCTCTCTTTGAGGGCTATACCTGGGGAGGCAGCATACCTTCTGTTTTTCTTTTCTTCTCTCTCTCCCCCCTTCCCCCCCCCCCCCCTATCTTACCTTGTCTCCCCCCCCCCCCCCCCTTCCTCCACTCTCCCCCATTCCTGCTCTATGTCCTAAGCGCATAGTTTTTGTGGTTTAATTCATCAGGAAAATGGACGAGGCTTTTCAATTATTCAACAACAATATTCACGATAAAAACAACCTTGGATGTTCAAAAGAGAAAGAGAAAAAAAAGGGTAAATACACAGAAAAAAATACATAAAACATTCACATTTATGTAACTTGAAAGCTCTTTAGCTTGTGCAACCATAACTCCACCAAAGCCACCCTCCAGAAACCAAAAACAAAAACAGGAACAAAAAACATCCCACCCCCCCATCCCACTCCCCCCCCCTACAAAAAAAAAAAAAAAAAAAAAAAAAAAAAAACACCCAACAACCCCCATTACACAGGCTCACACCCAACCCTCCCCTAATACTCCCACCCAACACAACCACCGCGTCAACTCCATACCTCTGTAATAGAGTTCTGGGGAAGTCGCAGGATACGAGGCGTCAACTGAGAGAAGAGGGGAGGAGGGGTGCCCCCAGAAGTGACTCCCCTCTGTGTAGTCCAGATGGATGCCTGATCACCCGTAGGGAGGGATGTATATTCTCATGGATGAAAATCATCACAAGCAAAAAGGATGATTACGGTATCTGTAACAGATATCATAGATAATAAAATTTCACACATATTGCGGGTGAAGAGAGAGGTAGACCACAAGACAAACTAGACAGTGGACACCACTCACCAACCTCCCGAAGAGTATTTGTATTGGGAGCTCATGAGGACTGAATGGCACAATATCAATTGTAAAAAAGCTCCTGTGTAGGTGAAGACAAAGCTGCTCCACAGTTTCTGAAAAAGTATATAAAAAAAAAAAAAAAAATTGCATGTAGCTATATTAAACTTCAATGCGACGAGGAACATATGTACGCTGCAGTTTTAAATCTTCAAGAGCACCTGCTCACCTTGAAAAGATATCACATCGTTATGTAAGAAGCTACGTCACATTTCTATTGGCGCTGCTGAAGGGGCACCCTAAAGTAGTGGGCCACAAAAAAGTCACTTCCTATGAAAAAAAAAAAAAAAAATAGATTTGTTTAAAAGGAAATAGAGCACCAAAAGTGGTGCTTTAGTTTACAATTAGACATATCACAGAGTGTTGAACCGATTAACGGTCAATGTTTAGTTTTACCTGGTGCCGGCGTCCATGTTTAGCATGAGCTCCCTGACTGCTAGCAAGCATCTGAATGTGTGGGGTTTAAATATCCCTCCCCATGGCCCCAGAATGCTGTGCGTGTCATCACACTGCACTGGAGCCAAGCGGACGCAAAGGGGAAGTTCCTGGTCCAAGGACTAATGACCCGGAACCGGAAACGACAGACAGGAAGTAAAACTACTTCCTGTGTGCCCAAAACAGCACTAAGACTCCCTTTGGAGACAGTGCTGAGCCAAGAAGGAAAACTTGGACAGTTGGAAAGATGGCTGTGGGATACGGTTTTACCGGTATGCCAAGGACTATAAGGAGACCTCAAGGCGGGCGCATACCGGGTTGGCAACCCCCAGGAAAGAAAAGCCCAAGAGGGATGTGTGTCCAACCTAGTATACACCCTTGGGCGTCCATACGGGGATCAAATGGCACCGAACTAGGGGGGGTAAAAACAAGGGAAAATAGAGCCTGGGGAGGGGTAAAAAAAAAAAAATTATATATATTATACATCCCTCCCTACGGGTGATCAGGCATCCATCTGGACTACACAGGGGGGAGTCACTTCTGGGGGCACCCCTCCTCCCCTCTTCTCTCAGTTGACGCCTCGTATCCTGCGACTTCCCCAGAACTCTATTACAGAGGTATGGAGTTGACGCGGTGGTTGTGTTGGGTGGGAGTATTAGGGGAGGGTTGGGTGTGAGCCTGTGTAATGGGGGTTGTTGGGTGTTTTTTTTTTTTTTTTGTAGGGGGGGGGGAGTGGGATGGGGGGGGGGATGTTTTTTGTTCCTGTTTTTGTTTTTGTTTTTGGTTTCTGGAGGGTGGCTTTGGTGGAGTTATGGTTGCACAAGCTAAAGAGCTTTCAAGTTACATAAATGTGAATGTTTTATGTATTTTTTTCTGTGTATTTACCCTTTTTTTTCTCTTTCTCTTTTGAACATCCAAGGTTGTTTTTATCGTGAATATTGTTATTGAATAATTGAAAAGCCTCGTCCATTTTCCTGATGAAGCCTTCTGGGCGAAACATGTTGAAATTATGTGGACGTGGTTATGCTTTGAACTCTTGGTGACCACAGTTTTTTTCATTGTCAATATTAGGTTGAGGATGTATACCTTTGACTGTGAATGTAAAACTGTTCTCACATTTTATCGTATATATTTTTTTGTAAAACTGCTTTAATAAATATTTGAGATATTTTTAGTAGATAATGTCTTTTCCTATATCAGGGGTACCTTTAAAATCCCATTTTCTACATACTTTTTGGTTCACACTATATGGTCATATAGTGCTAAGCCCACTTACTGCGACAAAGTACCCCGAATTAGTGTGTCCTACACTAGTAATAGAATGGAAGATCCTTTGTCTCAACCATGGGAGCTGAACTCCTCTATGTGGGAGGACTGAAAGGGATACATCCTAAACACTGGTGGCCACTAAATAGGAGGTAATGAGGAGGGGGAGGGGTGCTCCAGCCCAAAAACCTGGTCAGGGCCTATTACAACATACAAGAACATATTTGGGGGGCACACCATACAATGCATTTAAATTCAAGATGGTGCTGCTATAAGACCTACAAACAGTACAAAATATTTTACAGCGCACACATACAAGAATGACATTTCCTGCAGGGCTAGCCACCAGTGTTTAGGATGTATCCCTTTCAGTTCTCCCACATAGAGGAGTTCAGCTCCCATGGTTGAGACAAAGGATCTTCCATTCTATTACTAGTGTAGGACCCACTAATTCGGGGTACTTTGTCGCAGTAAGTGGGCTTAGCACTATATGACCATATAGTGTGACCAAACCCCCGTATTTTTTGAATATGTTCAGGTGTTCAGGTGTTTTTAACTAGCCCTGCAGGAAATGTCATTCTTGTATGCGTGCGCTGTAAAATATTTTATAAATTACGGTTAGGCGCTTTATCTATTTGATGCATTTATAGGAATTTTTATTGGTAGATTCTCTTCCGGATATTCTTACTCTCCCTCTGTGAGGCTCCACCAGTAGTCGTTTATGGGATTTAGCTATTTGGATCCATTTATTGAAGTAACTTTGATTTGTTCTTACCTTAGTTACTCAATGTGATGAAAGAGTAATGATTTGGCGGCACATGCGCGGCAGCGTCCAAGATGGCCGCTTAGTCCGGGAGCTCCGCGCCTCTCCGACCTAACGTCAGCCACAGCAGCGGTGTAAGCCCTCGTTTCGGCCCGACACCCATACCATCGAATAGGGGACACCTTAAGCCACGATCAGATGACTCTCAATCCCGCCCGTAGGAACCTCATAGCCGCACTGAATGATTCCTCGGAGCGGCCCGGTCCTTCCAAGATGGTGGCTGTCACCTCACGAGGCCTGCCCTGCCTGACAGACTCAATTGCTGACCAGGATCAAGGGGTCCTCCCGTCACCACAATCCTCAGATGCCACAGTGAGTTCACTCCCGGGGTTCCCCTCACCAGGATCCACTGACTCTCTGCTAAAGAGGTCATTTGGAGGGGCAGCTCTCACCCTTCAGCAAGATCTGCTTTACAGCCCGGATCCATGGGAGGCACAGGCCAGGGATCTCCCCCCCTCTCCTACTGATTTTCCCTCCATGATGGCTGCCTTCTCTCAGATGCTCTCAAAAGGCCTATCTCACACAGCTGCACAGATCACTGCTTCTATACACGCAGATATGCAGCAGATTGGAGCCAGAATTGAAGTGATCGAGCAAAAATCTGACCAGGCTATCCTGAGAATTAACCAAAATACTTCCAGGATCCAGGATCTCCAGGACCAACTGGAATCCGCTACCTCCAAAATAGATGACCTCGAGAACAGGTCGAGACGTTACAACTTCCGCATTAGGGGGCTCCCTGAAACCATCAAAGACACCCACACGGCTGTTCAGGACTTCATCAAAAGTTTAATCCCTACCATCCCAGCCCACCGTCTGGAGCTTGACAGAGCCCACAGGGCGCTACAACCACCGCGTTCTGATAGACTACCACGAGACATTATCGTGAAACCGCATTTCTATGCAGTTAAAGAGGAAGTGATGAAACTCTCCAGGGCGGCGGAGAAGCTGATGATCCAAGGTCATCAGGTACAAATCTTTGCGGATTTATCCCCATATACCGTACAAAAACGAAGCGGCTCTGAAACCGCTACTACAAGTCCTGGCGGGCAAAGAGATCACGTACAGGTGGGCCTTCCCGCTGAGACTTAACTTCTCATATCGCAACAAACCATATAGTTTTTCAACATTCCAAGATGGGGAACGACTTCTCCTACATCTAGGCCTGATTACTCAGGAAGTACCACAACCTTCTGCCTCTCGAGGAGCATCGTCTGTCAAGAGAACATCCTCCACCAGCCCAGTGTCGCCAGTGTGGCAGAAACAGCTTCCCAAACGTTCAAAGGAATCCTTTCCCCCATGATCGGGCCTGCAGTCTGAAAATAATTTACCTTGGGTCCTCACTTTGAACTATGCCGGCGCCTGACCTGACGCCAGTATTTTGGTGACTTTCTTCTTCTATGTTCTCTCCAGGACTTCCTTTCAGATCCTTACGGGTTTAGACTCCCCTGGGAAGGTGTTTCTCTGTTCCGTTTTTGTTAATTTTTTGTTTCCTTCCCCCGCTATTCAAAGACTTTTGATCACTACTAATATGTGATAGCAGGGCTTACACTGCATTGTTTATTTACTGCCATAGTTTCATTCAAAGGCGGCGTTGACCGGGGTGGTCGTAGTGCGCCTTCCTCTGGCTCCGATAGTTGAACCTTTGTTCTTTCATCTATCGGACCCAGACTCTCTCAACCCTCGGGTCGCAGACCTTTTTCTTTTTGGGTACCGGCCCAGGTAGGGATGGGTCCCTCGCTGGTCCGTGGGGTTTTGGGTTACGTCTTTAAGATGCACTATCTAATGCTTTGTTTCTCTACTCTCCTCTTCCTCTCTTCTTTCTCACTTCTCTTTACTCCCCTCTTTCCTTTCCTCTCCCCCACCCCTCCCCCTCCTCTTCAGCTACAGGTACTCGCTGGATCTCCCGTCTGCTGTAGCACAGATCGAATTCTCAATGCCACTGGGGTCGTCCCCTATCTGCCAGGGACAACTGCGACGTCAGGTAAGACTTACAAACACTTAGCCCCGCACATATCTCTCCCCCATGACTGACTCCACGCAGACAACAGGCACACTTAAGATTTTCTCACATAACGTACAGGGCCTTAACTCCCCCCGTGAAGAGATGTAAGATACTGCAACAGTTTCACACTCTGAAGGCTGATGTAGTAATGCTTCAGGAGACTCATTTCCCCGCTTCCTATCAGCCCAAATTCCTTCACAAGAACTTCATGAATTTTCACCTAGCCAATGCGGACAACAAAACGAGAGGAGTGGCGGTCTGCTTCTCAAACAAAACTCACTTCGCACATGCACATACCATCAAAGATCCAGAGGGCAGATACATTCTAGTGACAGGAACGATTAATGGTGAGGCTTACACGTTTGTCTCATACTACACTCCGAACAAACATCAGGACCTTTTTTTTCGATTCCACACTGAAGGTACTAAAGCCGCACTTCATTGGCACAGTAATAATGGGGGGAGACTCCAATACCCCGTTTGACTTCTCCTCAGACAAATCCAACCCCCTGAGGCCCAAACCTAAACGGCCCCCTAAGTGTAGTCTTCGGGTGGCGCAGACAGTTCAATCTTTTGGCCTGGTTGATATCTGGAGGGAAATGAATCCCCAAACTAGAGACTACACGCACTACTCGGTCCCCCACCAAACCTTCTCTAGGATTGACCACATATTTGTCCCACCACATGTAATCCCGAGAGTAATCGCCTCCAAAATATATGACACACCACTATCCGACCACTCGATAATGTCACTATCATTAAGGGAAGAGTTGGGAATTAAGGGGCCCTTTAAATGGCGCCTCAATGAAACTCTCTTGACCAATCCAACCCATTGCATGATTATAGACAAGGCTTTATCCGACTACTTTAGTGAGAACGACACGGGGTCGGTTTCGCCAGGCGGCACACAAGGCGGTACTGAGGGGTAGGCTATTACAACTCTTCTCGCAACTTAAGAAGGAGAGCAGGGCAGAAGTTTCGCGACTCACAGCAAACTTCCGCCTATTAAGTAAAAGTCATAAACAACACCCCACACCGGATAGCCTGGCCAAACTGGACTTGGCTCGAGTGAAACTCAACCTCTCTCTCACTACTTCCGCGGAGAAACACTTGCGGTGGTCAGGCGCTCGTTTCTATTACCAATCTGATAGGATAGGCTCTAAGTTGGCAACTAAACTTAGCCCTAAGATCCGTACCTCGGTGTTCCCCAAAATTCAAGCCCCGTCAGGCAATTTGACGCAAAATCCAGCACTTATTATGAATTCATTTCATAATTTTTACTCATGCCTTTACGAAAAACTGCCGTGCGTGCATCACAAGACCAGGGAACTGTTTCTCCGAGACATTAACCTGCCTCACCTGCAGCAAACGCACCATGATCTGCTTGACGCCCCCTTCTCCTCAGAGGAAATATTAGATGTCATTAAATCCTTGAAAACAAACTCTGCCCCGGATCCGAACGGTTTCTCGGTATGTTATTATAAGAAGTTTGGTCCTCGTCTGGCCCCTTACATGGCTCGGTTCTTCAACTCCCTCTGGGATGGAGCCCCTCTCCCTAGTGACTTAAACTCTGCTTTTATCTCGGTCATTCCTAAACAGGGTAAAGACCCTAGCGAGGTAGGAAGCTACCGCCCTATTTCGTTAATCAATAGCGATCTCAAAATAATGACTAAAATACTAGCAAACAGGATGTCTGACTTTATAGCGAATTATATACATAGGGACCAAGTGGGCTTCATCCCGGGGAGACAGGGCCCGGATCAGGTTCGCAGAGCTATTGATTTGATTTCCCTTCTGCAGACCCAGTGGGACGGCGGTCCTGCTCAAGGGGGCTTACTGTTGTCACTGGATCTGCAGAAGGCCTTTGACTCCGTGTCGTGGCCCTACCTTTTTGACATTCTTGAACGCTGGGGGTTTGGCGAAGGATTCCGCTCAATAATCCACACTCTGTATTCCTCACCCTCAGCTCAGGTGCGACTAATGGGTCACTACTCGGATCCCTTCGATATTCGCAGGGGAACTAGACAGGGTTGCCCTCTTTCTCCCTTGACCTTCGCTATAGCGATCGAGACTCTGGCTATTGCCATTAGATCAAACGAGAACATCAAGGGAGTGCAATGCGGTCCTGACGTTCAGAAATGTGCCTTATTTGCTGACGACATGCTATTATTCCTCACAGCTCCTCTCATAACCACACCAAATGTCTTCAGACTTCTTAGAGACTTCGGCGATATCTCCGGTCTTCAGGTGAACGTGTCTAAATCTGTGGCCCTCAATGTTTCGGTCCCGGCGCCTCTCATAGACCAACTCCAACAACACTTTCCCTTCACGTGGGCGGATGACTCAATCCCCTACTTAGGTATCAAACTGACGAGAAATATTGGAGACTTATATGCCGCCAACTACCCCCCCATGTTCCGCTCTCTAGAGCTAGATCTCCAGAAATGGTTGAGGGCGGGCTTGTCATGGTTGGGTAGACTCAACGCAGTCAAAATGAATCTCCTGCCATGACTTTTATACCTATTCCGCTCACTACCTATTCCGATTAAAAAATCTTTCCTGTCTAGATTTCAATCCAGGGTGATCAGATTTGTCTGGGGGGACAGAGATCACCATTTTGCCAAAGACATTTTGTTCAGGCTTAGGTCTCAAGGAGGCCTGGGTCTACCAAATTTTTGGCTTTACTACCAGGCAGCACAGCTAACACAGTTCTCCGCCATCTATAACAAGATTTGCAGGCCCGATTGGATTTCCCTTGAGAGACAAGCCGTACCACACTTCACACTCAACTTCTTAACATGGAGACCCCCCAAACATAGACCGGCAGTCTTAGCCCCCACCTTGTCTCACTCCTTAGCTCTCTGCGACCAATTACACAAAAACGCCAACTTGATATCGCCCTTAAGGCCCCTCACGCACTTGTTTTACAACCCTGACTTTCCACCTGGGATGAACATACATGCATTTCACTGGTGGCTAAACAAAGGCCTTTTCCGGATCGGCCATTTCTTTACTCCTAATGGCCCCATTTCGTTGGGCCACTGTTTGAGTACACTGGAAATGCCTACCTCGGAGTCCATACGGAGTTTCTGGAATAAATTCCTCCATATTCTATGGAGAGTCTCTGGGATAGATGTTCCACAAGACCCCACATACATCCTACTAAACTGCAATCTACACAACACGCCTAAGACTACACAACGACTTATCTTTTTTATGTGTTTGGGAGCCAAAGTTACTCTAGCGAAAGCCTGGAAAACCCCATCGGTATCTATTTTGGCCACCAAACGGAAGATTTCTTGGATAATGTCACAGGAACAAATGGTGGCTAAACTGCTTGACACGGTCCCACGCTTTGAAGCAATCTGGGAACCTTGGGCTAGGTATGTCGGTATCTCTCTTTACCCGGGTCAATCGATCCCTTAGGGGAGAGTCCAGCGAGACTACCATCCTTCTTCATATACCCTACCCCACCTCCCTCCCTCTGTCCTTCATCTTGCTTCCTCCCTCTTCCTCATCTTTCTTCTACCCTTTCTCTATTTCTTCCCTGTTCTCATCTTCCTTCAATTCTCTAACAGTAGATAACGGTTTTACAAGGCCAAAACCTGTCCATTATCCCCCGTAGATTGACCTCATATACTCATTTGGTGTCCCAGCATGGGAGGCAGCCAGCTAATCTCAGGTATACTTCATAGCCAATGTGACCGGGGGCTCCGCCCGGGGGATGGCGTCGCTGGGGTTCTGTCCCGGTGGGGGCTCCTCCCCGGGGGAGCTGATGGACGATAGGGCGGTATCTCTTCTGGGTGGGATCCTGGAGCTCTCGCACTCCACAGTGTGTCCCCATTGGGGTGGAGTGACGACCTTGGGGACCTTCTCGAGGGGAACCTCCTGGCTGTAATGTGTATCAGATTATCCGTCTTCCATGCGGGAATTAACGCCTTACTGTTATATCTGTAATCGTACCAGGAATTTTGTTATACTGCAATTGCATCAGCCTTGTAAGTGATATGTTTTTCACTCAATATACTTTCCTCTTTTGGCTGCCTTAGTCATCGAGGAGTTTCATATTGTATGTTCCGTCATTAATATTTCTCCTTTGAAAAACACAATAAAAATATTGAACCAGAAAGAGTAATGATTTAGACATAAGTATTTATTGGATTTTCCGATACTGAATTTCCATTTATATTTAGTTGTTTTACATCTTTAATTGATTTGATTGAGCGCCACTCTATACAATTTTTTGTTAGATTTTTGCATTGATACATGTCCCATGGGGCAGGACCCGGGTCCCCAAACCCTTTTTAGGACAATCCCATGCAAATTAGTCTTTAAAATTAGCACTTTTTATTTCAAACGATCGAGTCCCATAGACTTCAATGGGGTTCTAAAGTTTGCGCGAATTTTCGGTCCGTTTGCAGGTTCTGGTGCAAACCGAACCGGGGGGTGTTCGGCTCATCCCTAGTACCGGGCCATAAATTAAAGATATCATCAATATATCTGTACCAAGAGATGACATGCCGGAGTAAGTCAGATAGAGAATTATCAGCAAAAAGGTCTTTCTCCCACCCCCTCCAGGTACAAGTTTGCATAGGAGGGGGCACATTTGGTCCCCATAGCTACGCCCTGCACCTGGAGGAAGTGGGAGGAGCCGAACATAAACACGTTTCTAGTTAAGATGAACTCTAGTAGCTGAAGGACGAACTGGCTATAAGAATTGGACATAGGCCCACCCAAAAATGGAACTTCCACTTTTTGGATTCCTCCCCCCCTCCGGTGTCACATTTGGCACCTTTCAGGGGGGGGGGGGCAGATACCTGTCTAATACAGGTATTTGCTCCCACTTCCTGGCATAGCTCACCGCGGTGCTTGCGGTGACCTATGCCACTTCCGGCACCTACCCCGTCCTCCCCCGCTGTATTCTGTGAGACACAAAACACAGCAGGGACCTGAGAGGACGCGCATGCGCAGTAGGGAACCAGGAAGTGAAGCCGCATGGCTTTACTTCCTTATTCCCTTACCAAGGATGGCGGCGGCAGCAGCTGAGAGCCGAAGGACGGATCGGCTTCGGCTGCCGACATCGCGGGCTCCCTGAACAGGTAAGTGTCCATATATTAAAAGTCAGCAGCTGCAGTATTTGTAGCTGCTGGCTTTTAATATTTTTTTTTCAGCGGACCTCCACTTTAAGTTGAGTACGAATAACCTCTATTCCTGTGGTATAAGGAATGGAATTATAAAGACTTTCCACATCCAAGTCTACTAACCAGGTGTTGGGAGGAATTTTTTTACCATCTAATTTTCGAAGCAAGTCAATAGTGTCTTGAACATAAGAAAAGAAAGATGTTACATGTGGGGATATGTATTTGTCCACCAAAGCACTAGCATTTTCGGTTAGGCTTTGGCATCCTGACATGATGGGTCGTCCGGGAGGGTGTAAAAGTGCACTTTAGGAAGCCGATAAAATGTGGTGTATCTTGGGATCTTTGACATTTAGGTAGTTCCTAGTGCTTGAATCAATTATGCCTAATTGATAGGCCTTAAAAATTAATTTGTAGTATTCGGTAGAGAAATTTTGTATCAAAGTCTTAGAAATGGGCCGGTACCAATGTCTATTGTCAAGGCACATTCGTTCATACGCCTGGACATCCATGACAACAACATTGCCACCTTGTCGGCCGGCTTAATGACCAAATCCGGGTGCCGTTGAAGCTCACGAAGAGCCTTACGGTGCTGAAAAGAGAGAGTGTGCACATGTAGATTTTCAAGGTCCATGTTTTTAATCTCTAGAGATGTTTGTTGAAGGCCCAAATATTGGGGTTTGTCTGAAGTAGGGGAAAAGCACGAGATTTGGGTTTGAAAGAGGATGGGGGGGGGGAAGGACAAGGACACACCAGGGACGACGACGCCGAGAGGAACCGGATTCAGCAAGTCATCATCACCAGTGTGGCCCTCCTCCCACAACGACATTAAATCATCCCTAGCCTGGAGTTCTAATTCAGAGAACTTCAGGGGGGGAGAATCAGAAGAACTCAAAATGGATGGTTTATCATAAATGACCTTGAACATCAAGCATCTGGCAAATAGGTGTATATTCTTGATCAGCTGGAATCTGTCAAGATCCACCGAAGTACAAAAAGTAAGGCCTAATTTAAGGAGATAGATCTGTTCCTCCGTAAGAGATATGGAGGAAAGGTTTATCACTTCTAATTCTCAAGTTCCCTGATTGGCAGGGGCAATGTGAGGCTCAATGCTTGATCTGGAGTTTTCCCTAAAGAAATAGGTGCAATTTTGGGGTCAATGGAGTGAGTGCTAAAGGGGAACATAGAAGATAAGGTGGGTTCATATAATCAAAATTTTTATTTTCCATTTTATAAATACAATTCTCCATTTATACAATTAACATTCAGCAAGTCTATCCACGAAAGCTGTACAAGTACAATACATCCACTCCTCTAATTAACAAAAATAACCCTTCACCTTAAAAAAGAAAAGAAAAGAAAAAATTAAGCACGATAGGCAGGGGAAAAAACTCCTCAGCTCCCTCCCCACTGCCTCTTCCCCACTGAGCAAACGCCGTGGAGTAACCCCCCCGCCCCCCCCACGGAGGGGAGAGAGAGAGAGAGAGAAAAAAAATGTCCTTTTTCCTTTTTTTCTTTTGCCCCTTCTTCCTTCTTATTTGTGTCTGAGGCCCTCTGGGCCATTTAAATTGTGTGTACTCAGTGAAAGTGCCGTGCCCATAAAAAAACACTTAAACTCCTTCAAAAATTAAGTAGGTAAAAATTAATAAAAACTCCCTTTCTATAACACGGGGTTACTAGTTCCCCCCACTCTTTAACCCTGTGAGCCCCCCCCTTCATTAGTGAAATACCGTGCCCTTATCAACTGTATTAGGGGAAAAAAAAGGGACATTAAAAACGTAAACCCCTCTTCCCTTCCAGTGAAAGTGAAATTCCTTTATCCACCGTACTAATCCCTTCGTAAACCTCTATATATAGTGAAAAGGGGCTACTAACAACCACCCGTTCATTAACTCTGTGACAAAATTGTATGTGATATTAACACACCCCTCCCTCCCCCCGTGGAAACGAAATTCCCTTATCAACCCCACTTCTCCCTTCACCAAACCTAAATAGAGTGAAAAAAAAAAAAAAAATTACATTTTTTTAAATCTCCCTCTCCCCCCCACCGCCAAAACGTGGGGGGGGGGGGGGGCGAGAACCCGGGTGCATGAGGACAGCAAGCACGGAGAGAGAGAGGAGCTAAAGGTATATTCCCAAAGTTTGATAACAAGTCTGTAAGGGTTAACAAGACTCCACGTGGGGCAAACCTGCCGCACGTGGTTTCCCCGTCCTGCCCCCATGTCCTCAGGTATCCCGTCTCCTCCCCTGGAGGGAACCACGGGAGTCTCTCCAGTGGAGCCAGAGGGGACACCCGGGTGCATATTTACCCGTCTTATTCAAATTGTCCCATACTAGCAAGGAATTATGTGTCAATGGGGAAGTCCACTGTGACAGCCCTCTTGAAAAGCCTGGAATCCAAGGGGCCCCTGCCAAGTTCCTCCCTGCCATTGTCTTTTCTAGTTGGACCCACAATTTACTCTGAGAGTCATGGCACCAGTTCAGAATCCGAACTAACGCCATGGCACCTGTAGTACAATGCGATATCTGGTAGTCCCATTCCCCCTTCTGCTTTACACTTTCGTAGGATATCATACGCCAGCCTTGGTCTTCTATCGTTCCATACAAAAGCCACAAACGACTTTCTTATTTGTCTGAAAAGGGTCTTTGGTAACTTAAGCGGTACAATATGCAGTATATAAATTATTCTGGGTAATATATTCATTTTTATCGCACTTACTCTCCCAAACCATGTCAGGTATTTGCCTTTCCACTTCTTCAGGTCTCCTATTATCCCTGTCAATAGGGAGCCATAATTTAGGTCATATAGCAATTTCTGGTCTGCACTAAAATGTACCCCTAGATACACCAGGGAATTTTTATTCTAGATAAACGGATATAGATGTTGTAATGATCTTGCCAATATTGGGGGGACATGACTTGGTAGGAGAATAGATTTTTCAAAATTGATTTTAAAATTGGATATAATACCAAATCTATTTACTTCCGACATAAGTGCTGGTAAGGATGTCTGCGGGGCGGAGAGATAAAAAAAAGGAGATCGTCCCCATATGCTGATACTTTGTGTTCGTCTGGTCCAATACATGTCCCTAGTATCTCTCTATTTCTTCTAATCTTGCAAAGGAGGGGTTCCAATACCATAGCAAATATTAATGGGGATAATGGGCACCCCTGCCTCGTTCTGTTTGTATTGTTAAATAAATCCAATAGTGTACCATTCACTTTAACCCTTGCTCTTGGGTCCATGTACAAGGACCCTATCCATCCCAAAATACGTTCGCCCAAGCCCGCCCCCTTCAGCACTTCAATCATAAAGCCCCAGTTTACCCTGTCAAATGCCTTTTCGGCATCCATTGACAGTATGATCCTTGGGACCCTATCCGGGCCACGTTGCATCCAATGAAGAACGTGAAGTGCTCGGATAGTGTTATCCCTCGCTTTGCGTCCCTTCATAAACCCTGTCTGATCTGGGTGAACTAATTCACCCACATGTTCTTGAAGCCTGAGGGCTAAGATCTTCACCAAGAGTTTAGTGTCGGAGTTGAGTAAAGAGATAGCCCTATAGTTTGCACAAAGTTGGGGATCTTTCCTCTCTTTTGGAATTATCGTTATATAAGCCAATAATGCTTCTGGCGGTAATGGGTTGGTTCCATTAATTGAATTAAAGTAATTGCACAATGGCACTACTAAAACAGAGAGACATTTTTTATAATATATATTCGTCAGGCTATCCGGCCCTGGGCTCTTACCCAATGACAAGGCTGTTATCACCCCACTCAACTCCTCCACCGTAATTGGATGTTCTATATCTTCTATGATTGTATTAGATAATTTAGGCATTGATGCATCCTTAATGTATTCCCGTATCTCCTCCCTGCGTTGTCTCTCCATGTCCTCTGACTGCGGGGAGTCTGCCGTTTGAATATTATATAATGCCTCATAGAATTTCCGGAATTCTGTCGCTATAGCTTGGGATTTAACTATCTTTCTCCCTTGCACCAATAGGCTATGAACATGTCTAGATTCTTGTTGTTTTTTAAGTTGTTTGGCCAATAACCGCCCACACTTGTTCCCATGTTCATAAAACCTATTGGCGAAGTACCTGATTTTATTTTTAACTTTGCGGTCCAGGCATTGTGAAAGCTCCATTCGCAAATTATCTAATTGCTGAATGTCTCCGGGGTAAAGATTTTTTTTGTTTCCTCTCCAGGACACCAATTTTCTCCATTAACCCCTCTATTTCTTTCCTCCTTTCTTTTTTAATATGCGAACCATATGCTATCAGCTCCCCTCTAATAACTGTTTTGTGCGCTTCCCATACCGCTTGTTCTGATACTTCCCCTGGCTTGTTTATTTCAAAATATGCTTTTATTTTAATGGATAGTTCCTCCACTATGTTTTTTTTATCTAATAGTGACTCGTTCAAACGCCAGGTCCGTTCTATTTGACCTCTTTGAATTGGAGAAATGGTCAATGTTATGGGGGCATGGTCTGAGATGGTTATGGCTTTGATAGTGCATTTAATTACATTCTCTAAGTAAAATTGATCAACCAGGAATAAATCGAGGCGGGAATACATGCCATGTGTTTTAGAGAAATAACTATAGTCCTTGATACCTGCATGCGTTATCCGCCAAGTATCTACGAGATGTTGCACCTGAAAAAGTTGCTTTACATGATTTAGAGCCCTAAAAGAAAACGCTGATCTACACGTTGATGTATCCATACATGGGTCTAGTGCAAGATTAAAATCCCCACCCAAAAATCAAAAATCTTTCCCTAAATTTTTCCAGTCTCCTTAAAGTCTTAGCGATAAAATTAACAGTCTCTTCATTCGGTGCATATATAGATGCAAATCTATAACATGCACCATGCAGTGTACCCTTCACAAATAGGAAACGTCCCTCTGGGTCTGACTCCAATGAGTCTATCTTCCAGGGGCACGACTTTCTAAAAGCAATTGTAACCCCCCTTGCTCTTGCAATGGGTGACACAGCATGGTACCATTGATTAATTGCATATTGAGGTAGACTAAGTATAGACCCTTTAACAAAATGTGTCTCCTGTAAGAAGACCACATCTACTGCAAGATGTCGCAATTCCAACCAGAGGCGCCCCCTTTTATGTGGTGAGCGCAACCCCCTCACATTATATGATATCACTTTTAATAATGCAGCCATTTCCTAAAATATCCCCCAAACCCTCCAAACGTCAAAATCATGATACCTTCCCCCATCCCCTCTCCCGTTTCCCTTGTATCTGATCCTAGTAACCCAATTTCACATACACCATGACCGTAAAACAAACGAAAAAAAAATCAAAAAATACCTTACAAAAAATGAAAAAGAAACATAAACCCATTCCCCTGCTAAATACTCCACCCTGGAGCATATCAACTAATAGGGGAAGGGGTCTGAGCAAGGGGGTAAACCCCACACCCATACCTCCCCCCCTCCCTGCCTTTAGCAAATCAATGAATCCCTTAACTCGGGACCTACCTATTGACCAAAAAATTATCCCCGTTTCCCAGTACCGTATTACCCCCCCAATCCCTGGGTGTTTAGCCTTTAGTTTCCTTCCCTGGTGGTTGAAAAAAAAAAAGGGGGGGGGAAAGAAAGGGGGGGGATAAAAGACTGGGGTGCGCCCCCTCTTCTCTTCACATAACCGTCTTACTCATCTTACTACTAGATTTACTCTGCTTTTTACCTTTCACATTTTGTTTAACCGCTAGGCCTATTACTCCCCTGCTACTCTCGATCTTAAATTACACCAATATCCTCTCCCCCCCCCCCAAAAAAAAAAAAACCCAAACATTAATACATGTCCACTCCTCTAGGCAGTCTCTAAGTGGATCTATTTGTGTCTTCTTGAACAATTTCCACGTTGGCCTTTTGCTGAAATCTCTTGCCATCGCTCAGGTCGTTTTAAGAGCGAGCCTAGGGGATTTGCCCTCCAATCTGTAAAATCCACCAGGGATATCTCTAAAATTTCCACGAACGACTCTAAATCGTCTTTGGAGCGTAGAGTTGCAGTTTTGCCATTCCCAGAGGCCGTCAGACTAAAAGGGTATCCCCACCGATATTTGACCTCTGCTGCACGTAAGGCTTCTAACAGAGGTCGGATACAGACAACATCTCTTGGTGTAGCCACCTTCTGAGCATTCTGGGGTGGGGTCCGATGTGCCCTGTCTATCTCAATTGTTTCTGGTGCAGAATCTCCCAGGATCTGGCAGAATAATTTTTGGGATCAACTCGGACGGTTTAATTGATTCAGGCAAACCCTTTCTGCATATATTCTGCCTTCTATCCCTGTTCTCATAGTTGTCCAGCTGATCTCTATAAGAGTTTAGGGCATCTTCATGATTTTTGATAGCTTCTTGTATATCCGCCACTGCGTGTATCATATCATCCTGATCCTTTTCCACTTTTTCTACTCTGTGCCCCAGATCCTGTATGTCCTCCCTTAAACTCTCCACAGCTTGCAGACATGACTGTTCCACGGCACTGATTAACTGCTGAATATCCGTCTTTGTAGGAAGGGCCCTCAGCAATTCCCTGATATCCCTTTCATTATCCTCCGTATGTATGACTAATCCGGGGGGCCACCTTTCCTCATTATGCGGGTTTGGGATATTTACCGGCAGTGTTATATTATCTCCCTGCAGGCCAGGACCTTTATCAGATACTACTTGTACACCTTGTGCGCTCGTCCATCCCATGTTTGGTGCCAGAGCATGTCCTCCTGTAGTGTCCTCTGCAGAGTATAGGACCTCTAATGCCCCCCCACCAGAGTCCAACTGGTCCCCGTTGCCCTGCTCCTGTACCTCTGGGTCCTGTTCTTTTAGGGAGTTAACAAGGTTCATGTCCTTTTGTCTAATACTGCCATGGTCTGTAGCTAAGTTTCCCCCAGGGGGTGTTGAAAAAACCTGTTCAGGGACCCTCACCTCCTCACCCATCTTCAATGGGCTCAGTCTGGCACCTGGGGTACCACGTTCAGGAGCTTTCCTCCCCCTTCCTACTGCCGGAGATCTCCTACCCTGTTTCCCCAAAAATAAGACCTAGCGTGATCGCCGGTGATGGCTGCAATATAAACCCTACCCCCCAAATAAGCCCTACCCTGTTTCCCTGAAAATAAGCCCTACCCTAAAAATAAGACCTACAAGGACTTTAACTAGGGCTTATTTGTTGGGTAGGGGTTATATTGCAGCCATCACCGACAATCACGCTAGGTCTTACTTTCGGGGAATCAGGGTACCGTGTTCCATGGTGCCTCCTCATGCTGTCGGTGAACCCTGGTTCAGCGTTGATGCTCCCCGTCCTGCTCGGACCATGCCGCTGTTGGAATTCAGGGTACTGCCCTTTCTCTCATCTTGTCTCCCCGCTTGCCGCCCCGGTCCCGCTTCCGAGGCTCAAGGAGAAAGATATGCTCGGATTCCACCTGCTGGGCTTCAACCTCCTCCGGCTGGCTGAAGCGCCGCTTGTCTGCGTGTCGTCATGGTCAGCTGACCGGCCGATCAGCTGTTCCGTCCGTGTTCTCTGCCCGGGATTCCTAGGGGGGGTGGAGCGCTTACTCAGGCACGTCCACTCCTCACGCCCATCAGCTCTCTCCCCTACTTGTCTTGATTAGGATTAGGGATGAGCTGAACACCCCCCGGTTCGGTTCGCACCAGAACCTGCGAACGGACCGAAAATTCACACGAACGTTAGAACCCCATTGACGTCTATGGGACTCGAACGTTCGAAATCAAAAGTGCTCATTTTAAAGGCTAATTTGCATGGTATTGTCCTAAAAAGGGTTTGGGGACCCGGGTCCTGCCCCAGGGGACATGTATCAATGCAAAAAAACCTTTTAAAAACGGCCGTTTTTTCGGAAGCAGTGATTTTAATGATGCTTAAAGTAAAGAAAAAGTGAAATATTCCTTTAAATATCGTACCTGGGGGTGTCTATAGTATGCCTGTAAAGTGGCGCGTGTTTCACGTGCTTAGAACAGTCCCTGCACAAAATGACATTTTTAAACGAAAAAAAGTCATTTAAAAACTGCTTGCGGCTTTAATGTAATGTCGGGTCCCGGCTATATGGATGAAAATCAGTGAGACAAACGGCATGGGTGCCCTCCAGTCCATTACCAGGCCCTTTGGGTCCTGTATGGATATTAAGGGGAACCCCGCACCCAAATTAAAAAAAGGAAAGGCGTGGGGCCCCCAGGCCCTATATACTCTGAACAGCAGTATACAGGTGGTGCAAACAAGACAGGGACTGTAGGTTTGTTGTTAAGTAGAATCTGTTTGTAATTTTAAACTGGTACATTTTTAAAGTGTAGCTCCAGCCAAAAAATCTGTTTTTAAGCTTTTTGAAAACATAGGGAACGGTTATCACCCCTGTGACATTTGTTTTGCTGTCTGTGCTCCTCTTCAGAAGATTTCACCTCACTTTTTGTCACAATGACAAATGTTTTTTGAAAATGTAGGATGAGTGTAATGTAGTGAAACAAGGATTGGTGATAAAGCATCAGTGGAAAGGAGAAACGTTTTTCCCATATTAACTCTTACAGGAGAGAACTTCCCTTCCTATTGGGTAGATTTCATCTCACTTCCTGTTGTCTCCTTCTGTTTGCAAGTAGGAGTCGTTTGTAAGTTGGATGTTTGAACGTAGGGGCCTGCCCTATATACTCAGCAGAAATTTGGGCCTTAGGTGTTGTTGTGGCCTCAGCATTGTAAGCCCTCACAGGGCCCTGCTGTGAAATATTAGATCAAGAACTGTAATTACATGCCCCTGTTGAACAAGGCCAGAAAAATTGGGCCTTTGGTGATGGTAGTGCTGGTGCCACAACACTGTAAGTCCTCACAGTTACTCTTGGTGGGCGCTGGAACGGGCCCTGCTGTGAAATATTAGATCAAGAAATCGAATTACATGCCCCTGTTGAACAGGGGCTGAAAAATTGGGCCTTTGGTGGTGTAGGTGGTGGCACAACACTGTAAGTCCTCACAGTTACTCTTGGTGGGCGCTGGAACGGGCCCTGCTGTGAAATATTAGATCAAGAATTGTAATTACATGCCCCTGTTGAACAGGGGCTGAAAAATTGGGCCTTAGGCACTGGTGCTGATGCCACAACACTGCAACCCCTCACAGATACTCTAGTTGGAACGCAGGAGCGAGCCCTGCTGCAAAGTATTGCATCAAAAATTGTAATTACACGCCACTGTTAAACAGGGGCTAAAAAATTGGGCCTTAGGCACTGGTGCTGGTGCCACAACACTGCTACCCCTCACAGATACTCTAGTTGGAATGCAGGAACGAGCCCTGCTGCAAAGTATTGCATCATAAATTGTAATTACAGGCCCCTGTTAAACAGGGGCTGAAAAATTGGGCCTTAGGCACTGGTGGCGGCGCCCAGAACCAAACATGTTCTTACAAGCTATCAGCATGATCATTGAGGAGGAAGAGGATAATTACTCAGGATAGTCACTCAGCATCAGCATAGGCAGTCTTTGAAGGGATCTGACATTTCCAAAAAAAATTATTCGGTTACATCAGCATCAGGTGCTTGGTATCTGGTGGTGATCCAAGACTGATTCATTTTTATGAAGGTCAGTCGACCTGTGATCAGTTACTAAGCCTCCAGCAGCACTGAATGTGCGTTCCGAAAGAACGCTGGATGCAGGACAGGCCAGTAGCTCAATTGCATACTGTGCAAGCTCTGGCCAGTGATCCATCCTCAAGACCCAGTAACCCAGAGGATTTTCGGTGGGAAAGGTGTCCAAGTCAGATCTTGCCCCTAGGTATTCCTGCACCATGTAAAACAGACGCTGGCGATGGTTGCTGGATCATACCTTGGGGCTGCGGACTAAAAAATTGTCTGAACGCATCGGTCAGACGGCCACCTTCTCCACCGCTCCTTCTTTGACTGACTGAAGCCTCAGCAACACGTTGTCCAGAAACAGGAGTTTGTAACCTCCCAGTCTCTGGGAACACGTTGCACAGACCTTTCTGCAAGGCCTCCCGAAGGCCTCCCGAAGATGTTTCATCCTCTGCTCCCTCTGCGATGGCAAGATAAGATCTGCATCCTTACTCTTGTAACGTGGATCAAGGAGGGTTGCCAGCCAGTATTGGTCCTTCCCCTTGATACCACGAATACGAGGATCCTTCCGCAGGCTTTGCAGGATCAGGGAGGCCATGCAGCGTAGGTTTGCTGAGGCATTCGGTCCAGAGTCCTCTGGGTCACTAAGGACGACATGATCCGCAGCCACCTCCTCCCAGCCACATACAAGTCCATGTGTTTCTTGGGACTCTAAATGGTCCCTTATAGACTGCTGCTGATGCTGAGTGCCAGGCTCCAACTCCATACTGACACAATCCTCCTCCTCGTCCTATTCCTGTGTGATCAGTGGGCACGCAGGAACACTGTCTGGATAAAGGGGGCCTTGAGAGCTAAGGAAGTCCTCCTCTTCCTGCCTCTGTTCTGCCTCAAGTGCCCTGTCCATTATTCCACGCAGCGTGTGCTCCAACAGGTGGACAAGGGGGACAGTGTCACTGATGCATGCACTGTCACTGCTCACCATCCTCGTGGCCTCCTCAAATGGTGACAGGACAGTGCATGCATCCCTGATCATGCCTACTGGCGTGGGGAAAAAAAAAACAAGCTCCCCTGACCCTGTCCTGGTGCCATAGTAGCACAGGTACTCATCGATGGCCCTCTGCTGCGTGTGCAGCTGCTGCAGCATGGCCAACATTGAGTTCCACCTGGTGTGCATGTCACAGATTAGGAGGTTCTTGGGCAGGTTAAATTTCTTTTGGAGATCTGCCAGCCGAGCACTGGCATTATATGACCGGCGGAAATGCACACAGACTTTACTGGCCTGCCTCAGGACATCCTATAAGCCCGAGTACCTGCCCAAGAACCGCTGCACCACCAAGTTAAGGACGTGAGCCAAACAGGGCACATGGGTCAGTTGTCCCTGTCGGAGGGCAGAGAGGAGGTTGGTGCCATTGTCGCAAACCACCATTCCTGCCTTAAGTTGGCGTGGCGTCAACCACCTCTGAACCTGCCCCTGCAGAGCTGACAGAACCTCTGCCCCAGTGTGGCTCCTGTCCCCCAAGCACACCAGCTCAAGCACAGCATGGCATCTTTTGGCCTGCGTACTTGCGTAGCCCCTTGAACGGCTACGGAGCACCGCTGGTTCCGAGGACAAAGCACAGGAAGAGGTCATGGAGGAAGAAGAAGAGGAGGGGGTGCAGGAGAGAGGTGTGTTACAATCATTAGTAGTGGCATTTTGGAGGCGTGGTGGCGGAACAACCTCCAACACTACTGCACCTTGTCCTGCATCCTTCCCAGCTGCCAGCACAGTGACCCAATGCACCGTGAAACTTAGGTAACATCCCTGTCCATGCCTGCTGGACCATGAGTCAGCAGTAATATGCACCTTACCGCTGACCGCCCTGTCCAGCGAGGCATGGACATTGCCTTCCACATGCCAGTAGAGAGCCGGAATCGCCTTCCGTGAGAAAAAGTGGCGTTTGGGTACCTGCCACTGAGGAACCGCACATTCCACAAACTCACGGAAGGGGGCAGAGTCTACCAACTGAAAAGGCAGCAGTTGAAGTGCTAGCAATTTTGCCAAGCTAGCATTCAACCGCTGCGCATGTGGATGGCTGGGAGCAAACTTCTTTCGGCGGTGCAGCAGCTGGGGCAGGAAAATATGCCTGGTACAATCTGACATCGGTGTACCAAAAGCAGATTGCCCACAAGTACTTGGCTGTGACTCGCCTAATTCTACACCTTCATTCCTCTCAGTGCAGGTCATAGAGAGGACTGAAGGTATAGTGGGGTTGGAGATCTCAGCTGATGAGGAGCAAGGAGAGGTCCTCTTTGTTCTTTGGTGTGGGTCTTTTAGATACGCTTGCCAACGAACTGCATGGCAGGTCAACATATGTCTGGTCAAGCATGTGGTACCCAAGCGGGAGATGTTTTGGCCACGCGAGATATGCTTGAGACATATATTGCAAATAGCAGCGGTGCCATCTGATGCACTCATCTCAAAAACGGCCCACACCAAAGAACTTTTTGAATAACGCGCAGAGACTGCAGCGCCCTGCACATGTGGAGCTTTGGGGTGTGATGCAGTCAATGTGCTGCCCTTAGGATGGCCCCTGTAGGGCATCCTGCCTCATTGGTGATGTGCCGCCTCCTCCTCCTCTCTCCTATCAGGCACCCACGTTGAGTCAATGACCTCATAATCCCCTCCCTCATCATCACTGGAGCAAACCTGGCAGTATGCTGCAGCAGGGGGAGCATGACATGCTGTCCTTCTTGGACACCCCCTCTGTCCGTGCTCACGTTACTGCCTTCATCGAGCTCAGTATCATCATCAGATCCTTCCAAACGCTGGGCATCCTCCTGGAGCATGTACCCAACACTGTGGTCAAACAGTTCCAGGGACTCCTCAGGAGGACATGGTGGGGCTAGGGAAGGAGTCACTGATGACATTGAGCCGAGGGAAGAGGCAGCTGCTTTGCCAGACAAAGTACCCTGGGCATGGGTGAGAGAGGATGAGGAGGATGAGGACGGCTTAGTCATCCACTCGACCAAGTCTTCCGCATGTTGCAAGTCAACACGGCCAGCTGCCAAAAAAAGGGCCAAGCGTGTCCCATGGCCACGTGCTAATGAGGATGCACCGTATCCACGACCAGCACTAGACACAGAGCCTGCTTGCCCTCTCTTATTGGCTTGTGACTGTCTGCCTCTCCTTCTTGGCCTTCCAGACATACTAATGGCCTGTAGCTGCCTTAAGCTGGGATATATATATATATATATATATTTATATATGTACTGATACTGCAGCTAGCAAAATCAACTGCCTGCCTGTAGTATGAGAACACCACCAACCTTCTACAGGTAGCTTTAGCTGAACACTGTGAGGTGGACGCACTGCACTAACTGTAAATAGTCTAGCTGCCTGACTGTGGTACTAATAGGATCAAAAGAACACCAGCAATTTTCTTCAGGTAGCTGTATTCACTGTAACAAGACAAGCCTGCCTGTCAGTAAGAAGATAACAGGAACGGATCTAGCTGAACACTGTGAGCAGGACGCACCCCACTAGCTTGTAGGTTTAGCTGAACACTGTGAGGAGGATGCACCACACTAACTTGTAGTTTTAGCTGAACACTGAGCAGGATGCACAGCACTAACTTGTAGTTTTAGCTGAACACTGTGAGCAGGATGTACCGCACTAACTTGTAGGTTTAGCTGAACACTGTGAGGTGGATGCACCGCACTAACTTGTAGTTTTAGCTGAACACTGTGAGCAGAACGCACAGCACTAACTTGTAGTTTTAGCTGAACACTGTGAGCAGGATGCACAGCACTAACTTGTAGGTTTAGCTGAACACTGTGAGGTGGACGCACCACACTAACTTGTAGTTTTAGCTGAACACTGTGAGCAGGACGCACAGCACTAACTTGTAGTTTTAGCTGAACACTGTGAGCAGGACGCACCGCACTAACTTGTAGGTTTAGCTGAACACTGTGAGGTGGACGCACCGCACTAACTTGTAGTTTTAGCTGAACACTGTGAGCAGGACGCACAGCACTAACTTGTAGGTTTAGCTGAACACTGTGAGGTGGACGCACCGCACTAACTTGTAGTTTTAGCTGAACACTGTGAGCAGGACGCACCGCACTAACTTGAAGGTTTAGCTGAACACTGTGAGCAGGACGCACCGCACTAACTTCTAGGTTTAGCTGAACACTGTGAGCAGGACGCACCGCACTAACTTGTAGGTTTAGCTGAACACTGTGAGGTGGATGCACCGCACTAACTTGTAGTTTTAGCTGAACACTGTGAGCAGGACGCACAGCACTTACTTGTAGTTTTAGCTTAACACTGTGAGCAGGACGCACAGCACTAACTTGTAGTTTTAGCTGAACACTGTGAGCAGGACGCACCACACTAACTTGTAGGTTTAGCTGAACACTGTGAGGTGGACGCACCACACTAAGTTGTAGTTTTAGCTGAACACTGATCAGAACGCACAGCACTAACTTGTAATTTTAGCTGAACACTGTGAGCAGGACGCACTGCACTAACTTGTAGGTCTAGCTGAACACTGTGAGGTGGACGCACCACACTAACTTGTAGTTTTAGCTGAACACTGTGAGCAGGACGCACCGCACTAACTTGTAAGTTTAGCTGAACACTGTGAGCAGGACGCACCCCACTAACTTGTAGGTTTAGCTGAACACTGTGAGCAGGACGCACCCCACTAACATGTAGTTTTAGCTGAACACTGTGAGCAGGACGCACAGCACTAACTTGTAGTTTTAGCTGAACACTGTGAGCAGGACGCACCGCACTAACTTGTAGGTTTAGCTGAACACTGTGAGGTGGACGCACCGCACTAACTTGTAGTTTTAGCTGAACACTGTGAGCAGGACGTACAGCACTAACTTGTAGTTTTAGTTCAATAAGTTTTTATTGATGTTTTTGCAAGAATATAAACGTAAAAAAAAAGACAGAATAAAGGAGTGTAAACAGTGTCAGTTGCCTGACATAAAGTCTCCTAATAAACAGTTATATCTTTTAAATATTAAAATAGTGCAAACGTTTACAGATATCAGGGTTGTTATAAATGAAGTAATACGTTGAACCCGTATAACAAGTGTTTGTTGACATATAAGCATTAACTACTCTATGTAGGGATGCCCCTTTGGGAGCCTGCTGCATCCCTGGACATAGGTAGTCTAGAATAATCACGTATACATAAGTTTCAGCGGTATGGTTAGTAACAGAAATTTAGATCTCCATTTCCATGGGAGATCCTATGTTTATATTGCATCTAGAAAGATTATATCGGAGATCTAGAGAAGCGGGGAGAAAGGAAAGACAGAGTAGAAGAAGGCGAAATAGGTGTAGAGTAGAAAGATAGTAGAAGTGGGAGGGGGGTGGGGGGGTAGGGGGGACAGCGAGCTACGGTCTATATATATATAAGGTCTTTACTATAAATAAAGGGTATAATGGGTGTGGGTTTTTCAGTTCCTAGGAGGGGTTCTCAGCCGAGAGTCTTTGTTTGAGTTTGTCTGAGGTAGAGTAACTCCTCCAGATACTCCAGACAAAAGAGAATTTAGCATACTTGTCTAGGGCTTGGGCCTGCATTTCCTCCATTAGCATGTAGTTGTTTACCTCTCTGACCCATTCAATTAGGGAGGGGGGCGTAGTAGTTTTCCAGTGTCTGGGTATGAGTTGTCTACCCGCACTGACAAAAAATTTCAGAAGGCCGTTTTTTTGCGATTTGATCGTCCCTGGGAGGATGGATAGGAGGGCTATAGAGGGTGATGGTAATAGTGGCTTGTTATAGACGTCAGAGTAAATTTGAAAAATTTGAGTCCAGAATTGGAGAATAACATCACATTCCCACCAGATGTGTATATAAGTACCTTCCATTGTGTTGCATCTCCAGCATCTGTCTGAGTTAGATGGGAACATGATCCTGAGAGTAGTTGGGACCCGATACCACCTCGACATCAATTTGTAGTTTTTCTCTTGTGTGTAGCTTGATACGGAGGTTTTGTTCGTGAAGAGGAAGGCTTTCCCCCATTCCGCCCCTTTGGGTCTTGTATGGATATTAAGGGGAACCCCGCACCCAAATTAAAATAAGGAAAGGCCCTATATACTCTGAACAGCAGTATACAGGCGGTGCAAACAAGACAGGGACTGTAGGTTTGTTGTTAAGTAGAATCTCTTTGTAATTTTGAACGGGTACATTTTTAACGTGTTTAGCTCCAGCCAAAAAATCTTTTTTAAGCTTTTTGGAAAACATAGGGAAGGGTTATCACCCCTGTGACATTTGTTTTGCTGTCTTTCCTCCTCTTCAGAAGATTTCACCTCACTTTTTGTCCCAATGAAAAATGTTTTTTGAAAATTTGGGTTTTTTTGTGGAACGAGGATTGGAAAGCATCAGTGGAAAGGAGAAATTGTTTTCCCATATTAACTCTTACAGGAGAGAATTTCCCTTCCTAGGGGTAGATTTCATCTCACTTCCTGTTGTCTCCTTCCGTTTGCAAGTAGGAGTCATTTGTAAGTTAGATGTTTGAAAGTAGGGTCCTGCCCTATATACTCAGCAGAAATTTGGGCCTTAGGTGTTGCTGTGGCCACAACACTGTAAGCCCTCACAGGGCCCTGCTGTGAAATATTAGATCAAGAATTGTAATTACATGCCCCTGTTGAACAGGAGCTGAAAAGTTAGGCCTTAGGCACTGGTGCTGGTGCCACAACACTGCAACCCCTCACAGACACTCTAGTTGGAACGCAGGAACGAGCCCTGCTGCAAAGTATTGCATCAAAAATCGTAATTACACGCCCCTGTTAGACAGGGGCAGAAAAATTGGGCCTTAGGCACTGGTGCTGGTGCCACAACACTGCAACCCCTCACAGACACTCTAGTTGGAATGCAGGAACGAGCCCTGCTGCAAAGTATTACATCAAAAATTGTAATTACACGCCCCTGTTAAACAGGGGCTGAAAAATTGTGCCTTAGGCACTGGTGGTGGCGCCCAGAACCAAAAATGTTCTTACAAGCTATCAGCGTGATGATTGAGGAGGAAGAGGATAATTACTCAGGGATAGTCACTCAGCATCAGCATAGGCAGTCTTTGAAGGGATCTGAGATTTCAAAAAAAATTATTCGGTTACATCAGCATCAGGTGCTTGGTAGCTGGTAGTGATCCAAGACTGATTCATTTTTATGAAGGTCAGCCGATCGACCGAGTCGGTGGACAGACGCACCCTGTGATCGGTTACCACGCCTCCAGCAGCACTGAATGTGCGTTCCGAAAGAACGCTGGATGCAGGACAGGCCAGTAGCTCAATTGCATACTGTGCAAGCTCTGGCCAGTGATCCATCCTCAAGACCCAGTAACCCAGAGGATTTTCGGTGGGAAAGGTGTCCAAGTCTGATCTTGCCCCTAGGTATTCCTGCACCATGTAAAACAGACGCTGGCGATGGTTGCTGGAACCGATCATACCTTGGGGCTGCGGACCAAAAAATTGTCTGAACGCATCGGTCAGACGGCCACCTTCTCCACCACTCCTTCTTTGACTGACCGAAGCCTCAGCAACACGTTGTCCAGAAACAGGAGTTTGTAACCTCCCAGTCTCTGGGAACGCATTGCACAGACCTTTCTGCAAGGCCTCCCGAAGATGTTTCATCCTCTGCTCCCTCTGCGATGGCAAGATAAGGTCCGCAACCTTACCCTTGTAACGTGGATCAAGGAGGGTTGCCAGCCAGTATTGGTCCTTCTCCTTGATACCACGAATACGAGGATCCTTACGCAGGCTTTGCAGGATCAGGGAGGCCATGCAGCGTAGGTTTGCTGAGGCATTCGGTCCGGAGTCCTCTGGGTCACTAAGGACGACAACGTCCGCAGCCAACTCCTCCCAGCCACGTACAAGTCCATGTGTTTCTTGGGACTGATCCCTTAAAGACTGCTGCTGATGCTGAGTGCCAGGCTCCACCTCCATACTGACACAATCTTCCTCCTCCTCCTCCTCGTCCTCTTCCTGTGTGATCGGCGGGCACGCAGGAACACTGTCTGGATAAAGGGGGCCTTGAGAGCTAAGGAAGTCCTCCTCTTCCTGCCTCTGTTCTGCCTCAAGTGCCCTGTCCATTATTCCACGCAGCGTGTGCTCCAACAGGTGGACAAGGGGGACAGTGTCACTGATGCATGCACTGTCACTGCTCACCATCCTCGTGGCCTCCTCGAATGGTGACAGGACAGTGCATGCATCCCTGATCATGGCCCACTGGCGTGGGGAAAAAAAACCAAGCTCCCCTGACCCTGTCCTGGTGCCATAGTCGCACAGGTACTCATTGATGGCCCTCTGCTGCATGTGCAGCCGCTGCAGCATGGCCAACGTTGAGTTCCACCTGGTGGGCATGTCACAGATTAGGCGGTTCTTGGGCAGGTTAAACTCCTTTTGGAGGTCCGTCAGCCGAGCACTGGCATTATATGACCGGCGGAAATGCACACAGACTTTCCTGGCCTGCCTCAGGACATCCTGTAAGCCCGGGTACCTGCCCAAGAACCGCTGCACCACCAAGTTAAGGACGTGAGCCAAACAGGGCACATGGGTCATTTGTCCCTGTCGGAGGGCAGAGAGGAGGTTGGTGCCATTGTCGCAAACCACCATTCCTGCCTTAAGTTGGCGTGGCGTCAACCACCTCTGAACCTGCCCCTGCAGAGCTGACAGAACCTCTGCCCCAGTGTGGCTCCTGTCCCCCAAGCACACCAGCTCAAGCACCACATGGCATCTTTTGGCCTGCGTACTTGCGTAGCCCCTTGAACGACTACGGAGCACCGCTGGTTCCGAGGAAGAGGCCATAGAGGAAGAAGAAGAGGAGGGGGTGGAGGAGAGAGGTGTGTCACAATCAGCATTTTGGAGGCGTGGTGGCGGAACAACCTCCAACACTACTGCACCTTGTCCTGCATCCTTCCCAGCTGCCAGCAGAGTCACCCAATGCGCCGTGAAACTTAGGTAACGTCCCTGTCCATGCCTGCTGGACCATGAGTCAGCGGTAATATGCACCTTACCGCTGACCGCCCTGTCCAGCGAGGCATGGACATTGCCTTCCACATGCCGGTAGAGAGCCGGAATCGCCTTCCGTGAGAAAAAGTGGCGTTTGGGTACCTGCCACTGAGGAACCGCACATTCCACAAACTCACGGAAGGGGGCAGAGTCTACCAACTGAAAAGGCAGCAGTTGAAGTGCTAGAAATTTTGCCAAGCTAGCATTCAACCGCTGGGCATGTGGATGGCTGGGAGCAAACTTCTTTCGGCGGTGCAGCAGCTGGGGCAGGGAAATTTGCCTGGTACAATCTGACGTCGGTGTACCAAAAGCAGATTGCCCACAAGTACTTGGCTGTGACACACCTAATTCTACACCTTCATTCCTCTCACTGCAGGTCTCAGAGAGGACTGGAGGTCTAGTGGGGTTGGAAATCTCAGCTGATGAGGAGCAAGGAGAGATCCTCTTTGTTCTTTGGTGTGGGTCTTTTAGATACGCTTGCCAACGAACTGCATGGCAGGTCAACATATGTCTGGTCAAGCATGTGGTACCCAAGCGGGAGATGTTTTGGCCACGCGAGATACGCTTGAGACATATGTTGCAAATAGCAGCGGTGCGATCTGATGCACTGGTCTCAAAAAAGGCCCACACCAAAGAACTTTTTGAATAACGCGCAGAGACTGCAGCGCCCTGCACATGTGGAGCTTTGGGGTGTGATGCAGTCAATGTGCTGCCCTTAGGCTGGCCCCTGGAGGGCATCCTGCCTCGTTGGTGATGTGCCGCCTCCTCCTCCTCCTCCTCTCTCCTATCAGGCACCCACGTTTAGTCAGTGACCTCATCATCCCCTCCCTCCTCATCACTGGAGCAAACCTGGCAGTATGCTGCAGCAGGGGGAGCATGACTGCCAGATTGCTGTCCTTCTTGGGCACCCCCTCTGTCCGTGCTCATGTTACTGCCTTCATCGAGCTCAGTATCATCATCAGAGCCTTCCAAACGCTGGGCATCCTCCTGGAGCATGTACCCAACACTGTGGTCAAACAGTTCGAGGGGATCCTCAGGAGGACATGGTGGAGCTAGGGAAGGAGTCACTGATGACATTGAGCTGAGGGAAGAGGCCGCTGCTTTGCCAGACAAAGCACCCTGGGTGAGAGAGGATGAGGAGGATGAGGACGGCTTGGTCATCCACTCGACCAAGTCTTCCGCATGTTGCGGCTCAACACGGCCAGCTGCCGAAAAAAAGGCCAAGCGTGTCCCCTGGCCACGTGCTGATGAGGATGCACCGTCTCCACGACCAGCACTAGACACAGAGCCTGCTTGCCCTCTCTTATGGGCTTGTGACTGTCTGCCTCTCCTTCTTGGCCTTCCAGACATACTAATTGCCTGTAGCTGCACTAAGCTGGGATAGAACACCAGTAATTTTCTTCAGGTAGCTTTATATACTGTAACCAGACAAGCCTGCCTGTCAGTAGGAAGATAACAGGAACGGATCTAGCTGAACACTGTGAGCAGGACGCACTGTACTAAATGTAAATAGTCTAGCTGCCTGACCGTGGTACTAATTAGGATCAAATAGAACACCTGTAATTTTCTTCAGGTAGCTTTATATACTGTAACCAGACAAGCCTGCCTGTCAGTAGGAAGATAACAGGAACGGATCTAGCTGAACACTGTGAGCAGGACGCACTGTACTAAATGTAAATAGTCTAGCTGCCTGACCGTGGTACTAATAGGATCAAATAGAACACCTGTAATTTTCTTCAGGTAGCTTTATATACTGTAACCAGACAAGCCTGCCTGTCAGTAGGAAGATAACAGGAACGGATCTAGCTGAACACTGTGAGCAGGACGCACTGTACTAAATGTAAATAGTCTAGCTGCCTGACCGTGGTACTAATAGGATCAAATAGAACACCTGTAATTTTCTTCAGGTAGCTTTATATACTGTAACCAGACAAGCCTGCCTGTCAGTAGGAAGATAACAGGAACGGATCTAGCTGAACACTGTGAGCAGGACGCACTGTACTAAATGTAAATAGTCTAGCTGCCTGACCGTGGTACTAATTAGGATCAAATAGAACACCTGTAATTTTCTTCAGGTAGCTTTATATACTGTAACCAGACAAGCCTGCCTGTCAGTAGGAAGATAACAGGAACGGATCTAGCTGAACACTGTGAGCAGGACGCACTGTACTAAATGTAAATAGTCTAGCTGCCTGACCGTGGTACTAATAGGATCAAATAGAACACCTGTAATTTTCTTCAGGTAGCTTTATATACTGTAACCAGACAAGCCTGCCTGTCAGTAGGAAGATAACAGGAACGGATCTAGCTGAACACTGTGAGCAGGACGCACTGTACTAAATGTAAATAGTCTAGCTGCCTGACCGTGGTACTAATAGGATCAAATAGAACACCTGTAATTTTCTTCAGGTAGCTTTATATACTGTAACCAGACAAGCCTGCCTGTCAGTAGGAAGATAACAGGAACGGATCTAGCTGAACACTGTGAGCAGGACGCACTGTACTAAATGTAAATAGTCTAGCTGCCTGACCGTGGTACTAATAGGATCAAATAGAACACCTGTAATTTTCTTCAGGTAGCTTTATATACTGTAACCAGACAAGCCTGCCTGTCAGTAGGAAGATAACAGGAATGGATCTAGCTGAACACTGTGAGCAGGACGCACTGTACTAAATGTAAATAGTCTAGCTGCCTGACCGTGGTACTAATTAGGATCAAATAGAACACCTGTAATTTTCTTCAGGTAGCTTTATATACTGTAACCAGACAAGCCTGCCTGTCAGTAGGAAGATAACAGGAACGGATCTAGCTGAACACTGTGAGCAGGACGCACTGTACTAAATGTAAATAGTCTAGCTGCCTGACCGTGGTACTAATAGGATCAAATAGAACACCTGTAATTTTCTTCAGGTAGCTTTATATACTGTAACCGGCAAGCCTGCCTGTCAGTAGGAAGATAACAGGAACGGATCTAGCTGAACACTGTGAGCAGGACGCACTGTACTAAATGTAAATACTCTAGCTGCCTGACCGTGGTACTAATAGGATCAAATAGAACACCTGTAATTTTCTTCAGGTAGCTTTATATACTGTAACCAGACAAGCCTGCCTGTCAGTAGGAAGATAACAGGAACGGATCTAGCTGAACACTGTGAGCAGGATGCACTGTACTAAATGTAAATAGTCTAGCTGCCTGACCATGGTACTAATAGGATCAAATAGAACACCTGTAATTTTCTTCAGGTAGCTTTATATACTGTAACCAGACAAGCCTGCCTGTCAGTAGGAAGATGACAGGAACGGATCTAGCTGAACACTGTGAGCAGGACGCACTGTACTAAATGTAAATAGTCTAGCTGCCTGACCGTGGTACTAATAGGATCAAATAGAACACCTGTAATTTTCTTCAGGTAGCTTTATATACTGTAACCAGACAAGCCTGCCTGTCAGTAGGAAGATAACAGGAACGGATCTAGCTGAACACTGTGAGCAGGACGCACTGTACTAAATGTAAATAGTCTAGCTGCCTGACCGTGGTACTAATAGGATCAAATAGAACACCTGTAATTTTCTTCAGGTAGCTTTATATACTGTAACCAGACAAGCCTGCCTGTCAGTAGGAAGATAACAGGAACGGATCTAACTGAACACTGTGAGCAGGACGCACTGCACTAAATGTAAATAGTCTAGAAGATAACAGGAACGGATCTAGCAGAACACTGTGAGCAGGACGCACTGCACTAAATGTAAATAGTCTAGAAGATAACAGGAACGGATCTAGCTGAACACTGTGAGCAGGACGCACTGCACTAAATGTAAATAGTCTAGAAGATAACAGGAACGTATCTAGCTGAACACTGTGAGCAGGACACACTGCACTAAATGTAAATAGTCTAGAAGATAACAGGAACGGATCTAGCTGAACACTGTGAGCAGGACGCACTGCACTAAATGTAAATAGTCTAGAAGATAACAGGAACGGATCTAGCTGAACACTGTGAGCAGGACGCACTGCACTAAATGTAAATAGTCTAGAAGATAACAGGAACGGATCTAGCTGAACACTGTGAGCAGGATGCACTGCACTAAATGTAAATAGTCTAGAAGATAACAGGAACGGATCTAGCTAAACTGAATACAGTGTATATATATATATATGCAACACCTGGGATGCATATATATATACACAATACACTGTAAGTGCAGCTAACTGACTGACTGTTCTGCCTAATCTATCTAACTCAAATCAAATGACACTGTCTCTCTCTCTCTCTATCTCTCAGCACACCGGAACACACACTACACAGGGCCGCCGTGCAGGCGGCCTTATATAGTGTGGGGTGTGTACTAAATCCCCTGAGCCATAATTGGCCAAAGCCTCCTTGGCTTTGGCCAATTACGGCTCTCTGTTCAGGCGGCGCTGTGATTGGCCAAGCATGCGGGTCATAGTGCATGCTTGGCCAATCATCAGCCAGCAATGCACTGCGATGCCGCAGTGAATTATGGGCCGTGACGCGCCACACGAATTTGGCGCGAACGGCCCATATCGTTTCGCAATTCGGCGAACGACCGAACAGCCGATGTTCGAGTCGAACATGGGTTCGACTCGAACACGAAGCTCATCCCTAGTCTGTTCGTTCTTCAGTCAACTTTCGAAGTTTTTGAAGTAAGGGGCTAAAGTTCAGGGAATATATGTCAGAGGTTTGTCTGGGTATAGCTGTGCCTAAATAAGAGATGGAATTAGGTCGCCATTGAAATGAAAAGTTAGATTTGAGGGAGGCGAGGGTAACGTGTGATAGTGAAAGGTTTAGGGCTTCCGTTTTAGAGATGTTTAGCTTATAATTACTAAGACTACCAAATCTGTCTATCTCAGCCAATATGGAGGGTATGCTGATGTGGGGTTGTGTGACGTAGAGAAGGAGATCGTCGGCGTATAAGGAGAGTTTACAGTGGGACGAGGGGGTTTGTATCCCCTGTATATTAGGTTTAGATCTTATGGCCTGTGCTAGGTGCTCGATTACTAGGGCGAACAGGAGGGGGGAAAGAGGACAGCCCTGTCTGGTGCCGTTAGATATCATAAATTTTTCTGATTGGATACCATTTACTAGTACCGTGGCAGAGGGTGCCGAATAGAGGGACATGATACGCGTCAACATTTTCGGGCCAAGACCCAGTTGGGAGAGGGTAGCTTGGAGGAAAGACCAGCTGACCCTATCAAAGGCCTTCTCTGCGTCACAGGAGAGAAGGCAAGTAGGTATATGGTGACGGTGAGCATATGTGATTAGGTGTATGGTCTTGGTGGTATTGTCCCTGGCTTCACGGCCAGGAACGAAGCCCACCTGGTCTCTATGTATAGTTTGTGGTAGCAGAGGGGAGAGGCGGTTTGCAAGGATCTTAGCATACAATTTTAGATCAATATTTAGAAGGGATATCGGTCTATAATTGGGGCAAATGGAGGGGTCTTTTCCGGGTTTAGGGATGACAACAATCTGGGCTTGGAGTATGGATGGGGACAGGGCAATGTTTTCATCAATGGCATTAAACGCCTTTGCTAGTAGTGGGGATAGTTGCGGCGCAAACGTTTTATAGAAGCGGGGAGAGAATCCGTCCGGACCCGGACTCTTGCCATTCTTGAGATTTTTAATAGCGGTTAGAAATTCCTCTTCGGACAGGGAGGTCTCAAGGTCCTCCGTCTCCGAAAGCGGAAGAGATGGGAGTGCTGTCTCTTGGATGTATGAGGACAAGTCCTGTGGGGTGGGCGTAGTAGGTGGATTCTGGGGGGTGAGATTATAAAGAGCGGAATAGTATCTGCGGAATTCCTCGGCAATTGCTGAGTTCTGCATGAGTTTACCCTTAACGGGGGAGTTTATTAACGGTATAGGTCGTCTGGCTTGGCGTGGTTGGAGGGTGTTCGCTAAGTGTCTGCCACATTTATTGGCTTGTGAGTAATGATTGAACCTTCCCTTGTCTCGGGCGATTAGAGACTTTTCTGCGAAAATAAGCAGGAGGTCTCTTCTCGCATTGGAGAGTTCTAGGAGAGATGAGCTAGTTGGGTCTGTTTTGTGCGATTCTTCTAGTTTGGCAATGGTGGAGAGAAGTCGTGTTATATCGGCAGTGCGGGCATGTTTCAGTCGGGCTCCATGTTGGATTAATTTGCCCCTGAGTACACATTTAAGCGCCTCCCATTTAGTGAGCGAGTTAGTGGTGTCCTGGGCATGATCCACGATAAAGTGTCTAATGGTCTGTATAATGTCCTGCGAGCATACGGAATCGAATAATAGATTATCGTTAAGTCTCCAGGAGGAGCTCCGTTTGCGTGTTGGAATATGTCCTAAACTCAGGTGTATGGGGGCGTGGTCTGACCAAAGGGTGAGACCAATAGAGGCTGAGGGTGAGTAATCTAATAATGATTGGGATACGAAAAGGTAGTCCAGTCTACTGTAGGAATTATGTGCGGGAGAAAAAAATGTGTAGTCTTTAGTGTTAGGATGTAGCATCCTCCAGGTGTCTACTAAGGATAAGTCAGATAGGAGTGTTCTGATGTTGGTCAGGGAGGTCGGGGAGATCGAGGACTTACCGGTGGATGAATCAAGACGAGGTATCAGGGTGGCATTGAGGTCCCCTCCCAGGATCATGTTGACCGTGCAGAATCTTTTCAGACGGGAGATCACCGAGGAGAAGAAATGTTGTTGATTCTGGTTAGGAGAGTATATGTTAATGACAGTATAAATAGTATTCAGATAAGACAATTTGAGAAAGATATATCTTCCTAGGGGGTCAATATAAGTGTCAAGGACATCTGGATTGAAGGAAGCGTGGAATGCTATAGAGACCCCTTTAGATTTTGCGGAGGGGTTGGTGCTATGAAACCAAACAGGATATTGTTTATGGAAAATTTTTTAACTTGTAGTTTTAGATGAACACTGTGAGCAGGATGCACAGCACTAACTTGTAGGTTTAGCTGAACACTGGGAGCAGAACGCACCGCACTAACTTGTAGTTTTAGCTGAACACTGTGAGCAGGACGCAGAGCACTAACTTGCAGTTTTAGCTGAACACTGTGAGCAGGACGCACCGCACTAACTTGTAGGTTTAGCTGAACACTGTGACGTGGACGCACCGCACTAACTTGTAGTTTTAGCTGAACACTGTGAGCAGGACGCACAGCACTAACTTGTAGATTTAGCTGAACACTGTGAGGTGGACGCACCGCACTAACTTGTAGTTTTAGCTGAACACTGAGCAGGACGCACCGCACTAACTTGTAGGTTTAGCTGAACACTGTGAGTTGGACGCACCACACTAACTTGTAGTTTTAGCTGAACACTGTGAGCAGGATGCACCGCACTGACTTGTAGGTTTAGCTGAACACTGTGAGGTGGACGCACCGCACTAACTTGTAGTTTTAGCTGAACACTGTGAGCAGGATGCACCGCACTAACTTGTAGGTTTAGCTGAACACTGTGACGTGGACGCACCGCACTAACTTGTAGTTTTAGCTGAACACTGAGCAGGACGCACAGCACTAACTTGTAGGTTTAGCTGAACACTGTGAGGTGGACGCACCGCACTAACCTGTAGTTTTAGCTGAACACTGAGCAGGATGCAGAGCACTAACTTGTAGGTTTAGCTGAACACTGTGAGCAGGACGCACCACACTAACTTGTAGTTTTAGCTGAACACTGTGGGCAGGACGTACAGCACTAACTTGTAGTTTTAGCTGAACACTGTGAGCAGGACGCACCGCACTAACTTGTAGGTTTAGCTGAACACTGAGGTGGACGCACCGCACTAACTTGTAGTTTTAGCTGAACACTGTGAGCAGGACGCACAGCACTAACTTGTAGGTTTAGCTGAACACTGTGAGGTGGACGCACCACACTAACTTGTAATTTTAGCAGAACACTGTGAGCAGGACGCACCGCACTAACTTGTAGGTTTAGCTGAATACTGTGAGTTGGACGCACCACACTAACTTGTAGTTTTAGCTGAACACTGTGAGCAGGACGCACCGCACTGACTTGTAGGTTTAGCTGAACACTGTGAGGTGGACGCACCGCACTAACTTGTAGTTTTAGCTGAACACTGTGAGCAGGATGCACAGCACTAACTTGTAGGTTTAGCTGAACACTGTGAGCAGGACGCACCGCACTAACTTGTAGTTTTAGCTGAAAACTGTGGGCAGGACGTACAGCACTAACTTGTAGTTTTAGCTGAACACTGTGAGCAGGACGCACCGCACTAACTTGTAGGTTTAGCTGAACACTGTGACGTGGATGCACCGCACTAACTTGTAGTTTTAGCTGAACACTGAGCAGGACGCACAGCACTAACTTGTAGGTTTAGCTGAACACTGTGAGGTGGACGCACCGCACTAACTTGTAGTTTTAGCTGAACACTGTGAGCAGGATGCACAGCACTAACTTCTAGGTTTAGCTGAACACTGTGAGCAGGACGCACCGCACTAACTTGGAGTTTTAGCTGAACACTGTGGGCAGGACGTACAGCACTAACTTGTAGTTTTAGCTGAACACTGTGAGCAGGACGCACCGCACTAACTTGTAGGTTTAGCTGAAGACTGTGAGGTGGACGCACCACACTAACTTGTAGTTTTAGCTGAACACTGTGAGCAGGACGCACAGCACTAACTTGTAGTTTTAGCTGAACACTGTGAGCAGGACGCACAGCACTAACTTGTAGGTTTAGCTGAACACTGTGAGGTGGACGCACCGCACTAACTTGTAATTTTAGCAGAACACTGTGAGCAGGACGCACCGCACTAACTTGTAGGTTTAGCTGAATACTGTGAGTTGGACGCACCACACTAACTTGTAGTTTTAGCTGAACACTGTGAGCAGGACGCACCGCACTGACTTGTAGGTTTAGCTGAACACTGTAAGGTGGACGCACCGCAATAACTTGTAGTTTTAGCTGAACACTGTGAGCAGGACCCACCGCACTAACTTGAAGGTTTAGCTGAACACTGTGAGCAGGACGCACCGCACTAACTTGTAGGTTTAGCTGAATACTGTGAGTTGGACGCACCACACTAACTTGTAGTTTTAGCTGAACACTGTGAGCAGGACGCACCGCACTGACTTGTAGGTTTAGCTGAACACTGTGAGGTGGACGCACCACACTAACTTGTAGGTTTAGCTGAACACTGTGAGGTGGATGCACCGCACTAACTTGTAGTTTTAGCTGAACACTGTGAGCAGGACGCACAGCAGTTACTTGTAGTTTTAGCTTAACACTGTGAGCAGGACGCACAGCACTAACTTGTAGTTTTAGCTGAACACTGTGAGCAGGACGCACCACACTAACTTGTAGGTTTAGCTGAACACTGTGAGGTGGACGCACCACACTAACTTGTAGTTTTAGCTGAACACTGATCAGAACGCACAGCACTAACTTGTAATTTTAGCTGAACACTGTGAGCAGGACGCACTGCACTAACTTGTAGGTTTAGCTGAACACTGTGAGGTGGACGCACCACACTAACTTGTAGTTTTAGCTGAACACTGTGAGCAGGACGCACCGCACTAACTTGTAAGTTTAGCTAAACACTGTGAGCAGGACGCACCCCACTAACTTGTAGGTTTAGCTGAACACTGTGAGCAGGACGCACCCCACTAACGTGTAGTTTTAGCTGAACACTGTGAGCAGGACGCACAGCACTAACTTGTAATTTTAGCTGAACACTGTGAGCAGGACGCACCACACTAACTTGTAGGTTTAGCTGAACACTGTGAGGTGGACGCACCACACTAACTTGTAGTTTTAGCTGAACACTGTGAGCAGGACGCACAGCACTAACTTGTAGTTTTAGCTGAACACTGTGAGCAGGACGCACCGCACTAACTTGTAGGTTTAGCTGAACACTGTGAGCAGGACACACCGCACTAACTTGTAGGTTTAGCTGAACACTGTGAGGTGGATGCACCACACTAACTTGTAGTTTTAGCTGAACACTGTGAGCAGGACGCAACGCACTAACTTGTAGGTTTAGCTGAACACTGTGAGTTGGACGCACCACACTAACTTGTAGGTTTAGCTGAACACTGTGAGGTGGATGCATCGCACTAACTTGTAGTTTTAGCTGAACACTGTGAGCAGGACGCACAGCACTTACTTGTAGTTTTAGCTTAACACTGTGAGCAGGACGCACAGCACTAACTTGTAGTTTTAGCTGAACACTGTGAGCAGGACGCACCACACTAACTTGTAGGTTTAGCTGAACACTGTGAGGTGGACGCACCACACTAACTTGTAGTTTTAGCTGAACACTGATCAGAACGCACAGCACTAACTTGTAATTTTAGCTGAACACTGTGAGCAGGACGCACTGCACTAACTTGTAGGTTTAGCTGAACACTGTGAGGTGGACGCACCACACTAACTTGTAGTTTTAGCTGAACACTGTGAGCAGGACGCACCGCACTAACTTGTAAGTTTAGCTAAACACTGTGAGCAGGACGCACCCCACTAACGTGTAGTTTTAGCTGAACACTGTGAGCAGGACGCACAGCACTAACTTGTAATTTTAGCTGAACACTGTGAGCAGGACTCACCGCACTAACTTGTAGGTTTAGCTGAACACTGTGAGGTGGACGCACCGCACTAACTTCTAGTTTTAGCTGAACACTGTGAGCAGGACGTACAGCACTAACTTGTAGTTTTAGATGAACACTGTGAGCAGGACGCACCACACTAACTTGTATGTTTAGCTGAACACTGTGATGTGGATGCACCGCACTAACTTGTAGTTTTAGCTGAACACTGTGAGCAGAACGCACAGCACTAACTTGTAGTTTTAGCTGAACACTGTGAGCAGGATGCACAGCACTAACTTGTAGGTTTAGCTGAACACTGGGAGCAGGACGCACCGCACTAACTTGTAGTTTTAGCTGAACACTGTGAGCAGGACGCAGAGCACTAACTTGCAGTTTTAGCTGAACATTGTGAGCAGGACGCACCGCACTAACTTGTAGGTTTAGGTGAACACTGTGAGGTGGACGCACCACACTAACTTGTAGTTTTAGCTGAACACTGTGAGCAGGACGCACAGCACTAATTTGTAGTTTAGGCTGAACACTGTGAGCAGGACTCACCGCACTAACTTGTAGGTTTAGCTGAACACTGTGAGGTGGACGCACCGCACTAACTTGTAGTTTTAGGTGAACACTGAGCAGGACGCACAGCACTAACTTGTAGGTTTAGCTGAACACTGTGAGGTGGACGCACCGCACTAACTTGTAGTTTTAGCTGAACACTGTGAGCAGGACGCACAGCACTAACTTGTAGTTTTAGCTGAACACTGTGAGCAGGACACAACGCACTAACTTGTAGGTTTAGCTGAACACTGTGATTAGGACGCACCACACTAACTTGTAGTTTTAGCTGAACACTGTGAGCAGGACGCACCGCACTAACTTGTAGGTTTAGCTGAACACTGTGAGGTGGACGCACCACACTAACTTGTAGTTTTAGCTAAACACTGTGAGCAGGACGCACTGCACTAACTTGTAGCTTTGGATGTTTAATAAGACTCGTGGCCACTCATTACAATTAGAAGAAAAGAGGTTTAACCTTAAACTACGTAGAGGGTTCTTTACTGTAAGAGCGGCAAGGATGTGGAATTCCCTTCCACAGGCGGTGGTCTCAGCGGGGAGCATTGATAGCTTCAAGAAACTATTAGATAATCACCTGAATGACCGCAAGATACAGGGATATATAATGTAATACTGACACATAATCACACACATAGGTTGGACTTGATGGACTTGTGTCTTTTTTCAACCTCACCTACTATGTAACTATGTAACTATGAACACTGTGCAGAGGTCTCACTACACTAACTTGTAGGTTTAGCTGAACACTGAGCGGGACGCACAGCAGTAACTGGTAGTTTTAGCTGAACACTGTGAGCATGACGCACCGCACTAACTTCTAGGTTTAGCTGAACACACTGAGGTGGACGCACCGCACTAACTTGTAGTTTTAGCTGAACACTGTGAGCAGAATGCACCGCACTAACTTGTAGGTTTAGCTGAACACTGTGAGCAGGACGCACCGCACTAACTTCTAGGTTTAGCTGAACACTGTGAGCAGGATGCACCGCACTAACTTGTAGGTTTAGCTGAACACTGTGAGCAGGACGCACCTCACTAACTTGTAGGTTTAGCTGAACACTGTGAGCAGGACGCACAGCACTAACTTGTAGTTTTAGCTGAACACTGTGAGCAGGACGCACCACACTAACTTCTAGGTTTAGCTTAACACTGTGAGGTGGACGCACCGCACTAACTTTTAGCTTTAGTTGAACACTGTGAGCAGGACGCACAGCACTAACTTGTAGTTTTAGCTGAACACTGTGAGGTATACGCACAGCACTAACTTGTAGTTTTAGCTGAACACTGTGAGCAGGACGCACCGCACTAACTTGTAGGTTTAGCTGAACACTGTGAGGTGGACGCACCACACTAACTTGTAGTTTAAGCTGAACACTGTGAGCAGGACGCACAGCACTAACTTGTAGTTTTAGCTGAACACTGTGCAAAGGTCGCACTAAACTAACTTGTAGCTTTAGCTGAACACTGTGCAGAGGTCGCACTACACTAACTTGTAGTTTTAGCTGAACACTGTGAGCAGGACGCACAGCACTAACTTGTAGTTTTAGCTGAACAATGTAAGCAGGACGCACCACACTAACTTGTAGTTTTAGCTGAACACTGTGAGCAGGACGCACAGCACTAACTTGTAGTTTTAGCTGAACACTGTGAGCAGGATGCACCGCACTAACTTGTAGGTTTAGCTGAACACTGTGAGGTGGACGCACCACACTAACTTGTAGTTTTAGCTGAACACTGTGAGCAGGACGCACCACACTAACTTGTAGGTTTAGCTGAACACTGTGAGCAGGACGCACCCCACTAACTTGTAGTTTTAGCTGAACACTGTGAGCAGGACGCACTGCACTAACTGTAAATAGTCTAGCTGCCCGACTGTGGTACTAATAGGATCAAAAGAACACCAGCAACTTTCTTCAGGTAGCTGTAAATACTGTAACAAGACAAGACTGCCTGTCAGTAAGAAGATAACAGGAACAGATCTAGCTAAACTGAATATAGTGCATATATATATATGCAACACCTGGGATGCATATATATACACAATACACTGTAAGTGCAGCTAACTGACTGACTGTTCTGCCTAATCTATCTAACTCAAATCAAATGACACTGTCTGTCTCTCTCTCTCTCTAATATGAACGCCGGAACACACACTACACAGGGCCGCCGTGCAGGTGGCCTTATATAGTGTGGGGCGTGTACTAAATCCCCTGAGCCATAATTGGCCAAAGCCTCTTTGGCTTTGGCCAATTACGGCTCTCTGTTCAGATGGCGCTGTGATTGGCTAAGAATACGGGTCATAGTGCATGCTTGGCCAATCATCAGCCAGCAATGCACTGCGATGCCGCAGTGAATTATGGGCCGTGACGCGCCATACGAATTTGGCGCGAACAACCCATATAGTTCGCAATTCGGCGAACGGGCGAACAGACGATGTTCGAGTCGAACATGGGTTCGACTCGAACACGAAGCTCATCCCTACTGAACACTGTGCAGAGGTCGCACTAAACTAACTTGTAGCTTTAGCTGAACACTGTGCAGAGGTCGCATTACACTAACTTGTAGTTTTAGCTGAACACTGTGAGGAGGACGCACTACACTAACTTGTAGCTTTAGTTGAACAGTGTTCAGAGGACGCACTACACTAACTTGTAGCTTTAGATGAACACTGTGAGGAGGATGCACTACACTAACTTGTAGCTTTAGATGAACACTGTTCAGAGGACACACTACACTAACTTGTAGCTTTAGATGAACACTGTTCAGAGGACACACTACACTAACTTGTAGCTTTAGCTGAACACTGTGAGGAGGACGCACTAGTCTAACTTGTAGCTTTAGATGAACACTGTTCAGAGGACGTACTACACTAACTTGTAGCTTTATCTGAACACTGTGCAGAGGTTGCATTAAACTAACTTGTAGCTTTAGATGAACACTGTGCAGAGGCCGCACTACACTAACTTGCAGTTTTAGATGAACACTGTGAGGAGGACGCACTCCACTAACTTGTAGTTTTAGCTGAACACTGTGAGGAGGACGCACTACACTAACTTGTAGCTGAACACTGTGAGGAGGACGCACTACACTAACTTGTAGCTTTAGATGAACACTGTTCAGAGGACGCACTACACTAACTTGTAGCTTTAGCTGAACACTGTGCAGAGGTCGCACTAAACTAACTTGTATCTTTAGCTGAACACTGTGCAGAGGTCGCACTACACTAACTTGTAGTTTTAGCTGAACACTGTGAGGAGGACACACTACACTAACTTGTAGCTTTAGAGGAACACTGTTCAGAGCACGGACTACACTAACTTGTAGTTTTAGCTGAACACTGTGAGGAGGACGCACTACACTAACTTGTAGCTGAACACTGTGAGGAGGACGCACTACACTAACTTGTAGCTTTAGCTGAACACTGTGCAGAGGTCGCACTAAACTAACTTGTAGCTTTAGCTGAACACTGTGCAGAGGTCGCACTACACTAACTTGTAGTTTTAGCTGAACACTGTGAGGAGGACGCACTACACTAACTTGTAGCTTTAGATGAACACTGTTCAGAGGACGCACTACAATAACTTGTAGCTTTAGCTAAACACTGTGAGGAGGACGCACTACACTAACTTGTAGCTTTAGATGAACACCGTTCAGAGGACACACTACACTAACTTGTAGCTTTAGCTGAACACTGTGCAGAGGTCGCACTACACTAACTTGTAGTTTTAGCTGAACACTGTGAGGAGGACACACTACACTAACTTGTAGCTTTAGATGAACACTGTTCAGAGCATGGACTACACTAACTTGTAGTTTTAGCTGAACACTGTGAGGAGGATGCACTACACTAACTTGTAGCTGAACACTGTGAGGAGGACGCACTACACTAACTTGTAGCTTTAGATGAACACTGTTCAGAGGACGCACTACACTAACTTGTATCTTTAGCTGAACACTGTGCAAAGGTCGCACTAAACTAACTTGTAGCTTTAGCTGAACACTGTGCAGAGGTCGCACTACACTAACTTGTAGTTTTAGCTGAACTCTGTGAGGACGCACTACACTAACTTGTAGCTTTAGATGAACACTGTGAGGAGGACGCACTACACTAACTTGTAGCTTTAGCTGAACACTGTGAGGAGGATGCACTACACTAACTTGTAGCTTTAGATGAACACCGTTCAGAGGACGCACTACACTAACTTGTAGCTTTAGCTGAACACTGTGCAGAGGTCGCACTAAACTAACTTGTAGCTTTAGCTGAACACTGTGCAGAGGTCGCATTACACTAACTTGTAGTTTTAGCTGAACACTGTGAGGAGGACGCACTACACTAACTTGTAGCTTTAGTTGAACAGTGTTCAGAGGACGCACTACACTAACTTGTAGCTTTAGATGAACACTGTGAGGAGGATGCACTACACTAACTTGTAGCTTTAGATGAACACTGTTCAGAGGACACACTACACTAACTTGTAGCTTTAGATGAACACTGTTCAGAGGACACACTACACTAACTTGTAGCTTTAGATGAACACTGTTCAGAGGACACACTACACTAACTTGTAGCTTTAGCTGAACACTGTGAGGAGGACGCACTAGTCTAACTTGTAGCTTTAGATGAACACTGTTCAGAGGACGCACTACACTAACTTGTAGCTTTATCTGAACACTGTGCAGAGGTTGCATTAAACTAACTTGTAGCTTTAGATGAACACTGTGCAGAGGCCGCACTACACTAACTTGCAGTTTTAGATGAACACTGTGAGGAGGACGCACTACACTAACTTGTAGTTTTAGCTGAACACTGTGAGGAGGACGCACTACACTAACTTGTAGCTGAACACTGTGAGGAGGACGCACTACACTAACTTGTAGCTTTAGATGAACACTGTTCAGAGGACGCACTACACTAACTTGTAGCTTTAGCTGAACACTGTGCAGAGGTCGCACTAAACTAACTTGTATCTTTAGCTGAACACTGTGCAGAGGTCGCACTACACTAACTTGTAGTTTTAGCTGAACACTGTGAGGAGGACACACTACACTAACTTGTAGCTTTAGATGAACACTGTTCAGAGGACACACTACACTAACTTTTAGCTTTACCTGAACACTGTGCAGAGGTCGCACTACACTAACTTGTAGTTTTAGATGAACACTGTGAGGAGGACGCACTACACTAACTTGTAGCATTTGATGAACACTGTGAGGAGGACGCACTACACTAACTTGAAGCTTTAGATGAACACTGTGCAGAGGTCGCACTAAACTAACTTGTAGCTTTAGCTGAACACTGTGCAGAGGTCGCACTATACTAACTTGTAGTTTTAGCTGAACACTGTGAGGAGGACGCACTACACTAACTTGTAGCTTTAGATGAACACTGTTCAGAAGACACACTACACTAACTTGTAGCTTTAGCTGAACACTGTGCAGAGATCGCAATAAACTAACTTGTAGGTTTAGCTGAACAATGTGCAGAGGTCGCACTACACTAACTTGTAGTTTTAGCTGAACACTGTGAGGAGGACACACTAAACTAACTTGTAGCTTTAGCCTAACACTGTGAGGAGGACGCACTAGTCTAACTTGTAGCTTTAGATGAACACTGTTCAGAGGACGCACTAAACTAACTTGTAGCTTTAGCCTAACACTGTGAGGAGGACGCACTAGTCTAACTTGTAGCTTTAGATGAACACTGTTCAGAGGTCGCACTACACTAACTTGTAGTTTTAGCTGAACACTGTGAGGAGGACGCACTACACTAACTTGTAGCTTTAGATGAACAATGTTCAGAGCACGGACTATACTAACTTGTAGCTTTAGCTGAACACTGTGCAAAGGTCGCACTAATCTAACTGGTAGCTTTAGCTGAACACTGTGCAGAGGTCGCACTAAACTAACTTGTAGCTTTAGCTGAACACTGTGCAGAGGTCGCACTACACTAACTTGTAGTTTTAGCTGAACACTGTGAGGAGGACGCACTACACTAACTTGTAGCTTTAGATGATTACGGTGCAGAGGATGGACTACACTAACTTGTAGTTTTAGCTGAACACTGTGAGGAGGACGCACTACACTAACTTGTAGCTGAACACTGTGAGGAGGACGCACTACACTAACTTGTAGCTTTAGATGGACACTGTTAAGAGGACGCACTACACTAACTTGTAGTTTTAGCTGAACACTGTGAGGAGGACGCACTACACTAACTTGTAGCTTTAGATGAACACTGTTCAGAGGACACACTACACTAACATGTAGCGTTAGCTGAACACTGTGCTAAGGTCGCACTAAACTAACTTGTAGGTTTAGCTGAACACTGTGCAGAGGTCGCACTACACTAACTTGTAGTTTTAGCTGAACACTGTGAGGAGGACGCACGACTCTAACTTGTAGCTTTAGATGAACACTGTTCAGAGGACGCACTACACTAACTTGTAGCTTTAGCTGAACACTACGCAGAGGTCGCACTAAACAAACTTTCAGCTTTAGTTGAACACTGTGCAGAGGTCGCACTACACTAACTTGTAGCATTTGATGAATACTGTGAGGAGGATGCACTACACTAACTTGTAGCTGAACACTGTGAGGAGGACGCACTACACTAACTTGTAGCTTTAGATGAACACTGTTCAGAGGACGCACTACACTAACTTGTAGCTGTAGCTGAACACTGTGCAGAGGTCGCACTAAACTAACTTGTAGCTTTAGCTAAACACTGTGCAGAGGTCGCACTACACTAACTTGTAGTTTTAGCTGAACACTGTGAGGAGGATGCACTACACTAACTTGTAGCTTTAGATGAACACTGTTCAGAGGACGCACTACACTAACTTGTAGTTTTAGCTGAACACTGTGAGGAGGACGCACTACACTAACTTGTAGCTTTAGATGAACACTGTTCAGAGGACGTACTACACTAACTTGTAGCTTTAGCTGAACACTCTGCAGAGGTCGCACTAAACTAACTTTTAGCTTTACCTGAACACTGTGCAGAGGTCGCACTACACTAACTTGTAGTTTTAGATGAACACTGTGAGGAGTACGCACTACACTAACTTGTAGCATTTGATGAACACTGTGAGGAGGACGCACTACACTAACTTGAAGCTTTAGCTGAACACTGTGCAGAGGTCGCACTAAACTAACTTGTAGTTTTAGATGAACATTGTGCAGTGGTCGCACTATACTAACTTGTAGTTTTAGCTGAACACTGTGAGGAGGACGCACTACACTAACTTGTAGCTTTAGATAAACACTGTTCAGAGGACACACTACACTAACTTGTAGCTTTAGCTGAACACTGTGCAGAGGTCGCACTAAACTAACTTGTAGGTTTAGCTGAACACTGTGCAGAGGTCACACTACACTAACTTGTAGCTTTAGATGAACACTGTTCAGAGGACGCACTAAACTAACTTGTAGCTTTAGCTGAACACTGTGAGGAGGACGCACTAGTCTAACTTGTAGCTTTAGATGAACACTGTTCAGAGGATGCACTACACTAACTTGTAGCTTTAGCTGAACACTGTGCAGAGGTCGCACTACACTAACTTGTAGCTTTGGCTGAACACTGTGCAGAGGTCGCACTACACTAACTTGTAGTTTTAGCTGAACACTGTGAGGAGGACGCACTACACTAACTTGTAGCTTTAGATGAACAATGTTCAGAGCACGGACTATACTAACTTGTAGTTTTAGCTGAACACTGTGAGGAGGACACACTACACTAACTTGTAGCTGAACACTGTGAGGAGGACGCACTACACTAACTTGTAGCTTTAGCTGAACACTGTGCAAAGGTCGCACTAAAATAACTTGTAGCTTTAGCTGAACACTGTGCAGAGGTCGCACTAAACTAACTTGTAGGTTTAGCTGAACACTGTGCAGAGGTCGCACTACACTAACTTGTAGTTTTAGCTGAACACTGTGAGGAGGACACACTACACTAACTTGTAGCTTTAGATGAACACTGTTCAGAGGACGCACTAAACTAACTCGTAGCTTTAGCTGAACACTGAGGAGGACGCACTAAACTAACTTGTAGCTTTAGTTGAACACTGTGCAGAGGTCGCACTACACTAACTTGTAGTTTTAGCTGAACACTGTGAGGAGGACGCACTACACTAACTTGTAGCTGAACACTGTGAGGAGGACACACTACACTAACTTGTAGCTTTAGCTGAACACTGTGCAAAGGTCGCACTAAACTAACTTGTAGCTTTAGCTGAACACTGTGCAGAGGTCGCACTACACTAACTTGTAGCTTTAGCTGAACACTGTGAGGAGGACGCACTACACTAACTTGTAGCTTTAGATGAACACTGTTCAGAGGACGCACTACACTAACTTGTAGCTTTAGCTGAACACTGTGCAGAGGTCGCACTACACTAACTTGTAGCTTTAGCTGAACACTGTGCAGAGGTCGCACTACACTAACTTGTAGTTTTAGCTGAACACTGTGAGGAGGACGCACTACACTAACTTGTAGCTTTAGATGAACAATGTTCGGAGCACGGACTATACTAACTTGTAGTTTTAGCTGAACAATGTGAGGAGGACACACTACACTAACTTGTAGCTGAACACTGTGAGGAGGACGCACTACACTAACTTGTAGCTTTAGATGAACACTGTTCAGAGGACGCACTAAACTAACTTGTAGCTTTAGCTGAACACTGTGAGGAGGACGCACTAAACTAAATTGTAGCTTTAGTTGAACACTGTGCAGAGGTCGCACTAAACTAACTTGTAGCTTTAGTTGAACAGTGTTCAGAGGACACACTACACTAACTTGTAGCTTTAGATGAACACTGTGAGGAGGATGCACTACACTAACTTGTAGCTTTAGATGAACACTGTTCAGAGGACACACTACACTAACTTGTAGCTTTAGCTGAACACTGTGAGGAGGACGCACTAGTCTAACTTGTAGCTTTAGATGAACACTGTTCAGAGGACGCACTACACTAACCTGTAGCTTTATCTGAACACTGTGCAGAGGTTGCATTAAACTAACTTGTAGCTTTAGATGAACACTGTGCAGAGGCCGCACTACACTAACTTGTAGTTTTAAATGAACACTGTGAGGAGGACGCACTACACTAACTTGTAGCATTTGATGAACACTGTGAGGAGGACGCACTACACTAACTTGTAGTTTTAGCTGAACACTGAGGAGGACACACTACACTAACTTGTAGCTGAACACTGTGAGGAGGACGCACTACACTAACTTGTAGCTTTAGATGAACACTGTTCAGAGGACGCACTACACTAACTTGTAGCTTTAGCTGAACACTGTGCAGAGGTCGCACTAAACTAACTTGTATCTTTAGCTGAACACTGTGCAGAGGTCACACTACACTAACTTGTAGTTTTAGCTGAACACTGTGAGGAGGACACACTACACTAACTTGTAGCTTTAAAGGAACACTGTTCAGAGCACGGACTACACTAACTTGTAGTTTTAGCTGAACACTGTGAGGAGGACGCACTACACTAACTTGTAGCTGAACACTGTGAGGAGGACGCACTACACTAACTTGTAGCTTTAGCTGAACACTGTGCAGAGGTCGCACTAAACTAACTTGTAGCTTTAGCTGAACACTGTGCAGAGGTCGCACTACACTAACTTGTAGTTTTAGCTGAACACTGTGAGGAGGACGCACTACACTAACTTGTAGCTTTAGATGAACACTGTTCAGAGGACGCACTACACTAACTTGTAGCTTTAGCTGAACACTGTGAGGAGGACGCACTACACTAACTTGTAGCTTTAGATGAACACCATTCAGAGGACACACTACACTAACTTGTAGCTTTAGCTGAACACTATGCAGAGGTCGCACCAAACTAACTTGTAGCTTTAGCTGAACACTGTGCAGAGGTCGCACTACACTAACTTGTAGTTTTAGCTGAACACTGTGAGGAGGACACACTACACTAACTTGTAGCTTTAGATGAACACTGTTCAGAGCACGGACTACACTAACTTGTAGTTTTAGCTGAACACTGTGAGGAGGACGCACTACACTAACTTGTAGCTGAACACTGTGAGGAGGACGCACTACACTAACTTGTAGCTTTAGATGAACACTGTTCAGAGGACGCACTACACTAACTTGTATCTTTAGCTGAACACTGTGCAAAGGTCGCACTAAACTAACTTGTAGCTTTAGCTGAACACTGTGCAGAGGTCGCACTACATTAACTTGTAGTTTTAGCTGAACACTGTGAGGAGGACGCACTACACTAACTTGTAGCTTTAGATGAACACTGTTCAGAGGACGCACTACACTAACTTGTAGCTTTAGCTGAACACTGTGCAGAGGTCGCACCAAACTAACTTGTAGCTTTAGCTGAACACTGTGCAGAGGTCGCACTACACTAACTTGTAGTTTTAGCTGAACACTGTGAGGAGGATGCACTACACTAACTTGTAGCTTTAGATGGACACTGTTCAGAGGATGTACTACACTAACTTGTAGTTTTAGCTGAACACTGTGAGGAGGACGCACTACACTAACTTGTAGCTTTAGATGAACACTGTTCAGAGGACACACTACACTATTGTGTAGCTTTAGCTGAACACTGTGCTAAGGTCGCACTAAACTAACTTGTAGGTTTAGCTTAACACTGTGCAGAGGTCGCACTACACTAACTTGTAGTTTTAGCTGAACACTGTGAGGAGGACGCACTACACTAACTTGTAGCTTTAGCTGAACACTGTGCAGAGGTCGCACTAAACTAACTTGTAGGTTTAGCTGAACACTGTGCATAGGTCGCACTACACTAACTTGTAGTTTTAGCTGAACACTGTGAGGAGGACACACTACACTAACTTGTAGCTTTAGATGAACACTGTTCAGAGGATGCACTAAACTAACTTGTAGCTTTAGCTGAACACTGAGGAGGACGCACTAGTCTAACTTGTAGCTTTAGATGAACACTGTTCAGAGGACGCACTACACTAACTTGTAGCTTTAGCTGAACACTGTGCAGAGGTCGCACTAAACTAACTTGTAGCTTTAGTTGAACACTGTGCAGAGGTCGCACTACACCAACTTGTAGTTTTAGCTTAACACTGTGAGGAGGACGCACTACACTAACTTGTAGCTTTAGATGAACAATGTTCAGAGCACGGACTATACTAACTTGTAGTTTTAGCTGAACACTGTGAGGAGGACGCACTACACTAACTTGTAGCTGAACACTGTGAGGAGGACGCACTACACTAACTTGTAGCTTTAGATGAACACTGTTCAGAGGACGCACTACACTAACTTGTAGCTTTAGCTGAACACTGTGAGGAGGACACACTACACTAACTTGTAGCTTTAGCTGAACACTGTGCAGAGGTCGCACTAAACTAACTTGTAGGTTTAGCTGAACACTGTGCAGAGGTCGCACTACACTAACTTGTAGTTTTAGCTGAACACTGTGAGGAGGACACACTACACTTACTTGTAGCTTTAGAGGAACACTGTGAGGAGGACGCACTAAACTAACTTGTAGCTTTAGCTGAACACTGAGGAGGACGCACTAGTCTAACTTGTAGCTTTAGATGAACACTGTTCAGAGGATGCACTACACTAACTTGTAGCTTTAGCTGAACACTGTGCAGAGGTCGCATTAAACTAACTTGTAGCTTTAGCTGAACACTGTGCGGAGGTCGCACTACACTAACTTGTAGTTTTAGATGAACACTGTGAGGAGGACGCTCTACACTAACTTGTAGCTTTAGATGAACACTGTGAGGAGGACGCACTACACTAACTTGTAGCTTTAGCTGAACACTGTGCAGAGGTCGCACTAAACTAACTAGTAGCTTTAGCTGAACACTGTGCAGAGGTCGCACTACACTAACTTGTAGTTTTAGCTGAACACTGTGAGGAGGACGCACTACACTAACTTGTAGCAGAACACTGTGAGGAGGACGCACTACACTAACTTGTAGCTTTAGCTGAACACTGCAAAGGTCGCACTACACTAACTTGTAGCTTTAGCTGAACACTGTGAGGAGGACGCACTACACTAACTTGTAGCTTTAGATGAACACTGTTCAGAGGACGCACTACACTAACTTGTAGCTTTAGCTGAACACTGTGCAGAGGTCGCACTAAACTAACTTGCAGCTTTAGCTGAACACTGTGCAGAGGTCGCACTACACTAACTTGTAGTTTTTGCTGAACACTGTAAGGAGGACACACTACACTAACTTGTAGCTTTAGCTGAACACTGTGAGGAGGACGCATTACACTAACTTGTAGCTTTAGCTGAACACTGTGAGGAGGACGCACTACACTAACTTGTAGCTTTAGATGAACACTGTTCAGAGGACGCACTACACTAACTTGTAGCTTAAGCTGAACACTGTGCAGAGGTCGCACTAAACTAAGTTGTAGCTTTAGCTGAACACTGTGCAGAGGTCACACTACACTAACTTGTAGTTTTTGCTGAACACAGTAAGGAGGATGCACTACACAAAATTGTAGCTTTAGATGAACACCGTTCAGAGGACGGACTACACTAACTTGTAGTTTTAGCTGAACACTGTGAGGAGGACGCACTACACTAACTTGTAGCTTTAGATGAACACTGTGAGGAGGACGCACTACACTAACTTGTAGCTTTAGCTGAACACTGTTCAGAGGTCGCACTACACTAACTTGTAGCTTTAGCTGAACACTGTGCAGAGGTCGCACTACACTAACTTGTAGTTTTAGCTGAACACTGTGAGGCGGACGCACTACACTAACTTGTAGCTTTAGATGAACACTGTTCAGAGGACGCACTACACTAACTTGTAGCTTTAGCTGAACACTGTGAGGATGACGCACTACACTAACTTGTAGCTTTAGCTGAACACTGTACAGAGGTCGCACTAAACTAACTTGAAGCTTTAGCTGAACACTGTGCAGAGGTTGCATTACACTAACTTGTAGTTTTAGCTGAACACTGTGAGGAGGACGCACTACACTAACTTGTAGCTTTAGATGAACACTGTTCAGAGGACGCACTACACTAACTTGTAGTTTTAGCTGAACACTCTGAGGAGGATGCACCACACTAACTTGTAGCTTTAGATGAACACTGTTCAGAGGACGCACTAAACTAACTTGTAGCTTTAGCTGAACACTGTGCAGAGGTCGCACTACACTAACTTGCAGCTGAACACTGTGAGGAGGACGCACTACACTAACTTGTAGCTTTAGATGAACACTGTGCAGAGGTCGCACTACACTAACTTGTAGCTTTAGCTGAACACTGTGCAGAGGTCGCACTACACTAACTTGTAGTTTTAGCTGAACACTGTGAGGAGGACGCACTACACTAACTTGTAGCTTTAGATGAACACTGTGAGGAGGACGCACTACACTAACTTGTAGCTTTAGATGAACACTGTTCAGAGCACGGACTATACTAACTTGTAGTTTTAGCTGAACACTGTGAGGAGGACACACTACACTAACTTGTAGCTTTAGCTGAACACTGTGAGGAGGACGCACTACACTAACTTGTCGCTTTAGATGAACACTGTTCAGAGGACGCACTACACTAACTTGTAGCTTAAGCTGAACACTGTGCAGAGGTCGCACCAAACTAACTTGTAGCTTTAGCTGAACACTGTGCAGAGTTCACCTTACACTAACTTGTAGTTTTTGCTGAACACTGTGAGGAGGACGCACTACACTAACTTGTAGCTTTAGATGAACACTGTTCAGAGGACGGACTACACTAACTTGTAGCTTTAGCTGAACACTGTGAGGAGGACGCACTACACTAACTTGCAGCTGAACACTGTGAGGAGGATGCACTACACTAACTTGTAGCTTTAGATGAACACTGTTCAGAGGACGCTCTACACTAACTTGTAGCTTTAGCTGAACACTGTGCAGAGGTCGCACTAAACTAACTTGAAGCTTTAGTTGAACACTGTGCAGAGGTCGCATTACACTAACTTGTAGTTTTAGCTGAACACTGTTCCGAGGACGCACTACACTAACTTGTAGCTTTAGTTGAACACTGTTCAGAGGACGCACTACACTAACTTGTAGTTTTAGCTGAACACTGTGAGGAGGATGCACTACACTAACTTGTAGCTTTAGATGAACACTGTTCAGAGGACGCACTACACTAACTTGTAGCTTTAGCTGAACACTGTGCAGAGGTCGCACTAAACTAACTTGTAGCTTTAGCTGAACACTGTGCAGAGGTCACACTACACTAACTTGTAGCTTTAGCTGAACACTATGAGGAGGACGCACTACACTAACTGTAAATAGTCTAGCTGCCTGACTGTGGTACTAATAGGATCAAAAGAACACCAGCAATTTTCTTCAGGTAGCTGTAAATACTGTAACAAGACAAGCCTGCCTGTCAGTAGGAAGATAACAGGAACGGATCTAACTAAACTGAATACAGTGTATTTATATATATACACAACACCTGGGATGCATATATATACACAATACACTGTACGTGCAGCTAACTGACTGACTGTCCTGCCTAATCCAGCTAACTCAAATGAAATGACACTGTCTCTCTCTCTCTCTATCTCTCAGCACACCGGAACACACTACACAGGGCCGCCGTGCAGGCGGCCTTATATAGTGTGGGGCGTGTTCTAAACCCCCTGAGCCACAATTGGCCAAATTCACACTGGCTTTGGCCAAATTACAACTCTCTCTACTGACGGCGCTGTGATTGGTCAAGCATGCGGGTCATAGTGCATGCTTGGCTAATCATCAGCCAGCAATGCACTGCGATGCCACAGTGAATTATGGGCCGTGATGCGCCACACGAATTTTTCGCGAACGGCCTATATCGTTCGCAATTCGGCGAACGGGCGAACAAACGATGTTCGAGTCGAACATGGGTTTGACTCGAACACGAAGCTCATCCCTAATTAGGATGTTTGCATTTGGCTCCCCATGTATCACATTCCACCGCTCTTTTTCTCCCCCTCTCTGCAGTTGACATTTCACTGCCCTTTTGATCCCTTTATCCTCCTCGGGATTTACACTGAGAATCCTCTTGTCTTATTTCTTTAATGAATAATGAATTGGTTTTTGGTCTCTTTCCTAATTAATTTAAACCATGTTTTCATTCTCCCTTTTATTTTTCAATTAACTATAATACATGCTTTAATTCTTCTTTTATTGTGAATCATATTATTGTAGTACACTTTTTTTGTTGCTATTTTGTTGTACACTTTTGTTTTTTTGATATGATATGATGCTTGGATATGTTGGATGGTTGGGCATATGTTAGAATTGTCATGTATATTGGAGCCCCTTGTTTACTCCACTGGTTTCCCACTTTCCCCTTTTCCATTTCTCCCAACTTGCCCTGATTCCACTCTGCGCATGGTTTGTTGCTGGTCCACCCTTGGGGGCTACTTTGGTCCGCAGCCTTTTGTTGTATGGACACCCAAGGGCTTGATGTCTATGACCCAAGCTCGCCCCTACAGCCTCCACTTGCCCCATAGCTCTCCCTGTGTATATCTACCGCTTTTCACATCCTCTCATTGGATATGGCAGATCTTCTGTCTATTCCACCGTCAGGGCCCTTACTGTCACGCCCACTTTTGCCTATCTTGCATGGTCCTTCCTTGCGGTGTGGCTCTTGCTGGGCCTGGCATTCTGGGCATTGTAGGCGTCTGGTCGGTGCTTCTGTGCAGGCGCGAAGGCCGTTTTTTGTCCGCTCCCAATTGGCTAGCTCCCTCGCCAATTGGATGGAGGGCTTTATATTCTATTTTTTCCATATATTACCTTTCTGAATTTTTCTTTGTTTTTATTTAGCATCCTTTCCTTTAAGCTTATCCAAGCATATGCCCTGTGCTGGTCGGACCATTTTTCTGGACAAACACAGCGCCCCTTTCTCTATTTATTGTAGAAGACATTGGTATGTATTGAGGTGATTTATCCCTTTCTATGATATTGATATGAGCTCCCCTGAGCCACTTCTGTTTTTTATTTTTATTTAATATTTTTCCTTTTTTCAGTTTTTTGTCAGGTCTTTCTTTGGCCCTCTGCAGCCATAGTGCGGCCGTGTGGGCTTGTCGCCCCTTCGGTATTGGATCGCACCGACCTTGTTTTTTTGGTGCTATTGGGGTACGTTTGGTTGATATTTTGGGCTTATGGGATTTTCCATTATCTGTGAGGGGCTGTTGGTGCGACTTGCGGGGGGGAGGGATTTGGACAGATATTATCATGTTGACTAACCATTTAACAACACGCATCTGACATTATTTTTTATTATTTTTTGAATTAGTGTTCTTTATTTCTTTTTTCAGAGCAATGTATGGATTCTCTTGTATTCTATTCTCCTGAGGAAGCCAATGCTTTGGCGAAATTAGTAGGAAAGAAGTGACCTATTATCTCCACTCTGGTCACCACTATATTGGCTTGTAGATTGCCTACCTGCTCCTCTATATTATTTTTTTCGTTTTTGTATATGTGTCTTTATATATTGCATTATTGGTGCTTTTTTGTTTTTTAAGTAATTGTAATAAAATTTGATATTTTTATATATAATTTGTATTATTTTGTTCTTGGAACCGCTAAAATCTCTCCACTGTTGCTTCTCTTTGTAATACGTGGCACTGATGACACGTGACACTGATGTGGCACTGATGACAGATGGCACTGACACGTGGCACTGATGACAGATGGCACTGACCGAAGGCTCTGATGACAGATGGCACTGACAGATCGCACTGATGACAGATGGCACTGACAGGTACTGTGGGCACTGTATTTACAGTTTTTTTTACTGTTGGCACTCACAATCTGCAGGACAGAAGCTCTCCCTCCTCACACGTGGTCTCTGTGTGAGGAGGGAGAGCCGGCAATGAGAGATGATCTCATATGTTTACACTGGAGATCATCTCTCATTGGACACGCTGATCAAGTGCTAAATGGCCGCTGTGATTGGCCATTTAGCACGATCTATGATTGGACACAGCCAACACAGATTTTCCCTAATGTGTCCCTGTGGCGGCGCGCGGGGAACGAGTAAACAGGAAGACATCCAGGGATGCCCTCCCAGCAATTAAGCGCCGCGCTGTAGCTGTCTTTCGGCTATGGCCTGGGTGGATGTGAACAGTTCCTGGCTGCTAGGCCTGAATCCTAAAGCCTATCCAGGTGGCTGCCGGCTGCTGGGCCTAATCGAGGCCTTTCCGGGTGTTCAAGTTCTGCTGAGGAAAGCCTGCCAAATCTGGAAACGATTCTAGAGGATGGAGTTCTAAGGAAGTTTTCATTGAGCTGGAGGCTATGAAATGGCTGGGAGGACTTTGGAGAGAACTCAACTAGGGAATCTGAGATTAAGCAGTGAGTAAAGTTGAGTTAATAGAGGAGACAGCCTGCCCTACAAAGTACAGATGTGCTGGTTCAGCTTAAAGGCTCTTATTCCTGTACTGCTGTCTACCTTACCTCACCTATTTTGACTAAGGAGTCTGCCAATCTGCCTGTTGCTGATTGTTTTTAAGGGTGTCCTGTGCCCTATTCCCCTCTCTCCCACATTTCTGAGAAATAAACTTCTCTTTTGTTTAAGCATAAAAGTGAGTGGCGCATAATTTCTTTCTTGTTCATCACCCATAATGCCCACAAACCTGCACCCTGAGAATGTATGTCAGCCATCCCTACCCCCAGTCACCATCAGGCTCCCGGAAAATAGGGCGCTTCATCTGGTGCTCAAAGTGGGGGAAATCGCTATTTTTGTGGTGGTTGCCCCTAGCAACAGACTGCAATCACACAGGAATTTAGTTTGGCTCCGTGGGAGAGTGGCAAGTAATCTTCGTGTACCTCAGAGACTGTGCTATTGTTCTTGTAAACTACATGGGGAAGAACCTACTTGTCTTTTTGCTCATGGGAGAGTCTCAGCCTGGTCTTTTGTGACTTTATGCCTGGGCTGAAGGGTTTGAGGCAGATTCCATAACAGCTTTGGCACACTGCTGGAAGAAAGGGGCAGGCGCTGAAGTTTCTGCTGAGAAGCTGGACCAATCCTTTGGCAGGGGGAGGAGTCACTGCTCTGCAGAGGAGGACACGCGGTTGGGCGCGTCGCCCTCTTGGGTTTGCATGCTGAAATACCGCTTCCTAGAGGAAAGCATGGCAGATCTTGTCTGAATTTATCCATCCTGCCTCAGCTGAGTATGACCCAAGGGCCATTGCCAGTTTCTTCACCTCTGGAGAGACTATTACTGATGCGGGCCTTCGGCTGGTGTCTCATGGGAAGATAGCACTGTACATCTCCCAAAGTTCTGCAGCCATGGGAATCATTTTCAGCTGATGTTCTGGCTTCGCTGTGTTCCTGCGCCCTTGGAGTCGATGTCACCATTGTGGAAAATTGCTGCAGGTGGCCGCTCGTCCACCACTGCCGTCCCAGGTGATAAAGGCGGACTGGGCCCATGGGTACGCCACTGTAGAAGAAACCGAGTCCACCACTACTGCTGCTGATTCTAGTGGGTTTGTTTCTGCTGATGTTGATCTTGCCTTGCCGGAGGCTGCTACACCTGCCAGCACTGCCGTCCAGTGGAAGTGTTAGTTCCCATTGCCACCGTTCATCGTGAGTTTTCTGCAGCAATCACTAGTCCTGTGTCAAAAAGACCCCAAATCTCTTCTTTACCTTTAAAAGTAAAAGATCAAACATAATTTGATACAGTAATTATTAGTAGGGGTTCCCTGAGGCAGGAAGCTTATTTCAAGGGTTTCTTCATGTTAAAAATGTTGAAAAACGCTGATCTAAGTAAAGAAAATGTTTTGTTCAAGCTGTAATTGTCTGTATTAATGCTTGAATGTGATAGTATGTTATCTGGGTGTGGATATTTAAAATCATACTGTCAGTTCCAGGGTACAATGTCAAACTTTCAAAAACAGATATTTGATCAGATGGCACCAAAACCAGGGCCGATCCTGGGCGGGTGCACAGGGTGCACCGTGCCCAGGCGCCGCATGCTGAGGCAGAGGGTCAATCAGTGGCTTAAAGCGGGACTCGTTGCTATAGAATCATTTGTAAAGGGGAGGAGATAGTAAGATGACCACACCCATGTGGGGCACTAGAAATATGTAATTTCCGGTCAGCTGGAACGCAGGTGGAGCGATAACCGGCGAATCCTATAAAATACATGCTGATTCCCATCTTCTTTCTATCTTCTATCTATCTTTTTAAAATAAATTATTTGAATTACTGCACCATGAGAGTATTCTTCCCTCTCCCACTCTATATGAAAAAACTGGAACTTTGAATACGCTATCTATATATATATTGAATGTATGACAGCAGCGGTTTGGATTCATTCCTGTGACCTCATGTATGGCATCTTGGATTTTCCCATATGCGTAATTTAACTCCCTGTAATAGGGGTCAATTAAAGCTGGTGAGTGCAATGTGTGTCTGCATGTGGCTGGAGAGGAACCTTTCCTATACTCACTGAGGACGTTATTCACATGTGGGATCCATACAGTGCCTTGAAAAAGTATTCATACCCCTTGAAATTTTTCACATTTTGTCATGTTACAACTAAAAACTTAAATGTATTTTATTGGGATTTTATGTGATAGACCAACACAAAGTGGCACATAATTGTGAAGTGGAATGAAAATGATAAAAGGTTTTTGAAATGTTTAACAAACAAATATGTGAAAAGTGTGGTGTGCATTTGTATTCAGCCCCCCTGACTCAATACTTTGTAGAACTACCTTTCGCTGCAATTACAGCTGCAAGTCTTTTTGGGAATGTCTCCACCAGCTTTGCACATATAGAGAGTGATGTTTTTGCCCATTCCTCTTTTGCAAAATAGTTCAAGCTCTGTCAGATCGGTTGGAGAGCGTCTGTGAACACAAACTTTTGTATAAGGTCGTTGTCTTGTTGTAAGGTGAACCTCCGCCCCAGTCTCAAGTATTTTGTAGACTCCAACAGGTTTATTTCTAAGATTGCCCTGTATATGGCTGCATCCATCTTCCCATCAACTCTGACCAGCTTCCCTGTCCCTGCTGAAGAAAAGCATCCCACAACATGATGCTGCCACCACCACGTTTCACGGTGGGGATGGTGTGTTCAGGGTGATGTGCAGTGTTAGTTTTCTGCCACACATATCGTTTTGCTTCTCATCTGACCAGAGCACCTTCTTCCACATGTTTGCTGTCCCCCCCCCCCCACATGGCTTCTCACAAACTGCAAATGGGACTTCTTATGTCTTTCTTTTAACAATGGCTTTCTTCTTGCCACTCGTCCATAAAGGCCAGGTTTGTGGGGTGCACGACTAATAGTTGTCCTGTGGACAGATTCTCCCACCTGAGCTGAGTTACCATGGGCCTCTTGGCTGCTTCTCTGATTAATGCTCTCTTTGCCCGCCCTGTCAATTTAGGTGGACGGTCATGTCTTAGTAGGTTTGCAGTTGTGCCATACTCTTTCCATTTTCGAATGATGGATTGAACGGTGCTCCGTGAGATGTTCAAAGCTTGGGATATTTTTTTATAACCTAACCCTGCTTTAAACTTCTTCACAACTTTATCCCTGACCGGTCTAGTGTGTTCCTTGGAATTCATGAGGCTGTTTGTTCACTAAGGTTCTCTAACAAACCTCTGAGGGCTTTACAGAACAGCTGTATTTATACTGAGATTAAATTACACACAGGTGGACTCTATTTACTAATTAGGTGACTTCTGAAGGGAATTGGTTCCACTAGATTTTAGTTAGGGGTATCAGGAGTAAAGGGGGCTGAATACAAATGCACGCCACACTTTGCAGACATTTATTTGTAAAAAATTTTGAAAACCATTTATTATTTTCCTTCCACTTTACAATTATGTACCACTTTTTGTTGGTCTATCACATAAAATCCCAATAAAATACATTTACATTTTTGGTTGTAAAATGACAAAACGTTGAAAATTTCAAGGGGTATGAATACTTTTTCAAGGCACTGTACATGGACTTCACAATTTGTATGTATTTTTTATAATTCAAATGAAGATGTATTTGTTTATTCACTATGGTGATTTATGATATGTAATTTATAAAAGCGTGGTGCCTTTGTTTCTTTTCATGAATCCATGCTGTCTGTTGCTTAAAATATTTTTTTCTTGCAAGAACTCTTGGTAGAAGAGTAGCTATGTGGTCTTTTATTACACTCTCAAGTATATTCTCGACTATAGAAGTTGAACTAACAGGTCTATAGTTATTTGGTAAAGACTTTGATCTCTTTTTTAATATACAGTAGGCACCACATTGGCCATATGCCAGTCCAGTGGTACTGAGCCAGTCATTAACCACTTGCCGCCCGGCCACCTTCAAATGACGGAGGAGTGTTTCTAGGACACGGTGCCTCCCGGATCTTGGTAAAGAGCTGATGATGTGGCTCATTAACCATGTGATCGGCTGTGTTCAATCACAGCCAGTCACGTGTAAATGCGAAAGTGCCATTTATGGGCTCTCCTCGCCTCACACTGACAGAGTGTGTGGCGAGGAGAGCCGATCAGCAGCATCTCCTCACAGGGGAGACCAGGACAGGTAATCAGGACACCGATCATTGGTGCCCTGATGACAGTAAAGCTCCAGCAGTGCCCATCAGTGACACCAATCAGTGCCCATTAGTGATGTCAGTCAGTGCTGTCTTTCAGTGCCCATTGGTGCTGCCCATCAATGCCGCCCATCAGTGCCGCCTATCATTGCCCATCAGTGCCACCTATTAGTGCTCACCAGTGGCGCATATCAGTGCCACCTATCAGTGCCGCTTAGTGCAGGCTATCAGTGCCCATCAGTGTTGCCTCATCAACGTACATCAGTGAAGGAGAAAAATTACTTATTTACAAAATTTACTGACAAAAACGAGAAACTTTTTTTTTCTGTTTTTTTTTTGTAAAAAAATAAAAAACCCAAATGTAATTAAATACCACAAAAAGAAAGCTCTATTTGTGTGAAAATTTAATTTGGGTATAGTGTTGCATGACCGTGCAATTGTCATTCAAAGTGTGAGAGCACTGAAAGCTGAAAATTGGCCTAGACAGGAAGGGGGTGAAAGTGCCCAGCAGGCAAGTGGTTAAAGAGTCCCTAAAATTTTGAAAAAATGGCTTTTTTATGGACTCTTTGATAAAGTAGGTTAATGTTTCTATACATTGCAATGATAGTAAGAGACGGCTAGATTTATTGTGTGCTCAGGGCCATTAATGAGTACAAAAAAGACCTTAGTAGCATAACTGATGTTGGGAAAGCAAACCTCTGAACCTAAATGATGGCTGTTTTTGGCCAGCAGATTACATTTCTATCCTTTGCTTTCCTGCCAATGTTGGTATGATGCATCTTTTACTTGTTCCAGTCTGAATATAAAGAGACCTTTGATGCTGTCACACGCAGCTGTACAAACTTCATGATACACTAATTTGCTGGAGTACACAGAGCTCATTCAATGACATGCATTGTGGCTTTACGTTGTATCCCAAGAAAACACTTTCAGCATTGAAAACATTTTTTAATTTTGGCTTCACCCCATTATAGAATTATATTTAAATAAATGATATCATGCAGTACCTCATTTATTGTATATAGCAAACAAGAGGCAGCTAAAAAACATCATTATTAGGCTGGATTTAGTTATTTGTAGCATTGCATAAACATGTATTAACATACATTGCGTTAAGGCGGTTCATTTGTTATGTATGGACTGCCAATGCACCACAGGAAGGTAGCTTCCTGAAGACACGATTAGTGAAACTAGTCGATGCTCCATGGGTGTAGTAATTTCCGGTTTCTGCTGTGAGGACACGTCCGGCCCAAACTTCCAGTCTTTGGAACGCACGCTGCTCACCAAGTAGTGTGCTTGATGACTTAGCAGGCTGTTTACATTGGTGCTGAGCTTTGGCACATCAACAAGTGAGTGGAATATTTTATGTTTTTATATACTGTGACAGTGCAGTTAGCTGTGATGAGGTATGTCGCCCAGGATTTTCAACCAGGCAGGTTGAGGGGCTCCAGGACAATTGTGTAATTTTGGAGGAAACTGGAAACATCCAGTTAAGTACCTGGAGCCTGCAGATTTCACAGTGATCTGGGAGGGAGGTAATCTCCAATCCTGTAACCAGGTCTTGGAAACAGCCAGTACAGTGATTGTTCAGGTGTGTGTGTCTTTTTATAGAGTCTGGACCAAGGTTCTGGGCTGCACCCTCCCAAGGAGTCCAGGTGTGCAAGGGAGAAGCGTGCTTGTCTGCACGGTGCAGTCTGACAGAGCAGATAGAGGGCCCAGGTCTGTGGGATGGAACAACAGGGAAGCTGTGAAAGAAATATTGTCAGCATTTCAAAACATTTTGTAATTTTGGCTTCACCCCATTATAGAATTATATTTAAATAAATGGTGTCCTGCAGTACCTCTTTTATTGTATATAGCAAACAAGAGGCATGTAAAAAACATAATTATTGGGCTGGATTTAGTAATTTGTAGCAGTGCATAAACACACACGTATTAACATACATTGCGTTAAGGCAGTTCATTTATTATTTATGGACTGCCAATGCACCACAGGACGGTGGTGAGTGTGTATAGAACAGGGACACTGAGGGGGTCATTTACTATAGCGCCAAAAAATTATCCTGCAGTACCAAAAAATAGCTCTCAAAAAAGGCCACAAAGACTTTGACTCTCAGAAACTCAGTGCTAATGCAAATTGAAAGCAGCGCTATTGCCGGCAATAATGCCTGTCAGATCACATATGCTGGAATAGTGGAAGTCAATGGGGCTCGAACCTGCAAAATCCAAAGTTCTCCCTGAAGGCTTATATGCAAGTTCTTTGCCATAAAAAAGTGTTTGGAGACCCGGGTCCTGCCCTTGGGGACATGTATCAATGCAAAAAAAGTTTTAAAAATGGCCGTTTTTTTCGGGAGCAGTGATTTTAATAATGCTTAGAGTGAAACAATAAAAATGTAATATTCCTTTAAATTTCGTACCTAGGGGGTGTCTATAGTATGCTTGTAAAGTGGCGCATGTTTCCCGTGTTTAAAACAGTCTGACAGCAAAATGACATTTCAAAGGGAAAAAAAGTAATTTAAAAGTACTAGCGCTAGTGTCGGCTATTAATGAATTGTCGGTCCCGACCATACACATAAAAGTTCATTGATAAAAATGGCCTGGGATCCCCCACAGTGCATTACCAGGCCCTTTGGGTCTGGTATGAATATTAAGGGGAACCCAAAATTAAAAAAAAAAAAATGGCGTGGAGTCCCCCTAAAAATCCATACCAGACCCTTATCCGAGCAAGCAACCTGGCAGGCCGCAGGAAAAGAGGGGGGGATGAGAGAGCTCCCCCCCTCCTGAACTGTACCAGACCACATGCCCTCAACATGTTGATGGGGACAAGGGCCTCATCCCCACAACCCTTGCCCGGTGGTTGTGGGGGTCTGCGGGCGGGGGGCTTATCAGAATCTGGAAGCCCCCTTTAACAAGGGGACCCCCAGATCCCGCCCCCCCCCCTGTGTGAAATGGTAACGGGTACATTGTACTCCTACCATTTAAAAAAAAAGTGTCAAAATTTGTAAAAAAAACACACAGACAGCATTGGACAAGTCCTTTATTAAATAAAGAGAAAAAAAATTCCAGCGATGTAATCCTTCCTCGTCCCGGGATACGGAGAAAGATGCTGCCACAACACGAGCTGCCTCCATGGGAGGAGCCCGCTGAATGGCGCTAGAACTGCCGTGACAATTCTTAAAAAGCTGAGGGCAGGGCCACCCGTGACGTGCGCGGGTGACCACGCCCCCTCCAACCCAACGGGGAAACACTGCGGGGTTACCAGTGATATGTACGGGTGGCCCTGCCCCCTCTGGTGCCATGAAACCCCCGTAGCTTCAGAGGGGGGCGGGGTCACCTGTACATATCACTGGGACTTTAAAGGACTTGTCCAATGCTGTGGGGATGAGGCCCTTGTCCCCATCAACATGGGGACATCCTCTCCATGTTGAGGGCATGTGGCCTGGTACGGTTCAGGAGAGAGGGCGCTCTCTCATCCCCCCTTTTTTCATGCAGCCTGCCAGGTTGCATGTTTGGATAAGGGTCTGGTATGGATTTTTAGGGGGACCCCCACGCCATTTTTAAAAAAATTTGGGCGTGGAGCTCCCCTTAAAATCCATACCAGACCTGAAGGGTCTGGTATGGATTTTGAGGGGGACCCCCATGCCATTTTTAAAAGAAATTGGCGCAGGGTTCCCCTTAATATCCATACCATAGAAAAAAGGGGGGAAGGTTTGGGACTTTAAATGAGGCGCGGGTGGGCACCTCCATCCCTAAATTGAATCTAATCGAGAGGGAAATGGGACTTTAAATGAAGCAGCTGAACTGCGGAGGTGATGATATAAATATACAATTTTATTCATAACAAGGTAAATATGGTAATTTCATATATACATAAAAGCACAAGGTATAGACACAGTGATACAAAGTATATAAATATAAACATAAATAGGATAAATTCATGAGGTTAATGAATGGTATATGACAGCAATCTGGCCTTAAAATGCTAAACGCAGCATGCTCGGCACCTGTGTTAATAATCACATAAAAGGAATCTACAAATGTTGGGTTCATGTTATAACATCGTCAAAGCGTAGTGTGTGTCTCTGCAGCATCCAATAGCTCTACGCGTTTCGTGGAATTGTCTCCACTCGTCAGGAGCAGATGCAACAGGTTCCTGTAGATTAAATGGTTATGGTGAAACCACATTATGTATAAGAGTAAAGAATGTTATTTAAAGAAGATTTTATTTAAAGTCCCATTTAAAGTCCCATTTCCCTCTTGATTAGATTCAATTTAGGGATGGAGGTGCCCACCCGCGCCTCATTTAAAGTCCCAAACCTTCCCCCCTTTTTTCTACAGTTTGTACAGGGATGGAAGCGGCTGGAATATTGGATTAGCAGTGTTCCCCTGCCACCCATGCGTGAGGTGCAGTTTCAGATGTGTACATTCCCTACTTAGGGATTTACACATCGGGACTGGCTAAGCAATTTTAGGTATATTGATACATGTATCTATTTTTTTTTATTATGGACAGCAATTGACGGCATTCTCGGCATAGGTTTTACATCTAAACCTCATAAGTTACATTCCCTATATGATTACACAATTTATAATCCTTATATCCATGCGCTCCTGCCGCTCTGGCTATGTGTGCAGGTTTGGGGTTTGGAGCCTGTTCACGGTGTATGGGGGTCTTTTCCTTATCGCGGGAGCTGCGATGCGCCTCGTGGGTCCTCCCTTTTCCCGTTGCACAGTGGTGTTCAGGAGATCGGGAGGACGCCCCTTTGCGCATCGGCGCCACGGTCCTCACGTCCAGCGCTTGACGTCGATCATGACGTCATCACGCTGCCATTGAGAGCACCTTCTGCGTGACCTGTGTGGGAGCGGTTTGGCGCCAATCGCCTGGCGGTTTGACCCAGGTGCGGACGCCATCTCCCGCCCCCCCCTGAGTTCACGCATGTGGCGTTGGTGGCATACCTTTACATATACCCTTAGTCAGAGCCGGCTGTTCACATGGCCGGTCTCTGCCTGGGGCTCCTGCACACCAGCTACTCCATCGCCTGGTGTTGCATGACATGCAGCTTGGGTAAGTGTCCTTTGGTTCAGACCCACACACAACACGGTTGGTTTTTGCACTTTTTTGTTCATACCCATTTGTTTTTTACACGTTACTTCACTATTAGGTTTGTTTTTTTCTCAGACCATTCTCACATATAGGTTAGCCCACTTCATACACATTACACCATTCACACTTCACATTCCATCCTTTTTCCTCCATTATTCACACATGCTGACACATTGGGCTTACAATTTTACACCATTATTACTTTTTCATCATTTTTTCAACATTCCCTTTACACATACCTTGCTTGTTTCTACACATCCCCATCATCTCACCTCACACACATTCTCATTCTTGCTTTCAGATGTTTTGATTTGCTCATACTTCCAAGCCAGCACTTACATTCATGGGGACCACCTCAGGCACCATACCACCACCCCAAGCTGCCCATGTACAGTTACGCCACCTCAGCTCCCGCGATGTGGTCTGTGCTTCCGGTTCACCGTGTCTCGCTCGCCCCTTATCGCTCCCACTGCCGGGGCTGGTGAGTGTATTTGGCTAATCTTCTTTAAATAACATTCTTTATTCTTATACATAATGTGGTTTCACCATAACCATTTAATCTACAGGAACCTGTTGCATCTGCTCCTGACGAGTGGAGACAATTCCACGAAACGCGTAGAGCTATTGGATGCTGCAGAGACACACACTACGCTTTGACGATGTTATAACATGAACCCAACATTTGTAGATTCCTTTTATGTGATTATTAACACAGGTGCCGAGCATGCTGCGTTTAGCATTTTAAGGCCAGATTGCTGTCATATACCATTCATTAACCTCATGAATTTATCCTATTTATGTTTATATTTATATACTTTGTATCACTGTGTCTATACCTTGTGCTTTTATGTATATATGAAATTACCATATTTACCTTGTTATGAAAAAATTGTATATTTATATCATCACCTCCGCAGTTCAGCCGCTTCATCTAATATCCATACCAGACCTAAAAGGGGCCTGGTATGGAATTTGGGGGGACATTTTTTCTTTTTAAATTTTGGTTTGGGGTTCCCCTTAATATTCATACCAGACCCAAAGGGCCTGGTAATGGACTGTGGGGGAATCCCAGGCCGTTTTTATCAATGAACTTTTATGTGTATTGTCGGGACCGACAATTCATTAATAGCCGGTGTCTTGCCGAGAAAGTTCCCCCGGCGGATAAGGACCCCCCTGTACTGTGCATGCGCTGCGCTTGCGCAGTTGAACAGCTGATCGTCAGCTCTACACAGTGCCTGCGCTCTACATTCTGCCTTGAGTCCAGGTTCAAGCCCCACCATCCAAGTGGACATAGAGTTAGAATAAAAATATGCCGAGCGAAGCGAGGCCGTGTCCGCAGCGAGGCGAGCGAAGCGAGCCTGCGAGGGGCACTGTTACAGGCGCCATGTACAGCTGACTCACAGGTGTTCAGCTTCGGCTATTTTCGGTGGCTCGTATTGCGCAAGCGATGCCCCTGTGCAGTACAGGGGAGTCCTTTTCCGCCGGGGGGAACTTTCTCGGCAGAACACCGGCACTAGCGCTAGTACTTTTAAAAGACTTTTTTTTCCTTTGAAATGTCATTTTGCTGTCAGACTGTTCTAAACACGGGAAACACACGCCACTTTACAGGCATACTATAGACACCCCCCAGGTATGAAATTTAAAAGGAATAATACACTTTTATTGCTTCACTTTAAGCATTATTAAAATCACTGCTCCCGAAAAAACAGACGTTTTTAAAACTTTTTTTGCATTGATACATGTCCCCTGGGGCAGGACCCGGGTCCCCAAACACTTTTTATGACAATAACTTGCATATTAACCTTTAAAATTAGAACTTTTGATTATTCATATTCATGTCCCATATGCTTTAACGGTGTTCGCACTAATTTTTTGTCTGTTCGCATGTTCTGCTGCGAACCTAACAGGGGGGATGTTCGGCCCATCCCTAGTTATCATTGAGAATCATGGGGTACAACTTGTCAAGCAACTCGGAGGTCCAAAGTTGCCCAACTGTGAAACAAGTCATATATATTTTAATAGAAAGGAGCTCTCATTTATACTTGCATTTACATCAGCAGAACAAATGCAGGAAGTGATGTGTGCACATGGGCCAGGAGCAAATGTGTGAGGATGCCAAACAAATCAATGAACCCCACCCACACCAAATCTAACTACCACATCCACCCCCGCATTGAGCAAGCACAAGTACATATCATACCCTTATCCAGAAAATGAGCAGCACCTCCTCTGTGCTAAAGAGGGACCTCGCCATGTCCACCTAGATGGAGATCCTGACCAGCACAGGAACCTCCGGGTGATTACAATGACTTATTTCTGGGTCAGAAAGCAAAACCGCACTCTTTTGATCGCTGCTGCGAATATTTGATCGCAACCACAATTAGAATTTTATTATTTATTTTTGTTTATTTGCAGATATGCAAATTTGTATTTCTACTTATGATATTTAAAGGCGTTCGATAAGAAATGGTGTCCCTGGGTTAGCAGCAGGTGAATGACAAAAACAAAAAGGCCCAGTTTGAGCCCTGGTTCACACTGACAGAGGGAGGAAATCGTTCAGCTGAAATCACACAATTTCATTCCTGCATGTCAGTCCCAGAGACATCTGTGCAGGTTTCTGTACTGATATCAATACAAATTGCACCCCAAAGTCGCACCAATTAAAACAGTGCAATTGCCACCGATTTGACATGTCAAATCGCACCAATGTGAACTAAAGCTGACACATACAACACTGCCTATCCACCAGCTGAATTCATTACTTGCAATTCTCCACAGCTGTTATATATAAAGATTTCACCTTTATCATTTACTTGCAGGTGTGCAGAAGCCTAGGTTTACATTGGAGCGATTTGAGAGATCAAATCGCATGACTATTTGCAGCAATGGCACTGTTCCAATCGATGCGACACCGATTTTGTGGCGCTGCACCAATTTGCTAAAGTAGCTCCTGCACTACTTTTGCCGACTTCAATAGACATTTGTGTATGAAGCCAAACCTGAAATCACGCTGACCTTGCTACTTTGAAATCATGCTACTTCAAGTGAAGTAGCATGATTTCAAAGTAGCATCAATGTGAACCAGGGTGAAGAGATTAGTTTTTTGGTGCACAAATACATATTGAAATAAGATATAAGAGATATTACACTTTCCCAAAACCACCACCCACAAAAACTAAAGAGAAAGAAAAGTAGAAAAAAATAAAAGAAAAACACCACAACAAAGCTCAATAATGTACTTTTATTTTACCAGCAGAAATTTTTTTTTACGTTTACTAGCTTCAAAAAAATTTGGACAGTATATATGGTGCTACAGATTTTAAGGGCCCTGCTCATAGGAGCTTACAATCTAAAATTTGACAAAACCTTAGAGTGGACACAGCTTTAATTTCAGTGTATAACGGGCAACACATCACATTTTTATCTGCAAGATTATAGAAACTTACTTAACAGTCATTCTTACAAAGAATTCCAACAGAATATTATAAAAAGACTTATTCAAAACACCCACCACCAGCCCACAATCCACACATACATACAATGGTGACCATGTTCTGCTGGAAGCTGCATTTCGGTGTACACGATTAAACAAGATCAAAAAGGGTAGAAGGTCAGCAGATGCTTCCAAATGATGTTTGCATGATCAGACAAGAACAATACATACAACATTGACAGTGTCAGAGAGCTCACCTCGGCAGGCAGGGTGCTCGCGGTGGTGGGCATGGGGGCGCGTTGGCGCGCGTTGGCGCACGTGTTCCTGCGGGTCCTGTGGCGCGCGTTCCTTGCAGCTCCGGTATGCGTGTCCCGGTCAGATCTTTTGTGTATGCCGGTGTGCGGGGGTGCGCACGTGGGCGTGTGCGGGGGCGCGTGCCTGTGCTCCGTTTGGCGCCAAACTGCCCATTTAAGCCGGCTTGTCTCTGTGATCGGTGCTGCCTGATCAACAGCTTTGCCGTCTGTAGTACCTGTACCAGAACCTGTTCCTATACCCTCCAGATCTCCTGACGACCCGGCTTGCTTCCTGAACCTCCCTCTGAACTCCGCCTGCACCCGACCTTTGGCCTGTCTGACTATTCCTTTGCCTGCTCCACTGTACCTCGTTGCCTGCCTGTTGCCGAACCTAGCCTGTCTCCTGACCATCCTGCTCAGTCTCATCGCCTGTGTTCCAGCCTGCACCTGCTGTCAAAGACTGCTCTTCCACCAGCATCTGGACTTTAGTTCACAGGCTCTCATACCACTCCGCACTCCTGTGCTTCCTGTTACCTTACCAGGGGCCGCGAGTCGGACGCGTAAGGGAGCCTACCCACTGCCCAAGCGGACTCACCAGTCTGGTAAGTAGGAGTCTGATAGTATCAGGCAACCATGACCAAGTCCGGGCAGGGGGCCTCCCCTATGGACGAACTTTGCAGACATTTGGCAGGATTAACCCAAGCAGTCAAAAGTTTACAGGAAGGTTATACCCGACTGGAGGAACGTGTTCAGGCCCTCTCTGTACCTACCAATCCTCAGGGGACTTCGTCTGCAACCGGGGCACCCTCCGTAGTCATGCTCCCTCCAGAGCCCAAAGTACCGATACCGGAGAGATTTTCTGGAGACCGTAGTAAATACCGTGCATTCCGGAATGCATGTAGTCTTTATTTTGCTCTGCAGCCTCGGACCTTCTCCCTAGAAGCCACCAAAGTGGGCTTTGTTATTTCCTTGCTGTCTGGTGAGCCCCAAACCTGGGCCCATCACCTTCTGGAACAGAAGTCGGATGCCCTGGAAAATCTGGACGCCTTCTTCTTGGCGATGTCCCAACTTTACGAGGATCCTCAATTAACCGCTTCTGCTGAAGCTTCCCTGCACTCCCTTCGGCAAGGCCGCAGGGCAGCGGAGGACTATGCTGTTGAATTTAGGCGCTGGAGTTCCGATACGGCATGGAATGACGCGGCTCTGCGTCATCAGTTTAGGATGGGTTTGTCCGATCCTCTCAAGGACGAGTTAGCACGGGTTGGGATACCTCAGACCCTGGAAGAATTAATTAACCTGTCAATCCAAATTGACCGTCGTCTGAGAGAACGAAGCACCGAAAGATCTACCAGTGCCTTTCGACCCACCTGGATGCTTCCACAGGTTCCCAGTCCTCCTAGTAGGCCCTCGGCTCCTCCAACCTCTCCAGCTTTTGATACTTCGGAGCCCATGCAGCTTGGTCTGCTCCGTCCTTCCTTGACTCCTGAAGAGAAGTTAAGAAGACGTAACCTTAACCTATGCCTCTACTGTGGGGAACCTGGGCACTACGCCAGCGTCTGCCCTAACAAGACGCGTAAGTGTCGTTCTTCTGCTCGTATATGTGCTACTATTATGCCAAAACCTAGTACTCACCTTACCATCTCTGTCACTTTGCAGCTTCCCGGAAAGGCTATCCAAGTTCCAGTCATCATTGATTCCGGAGCATGCAGCTGCTTCATTGACCAGGCCTTTGCAGCTCAGCATGATATCCCACTCCGACTCAAGATCCAGAGCCTGGCTGTCCACCTTGCAGACTGTTCCGCCCTCCGTTCCGGTCCTGTCATTCAAGAGACTATCCCTGTAATAGCTACTATAAACTCTCAACACCAGGAATTCCTCTGTTTAGATGTAATTTCCTCTCCCCTGTTTCCTGTCATCCTGGGAATGCCGTGGTTGCTGGGCCATAACCCCCATATTAACTGGGTTTCTGGGAAAGTGGAGTTTCTCTCTGACTATTGCCAACAACATTGCCTGCTAAGAGTTGCCCATGAGATACCTCAACTCCTCTGCCTTCATCCTGAAACCAACTCACACCAAGCCATCCCAGAACCCTACCGAGATTTCTCTGACGTATTCAGCAAGAAAGGTGCAGAGACTCTACCTCCACACAGGCCCTATGATTGTCCTATAGAGCTGCTACCTGGAACCGAGGTACCCTTCGGTAGGATCTTTCCATTGACTGAGCAGGAATTGGATACACTAAAACAATACCTTGATGAGAATTTAAAGAAAAAGTTCATCCGCCCGTCCACATCTCCGGCCGGCGCAGGCATATTCTTTGTGGAAAAAAAGGATCATTCCCTTCGACCATGTATCGACTACCGGGAATTAAATCGGATAACGATAAAAAAATCGCTACCCCTTACCCCTGGTGCCTGAATTATTCCAGAGGCTAGGAACGGCAACTGTCTTCACAAAACTGGATCTTCGCGGAGCCTATAATTTAATCCGTATTCGGGAGGGGGACGAGTGGAAAACCGCTTTTCGCACTCGTTTTGGGCATTTCGAGTATCTCGTTATGCCCTTCGGTCTATGCAATGCCCCAGCCACATTCCAACATTCTGTGAACGACATCTTCCGGGAATTTTTGGACCTCTACGTCATCGTCTACCTCGATGACATTCTTATTTTTTCATCATCATTAACTGATCATCGCAGGCACGTTCGGAATGTCCTCGCCCGGCTCAGGCAACACGGGCTGTATGCTAAACTCGATAAATGTGAGTTTGAACTCCAATGCATCCAATTCCTGGGGCTCATCATTTCAGTAGAAGGTATTAAAATGGACCCTCAAAAGGTGTCCGCCATCCTGGACTGGCCCGCACCTACGGACAGAAAGGGGGTCCAACGCTTCGTTGGATTTTCCAATTTCTATAGGAAATTCAGAGACTTTTTCAAGATCATCGCCCCCATTACTGAACTAACAAAACAGGGAACCCGATTCTGCTGGACCCCCAGGGCTCAATTGGCTTTTGAAAAATTAAAAGGATTATTCACATCGGCCTCCATCCTCAAACACCCTAACTCTGCCTTGCCATTCGTGTTGGAGGTTGATGCCTCAGAAGTCGCAGTACTCTCCCAGCGTCAGGGCCCCAAGGCCCTTCTGTTTCCAATAGCTTTTTTTTCTCGCAAATTATCAGTGTCTGAAAGAAACTACGATGTAGGAGACCGGGAGCTTCTGGCCATCAAGACGGCTCTGGAGGAGTGGCGCTATCTTTTGGAGGGTGCTGTACATCCTATTCTAATTTACACGGACCACAAAAACTTGGAGTATTTGAGATCTGCCAAGAGACTAAAACCACGACAAGCCAGATGGGCGCTGTTCTTCTCTCGCTTTCAATTTCATATAACCTACAGACCCGGCTCCAAAAACGTCAAACCAGACGCCCTCTCACGAATGTTCCATGACTCCAAAGAAACCATCCCTCCGGACACTATCCTGCCTGCAGGAAATTTTTTACTACTTCAGGGGGATTTAATCTCCAGAATAAGGCAAGCTTCCACAACTATACCCCAACCCACTGAGACCAGCCTAAGAGATGGGTTACTCTGGCATAAGGAGAAGATCTTGGTTCCTGAGAGCCTTAGAGTGCCGGTACTAGAGCTTTGCCATGACCACAAGTTGGCTGGGCACTTCGGGGCCCAGAAGACAACCGAACTGGTGCAGCGCACCTTTTGGTGGCCACAATTGGCCGAGGATTGTAGGAATTACGTCAGTTCCTGCCACACATGTGCCCGAAGCAAGAATATTCGGACGAAGGCCTGGGGCTTACTGAAACCCTTGCCTATTCCTGACAGACCCTGGAAAATGATTGCGATGGATTTCATTGTGGAACTGCCCCCATCCGAAGGTTTCTCTACCATCTTTGTCATAATTGATAGATTGTCAAAAATGGCTCACTTCTTGCCCATGAAAGGCACACCCTCAGCCGTGGAAACGGCGAAGATCTTCGTCAAAGAAATCGTGAGATTACATGGGGTTCCCTCTAATATCGTCTCGGACCGTGGTGTTCAATTCACCTCCAGGTTCTGGAAGGCATTGTGTGGTTCCCTCGAAATTGAACTAACGTTCTCTTCAGCCTACCACCCTCAGACAAACGGCCAGACAGAGAGAACCAACCAAACCTTGGAGCAATACCTCCGTTGTTTCTCAGCCTTTTCCCAGGATGACTGGGTTTCTCTGCTACCAGTTGCGGAGTTTTCATGCAATAACTCCCTGCACTCAGCCATCAACCAAACACCATTTTTTGCCAATTATGGATTTCATCCCTCCTTTCTACCCAGCTCAATACCTGAATGCTCCCTCCCTGCAGTGACCAAGACATTGGAATTCTTCTCTACCAATAACAAACTTCTGCAGGAAACAATGGCCCAATCCCAGGCTTCTTATAAAAAAACGTTCGACAAGAAGAGGCGTGGGGAACTTATCCTGGAGCCTGGCAATCAAGTGTGGCTATCTACAGCTAACTTAAAAATGGCTTGCCCCTCTAGGAAACTAGGGCCTAAATTCATGGGACCCTTCCCGGTGAGAAGAAAAATAAACGATGTAGCGTACGAGCTCAGTCTGCCGGACTCCTTTAAAATACACCCGGTATTCCATGTGTCCTTACTGAAACCGGTCGCTCCTGATCCTTTCCCCAACCGTAGTACCAGCCCCCCTGAGCCTGTTATGATCAATAACGAGGAGGAGTTTGAAATCGAGGCAATCCTGGACTGTAGAAAAAAGCGCAATCAAATACAGTTTCTCATCAAGTGGAAGGGGTATGGACCAGAGGATAATTCCTGGGAGCCTGAGAGCAACCTTCACGCTGAAGAACTGCTGCAAGCCTTTAAAGATTCTCCTGCAACCAGGTTGGCTCAACTAGGCATCCAGAGGCTGCCCTTGAGGGGGGGCACTGTCAGAGAGCTCACCTCGGCAGGCAGGGTGCTCGCGGTGGTGGGCGTCGGGGCGCGTCGGCGCGCGTGTTCCTGCGGGTCCTGTGGCGCGCGTTCCTTGCAGCTCCGGGATGCGTGTCCCGGTCAGATCTGTTGTGTATGCCGGTGTGCGGGGGCGCGCACGCGGGCGTGTGCGGGGGCGCGTGCCTGTGCGTGCTCCGTTTGGCGCCAAACTGCCAATTTAAGCCGGCTTGTCTCTGTGATCGGTGCTGCCTGATCAACAGCTTTGCCATCCGTAGTACCTGTACCAGAACCTGTTCCTATACCCTCCAGATCTCCTGACGACCCGGCTTGCTTCCTGAACCTCCCTCTGAACTCCGTCTGCACCCGACCTTTGGCCTGTCTGACTATTCCTTTGCCTGCTCCACTGTACCTCGTTGCCTGCCTGTTGCCGAACCTAGCCTGTCTTCTGACCATCCTGCTCAGTCTCATTGCCTGTGTTCCAGCCTGCACCTTCTGTCAAAGACTGCTCTTCCACCAGCATCTGGACTTTAGTTCACAGGCTCTCATACCACTCCGCACTCCTGTGCTTCCTGTTACCTTACCAGGGGCCGCGAGTCGGACGCGTAAGGGAGCCTACCCACTGCCCAAGCGGACTCACCGGTCTGGTAAGTAGGAGTCTGATAGACAGCATGGCCACATAAACCCACTTTTGATTGAAAAAATGCACAAGAATTTCAGAAAATATCCCTAGTTGGGCATTTGTTAATATGCACAATATAATTCCTTCTCCCCCACAAATCACAGCAAAAAACCTGACCTTCTCAGGCCAAACGAACCCCCCCCCCCCCCTACTGCAGGCCTTTATATAGGAGAGGTTGTATTGTTAGCACACTGACACACCCAATAGAAGTGCACGCCCACCAGTATCTTTCAATCTATCTCTTCATGTATGTCTAAAGTGATTACACCTGATGAGCAGGAACACATAATACTGTTAGCAACTGTGTTAGCCCTTGGCTATGTGCATCAAATCTCCAACTACAGGCCAAAGATCGAAGTCCATTTGCATCCACATAAACTAAGCAACAGTTTTCTAAGCATATGTACCTGTGCAGTGTAAACCCTAAAATTTTAAATGTCCAAGTCCTTGGGCATGATTAGTGTTAATAATGGGCTGCAATGGGCTTCCAATATAAAGTCCAAAATTAACTTTCTTACATTAGAACCTATTTTTACAGGAGACAAAATAAAATACCAGCATGTCTTTGGATTGTAGTGAGAAACCCACACAGGGAGAACATATAAACTTCAACACAAGCATTAGCATGTTGGAAAATTGAACCAACATCCCAGGTGCTGTGAGGCAGAACTGCTACCCACTTAGCCATCAGGCAGCCTCACACATATTCTCTGCATCTCTGTGGTGTGAACCAGCCCTAAGTCCGTAGCCATGCTCAGTGTCACAAGCAATATATTGGCCTAAGTATTGGGACGCCTGCCTTTAAACGCACATGAACTGTAATGGCATCCCAGTATTAGTTTTGGGTTCAAAACTCATTTGGCCCACCCTTTGCAGCTATAACAGCTTCAACTCTTTTGGGAAGGCTGTCCACAAGGTTTAGGAGTGTGTCTATGGGAATGTTTGACCATTCTTCCAAGTGCATTTGTGAGGTCAGGCACTGATGTTGGACGAGAGGGCCTGACCTACAGTCTCTGCTCTAATTCATCCCCAAGGTGTTCTGTTGTGTTGAGGTCAGGACTCTGTCCAGGCCAGTCCAGTTCCCCCACCCCAAAATCACTCATCCATGTCTTTATGGACCTTGCTTTGTGCACTGGTCCAAATGATTTGGTGGAGGGGGGATTATGATGTGGGGTTGTTTTTCAGGGGTTGGGCTTGGCCTCTTAGTTCCAGTGAAGGGAACTCTTAGCCTGGGTTCACACCTATGTGAATTAGATGTGCGTTTCCGCAGGTGACTGGCTCCCTATGGAGCCGGTTTACATATCTCCGGGGCGGCTGCGGTGCGCACTGCACAAAAACGCTGTGCGTCTTTGGCTGCGTTTCAGGGCCGAATTCAGGCATAGAATCGGCCCTGATTCGTACCTGAAATGGTGAACAGGGACGCACAGCAGTGGCGTCTCCAGCTTTCATATTTAGGGGGGGCACATGGGGGGACAGGGACAAAAATAGGGGGGCAATATAAAATGCAGATAGATAGATAGATAGATAGATAGATAGATAGATAGATAGATAGATATTTTATCTATCCTGGGGCCCTTTACCCCTTTACTACGACCCCACAACGGCCCTTTCACATGTTCTGCAGTGAGCTCCCTTCCTACTGTATTGAGGTCCCCCAGGTTGGCAGAAAACAAGAGATATATGTCACCAGCATACCAAGAAAATATAAGGGTCCAAAGCAGTGGGAGAACTATCAGGGTTGCAAAGGTTGTCTTGCCTCCGGGCCCTGGTGTTCTGCCACTGTGGGGTTCCCCAGCCTCCTCTTACTGTCCTGCCCCTGCTATTGACTGCTCTGGTCTGGCATTTCTTGAGATTTACAGGCTGGTTATCCTGTCCTAAGGACGGGAGAAATCAGTCTGTTTTTTCAGTAACTGAGAGTCCTGGTGGAGTCCTTCCTGCAACTCGCTCTTCTCCCTGCCAATGAGGATGCAGGGGAAGGAGCAGATCGGGCGGATGTGGTTGTGTGAGCGCTCGCATTATGCAGTGTCAGCGAGCAGAGGGAGGGGGGAGGAATCACCCGCAGGAGCTGACTGGGGACTCTCTCCCTCTCAATAGAGACTGTGTTACTCCAGAGGTGGCCCAAGTAAGATGTGGCACATCCGATATGAATACAAGCAAAAAGAAATTGCATTTTTGTAAAAAAAAAAAAAAAAAAATTTTTTTGGGGGGGCACATGGGGGGGCCCAGCATAATGTTGGAGGGGGGTTAGGGCCCCCTCTGGCCCCCCCCTAGGGTCGCCATTGACGCACAGCACTCCTGTGCGGTCCGCAGCGCATTCTAGTGTGAACCCGGGCTCAAGGCGTCAGCATACCAAGACATTTTGGACAATTTCATGCTCCCAACTTTGTGGGAACAGTTTGGGGAAAGTCCCTTCCTGTTCCAACATGACTGCACACCAGTGCACAAAGCAAGGTCCATAAAGACATAGATGAGCAAGTTTGGGGTGGAGGAACTTGACTGGCCTGCACAGAGTCCTGACCTCAACTCGATAGAACACCCTTTGACTGAATTAGAGCAGAGACTGCGAGCCAGGCCTTCTCATCCAACATCAGTGCCTGTCCTCACAAATGCACTTCTGGAAGAATGATATAGCTGCAAAGGGTGGGCCAAATCAAATTTTAACCCTACGGACTAAGACTGGGCTGCATTAAAGTTCATGTGTGTGTAAAGGCAGGCATCCCAATACTTTTGGCTAAATAGCGTATCTGGAAAAGATATCAAATGGTGGTGGAACCCTCCTACACATAAACACTACATTTAGACATAGTTATAAGACCTGGGAGATGAGACAGCTTCTCTACATGAAGCAGCATGTTTGGAATTTGAACCCAAATGCTCAGGGATACTAAGCAGAAGTTATAACCTCTAAGCCACGGAGCTGCCATGTGTGAGAACCTCCTACACATAACTACACATAAATACACATAAAAACACATAAATACTGCATTTCTTTGGACATACAGGTGATGGAATTACATTACTCAACAGTTATTCTTCTTGATTTATTCTGTGATATTTGGTGTTTTTTTGTGGGTGAGAGTAGAATATTACCCTCACATTTTTGGGAATTACATTTTGATTTGTGATGTTGGTACACATATCACATTTTTTGGGCTCAAATTATGAATATTTTAAATTTGCATCAGCAATGGTATTGTTTGTGGTTTGTAAAGACACCTGTGTGAGTTTGGGTAAAGATTGTTGTGAAGTAACAAGTGAAAGTGACAGAGAAAAATATATTTTACCAAAACATCAAAACATTCCACATTCTAGCATTCTTAAAAACAAAATATTTTAAGTAGAAGCAACAATGGAAAATGTATTTCAGAGAAAGATACATTACATCTCAACATTAAAAGGTTTTTTGTGTGAAAGTTACAATTATTCCATTAGAATCAATGGCTGAAACTTGATTTGGACTAGAATAGAGCAGATTTTTTCTTCCAAAAAATGCTCTCTAATTAGCTCTCATTTTGGTATTTACTATAGCGCTGGGTAAAAAAGACACTTGAGTTAAAATGAGAGCTATTTTCAGGCCTGAGCATGCTCAGTTGTGTTGGCACCTAGTTGTCCAAAACGGGGAATTTTTCACTTCTCAGACTTTTAAAGATATTTCAGAGTAGAAATCACTTTTTCACACAGTTTAAAAGCAAATTATCTTTAAATAAAATACTGCATATTTCAGTACCATTTAGACAATTATATCATGCTCTAAACATTATTTCCATGTGCACTACTCCAGGTTTTAGCAGAGTAAGGGTTTGGGCGCTATTTGGTTTCAGGGAACTATAGTAAATTCGATTTTGGGAGTATTTTCTCAATAGAGAATACCTTTTTAGCGCTATTTAGTGCTAAATTGCCGCTAATTAGTGCCGCAGCTCTATAGTAAATTACCCCCTGAGTGTGTATAGAACCGGGACACTGTTACAGGGTCAAGAGGACCGAGGCCAAAGCCTGAGCAGCAGTGCTGACCAGAGAGTCAGGTGGCTTGTTTTTTTTTTCATTAACATTGAAGCTGTGTAAAGTTGAAACCCCTGTGTGGGAATCCTGGATGGACTGTTTGTTTTTGTTTAATAAATGTGGACCAACAAGCCCTTAAATGGCAGAACTGGAGTGGACCCTACTCACTGGTGAGCTCTACATTTAGGCTTTGGCTCAATGAATACTACACTAATTCCCCGTACACACAATCAGACTTTCCGACAACAAAACCGTGGATTTTTGTTCTAAGGATGTTGGCTTCAACTTGTCTTGCATACACATGGTCACACAAATGTTGACCAACAATTACGAACATAGTGATGTACAAGGCGTACGTGATATCTCTATTATGAACGCTAGTTATATCTTCAGCTCGTACTTGATTCCGACCATGTGGTGGATGTTTGTCCGACGGACTTGTGTACACACAATCGGAAAGTCCGACAACAAACATTTGTTGGTAGAAAATTTGAGAACCTGTTGGCCAACACTTGTTGGCGGAAAGTCTGACTTCAAATGTTCGATGGTGGCAGAGCTGCAAGATTTCATAAGAGCACACTAAGGATTTAAATGCATTGTGATGGTTTCATTGCATGCTTATGGACTTTTTATTATTACTTTACACAACAGGACGTTACATAGTTACATAGTAGGTAAGGTTAAATAAAGACAAAAGTCCATCCAGTTCAACCTGTGTAGATGTACATGAGTCAGTGTCGATAATCATTTCCCATATCCCTGTATAGTGTGTTCTTTAAGATGCACATCCAAAAGTCTTTTAAAAATATCAATACTCTCCACTGACACCACAACTTGTGGAAGAGAGTTCCACATTCTTACCACCCTGACAGTGAAAAACCCCCTGCTCAGCTTAAGGTTAAACTGCTTCTCCTCCAATCTCATTATGTGGACCCGTGTTCTCTCACACTCCCTGAGATTGAAAAGCTTTTTTCCTATGCTGGGATCACCATTGAGATATTTGTAAATTGCTATCATGTCCCCTCTCAAGCATGTTTTTTTCTACGAGAATAAATTTAGCACTTCTAGTCGCTCCTCATATTTGAGGTTCTCCAGTCCACTTAATTTAGTTGCCCTTCTTTGGGCTCTCTCCAGCTCGAGCACATCCCTTCTGAGCATAGGTGTGCCCAGCCTATTGCATTAGGGTTTGCACCTCAAAGCTCAAACACATGTGCGTGTGTGTGCATGTGTATATATACGGAAGGTGTCAGTAGAGCAGTAAATGGTGTCATAAGGGCAGATATTGGTGGTGTCAGTAGGGCAGTTACAATCTTATTTTAATTTTTTTTTGCAATTTTTTAGAAGAAAAAAAAGAGATTGTTTATTTTATTTGGTGAAATATTAGGGGCCTAAACATTGGAAATGTGCACCACACGGGGTGATTAGGGTGTGCCCAGGCACACCTGGCACACCCTGTGCCCATGCCTATGCTTCTGAGGACTGGTGACCAGAGCTGGACAGAATACTCCAGATGTGGCCGAACCAGAGTTTTATAAAGTGGCAGTATTGTAGTTTTATCTCTGGAGTATATCCCCTTTTTTATGCATACTAATATTCTGCCGGCTTTGGTAGCTGCAGCTTGACATTGCATGCTGCACAGTCTATCTTCCACTAGGACCCCCAGATCTCCATCCTTGACTCCCCCAGAGGTTTCCCCCCAGTGAATAGTTTGTGTTTATGTTCTTATCCCCCAAGTGCATTATTTTACATTTTTCCACATTAAACCTCATTTGCCATGTAGTTGCCCACTCCAATATTTTGTTCAGGTCTTTCTGTAAAATTTCTATATCCTGTTATGAAGTTATTGCCCTGCTTATTTTTGTATCGTCCACAAAAACTGAGATTGAGCTATGTATCCCATCCTCTATATCATTCATGAATAAATTAAACAGAATTGGTCCCAAGACAGAACCTTATGTTACCCCACTTACCACTCCAGCCCAGTTTGAGTACACGTTATTTATCACTACCTATTGGACACGCCCCTGTAACCAGTTTTCTATCCAAGAACAAACCTTATGGTCCATGTCTGCAGCCCTCAGCGTAGATTAAGCATTTATGGGGAACTGTATCGAATGCTTTTGCAAAATCCAGATACACCACATCCACAGGCCTCCCCCTATCTAGATGTCAGCTCACTTCCTCGTAGCATGTTAACAGATTGGTCTGGCAAGAACAATCCTTCATAAACCCATGCTGATTACTACTAATGATACTGTTTTTATCAGCAAATTTTTGGATATAGTCCCTTTTCATCCCCTCCAATAATTTATCTACTAATGATGTTAGGCTGACTGGCCTGTAGTTCTCAGAAATATTTCCATGCCCTTTTTTGAATATTGGTACCACATTGGCTTTTCTCCAATCAGCTGATACAATTCCTGTCAGTATGCTGTCTGTAAATATTAGGAACAATGGTCTAGCTGTAACCCGACTGAGTTCTTTGAGGACTCTCGGGTGTAAACCATCTGGCCCTGGTGATTTATTTGTGTTAAGCTTATCTAGTCTTTCCTTGACTCCGGCCTTTGTTAGCCACGAGGGCATATCATGTGATGTGTTACTAACAATACTGTTGTGGTCAGTAGGGATGAGCCCGATGTTCGAGTCGAACGTAAGTAATAGCGAACAATTTGGGATGTTCGCAGCAAATTCAAAAGCCGCGGAACACCCTTTAAAAGTCTATGGGAGAAATCAAAAATGCTAATTTTAAAGGCTTATATGCTTGGTATTGTCATAAAAAGTGTTTGGGGACCTGGGTCCTGCCCCGGGGGACATGTATCAATGCAAAAAAAAGTTTTAAAAATGGGCCTTTTTTCGGGAGCAGTGATTTTAATAATGCTAAAAGTGAAACAATAAAAGTGAAATATTCCTTTAAATTTCGTACCTGGGGGTGTCTATAGTATGCCTGTAAAGTGCCACCTTTTCCCCTTGTTTAGAACAGTCCCTGCACAAAATGACAATACTAAAAGGAAAAAAAGTAATTTAAAACTACTCGCGGCTATAATGAATTTTCGGCAATACAGATAAAAGTCATTGAAAAAAACGGCATGGGGGTCCCCCCAAAAATCCATACCAGGCCCTTTGGGTCTGGTATGAATATTAAGGGGAACCCCAAACCAAAATTTAAAAAAAAATTGCGTGGGTCCCCCAAAATTATATACCAGGCCCTTCATGTCTGGTATGGATAATAAGGGGAACCCTGCTCCAATTTTTTTTTAAAATGACGTAGGGGTCCCCCTAAAAATCCATCCCAGACCTCTGGTATGGATTTTAAGGGGAACCCCACGCCAAAATTGAAAAAACAAATGGCGTGGGGGTCCCCACAAAAATCCATACCAGACCCTTATCCGAGCATGGAACCTGGCAGGACACAGGAAAAGAGAGGGGGACGAGAGAGCGCCCCCCTCCTGAACCGTACCAGGCCATGTGCCCTCAACATGGGGAGGGTGCTTTGGGGTAGCCCCCCAAAGCACCTTGTCCCCATGTTGATGGGGACAAGGGCCTCATCTCCACAACCCTTGCCCGGTGGTTGTGGGGGTCTGTGGGCGGGGGGCTTATCGGAATCTGGAAGCCCCCTTTAACAAGGGGACCCCCAGATCCTGGCCCCCCTGTTGGAAATGGTAATGGGTACATTGTACCCCTGCCATTTCACAAAAAAAGTGTCATAATGTTAAAAAAACACAAGACACATCTTGGGACAAGTCCTTTATTAAAAAAATAAAAATGTCCCACGAAGACCATTCATCTTCTTCTCTCGCTCCGCCAGACCGAAAAAAAAACCCCGGCGGAGTGAGAGAAAAAGATGAATGGACTTCGTGGGACATTTTTATTTTTTTATTTTTTAATAAAGGACTTGTCCCAAAGTGTGTCTTGTGGTTCTTTAACATTTTGACACTTTTTTGTGAAATGGTAGGGGTACAATGTACCATTACAAACAGGGGGGCGGGATCTGGGGGTCCCTTTGTTAAAGGGGGCTTCCAGATTCCGATAAGCCCCCCACCCACAGACCCCCACAAACACCAGGCAAGGGTTGTGGGGATGAGGCCCTTGTCCCAATCAACATGGGGACAAGGTGCTTTGGGGGGCTACCCCAAAGCACCCTCCCCATGTTGAGGGCATGTGGCCTGGTATGGTTCAGGGGGTTCTCTCTTGTCTCCCCCTCTTTTCCTGTGACCTGCAAGGCTGTGTGCTCAGATAAGGGTCTGGTATGGATTTTTGGGGGGACCCCCACGCCATTTTTTTTAAATTTTGGCACGGGGTTTCCCTTAAAATCCATACCAGACCTGAGGGGTCTGGTATGGATTTTGAGGTGGACCCCTACGCCATTTAAAAAAAAAATTGGTGCAGGGTTCCCCTTAATATCCATACCAGACCTGAAGGGCCTGGTATGGAATTTGGGGGGACCCCCACGCAATTTTTTTTTTAAATTTTGGTTCGGGTTCACCTTAATATTCATACCAGACCCAAGGGGCCTGGTATGGATTCATAGGGGGACCCCCATGCCATTTTTTTCAATTACTTTTTTCTGTATTGCCAAGACCCGACAATTCATTATAGCCGCGAGTAGTTTTAAATGACTTTTTTTCCCTTTAGAAATGTCATTTTGTGCAGGGACAGTTCTAAACACGGGAAAAAGGCGCCACTTTATAGGCATACTATAGACACCCCCCAGGTACAAAATTTAAAGGAATATTTCACTTTTATTGTTTCACTTTAAGCATTATTAAAATCACTGCTCCTGAAAAAACGGCCATTTTTAAAACTTTTTTTGCATTGATACATGTCCCCTGGGGCAGGACCCAGGTCCCCAAACACTTTTTATGAAAATAACTTACATATTAACCCTTAAAATTAGCACTTTTGATTTTTCACGTTCGTGTCCCATAAACTTTAACAGTGTTCAAACAAATTTTTTGCCTGTTCGCATGTTCTGCTGCGAACCGAACCGGAGGGTGTTCGGCTCATCCCTAGTGGTGAGTACACCCCTCCTTTTCCTGTGTAAAAATTGAGGAGAAGCTTTCTCTGTGTCATCTGTAACCATCATCCCATCATTGCCTTATGAGGGTAATGTGCTCTGATTTTGCTTTTTTTACTGTTAAATATATCATAAGAATTCCTTGGAATTTTTTCACTCTCCTCTGCTATGTGTCTCTCAGAGCCTTTTTTAACCACCCTGATTTCGTTCTTACACTTCTTATTGCATTCATTGTAGTGTTGGAATTCTGATAATGCCCCCCCCCCCGCTTTATATTTTTTAAAGCCTATTTTTTCTCTCTAATAAGAATTTTTACATTACGGTTCAGCCATCCAGGTTTAACTTTTGCTCTTCTATATTTATTTCCTATTGGAATGCACTGCGTGATACCTTTGCTTGAAGCAGTATGTTCCTAACAATGTGCACAATGTTTCTAGGATTTGGTCCAAATTGATGTCTTGTAGTATTGAGCAAAGTTCAGAAAAATTGGCTTATTTGAAATTTAGAGTTCTTGTGCTACACTCATGCCTCCTTTTCCTATGATTTAGGCTAAATAAGATCATCTTGTGATCGCTTAATCCCAAGTTGTCCTGTACTGCCACATCTGAGATCAGACTTGGATCGTTCGTAATTAATAAATCTAGCAATGCATTTTTTCTAATTGGAGAATCCACCAATTGAGACATGAAGTTGTCCTGCAAGACATTTATGAAATGACGGGCCTTTAATGAGTGAGCTCAGTTGAAATCAGGATAATTAAAGTCCCTCTATATGATGACTTATATGATTTCTGCATCACTGCCCTTTCTAACTGTGATAGGAGGTCCAGCTCCTCCTCCCCCTCCTTTACGTTGGGGAGCCTGTAACATACCCCCACTATAAATTTCCCTCTTACTTTTTCTCTTTGGAGTTCTACCCACACAGATTCCACCTCCCCTTTGTCCCATTCACAATGACGCTCCTTTCTACCACCCTTACATCATTTTTGATATACAGACACACCTCTCCCCCTCTTCTACCTTCCCTGTCCTTCCGATACAAGGAATACCCCTGAATATTTGCCAGCCAGTCATGTGAGCTGTCAAACCTAGTTTCTGTTATTCCCACAAAGTCCTCCTCGTGTAATTGCAGCTCCAGTTCCTCTATTTTGTTAGCTAGACTCCTGGCATTTTTGCATACTCCTCTCAGTGTTGTATAGGTGCATATTCATTTCTCATTAAGTTTTCTCATGCTTTGTTTTTGATTTGACCACTCATTCACCCCTGGATTAGACGTTCCGGCTATATTATCACTACTGGCTCCACTATTACTCTCTGTCCTTTGCTCACTGTTGACTGTCGCTACCTTAGAACCCCCTGTGACAGACCTAGCCGGGAGAGAGACTTTTGGAGGGGACTGAATGCTAGCCTCTTGCCGATCGATCGTGGGCCCTGGCATTTGGGAGATGGTGCACTTTGTGAGCTGTATGCCTGGGGACCCTTGAGGTGGTATTACTGTGGATTCGGGTCCTGGTCCCCCAGGACACACAGACTCTGGGGACCCTGGATTTGCCATATTAGAAATAGTGGCTGATTCATAATGCTGGGACACATACTGTTAGGAGATGCTGATGTCAATTCCAGCTGCCTGTCTTTCTGTTGCCTGCTAGAATGTGTATTGTAAATAAGTCTCTAGTATGGGATCTAAGAGTCATTAGATCCCCATTGTTGTTTGTGTTAATTAACTCTGCTATTGTGATAATGTTGATTGGGTTTTCTGAGCTACAAGACTGCCAGTCTGGCCTAAAGGTCATGTCTGAGTCATCTAGGCTGTCTAAAGGGATTAGTTAATTAGCCCATGTTAATTAGGTTTCTGGTCACAGGTGTATGTTCAGAGTAATATGAGCCGGAGGTATGCATCTCCTCTTTTATTGTATAAAAGAGCCTGTATTTTTCAATAAAAGAGATTCCTGTTTGAACTTACATACAGCCTGCCTGGTGTTTGTTCTGAGCTATCACAACTGGGTTAGAAGGGCACATAGCTGTAGTTCTAATCTTGGAGCATTGGATGACCGAACAATCAGATGTTGCGATATGCAATCTGATTCTATAGCAGCAGAGGAGTGGCGGGAGAGTGGAACCGAGCGAGCAAGGGGCTCATTACACCCCCCCAATACCTAGTTTAAAAGCCCCTCCAACTTTGTGGCCATCTTTCTTCCCAATAGAGCTGCACCATCCCTATTAAGGCGCAGCCCATCCTTACTAAAGAGCTAGTAACCAACTGAGAAGTCAGCCCAGTTCTCCAGCCACTTGTTCAGTTCCCTAGCCTCCTGCTGCCTCTCTGGTGTGGCTCGAGGCACAGGTAGAATTTCAGAGAAATCCACCTTGGAGGCCCTTCTCTTCAATTCATTCCCTAAGTCCCTGAAATAATGTTTTAGGACTCTCCACCTTCCTCTCACTTTGTCATTGGTGCCAACGTGTACATGACAGCTGGGTCCTCTCCAGCCCCAACCAATAATCTGTCCACCCACTTCGTGATGTGCTGAACCTGAGCGCCCGGCAAACAGCATACTGTTCGGCAACCACAGTCTTTATGACAGATTGCCCTCTCTGTCCTCCTAATAATTGAGTCCCCTACTACCAGTACCTGTCTAACCTTTCCTGCATCTCTACCCCCCTCCTTATCAGAGCTGTCACTCCCCTGGCAGCTAGGGGAGGGCACCTGCTCCAGCACTGCCACCCCTGAGCTTATATCCCCAGTATCATGCAACTTGGCATATTAGTTGGGGTGTACCAACTCAGAACTGGCCTCCCTAGCACTCTTCCCTCTACCCCTCCTGGCTGTCACCCAGCTACCCTCCTCTGGCTCCTGTGCCTCCATGTCTCCAACCTCCTCTACACTGGCCCCCGTCAGCACTTGCTGGGTAATGTTCGAACTCCTTTCCAGGTTGTTGATGCTGCGCAGTGTTGCCACCTTGTTTTCTAGATCCATGGTCTGTGCTTTCAGAGAAACAACTAGCTGATATCTCGCACAGCAGTATTCGCCCTCTATTTGTTCATCAAGTAATGTATACATGGAGCAGGATGTGCACTGAGTGGCATTACCAATCCGATTGGACATTTTTACCCTCTATTCTAATGGAGATAATAATTAATTTCTATTAGTACTCTACTCTCCCCTGGTGCTAAACATAATTTCCTGCTTGTGTGATTGGCTCACTGATTTTCCCAGAAGTCTGCATTAAGATACAAGTCAGTTTTTAGGCATCCCCTGCAATAAAAATGTCATTTTTAGTGAGGTACTCCCAATAGAAACAAGTCTAAAGGGATGCAGACCTAGCAGCTTTCCTCATTAGAGCATTGCAGGTTTTTTTTTTGAAAGCCAATGGCGTGCAAACACACCCCAAAAACTTCACCCGGTGCCAAAAAAATGTGCACACACATAAGGAGTGAAACACAAAAAAGTGCAACGGGTACACAAGCCTTCTAAAATCAGAGGGCCTTGCCCTGAATCCCCCGGGGCGTTAGGCTCCAGACGGGGACAAGGGTACTTACACTTGGTCCATCTGGCCGAAACCAGACGGACCCCGTTCTCTGGAGGGCCTGCCGAAACAGACCCACCCAAGTACTAGGTGGAGCTCCCCTGAAGGGAGACCCCATGAGAGAGGGTGAACCAAGCCAAAAGGCCTATTATCCACCCCCTCCCAAGACTTTCAGGGCAGGCCCGAGGACCTGCAACCCTACTCATCACACAGTGCAACAAACTGCGTACAAACACAAAAATACAAAAAGTGACAAACATAGGCTAATAAATAAAATAAAGTGGGGGAGGTATAAGTGGAGAGGAGAGTGAAAAGGTGGCCATTGTATAAAACAATAACCAGGCCCTCCGGCCAGGAATAAACAATTCCTCTGGTCCTAGCCAAAAGGCCCAGCCAAAAAGGCAGGTGCTAAAAAGCGTGTCATATGGTGCAGTGACCGTGGTGCCTCAAATCAAAGTGACCCTCACTCACAGTGATTTTTTGGCACCCCTGGATTTCCACTCCAGGGGCACGTACTCCATAGGCTTTCAGGACCAACCCTAACCAACGACCCAGACCACAGCAGCCCCCACTGCAGGCAGAAAAGCATGAAGTTCAGGGAGCTTGGTGAGAGCTCTTTACCATCAGGCTCCACCGTCGTTTCCGTCACTCCTTCCTAATTACATTCGGGAAATACTAACCCCCCCCTCAAAGGAGGAGTAAGTGTTCTGTCCATAGCTAGAGCTACCACAATCTAGGCCAGAAGGCCAGGGACCCGACCCTCTGGTCTGACCCATGCAGCACCCAACCTCACCAGGAGCACCCTTCCGGACGGCTCAGACGCAACCATCGGTCAGCCCCCAGTATCTGTCGGGCAGCTTGGCATAGTCCCTGCTGAAACCGCCTTTCCAGGCACTATAATGCCCCGTACACACGGTCGGATTTTCCGATGGACAATGTCCGATCGGAGCGTGTTGTCGGAAATTCCGACCGTGTGTGGGCTCCATCGGACATTTTCCATCGGATTTTCCGACACACAAAGTTGGAGAGCAGGAGATAAAATTTTCTGGCAACAAAATCCGTTGTCGGAAATTCCGATCGTGTGTACACAAATCCGACGGACAAAGTGCCACGCATGCTCAGAATAAATAAAGAGATCAAAGCTATTGGCCACTGCCCCGTTTATAGTCCCGACGTACATGTTTTACGTCACCGCATTTAGAACGATCGGATTTTCCGACAACTTTGTGTGACCGTGTGTATGCAAGACAAGTTTGAGCCAACATCCGTCTGAAAAAATTCTAGGATTTTGTTGTCGGAATGTCCGAACAAAGTCCGACCGTGTGTACGCCCTATAACACCATTGGATTTGCTGGCTCTCCCCTTTGAGAGTAGCACAGCGCCTCCTCTGGAAACTGAGAAGAACAGATACTACACTTGATCTTAGCCAAAAAGGCCGAGAAGCGATTCGAGCTTCGCAAGTATAGCAGCTGATTGATAATTATGAAACCACTACCATTAGACTCACTCAGCTCAGGCCAGGTTCACACTGGTATGACATACGCTCTGACTTTGGGAGCGCATGACATGTGTAAATCAACGATTCCCTTTTGAGAGCCATCTTAAGTCTTCCGAACCTTTGAGAAAGGTTCCTGCACTACTTTGGTCCTACTTCAGCCCATTGAATTTTATTGAAGTCAGATCAAAGTTGGATCCTTGTCCTAACCATCTGACTTGTGACATCCGACATGGTGATTACAGCAGCAGTAAAAGGAATTTATGTCACACTGGGATTGTTTTGATTGGTCAATGGACAAATCAGACTACCTCAAAGTTTGAGCAAAATCGTATCCTGTTCATTCAAGTCGGATGGAAGTAGGACCGATGTAAGACCGACGTCACAGGGCAAAGTAGGATGACAGTTGTACAACAGTTGTGTCATACCAGTGGGAACCCGGCCTCAGGGGCACAGAGGAACAAGCAGTGAATTCTTCATAATAACAAAAAGGTAGGAATCTGCAACAAAGTTTGTTAAAATCCTTGCAATGTACATAGATCACCCAGAGGGGAATGTTTTTTTCTCAACAAAAGGGGAGTTGCACTTTAAGGTATAACAAAAGACAAAAATCTTATTTTTCCTTTTACATGAAGGTTGGGTTAATACAGAGTTCCCTCATACATCAGAGTCTACATGGTTCCCCTACAGTGCAGTCTGATGTAAAAGGGAACACTATGGACTCTGATGTAAAGGAGAAATCTAAGGAGTCTGATGTAAAGGAGAAATCTGAGGACTCTGATGTAAGGGGATCTCTGTTCACCAAGAGTCCACAAAGCTCCCCTTTGCATCATAGTCTACAAAGTTCTCTCTTACATCAGAGTCCACAGAGTTCCCTTTTACATCAGAGTCTGCAGGGTTCCCCCTTATAGTGTAAGGGGAACTCTGTGGATCCTGATGTAAAGGGGAACACTGGGGACTCTTGTGTAAAGGTAATGGGGGCTATGGTGTCCAGAGAACCCCTTACATCAAGTTCTCCTTTACATCACAGACAGTCTCCAGTGTTCTCCTTTACATCAGGGTCCACAGTTTTCCGTTTTACATGAGGGTCCGCAGAGTTCCCCCTTAGACTGTAAGGGGAAACCCTGCAGACACTCATGTAAAAGGGAATGCTGCAGACCGCCTGTGATGTAAATGGGAACTCTGATGCAAGGGGGTCTCAGGTCACCAGAGCCCCCCTTTCCTTACACAACGGTCCACAGAGTCCCCCCTTATATCAGAGTCTGCAAGATCCCCCTTACAGTGCAAAGGGGAACTCTGCAGACCCTTATTTAAAGGGGAACTCTGATGTAAAGAGGGAATGCAGCAGACCATGATGTAAGGGGGAATTATTCGGTCTCTGGTGTAAAGGGTAACTCTGATGTAAGGTGGTCTCTGGTCACCAGAGTCCCTTCCTACATCAGAGTCCACAGTGTCCCTCCTTACACTGTAAGGAGTAATCCTGCAGACTCTGATGTATAAGGGTAACACTGAGGACACTGATATAAGGGAACACTGGGAATGCTGATGTGTAGAGAGGGACTCAGGTGACCATACATTACCTTCCACAGAGTGAATACACTAAGGTAAGGGGGGGGAATTACAAATAGGGATGAGCCGAACACCTCCTGGTTCGGTTTGCGGCAGAACATGCGAACTGACAAAAAGTTTGTGTGAACACGCGAACACCAATAAAGTCTATGGGACCCAAACGTGAAAAATCAAAAGTGCTAATTTTAAAGGCTAATATGCAAGTTATTGTCATAAAAAGCATTGGGGACCCGGGTCCTGCCCCAGGGGACATGTATCAAAGCAAAAAAAGGTTTTAAAAACGGCCGTTTTTTTTTCGGGAGCAGTGATTTTAATAATGCTTAAAGTGAAACAATAAAAGTGAAATAATCCTTTAACCAGTTGCCGCCTGCCGTCATATGACGGCGGAGCGGTGAGGCTCTTTGTCTGGGCTGCTGTCACATGACGGCGGCTGATTCACACAGGGCATGCACGCGGGCGCGCAGATCTGCTCTGTCGGTGTCGCCGCGTCCCCGGGACACAGCACGTCACCGATAGGGGTGAACAGCCATTGGGTATGGCTGTTTACCATGTGATCGGCCGTGATTACGTCACGGCCGATCACAGAGGGGTATTCCCTGCTTTAGACCGTGCATGCGCGCGATCGGGAGGGCGCAGCGCAGTCACATCGGTGGCGGCGTGTTCCCAGGAACACTGCTCGTCACCGACAAGGGTAAACAGCCAATGGCTGGCGGCTGTTTACCACGTGATCGGCTGTGATCCATTTACAGCCGATCACTAAATGTATAAAGTAAATAATGATCAGCGCAGCTTGATGATATATATAAAATATTTAAAAAGTTCAATTTCGGACAATTATTTGAACACCACCAGAATTCGGAGTATATTCACCTTCCTGTGCTGCGGGACATTATATCTCACTTATTAACATTTATCCATTGACTTTACATTTAGCACAGGCCATTTGGCTGATGTTCCACCTATCTTTTTTAAGTACAAATTAGGAATAGTTTGTCCTTGATCACTTACACACACATTATGCGCTACATTTTTTATTTTACATACTCATTGTATTTGTCAGATTGTATGTAGCTGCTTCCCTTGGTCTTCACTTGTTAGCGCAGTGTTTCCCATGCACTCTTTCATATATAAAATATTAACAGTAAACGATAAATGAGGTGCAAAATCGCTAATTGCGATTATGCAAATTGCTAATGATGCTGTGCAAAATAACTGAAGCAACAGTAGCCCTATGTTCAGTGTAGATGAATACTAAAGTGCCTATGTTGTAGCTGTGCAAAACCGCATAATGATGCTGTGTAAAAATCGCTAAAAAACAACAATAAACAGTGCTGAACAAACCAATCTGAGTATGTGCACGTAGTGTTGTACAAATGCAATAGTGATTCTGGGTATTAATATACTAATGTAAACGCATAGTATATATTAAAGTGCCAATAGTCCTATATTCAGAGTACATAAACATAGAATGTTGCAACTGTGCAAAAACGTATGATGCTGTAAAATCGCTGAGTATATGCTAATCAGATAAGTTGCAGCTAGATCCAAAGTGTGTAAATGCACTTAAATGGTATAAAGTAAATGATGATCAGCGCAGTTTGATAATATATATGAAATATTTAACAATAAACGATAAATGATGTACAAAATCGCTAATTGCGATTATGTAAATAAATAAATAAATAATGATGCTGTGCAAAATAACTGAAGCAACACTAGCCTTATGTTCAGTGTAGATGAATACTAAAGTGCTTATGTTGTGACTGTGCAAAAACGCATAATGGTGCTGTGTAAAAATACCAATAAACAGTGCTGAACAAACCAATCTGTGTATGTGCACGTATAATAGTAATTCTGGGTATTAATATACTAATGTGAACGCATAGTATATATTTATGTACAAAATAGCTAAAGTGCCAATAGCCCTATGTTTAGTGTACATAGACATTGAATGTTGCAAAAACGCATGATGCTGCTGTGTAAAATCGCTGAAAGCAACAATAAGCAGTGCTAAATAAAAGGAGAGGGAGTAACCGGACCGCACGAGAACCAGAAGGGACGCACAGAGGCATCTGTAAAGCCGCACAATTTACAGACTTGGTGTTTTTATTTTACACTGTTGTAAGTACTCACTTGGCTTTAAATAAATTTATTCGTTTATTCAGTATTAAACTATGGGAGATTCTTCTTTATCCTTTGCATATATCTGCTGGAAATGAACACATCCTAAGCCACCATCCACCATACCACGGTTTAAGAGGGATATCCATTACAACACCCTGCAAAGATCTCCAGCCACACCCATCTCCATTGCTGTTTACCATTTCCATGGAGGTAAGAGGCCAGTACACACTGAGTGTTAAACATGACACTGTAGGGGTATAAGCCCAGTCTCCTACCATTTTACATTATCCCACATTACCCTCCCTCCAAAAACATTATAAATGACTCAAACTAGTTTTTGGAGTAAATGGCCTCACGGCCTTAAATTTCTTTATTAAATATAAAATACCATAAATATATACATAAATAACCGTAACTTTTAATAATACTTTATTGTGAAACTATCCGTAAACAACTGTCACCATGGTCACTGTAAACAATTCTTTCCTTGAACCTACCAGTCGGGAACCCCTGACTCGGCAGTACCCTAACTTCCGGTGACCGAAACCATTTTAACTCCTCCAAGCCCTACATAGCCTGAAAGTACACCACTTCAATCCCAACCTTCATGGATGGGTACCATCAACAACTCCCCATCCAATGGATGGGTACCATAACCAACCCCCATCCCCTGGATGGGTACAACATGTTTCATACATGTAACTAGAGCAATCCTATTAAAGGAAACCAAACAAACTGCCACAGCACGAAAGGGGTAACCCCTTACCCTTGAGCGCACCTCCACACCCTCAGGCCTCTCTGAATCCCTTCTTGCACACCCAGGGCCCACAGATCAGTCCCCACCTCATTCAAATGTACCCCATCACTGCGTAGATATCTCCAAGTATCTACTTCTAGCTCTCTATGCCTGATGGCTAAGCCCCCATTCTTCACAAAGAATCTACTCACTTCTTTATTCACTTTGATCCTTGCTCTGTTCACCTTCTTTGCTGACCATGCCCAACGCCATGACAACCTGCCCACCATGTCAGACCAGACTAAGACCATATTAGGGTATGCCGCTTTTAGACGTAAAAAATCACATTTAATGTCTCTAATAAGGTCCCTCATGGATCTGGCTCCCATGTCATTCCCACCTACGTGCAGAAGTAATACATCAGGGGCTCTATCAAACCTGGCAAATCTATGTACCTCCCCCAACACCCTATTCCATCTCATACCCGGGACCCCAATCCACCTGACGAGTGCTTCTTGCCTGGGGATCCTTAATTGTCTGCCGTTCGGCCGAACGTCTGCTTTCTTTGCCCCCCAAAAAACGTACGAGTGGCCGAGTATCCATACCAGGCCCACTTCACCTGTAAACAAGAAGAACAATACGAAAAAAAAAACGCCCATCAACATACAGTATCCACCAACATGCCCTTTAACTTAACCAACTATACTTACAACAACTGTGGTCGGACGTACAATTTAAATCTATCCGAATCCCACCTTCCAATCCGTCGAATGACGTCTTGGCTCAAACCTGCCCTAGCCGCCTCTGTGGCCGCCCCAATCCTGAAGGAATGGGAAGAAAATTGTCACGGGTCGCACCCCACCCTGACCACGCATTTTTTTAAAACCGCTACAAACTGGAATTTAGATAAAAACCCACCATCCTCATGTATTAACAGGGGCCCTTCAAACTCTGATCTAATCTCCAAAAAGGATTGTACGACAGTCACCGGGCAGATACTTACCTCAGCAATCCTGCCAACCTCCAAGTACCTGCCTTTGCCAGCCTGATCAGTCTTAGACCTTCTGATCCACACTCTAATCGACTCATGCCCCAACTCCATATCTCCCACCATGAGACCCCCTGGTATTGACTTTGACGGGCTGACCAACTCGCTGATGCGCAGTGCCCCAAAAAATGCCAAAGCAAAATCTGCCCGAAATAACTTGTGTTCGTAAACGGATATACATACCCTTTCCAAACAACTAAACATCCTTCTCAACATGTCAAACGATACCGGTCGCCTCCCATCCCTGCTTTTGTGTGACTTCCTATACCCCTTGACAGCCTGTCTTACCCAAAACTCCTTGGTGTAATCACATATCCCTTGCCATTTGAAAAGAAAGGCCAAACCTGCCAACTCGCGGTCTATGGCAGCTGCTGAGATACCCTTCTCAAGACCCTGAACAATGAAATACAGAACAGCATGTCCGACTGTCGGATCATCTGCGGCTACACCCAGTTCGTTTAAACAAGTAAACCAGGCTCTCCATACCTTAGAGTAGGCATTCCACGTAGCCATACTCACGGATTGCCGAATCCACTTTGCTGCGATTCCAAAGCAATGTTCCACATCCAGATGGGACAGGCGATCCCTTGTTGTTCCTCCTCTGGCGCCAACGTCCGGAACCTGTCCCACTGAAAACGAGACAAAGCGTCAGCCAAAGTGTTGTCAACCCCGGGTAAGTGTACAGCATAAATAAATGCAAACAGCGAAGCACCAAGTGTCTTAACAACCTGACCACTGGCACTGACGCCGCCGTCAGCCGGTTAACCACTTGGACCACTCCCAAATTGTCACAATTGAAGCGTACTTTTTGGTTCCTGAAGGATTCTCCCTACAGTTCCATAGCCACCACAATAGGGAATAGTTCCAATAAAACAAGGTTCTTCAAGAACCCTGCCTCTTGCCATGCCTCCGGCCATCTGGCCGCGCACCATTGACCTTTGCAGAAAGCCCCAAACCCTGTGGAGCCGGCCGCATCGTGAATAGCTCCAGGTCACAGTTGCTAACGGGACCCGACATCCAAAGAGCCCTTCCATTGAAAGACTCTAATGCCGCGTACACACGGTCGGACTTTTCGTCTACAAAAGTCAGACAGCCTGTCCGACAGACTTCCGGCAGACTTTCGGCGGACTTGCGGCATACTTTCTAACGAACGGACTTGCCTACACACGACCACACAAAAGTCCGACGGATTCGTACGTGATGACGTACACCGGACTAAAATAAGGAAGTTCATAGCCAGTAGCCAATAGGTGCCCTAGCGTGGCTTTTTGTCCGTCGGACTAGCACACAGACGAGCGGATTTCGGGGTCCGTCGTAGTTACGACGTAAAGATTTGAAGCATGTTTCAAATCTAAAGTACGTCGGATTTGAGGCTAAAAAAGTACGTTGAAAGTCCGGAGAAGCCCACACACGATCGGATTACCAGCCAGCTTTAGTCCGTCAGCGTCCGTTGGACTTTTGTAGATGAAAAGTCCGACCGTGTGTACGCGGCATAAGAAAACCTGCCATACACGCAAATCTTCTCTATGTTCCCGAGTAAGACTGACGAAATGTGTTGGCGCCCTGATCCCAGCTGTAGCAGCCGCCAAACGCCTGCAAAAAACTCTGCCCATCGGCATGATTCGGCAAGCAAAGTTCAGCTTTTCCAGTAGCGATTGAAGTTTTCTCAGCTGTATTTTTCTAAGCCCTCTGGTCCCACGCACTTCTTCCTGCAACTGCATCAGCTTGTCCATCGGAAGCCTGCACTCCATCTTAGTTGAGTCTATCTCAATGCCCAAAAACGTTATAGTCACCGTCGGACCTTCCGTTTTTCCAGGAGCTAAGGGAACCCCAAAACGCTCTGCCAGGTGTTGCAGTGTACCCAACAGAACTGCACAAATTTTGGAACCCGCCGGTCCAACACATAAAAAATCGTCCAAATAATGGATGATTGAGTTGATCCCCGCAACGTCCCTAACTGCCCATTCCAGGAATGAGCTGAATGTCTCAAACAGGGCGCAAGATATAGAGCATCCCATGGGCAGGCATCTATCCACATAGTAAGACCCTTCCCAAATACAGCCCAGTAACCAAAAACTGTCTGGGTGCACCGGCAATAGCCGGAAAGCCGATTCTATATCAGACTTAGCCATTAGGGCACCCTGCCCATACTTCCGTACCCACGCCACCGCCGCGTCGAAGGATGTGTACGTCACCGCACACTCTTCTGGAGCAATGGCATCATTGACCGACCCTTCTTTTGGAAAAGAGAGGTGGTGTATGAGCCTATACTTGTTGGGCTCCTTTTTGGGAACCACTCCCAAAGGGGAGACCACTAAATCCGGCAGTGGCAATTCTTTGAATGGGCCCGCCATGCGGCCCAAAGCTACCTCCTTCCCCAACTTTTCGGCCACTATCGCTGGATGTTGCATTGCCGACTTCAGATTCTGAGCCTCTGGCGGTGTTGTTGCCCAAGAACACGGAATCCGAAAACCGCTCGTAAATCCAGCTTCTAATACAGCAGCCGCTGTACGATCGGGATATTTATTGAGGAAAGGAAGCATCCTTTCCACCCGCACCGGAGTCCTCCCTCTTACCCGAAGCATCTCCAACCCGACCTTTTCCTTTTTTAAAATATTTGGACAGCGCATGAGATCCCCCGCAGCCGGAGCACATGTGTTTAAAGCGACAATTGGATCCGAATCTGCAGGTGCCCTCGTTGAACTGCCAGCAGTAACCCCATCTTTTTTCGGCTGGTTGTCCTGGAGCTGCGGAACCTCCGACCCCTGCCTGAAAAAACTGATTCGGGGCCCTCGCCGCCGTCATCAACCTCATCCACAGGCTTATGTCTTTATGGTCCCAGCGCAGACTTGGTCTTACCGCCATCTGCTGACAAAATTGTTCATCATACCGTAGCCAAGCCATACCACCATACGTCCTGTGAGCTTCGCTAATGGCTTCCAAATAAACAAATAACGCCGAGCAATTCTCTGGTGCCTTTTCCCCTATCACACTCGCTAAAATGGCAAACGCCTGCAGCCAATTAGCAAATGTACGTGGAATTAAGCGATATCTCCGCTTTTCCTCATCCTCCTTCTTGCCTTCCACTGGTTTTAACCTATCCAGGTTAAATTTTTCCAACGGCAATAACGTGAAAATTTCCACGTATTCGCCCTTCCATATCTTTTCTTTTATTTCCGTCTTTAAATGGGCTCCCAAAGGTCCCTCAAAACACACGTACACTTCGCTCCTAGCCGCATCTGCCAACCTAACTGAATCAGGCCTTTTTTCGCCCGTCTTACCTTGATCCCGCGAAGTCGTGGCCACTACTGTCGTGCTGACGTCCTCTACCGGTGTCACAGGTAGAATGCCTGTGACCTGCGTGTCCCCCGCTGTCTGCGGAAGGGTAGTTGCCGTCCATGCACTCGCGGGACTACCACTCGTCCCTGCCTCAACCCGTGTCACTAGCTCCTTCATCCCGACTAACAGCTCCCTTAATCCCATGTTCCCAGACCCGGGTACCCCCACTGTCGGTGTGGCTAAGGTAGGCCCAGTTACCCCCGGCCCTGTTTCCCCCCCGTATGCTGTAGTCCCCCCTGTTTTCCTTGACCCAATAAGGCATGTAATAAAGCTGTAAAAGAATTTGAAGAATCTGACTCACCGGGCTGACCTGGACCGGACCCAACAGCCGCCACTCTTGGAACCACCGCCGCAGGGAGTCGTTCGTCTTCTCCTCCATCCGACAATCTCAGCTTAAAAAGGGGGTAAAAACCTGATGTTTGCAGAGCGGTGAGGAGCTGTGATAATCTTCTTCCCCAACGTTCTCAGAATTACATCACTTCCCCCCTCCTGCTCTACTTCCCCTCACTGCTCCCTCAGCCCCTCCCTTATCCTTAAAGGGGCCAGAATCCTTATTCCCCATGATAACTGTGCAAACCCCAGCACTGTCATGCCGGCCCTGCACCGATCGTTTCACTCAGCTCCGGGCCTCTCTCGAAGAGTGATACTCCGGCGGCTGTATTGAAGAGCACATTGGAGCACTATGTGCACACTCATTTATCATCGTGTTTACTTTATCGTTTTCAATAAGTGAACTTTTGCATCTGTATTGCGGTAACTGTGTGGTATTGGGAATTGTCAGCACACAGTCACAATTTTCAGCACAAGCATTGCTTATTGGTATTATATATTATTATTTATTTATTTATTTTACATATTTTGTGGTTACACTGGAATTAGGGCATTAATATCTAGGATCATTATTGCATTTGCACAGCGCTTAGCGCGCGCACTCTGTTTTATTTAGCACTGCTTATTGTTGCTTTCAGCGATTTTACACAGCAGCATCATGCCTTTTTTGCACAGTTGCAACATAGTCATTCAATGTCTATGTACACTAAACATAGGGCTATTGGCACTTTAGCTATTTTGTACATAAATATATACTATGCGTTCACATTAGTATATTAATACCCAGAATTACTATTATACGTGCACATACCCAGATTGGTTTGTCCAGCACTGTTTATTGGTATTCTTACACAGCACCATTATGCGTTTTTGCACAGTCACAACATAAGCACTTTAGTATTTATCTACACTGAACATAAGGCTACTGTTGCTTCAGTTATTTTGCACAGCATCATTATTTATGTATTTACATAATTGCAATGAGCGATTTTGTACATCATTTATCGTTTATTGTTAAATATTTCATATATATTATCAAACTGCGCTGACCATCATTTACTTTGTACCATTTAAGTGCATTTACACACTTTGGATCTAGCTGCAACTTATCTGATTAGCATATACTCAGCGATTTTACATAGCAGCATCATGCGTTTTTGCACAGTTGCAACATAGTCATTCTATGTTTATGTACTCTGAATATAGGGCTATTGGCACTTTAATATATACTATGCGTTTACATTAGTATATTAATACCCAGAATCACTATTGCATTTGCACAACACTACGTGCACATACTCAGATTGGTTTGTTCAGCACTGTTTATTGTTGTTTTTTAGCGATTTTTACACAGCATCATTATGTGGTTTTGCACAGCTACAACATAGGCACTTTAGTATTCATCTACACTGAACATAGGGCTACTGTTGCTTCAGTTATTTTGCACAGCATCATTAGCAATTTGCATAATCGCAATTAGCGATTTTGCACATCATTTATCGTTTATTGTTAATATTTCATATATATCATCAAGCTGCGCTGATCATTATTTACTTTATACCATTTAAGTGCATTTATACACTTTTTAGATCTAGCTGCAACTTATCAGATTAGCATATATTCACGTTGATAGCGCAAAGGATCTTACTTACATGATCACTAAATGTAAACAAAGACCGGTTACTAGCTGTTACCAGCTCTTCTCTCCTCACACTCCGTTTCCAGTGTGAGGAGAAAAGAGCCAGGAGCAGTGAGTGACCGATCTATGTGTGTATTGTAGTGTACTGCACCAACACCACAAAGAGAACCTGTCACATCGCCCCCCCCCCCCATCACAGCTGTCACCCAACAGTCACTACATCAGTGCTTATAAAAGTGCACCTGTCACCTATCAGTGCCCACAAAGTGCACCTGTCACCTATCAGTGCTCACAAAGTACACCTGTCACCCATCAGTGCCCACAAAGTGCACCTGTCATCGTCAGAGACTGCCGTCAGCGTTGCACCTGTCACCCATCAGTGACCATCGCCAGTGACCGCCATCAGTGACTGTCATCAGTCACCCATCTGTGACCCTCATCTGTCACCTATCAGCCCCATAAAGTGCACCAGTCACCATCAGATACTGCCATCAGTGACCGTCGCACGTCACCTGCTACCCACCAGTGACCGTCGCACGTCACCTGCTACCCACCAGTGACCGTCGCACGTCACCTGCTACCCACCACCAGTGACCATCGCACGTCACCTGCTACCCACCAGTGACCGTCGCACGTCACCTGCTACCCACCATTGACCGTCACCTGTCACCCATCAGTGACCATCACCTGTCACCCATCACCTGTCACCCATCAGTAACCGTCATTTGTCACCCGTCGCACAGCCCATCAGAAAAAATGTCCAAAAGATTCTATACAAGTGAGGAGGCGTTCCAGATCCTCTCCATGACTGATGAGAGCCACGGGGAGTTCTCATCAGATTCAAATGCCAATTCCGATTGTGAATCAAATTCAGCATTTGAACTGATCGATAGTAGTGGATCGGCAAACAAATCAGAGGAAGAATGGATCCCTCCTAAAAGAGCACGGCGCTCTGGAAACCAGGCAGCCACCAGCAATATACCCCAGGATCAAATTCCCAGACCCAGTACCAGCGCTGCTGCCAGCGATAGACCCCAAAACCAAAGGCCCAGTACCAGAGCTGCCGCCAGCGAAAGGCCACAAGAAATGCACAGTACCAGCACTTCCACAGCATCATGCCCAAATTCCAGCACAGGAACTCCAACTACCAGCACTGGAGTGCCACGTCCCCAAGAGCCAGGGCCGCTACATATCTCCCAGATGGTCTTACCAAACCAACATGGCTGCCTTCCGACTCAGGATCAGCAAGAATTCCCCCTTTGACCGCACAGCCAGGTGTGCAGGCCAATACCCAAAATTTTTCTGAAATTGATTGTTTTCATTTATTTTTGCCCAACACTTTGCTGCAACTCATCGTGGACCAGACCAATTTATATGCCTAGCAGCATATTGCCAACGACCCCCAATCTTCATATGCCCGTCCATTTGAGTGGAAGGATTTGACTCTGGAGGAGTTCAAAATGTTTATGAGCCTCACCATAAACATGGGGCTTACAAAAAAAATTAAGGACATGCCTATTGGTCCACCCACCCCATTCACCACATGCCCATTTATTCTTCTGTAATGTCCAGGTCTCGATACGAGATGATAATGCGTTTTCTTCATTTCAGTGACAACACCCAGTGCCCTCCCCGCAACCATCCAAATTTACGATAAATTATATAAAATTCACCCACTCATTCATTTCTTTTCTCAACGATTTGCAGAACTCTATGTCCCCAATAAGCATATATGTGTAGATGAGTGCCTGGTACCCTTTTCAGGCCGGCTAGGAATAAAACAATACATTCCTAGCAAAAGGGCCAAATACGGAGTGAAATTTTATAAGCTTTGCGAGAGAGTCACAGGATATCTGTATGCGTTCCACATATACGAAGGAAGAGATTCCCAGCTCCAGCCCCCTGAGTGCCCGGCCTACATGGGCACAACTGGTAAGATTTTATAGGACCTGGAATACCCACTGCTGAAGAAAGGTTACCACATATACCTGGATAACTTCTACACAAGCCTGCCCCTTTTCAAACACCTATACCTCGTACAAACCCTGGCTTGTGGAACCTCCAGAAAGAATAGGAAGGGCTTCCCACAAGCCATAGTAAATAAGAAATTGCGAAGGGGCGAAAGAGCAACTTTGAGATGCAACGAAATGCTGGCCTTGAGGTGGAAGGATACCAGGAATGTGTACATGATGTCCACCATCCATGACGACACTACAGTTGAAGTTCAGAGAAGACGAGGTCCCATTGTAAAGCCAAAATGTGTACAAGATTACAATCTGTACATGGGAGGGGGTGGATTTCAACGACCAAATGCTTCAGCCCTATTTAGCAATAAGGAGGTCCTGATTCTGGTACAAGAAAGTAGCACTCTATTTAATTCATTTGGCCATTTATAATGCCTACATAATTTACACCAAATCCACCGAAAGCCCTGCCCACTGAAAATTCATAGAAGAAGTTGTCACGTCCCTCATCAGCCATCAAAGACCCCCCCAGGAAACCTTCGCTCTGATGCTGTTAGCCGACTTTATGAACGCCACTTCCCCGACCACATTCCACAATCTGAAGCAGGCCGAAGACGCCAAAAAAGATGTCGAGTATGCAGCGATAAAGGATTTAGAAGAGATACCAGCTACCATTGTCTCCAGTGTCCCTCCGAACCCGGCCTTTGCATTGGTGAATGCTTCAGACTATATCACACATCCCTAAAATATTAGCCCATGTTCTTAACCATTTCCCCATTTTCATGTTCTGTGCTGACCATTTCCCATGCTTCCTCAAATAACCATGCCATTGCCTTCTACGTGAACTGACCCTGGCCTGTTTTTTGACTATGCCTCTGCCAACCGTTTGGACTGCTTACATGTGAACTGATCCTGGCCTGTTTTACCAACTATGCTTCTGCCTACTGTTTGGACTGCTTACATATGAACTGACCATGGCCTGTTTTACCAACTACGTTTCTGCCCACCACTTGGACTGCTTGCACATCATCTGACCCTGGCCTGTTTCATGGACTATGGTTTTGCCTATTGCTTGGACTGATCTGTTGCCCTGCTACTGTAGGACACAGGGGTCTCACATGTGAGGGGCTCCAAAAATGTTTTTCCGGATGGAGAAAACACATTTTTTTGTTGTCTCTGGGTTTCGGAATTTCCGGATTAAGGTCTGGAGTTCGGAGGCTTCATAGAGATTTGGGTGGGTCTAAGCCTCTACCCCTGTGCCCCTGTGCACAGGTCTTACCTGATTGCGGCCCTCAGCTGCTGACTTACTGCTGCCATCCCCCTGCCTGCAGCATAAACTGACCACACCTCTGCCTGCTACCTGGACTATGAAAATAATTAGCTGTAGCAAGAGGCAATATGTTTATGAAAGGCTGGAGAGCGGTACAATAATGAGTGCAGGGAGGTAACGGAGTACCAGGACCAATATTATGGCTGTGCTGGCTGTCTCTGCCTGGACGATTTCTATGGACAAATGCTTTGGCTGTGCTGACGATATCCTTGTGCTGACTATAGACAATATTCCTGCCTGCTGCCTGGTTAATTACTATTGTTGCTAAGCACATCCCTGCCTGTTGCCTGCTGCCTGCACCAATTCTCTCCTCTGGGGACACTACTAAAACCACAGGTAATACTTGTTTTTACCCTTTCCTCAATAGAATTTATTTTGGAGTATAATTTTTGGTATGTAAATGCTATGTGTTAGAAATATAAGGGCCTTCAAAAATAATAGGTTGTCAGGAAATTAGATGTGTAATTTATGCTTGTAGAACGCCTGAAGGTGCTACTTCAATAGTGTGCCTCTATATGTGGTCAGGCTGTGTAAAAGTTTGACACATGTGGTATCGCCATACTCAGGAGGAGTAGCAGAATGTATTTTGGGGTGTCATTTTTGCTATGTACATGCTATGTGTTAAAAATATCTTAAAAATGGACAACTTTGTGGGAAAAAAAATGCGTTTTCATATTTTTACCACATTTTCCAAAAACTTGTGGAAAAAAATGAATCGTTCAAAAGACTCATTATGCCTTATAGATTATACATTGGGGTTGTCTGCTTTCCAAAATGGGGTCATTTTGAGGGCGTTTCCATTGTCCTGGCGCTCCAGGGCCTTCAAAACTGTAATAGGTGGTTGAGAAATTAGATGTGTAATTTATGCTTGTAGAACGCCTGAAGGTGCTACTTCAATGGTGGGCCTCTGTATGTGGTCAGGCTGTGTAAAAGTCTGACACATGTGGTATTGCCATACTCAGGAGGAGTAGCAGAATGTATTTTGGGGTGTCATTTTTGCTATGTACATGCTATGTGTTGGAAATATCTTAAAAATGGACAACTTTGTGGAAAAAAAAATGCGTTTTCATTTTTTTCTCACATTTCCAAAAACTCCTGGGAAAAAAATGAACCGTTTAAAATACTTATGGGGTGTCTGCTTTCCAAAATGGGGTCATTTTGTGGGTATTTGTACTTTCCTGGCTTGTTAGTGTCTCAAGAAATGAGATAGGTCTTCAGTACATCAGGTGTGATCAATTTTCAATGATTTGCACCATAGCTTGTAGACTCTAACTTTCACAAAAACCAAATAATATACACTAATTAGAGTTATGTTTACCAAAGATATGTAGTCGTATAAATTTTGGCCAAAAATTATGAAGAAATATTACTAATTTGCAAAATTTTATGACAGAAACAAAGAAAAAGGCATTTTTTCACCAAATTTTCAGTCTTTTTTTATTTATAGCACAAAAAATAAAAAACCTACTAGTGATTAAATACCACTAAAAGAAAGCTCTATTTGTGTGAAAAAAAGGACACAAATTTCATTTGGGTACAGTGTTGCATGACTGAGTAATTGTCATTCAAAATGTAAGAGCGCTGAAAGCTGAAAATTGGTTTGGGCAGGAAGGGAGTGAAAGTGCCCTGTAGGCAAGTGGTTAAATATCGTGCCTGGGGGATGACTATAGTATGCCTATAAAGTGGCACATTTTTCTCGTGTTTAGAACAGTCCCTGCAACAAAATGACATTTCTAAAGGAATAAAAGTCATTTAAAACTGCTTGTGGCTGTAATGTATTGTCGGGTCCTGGCAATATAGATGAAAATCATTGAGAAAAATTGCATGCCCCCCCCCCCCCCCAGCCCATTACCAGGCCCTTTGGGTCTGGTATGGATATTAAGGGGAACCCCTCACCCAAATTTAAAAAAAAAAAAGGCGTGGGGCCCCCAGGCCCTATATACTCTGAACAACAGTATACAGGCGGTCCCCGGGTTACAAACAAGATAGGGACTGTAGGTTTGTTCTTAAGTTGAATCTGTTTGTGATTTGGAACAGGTACATTTTTTAAGTGTAGCTCCAACCAAAAAATCTATTTTTAAGCTTTTTGGATGACATAGGGAAGGGTTATCACCCCTGTAACATTTGTTTTGCTGTCTGTGCCCCTATTCAGAAGATTTCACCTCCCTTTCTGTCCCAATGACAATTGGATTTTGAAAATTTTGGGTTATTAGGGAAACAAGAATTGCTAATAAAGCATCAGTGGAGACTAGGGATGAGCCGAACACCCCCCGGTTCGGTTCGCACCAGAACCCGCGAACGGACCGCAAGTTCGCACGAACGTTAGAACCCCATTGACGTCTATGGGACTCGAACGTTCGAAATCAAAAGTGCTCATTTTAAAGGCTAATTTGCATGGTATTGTCCTAAAAAGGGTTTGGGGACCCGGGTCCTACCCCAGGGGACATGTATCAATGCAAAAAAAACTTTTAAAAACGGCCGTTTTTTCGGGAGCAGTGATTTTAATGATGCTTAAAGTAAAAAAAAAAAAGTGAAATATTCCTTTAAATATCGTACCTGGGGGGTGTCTATAGTATGCCTGTAAAGTGACGCATGTTTCCCATGTTTAGAACAGTCCCTGCACCAAATGTCATTTTTAAAGGAAAAAATCTCATTTAAAACTGCTTGCGGGTTTAATGTCATGTCGGGTCCTGGCAATATGGATGAAAATCAGTGAGACAAACGGCATGGGTACCCCCCAGTCCATTACCAGGCCCTTTGGGTCTTGTATGGATATTAAGGGGAACCCCGCACCCAAATTAAAATAAGGAAAGGTCCCTATATACTCTGAACAGCAGTATACAGGCGGTGCAAACAAGACAGGGACTGTAGGTTTGTTGTTAAGTAGAATCTGTTTGTAATTTTGAACATTTTTAATGTGTTTAGCTCCAGCCAAAAAATCTTTTCTAAGCTTTTTGGAAAACATAGGGAAGGGTTATCACCCCTGTGACATTTGTTTTGCGTCTTTCCTCCTCTTCAGAAGATTTCACCTCACTTTTTTGTCCCAATGAAAAATGTTTTTTGAAAATTTGGGTTTTTTTGTGGAACAAGGATTGGAAAGCATCAGTGGAAAGGAGAAATTGTTTTCCCATATTAACTCTTACATGAGAGAATTTCCCTTCCTATGGGTAGATTTCATCTCACTTCCTGTTGTCTCCTTCCGTTTGCAAGTAGGAGTCGTTTGTAAGTTAGATGTTTGAAAGTAGGGTCCTGCCCTATATACTCAGCAGAAATTTGGGCCTTAGGTGTTGCTGTGGCCAAAACACTGTAAGCCCTCACAGGGCCCTGCTGTGAAATATTAGATCAAGAATTGTAATTACATGCCCCTGTTGAACAGGAGCTGAAAAATTAGGCCTTAGGCACTGGTGCTGGTGCCACAACACTGCAACCCCTCACAGACACTCTAGTTGGAACGCAGGAACGAGCACTGCTGCAAAGTATTGCATCAAAAATTGTAATTACACGCCCCTGTTAGACAGGGGCAGAAAAATTGGGCCTTAGGCACTGGTGCTGGTGCCACAACACTGCAACCCCTCACAGACACTCTAGTTGGAACGCAGGAACGAGCACTGCTGCAAAGTATTGCATCAAAAATTGTAATTACACGCCCCTGTTAGACAGGGGCAGAAAAATTGGGCCTTAGGCACTGGTGCTGGTGCCACAACACTGCAACCCCTCACAGACACTCTAGTTGGAACGCAGGAACGAGCACTGCTGCAAAGTATTGCATCAAAAATTGTAATTACACGCCCCTGTTAGACAGGGGCAGAAAAATTGGGCCTTAGGCACTGGTGCTGGTGCCACAACACTGCAACCCCTCACAGACACTCTAGTTGGAACGCAGGAACGAGCACTGCTGCAAAGTATTGCATCAAAAATTGTAATTACACGCCCCTGTTAGACAGGGGCAGAAAAATTGGGCCTTAGGCACTGGTGCTGGTGCCACAACACTGCAACCCCTCACAGACACTCTAGTTGGAATGCAGGAACGAGCCGTGCTGCAAAGTATTACATCAAAAATTGTAATTACACGCCCCTGTTATACAGGGGCTGAAAAATTGTGCCTTAGGCACTGGTGGTGGCGCCCAGAACCAAAAATGTTCTTACAAGCTATCAGCGTGATGATTGAGGAGGAAGAGGATAATTACTCAGGGATAATCACTCAGCATCAACATAGGCAGTCTTTGAAGGGATCTGAAAAAAATTATTCAGTTACATCAGCATCAGGTGCATCAGGTAGCTGGTGGTGATCCAAGACTGATTCATTTTTATGAAGGTCAGCCGATCGACCGAGTCAGTGGACAGACGCACCCTGTGATCGGTTACCACGCCTCCAGCAGCACTGAATGTACGTTCCGAAAGAACGCTGGATGCAGGACAGGCCAGTAGCTCAATTGCATACTGTGCAAGCTCTGGCCAGTGATCCATCCTCAAGACCCAGTAACCCAGAGGATTTTCGGTGGGAAAGGTGTCCAAGTCTGATCTTGCCCCTAGGTATTCCTGCACCATGTAAAACAGACGCTGGCGATGGTTGCTGGAACCGATCATACCTTGGGGCTGCGGACCAAAAAATTGTCTGAACGCATCGGTCAGACGGCCACCTTCTCCACCGCTCCTTCTTTGACTGACCGAAGCCTCAGCAACACGTTGTCCAGAAACAGGAGTTTGTAACCTCCCAGTCTCTGGGAACGCGTTGCACAGACCTTTCTGCAAGGCCTCCCGAAGATGTTTCATCCTCTGCTCCCTCTGCGATGGCAAGATAAGGTCCGCAACCTTACCCTTGTAACGTGGATCAAGGAGGGTTGCCAGCCAGTATTGGTCCTTCTCCTTGATACCACGAATACGAGGATCCTTACGCAGGCTTTGCAGGATCAGGGAGGCCATGCAGCGTAGGTTTGCTGAGGCATTCGGTCCGGAGTCCTCTGGGTCACTAAGGACAACAACGTCCGCAGCCACCTCCTCCCAGCCACGTACAAGTCCATGTGTTCCTTGGGACTGATCCCTTAAAGACTGCTGATGCTGAGTGCCAGGCTCCACCTCCATACTGACACAATCTTCCTCCTCCTCCTCCTCCTCCTCCTCGTCCTCTTCCTGTGTGATCGGCGGGCACGCAGGAACACTGTCTGGATAAAGGGGGCCTTGAGAGCTAAGGAAGTCCTCCTCTTCCTGCCTCTGTTCTGCCTCAAGTGCCCTGTCCATTATTCCACGCAGCGTGTGCTCCAACAGGTGGACAAGGGGGACAGTGTCACTGATGCATGCACTGTCAGTGCTCACCATCCTCGTGGCCTCCTCGAATGGTGACAGGACAGTGCATGCATCCCTGATCATGGCCCACTGGCGTGGGGAAAAAAAACCAAGGTCCCCTGACCCTGTCCTGGTGCCATAGTCGCACAGGTACTCATTGATGGCCCTCTGCTGCGTGTGCAGCCGCTGCAGCATGGCCAACGTCGAGTTCCACCTGGTGGGCATGTCACAGATTAGGCGGTTCTTGGGCAGGTTAAACTCCTTTTGGAGGTCCGTCAGCCGAGCACTGGCATTATATGACCGGCGGAAATGCACACAGACTTTCCTGGCCTGCCTCAGGACATCCTGTAAGCCCGGGTACCTGCCCAAGAACCGCTGCACCACCAAGTTAAGGACGTGAGCCAAACAGGGCACATGGGTCAGTTGTCCCTGTCGGAGGGCAGAGAGGAGGTTGGTGCCATTGTCGCAAACCACCATTCCTGCCTTAAGTTGGCGTGGCGTCAACCACCTCTGAACCTGCCCCTGCAGAGCTGACAGAACCTCTGCCCCAGTGTGGCTCCTGTCCCCCAAGCACACCAGCTCAAGCACCGCATGGCATCTTTTGGCCTGCGTACTTGCGTAGCCCCTTGAACGCCTACGGAGCACCGCTGGTTCCGAGGAAGAGGCCATGGAGGAAGAAGAAGAGGAGGGGGTGGAGGAGAGAGGTGTGTCACAATCAGCATTTTGGAGGCGTGGTGGCGGAACAACCTCCAACACTACTGCACCTTGTCCTGCATCCTTCCCAGCTGCCAGCAGAGTCACCCAATGCGCCGTGAAACTTAAGTAACGTCCCTGTCCATGCCTGCTGGACCATGAGTCAGCGGTAATATGCACCTTACCGCTGACCGCCCTGTCCAGCGAGGCATGGACATTGCCTTCCACATGCCGGTAGAGAGCCGGAATCGCCTTCCGTGAGAAAAAGTGGCGTTTGGGTACCTGCCACTGAGGAACCGCACATTCCACAAACTCACGGAAGGGGGCAGAGTCTACCAACTGAAAAGGCAGCAGTTGAAGTGCTAGCAATTTTGCCAAGCTAGCATTCAACCGCTGGGCATGTGGATGGCTGGGAGCAAACTTCTTTCGGCGGTGCAGCAGCTGGGGCAGGGAAATTTGCCTGGTACAATCTGACGTCGGTGTACCAAAAGCAGATTGCCCACAAGTACTTGGCTGTGACACACCTAATTCTACACCTTCATTCCTCTCACTGCAGGTCTCAGAGAGGACTGAAGGTCTAGTGGGGTTGGAAATCTCAGCTGATGAGGAGCAAGGAGAGATCCTCTTTGTTCTTTGGTGTGGGTCTTTCAGATACGCTTGCCAACGAACTGCATGGCAGGTCAACATATGTCTGGTCAAGCATGTGGTACCCAAGCGGGAGATGTTTTGGCCACGCGAGATACGCTTGAGACATATGTTGCAAATAGCAGCGGTGCGATCTGATGCACTCGTCTCAAAAAAGGCCCACACCAAAGAACTTTTTGAATAACGCGCAGAGACTGCAGCGCCCTGCACATGTGGAGCTTTGGGGTGTGATGCAGTCAATGTGCTGCCCTTAGGCTGGCCCCTGGAGGGCATCCTGCCTCGTTGGTGATGTGCCGCCTCCTCCTCCTCCTCCTCTCTCCTATCAGGCACCCACGTTGAGTCAGTGACCTCATCATCCCCTCCCTCCTCATCACTGGAGCAAACCTGGCAGTATGCTGCAGCAGGGGGAGCATGACTGCCAGATTGCTGTCCTTCTTGGGCACCCCCTCTGTCCGTGCTCATGTTACTGCCTTCATCGAGCTCAGTATCATCATCAGAGCCTTCCAAACGCTGGGCATCCTCCTGGAGCATGTACCCAACACTGTGGTCAAACAGTTCGAGGGAATCCTCATGAGGACATGGTGGAGCTAGGGAAGGAGTCACTGATGACATTGAGCTGAGGGAAGAGGCCGCTGCTTTGCCAGACAAAGCACCCTGGGCATGGGTGAGAGAGGATGAGGAGGATGAGGACGGCTTGGTCATCCACTCGACCAAGTCTTCCGCATGTTGCGGCTCAACACGGCCAGCTGCCGAAAAAAAGGCCAAGCGTGTCCCATGGCCACGTGCTGATGAGGATGCACCGTCTCCACGACCAGCACTAGACACAGAGCCTGCTTGCCCTCTCTTATTGGCTTGTGACTGTCTGCCTCTCCTTCTTGGCCTTCCAGACATACTAATGGCCTGTAGCTGCACTAAGCTGGGATAGAACACCTGTAATTTTCTTCAGGTAGCTTTATATACTGTAACCAGACAAGCCTGCCTGTCAGTAGGAAGATAACAGGAACGGATCTAGCTGAACACTGTGAGCAGGACACACTGTACTAAATGTAAATAGTCTAGCTGCCTGACCGTGGTACTAATAGGATCAAAAAGAACACCTGTAATTTTCTTCAGGTAGCTTTATATACTGTAACCAGACAAGCCTGCCTGTCAGTAGGAAGATAACAGGAACGGATCTAGCTGAACACTGTGAGCAGGACGCACTGCACTGAATGTAAATAGCAGGAACGGATCTAGCTGAACACTGTGAGCAGGACGCACTGCACTGAATGTAAATAGCAGGAACGGATCTAGCTGAACACTGTGAGCAGGACGCACTGCACTGAATGTAAATAGCAGGAACGGATCTAGCTGAACACTGTGAGCAGGACGCACTGCACTGAATGTAAATAGCAGGAACGGATCTAGCTGAACACTGTGAGCAGGACGCACTGCACTGAATGTAAATAGCAGGAACGGATCTAGCTGAACACTGTGAGCAGGACGCACTGCACTGAATGTAAATAGCAGGAACGGATCTAGCTGAACACTGTGAGCAGGACGCACTGCACTGAATGTAAATAGCAGGAACGGATCTAGCTGAACACTGTGAGCAGGACGCACTGCACTGAATGTAAATAGCAGGAACGGATCTAGCTGAACACTGTGAGCAGGACGCACTGCACTGAATGTAAATAGCAGGAACGGATCTAGCTGAACACTGTGAGCAGGACGCACTGCACTGAATGTAAATAGCAGGAACGGATCTAGCTGAACACTGTGAGCAGGACGCACTGCACTGAATGTAAATAGCAGGAACGGATCTAGCTGAACACTGTGAGCAGGACGCACTGCACTGAATGTAAATAGCAGGAACGGATCTAGCTGAACACTGTGAGCAGGACGCACTGCACTGAATGTAAATAGCAGGAACGGATCTAGCTGAACACTGTGAGCAGGACGCACTGCACTGAATGTAAATAGCAGGAACGGATCTAGCTGAACACTGTGAGCAGGACGCACTGCACTGAATGTAAATAGCAGGAACGGATCTAGCTGAACACTGTGAGCAGGACGCACTGCACTGAATGTAAATAGCAGGAACGGATCTAGCTGAACACTGTGAGCAGGACGCACTGCACTGAATGTAAATAGCAGGAACGGATCTAGCTGAACACTGTGAGCAGGACGCACTGCACTGAATGTAAATAGCAGGAACGGATCTAGCTGAACACTGTGAGCAGGACGCACTGCACTGAATGTAAATAGCAGGAACGGATCTAGCTGAACACTGTGAGCAGGACGCACTGCACTGAATGTAAATAGCAGGAACGGATCTAGCTGAACACTGTGAGCAGGACGCACTGCACTGAATGTAAATAGCAGGAACGGATCTAGCTGAACACTGTGAGCAGGACGCACTGCACTGAATGTAAATAGCAGGAACGGATCTAGCTGAACACTGTGAGCAGGACGCACTGCACTGAATGTAAATAGCAGGAACGGATCTAGCTGAACACTGTGAGCAGGACGCACTGCACTGAATGTAAATAGCAGGAACGGATCTAGCTGAACACTGTGAGCAGGACGCACTGCACTGAATGTAAATAGCAGGAACGGATCTAGCTGAACACTGTGAGCAGGACGCACTGCACTGAATGTAAATAGCAGGAACGGATCTAGCTGAACACTGTGAGCAGGACGCACTGCACTGAATGTAAATAGCAGGAACGGATCTAGCTGAACACTGTGAGCAGGACGCACTGCACTGAATGTAAATAGCAGGAACGGATCTAGCTGAACACTGTGAGCAGGACGCACTGCACTGAATGTAAATAGCAGGAACGGATCTAGCTGAACACTGTGAGCAGGACGCACTGCACTGAATGTAAATAGCAGGAACGGATCTAGCTGAACACTGTGAGCAGGACGCACTGCACTGAATGTAAATAGCAGGAACGGATCTAGCTGAACACTGTGAGCAGGACGCACTGCACTGAATGTAAATAGCAGGAACGGATCTAGCTGAACACTGTGAGCAGGACGCACTGCACTGAATGTAAATAGCAGGAACGGATCTAGCTGAACACTGTGAGCAGGACGCACTGCACTGAATGTAAATAGCAGGAACGGATCTAGCTGAACACTGTGAGCAGGACGCACTGCACTGAATGTAAATAGCAGGAACGGATCTAGCTGAACACTGTGAGCAGGACGCACTGCACTGAATGTAAATAGCAGGAACGGATCTAGCTGAACACTGTGAGCAGGACGCACTGCACTGAATGTAAATAGCAGGAACGGATCTAGCTGAACACTGTGAGCAGGACGCACTGCACTGAATGTAAATAGCAGGAACGGATCTAGCTGAACACTGTGAGCAGGACGCACTGCACTGAATGTAAATAGCAGGAACGGATCTAGCTGAACACTGTGAGCAGGACGCACTGCACTGAATGTAAATAGCAGGAACGGATCTAGCTGAACACTGTGAGCAGGACGCACTGCACTGAATGTAAATAGCAGGAACGGATCTAGCTGAACACTGTGAGCAGGACGCACTGCACTGAATGTAAATAGCAGGAACGGATCTAGCTGAACACTGTGAGCAGGACGCACTGCACTGAATGTAAATAGCAGGAACGGATCTAGCTGAACACTGTGAGCAGGACGCACTGCACTGAATGTAAATAGCAGGAACGGATCTAGCTGAACACTGTGAGCAGGACGCACTGCACTGAATGTAAATAGCAGGAACGGATCTAGCTGAACACTGTGAGCAGGACGCACTGCACTGAATGTAAATAGCAGGAACGGATCTAGCTGAACACTGTGAGCAGGACGCACTGCACTGAATGTAAATAGCAGGAACGGATCTAGCTGAACACTGTGAGCAGGACGCACTGCACTGAATGTAAATAGCAGGAACGGATCTAGCTGAACACTGTGAGCAGGACGCACTGCACTGAATGTAAATAGCAGGAACGGATCTAGCTGAACACTGTGAGCAGGACGCACTGCACTGAATGTAAATAGCAGGAACGGATCTAGCTGAACACTGTGAGCAGGACGCACTGCACTGAATGTAAATAGCAGGAACGGATCTAGCTGAACACTGTGAGCAGGACGCACTGCACTGAATGTAAATAGCAGGAACGGATCTAGCTGAACACTGTGAGCAGGACGCACTGCACTGAATGTAAATAGCAGGAACGGATCTAGCTGAACACTGTGAGCAGGACGCACTGCACTGAATGTAAATAGCAGGAACGGATCTAGCTGAACACTGTGAGCAGGACGCACTGCACTGAATGTAAATAGCAGGAACGGATCTAGCTGAACACTGTGAGCAGGACGCACTGCACTGAATGTAAATAGCAGGAACGGATCTAGCTGAACACTGTGAGCAGGACGCACTGCACTGAATGTAAATAGCAGGAACGGATCTAGCTGAACACTGTGAGCAGGACACACTGCACTAAATAGTCTAGATAGAAGATAACAGGAACGGATCTAGCTAAACTGAATACAGTGTATATATATATATGCAACACCTGGGATGCATATATATACACAATACACTGTAAGTGCAGCTAACTGACTGACTGTTCTGCCTAATCTATCTAACTCAAATCAAATGACACTGTCTCTCTCTCTCTCTATCTCTCAGCACACCGGAACACACACTACACAGGGCCGCCGTGCAGGCGGCCTTATATAGTGTGGGGTGTGTACTAAATCCCCTGAGCCATAATTGGCCAAAGCCACCCTGGCTTTGGCCAATTACAGCTCTCTCTACTGACGGCGCTGTGATTGGCCAAGCATGCGGGTCATAGTGCATGCTTGGCCAATCATCAGCCAGCAATGCACTGCGATGCCGCAGTGAATTATGGGCCGTGACGCGCCACACGAATTTGGCGCGAACGGCCCATATCGTTCGCAATTCGACGGACGGTCGAACAGCCGATGTTCGAGTCGAACATGGGTTCGACTCGAACACGAAGCTCATCCCTAGTGGAGACACCTTATTCCCATAATAACTCTTACAGGAGAGAATTTCCCTTCCTAGGGGTAGATTTCCTCTCACTTCCTGTTGTCTCCCTCCGTTTGTAAGTAGGAGTCGTTCTTAAGTCGGATGTTTGAAAATATGGGACCGCCTGTATATACTATACGGCCTGCCCTATATACTCTGTGGAAAATTGGGCCTTAGGTGTTGGTGGTACCAGAACACTGTAAGCCCTCACAGCTACTCTTGGTGGGCGCTGGAACGGGCCCTGCAGTGAAATATTAGATCAAGAATTGTAATTACATGCCCCTGTTAAACAGGGTCAGAAAAACTGGGCCTTTGGTGGTGGTGGTACCACTCCTCTCCCCGTTATCCCCTTGCTCCACCTCCGGCTAGGAGACTCTAGAAGCTGCGGGTAGATCGGGAAACAGCCGTGGACAGGAAGATATGATCCAGGGGCCCTGCTATAACGAACCCCCAGCAAGACCGCAGGACAGCGAATAATGACTGGACCATGGCCACTGACCTGCGGCGCTGAGTGGGAGTCCTGTGCCCTCTCTGTCTTCGGCGGCTGCTAGTTGTGGCAGCGCTGGCGCGGACAGGCAGTTTCGGTGCAGCACCCCTCCCCCTGGCTTCTGGTGGGGGTATGTCCCGTTGGAAGGTGGCGGTGGTGGTGTGAGAGGCCCCCCGCCACCCTCCCAGCCTCCAAGAAGAAGATACTTGGGCAACAGCGCAGGTGTGAGAGACCCCCCCTGAAGCCCCTCCAAGGTTTTACGGAGTGGAAGGTGGATACACCGTGGAGGCCAAGTGATATCTCCCCCCACAAACTGGAATGCCTGAACCATGGATGGGTGAGAGAATTCCTTTTATTTCACCTGCGAGAAAATGGCACAGTAGCAGAGACAATGCAATTGTTTATTTATTTTTTCTCCCTGGTTTCACTCTTATCTCCCAGCATAAAAGCAGAGAGGCTGGGGATGTGAAGGACTGTTTGAACTGTGGTGGACTGTTTTTCTTTTTTTTGCTTCCTCCCTGCCTAAAGGCTGCCTCCCTGATCTATTTTTTTTGGGTGCCTCCCTCCCCCTGTACGGTCCATTTAAAGCTCTCAGCTAGTTGGTGGACGGTCTTGGAGACAGTAGGGGAGGGAGGGGAAGGAAAAGAAAAGGACATACATATACATGTGATTATCAAACAATCGGCTATATGTTATTATGCCAACACAGCGTACTACAAAAGTGAGCCAGGCAGCTGCTGCTAAATTGGGAAGGTTTGCGCATGTGCAAGACCAGACCCCCCTAAAAAACAGCCACAGCCAGCAGGACCAACATTTCAGCATGCTGTCTAAATTACAGTCTGGGGCCCCCGCCACAAGAAAAAGCCAGGGACATGCCCAGGCAACCCTTACAAAGGTACTGAATTCCTCTGGAGGAGGCTCTTTGAGGGAGGGGGTGGAAGATGCCCATACAAGGTTAAAATCACCAACCAGTACGGTAGCCCAGGGGGAAACAGAACCATCACTGAAGGATCTATTGGATGCAATTAACTCCTGTAAGATCTCCATAAATGAAATGTCTGACCAGCTCAAAACCAACCACCACAGAAGAACTGTCCCTCGTTAGGCATGATATGCAAAAAGTGCGAGAAAGGACGATGGCTCTCGAGGGGAGGGTGAGCCTAATGAAGGATGACTTGAACCCTCTTAAACAGGAAATGAGAACAATAAGGGAACAGATTGTTAGCTCTACCAGATAAAGTTTGACGAGATGGAGAACAGGATGCGAAGGAAGAATGTGAGGATAATGGGGCTCCCCAAGCGCAGTGAGGGCTCAGACCCTTCGGCATTCTTGGAAAAATAGTTTTACCACTTCAATACCCAGCTATAGTCATATGACGTCCACAGATGGGATCTCCCATCCTGGGTGGACGTCATATGACGTCCTGGGATTCCTGGCCGTCTAGGGGGGCGCGCGCGCGTGCCCGCCGCGTTGCTCGGGACCCAGTGCGTGTGCCCGGCGGCCGCGATGATGACGCATTCTATGATGCGAAACGCGTAGAGGCTGCTGGGAGTTTTTTGCATCAAGTGACCGGACGTGAACGGGAACGAGGCTTGGAGCACAAGCTGAGCATGGAGGCCGCACATTACTACCAGGCGGACCATGCAAACAGCCCAATACCCGTCCATAACTGCTGGATAAGCTTCGTGCCGGCTCGAGGGCACTTTTAAATGTGAGTGGATATTCTTTCTTTGGATTTTAAAATAAATAGTTCAAACATATTGCGCTATGATCGTTTTTTGTCCCTATGCTTTCCTATGAGGAATACTAGAGTCCAAGTTTTAGCCGGTGAGGAGTGTTGCTTAGGTGGAGTGGTTATCCCTTGAATGAACCAAAGGCGCATCTTTAATTAAGCATCTGGTGAGTGGCCAATCTGAATGGTGGAGGTGTCTCACTCAGTCACATATGATTACTGAAGAAACATAGGAGCACGCCAGTCACATTAATTGTTACAAGATTTTGCAGCACGTTTGAAGGACTTTTTTTCATGTATTGAATAATATATGGTTATATTTTTTTATTTAAAGTCTTAAGTATATGCACATGAGAATATTTACAAGTGATTATTTGGATTAATAGAAAAAGAACATTGTAAGTGGTGGTTAATTATGGGAGTAGCGCATTCACACACACCAATTAGCATTTCTAGCCCATCTTAATGGAGGGTCTTATTTGAATGCAGCAACCCTGATACATATGGTTGAAAGAGTCTTGGAGGAATTAGGGGTTTTGCGCCGGTGACACACACACAATAATTCACATGCCCCTGTTAAACAGTCCTGGGATTCCTGGCCATCTACGGGGCACGCGCGCGTGCCCGCCGCGTTGCTCGGGACCCGGTGCGTGTGCCCGGCAGCCGCGATGTCCGCCGGGCACCCGCGATTGCCCGTTAACCAGGCCGGCATGTGGATCTGTGTATGTAAACACACAGATCCACAGCCTGTCAGCTCTGAGGAGAGCAATCTGTGTTCCCAGAACGGAGGAACACTGATCGGTCTCCTCCCCTTGTGCGTCCCCTCCCCCTTCAGTTACAATCATTCCCTAGGAAACATACTTAACCCCTCCCCGCCCCCTAGTGGTTAACCCCTTCACTGCCTGTCACATTTACACAGTAATCAATGCAATTTTATAGCATTGATCGATGTATAAATGTGAATGGTCCCAAAAATGTGTCAAAAGTGTCCGATGTGTCCGCCATAATGTCGCAGTCACGGAAAAAAATCGCGATCGCCGCTTAAAAAATAAATAAATATTTTTTTTTAAAAATGCCATAAATCTATCCCGTATTTTGTAGACGCTATAACTTTTGCGCAAACCAATCAATATACACTTATTGCGATTTTTTTTTTACCAAAAATATGTAGAAGAATACGTATCGGCCGAAACTGAGGAAAAATTTTGCTTTTAAAAAAAAAAATTGGGATATTTATTATAGCAAAAAGTAAAAAATATTGTGTTTTTTTTCAAAATTGTCACTCTTCTTTTGTTTATAGCGCAAAAAATAAAAACCGCAGAGGCGATCAAATACCACCAAAAGAAAGCTCTATTTGTGGTGAAAAAAGGACGTCAATTTTTTTTGGGTACAACGTCGCACGACCGCGCAATTGACGTTTAAATTGCGACAGCGCTGAAAACTAAAAATTGGCCTGGGAAGGAAGGGGGTGAAATTGCCCTGTATTGAACTGGTTAAAGACCTATTTGGAAAAAACTCTTTAACACCTTTCTTTGGACTGGAAAGAGCTCACAGGGTCCCTTCCAGACCGTCCCAACCAGGAGCCCCCCCAAGAGCTCCCGTTAAAAATGCTCTATTACAAGGACAGAGTGTCTATATTAAATAAAGCCAGAGAAATGGGCAATATCCTATATAACGGTAACAGGGTTTCTATATACCCAAACTTTTCACCTGATTTACAAAAGCGGAGGGCAAGTTTGAAGAAGCCAAACGCAAACTGCAACAACTAAAAATAAATTATGCACTGTTATACCCTGCAAGACTGCGAGTAAATGACCTAGGGGAGATTGTCTTTTTTGATACACCGGAGGGAGTGGAGGACTGGATAACAACTTACAAGAGGAGACTGTAGAATAGTTTCACTGCAATAGCTCTGAATTTCAATAACACTATTTTTCTGATTTAATTTAAGTCACACAATATCACATGTAGGAATAAATAGGGGTTGAGGAGAGGGGGATGGGGAGAGTTAGGTGGAGGAAACAATGAGCATATCACCCCTTGTTCCAAAGGGATGTGGCGAAGCGTTCTCTCTACGCGCATTTTTTGTTTTGTTTGTCTGTTTTATCTTTGTTTTATCTTTCTTTGTTGGTTCTTGCTGTGGTTGGCTTGGTTGTGGTTGGATTTATGAGGATTTGAGGGGGGGGTGGGATAGGGAGTGAAGGGTGCAAAAACACAAATTTAATGATGATGATAACACTTGATATGATAGTTAAATGAAAGGGGGTATGGCTAGATACTCCTCAATATAATACGCACCTCATCCCAATTAATTTTGTAACAATGGTAAGGAGGGGATAAGGGGATTATAATGGTGCCAGAATTTTGAATATTATACACTAACACAATAGTCTAAAAATTATGTTATTTTATTAACAAGCAGGTTAAAAAAGGGGTATACAAAATCGGTATACACAATAAGGGTGTAAACAAACAATAGGGGAAGGGACACAGAGTCAACATGTGCAGCAATAATACAAGGACCAGCTACTGATGTAATAGCAGGTCTTGTTCACAGGTATTGTATTTCTACATGTTTCGCCAACATTGGCTTCTTCAGGGACAGTTGGTTATACCTGTAGTAGTGTCAAAAATTATGAATAAAGAAAATAGATAATCAGAGAAAATATGACAATATATGTGTAGACATAACAATTGAGATGAACATTCAAAGGCAGCTGGACATAAATCGCCCCACAAAAGTAGTTGCCAGGGCACACGAGTGCCCCAGATTCACCCCCGGAGAACACCCACCCCCCGCCCGTCGGGTCACCCAGAACCCCACCTCCCATTCTGGTAGTTGTTAGGTACCTACCGGTGATTCACAGTAGGCGAGCATAAACAGTCTCCCTGGGAGTGAACCCGAAGTCCCAAGTCGCAAATAGGGTGGCTGCAGGGGGCGAAAAAAAGGGGCCTGGCAATATAAGAGAGGAGAAAGTGTAAAATACATAATAATGTTGGACAATCTGAATAGATCAGAGTGTCCAACCATAATAAAATCGGGCTAACATAGCCTCAAAAAATACTCACAGTATATATATATATATCTTAATAAAAAACCAAAACAGGAGGAAGTAAGGGCGCCCGGTAAGCTGACAGTCATGTGGAACATCGAATGAAGTCACTGACGAGTGGTGACTGAAAACAAGAGAGGGGGGGAGGGAAAAGGGAGATAAAAAAAGGAGAAAAAGTAAGAGGCAAAAAACAAAAGGAAGGGATAAGGGCAATAGAGAAATAATGTTTTTATCAAATGGTATGTATTCTTGATCGAGAGTAGAGCCAGAACACATTCCAATAGGCGTGGTGAACCTGAAAAGGTTCCTTGGGTTGAGAAGAAAAAACTCACCCATAAGTCCAGCGTGACTCTAAGAGAAGTATTTTCAACTATGGAGATAGTCAGTGAGCGTTGATAAATTAGACCCAGCAGGACTATACTAAAAAGAAAAGGTATATGGTCATACCTGGTATCCAGAGTATGGTGAGCCAAGAGACCATTAACACAGGGTAAAAGAAAGGCTTACTTACGGTAATTTAAACGACAGCGGGTGTGGGCGCCCTTGAAGACCGGCAGCAGAATGGCCAGAGGAGCCAGCCTTTTATGCCCCCCACACACGAGCGGCGTCTGATGTCACCGCTTGTGTGAGCAGACACTCAAAGCCAATGCGCATGCGCCCGTCAACAGCTCCAAGGGCCTACAAGACCCATAGAGCTATGCAGGAACATCTAGCGCGTCATGTGCTGTAAAATGACGCGGGATGCTGAATACGCTGGAGAGCCAACCAAACGGTGGCACTGCAGAGTACCAGAGGATGATGTAATGATCCATGCCAATGGCAAAAAGCGGGCGGACAATGCTGGAGGGCAGTGCCGCCCTTGGGTGTCCATACAGCCAAGGCGGCATAGGGAGCCACAGTCCACCCACGGTGGGGCCGACCAAGCGAACCCCCGCGACAAAGGCATCGGCAGGAGAAAGGGAAGGTGGGGGAGAAAGAACCCAGGGGCAGCAGGGGGAGAAAACCAAAGAGGGGAAGGGGACGGCCGTGAGCACCAAGCAATGGGGGGAGACAGAAATCAGGACATAAGCGGGGAGTATAGTGGCCGCAAGTCACCCATACACTGGTGGGGGAACAAGGGGTCAAGTCCCCGCAAAGGTCGCGAAGGCTGGCCATGTCGAGCGACCAAACAGTAGTTAAGTTTACATTCCAACATCAGAGTTGTTACCATAAACAGAATCAGTACAAGGTGATATAATTAAAGGTGCCAAAGGTCCCCCCTAACTACCTTTGGCACTTTTCCCTGTGGAAAATGTGACGTATGCCAATTAATTTATGACTCTCGAGAACTACCACTTCCTAATGGCTCTACCCACACCATTAAACACACAGTTACATGCCAAACTGTGGGAATAGTCTACTTAGCCACTTGTCGTTGCGGATGTTATTACGTTGGCAAGACCAAACGCCCGTTTTGCATACGCATCAGGGATCACATAAAACCATTGTACAAACGTACCACAACTACTGCGATCAATAGACATGTTGCTCTACAACATGACTTTGATCCACAGGTTATCGGCTTCACCGCCTTGGAGCATGTCCCCCCACATGCCAGGGGTGGTGGCATCGATCAACGATTACTTCAACTTGAAACTATGAGGATGCACACCCTGGAAGCCACTAGATATCCAGGGTTGAATGAATACATTAGTTACAAATCCTTTCTTTAACTCCTTTTATGTTCTATGACATCAGTAGTCTTTATAGCAAACAGTATAATCTCCTTTCCTCCCCACTTCTAAAATCTTACCATGGATCCATAGGATAGGCTATCCTTATTACTTTCTACAGACCTATATTCGAATTCCATTATTCTCTAACGTGTTAATATTGGACTATTGATTGTTGTTTTCTTTCTCTTGTTTGACGTTTTACTATTAATTTGATTATATCACCTGATTCTGTTTATGGTAACAATTCTGATGCTGAAATGTAAATTTAACTACTGTTTGGTCGCTCGACATGGCCAGCCTTCGCGACTTTTGCGGGGACTTGATCCCTTGTTCCCCCACTGGTGTATGGGTGACTTGCGGCCACTATACTCCCCGCTTATGTCCCGATTTCTGTCTCCCCCCATTGCTTGGTGCTCATGCCTGTCCTCTTCCCCTCTTTGGTTTTCTCCCCCTGCTGCCCCTGGGTTCTTTCTCCCCCACCTTCACTTTCTCCTGCCGATGCCTTTGTCCCGGGGACGCGCTTGGCCGGCCCTCCCATGGGTGGACTGTGGCTCCCTATGCCGCCTTGGCTGTATGGACACCCAAGGGCGGTTATGCCCTCCAGCATTGTCCGCCCACTTTTTGCCATTGGCATGGATCATTACACCATCCTCTGGTACTCTGCAGCGCCACCGTTTGGTTGGCTCTCCAGCGTATTCAGCATCCAGCGTCATTTTACAGCACATGACGCGCTAGACGTTCCCGCACAGCTCTATGGGTCTTGTAGGCCCTTGGAGCTGTTGACGGGCGCATGCGCATTGGCTTTGTGTGTCCGCTCACACGAGCAGTGACGTCAGATGCCACTCGTGTGTGGGGGGCATAAAAGGCTGGCTCCTCCGGCCATTCTGCTGCCGGTCTTCAAGGGCGCCCACACCCGCTGTTGTTTAAATGAAGTAAGCCTTTCTTTTACCCTGTGTTAATGGTCTCTTGGCTCACCATACTCTGGATACCAAGTATGACCATATACCTTTTCTTTTTAGTATAGTCCCGCTGGGTCTAATTTATCAACGCACACTGACTGTATCTCCATAGTTGAAAATACTTCTCTTAGAGTCACGCTGGACTTATGGGTGAGTTTTTTCTTCCCAACCCAAGGAACCTTTTCAGGTTCACCACGCCTATTGGAATGTGTTCTGGCTCTACTCTCGATCTAGAATATATACCATTTGATAAAAACATTATTTCTCTATTGCCCTTATCCCTTCCTTTTGTTTTTTGCCTCTTGCTTTTTCTCCTTTTTTTTATCTCCCTTTTCCCTCCCCCCCCTCTCTTGTTTTCAGTCACCACTCGTCAGTGACTTCATTTGATGTTCCACATGACTGTCAGCTTACTGGGGGCCCTTACTGCCTCCTGTTTTGGTTTTTATTAAGATATATACTGTGAGTATTTTTTGAGGCTATGTTAGCCCGATTTTATTATGGTTGGACACTCTGATCTATCCGGATTGTCCACCAATACTATGTAATTTACACTTTTTCCTCTCTTATATTGCCAGGCCCCTTTTTTTCACCCCCTGCAGCCACCCTATTTGCGACTTGGGACTTCAGGATCACTCCCAGGGGACTGTTTATGCTCGCCTACTTTGAATCACCGGTAGGTACCTAACAACTACCAGAATGGGAGGTGGGGTTCTGGGTGACCCGAAGGGTGGGGGTGGGTGTTCTCCTGTGGGTGAATCTGGGGCGCTTGTGTGCCCTGGCAACTACTTTTGTGGTGCGATTTTTGGCCATGTCCAGCTGCCTTTGAATGTTCATCTCAATTGTTATGTCTACACATATATTGTCATATTTTCTCTGATTATCTATTTTCTTTATTCATAATTTTTGACACTACTACAGGTATAACCAACTGTCCCTGAAGAAGCCAATGTTGGAGAAACATGTAGGAATACAATACCTGTGAACAAGACCTGCTATTACACCAGTAGCTGGTCCTTGTATTATTGCTGCACATGTTGGCTCTGTGTCCCTACCCCTATTGTTTGTTTACACCCTTATTGTGTATACCCATTTTGTAAACCCCTTTTTTAAACCTGCTTGTTAATAAAATAACATAATTTTTAGACTATTGTGTTGGTGTATAATATTCAAAATTCTGGCACCGTTATAATCCCCTTATCCTCTCCTTACCATTGTTACATGATAGTTAAATGTAAAGGTCACATTAGGAAGCCCCAACATAGACCCAGAGGGTTGGTGAAAGGAATGTATGGTAGCTCACTAGATGGTACGAGTGGTTTGTTTTAGCACAAAAGTTTGGTGGAAGATAAATGTAAATACGCGAGTAGGCAATTTAGGGTCACAAAAATGACACAGGAAAACGATATTAAAGGAATAGGGTTTTGATCACTGATTGAAAATCCCACAGGGTTTACTGAAACTTGAATCATAATGGTTAAAAGCACTCAGATCAAAAAATTAATTTTGTGTTCATGGAACGTTCGGGGAATGGGGGATCCAGAGAAAAAAGCAGCAGTTCTCCTGATTGCAAAGATGTATGGGGCAGCTATTCTTTGCTTACAGGAGACACATTTTACTAAAACCTCCACCTCTCAATTAAGGTGGAGGGATTATCGAACGCAATTCCACTCAGTTCACACCTCCTATTCTAAGGGGGTGAGCATCTTGGTTAGATCCGGGGTGATGTTTACTTGCATGCAGTCCAAGGTAGACGTATTCGGGAGATATATTTTCCTACTCTGCAACATAGAGAACAGAATTTGCGTATTGGCAAATGTTTACATCCCTCCCGCTTTTGAGGTTTTGATCCTTTGCGAGCTGATCGAGTTCATCCTGGATAAGCCAGGAGTCCCGGTGATAGTGACAGGGGATTTCAATATGGTAATGAACCGGAATTTAGACAGATTTCCCCCAGGGACACAAAAGGGCAACCTAGCTGATAACCGCCTCCCTAATTTCTTTAAAGAAACCGGTCTGGAGGACATCTGGAGAGTACGGAACCCGGAGATACTCGTGCTTCTCCAGGACACACTACGCTTTCCAGGATTGATTTAATCCTGGGAAGCGAGGAGATGATGCCTCTGATAAAGAACGTGAATTATATGCCGAGGGGCTTGTCAGATCATTCTCTGGTGACTGTATCACATGACTGAGCGAGCGTAGCCGCCTTGGGGAGTGGAGGATAAGCCCTTTTTAGATCAAACTGATGGGGGATCCAAGTGAGGTATTGGCGTTCTTGATAGAGTTTGTTGATTTGAACAGAGGCACTGCTTCAGAGGGAATAGTATGGGACGCCTTAAAAAAGCCTTCCTAAGAGGCATACTGATACAGAAAATTTCAAAAATGAAAAAAACTAAGGAATGGGAGAGACTAATAGGGTAGAGGGTAACAACTGCGGAAGAACAGTATGTTAACGACCCAACACCTGACAGGCTCAGGAAATGGATAGAGGAACAACAGAACTATCGATTAGTGATGCTCAAAAGATAGAGAACAAATATCTCTTCCAGAGGCAAACTGCCTTTGGAGAGGGGGAAAGTGTGGGACGTATGCTGGCACAATTAGTCAGGACAAACTCTCCTTCATCTGTGGTTCCTATGATTACCACAGGCGATGGACGGGTATCCTCATATACACCAGAAATAGTGGGTCAGTTTAGAGAATCAGGATGTGTACAGTTCTCGCCAGGAGGAGACTGGGGAAGGAATGGATGTTTTTTTTAGGGACTTGATTGTCCCTTCCCTTGTTGAAATGGACAGAACGGAGCTAGATAGGCCTATAACGCTAGAGGAGATCCAACGAGTTACGAATGAGATGGACAGAAATCTCTGGGACTGGACGGGCTGCCGGTTGAGATTTAATCGGCATTATGGGAAGGTACTGCTCCCGGAGTTGATGAGGGTCCTTAACTGCTCGGTGACAAAGGGAGCACTCCCCACATCAATGATGGAATCCACTATAATTACGATATATAAGGAGGATAAAGATCCATTAGATACTGTCTCATATAGGCCGATTGCCTTACTGAACTCTGACATGAAAATACTTGCAAAGGTCTTGGCGGCTAGGCTGAGCAAAGTCATACAGAAACTGGTCCAGCAACGCACCAACACCTTTGTATCATTGTGCTACCTGCTGGGTGTTTGGTGTGTTCCTGTACCTTTAAGAAAGTTTTCTGGCTAAATACATCAATCTAGTTAACATATAGTACATTCCTCTTGGGAACATTTCTACGTCTATGGCTCCGAGCAGGTACACTACCGGGTTTAGGGGGACGGGAACTTGCGCTAGCCTAGTAATACACTGGGAGACTTCATCCCAATACCTATGTAGTTTTGCACACCTCCAAATTAGGTGTATGTAGTCTCCCTTGTGTATTCTACATTTAGGGCACAGAGGGGAGTCTCTTCCTCCCCATTAGGGATGAGCAGCACACCCCCCGGTTCGGTTCGCACCAGAACCTGCAAACAGACCGAAAATTTGCACGAACGTTAGAACCCCATTGACGTCTATGGGACTCAAACGTTTGAAATCAAAAGTGCTCATTTTAAAGGCTAATTTGCTTGGTATTGTCCGAAAAAAAAAAAGTGAAATATTCCTTTAAATATCGTACCAGGGGGGTGTCTATAGTATGCCTGTAAAGTGGCGCGTGTTTCCCCTGCTTAGAACAGTCCCTGCACAAAATGTCATTTTTTAAAGGAAAGAAAGTAATTTAAAACTGCTTGCGGCTTTAATGTATTGTCGGGTCCTGGCAATATGGATGAAAATCAGTGAGACAAATGGCATGGGTACCCCCCAGTCCATTACTAGGCCCTTTGGGTCTTGTATGGATATTAAGGGGAACCTCGCACCAAAATTAAAAAAGGAAACAGCAGTATACAGGCTCTGTACTCTGAACAGCAGTATACAGGCGGTGCAAACAAGACAGGGACTGTAGGTTTGTTGTTAAGTAGAATCTATTTGTGATTTTGAACTGGTACATTTTTAACGTGTTTAGCTCCAGCCAAAAAATTTATTTTAAGCTTTTTGGAAAACATAGGAAAGGGTTTTCACCCCTGTGACATTTGTTTTGCTGTCTGTGCGCCTCTTCAGAAGATTTCACCTCACTTTTTGTCCCAATGACAAATGTTTTTTGAAAATTTGGGGGTTTTTGTGAAACAAGGATTGGTGATAAAGCATCAGTGGAAAGGAGAAATGTTTTTCCCATATTAACAGGAGAGAATTTCCCTTCCTAGGGGTAGATTTCATCTCACTTCCTGTTGTCTCCTTCCGTTTGCAAGTAGGAGTCGTTTGTAAGTTGGATGTTTGAAAGTAGGGGCCTGCCCTATATACTCAGCAGAAATTTGGGCCTTAGGTGTTGTTGTGGCCACAACACTGTAAGCCCTCACAGTGCCCTGCTGTGAAATATTAGATCAAGAATTGTAATTACATGCCCCTGTTGAACAGGGGCAGAAAAATTGGGCCTTTGGTGGTGGTGGTGCTGGTGCCACAACACTGTAAGTCCTCACTCGTTCTTGGTGGGCGCAGAAAACGGGCCCTGCTGTGAAATATTAGATCAAGAATTGTAATTACATGCCCCTGTTGAACAGGGGCTGAAAAATTGGGCCTTAGGCACTGATGCTGGTGCCACAACACTGCAACTCCTTACAGATATAATAGTTGGAATGCAGGAACGAGCTTTGCTGCAAAGTATTGCCTCAAAAATTGTAATTACACAGGGGCTGAAAAATTGGGCCTTAGGCACTGGTGGCGGTGCCAAGAACCAAAAATGTTCTTACAAGCTATCAGTGTGATCATTGAGGAGGAAGAGGATAATTACTCAGGATAGTCACTCAGCATCAGCATAGGCAGTCTTTGAAGGGATCTGAGATTTAAAAAAAAAATTATTCGGCTACATCAGCATCAGGTGCTTGGTAGCTGGTGGTGATCCAAGACTGATTGATTTTTATGAAGGTCAGTTGATCGACCGAGTCGGTGGACAGGCGCACCCTGTGATCGGTTACAAAGCCTCCAGCAGCACTGAATGTGCATTCCGAAAGAACGCTGGATGCAGGACAGGCCAGTAGCTCAATTGCATGCTGTGCAAGCTCTGGCCAGTGATCCATCCTCAAGACCCAGTAACCCAGAGGATTTTCGGTGGGAAAGGTGTCCAAGTCAGATCTTGCCCCTAGGTATTCCTGCACCATGTAAAACAGACGCTGGCAATGGTTGCTGGAACCGATCATACCTTGGGGCTAAAAAATTGTCTGAACGCATCAGTCAGACGGCCATCTTCTCCACCGCTCATTCTTTGACTGACCGAAGCCTCAGCAACACGTTGTCCAGAAACAGGAGTTTGTAACCTCCCAGTCTCTGGGAACGCGTTGCACAGACCTTTCTGCATGGCCTCTCGAAGATGTTTCATCCTCTGCTCCCTCTGCGACGGCAAGATAAGGTCCGCAACCTTACCCTTGTAACGTGGATCAAGGAGGGTTGCCAGCCAGTATTGATCCTTCTCCTTGATACCACGAATATGAGGATCCTTCCGCAGCCTTTGCAGGATCAGGGAGGCCATGTAGCGTAGGTTTGCTGAGGCATTCGGTCCGGAGTCCTCTGGGTCACTAAGGATGACATGGTCAGCAGCCACCTCCTCCCAGCCACGTACAAGTCCATGTGTTTCTTGGGACTGATCCCTTAAAGACTGCTGCTGATGCTGAGTGCCAGGGTCCACCTCCATACTGACACAATCCTCCTCCTCCCCGTCCTCGTCCTCTTCCTGTGTGATCAGCGGGCACGCAGGAACACTGTCTGGATAAAGGGGGCCTTGAGAGCTAAGGAAGTCCTCCTCTTCCAGCCTCTGTTCTGCCTCATGTGCCCTGTCCATTATTCCACGCAGCATGTGCTCCAACAGGTGGACAAGAGGGACAGTGTCACTGATACATGCACTGTCACTGCTCACCATCCTCGTGGCCTCCTCAAATGGTGACAGGACAGTGCATGCATCCCTGATCATGGCCCACTGGCGTGGGGAAAAAAACCAAACTCCCCTGACCCTGTCCTGGTGCCATAGTCGCACAGGTACTCATTGATGGCCCTCTGCTGCGTGTGCAGCTGCTGCAGCATGGCCAACATTGAGTTCCACCTGGTGGGCATGTCACAGATTAGGTGGTTCTTGGGCAGGTTAAACTCCTTTTTGGAGGTCTGCCAGCCGAGCACTGGCATTATATGACTGGCGGAAATGCACACAGACTTTCCTGGCCTGCCTCAGGACATCCTGTAAGCCCGGGTACCTGCCCAAGAACCGCTGCACCACCAAGTTAAGGATGTGAGCCAAACAGGGCACATGGGTCATTTGTCCCTGTCGGAGGGCAGAGAGGAGGTTGGTGCCATTGTCGCAAACCACCATTCCTGCCTAAAGTTGGCGTGGCGTCAACCACCTCTGAACCTGCCCCTGCAGAGCTGACAGAACCTCTGCCCCAGTGTGGCTCCTGTCCCCCAAGCACACCAGCTCAAGCACGGCATGGCATCTTTTGGCCTGCATACTTGCGTAGCCCCTTGAACGGCTACGCAGCACCGCTGGTTTCCGAAGACAAAGCACAGGAAGAGGCCATGGAGGAAGAAGAAGAGGAGGGGTGGAGGAGAGAGGTGTGTTACAATCATTAGTAGTGGCATTTTGGAGGCATGGTGGCGGAACAACCTCCAACACTACTGCACCTTGTCCTGCATCCTTCCCAGCTGCCAGCAGAATCACCCAATGCACGGTGAAACTTAGGTAACGTCCCTGTCCATGCCTGCTGGACCATGAGTCAGCGGTAATATGCACCTTGCCGCTGACCGCCCTGTCCAGCGAGGCCAAGACATTGCCTTCCACATGCCGGTAGAGAGCCGGAATCGCCTTCCGTGAGAAAAAGTGGCATTTGGGTACCTGCCACTGAGGAACCACACATTCCACAAACTCACAGAAGGGAGCAGAGTCTACCAACTGAAAAGGCAGCAGTTGAAGTGCTAGCAATTTTGCCAAACTAGCATTCAACCGCTGGGCATGTGGATGGCTGGGAGCGAACTTCTTTTGGCGGTGCAGCAGCTGGGGCAGGGAAATTTGCCTGGTACAATCTGACGTCGGTGTACCGAAAGCAGATTGCCCACAAGTACTTGGCTGTGACACACCTAATTCTACACCTTCATTCCTCTCAGTGCAGGTCTCAGAGAGGACTGAAGGTATAGTGGGGTTGGAGATCTCAGCTGATGAGGAGCAAGGAGAGGTCCTCTTTGTTCTTTGGTGTGGGTCTTTTAGATACGCTTGCCAACGAACTGCATGGCAGGTCAACATATGTCTGGTCAAGCATGTGGTGCCGAAGCGGGAGATGTTTTGGCCACACGAGATACGCGTGAGACATATGTTGCAAATAGCAGCAGTGCGATCTGATGCACTAGTCTCAAAAAAGGCCCATGCCAAAGAACTTTTGGAATAATGCGCAGAGACAGCAGCGCCCTGCACATGCGGAGCTTTGTGGTGTGATGCAGTCAGTGTGCTGGCCTTAGGCTGGCCCCTGGAGGGCATCCCGCCTCGTTGGTGATGTGCCTCCTCCTCCTCTCTCCTATCAGGCACTCACGTTGAGTCAGTGACCTCATCATCCCCTCCCTCCTCATCACTGGAGCAAACCTGGCAGTATGCTGCAGCAGGGGGAGCATGACTGCCAGATTGCTGTCCTTCTTGGGCACCCCCTCTGCTCACGTTACTGCCTTCATCTAGCTCAGTATCATCATCAGAGCCTTCTAAACACTGGGCATCCTCCTGGAGCATGTACCCAACACTGTGGTCAAACAGTTCGAGGGACTCCTCAGGAGGACATGGTGGGGCTAGGGAAGGAGTCACTGATGCCATTGAGCCAAGGGAAGAGGCCGTGTTGGCAGCTGCTTTGCCAGACAAAGTACCCTGAGCATGGGTGAGAGAGGATGAGGAGGATGAGGATGGCTTGGTCATCCACTCGACCAAGTCTTCCGCATGTTGCAGCTCAACACAGCCAGCTGCCGAAAAAAAGGCCAAGCGTGTCCCACGGCCACGTGCTGATGAGGATGCACCGTCTCCACGACCAGCACTGTTGCCTCTAGACACAGAGCCTGCTTGCCATCTTTTATTGGCTTGTGACTGTCTGCTCTCCTTGTTGGCCTTCCAGACATACTAATGGCCTGTAGCTGCACTAAGCTGGGTTATATATATATATATATATATATATATATATATATATATATATATACTGATACTGCAGCTAGCAAAATCAACTGCCTGCCTGTAGTATGAGAACACCACCAACCTTCTACAGGTAGCTTTAGCTGAACACTGTGCAGAGCTCGCACTACACTAACTTGTAGTTTTAGGTGAACACTGTGCAGAGCTTGCAAAAAACTAACTTGTAGCTTATTCAGCTGCCTGCGTTAGTGATAGGATCGGGAAAACACCACCAACCTTCTACAGGTAGCTTTAGGTGAACACTGTGCAGAGCTCGCAATACACTAACTTGTAGTTTTAGCTGAACACTGTGAGGAGGACACACTACACTAACTTGTAGCTTTAGCTGAACACTGTGCATAGGTCGCACTACACTAACTTGTAGCTTTAGCTGAACACTGTGAGGAGGACGCACTACCCTAACTTGTAGCTTTAGCTGAACACTGTGCAGAGGTCACACTAAACTAACTTGTAGCTTTAGCGGAACTCTGTGAGTAGGACGCACTACACTAACTTGTAGCTTTAGCTGAACACTGTAAGGAGGACGCACTACCCTAACTTGTAGCTTTAGCTGAACACTGTGCAGAGGTCACACTAAACTAACTTGTAGCTTTAGCTGAACTCTGTGAGGAGGACGCACTACACTAACTTGTAGCTTTAACTGAACACTGTGAGGAGGACGCACTACACTAACTGTAAATAGTCTAGCTGCCTGACTGTGGTACTAATAGGATCAAAAGAACACCAGCAATTTTCTTCAGGTAGCTGTAAATACTGTAACAAGACAAGCCTGCCTGTCAGTAGGAAGATAACAGGAACGGATCTAGCTAAACTGAATACAGTGTGTATATATATATATATATATATATATATATATATATATATATATATATATATACACACAACACCTGGGATGCATATATATACACAATACACTGTAAGTGCAGCTAACTCACTGACTGTCCTGCCTAATCTAGCTAACTCAAATAAAATGACACTGTCTCTCTCTCTCTCTCTAAGCACGCCGGAACACACCACACAGGGCCGCCGTGCAGGCGGCCTTATATAGTGTGGGGTGTGTTCTAAACCCCCTGAGCCATAATTGGCCAAAGCCACCCTGGCTTTGGCCAATTACAGCTCTCTCTACTGATGGCGCTGTGATTGGCCAAGCATGCGGGTCATAGTGCATGCTTGGCCAATCATCAGCCAGCAATGCACTGCGATGCCGCAGTGAATTATGGGCCGTGACGCGCCACAGGAATTTGGCGCGAACGGCCCATATCATTCGCAATTCGGCGAACGATCGAACAGACGATGTTCGAGTCGAACATGGGTTCGACTCGAACGCGTAGCTCATCCCTACTCCCCATTTATATTGCTGCACTGGTATCCTATAGGCCTATAGGCCCTATGTAAAATAAATAGTTGTGACAACCTATGGGATGCGGATACCGATACCGCTGGAATAGATTCAAGTGCCATTTCCCACTGGTTTCCATCTATCTCCCCTATATATTCTATCCATTTGTTTCGACACTTTAATGAGGCATGGTCCTGAACCGAGGTCAGTAATTCCCTATATACTTTTGATGTTAACCCTTTCCTAGTATCTGCTACTAGAACATCACTCAATAATGATGATGTTGATACTGTCAGTGTGTGTGTTGTTTGTTGTGCCTGCAACGCGTGGCGAAGATATAGATAAAAGCTCCTGGGGTTCAAATAAAATTCCCGACATAATTGTTCATATGTCTTTAGCACCTCCCCCTCGTAAAGCTGTGCAAAGAACCAAATCCCCCTTTCTTTCCAGGGTGCAAAACCTTGTAGTTACTGCACCTCTGGGTATCTTTTATTATGCCATATCGGGGTAAAGGGGAGCACACCCGTTATTTTCAGCGCTTTCCGGATCTGTCCCCATACCCTTTTAAGAAGGATACTCGTGGGTTCTAGGCCATTCATACTTGGTAAATCCATCTCCATATGGGAGGCCGCCTCTAATGCGGGATCTGATATAATCACCAATTTACATATAGGGTCCTTATTTCCTTCCCGTCCCCACCCTGCCATCTGCTGTAGCTGTGATGCCAGAAAATACATTTTGGGATGGGGTAGTGCCAACCCTCCTCTATCTTTTCCATATTGCAATGTAGTTAGACTGATCCTAGCTACCTTTTTTTTTCATATCAGTTCCCTCATCAATGTATCGTTTTGCTTGAACCATTTGTTTGAAATCCACATTGGTGAGTTATGGAAAACGTACAATTGCTGTGGGGCCCATACCATTTTTATTAAGTTTGCCTGTCCTGTAACTGATAGTGGAAGCTTACACCAGCTGTTACATTTCACTTTCTGTCTGGCCAACAGTGGACCCAGGTTCAGCTGAAGATACTCAGCCGGATCTGGGGATACCGTCACTCCCAAATACTTAAAGCTATTGACTGTAATTATTTGTTCCGCCCCCTCTGGTAATTGATCCCTCAGCTGATCTATGGGCATTAGAGTTGATTTTGACCAGTTGATAGTGAAGCCTGAGAAGCTTCCAAAGTCCCCCATTATCTCCATCACTGCCCGCAATAAGGCGGCTGTATCACCTAAATATAAAAGTGCGTCATCTGCATATAAAGATATATTTTCCTCCCTCTGGCCCCTACGAAACCCCACCACCTCTGGTGCGTTACGGATCAATGTGGCCAGAGGCTCTATCGCCAGGGCGAACAGCAATGGAGACAATGGGCAACCCTGTCGGGTACCTCTGTGTAACTCAAATGGAGAGGAGAGGTTATTGTTAATGCGCAGCCTGGCTCTAGGTTTAGAGTAAAGCACCTTTACTCACGTTATAAATTTGCTTTCCCTTCTGAATATTTCCAGGAGGTAGGGCCACTCCACACTATCAAACGCCTTTGCAGCGTCCAGTGACAGGATGGCCCTACCCCCCCGGGTTGTCCACCGGCACCTGTAAGTTCATATATAACCTTCTTATGTTATCGGCCGTTGGATCTGGTGGGTATAAAGCCACATTGGTCACATTGAACCAGCTTGCCGATTACTTGGGATAGCCTCTTAGCCAGGACACTAGCAAAAAGCTTAACATCAGCATTCAATAGAGATATTGGGCGGTAAGAGTCCAATAGATCTTTTTCTGGCTTTGGGAGTACTGTTATTATTGCCTCTTGCATGCTATCTGGCAAGCTGCTTACTTCCTCGGCCTCCATTATGGCCTGCAACAGTGATTTGTAAAAGGTCCTCTTTGTAATGAGAGTATACCTCCACTGGTATCCCATCTGGGCCTGGGGATTTATGGTGCGTTGCCCCCTCCAATACCTCTGTCAATTCAGCCAATGTAATTGGAAGGTTAAACATTTCGCTGTCCGCCTCCGTTAACCGCGGAAACGGACAAGTTTGTAGAAACCGCGCTAGATCAGATGGAATATAACTACCGTATATACTCGAGTATAAGTCGAATTTTTCAGCACATTTTTTTGTGCAGAAAGTGCCCCCCTCGACTTATACTGGAGTCAAGCACTTTTCTGCAGCAAAAAAATTCATTTTCCGAACTGATTTTGGGGCCCCATATCTCAGGGCCACTTGGTGCTAGGAACCCCAAATTTGGTGTGCAAACCCAGTGGAACTGGTACCATAACATATCCAAAGCTGAAGTTCCTAGCACTAAGTGGCCCCGAGATACGGGGCCCCATAACAGGTTCGGAAAATGTCATTCTCTGCTGCAGAAAAGTGCTTGACATTTTCTGAACTGATTTTTGGGGCCCTGTATCTCGGGGCCACTTAGTGATAGAAACCCCAGCTTTGGAAATTTTGTGGTGCTAGTTCCACTGGGTTTGCACATGGGGTTCCTAGCACTAAGTGGCCCGAGATGTGGGGCCCCAAATTTGGTCCATCTGCAGCAATGTCATTTCGGGACCCTTTGGGTTCAGAGACCCCAAATTTTGGCTGCAGCTAGGGGGCATCTAGGAATCCTTAACTACGGAGTTTGAAGTTCAGGGGACCTATGGCTGCAAATGGGCACAGTGAGGCATGCAAATGGGCACAGTGATGCTGCAAATGGGCATTGTTGACCCTCTTTTCCACTTACAGTAGCTGTGCATTTCTCATCCTCGTCTTATACTCGGGTCAATAAGTTTTTCCCATTTTTTTGTGGTAAATTAGGGTCTCGACTTATACTCGGAACGACTTATACTCGAGTATATACGGTAGTTTTAGTAGAATATAATTTTATAATTTTTTATAGAACCGCTGAAAGTTATTTAAAATATCTGAACTAAGGGTCTGCTTCTCCCCAGATTCTGCCCTCACAGCTAAGATATTAGTGGATTCCTGCTGCTCTCGCGCTATAAGGGCAAGAAGACGGCCAGTGTTTTCCCCCTCTTCAAAGTAGCTCTGTTGCTGAAAATATCTTCTCTTCTCTGCTGCGGACAACCAAACCGAGTTATACATTGCTTGGGCCTCCTTCCAGGAGTCATGGTTAGATTGTGACAGATCCATTATTAAAGCCTGTTCTCTTTCTTTCACTTCATCCCGAACCCTATTCTCCCATTCCCTGGACCGAGTTTTAATTCCCGCGATCTCTCTAATGAGACATCCCCTTAAGAATGCTTTAAGTGTGTCCCCTACTACCGCTGCACTGGCAAATCCCCTATTAAATTGCAAAAATTCCTAAAATGCCCCTCTCGTTCTGTCCGCCGACGGGAACAGAGTTAACCAAAAAGGGTTCACTTTCCACAATGGGCGACCCGGCGTTCCAGTAACGTCCAGCCGCACCCAAAATGGAGAGTGGTCAGATAGTAGGCGCCGCTCATAAGCCGAGTCCACCACCCACTGCATAAGTACCTCATTCCCCAAACCTAGGTCAATACGGGAAAGCCCGTCATGTGCTGCAGAGTAGCATGAATAACATCTGTCCTCTTCGTGCCTCTCTCGCCAGACATCACAAAGTCCTAGTTCCAGAATTAAGGCGGCAAAAGCCGTCTTGCCAGCTGTCTGTCTCACTATTCTGGGTGTCAAGGACATTCTATCCTGGGAATTATCCAGGGTATTATTGTAGTCTCCCAGTGCTAATACCGGGACGTACGGATATAGGGCCAAAAATTGCGATAAACTTCTAAGAGGGGCTGTTGAGAATGGTGGGGGGATATAAATTGAGGCGATAATACATACTAGTCCATTAAGTTTGCACAACAGGAGGACAAATTTTCCCTCCTTGTCCACCCTCTGTTAAATGCACTCAAAGGAGACATCAGAGAAAACCATTACACTAACTCCCCTCGAGTATGAAGTGTGCATAGAATGGAACTGTATCGGATATTTCTGTGAGTACAGAAGGTGGACAAAGTCGGGGCGCATATGCGTTTCTTGCAAGCAGATTATCTGGGGTTTCATTTTATCAAAATATTTAAACATTGCACTTCTCTTATCTCTGTCCTCCAATCCCCTCACGTTCCATGTCATTAATATTATACCCCTTTTCTTCCCGTTAATCATTGAAAGGAACAAACCTGAAACAGTGCTGTGTAAAACCAAGAATAAGAACAGAAAAAGTGAGTCAAGATACATTTGCCCTTCTGAGTTTTACCTGCCCCTGGAACCCTACCGGCATGTAATACATTTCTATATACATTCCCGATTTTTTCCCGCTTATCAGTGGTGAGGCATAAAAAACATATATAGAAAAACTTGTGTTTATAATATCTTCCACTATTCATTTGTTATAAACCTCCCACTCCCTCCCTTTCCCTGCCTCCCCCTTCTCCCTCCCCCCATTCCCGCCCTCCACCCTCCTGATGTCCTCAAGCCACTTTTCAACGCTCTGTGGGGAATCAAAGAAGTGTATACCGTTCGTTGTGGATACCCTCATATGGGCAGGGTACAGCAGTGCGTACTCCATCTTATTTTGCTGTAACGTACATTTAATCGGCATAAAGGCCACTCGTCGTTTTTGAAGATCTGGGGAAAAGTCCTGATAGAATGAAATTTTCATCCCTCTATAGAGAATTTCTCCCATTTCTCTTGCCTTCCGGAGCAGTGTCACTTTGTCTCTATAGTTAAACATTTTTATAAGTATGGGTCTTGGGTACTCACTTCCCTGACTGGGTTTAAAGGGGACTCGATGGGCACGCTCAATGCCAAAAAAAGGAGAAAAGGATGCAGCCCCAAATGTCTCCTTAAACCATCCCTCCAGGAATTCTATGGGATCAGGTCCCTCGTTCCGTTCAGGCATGCCTATTACTCTTACATTATTTCTACGGTTCCTATTTTCTAATTCATCTATTTGTTTCTTCATCTCAGTTATGTCTTGTCTAAGCGGGAATAACGCATCTTCAACTGTACTTAGTCTTTCCTTCAGGGCTGTTGTTCTTTCCACCGTCTCTTTCAACCTGCCTCCCACCACTGCTAGTTCCTCCTTAATGCCTTTCAACTGGGTATCCAGGCCAGTAATTGATTGCTTGCATGCAATTATAGCGTATAGAAGGTCCCTCCATTGTAGGCTCTCCCTCTCCTCTACTAGGGTCCCCCTCCATATTTGCCTCGGCTGTATTGGGGGGCTTTTTGATCACAAGTTCAACTACTGTAATGTCAAGTTTTCCCGCCCCCTACTCTTTTGTGTGTGGTGCTACTGTCGGGCTTGCCAATGCTGATGCCTGGCCACTGCCTTGGCTTTTCCTGACCGCTGAGGCTCCTATTTGAACTGATTTTTGAGATTTTACTGGTGAGAGGGAGGTTTGAACAAATCGCTCAAGCTTTGCTGCCGCCGCTGCTGCAGCTGCCGCTGCGGTCTTTGCTTGGCTTGTCTGGCTCTTTGCTGAGCGTGTGATCTGAGCTCCTTCTTGTTGTGGCTGGTGCTGGTTTGCTTTTTCCTCCACTGCCCGTTTCCCAGCTATAGTAAAATGTCAGGGAAAAAAAGGGGAGGGGGGGCAGGGTACGGGGAGACTAGGACAAGTTTTTCATCTATTGTCCAATGCTACGGCACCGGTTTGCAGTAATTGAACCTCCAAACCTCGACCTTTCGACCTCTCTCTAATGTTTATATTGCAATTAGAACTGTCCCATACTACTGATTTTTATTTAAGATTAATGGCAAATGCGGATCTCACAACACACCAGTAGTTCCACATAGCCAGCTTATCAATAGGTAGTATGATTCAAGTTGTAGCTAATGTTGATGAAATAATCTTCAGAGGCACCGTTCTACTAATTCTATTACTATTAAGACTGCCCCATGAACCAGCTCCCTGTCAGTTTCTCACACTGAACTGGGGGCTGTTTTTGTGTTTTAGGTACAGCGTCCTTAGCACTGACATTAGCTGGTTCTCTTTCTGGTGTATCAATAATTCAGCATAGCCACTGTTTACTTAGCAAACTCAGTTCAGTTCAAGTTCTCCATTTGAGGGAAAAGTCAATATGGCAGTAAAGGAGAGAAGGAAGGGCTTTCACCTGCATCTGGCATCCACGCGCTCATCCCCAGAGTCAAGGTACACAGCGTCACCACTTTCCATAAGCCGCACACCGCTGCATACACCGCCACTGCTGCTGCTGAAGCCGGTCTCTTCATTGGCCGCTGACAGGCAGGGGGGCCTCTCACGCCACCTCTATGGTCCCATCCTCCGAGCCTGCACTGGCGCCAAGTATGTACAGGGACACAGATACCATAGACACTATTCAGCTCAGGTTGGCTGCTCTCACCAACTGCTGGCCAGCCTGCATCCCCCCAGTCAGTATCTTAGCCGGTCAGAGCAGAGGGAGAGGGAGACACACACATGTCCTCTCACTCCCACATCCAGTCACGCCCCCTTCCACCGGTTATTTAATGCCAGTGCTCGACTGGCTGACCTTCAAAGGGAATGCAACCTGGCCAAGAACCGCCTCATTTGTGACTTGCCCACCAGGTGGAACTCAACGTTAGCAATGGTGCAGCCCCTGCACATGCAGCAGAGGGCCATCAATGAGTACCTGTGTGAGTATGGCACCAGGACAGGGTCAGGGGAGCTTGGCATTTTTTTGCCACGCCAGTGGCTACTGATCTAGGATGCATACACTGTCCTGTCACCATTTGAGGAGGCCACGAGGATGGTGAGCAGTGACAGTGCATGCATCATGTTACTGTCCCTCTTGTCTTCCTGTTGGAGAACACGCTTCATGGAATAATGGGCACTTGAGGCAGAACAGCGGGAGGAATAGGTTGACTTCTTTACCTCTCAAGGCCCCCTTTATCCAGATAGTATTCCTGTGGGCCCGCCGATCACACAGGAAGAAGAGGAGGAGGATTGTGTCAGCATTAGGGATGAGCCGAACATCCCCCTGTTCGGTTCACACCAGAACATGCGAACAGGAAAAAAGTTTGTTCGAACACGTGAACACCGTTAAAGTCTATGGGACACGAACATGAATAATCAAAAGTGATAATTTTAAAGGCTTATATGCAAGTTATTGTCATAAAAAGTGTTTGGGGACCTCGGTCCTGCCCCAGGGGACATGGATCAATGCAAAAAAAAGTTTTAAAAATGGCCGTTTTTTCAGGAACAGTGATTTTAATAATGCTTAAAGTCAAACAATAAAAGTGTAATATCCCTTTAAATTTCGTAGCTGGAGGGTGTCTATAGTATGCCTGTAAAGGGGCGCATGTTTCCTGTGTTTAGAACAGTCTGACAGCAAAATGACATTTCGAAGGAAAAAACCCATTTAAAACTCGCGGCTATTGCATTGCCGCTCCAACAATACACATAGAAGTTCATTGATAAAAACGGCATGGGAATTCCCCACAGGGGAACCCCGAACCAAAATTTAAAAAAAAAGATGACGTGGGAGTCCCCCTAAATTCCATTCCAGGCCCTTCAGGTCTGGTATGGATATTAAGGGGAACCCCGGCCAAAATTTTTTAAAAAAATTACGTGGGGGTCCCCCTAAATTCCATACCAGACCTTTCAGGTCTGGTACGGATTTTAAGGGGAACCCCGCGCCAAAAAAAAAAAAAAAACGACGTGGGGTCCCCCCAAAAATCCATACCAGACCCTTATCCGAGCACGCAACCTGGCAGGCCGCAGGAAAAGAGGGGGGGACGAGAGAGCACCCCCCCTCCTGAACCGTACCAGGCCACATGCCCTCAACATTGGGAGGGTGCTTTGGGGTAGCCCCCCAAAACACCTTGTCCCCATGTTGATGAGGACAAGGGCCTCATCCCCACAACCCTGGCCGGTGGTTGTGGGGGTCTGCGGGCGGGGGGCTTATCGGAATCTGGAAGCCCCCTTTAACAAGGGGACCCCCAGATCCTGGCCCTCCCCCTGTGTGAAATGGTAAGGGGGTACTTACCCCTACCATTTCACTAAAAAACTGTCAAAAATGTTAAAAATGACAAGAGACAGTTTTTGACAATTCCTTTATTTAAATGGTTCTTCTTTCTTCTATCTTCCTTCATCTTCTTCTTCTGGTTCTTCCGGCTCTTCTGGTTCTTCCTCCGGCGTTCTCGTCCAGCATCTCCTCCACGTCGTCTTCCATCTTCTTCTCCTCGGGCCGCTCTGCACCCATGGCATGGGGGGAGGCTCCCGCTCTTCTCTTCATCTTCTTCTCTTCTTCTTTTCTTCTTTTCTTCTCTTCTTCTCTTCTTCATTTTCTTCTCCGGGCCGCTCCGCGTCCATGCTGGCATGGAGGGAGGCTCCCGGTGACCCTGCCCCCCTCTGACGCACGGTGACTTGACGGGACTTCCCTGTGACGTCACGGGAAATGCCACAGGGAAGTCCCATCATGTCCCGTGCGTCAGAGGGGGCGGGGTCACCGGGTGGCCCCGCCCCCCGTTATTTAAGAACCATCAGACGAGGAGACGCCGTCACACAGCGGGAGCCTCCCTCCATGCCAGCATGGATGCGGAGCGGCCCGGAGAAGAAAATGAAGAAGAGAAGAAGAGAAGAAGAGAAGAAGATGAAGAGAAGAGCGGGAGCCTCCCCCCATGCCATGGGTGTGGACCGGCCCGAGGAGAAGAAGATAGAAGACGCTGCAGGGGAGATGCTGGACGAGAACGCCAGAGGAAGAACCAGAAGAACCAGAAGAAGAAGAAGATGATGAATGAAGATAGAAGAAAGAAGAAGCATTTAAATAAAGGAATTGTCAAAAACTGTCTCTTGTCATTTTTAACATTTTTGACAGTTTTTTAGTGAAATGGTAGGGGTAAGTACCCCCTTACCATTTCACACGGGGGGGGCCGGGATCTGGGGGTCCCCTTGTTAAAGGGGGCTTCCAGATTCCGATAAGCCCCCCACCTGCAGACCCCCACAACCACCGGCCAGGGTTGTGAGGATGAGGCCCTTGTCCTCATCAACATGGGGACAAGGTGTTTTGGGGGGCTACCCCAAAGCACCCTCCCAATGTTGAGGGCATGTGGCCTGGTACGGTTCAGGAGGGGGGGGCGCACTCTCGTCCCCCCTCTTTTCCTGCGGCCTGCCAGGTTGCGTGCTCGGATAAGGGTCTGGTATGGATTTTTGGGGGGACCCCAACGTCTTTTTTTTTTAAATTTCGGTTCGGGGTTCCCCTGTGGGGAATTCCCATGCCGTTTTTATCAATGAACTTCTATGTGTATTGTCGGAGCGGCAATGCAATAGCCGCGAGTAGTTTTAAATGGGTTTTTTCCTTCGAAATGTCATTTTGCTGTCAGACTGTTCTAAACACAGGAAACACGCGCCCCTTTACAGGCATACTATAGACACCCCCCAGCTACGAAATTTAAAGGGATATTACACTTTTATTGTTTGACTTTAAGCATTATTAAAATCACTGCTCCTGAAAAAACGGCCGTTTTTAAAACTTTTTTTTGCATTGATCCATGTCCCCTGGGGCAGGACCCAGGTCCCCAAACACTTTTTATGACAATAACTTGCATATAAGCCTTTAAAATTAGCACTTTTGATTTCTCCCATAGTTTTTTAAAAGGTGTTCTGCGGCATTCGAATTTTCCGCGAACACCCCAAATTGTTCACTGTTCGGCGAACTTGCGAACAGCCAATGTTCGAGTCGAACATGAGTTCGACTCGAACTCGAAGCTCATCCCTAGTCAGCATGGAGGTGAAGGATAACACTTAGCATCAGCAGCAGTCTTCAAAGGATCGTTTTCAATCCCCAGAAACCCATGGAGTTATACGTGGCTGGGAGGAGGTGGTTGCGGATCATGTGATCCTTAGTGACCCAGAGGACTCAGGATCGATTGCCTCTGCAAACTTACGCTGCATTGCCTCCCTGATCCTGCAAAGCCTGCGAAAGGACCCTAGGATTCGTGGTATCAAGGAGAGGGATCATTACTGGCTGGAAACCCTTCTTGATCCATGTTACAAGGGTAAGGTTGCAGAACTTATCCAGCCTTTGCAGAGGGAGCAGAGGATGAAACATCTTCTGGAGGCCTTGCAGAAAGGTTTGTATAATGTGTTTCCAGAGCCTGGGAGGTTACGATTTCCTGGTGCTGGACAATGTGTTGCTGAGGCTTTGTTTAGTCACAGAAAAGAGCGGTGGAGAAGGTGGCCGGTTGACCGATGCCTTCAGACAATTCTTCAGTCGTCAGCGCCAAGGTCTGATCAGTTCCAGCAACCATCGCCAGCGTCTGAATTACATGGTGCAGGATAATCTAGGGGCAAGATCAGACTTGGAGACCTTTCCAACAGAACATCCACTGGGTTACTGGGTCTTGAGGATGGACCACTGGCCAGAGCTTGCTCAATATGCAGTTGGGCTACTGGCCTGTTCTGCATCCAGTGTTCTTTCTGAACGCACATTCTGTGCTGCTGGAGGCTTTGTAACCGATCACAGAGTGCGCCTGTCCACAGACTCTGTTGATCGGCTCACATTCATAAAAATGAATCAGTCTTGGATCAGCAGCTACCAAGCACTGATGCTGATGTAACCAATTGATTTTTCTATGGATGTGGGATCCCTTGAAGAATGCCTATGCTGAGTGACTATCCTATTATGCTGAGTAACTATCCTATTCCTCCTCAATCTTCATGATGATAGATTCTAAGAATATTTTTGGTTCAGGGCACCACCACCACTGCCTAAGGCCCAATTTTTCTGCCCCTGTTTAACAGGGGCGTGTAATTACAATTTATGATCTAATATTTCACAGCAGGGCTCGTTCCTGCGCTTAGCAAGAGAATCTGTGAGGGGTTACAGTGTTGTGGCACCACCACCAAAGGCCCATTTTTTCTGTCCCTGTTTAACAGTGGCATGTAATTACAATTCTTGATATAATATTTCAGAGCAGGACCTGTTCCTGCGCCCACCAAGTGTAATGCCCCGTACACACGGTCGGATTTTCCGATGGAAAATGTGTGATAGGACCTTGTTGTCGGAAATTCCGACCGTGTGTAGGCTCCATCACACATTTTCCATCGGATTTTCCGACACACAAAGTTTGAGAGCAGGCTATAAAATTTTCTGACAACAAAATCTGTTGTTGGAATTTCCGATCATGTGTACACAAATCTGACGCACAAAGTGCCACGCATGCTCAGAATAAATAAAGAGATGAAAGATATTGGCTACTACCCCGTTTATAGTCCCGACGTACGTGTTTTACGTCACCGCGTTCAGAATGATCAGATTTTCCGACAACTTTGTGTGACCGTGTGTATGCAAGACAAGTTTGAGCCAACATCCGTTGGAAAAAATCCTAGGATTTTGTTGTCGGAATGTCCAATCAATGTCCGACCGTGTGTACGGGGCATAACTTAGAGGGCTTACAGTGTTGTGGCACCACCACCACCAAAGGCCCAATTTTCTGCCCGTTTTTTTTTTTAAACTTTATCTCTTTATTGAATTTTTTTTTTGTTTTTACAGCATACACCAACAGGTAATAAGAAAAACATACCCCCATATTCCCATCCCCCCCTCCCGTTCTCACACCCGCCTGTCAGATTAATTAAAAATAAGTGAAAAAAAACCTTCAGTTAAGGCCTTGGGTGTTTCCTGAGTGGGGGGTGTCTATATTCAAATAAACCTTTTTAGTTCTTATTTTCACACTATCATCCTAACCCAGCCATTAAATCCAACCACCCCCATCCAATTCACCCACTCATCCATCCTTTTCACTCTCTTTTTTCTTAATTTTAGTTTCTATTGGGTCACCTTCATCATTTAAGTTCTACCATATCCTATTTATTATTTAAATGTTAAACCAACTTGCTTCCCACCAGAGTTTCCAGATGTTGCCATATTTCTTTAGTCCCCCTTGCTTCACATATGCAGATTTCTCCTTAAGAATTACCACGTTCATGCTATTTATCCATTCGCTGCTAGACGGAGGCAATGCCAACTGCCATCTCAGGGCGATCCATTTTCTGGCCTGAAATAGGCATCTCAGAACCGCAATCTGGGTGTTTCATTAGTCATCCACTCCTTCTACTAATCCCAGGAGACAGTGCTTCGCCTCCAACTCCTGTAGAGGTTCCAAACACCCGGTCGATAGTTCCTATTACCTCCCTCCAGTAGCGAAACAGCTTTGGGCATCTCCAGAACATATGGATCAGGTTCCCCCCTATATCCCCACACCTGGGGCAACTTGCGTCCGGTCTCCGACCAAACTGAAAAAGTTTACACGGTGTGTAATAGGTTCTATATAATAAAAACAACCTCTGGGACGAAGAGAGCGAAACCATTGGAGCAAGTTCAAGAATTCTGTTCCACTGTATTTCAGATATATTACCCACATCTTGTTCCCACTTCCTCTTGTACCTAGGGGCCTCTATCTCCCAATCTCCCCTTGTTTATATGTGGATATATCTTTGCAATAAGGCCTTTCCCTGTATCTGCGTTAATTATATTTTGGAGCACAGGTATCGTGCTCCATTCCAGGGTCCTTCCTCTAAACTGTTCCTCCAATGTGTGCCTGATCTGTAGATACCTGAAAAAATGATTTGTTCGGCAATGCAAATTGCTCTCTCAGTACCTGAAAGGATTCAAAGTGTCATCTTGATATAACTGCGTAACAAATTTTATTCCGCATCTCTCCCATTCCCTCACCACCCCCATCTTCTGCAATTCTCACAGTTTGCTATTCTCCCATAGGGGGGTATACTCCGTGATTCCTCTATACTTTAGTATTGCCTTTGCTGTATCCCACATTCTCATCATCAACCTCAGGGTAGGGAGTCCCGGGGGGGACACAGATCGTGTGGGGAGTTCTGCAGAAGTATTTTTCTCCCTGCTTGTCTCCCTTCCAGGTTACAGCCCCCAATATGCTGGAGTTGTGATGCTAAGAAGTAACTAAAGGGGTGTGGGAGCACTACTCCTCCTTTATGCTTCTGTAATTGCAAAGTGCTTAGGTGTATTCTTACCGAGGATGGCGGCGGCAGCAGCCGAGGACCAAGGGACTGACAGACTGATCGGCTTCGGCTGCCGACATCATGGGCTCCCTGGACAGGTAAGTATCCATATATTAAAAGTCAGCAGCTGGCCAAATAATGGCCTGGAGCTGAAGTGGTTAAGGCAACCCAAACAGTCCAAAATAAATTTGTCTAGGCTACCAAGCTGGTGAAGGTAAAACATAAAATACTTTCTAGACCCAAGTAAAGGGCCCTACACTTCATCAAGCAATCGTGATGGCCTTTCTATGTTTCATGGACCCTGAGCTGGACCTTTCTAGGACACTGCATATTCTCCCCTTAGCCTTCAGAGATCAATCTCTGACCCCCTTAACATGAATGAATGTGATCCAAACCTGCCAATCCCACTCTCTCCTGTTGCTATAAACTTCTTCTTCATTAAGATACTGACCTTCCACAATCTTATAGCTGGTGGGAACAAAACCTTCAGGCTGACTTCACTCTGGAAGAAAGACCAAACTCCTTCCCTTATGCTTTAAATCATCTAAAAAGGTACCAAGAATATAAGCTCAATACAATAATACACATCTTTTGGTCTTGTCCCAAACTTATTCATCTTTGGGACCAAGCACACCTTACTACTTGGAAAAAAACAATCTTCTTATTGTTCCATCATGACTGCATCTATCCCTCTTAAATCTTACAAAAATCCAAGAACATGAGGTATTGGACACAGATCTTACTCCTGTCAACTCAAGGATTGTAGTAGAGCTTGTTGACTTGACTTTGGCCATTCAAACACACAAAACGAGGGTCACCCCACAAAGTCGGGGCCAGCTGAATCTAAACGATTATCTGAAGAGTACATAATTTTTTATTGAAATATGCAAATCTAAAGTCCATAGATTAGGAGGCATAGGGTAGCTTAACAAAACAAGTTCAGTGTCCAAAAAAAAACCAACAAGAAAGGTGTGTGCTCTCAATACCAGAAAAAATCCAAACATGCAGATTTATACCTCCACAAATCACCCTTAGTGCTCCACGACAAGCCCTTTTAGTGGAGATGACGCACCAGACATTTTGGTCAGCAATACAGCTTGGCTCACAAATAATCCACTTGTTTAAGTAATGAGATCTCGGCCTCAGAGCGTCTCCTTACTAGCTCACGTGTGACCAGACAATCACCAAGTTTATAGTCGTAGCGGATTGTGTCAGACGTTGACATTGATGCATGATTCTTAGCAATGTGATCACAGAAAGAACAACAGGCTCCAATATGTTTCAGGGGCCAAAAGACCCTCTTTCATTTTATAAAATCCATAATATAATAAACTTTACATATAAACAGCTTTCAGTCACGGTAGCCTTTAAAAGTATGCAAAATCTTGAGACATCCCAGTATAAAATGTAAAAACCTTAAAGTTATTTATCAATGGGAAACCTGAGCCAGGAACGATGCATACAAATGCCTTGATAAAATCAACTTCACATCAGAAGCCCCTCTTCACATCAGAGTTTCCCTCACATCATTGGTCCACCATCACATCAGAGCCCACCTTTACATCCGAGTTCCTTCTTTACATAAAAGGCTCCCAATCATGTCAAAACTCCCCCATCATATCAGACTCCCCTCTATACATGATATACAGTACCCCCATCACAGGCCAGACTGCTGGTTGGAAGCTAAACAGTAGGGAGTGGTGTGTGAACAGGTTTTGCTTTTGACTGCTTGTGATTGCTGTGTTGCATTTTTAGTTTTTTAGGGGGGCTTTTCTTTGCAGCTTTTTAACTCTTTTTTCTGTTACTTTTTAAAACAGCCTTTTTTTCCCTTTCCTTACTTCAGCCTAATAATTAAGGGGAGTGTTTAATTGGTCACAGGTACTTGAGGCCTATATAACTTTCTGTGGAACTCATTTTGAGCCTGCTCATCTTGGAGTTGCTGGAACTTAGACCAAGTGGAACTGGACTAAGTGGTTAAAAAAAACAGAGTTGAAAACAGGAGGTTGTAACAGGGGTCAAATTACCTGTGTAGTGTGAGTATATGAGTGCTGGGAGTACATGTAGGCTGTATTGAGTATCAGTGTCAGGTAGTACCTGTGTATTGTGAATACCTGAGTGTTGTCTGAGCAGTGTGTGTGAATCGTTAGTAATTTTGTTTACTTGTGTATTGTGTATGCTCATGGTCTGCGAGTGCACATGGGTCTGCGAATGCACGTGGGTCTGCGATTGCGTGTTGGTCTGCGAGTGCTCATTGGTCTGCGAGTGCACGTGGGCCTGCAAATGTACGTGGGTCTGCGAGTGCACATTGGCTGCGAGTGAATAGTTGCCACTTGCCAACAGTCCCGATTTTCCCAGCAATCCCTTATTTTGGGACCCTCATCCTGATTGGAGGCCGTCCCAATTCGGGAATTTGCCTTTTGTCTATGGAAAAATGGGATTAATTGGCTCTGCAGCAGTTCTGGCTCTTGGCTCCAACAAAATGGCCGACGGCTGCCGGCGCAGCCGCGAGAGCTCTCCCCTTGTGTTTAGCTACATCTCCTCTTGTTCCTCAAGTTCGGTGGAGAGGGAAGGGGCCGATCCGTGCAGCCAATGAATCAGCTTCTCTCTTCACAATTCTCCAGCCGGGGTTAGCTGCACAGATCGGCCCCTCCCCTCTCCCCTGAACAAGAGGAACGAGAGGAGATGTAGCTAGACTGCAGCCAACACTCCACTGGGCGCACTGATTTAAGAGGCACTCCGCTGGGGGCACTGATTTAAGAGGCACTCCGCTGGGGGCACCTGATGTAAGAGGCACTCCGCTGGGGACACCTGATGTAAGGACAGACTCTGCTGGGGGCACCTGATGCAAGGACGGACTCTGCTGGTGGCACCTGATGTCATCTGGTGGCAGGCGACATGGCAGGTGACACGCTCAGGGGTCCCACTGATTCTGGATTATGGTGAGTTGAATGATTTCATTCTATATTACAATGTAATAATAGTAATAATGCACTTCAATCATCCGGACACCACAACAGCCATGGTGCTGGGATGATTGAAGCACTAACACCAGGTGTTTGGAGTATCTTTATCTGCTAATTTGTTAATCTCTGGAATACACATTTCTATTGTGGTGTAGGATCTGTGCCTGCTGTCCCTCCATCCCTCTTTCCTTCCTTCTCTCTCCTTCCCTCCTTTCTTTCTTTCTTTTTTTCCTGCTTTCTTTCTCCCTCCCTTCCTCTTTTCCCCTTTCTTTCTTCATCGCTCATTCATCTCACACTCTAACCACACTCCCATTTGAACCACGCCCATATAATCCACACCCACTATTTCATGTAAACCACCCCCATTCTTCTTTTTTTGCTATGACATGCCTACAAACGCATGCCCTGATCCCTAATTATATTAAGACTCCGCCTACAGCCAAAAAAGTGTCCCTATACATTTTTTTTACAATGTTTTCAACTATGCACATTGGTCTGCGAGTGCACGTGGGTCTGTGAGTACCTGTGTATTGTCTTGTTGAGCACCTGTGTATTGTCTTGTTGAGTACCTGTGTATTGTCTTGTTGAGTATTAGTGTTGGGAAGTTAGCTGTTAGGAAATTTGGACAGGGTATAATCCCCAATCCTCATTAAATTAGTAGGTTTGATACCCGGCGGGTGTGGAGATGTGACTCGATGTACATCTTGCGGCATGTATGAGTTTCTTGATCATCCAATCGAGGGTGAATACTGCTGTGCAAAATGTAAGCACATTATTTCCCTGGAAGCCCAGGTTCTGAATCTGGGGAAGCAACTGTCAGCACTGAGAAGACCCTCCATACTAAAGGAGAACTGGGAACGTACTCGGGAGGTGCAGCACAGAGGCGGGTGAAGCCAAAGAGGTGCAGGCACTAGAAAAGAGTAGATGGGTGACAGTCAGGAAGGGTAGATGGGGAAGTGCCAGGGGGTCTGATCCAAGGCTCGAGCATCTCAATAAACCAGTCAGGGACCAGGAGCTAAGGGACTCCCCTAGCTGCCAGGAGAAGAACTCCTCCAGTGAGAGTGGGTGAGGAGCGAAGGGAAAGGAAAGACAGATTCTGGTGGTAGGGGACTCAATTCTTAGAAGGACAGAGAGGGCAATCTGTGACAAAGATCTGAAGCGCCAAACTGTATGTTGTCTATCGGGCGCTCGGGTTCGGCAACATCACGAATCTGGTGGACAGCTTACTGGGAGGAGCTGGGGAAGACCCGGCTGTCATGGTGCATGTTGGCACCAATGACAAAGTCAGAGGCAAATAGAGTGTCCTAAAGAACGATTTTAGGGACTTGGGAGCTAAATTGAGGAAAAGGACCTCCAAGGTAGTATTCTCAGGAATACTACTGGTACATCGAGCCACACCAGAAAGGCAGAGGGAGATTAGGGAAGTAAACAAGTGGCTGAGGAGCTGGTGTAGTAAGGAGGGGTTTGGGTTTCTGGAGGACTGGGCCGACATCTCAGTCAATCACCAGTACTATAGAAGGGATGGACTGTACCTAAATGAGGAGGGTGCAGATCAGCTGGGAGTAAAGATGGCCAAAAAGTTAGAGGGGTTTTTAAACTAGACGATGGGGGGGGAGGGGCCAGAGGTAGAGATAGTCAGCACAGAACATATTCCAGAGGGTAGTATTGGGGGCATTAGTGGTAGGTTGACTAAAGCGCATAAACCCAAGGTAAGTATAGTAACAAGTCCTAGTTTCAATCTCCGAACACCCAATAAGAGGACAGTATTCGACCGGTCTAAACTACGTGGCATGTTCACCAATGCCAGGAACCTGGCGGACAAGATGGGTGAACTAGAATTACTGTTCTACGAGGCGGATTTGGATTTTGTGGGAATTTCAGAGACCTGGTTCAACAGCTCTCATGATTGACTGGCAACCATTCAAGGATATACCCTTTATCGCAGGGATAGAGAGGGTAAAAAAGGGGGAGGGGTATGCCTATATATCAAGAATAATGCACAAGTGAATGTGAGAGATGACATCACTAAGGGAGCTAGGGAGGATGTGCAATCCTTATGGGTAGTGCTCCAAAGGGATGAAGCTAAAGGGAAAATAATACTCGGAGTATGCTATAGGCCCCCCAACCTAAGGAAGGAGGGGGAGATGGATCTCCTATCACAATTTGGATTAGCAGCAAGGATGGGAAGTGTTATCATAATGGGGGATTTTAATTATCCAGACATAGACTGAGCAGAGGGAACCACACATTTTTCTAAGGCTCGGCAGTTCCTAAATGCCTTGCAGGACAATTTCATGGTTCAGATGGTAGACGCACCAACTAGAGATAAAGCGTTACTGGATCTACTGATTACCAACAATACAGACCTGATCATGGATGTGGAAATATGGGGCAATTTAGGAAACAGCGATCACAGGTCAATTGGCTTCAGTATAAATCACACAAATAGGAAACATAAAACACTGAATTTCAAAAGAGCCAAATTCCCTAAACTACGAACCTTGCTAGAAGGCATAAATTGGGATAAAATCTTAGGAATAAAGAACACGGAGGAAAGAACATATTAAATAAGGACATTAGCCAATGCATCCCATTGGGCAATACATTTAAAAGAGCGAACAAAAGTCCTGGATGGCTTAACTCCAATGTAAATGCATATAAAAGTAAAGGAGAAGGCCTTACAAAAATACGAGGTTGAGGAATCATCATCGGCATTCAGACTTTATAAGGAATGCATCAAGAAATGTAAGGGTGCAATTAGGGCAGCTATGATACAACACGAAAGACACATAGCGGAGGAAAGCAAAGAAAATCCCAAGAAATTCTTTAAGTATGTAAACAGTAAAAAGGGAGAACAGACCATATTGGCCCCATAAGGAATGAGGAAGGTCATCTGGTTACAAAGGATGGGAAGATGGCGAAGGTATTGCATTTATTCTTCTCCTCAATCTTCACAAGGGAATCGGGGGGCTTCAGTAACCAAAACTGCAGTGTTTATCCTTGTGACACATCACAGGAAGCACCTCCATGGTTAACAGAGGACAGAATTAAAATTAGACTTGGGAAACTTAACATTAATAAATCACCGGGACCATATGGCTTGCACCCGAGGGTACTCAGGGAACTCAATCAAGTAATTGCCAGACCATTGTTCCTAATTTTTACTGACCATTTACTGACTGGAATAGTACCAGCTGATTGGAGAAAAGCCAATGTAGCACGAATATTTAAAAAGGGCCCAAAATATAAGGTCCGTAGACGTGGTGTATCTGGATTTTGCAAAAGCATTTGACATAGTTCCCCATAAATGTTTACTGTACAAAATAAGGTCCGTTGGCATGGACCATAGGGTGAGTACATGGATTTAAAAGTGGCTACAAGGGCGAGTTCAGAGAGTGGTGATAAATGAGGAGTACTCGGAATGGTCATGGGTGGGTAGTGGGGTCCCCCAGTGTTTTGTGCTGGGACCAATCCTATTTAATTTGTTCATAAATGACCTGGAGGATGGGGTAAACAGTTCAATCTCTTAATTTGCAGACGATACTAAGCTAAGCAGGGCAATAATTTCTCCGCAGGATGTGGAAACAGATCAAAAAAGATGTGCAAAAAGATCTGAACAAATTAATGGGGTGGGCAACTACATGGCAAATTAGGTTTAATGTAGAAAAATTTAAAATAATACATTTGGGTGGCAAAAATATGAATGCAGTCTATGCACTGGGGGGAGAACCTCTGGGGGAATCTAGGATGGAAAAGTACCTGGGGGTTATAGTAGATGATAGGCTCAGCAATGGCATGCAATGCCAAGCTGCTGCTAACAAAGCAAACAGATCATTGGCATGCATTAAAAAGGGGATCAACTTCAGAGATTAAACGATAATTCTCACGCTCTACAAGTCTCTGGTCCGGCCGCACTTATAGGGCGTACACACGGTCGGACTTTGTTCGGACATTCCGACAACAAAATCCTAGGATTTTTTCAGACGGATGTTGGCTCAAACTTGTCTTGCATACACACGGTCACACAAAGTTGTCGGAAAATCCGATTGTTCTAAACGCGGTGACGTAAAACATGTACGTCGGGACTATAAACGGGGCAGTGGCCAATAGCTTTGATCTCTTTATTTATTCTGAGCATGCGTGGCACTTTGTCCGTCGGATTTGTGTACACACGATCGGAATTTCCGACAACGGATTTTGTTGTCGGAAAATTTTATCTCCTGCTCTCCAACTTTGTGTGTCGGAAAATCCGATGGAAAATGTCCGATGGAGCCCACACACGGTCGGAATTTCCGACAACACGCTCCGATCGGACATTGTCCATCGGAAAATCCGACCGCGTGTACGGGGCATTAGAGTATGCTGTCCAGTTCTGGGCACTAGTCCTCAGGAAGGATGTATTGGAAATGGAGTGAGTACAAAGGAAGGGCAACAAAGCTAATAAAGGGTCTGGAAGATGTTAGATATGAGGAAAGGTTGCGGGCACTGAACTTATTCTCTCTGGAGAAGAGACGCTTGGGAGGGGATATGATTTCAATTTACAAATACCATACTGGTGACCCCACAATAGGGATAAAAACAAGACGAAGGGAGTTTAACAAGACACGTGGCCACTCATTAAAGTTAGAAGAAAATAGGTTTAACCCTAAACTACGCAGAGAGTCAGTTACTGTAAGAGCGGCAAGGATGTGGAATTCCCTTCCACAGGCGGTGGTATCAGCGGGGAGCATCGATAGTTTAAAAAAACTATTAGATAAGCACCTGAACGACCATAACATACAGGGATATACAATGTAATACTGACATATAATCACACACATAGGTTGGACTTGATGAACTTTTTTCAACCCCACCTACTATGTAACTATGTAACATCACATTCACTGTCATGGTCTGGAGTCAGGGTCAGAGGCCAATAGCTATAGCAGTGGAGCAGCACCCACTCACAAGCGGGACAAGTATACATGCAGGTCCTGTTGAATGACACAGGTTCATCTAAGGCGCGGTGCTTAGGTATTAACCTGTATTCATCAGAGCTCCTGATGGTGGAGATAGGCCTGTTTATAGATTGGGGGGAACGCCGTTTTTCTATTGTTGGAAATGGTATTGCATTGCCGGCAATTTAACCACTTCCTTAACAGGCCATTTTTTTGCAATACGGCACTGCATCGCTTTAACTGACAATTGCGTGGTCGTGTGACGTTGTACCCAAACAAAATTGATGTCCTTTTTTTCCCACAAATAGAACTTTCTTTTGGTGGTATTTGATCACCTCTGCGGTTTTTATTTTTTGCGCTATAAACAAAAAAAGAGCATCAATTTTGAAAAAAAAAACAATATTTTTTACTTTCTGCTATAATACATAGCCAAAACAAAATAAATATATAAGAAAACAAATTGTAACAAATGTATTCATCAGTTTAGGCCAATATGTATTCTGCTACATATTTTTGGTAAAAAAAATCACAATAAGCGTATATTAAATGGTTTGTGCAAAAGTTATAGCATCTACAAATAGGGGAAAGATTTAGGGACTTTTTATTTTTTTTTATTGTTTTTACTAGTAATGGTGGCGATCTGCGATTTTTAGCGGGACTGCGACATTGCGGCAGACAAATCTGACCCTAAGTGACACTTTTTGGGGACCAGTGACATCAATACAGTGATCAGTGCTATAAAAATGCAATGATCACTGTATACATGCAGGTCCTTTTGAATGACACAGGTTCATCTGAGGCGCGGTGCTTAGGTACTAACCTGTATTCACCAGAGCTCCTGATGGTGGAGATAGGCCTGTTTATAGATTGGGGGGAACACCGTTTTTTTAAACATTTTTCTATTGTTGGAAATGGTATTGCATTGCCGGCAATTTAACCACTTCCTGAACAGGCCATTTTTTTTGCAATACGGCACTGCATCGCTTTAACTGACAATTGCGTGGTCGTGTGACGTTGTACCCAAACAAAATTGATGTCTTTTTTTCCCACAAATAGAACTTTCTTTTGGTGGTATTTGATCACCTCTGCGGTTTTTATTTTTTGCGCTATAAACAAAAAAAGAGCGTCAATTTTGAAAAAAAAACAATATTTTTTACTTTCTGCTATAATACATAGCCAAAACAAAATAAATATATAAGAAAACAAATTGTAACAAATGTATTCATCAGTTTAGGCCAATATGTATTCTGCTACATATTTTTGGTAAAAAAAATCACAATAAGCGTATATTAAATGGTTTGTGCAAAAGTTATAGCATCTACAAATAGGGGAAAGATTTAGGGACTTTTTTATTTTTTTTTATTGTTTTTACTAGTAATGGCGGCGATCTTCGATTTTTAGCGGTACTGCGACATTGCGGCAGACAAATCTGACCCTAAGTGACACTTTTTGGGGACCAGTGACATCAATACAGTGATCAGTGCTATAAAAATGCAATGATCACTGTATAAATGGCACTGGCCGGGAAGGGGTTAAAACTAGGGGGCAATCAAGCAGTTAACTGTGTTCCCTGGGAGGTGTTTTTAGCTCTGATCACTGTATAAATGTCAATGGTCCCAAAAAAGTGTCAAAAGTGTCCGATGTGTCCTCCACAATGTCACAGTCACAATAAAAATCGCTGATCACCGCTATTACTAGTAAAAAAAAATTAAAATAACAATAAAATTGCCATAAATCTTTCCCCTATTTTGTAGATGCTATAACTTTTGTGCAAACCAATCAATATACGCTTATTGCGATTTTTTTTTTTACCAAAAATATGTAGAAGAATACATATCGGCCTAAACTGATGAAGAATTTTTTTTCATTTTGGGATATTTATTATAGTAAAAAGTGCAAAATGATCGCTCTTGTCGCTCTCGCAAAAAATAAAAACTGCAGAGGTGATCAAATACCATCAAAAGAAAGCTCTATTAGTGGGGAAAAAAGGACATAAATTTTGTTTGGGTACAACGTCGCACTACCGCACAATTGTCAGTTAAAGCGACGCAGTGCCGTATCGCAAAAAAATGGCCTGGTCAGGAAGGGGGTAAATACTTCCAGGGCTAAAGTGGTTAATGTTAACATGGTGCAGATAGACTGGCAGCCAAAATCATAGCGATGAATGATGTTGTGTGTCCTGGCCCTAGAGTGTCACTGGTCATTATGGTGCTGGTTGCCAGCCCGCCCAAGTCATGGGAACTCATGATGCTAATCCAGGGCAAACTGAGTCCTGTGCTTGTAGCACCCAGAAGGAGCCCAAACTGCACCCCAGTTGAAAAACACTGCTTTAGTATATAAAAAGAACAAGGAAAGTAGATCTTAAAGGTGCTGAAAAACTTAGATTGAATTAGTGTTTGTCCAGAGGACATATACCTATATACGTAGATAATAAAGTCAACCCTTATGCCGCGTACACACGAGCGGACTTTACGGCGGACTTTGCCCGGCGGACTGGATTTCGTCGGACAATTCGATGTGTGTGGGCTCCAGCGAACTTTGTTTTCTCAAAAGTTGGACGGACTTAGATTTGAAACTTGTTTAAAATTTATCCGTTGAAATCGAGTCCGGTCGAAAAGTCCGCCGTCTGTATGCTAGTTCGACGGACTAAAAAGCCACGCTAGGGCAGCTATTGGCTACTGGCTATGAACTTCCTTGTACGAATTCGACGGACTTTGGTGGATTGTGTGTAGGCAAGTCCGTTCATTCAGAAAGTCCGTCGTAAAGTACGTCGAAAAATCCGCCGGGCAAAGTCCGCCGTAAAGTCCGCTCGTGTGTACGCGGCATAACTGTGTATTCAGATGTACAGTGTATAAAGATTCATAAAACAGAAATGTTTTAACATAAAATATCAGTGCTGTATTTTTACAGAGTAATACAAATGTCTTTGATGGTATACGATTTCTGTCACTTGATTAACACACACAGGTAGTTCTGTTAAAATTGGGGTTTATTTACTATAGCACCAGTCGGCAAATGGGTGAACAAATGGTCACAAGTGACTAAAATCTATAGAAAACGACGAAATCTAGTCAGAAAAGGAGTTTACTATAGCACAGGGGGAATACATTGACGTGAAATCAAATTCACTATAGGTTACATAAATCAGTGACCGACTAAATCAGTAGTCGTGGTAGAAGCACAGGAATTGCTCATGCAAATAATGTTTAGAGCTTAAAGTGATTGTAAGGGTTCGTTTTTATTTTTTTATATAACAAACATATCCTACTTACCTCCACTGTGCAGCTCCTTTTGCACAGAGTGGCCCCGATCCTCATCTTCTGGGGTCCCCCAATGGCTCTCGCGGCTCCTCCCCACATCTGATAACCCCCTAGGAGAAGCGCTCTCCCGAGGGGGTTACCTTGCGGGTACGCTCCCGAGTCCAGCATTCGGCGTCCATAGACAACGAATGCATGACCCGGCCCAGGGGCGGTCTGACAACTCATGGGGCCCCGGGCAATAGGAGAAGATTATGGAGCCCCTGGGCAATAGGAGATTATGGGGCCCCCAGGCAATAGGAGATTATGGGGCCCCCAAGCAATAGATTATGGGGCCACACAGTATAAACACACACACACAATATACACACACAGTATACACACACAGAATAAACACACACACACACACACACTGAAAAGGTACTGGAGAGGCGGGGCAGCTATAATCTTGGGATTTTTTTTAAAAAGCACAGATTTTTACATACTGTCCCTGGTTTTATTGAGGCTGGCTACCCTGATGGGGCCCCTCAGTGGCATGGGGCCCTCGGGCAGTGCCCGAGTGCTTGAATGGTCAGTCCGCCCCTGACTTGGCCCCGTCCCCGGCACCCGCGTCATTGGATTTGATTGACAGCAATGGGAGCCAATGGCTGCACTGTTTTCAGTCTAGCCAATCAAGAGCCAAGAACCCCAGGCAGAGAGACAGCGTGTCCCCGCCAGGTCAAGTTCCAGGGCTCATGTAATTAAAATGGGGGGGCTGGGGGGCTGGTCACTGCCAGGTGTTTTTTCACTTTAATGCATAGGATGCATTAAGGTGGAAAAACACGAGGGTTTACAACCCCTTTAAACATAATCATAGTTTAAATGGTTCCTCACAGTGTTGCCAACCGCCCGTAGATTTACGGGCAGCCCGTAAATTTACTCCCATTTTCGGGGCGCCCGTAAATGTCCTTTACGGGCAGCGGTGCCCGTAAAAAAGATGGCCACGAGCCGACCATGTAACTGCACATGCGCCATTCCGTAGCCGGCTGGGCTCGGTAAAGCTCGCACTCGCTCGGCCAGGCGACGCATGCGCAGTAACTTAATGGCGCCGCTTGGTGCCATTTTTTAATAGATTCCAGGGTACACTTGTTCCTGGCTAAGACATGGCAGCCGCATTTTGTGCACTCACTGTAGGCGGAGGAGTCGAGGGGGGGGTAAGTGAGGAGGAGAGTGTGACACTGGGGCAGAGGATGACATTACTGGGGACAGCAGCTGACACTACTGGGTCTGGGGACAGACGACAGAGGATGACATGGCATTACTGGGGGGGGTGAAGCCATGGCATGCAGGGGGACAGTGAAGGACACTGATGTGCTGCCCTTGTGGACTGTGGAGAGGTGAAAGGGGAGCAGTACAGGAGCAGCACACACTGGTGTGGAGACTGTAATATGATGGTGGACAGAAGAGGAGGCTACTGTGAGGCTACTGTGAGGTGATGAGGAGGAGACTATCATGTCCGCAGTCTCTGTCCCCCTCCTGTAGTATGTCCGCAGTCTCTGTCCACCTCATGTAGTATGTCCGCAGCCTCTGTCCCTCTCCTGTAGTATGTCTGCAGCCTCTGTCCCCCTCCTGCAGTATGTTTGCAGCCTCTGTCCGCCTCTTGTATCATGTCTGCAGTATCTGAGGGCAATCCTAGAAAGGAGTCAAGAGTAGGAGTGCTGCCGGGATGGGGGTCACGGGAGGAGACAGACATGTGTGGACTGTGGAGAGGAGACTATACAATAAATCCAGAGCTGCCAAGCTGCTTAAGCCATCTGACTGAGCCCAGCACGGTGCACCTGAGAGGAGGTGTCAGTGACAGCGCCGCCAGGCCGCCGGTCTGAGGGTGGTTGCTTATGTAAGAGGGGAGTGAATACAATAATGTAAGGGGGCACTAATATAAAGGTTCCCCCCTATATTAGTAACCCACCTTAGTGTATTCACTCTGCAGAAGGGGGTCTCTAGTCACCAGAGCAAACCCCCCCCCCCCCCCATTTTCAGAGTTCCCCCTTTCATCATGATCTGCAGAATTCCCCTTTACACAAGAGTTCCCTTTCACTGTAAGGGGAAATCCTGGAGACTCTGATGTAAGGGGGAACTCTGTGCTGGCTGGGTTATAGTAACCTGACCTTCGTGTCAATGGAGAAATATGTTTTTTGACTTTTGTTTAACTTAAACACATTGCTAATAGCACTAGCTATGTGTTTATAGTTCACATATTGATATTTGCACTGTTTATCACAGAAAACTGTCATTTTAGGTACCTTTTTGCAGTGCCAGCAAAAAATGTTGTGTTGTCAGTAAATTTCACGATTTCTGCTAGTAAAAAAAATTGGTGTTGTTTGTAAATTTTGGCGTCCTGCCAGTAAATTTCACTTCGAGGGGTTGGCAACACTGATTCCTAAACATGTGGTATATTGTTTTGGAGATGATCTGCTTTTAAATTTCTTGAAATATTGTTGTGAAAGCAGAAAAATGCTTGAAAGTCTGAGAAGAGATAAATTCACCCTGTTTTTAGAACTCTGTACTGACCCAACTCAGCACGCCCAGACTGAAAACTAGTCACAATCCTACTCTCATTTCATTCTCTCGCTCTCTCTCTCTCTCTCTCTCTCTCTCTCTCACACTGGATAGATTGATTTTGTTAACATATTTGAGATAGATATTCTATATGCATTATATATATTTGTGTATATACTGCAATGTGCATTGTGTATGCACAGGGACTTTTCCATTTGTGACATATCTTTTGTTACACTGAGCATGCTCAGCCACTTTGCCTTTTGAGCCATATCTCTGGATACAGTGAGCATACTCAGAGACTTAGCTGTTTGACATCGGATAAGTAAATTGTAGATAATGCACTTGTTGCTCTCCATCTCACACAAAACTAAACCAAAAACTCCCACAGCTGTCTTCAAAAACCACACACAATACCATTGCTGATGTAAATTTAAAATGAGTAACAATTTTGTGTGTTGTTTAGTATTTCCAAATAATCATAATTTTCACCACAAAAATGTAATATGTGTACCAATATCATTATTCCAAATCAAAATGTCATTATAAAAATTCAGAGGGTAACACCACTATTCTACACTCACACACCAATAAACACAGAATAAATCAAGAAACAGAACTCCTGCCTGATGTAATTACACCACCTATAGGTAAATGCCTAAAGAAATGTAGTATTTAGGTGTAGGAGAGTTCCACCACCATTGCAAATCTTCCATGTGTTCCATGGGGCCCCAACATTAAAGATGGTCCTATAGCAGCATGCTGACAGTAATCAGCCATAACCAGCCTTGGAACCAGATGGTATATCACAGAAACAGGTTGTTCAATGGCACTCAGGACTTCCAGGGTACATCTGCATTGATTAACTTTTTGCACCCCAGGGACCTAGGGCTGTTAAAAACCACAGAGATGGAGGCTCCATGCATGTGGCAGCACAGTAGCTAACTGGTTAGCACTTCTGCCTTGTAGGGATTGTTGGTTCGAATCCCAAAACATGCCACTATCTGGTAAGAGGTTTGTATGTTGTGGTGCTATAGCTTCTTTTTCACAAGGTATTATATTTCTGACGGATGGAAACAAAAGTGGAAACAAAAGAAATTACATTATAAATAAAGCAAGTGTGGGTTTTACACAAAATCTATAACAGTGTTTTTTGGTCAGATATAGATTTATAAGTATGGTGTAATCCTGCATCCATATTTAAATGTTGAATGCTGATGACGAATGTGCTTGTCAACAATTTGTGTGAAGCAGCCCTCACAAAGTTTACATTTCTTGCTTTGTACCCTCCACATGCCAAACAACTTACAACTTGAATTGTTTTGTTTTTGGCATCACTGATCATGGCCAGAGACTTGGACATTTGATCTTTTCCATTAAACACTGCACAGATGCATATGCTTATATAGCTGATGCATTCTTTCATTGCCAAGAGTGTGTATTCCTGATCAACAGGTGTGAGTACTTAAGGCATACATGAAGAGGCAGAATTAATTACACTGGTGGGTGTGTCCTTTACTGGGCGCATGTAGGTGTGCTATCAATCCAAACTATGTTATATAAAGGCCTGCACTCCTGCAGTTTGCTTTGCCTGAAAAGAGGCCAGATTATTTGCGGGCAGGGTGCTATAGTGTGCACAATGATCCACACCGGCTGTGGTTTAATTAATGTTTTGTCTGTCTGCTGTAATTGTTTTGCATTTTGGCCCTCAAAATTAGATTTTTTAGTTCTTGTCCAGTGTAACCATGCGTTTCTTGTTTGTGAGCATCAGCTGACCCTTCTCTTTTAATTGTTACTTACAAATCTCACGTGTTAGACAACTCCTAATGTTGATCTAGTTTCCTAAATTGTTTTTATAAAAATTAAGCTTCCTGCTAACTCTAACCAAAAATGTGTATGTGAATTTAGAGGGGTATAGTTATTGCTCTGCCTTTTGATTTTGTCAAATTTTATATCTTGTCCGTTTTGTTTGTTTAATCCTGCACTTAAACTTTTGATGGGGGTGGGGTGGTGAGAGTTACATAGTTACATAGTTACATAGTAGGTGAGGTTGAAAAAAGACACAAGTCCATCAAGTCCAACCTATGTGTGTGATTATGTGTCAGTATTACATTATATATCCCTGTATCTTGCGGTCATTCAGGTGATTATCTAATAGTTTCTTGAAGCTATCAATGCTCCCCGCTGAGACCACCGCCTGTGGAAGGGAATTCCACATCCTTGCCGCTCTTACAGTAAAGAACCCTCTACGTAGTTTAAGGTTAAACCTCTTTTCTTCTAATTGTAATGAGTGGCCACGAGTCTTATTAAACTCTCTTCTGCAAAAAAGTTTTATCCCTATTGTGGGGTCACCAGTACAGTATTTGTAAATTGAAATCATATCCCCTCTCAAGCGTCTCTTCTCCAGAGAGAATAAGTTCAGCTCTCGCAACCTTTCCTCATAACTAAGATCCTCCAGACCCTTTATTAGCTTTGTTGCCCTTCTTTGTACTCGCTCCATTTCCAGTACATCCTTCCTGAGGACTGGTGCCCAGAACTGGACAGCATACTCCAGGTGCGGCCAGACCAGAGACTTGTAGAGTGGGAGAATTATCGTTTTATCTCTTGCGTTGATCCCCCTTTTAATGCATGCCAATATTCTGTTTGCTTTATTAGCAGCAGCTTGGCATTGCATGCCATTGCTGAGCCTATCATCTACTAGGACCCCCAGGTCCTTTTCCATCCTAGATTCCCCCAGAGGTTCTCCCCCCAGTGTATAGATTGCATTCATATTTTTGCCACCCAAATGCATTATTTTACATTTTTCTACATTGAACCTCATTTGCAGTCGCCCACCCCATTAATTTGTTCAGGTCTTTTTGCAAGGTTTCCACATCCTGCGGAGAAGTTATTGCCCTGCTTAGCTTAGTATCGTCTGCAAATACAGAGATTGAACTGTTTATCCCATCCTCCAGGTTGTTTATAAACAAATTAAATAGGATTGGTCCCAGCACAGAACCCTGGGGAACCCCACTACCCACCCCTGACCATTCTGAGTACTCCCCATTTATCACCACCCTCTGAACTCGCCCTTGTAGACAGTTTTCAATCCATGTACTCACCCTATGGTCCATGCCAACGCACCTTATTTTGTACAGTAAACGTTTATGGGGAACTGTGTCAAATGCTTTTGCAAAATCCAGATACACCACGTCTATGGCCTTCCTTTATCTAGATGGTAACTCACCCCCTCATAGTAGGTAAATAGATTGGTTTGGCAAGAACGATTCTTCATGAATCCATGCTGATTACTGCTAATGATATCGTTCTTATTACTAAAATCTTGTATATAGTCCCTTATCATCCCCTCCAAGAGTTTACATACTATTGATGTTAGGCTAACTGGTCTGTAATTCCCAGGGATGTATTTTGGGCCCTTTTTAAATATTGGTGCTACATTGGCTTTTCTCCAATCAGCGGGTACTATTCCAGTCAATAGTCTGTCTGTAAAAATTAGGAACAACGGTCTGGCAATCACTTGACTGAGTTCCCTAAGTACCCTCGGATGCAAGCCATCTGGTCCCGGTGATTTATTAACGTTAAGTTTCTCAAGTCTAATTTTAATTTCCGTCCTCTGTTAACGATGGAGGTGCTTCCTGTGTTGTGTCATGAGGATAAACACTGCAGTTTTGGTTACTGAAGCCCCCCGATTCACTCGTAAAGACTGAGGAGAAGAATAAATTCAATACCTTTGCCATCTCCCCATCCTTTGTAACCAGATGTCCTTCCTCATTCTTTATGGGGCCAATATGGTCTGTCCTCCCTTTTTTACTATTTACATACTTAAAGAATTTCTTGGGATTTTTTTTGCTCTCCTCCGCTATGTGTCTTTCATGTTCTATCTTAGCCGTCCTAATTGCACCCTTACATTTCTTATTGCATTCTTTATAAAGTCTGAATGCTGAGGATGATCCCTCAACCTTGTATTTTTTGAAGGCCTTCTCCTTTGCTTTTATATGCATTTTTACATTGGAGTTAAGCCATCCAGGATTTTTGTTCGCTCTTTTAAATTTATTACCCAATGGGATACATTGGCTAATGCCCTTATTTAAATAATAAAAACAGTGCTGCGCAAATATAAGTCCTTAAATCAACATGTATAAATGTGGTGACAGGATTGGAAGATAGGAACCACCAGTGAAACAATACAGGCTGAAACCGATAACTGAATGGTGACTAGTATCCCTCCACCGGACATGGATGGCCCCTCACCTCAGATACTCGACCTGAAACAGGTCACACAGCGTATAAAGCATGTCCTGGATGGATCAATCTATATGGATGGTGGTATCTCCTTCACTTCCCAGCACTCAGCATAATGACGGAAGATGCATATGAAATGAGAAGGCAAACAACATAGTGCTCTCTGTAGCTACTTTATTTAAAATGATTTAAAAGATGAATAAAACACTCACAGATACCGGCACTCAGATCCGAGTGCCGGCTAGAAGGCTTGTGATCGTCTCTGCCAATGGCCGCGGGTGACGTCATGCGCTCCTGACCCCCGTACGAGTTACGTCCAATGGGCGGGACTTCATCGGCGTGGGGCGGGATGCGCAATGACGGCCCGCATTGTTTATGTACTATGCCATGGTAACGGCGGCACCAATCAGAAGCGCGGACGTACTGATCAGGGAATCTAGCGCCTCCCGACCGCTGCATCTGAACTCGTGATTAACATTACACTCACCCTATGTACGGGTAATGAAAAGTAAACGCTGCCGACCAATAAGCAACCAAATAGTGGTAATAAAAAGCTTACTTGCAACACCAGGATATAAAATCTCATTGTGCAGAGTTAATTAGCTTAATCTTAAAATATAGAAATATGACAGTATTATTCTTTAACACGCATAAGTTCATGCTACAAAGTCGCATATAAAAAATTGCATATAAAAAATATATGAAACATATAAAAAGACCACGGGCATCGGCTAAATACGATCACATGTACAAAATGAAATTAAAAAGGGAAAAAATGAGAATTATCTATTAGAAATAAAACAATTCAAATCAAAATCAACATTCATTCCAGAGGGGGAGAGAACTTTGGTCTCATAGATCCAGAATGATTCCCTACGGCTGAGCTGCCTGATATAATGGCCACCCCTCCACTGTCGGGGGACCTTTTCTATCCCCCAAAATTTAAGGCATCTGGGGTCCCTCTGATGGCCACAATTGCACTCCAGCATGTAGACCACCCCCACTGATGAACACGTAATCAGACCTTCAATTTTATAGCTTTTTTGCTCCTTCCTTGCGTGATCGGGTAGCACCAGGGGTCATTGATCCACCCAAGACTGTGACCAATGGACTGTTTGGGTTTTTATCTGGCTTTTACGCATGTGGTAAATGTGCCACATGCAGGAAGGCCAGCAGAAATATTAAAAGACGGAAGGAGTTTGTTTCAAATACAATGCAAAAAAGCTATAAAATTGAAGGTCTGATTACGTGTTCATCAGTGGGGGTCGTCTACATGCTGGAGTGCGATTGTGGCCTCCAGTATGTGGGCCGGACCTCAAGAGCACTTCACGTAAGAGTTGGAGAACACATTAGTAACATCAAGCGGGGGGTAAAAACCCATAGTGTGTCCAGGCATTTTCGCCTTTGCCATCAGAGGGACCCCAGATGCCTTAAATTTTGGGGGATAGAAAAGGTCCCCCGACAGTGGAGGGGTGGCCATTATATCAGGCAGCTCAGCCGTAGGGAATCATTCTGGATCTATGAGACCAAAGTTCTCTCCCCCTCTGGAATGAATGTTGATTTTGATTTGAATTGTTTTATTTCTAATAGATAATTCTCATTTTTCCCTTTTTAATTTCATTTTGTACATGTGATCGTATTTAGCCGATGCCCGTGGTCTGACGTCCCTTTTTATATGTTTCATATATTTTTTATATGCGATTTTTTTATATGCGACTTTGTAGCATGAACTTATGCGTGTTAAAGAATAATACTGTCATATTTCTATATTTTAAGATTAAGCTAATTAACTCTGCACAATGAGATTTTATATCCTGGTGTTGCAAGTAAGCTTTTTATTACCACTATTTGGTTGCTTATTGGTCGGCAGCGTTTACTTTTCGTTACCCGTACATAGGGTGAGTGTAATGTTAATCACGAGTTCAGATGCAGCGGTCGGGAGGCGCTAGATTCCCTGATCAGTACGTCCGCGCTTCTGATTGGTGCCGCCGTTACCATGGCATAGTACATAAACAATGTGGGGCCGTCATTGCGCATCTCGCCCCACACCGATGAAGTCCCGCCCATTGGACGTAACGCGTACGGGGGTCAGGAGCGCATGACGTCACCCGCGGCCATTGGCAGAGACGATCACAAGCCTTCTAGCCGGCACTCGGATCTGAGTGCCGGTATCTGTGAGTGTTTTATTCATCTTTTAAATCATTTTAAATAAAGTAGCTACGGAGAGCACTATGTTGTTTGCCTTCTCATTTCATATGCATCTTCTGTCATTATGCTGAGTGCTGGGAAGTGAAGGAGATACCACCATCCATATAGATTGATCCATCCAGGACATGCTTTATACGCTGTGTGACCTGTTTCAGGTCGAGTATCTGAGGTGAGGGGCCATCCATGTCCAGTGGAGGGATACTAGTCACCATTCAGTTATCGGTTTCAGCCTGTATTGTTTCACTGGTGGTTCCTATCTTCCAATCCTGTCACCACATTTATACATGTTGATTTAAGGACTTATATTTGCGCAGCACTGTTTTTATTATTTATGTCTTTGAGGTATTATTTGAATTAACCTTAGTGCCTGCTTGCATTTACTTTCTTGTGTCCACGTATCAGTCAGCGCTGAATTTAATTACACCAATTTTAATGCCCTTATTTAATATGCTCTTAAAGCAAACCCATCTCTCCTCCGTATTCTTTGTTCCTAATATTTTATCCCAATTTATGCCTTTTAGCAAGGTTTGTAGTTTAGGGAAGTTGGCTCTTTTGAAATTCAGTGTCTTTGTGTTCCCTTCATGTTTACTATTTGTGTGATTTATACTGAAACTAATTGACCTGTGATCGCTGTTACCTAAATTGCCCCGTATTTCCACATCTGTGATCAGGTCTGTATTGTTGGTAATCAGTAGATCCAGTAATGTTTTATTTCTAGTTGGTGCGTCTACCATCTGACCCATAAAATTGTCCTGCAAGACATTAAGTAACTGGCGAGCCTTAAATGAATGCGCGGTTGCCTCCGCCCAGTCTATGTCTGGATAATTAAAATCCCCCATTATGATAACACTTCCCATCCTTGCTGCTAATCCAATTTGTGATAGGAGATCCGTCTCCACTTCCTCCCTCAGGTTAGGGGGCCTATAGCATACTCCCAGTATTATTTTTCCCTTAGCTTCATCCCTTTGGAGCTCTACCCATAAGCAGGCCCGGATTTACTCCCTTTGCCGCCCCAAGGCCGGGCCCTTCAATGCCGCCCCCCCCCCCCCACACACACACCACCAGAAAGAGCCCCCAGACATAATACGGTCAAAGACTGCAGACATGATACAAGAGATGGTCAGAGACTGCAATCATAGTACAGGAGATGGTCAGAGACTGCAGACATGATACAGGAGACGGTCAGAGACTGCAGTTCCTATGGACATTAGTAGATAATGGCCGATCGACCCTCTCACCTGACCCAGCGATACAGCAACGGTTCCTCTGATCAGGAGTCAGCTCACTCTGAATTGCCCGTGGTGACTCCGCTGGGTAGAGCCCAGATCTGTATTCCTGCAATGACTCCATTCCTTTCTCCGCCAGGGATGGCACCAGGCTGTGTGGCTTTCCCTCTGGTGCCACAGGGCAGCGGGGTTCTCTCTCTAATGGTTTTCCCTCAGCAGTGTCCTCTCCCTCTGGAGCCCTGGGTGTACTTCCCTGGGTGTAGACCCCCCCAGGACAAACCACCCCCCTCCATTAGTACAGACCCCCCCAGGACAAACCCCCATCCATTAGTACAGACCCCCACCAGGACAAACCCCCCTCCCTTCATTAGTACAGACCCCCCCAGGACAAACCCCCCTCCCTTCATTAGTACAGATCCCCCCAGGACAAACCCCCCTGCCTTCATTAGTACAGACCCCCCCAGGACAAACCCCCCTCCCTTCATTAGTACAGACCCCCCCCAGGACAAACCCCCCTCCCTTCATTAGTACAGACCCCCCCAGGACAAACCCCCCTCCATTAGTACGGACCCCCCAGGACAAACGCCCCTCTATTAGTACAAACCCCCCCAGGACAACCCCCTCCATTAGTACAAACCCCCCCAGGACAATCCCCCTCCATTAGTACATACCCCCCAGGACAACCCCCCTCCATTAGTACATACCCCCAGGACAACCCCCCTCCATTAGTACAAATCCCCCCAGGTCAACCCCCCCCTCCATTAGTACAAACCCCCCTGGACAACTCCCCCTCCATTAGTACAACCCCCCCAGGACAACCCCCTCTCCATTAGTACAACCCCCCCCCAGGTCAACCCCCTCCATTAGCACAGACCCCCCCAGGACAAACCACCCCTCCCTTCATTAGTACAGACCCCCCCAGGACAAACCCCCCCTTCATTAGTACAAACCCCCCCGGACAACCCCCCCCCTTCATTAGTACAGACATCCCAGGACAAACCCCCCCCTTCACTAGTACAGACCCCCAGGACAACCCCCCCTCCATTAGTGCAGACATCCCAGGACAAACCCCCCTTTCACTAGTACAGACCCCCCCAGGACAACCCCCCCTCCATAAGTGTACAGATGGAGACAGGCTTGGGCGGGAGTGAGAGACACAGGAGAACACGTGCCGCGCCCCCGCCCCCGCACAGAGACCAGCCGCTCCGATCTCCGGCGGCTGCTCTCCTTCTCTGACAGGAGGAGGGAGGCGGGACAGGCTTGAGCCTTGAAAAAAGCAGCAGCGGCGGTGACCTGCGGAGGAAGCCGCCTCAGTCTGGACACAGAGAGGAGGAGGAGGAGGGAGAGGAGCACTCTAGTGCTTCAGCGCCCCCACCTCTCTGGCGCCCCGGGTGCGCTGCATCACATGCTGCTAAGTTAGTGTGGGGGGCAGACGAGAATTCGTTGCAGGAGCGGCGCCACCCCTGTACCACTGCTGCCCTGAGGCCTGGCCTCGGTGGCCTTGTGGGAAATCCGGCCCTGCCCATAAGGATTCCACCTCCTCTCTAGCTCCCTCAGTGATGTCATCTCTCACATTCGCTTGTACATTATTCTTGATATATAGGCATACCCCTCCCCCTTTTTTACCCTCTTTATCCTTGCGGTATAGAATGTTTGCCAGCCAATCATGAGAGCTGTTGAACCAGGTCTCTGAAATTCCCACAAAATCCAAATCCTCCTTGTACAACAGTATCTCTAGTTCACCCATCTTGTCCGCCATGCTCCTGGCATTGGTGAACATGCCACATAGTTTAGACCGGTCGCATATTGTCCTCGTATTGGGTGTTTCAAGTTGTTGTTGAGTTGTTGTGCTCATACTATTTTTGTCCCTGCTGTACACCATAAAATTTAAGGTGTGTCCAATTTAAGTGTTTCTTTTAGTTTGTAAGCTCTTTAGAGCAGGGCCCTTCTAACCATATTGTAAAGTGCTGTGAAAAATGTTGCAGCATAAAATGCCAGTCAATTTTTTGGGCAAAGTAAATGAATGTACAAAATAGTTTTCCTAATAAAATGTAGAATCAGTTTTAATTTTTTTTTTTTTTTTTTTTTTGAGGATTAATAAAATATTTTATAAGTGGGATGTATTGTTAGCACACCTTCCAATCCCTATTAAATCTACTTTGCTACAAAATAATTTTTTTTTTTTTATTCCATAAAGATTTTATTCAGTTTAAAGACATACATAAACAGAACAAGTCTGATACATACTTTGTATAACAAGATATATTTCTATACATCAACTTGGTACTCTACAAAGATGCTTGGGGAAGCATTCTGAGACATAGTGAACAAGAACTGAACTTGTAAAATACCAGTAGTGTGTGGGGGCAGAGGATCTCTTTCTCATCTTTTCACCTCCCCCCCCTCTCCCTCAGGGCACCAACCGAATGAGGGGACAGATAAATGGTTCATTCTTGACCAGCAAATAATGCTATATGCATCGCAATAAAGCTAACCAGGTATCGAAAGGAGGGTACCATCACGTAGAATAAATTATGTATGTTCGTTTAGCATCTTATAAAAAAATATGCCTAGCATCAGAAAAGAACAAAAAGGATAGATAAAGAAAAGTACAGCTAGATAAGAGGATTAGGGGTACAGAGAGACGAGGTGGAAGGTAAGATAAAGAGGGAAGTCTGTGGGGGGGAAGAACACAAAAAAAAAAAAAAAGGGGAAAAAAAAAAAGGGGGGGGGGGATATCAGAAGGAGACATGAATGGACCCACGCTCGCCCCCCCCAGTCCCACCCCCCGATGCCCCCTCAACCAGGGCAAAGGGGGTTTTCAATCACTCCGCAAATTGTATTGACGGTATCTCTCGGTGGTAGTGAAATGTGACCAGCATGCCCAAAGCATAGAGAATTTATGAACTCTGTCTTGTGTAATATGGATCAGTTCCTCCATCTCTTTGATATTTGTGATTTTTGCGAGCCATTCCCTGATCGTTGGGGCGTGGGTGGACTGCCACAGTTTGGGTATACAAAGTTTGGCCGCGTTGACCATGTGCATGGCAAGGGATTTAAAATAGTCCCTTCTGGGAAGAGAGGTATGGTGTAGGAGAAATTGGGCTGGAGTAAAGTCTAGATTATATGTTGTGACGTGTGTGATGATATCGTGCACCTCCCTCCAAAATGGTTGAAGGGTCTCACAACTCCACCATATGTGCAACATAGTACCTATCCCCGTACCACACCTCCAACAAGTGTTAGGGGTGGTAGGAGAGAATTTGTGTAGACGCGAGGGGGTTCTATACCATCTAGTGATCACTTTATAGCAATTTTCTTGGATAGCCACGTTTAGCGACCCTTTATGTGTGTAATCATGAATAGCGTTCCAGTCTTCCGTAGTCAGTGGAGTGTTTAGGTCTCTGGTCCAAGACAATTGTGATGGGGTCGGGGTCTCGTTAGGCGTTTCCGATATCAGGGTGTGTAGGAGAGAGATTAAGTGTCTCTGCGGTATTTTGCGGTGGCATAAGGTCTCGAATGGCGTGAGGTGTCTTGTCCATTTTGTTAGAGGGGCCTGAGTCTCTAGAAAGTGTCTGATCTGTCTATAAGTCCAAAAGGAGAAAGAGGAAGTTTTAGAAAGCGACCTCAGTGTTTCTAGGGAGATTGGTTTCCCACTGGAGAAAAACTGTTGAGCCAACACATCCTCAAAGGGCCATTCCTGTTTGAGAAAGGTGTTCGATATCCCTGGTGGAAATTCTGGGTTTCCTCTAAGGGTCGTTAGAGGGCTTGGGGAAGAAGTGGGGTTGCCACTCAGCAAAGATTTCTTATGAGCTAAAAGAGATGGGTAAATTAGCGGATGAGTCAAGATAGGGTGCTGCCAGTTTTTGGAGGGGAGCCAAGGAAGGAGATGTAGCGGCCCAGCAAAAAAAGCACCTTCAAGGAATACCCATAACTTAAGGGAGGCATGGATATTCCAATCCGCGATTCTTGTGAGATGGCAAGCTACGTAATACTTATATAAATCAGGCAATCCTATCCCTCCCTTTGATTTGGACAGCGTGAGGCGTGCGTATTTGATGCGAGGAGGAGAATTTCTCCAAAGAAAGGCAGAGCAAGCCTTCCGATAAGTAGCGAAAAAAGATGCCGATAAAGAGATCGGGACTGCTTGCATTAAGTAAAGTAGGCGGGGTAAGATGATCATCTTGATCAGGGCATAGTGTCCAAACCAAGAAACATTTAATCCTGACCACTCATTTAAAAGTTTTTGGATCTTCATAATTGCCGGATGATGGTTAACGAGATAGAGATCAGATAGCCGGGCAGGAATTTGGATGCCCAGATATGTGATCGCATTCCTATCCCATCTAAAGGGGAACATATCTTGGCAGTGGGTCATTTCCTGGGAAGGGAGCGTGATGTTTAGAGCCTGGGACTTGGAGTAATTAATTTTTAGGTTGGAAATTTTCCCAAATGACTGTAAGTCTTTGAGGAGGTTCGGAAGGGAAATGTGAGGCGTTTTTAGGGATAGGAGAATGTCATCAGCAAAAGCTGCTACCTTATACTCCCTCTCCTTCACTGTTATCCCTTGTATGTTTGGATTATCTCTCAATCTGTTAAGGAGGGGCTCTAAAGTCAAAATATAAATTAAAGGGGAGAGGGGGCATCCCTGGCGCGTGCCGTTGCTGATAGGGAAGGCGTTCGACAGGTGACCATTAACCCTCACAGCTGCAGAGGGACTGGAGTATAGGGCCATTACGTATGATAGCATACGGCTTCCCAGCCCAATAGCTAGTAGGACCTCTCGCATATAGTCCCAAGCCACCCTGTCGAACGCCTTCTCAGCGTCTAATGAAAGGAGAAATCCCTGGGTCTTAGATGTTGTGAGCCAGTGATGTAGATTCAGCGTGCGGATGGTATTATCTCTTGCCTCTCTACCAGGGACGAATCCCACCTGGTCCAGAGAAATGAGATTGGGAATGAGGGGCGATAGTCTGTTGGCCAGGATTTTTGCGTATAATTTAACATCGACGTTTAAAAGTGAGATCGGTCTGTAATTTGCGACCAACTCTGGGTCCTTTCCCTCCTTAGGTAGTACCGTTATGTGAGCCGTCAGCATTCCCTTTGGTCTAGTCTGGGGGTCTGAAAACGCGTTAAAGGTCTCTAAAAGGTTGGGCGTAAGGGTATCAGCGAAGGCTTGATAGTACTGGAGAGTAAAGCCATCTGGGCCTGGGCTTTTGCCCGCTTTCATTTGCTTCAAAGCCGTCTCTAGTTCTATCGCCGAAATACGATTCTCAAGGTCAAGAGTCTGTTGGGAGGTAATTGGTTTCGGGCTGTATTGGGAGAGGAAGTCTTTAATATGTTTAGAGCGTGTTTCAGGAGTGGTCTGAGTCAATTGATCGGTCTGCAGATTATAAAGGCCAGAGTAAAATTTCTCAAATTCCTTGGCTATTTCTTCATTCTTGGTCCGGAGAGTTCCCCCAGGGCCCCGGATGTGATGAATTACGGATGTGATTTTAGAATTTTGTATCGACCGAGCCAAGAGTCGGCCACATTTGTTGCCCTGCTCATAGAAAACTCTCTGGCCAAGAATGTATCTTCTTTTGACCCCCCTGTTTAACTCCTCCAACAACTGGGTACGTGCGTGTGTTAAGTTTTGGAGGGTAGATAGTGCTTGTGTCAATTTGTGGGTTTTCTCTAGAGATTTAATTGTATTTAAAAGGGAATTAATAGTTTCTTGTTGTTGTCGTTTAGCCTTTGCGGTCAATGAAATCAGTTCCCCTCTTATAACACATTTGTGTGCTTCCCAGATAGAGATTGGTGAGATATCCGGGTTCAAATTTTCAGAGAAATATTGTCGGAGTCTCGTGTGAACGTGCTCTAATACAACTTCATCTTTAAGTAGAGAGGGATTCAGTCTCCAGATCTTGGTTCTGAAATCTGTATCAGGGAAGGACAGGGCGAGTGTTACCGGGTGGTGATCTGAGAGGAACATGGGTTCTATAGTGGACTGATGCAGAGTGGGCAAGTCAGCTTGGGAAATAAAAAAATAATCAATCCTAGAATATTTCTGGTGTGGGGCTGAGTAAAATGTATAGTCCTTATCTGAGGGATACAAGGTACGCCAAGCATCGTGGAGAGCTAATTTATGGAGCTGCATTTTAATTTGTCCTAGTGCTCTGTATGGGGTAGATGTTCCCGTGGAGGAGTCTAGTATCGGGTGTAGGGGAACATTAAAATCCCCTCCCAACACAACCACTCCTCTCCGAAAAGAGGTTAGGAGTTCACATATCTTCCTAAAAAATGCTACTTGATGATCATTAGGGCAGTAAATGTTGGCTAAAGTGATTGGTTTGGATGCGTAAGTCCCCTTTAGGAAAATAAATCTGCCTTCTGGGTCTATGAGAGATTCTGTTAGGTGAAAGTTAGCATTTTTAGCGATAAGTATCGAAACTCCCTTGGTTTTGGCCTCAGGATTTGTGGCGTGAACTGCTGTGCAGTATATGTGGTTTGAGAGTTTAGGGGTGGCGTCTGAGCGAAAGTGGGTCTCTTGTAAAAAAATAAAATGCGCTTTGTGTTTGGTGAGTGAAGTTAGGACTTGCGACCTTTTTTCGGGTTGATTTAAGCCCTTAACATTAAGGGAGATGCATTTCAACGTCAGGGAACATGCGGCTGCTGTTTTTGAATTCATAGTTAAGTTAAATCAAGTCAATTATTCTACCACCGCTGTTTTGAAATTTAAAAAACTTCCTGGGGAGGGATCTGGGGAGCTCGCGAGGGCCCACTTCAGATACGGGGTTTTGTGGAGCCGACCACTGGGAGAAGATTAAAATAAAATACCAAGGGTTAGGGACAAAGCAGAGAGCGGGGCGAACGGGGGAGAGGACGAGAAAGGGGAGGGGAGAGGGGAAATAAACAAAAAAAAAAAAAAAAAGAAAAAAAAAAAAAAAAAAAGGGGGGGGGGGGGAATATAGAGTAGAGGGAAGGAGGAAGGAGACTTAGGTTAAGAAAAAGAGGCGGGAGAAAGCACAGATAGAAAGGTAAGTCAAACCAGAGGTGGATGTAGAGTATCTAGTCCACCTGGAGAGGGAAAGTCTGGGATGTCAGCCGAAGTCCACAATTGGACAGCTGTGTGGGGGTGAAAGGATGAACGGAAACCACAGATCGCCTGCGGACTGGGAACCTGGTATGTTATTCTTAAGCGTATGTATAGAGAGCCTACTACATAGCAGGAATTAGAGCATAGGTGAGCCAAAATTCAACATGTGATATATTTCTGTTATTAACGCATAACAGTAAGAGAAATCCTGTAGAACAAACAAGAAAAAAAAAAAGGGAAAGAAAAACGATAATAACGGTCAGAGCAAACGTTCTGTGTTAAACATGGTTGCCATGAATCGCCTTAGTGGTATCTAGCGTAAACATTTAAAGTACATCTTAAGTTTTATATCAATATTGAGATTGATCCTGTCAAACCAATCCCGACCCTATCAGTAACCTAAGCAACATTCTTGGGGGGGCCAGGTTGTGGGAGGGAATGGGGGGGGGGCAGGGGGGTGAGGGCAAGGGGGAAAGGGAGGGAGAGGGTATGGGGAAGGTGGGGAAGGGGGGGAGAGAGAAAAAAAAAAAAAAGGGGGGGAGGGGGGATGGGGGGAGGAGGAGGATCAGGGTGAGTGGTGAGCTGGGAGGTACCTATTTTTGTTAAAAGATAGAATTTTTAATTTTCGTTCGACCCTAGGAACCCAATCAGGCCCATGGGTCGACCAAAAACCTGTCATCTCAGTTTGAAGAACTTCTAGGAGATTCTCTGAACCTAGTACCAAAACACCAGGGTCACATCTTGCCTCAGTAATATCTTATGCTGAGGAACAGCGGTCTGCATAGGTACATATCTGGTATTGGATTAACGCTAAAAAAAAAAAAAAAACATGACGTCCCAGGAGTTACCCGTTTGTTCAGTGTTAACAGTAGGGAGATAAAGTAATAGGTTTAGGCTTGTACTTATCGCATTGGATCTTGAGTATAGTTCAAGCAGCAAGTAAAGGTTCTATGGCTAGGATAAGGATCGATGTCGTCAGTCCCGATCATAGTAAAACCTAGAAAATAAGACCAAAATTGAAATTGTTCCTTCCTTGAGGGGAGCCTGTGTTGGAGAAGGAAGGGCCGTAATTTTGTATTCCGCGGGAGACATCACTGTGTGGTGGGTTGGATAGGAGGAACGTGAGGCAAGTACTTCTTCCTCTAAAGCACGGAGAGGATCATGGTCCCGGAGCTGTGCTGTGTTGCCAAGAAAATACATGGTGTTATATTCGTGAAGGCGTTGTGATCATAACGCCCAAGGAGTATGGGACACAAGTGGGGGATCCTAAGGTGGCCTCAATTCGATGTAGCGTAGGGTGCAGATCTGGGGGTCAGCGACTTAAGTTTTCCTTGGGGGGTAGGGATGTGGGTATGGTGTCTCTGGAGTGCAAGTCATACTCACAGGCGGCGATCCATGGCAATGTCGTAATGTGCGACTCACGTTTCCTGCAGAGCCCTCCTCCCTGGAGGTGAGGCGGGAGAGTTTGGTCCTCGCTGGTACAAATCTCGGCGAGACGATCTTGGGGTTGGAGAAGATCTATCTGTTCTGTGTCTGCGCGATCTCTGTCGTTGTGCTTTAGGTGAGGGGTTGAGCGATACTGGAAGCCACGGTTCAGCTGGGAAGTAGAAGGATCCCCAATCCGGCAGCTCAATGTTAGGAAGATCAAGATGTTCACAGAAACTCTGCAGATCTTCCGGTGTACGAAGCAAAGCCGAGCGTCCCCTGGCGGACGCAGACAGGGCGAAGGGGAACTTCCATCGATATTGGATGTTTCGGGTACGAAGAGCATCCAGCAGGGGGCGCAGTGCTCTCCTGTTATGTAGAGTTATCTGGGACAAGTCCTGAAACAGTTTAATTTCTGCGCCATTATGGAGAATGCGGCCTTTCTCTCTGGCTTTGCGGAGAATCTCCTCCTTAAGTTGAAAGTTTACAACACAGCAGATTATGTCCCTTGGTGGTTCATTTTCACGGGGTTGAGGGCGTAGAGCCCGATGGGCCCTTTCCATTTCAATTGGTGAATCTGCGGGGCGATCTATCAAATCATTAAAGATTGTGCATAATGTTTGTTGAATCGAGCCCGGATCTGTGCTTTCAGGGACACCCCTTACCCTGATATTGTGCCTCCTGCCTCGGTTATCGAGGTCTTCGATGTGTCTGTGGAGGTCATACATGTGGGATAGCTGTGCGTCGTATGTATGTTGGACCTGTCGAATGGCGGCTGCATGAGTCACGGTAGTTTGTTCAACATCATCTATTCGGTGTGTCATTGCCTGTAGCTCTGATTTTAGATCAGCAATCGCAGCTGTGACAGTGTTCTTTATGTCCGTGGCCACTTGCTCTAGGTCGAACAGACTGGGGGTTTGTGTGCTCCCCTTCGTGTCTCCGTGTTGGGATTTAGGTGAGGCCGGGGATTGGGCCTGTGCGGACGCATGACGTGGCTGCATTTGGGTCCGGAATAGCTCCGGAATATTTCTGCTAAGCTGGGTACCTGGATCCATGGCTGTGCGGGTTGCCGAGGAGCTCCGGGTGGATCTGTTCATAGTGGCTCACAGATGTAGGCAGTCTATTAGGTTAGATTCGGTTCCCGGGTCGCAGGAGCTCACAACTTATGCTGCCATCTCGGTCTCCGGCCAGGCCACGCCCCTCGCTACAAAATAATTTTTATTTTGCACACATGCAAGTCATTAAATAGAGAAAAAAAGGTAAATCCAAAACTACAAGAGCAAGTTTTTAACAGCTCCAATGCTGATTTTCAGGTTCCAATGATTTTTACTATGGCCAAGGTAAACTATTGAACATGTCAAATTAAGTATTAATTTTCTCTAATCACCACAAGTTGTCCACCCCATGAACACCATTTTTGAAATAATTATTCAAGAAAATAAGCAAATTGAACACATGTGAAAAGATGTTAGCGAATGTGAATTTATTGAGATTGCGTATATCTTTTCGCAATGGCACACAACTGGTTGCCCGGGCCGGCTTCTGGACTGGAAATGCATCCTCATGTGTGTGGAAGGACATTTGGATGCACTTGCAAGTTAGTGCTGCTAAGAAATGTCAGCACGTTATCATGGTAAGATCACTTTTTTTATCATGAGTAGATGTTGCTGATTTGCAAGGTAAGTGTGGGAGATGGCTTGGTGTTTCCAGGGTTTAGGGGGATGTAGTGTTTGGAATTTTGTGTTTAGTGATCCTCAGAACACACGTCACTTCCTGATTCTATGCACAGTAGACTTCCTTCATTTGTACATGTACAACGCTTCATCTCTTGCTGGTCTAGCGGTACCCTCTTGAGGGCTGCTGAGTATTGTAGTCCACCTGTCACCCCGCCCAGCCAGGCACACGATTTCCAGTCACTCTTAGACAGAAAACAGTCCATACACTTTGTTTTGTATTTTTATTGAGGGGAATTAACTCGGATAGGGTAAGGGTATATGGGATGCCCAGTTGATTGAAGAAAATTTACATGGGACAACTATATACACTCTCTCTATGTACACTCCAGTCTTCACTCCAGCACAACACTTGCTTGCAGTCTATTACTCCTCAATACATCCAGCACTTCACTTTCTTATATTTCCAGGACCAGCTAGCACTGAGTTGTAGGCCAGAACTGACTCAACCAGGCCTAAGGTAGATACCCTTTGCAGGCAGGGACAGCTGGCCCCTTTTAGTGTAGCACAAAAATAAAGTACTTCTTTAATGCTAGCTGTCCACGTGGCTACTGAGCCCAGTACCACATCTTCAGGCCCTGCCAGTCCTCATGGCTGCAGCTGCCTATCTCCACTGCCCATGTTTTCACAGTTCTCTCACTTGATTCAGCACCCATCTTAAACTGCAATCTCCCAGTCCTCTCAGGCGTGCCTCCTCAGTCCTCTCTTCTAGTTCTGCAACCATGTCAGACTTCTCTCTAGCAGTCTTCTCAGGCCTGTCTCCCCAGTCCTCTCCACTGTGCTTCACTCTCCAGTCCTCCTGGTTGCAACCTGTTGTTCCTCCTTGGAGACTTGCCTGGTAGTTCTCTTTCCTGCTGTCCTCTCCTTTCTCCTCTTGGCCAGGACACCTCTGTGTGTTGTAGGAGTGTCTCGTTCGCACCCAAGCCCAGGCCCAAGGTCACACCCCCAGACTGGGGAGCTCCCTCAAAAGCCACCGACAGCCTAGCCCTCCATCTCCAACTTCCACCCAAACGACTCCTCTCCAGATGGGCTGACCCTGGGTATTTAGGGAGGCCTGCCCCCTTTCAATCCAGGTTTGGGATTGGTCATGGCTCCCTAAAACACCCCAGGCAGCTCCACCTCTTCTTCTCCTCTCTTTCCAGAACTTTCCAGCAAACTCTAGAAAGAAGAGGGAGGTCTCAGTGATGCTGCCTGTGAGTCACCAGCTGATACGCTGAGACACTCCCAGTCCAGATCAGATCAAAACAAACAGGGCCAGGCCTGCCTAAATGTACCTATCCTACAGAATCCTATCTCTACCACCTACCTAGAGGGTTCTACACTCGCCCCTCACCAAAATCCAGCTAGTCTCTGGGATGCCCTTTCTCCGGCCCAGGAGCAAGGGCATCCCATAAGATAAAGGGGGAAAAGAGAACAAACTTGGGCGGGGAATATGTACAAATAAATACGTAGAAAAATATAAAGTTGTTTCTTCTCAGTATTTACAGCATGTACCATACATTACACACCTAACTACAACATCCCTACCACTAAAACAATTACACAATATACATTGGACCAGAGCATCTCCCCCTCAAGGGAAATCCTCTGTCCACAGGATCCTCAGCTCCAGCTGAAGGTAGATAGACAGCCGTTCCATCCTAAGGAGTCCTGTAAAACAAACACAACAACATCCTATCCAACCAGCTACCTGTACACTTCACAAAATTTCTGTCAGGAGGGGGTTATAAACCTGCTGACAGAAATAACAACAACAATAGCAACAAAAAGCACATGGGTCTATTCAAAATACATTTCCACCTGTAGTTCTGTCAGGAGGGGGTTATTACCTGCTGGCAGAACATTAAAGGGAAAAACACAGTATTTAAGAGGCAACAGTTCTTCTTGGAAATCCTGATGGGAGGGGCCTCTCCCTGGGCAAACAGGTTCCTTAAAGAATTAGTTTTAAGAATCAGACCTCACCCTCAGTGTCCTTGCAACAGGAAAGAGCCCATCCATCAGGCACAATCACGTGGGTGGCAGGCCGGTCTGATCCTGCAAGAAAAAATCAGGGAGAAAGAGCACATTCTCTGCAACCCTCCAGCAGTCTATGTGACGATTTCCATGGTGGCTGTACATCTCAACAGTCCTCTTTACGCATAGAAATGTGGGTCAGGCAGTCTCCTCCTACCGCCCCCCTTCCTCTCTGAAGGAGACAGAGTGACTCCTAGTACGCCGTCCCACCTTCACAACCATCACTCTGTCTCTATAGATTGCTCTCCCCAGCCCCCATTCCTTCCGAATGTCCTCAAAATGGGCCCATGTCATCTTACATTCAGGCACCTGCAGAGGCTTGGGGATGTGCAGATACTCCAAAACCAGGTAATCCTCCCACTCTCCCAGGGAGTTCTCCATGATGTCCATGGTCTGGGAAGGGACATAATAATAATCCAGATCCCACTCCAGAGCAATTGTGCGCTGAACTTCCCGCTGGAATCGAGGAAACCTGAGCTGTTCTCCGGGCTTTCCTTTTCCAGGTAGGACACAAGCATCGGGACCTCTTGACCCACTGCCTGTATCCAGCTGCTCTGGTCTGGGTGGTGGAAGGTCTGTTATAAAAGAGTTTGCTGCTGGTGGGGGCTACTGCAGCTTCAGGTTCCCCAGCAAAGTCTGGCTCTTCTCCTTCCTCGGAATGAACCTCCAGGACCTGGGAACCTCCTGTCTCCCATTACTCCTCCAAGCTGCAATCAGGAGATGACCATGCTGCTAATCTCTCCAGGGACCCAAACTCTGCTAGCAGTCTGTGGGAACCCCAATCTATGGCCCTGTCCTTGCACTCCCATTCTGGCTCACCCTAGGGAGCATTTTCCTCCAACACTATCTCCTTCCAGAAAGGATTAACAATGGACACGGGCTGCCGGCATTTCAGGGACAATATCTGGTTCCTGCTGGGCAGTACTTACAGTTACCAGGTCCCCGTCCAGGTCACAGGCCACGACAGACTTCTCTTCCCCATGTCACGCTTGATCGCAGAGGAGTCACCAGGCTCAGACTCTACCCTGCTTTTCGGTGATAATTCCTCCAAGCCCACTCCAGTCTTCCAGGACTTCCACGGCCACACGTGACAAAGTCCCGAGTGCAGGTCCACGTTATAGTACTGTGACTCCTGCTGGCTGGATGCAAGCCGGGTGAGCGGTTTGCCACAATGACAGCACCGGATCCAAGCGCTGACCACCACGATCAGTATCTGGCATTCTGGACACAGCAGGAACGGTCGCTCCATCCCATCAGTCATCCCGAGGGCGAATCCCCCACGATGCTCCGACCGAACACCGGTGTCCACCAGTGTCCACTCCTGCAACTCAATCAGGTCAGTGCTGGAAACACATGAGCACTCTCCGCCATCTTGCTCCTCTGCCTCCTGATGTCTGCTAGCAGGGAACGCTGGGTCTCCTCTAGGGCACGGCACCACCCCCTCGCTTCCAGACATGCTAGCATCTGTGAAACTGATAGACAGGCCCCTCCCTTGGCGTGCTGCTGTAACCTCTTGTTAGATGAACTGAAGTTTTGCAGGCGCACTGCAACTAGCAGGATTTGTCTGGGCATGTTACTCAACACCGACTGTGCCTGAGCAACTGAAAGCAAATGAACGCTGACTTTTCCGGTGGTTGTCGATAGCAACAATAACACTTTTGGACAATGCCTCACTGAAAGGAACACTTTCACACAATCCTACCCGCAGGCACCCGCATGCTTGCCCTGATCACCCCGAGCAACAGTAGACACTCCATGGCACGCTTTACTGTTTTAAGCAGGAGATTGAAGCAAAAGTTCAAGATGCCCAGCGTTAGCAGATCAATGTACATATTTGTAATCCATGGGCGTGGTCGCCTGCTTTGGTTGCCACGGCTGACAGCAAATGACAAATAGTCACTGAATTGCAGAAAAAAGCACAAGTGTCTGTCCCAGCCACAGTGGTGCAACTGGTCAAGAAGCAAGCAATAAGGTTGAACATGAAGGCAGCTCCCACTGGTTGCTATGGAAAATGTCACTAGTTACTGTAGTACAAAATGCAGGCAGAGCACACGAATCCTACCCTCAAAGTTCAATCCCTTAATGGTGGGACAAAGAGCAGTTCCCCTCGGCTCGATCAACTTGGTTGTTAGGGGCAACGGCTGGCAGGTTACCCGTGAATAGGTTATCCTGGACGAGCCCCCAAATGTAGCAGTGCCCTCGTGAGGGCTGCTGAATATTGTAGTCCACCTGTCACTCTGTCCAGCCAGGCACACAATTTCCAGTCACTCTTAGACAGAAAACAGTCCATGCACTTTGTTTTGTATTTTTTTGAGGGGAATTAACTTGGATAGGGTAAGGGTATAATTAACTTGGATAAGGTAACGGTTTATGGAATGCCCAGTTGATTGAAGAAAATTTACATGGGGCAACTATATTCACTCTCTGTATATACACTCAAGTCTTCACTCCAGGACAACACTTGCTTGCAGACTATTACTCCTCAATACCGCCAGCACTTCACTTGCTTATATTTCCAGGACCAGCTAGCACTGAGTTGCAGGCAGGAACTGACTCAATCAGGCCTAATGTAGATGCCCTTTGCAGACAGGGACCGCTGGCCCCTTTTAGTGTAGCACAAAAATAAAGTAGTACTTTAATGCTAGCTGTCCTCGTGGCTACTGAGCCCGGTACCGCATCTTCAGGCCCTGCCAGTCCTCATGGCTGCAGCTGCCTCTCTCCACTGCCCATGTTTCCATAGTTCTCTCACCGGGTTATGCACCCATCTTAGACGGCAATCTCCCAGTCCTCCCAGGCGTGCCTCCCCAGTCCTCTCCACTGTGCTTCACTCACCAGCCCTCCTGGCTGCAACCTGTTGTTCCTCCTTGGAGACTTGCCTGGCAGTGCTCTTTCCTGCTGTCCTCTCCTTGCTTCTCTTGGCCAGGACACCTCTGTGTGTTGTAGGAGGGTCCCGTCCACACCTGAGCCGAGGCCCAAGGTTACACTCCCAGACTGGGGAGCTCCCTTAAAGGCCACAGACAGAAAAGCACTCCATCTCCAACCACTCCTCCCCAGCTGAGCTGACCCTAGGTATTTAAGGAGGCCTTCCCCCTGCCAATCCTGGTTAGGGGTTGGTCAGGGCTCCCTAAAACACCCCAGGCAGCTCCACCTCTCCTCCTCTCTTTCCAGAACTTTCCATCAAATCTAGAAGGTCTCAGTGACGCTGCCTGTGAGTCACCAGCTGCTACCCTGAGCCACTCCCAGCCCAGATCAGATCAAAACAAGCTGCCACCCAGGTCTGCCTAAATATACCTATTCTACAGAATCCTATCTCTAGCACCTACCCAGAGGGTGCTACAATGGTATGTAGATATTAGACATAGAAGCAAGTAAGACACAGGAAGGCATTCATCACCTGACCTCATCAGCACACACCTGTGGCTATGTACCCTCCTTCCAGCAGTTCCCAACCACCAGCTAGGTTTTCTAATACAATTAATTAGTGATCACTGGTCTCACTAAATACAGAAAAACAATTTTGTCTTAAATTAATCTTGCATAGATCTTTTCATTTGGAGAGTGCAGAAAATGAGAGATCGGATAACAACCTATATGGATAGAGCTGTACAGTTGAAAACAGAAGAAGTGTGTCCTGGGTTCTGTAAAACTCAGCATACACTATACAATCTGATTGTACAATCTCCTTTAGATCTGCCATCAATTATGTAGTGCAAGGGCCTGCCTGATTGGGTAGCTGGTGTGTCCTCCCATTATATAGTTTTGGTAAATCTAAAGGAGATTGTACAGAGCTTGTACAATCAGATTGTATAGTGTATGGCCACCTTTAGCCACCTAAAATGAGCTAGTTTCTAACTACTTCTAATCCTTGTTTGCTTTGCAACAACATTTTCAAAATACAAATCCACTTCAGTAACATTTAGAAAGTTAGGAGTAGCTTTTAATTGTGTCTAGGCAAATCTATGTAGCTTTGTGGATTGGAGTTGTGCTGCCTGCCACAAGTAGGTGTAACAACACGAATTTGATCGGAAAAAAAATTAGCGTGGGGGTCCCCCCCCAATCCAAACCAGGTGCTTAGGTTTCTATTATATGATAAATAATTGTTAATGTCTAAATATAATTTTATTAGAATGTTGAATTCTAGTTATATTATATTTATGCTTTCATCATGGTACTACTATGTATTGTAGGGAGAAATTTGATTAACATAGTGTCTTTGTGGTTAGCACTCTCATCTAGCACCAGTCAGGTCATGGGTTCAAATCCTACCTATTACCTCCCTAAAGTTTCAATTGTGAATAGATATGTACGTAGGCGAAAGCATATTTGCCATCAGCGTGATACAATTTATCTCTCGCTGATGGCACTTATGCATTCGCCAAAGCAAATATGCATTTGCCATTGATATTGCTATTCTAGGGAGGTGGTAGCATGGGAGGGATTTAAAGTCATGACCTAAGTGCTGCTAGCTAAAGATTAAGCCACTGCGCTGAGTACAATTATACCTAGAATAAAAAGAAGTACCATGATTACAGAATGAACATATATAAATAGAACTCAACATTTTCATAAAATACGAATTAGACATAAAAAAGTTTGACATATATAGAATAGAGATATAACTCTTACATCAATGATAATTATATAAATATCAGTAAAAGAAGCAAAGCAAGTCACATCTACTAATTTTTGATGATTTAGCAATGATCTTGCATTTGTATTTTAGAAGAATATAGCTTCTTGTGCTCATCTCAATGGCTTAGTGGGTAGCACTCCTACCTAGAAGACCATGGGTTCAAATCCTGAGCATGGTATCACCTGCTTAAATTTTAAACAGCAGAGTATGCTGAAAATAGGCGAACGCCTAATTGCCACTGCCACATCAGTATGGTTGTCTCCATAATTTGCATGCTCAATTACTCATGCTCATACTATTGTGTATGTTATTTAGCAAAAATATTATTGTGTGGAATTAAAATAATCAAACACTAGGGTGTTAGCATGGTTGGGATTTTTTTTTTTAGATAAATGAGCTTTATTAGATGTAGTGCAAGATCCAGATTCCTTGAATTTAATCTTTTACTCTTCAAGCTGCTGGACTGTTCCTTTTTCTGAGACATAGATACCATCCAAGAATTTTCGGATATCCTTGTTCTTTACTGTGGTGGCTTGTTGGATCTAATGCAGTAGAGTTTGGAACAAGCTCAATGTCATTGCCTTTGAGGATCAGCTCATCTTTCTGGGCTTGAGACACGGCACAAGCGACACCTTGTCTCATGCGTACTCTGCGGATATATTTTTCACCCAAGAAGTTCCTGATCTCCACCAGTGACCCAGTCTCCTGAATAACTACGTTAATGGGAAAGTGAGCGTACACAGATCTCATCTTGTAATGAAAACCCAGTGTTTTGCACATGGCTGCAGATTGTGCATACTGTGGCCAGCTCCTTTCTGTTACCCCACCATTTGTCAACAAGGAGCCTCTTTTTTCTGTCCAGTAGACACAGCTTCTACATTTATGTGGTTGAAGTTCTTCCTCAGAGTTCCTCTGGGCCCCTTCACAGTTACTGTGCGGCCCTTCAAGGAAATGGCAACCTTGTCAGGGATGTCGACACTCTGGTTGCTGAGAATGGACTTCATTCTCGCTGCTGACGGGGGAAAGGTTTTAACTCATGGCCCAAGTGCTTTTTGTTGATGACTGCAGAGCACTAGGCCAATGTGCTGATTACAATTAGACTTGTATAATAGTTTAGTATGATTAAATAATGAACATAGATAATTAGAACTCTATAGTCTCCTAAAAAAGAAATGTAACATGAAAAAATGAACATATACAGTAGCAGATTTGTAACTGTAAATGATAAATACATGTAACCTCACGGAATAGCAGACATTATTCTGTAATAATCATTCAGAACAGCATTCATTAGCAAAAGAAGAAAAAAAACTATGCACAATAATTGTAATATAAATAAATAGCCATACACAAGGTAGAGCACACCCCATATAAGAATGATTTATTGGTATACATGTACACACATGATCATAGCTAAATACTGCAGTGCAGTTCCATATATGAAACTCGTTGGCAATTGGCAGTTATGGAACCACAACTATGCTAAGCAGGAACATGGATCTCTGTGTTGCCCAGTCAGTCCATCTCCCACACAGTTAGAAAACACTCCCATGGAACACACTTAACCCCTTGATCATCCCTGTGTTAACCCCTTCCCTGCCAGTGTCATTAGTACAGTAACAGTGCATACTATTAGCACTGATCATTGTAATAATCTCACTGGTTCCCAAAAAAGTGTCGGTTAGTGTCCGATTTGTCCGCCGCAATGTCACAAACCCGCTAAAAATCATTGATCGCCGCCATTACTAGTAAGAAAATAAATACAAAATTCCAGAAAAATATCTCATAGTTTGTAGACGCTATAACTTTTGGGAAAACCAATCAATATACAAAAATATGTAGCAGAATACATATTGGCCTAAACTGATGTACATTTTTTTTATTGGATATGTTTTATAGCAGAAAGTAAAAAATATTGTTTTTTTTTTTCAAAATTGTGGCTCTGTTAGCCCAAAAAATAAAAATCGCAAAAGTGATCAAATACCACCAAAAGAAAGCTCTATTTGTGGGGAAAAAACATCAATTTTATTTGGGAACAGCGTTGCATGATCGTACAATTGTCAGTTAAAGTAACGCAGTGCAGTAGAGTAGTTATAGCAATAATGGAAAATGGAAAAAAAAAAGTGTGAAATAAAATATTTAAAAAAATGAAAATGTCCCCCCAAATGCAAACACATGCATAGGTTCGACACGCATGTAAAATATCACACCACACATGTGAGGTATCACCGTGAACATAAGAGTGACAGCCATAATTCTAGGGCCATCATTCCAAATTAGAGAGGAAGTAAACCCTGGTGGGTTTTACTTCCTCTTTATTTTCCTGCAAAGGTAAAGCATAATGGGCTACTATGCATCGCATAGTAGCCCATTATGTGTCACTTACCTGAAACCAAAGCCCGCAATGTCACCGTTGTCCCCGCTAGCAGGGAGTGACCATCTTCGCCCCTCTTCATCGAACTCCGGCTCTGTGACTGCCGCCAGTCACGGCATGACCGCTATTAGAAACGGCACGATGCGCCCTTTCTAAAGTGTGCATGTGCCAATGACATTGGCGCATGCGTCGTAGTCATCGGTGTTCGGGTCTTTCACAAATACAGTTGCAATAAAAAGTATGTGAACCCCTTTGGAATGATATGGATTTCTGAACAAATTGGTCATAAAATGTGATCTGAGCTTCATCTAGGGCCGTGTACACACGGTCGGACTTTTCAGCTACAAAAGTCCGACAGCCTGTCCGACAGACTTTCGACAGACTTTCGATGGACTTTCTAACAGCTGGACTTGCCTACACACTATCACACCAAAGTCCGACTGATTCATACGTGATGACATTCACCGGAATATAATAAGGAAGTTGATAGCCAGTAGCCAATAGCTGCCCTATCGTCGGTTTTTGTCCGTCGGACTAGCATACAGACGAGCAGATTTCTGGGTCCGGCAGAGTTATGATGTAAAGATTTGAAGCTTGTTCCAAATCTAAAGCCCATCAGATTTGCGACTAGAAAAGTCCGCTGAAGGTCCGGTGAAGCCCACACAAGATAGGATTGTTCGCCGGATTTGGTCCGTCAGCGCCCGTCAGACCAGTCCGGTCGAAAAGTCCGACCGTATGTAAGCCCCATAAGTCACAACAATAGACAATCACAGTCTGCTTAAACTAATAACACACAAAGAATTAAATGTTACCATGTTTTTATTGAACACACCATGTAAACATTCACAGTGCAGGTGGAAAAAGTATGTGACCCCCTAGACTAATGAAATCTCCAAGAGCTAATTGGAGTGAGGTGTCAGCCAACTGGAGTCCAATCAATGAGATGAGATTAGAGGTTTTGGTTATAGCTGCCCTGCCCTATAAAAAACACACACCAGTTCTGGGTTTGCTTTTCACAAGAAGCATTGCCTGATGTGAATGATGCCTCGCACAAAAGAGCTCTCAGAAGACCTACGATTAAGAATTGTTGACTTGCATAAAGCTGTAAAGGGTTATAAAAGTATCTCCAAAAGCCTTGCTGTTCACCAGTCCATGGTAAGACAAATTGTCTATAAATGGAGAAAGTTCAGCACTGCTGCTACTCTCCCTAGGAATGGGCGTCCTGTAAAGATGACTGCAAGAGCACAGCGCAGACTGCTCAATGAGGTGAAGAATCCTAGAGTGTCAGATAAAGACTTACAAAAGTCTCTGGCATATGCTAACATCCCTGTTAGCGAATCTACGATTCCTAAAACATTAAACAAGAATGCATTTCATGGGAGGATACCACAGAGGAAGCCACTGCCGTCCAAAAAAAACATTGCTGCACGTTTACAGTTTGCACAAGAGCACCTGGATGTTCCACAGCAGTACTGGCAAAATATTCCGTGGACAGATGAAACCAAAGTTGAGTTGTTTGGAAGAAACACACAACACTATGTGTGGAGAAAAAGAGGCACAGCACACCAACATCAAAACCTCATCCCAGCTGTGAAGTATGGTGGTGGGGGCATCATGGTTTGGGGCTGCTTTGCTGCGTCAGGGCCTGGATGGATTGCTATCATCGAAGGAAAAATGAATTCCCAAGTTTATCAAGACATTTTGCAGGAGAACTTAAGGCCATCTGTCCACCAGCTGAAGCTTAACAGAAGATGGGTGATGCAACAGGACAACGACCCAAAGCATAGAAGTAAATCAACAACAGAATGGCTTAAACAGAAGAAAATACGCCTTCTGGAGTGGCCTAGTCAGAGTCCTGACCTGAACCCGATTGAGATGCTGTGGCATGACCTCAAGAAAGCGATTCACACCAGACATCCCAAGAATATTGCCAAACTGAAACCATTCTGTAAAGAGGAATGGTCAAGAATTACTCCTGAACGTTGTGCGTGTCTGATCTGCAACTACAGGAAACGTTTGGTTGAAGTTATTGCTACCAAAGGAGGTTCAACCAGTTATTAAATCCAAGGGTTCACATACTTTTTCCACCTGCACTGTGAATGTTTACATGGTGCGTTCAATAAAAACATGGTAACATTTAATTATTTGTGTTTTTAGTTTAAGCAGACTGTGATTGTCTATTGCTGTTAGTTAGATGAAGATCAGATCACATTTTATGACCAATTTGTGCAGAAATCCATATAATTCCAAAAGGGTTCACATACTTTTTATTGCAACTGTATCTCCTAAACCATGGAGGTTTAGGATATATTTCAAGCACAGGTAAGCCTTAATATAGGTAAAAAAGGTTGTACCGGGTGTACAACCACTTTAACTTTACACTAATAACCTGTAAAGGCTTTTAAATGATCACCTATGAAAAAAATTAGTTACTATAGTTTGTTGCTGTGTTTCAGGTATGTGCAATTTTGAGTCTTGACATGTTTGGTATCTATTTATTTGTCTCAAGATCAACTTTTATATTTTACCAAAAAGTTGGGTATTGTGTCTGTGTGCCTAAAATACACTTTAGCATTTTTTCCCGTAAATGTTGCATTTAACCAATGGCTGGGCAAATGTTGTTTGACCTAAAACATTTAAGCAACCACCATTTTATTTTTTGGGGCCTCTGCTTTAAAAAAAAACATATAATGTTTGGGGGGTAATTTTCTTGAAAAATAATAATTTTAACATGTAGCGCAAGTGGTTAATTAAATACTGATGCTTGCTCCTAAACTGACTGTTCCTAAAGAGCTGCCCTAATTGTGGACTCTTACATGGGATGTCCTTGAAAATATGAGATACTGTAACCAGTTTGCTTTCTGATTTACAAAGAAATATCTAATGTGTGAACTAGATCTCTGTGGGAAGCAGATATGTTTAGATTGTCTGCCAAGTAGTCTACCATGAAATGGCACCATCAGCTATACTCTAATGTTACTGTGGTTCATAAAAAGACAAGGAGACAAAAAAGAGAAACTGTATGCAGGTCTCTTCACAGCTTCATTGTGTGACTTTTCAGTACATTCCAGTTCACAGGACTGCAGATAAGAGACTAAACAATTGGATTGCAATCCATTCAACACATTTTTCCACATTCTGAATTCCTCAATGTGGCAACTATTCATTGTTTTTTAATGGTTTTTCTGGACATGTGTTTGTGTGCAAGAGCTTTTTGTTAAAGTGTGTTACATATTATCTTCTATAGCATATTCGCCTCTGTATGATGTAAAGATTGGGGCTTTGTTCACACCTGTTGCATTGCAGGAACACGCGCAAAATTGCACACTTTCCTGCAATGCACAAAAATGCATCACACTTTTACAAATGCCATTAATTCTAAATGATGCCCCCACCCATCGTGCTAATGTGTGCGCCTTTGTGCATGCCAAAACACATGGTACTGTAGTACCATATATTTTGGTGTGGCATGATTTTTAAATAGTGCAGGCATTCTTTGTTAACAAACTTTTACTGACAAATTATAATCGTACAAAAAGTGGCATCAGAGATGCCCAATGAGAAAAAAACATACAAGGCAATCTGTGTATAACAAGGTGACAAAAACACTGGTATAAAGATATGTCTGATGTAGGAAATGTAGTATAAATTACAGAAGAGAGAATTCGGCTGACACATAGCTAAAAATGAAATAGGATTCATGAAAACAGGTCTCTATAAAGGCTCCATTGTTTATGAAAGAAGGGCATCGTATGATGATGTACTGTATGGTACATAAGTTGCATAAGCATAATCAAGTCTAATTTATTTCTAACGAGTATATTTGGGACCTCTGTGGATTGCCATTGAAAGGCGATAGCCCATTGAGTAGCTACACAAGGTGTATGTATCAGCCTTTCAGAGGTACAAGAGGCCTCATGTATGAGAGCGAAAACTAAACAGTTAGCCATAGTCAATGTTAGAGAGTAACCGACTAACTTCGATGCAAACTCATTATTTTTGCGCCAGACTGGTGCTATTCTATTGAACGACCAAAATATATGCACAAAATTACCAGGAAGGGGACAGCCTCGAAAACAGTTATTGAAGAATATCCGATAGATGGCATGAAGTTTGTTTGGGGTCAAATACCCTCTAGTGAATAGTTTTATGGTGTTTCTCTAATCATAAGAGATCTGGTACACTTACAGAGTTTAACAATAGAAGTGTCCCAGTGCTCAAAAATTAAGGTTCAAATCACCTTCATGTTCCCACTTTAATACATAGTCCAGTTTAAAAGTAGGTTTATTCATTTGTCATATAATTATAGAGATCTAAGATAATACCTTTTACCTCTCAGATTCTCCGATTTTTATGACATATAATTTAATAAAGAGTAGGAGGAGATGTACTGGTGAGGGAGTAGTGAGTATTGATCTACCAAAAATGTAGTGCAAAGGCCTGCTTGATTTCATACAAATTGAAACTCTTAAGGTTTGACCTCATATTATATGGTTTTGGTAAATCCGAAGGAAAAAATTCTACAGAAAATTGTATAATGTGTATCCAGCTTTAAAATGTTGAGTCCCCTTAAATGGAGACTTGGGGGGGGGGGGGGGCATAGGTGAGACTAATGCATATTTTGAATTGCAGTGGGACTGTAGTTTAAAGATTTCAGTGACAACTGTATTATTGGGGGCCACGTCTACAGAGGTAATCGATTTTGACCAAAGTAATCCAGGTGTGTGGTAAGGGTGGATGGATTCATTTTCAATTCTTATCCAGGGCGCCTTTGAATCTAGAATGTTCTATTAGGAGAGTTGTGAAAGGCAGGATGCCAGATAGTATGACCAAATGTATGGAAGGCCAAGACTACACTTATGATTGGATCTATACAATATTTTGCATGAAAAACGGGGGCAATTATCCGACCAAACAAAGCGATTAAGCTTTGATTGAAAGGAATCAAGAGATGTTTTAGTGAGGCTGATAGGAAGGGCTTAGTATAAATACAGACGTTTAAGATTCATACTCACTTTGATAGTGGTGACTTCACCTAAGAATGAAATGAGGTTGCTATATACTGTACTGCAACAGCTGTAAAGAAGGGGTGAGTCTGATAGACAAAAAAATAAAATCCAAGGACCAAATAAATAGAAAGGATTGTCTGAGGGAGTGATGTTGAGTTTGAGAAAAGTTAAATGGTATAGCCATGGATTTGGAAATATTCACAGATAAATTTGATAGAGTGGCAACATTTTGTAGAAAATTGAAGAAGTTATTTAAGGATACAACAGGTTGTGTTAAAAACAACAGAATATCATCTGCATTCATGCTCAATTGAAATTTGGTAAGCGATATGGAATAGCGGGAAATATCTGGATGTAGGTTTAGCAAAATCCCCGGCCCCTTTAGGCCTAATGGTGACCTCCAGAATCAGGGACAGCTGACATCCTTCTGAGTATAGTGGGTTACAAGGCATGGTGGGTGTAATGCAAGATGAAACGGTGGGCGCCAGACACTTTTTGAATGCAAAGAGATTTATTGTCTCTAAAACAGAACTGTGAGAGAGAGGGTTGGGGCCAGGACACCCTTAGGTAGATGCAATGATAATTGGCAGACTCCGAGATTTCTATAGGTAGACAGCTATACAGGTGAAGGCCTCCAGCCAGACACCACTTCTGCATAGGTAGGACGCTGTCTCCTATGGCAACAGTCTTGTGGAAGTTACTAACTGTAATTGTATCCAACTATTTGCAACATGAACAGTTCTCAATAGTAGGTGTATGGGGTAAATCCGCTCAATGAATTGAATGTTTTAGTTATGGATATGGCTGCTGCCTCTACACATACAATACCACCTAAGTGGAAAGTATTAGAAAATGGTAAAAAAGCAGTAGTATGGTGCTGCCCTTATGGAGACCAATTTTTTTTTTCTTCTTTGTAGTGAATGTATTGCCTAGTGTCCTTATAGAATTGCTTCTAAAACCTGTATGTGTTCAAAAATTGAATTAGAAGTGAAAATACAACAACTGGTGCTCCAGTTGTTCAACAAAGGTGCATTGTGCCCTTTAAATTAAGTAATAAAGTAGTTATGAATATGGATACAATATCATCTAGGTGGAAAGTGTTATAAAGAAAAAAAAAAAAAAACAGGAATAGTATGGCGCTGCCCTTATGGAGACAAAAAAAAATAAAAAACTTTCTTTATAATGACTTTATAATTCCTAAAGTGTGTGTGCCAAAAATGAATAAATATGTGACTGGTGCCAAGTTCTTAATGTTAAAAGTACAATTGCAACCTAAGGTGCTTCAGTTATTCAACAAAAGTGCATAGTGCAGCATTTCTAAAGTGACCAGTGTTAAATCATACAAATCCATACAGCATTGTGCAAATTATCCATCATAAATAGTGACTCTTGTGCTGTGACCAGTATTAGTTGGATAGGAAAAGTTCAGTTTATGAAAAAACAAGTTCTTTTTGGAGTATTTTGTAGTGTTCAATCTTTGAGGGTCAAATATCTGTAGGAAAGCTTCTTATCCAGGTGCTGGTTTCTTTAATTAGTCTGCATGCTCTGACAATGCTTGCACTCACCGGATTCTCCTTTCCCCTGCAGGGGTATGCACGGTCACAGTGTCTGCCACTGTGTAGCAATCAAGGATATCCCCCAAACTTTACTTGCGTATTGTGGTGTAGTAATTACATGTAAAGGAAAGAAGGTATGCCCATCGCATAAAACCATAGGAGAACTTTTATTAAAACTTAATAAACAAATGTACTCACATTTCAAATGAACAAATCAAGCATGGCAAAAGTTAGCGAATTCCCTTTGTTAGAGGTGCTGCAAGACGTTTGTAACCCGCCCTATGCACGTTTCGTCGTCAGACTTCTACTGGGGCGTTCATCTTGCTGTACCTCCTGAGTTTAAATAGTGTGGCCAGTAATAAGTGCAATTGGATCGGCGGCCATTTTTGCTAGGATTTTGAAGACCGAAGGCTAATAGGACTGTGCATTAGGTTGTTAGCGGCCATTTTCTTGTGGATATTACAGACCGAAGCCTAGTAGAACTATCCATTGAGTCCTTATGGCGGCCATTTTCTTGGGGATTTTGTAGACCGAAGCCCGGGTAGCGCGCCTGCACTTTATTGTTAGTGGGGGGACGTTGAGTCAGAGCTGTCAGCAAAGAACGTCACCCTTGACGCCCGGCCACATTCTTTCTTCCCCCACTTCATATTGGAATCTAAGCCGACTTCCGGGTCGGTGACACCCCCAAGCCGCTGCTAATCGGTTTTTTGGAAAAAAGTATATGCACATACTGGTCCCACTATTACTCTATGTTCTAAGGTTTAAACATACATGTCAAAAATTAGATATTATAAACATATTAAAAATTTAAAAATACATATAAAATATGTTAAAATATGAAAGTACACATTGTGAGTCTTATATATATATATTTATATACCTGCATATAACCTGGAAAGGATGTCCTATATGTGTGTTTTAAAACTAAGATTAGAAGCAGGGGAGGGAAGAGGGTGTGTGTATTACCCATAGTCTATGTATAGTTGGGGGCTTTAAATTCCACTCTGTATATGTGCCCCTAAGTGACCTTATTTTGAATTAGAGTGGGGATTGGGGAGTTTCTTAGGAGGTTAAAGTGCATGTTTCAGGTCTCATGGACAGTGAGAAATAGACAATCCAAGGAACAAGAAATAAAAATAATTGATTGTTAAAAAAATTCTTTAGTTGCTAAGAAATTTTTTCTAGAAATTTGTGAGAAAACAGTTTAGATCCACGTCTATGTTCATTCCTGCCGGTTGGAGAGTGTCTATCAGGAAAATCCATTTGGTCTCATTTTGTGAGATTTTGATTTTTTTATTCTCACCTCTCCAATGTCCTTTAATTTTATCGATCCCATAGAATACCATACATGACGGGTCCTTATTGTGATAATCTTTAAAATGTCTTGAGACGCTGTGTTTAGGATATCCGTTTTGATGTTTGTTACGTGTTCCCTGATTCTAATGTGTAGCTGTCTTGTCGTCCGACCCACGTATTGTATATGTCACGGACATTCCAGTACATAGGTCACATGAGTACTGTTGCAGGTTATGAGCTCTTTTATGTTATATTCTTTGCCATTAGTTGCTGATCTGAATGTTGTTATTTTTCTATTAGTTTTTTTGCTGCTTTTACACGGTAGGCATTTTCCACACTTGAAAAAACCTTTCAGGTTTTTTATTATTTTAATCTGTTTTGGTGGGTCCAGAGCGTTATGCACCAATTTATTTCTGAGTGGAGGGGCTTTTCTGTAGATGAAACTAGGCTTTTTTGGTAATATGGAGTTCAGAATTTTATCTGATTGTAAAATGGACCAGTGTTTCTTGATTATGGACTCTGTGATTTTATATTGTCTATTGTAGCCCGTTAAGAAGGCCATGCCAATGTTTTTGTCCTTTTTCTTGATGTTACCAGCTGGTTTTCCTTCTATTAGTGTATTTCTGTCCATTTTTTTCACCTTTTCCTTCAGATTTATTAGCTCCCTTTTGTTATAGCCTTTTTCAACAAACCTCTTAATTATGATATCTGCTTGTTCTTCATAATCGTTTCCATTGCTACAGTTTCTATGTATCCGCATTAGTTGTCCCTTTGGAATGTTTCCTATCCATTGTGGATGGTGACAGCTGCTGGTTGGGATGTACCCATTCCTGTCAGTACTTTTAAAGAAGGTCCTTGTATTCAAGTTTCCATTTTCTTTGTAAATCTGTAAATCTAGGAAGGTAATGTTTTGTTTGTTCCAGCTACCGGAAAAGGAAATTCCATATGCATTGCAGTTGATTTCATCGAAAAAGGCTTGTAGTTCTCCCTCGGTACCCCTCCACACAATGACTATGTCGTCTATATATCGACGGTATAGTTTCAGGTTTTTTCTCCTTATGCCGCGTACACACGGTCGGACTTTCCGGCATACTTGGTCCGGCGGACCAGAGTGTGCCGGACAATCCGCCCGTGTGTGGGCGCCGGCGGACTTTTCCGGCGGACTTTTTCCCAAAAGCCCGCCGGACCTAGATTTGAAAAAAGTTTTAAATCTTTCCGCCGGACTCAGTTTCGGGCGGAAAGTCCGCTCGTGTGTGTGCTGGTCCGACGGAAAGCCCGCTCGTGTGTATGCTGGTCCGACGGACCAGATACAACACGGGGGCAGGGTATTGCATCTCGCGCTCGCTGCAATAGGAAAAACAAATTTTCCTATTGCGGCGAGCGCGGGGCATACCAGGCCCTTAGGTCTGGTATGGATTATAAAGGGGAACCCCCTATGCCGAAAAAACAGCGTGGGGTCTCCCCTAAAATCCATACCAGACCCCGATCCGAGCACGCAGCCTGGCCGGTCAGGAAAGGGGGTGGGGACGAGCGAGCGCCCCCCCCTCCTGAACCGTACCAGGCCGCATGCCCTCAACATGGGGGGTGGGTGCTTTGGGGGAGGGGGGCGCCCTGCGGGGCCCCCCCACCCCAAAGCACCTTGTCCCCATGTTGATGAGGACAAGGGCCTCTTCCCGACAACCCTGGCCGTTGGTTGTCGGGGTCTGCGGGCGGGGGCTTATCGGAATCTGGGAGCCCCCTTTAATAAGGGGGCCCCCAGATCCCGGCCCCCCCACCCTATGTGAATGAGTATGGGGTACATGGTACCCCTACCCATTCACCTAGGGAAAAATTGTAAGTAATAAAACACACTACACAGGTTTTTAAAATATTTTATTAAACAGCTCCGGGGGGGGGGGGATCTTCCTCCGGCTTCAGGGGTCTTCTTCCGGCTTCGGGGGTCCCTCCGCTTCATCTTCTCCCGGCGTCCGGTTGGTTCTTCTCCGCTCTCTTCTCTCCAGTTCTTCGGCCGGCTCCTCTGCTGTCTTCAGGTAGCTCTCTTGCCAGCAGAGGTCCGGACTTCTGGGCTTCTTCTCTTCCCCAGATGTTGACACGACGCTCTCTCCGGCTGGACTGCTCTCCGAGGGCTGCGTTGTGACTTATATAGGCGAAGACCCCGCCCCCTTTTGATGTCACAGTCCCTGGGCATGCTGGGACTGTGACGTTTTAGGGGGCGTGGTCAACATAGGTCTCCGCCTATATAAGTCACAACGCAGCCCTCGGAGAGCAGTCCAGCTGGAGAGAGCGTCGTGTCAACATCTGGGGAAGAGAAGAAGCCCAGAAGTCCGGACCTCTGCTGGCAAGAGAGCTACCTGAAGACAGCAGAGGAGCCGGCCGAAGAACTGGAGAGAAGAGAGCGGAGAAGAACCAACCGGACGCCGGGAGAAGATGAAGCGGAGGGACCCCCGAAGCCGGAAGAAGACCCCTGAAGCCGGAGGAAGATCCCCCCCCGGAGCTGTTTAATAAAATATTTTAAAAACCTGTGTAGTGTGTTTTATTACTTACACTTTTTCCCTAGGTGAATGGGTAGGGGTACCATGTACCCCATACTCATTCACATAGGGTGGGGGGGCCGGGATCTGGGGGCCCCCTTATTAAAGGGGGCTCCCAGATTCCGATAAGCCCCCGCCCGCAGACCCCGACAACCAACGGCCAGGGTTGTCGGGAAGAGGCCCTTGTCCTCATCAACATGGGGGCAAGGTGCTTTGGGGTGGGGGGGCCCCGCAGGGCACCCCCCTCCCCCAAAGCACCCACCCCCCATGTTGAGGGCATGCGGCCTGGTACGGTTCAGGAGGGGGGGGGGCGCTCGCTCGTCCCCATCCCCTTTCCTGACCGGCCAGGCTGCGTGCTCGGATCGGGGTCTGGTATGGATTTTAGGGGGGACCCCACGCCGTTTTTTCGGCGTAGGGGGTTCCCCTTTATAATCCATACCAGACCTAAGGGCTTGGTATGCCCCGCGACGGGGCTCGCAAGGTGTCAATCTCGCCGATAAAAGCGGCAAGATTGACATCCTTTTCTAGTCCCGAAAATGAACGGACTTGTCCGTGTGTGGGCATGTCCGTTCATTCTGAAAGTCCGCCGGAACTCCGGCGAAAGTCCGTCGGAAAGACGGGCGGACTTAGCCTGCCGGAAAGTCCGGGCGTGTGTGGGCAAGTCTGTCCGTTTTAAAGTCCGGCGCACCTGGCGGACAAAGTCTGTCGGAAAGTGTGCCGGACCAAGTAGGATAGAAAGTCCTACCGTGTGTACGCGGCATCATGCTGAAAATTTGTTCTTCCTCCCATCTGTTGAGAAAAATATTTGCTATGCTCGGGGCATATTTTGCCCCCATGGCTACTCCCTTGGTTTGGGTATAGTAGTCCCCTTTATGCCAAAAATAATTATGGCTCATGGCCATTTTTAAGCCTTCCATGATATATTTAATTTGCTCTCGTTTTAGATCAGTTTGCTTGTGTAGAGCCCACTCAACACTGCTAAGGCCGTCATCTTGTCTGATGTTTGTATACAGGGAGCCAACGTCTATGGTCACTAAAAAATCTTCTTGTTCTACTTTAAAATCTATTAATTCCTTTATCAATTGTCTGCTGTCCTTCAAATATGATTTTCCCTCTGAGACTAGTGGTTGTAGAAATCCGTCTAAGTATGCCCCCAATCTTGAGAATAACGATTCTATGCCACTAATTATTGGCCTCCCTGGTGGGTTAGATTGATTTTTGTGTATCTTAGGCACATAGTAGATCACTGGGGTCTTTGCTGTTTCTGGGGTTAGGTACGTGGCTTCTTTTTTTGTTAATATTCCTCTTTTTTCTCCTCTTTGGATGTACGCCTTTAATTTTTTCCCATATTCTCCTTTTGGATACCCTTTTAATTTCTTGTACGTGTCTGGTGTTTTCAGTAGTCTTTCCATCTCCGTTTTGTAGTCTTTTTTATTAAGTATAACCAGGCCCCCCCCCCCCCCCTTATCGGCCGGTCGTACAACTATATTCTTCTTCTTCTCAATTTCTTTAATGGTATTCCAAATTTTTGTATTTTTATTTCTCTTTGGGTTGATTTTCCTTAAATCTCTCTCTACCATTTTTTTGAAGACTACTAGACTTTCATTTTGTTGTGTTTTGGGGTTGAAAATTGAGTTGTTTTTCAGATTTGAATGTTTGTAATAGGGAATCTCTTGATTAAATTGGTCCTTTTCCTTCCTTTTTACTGCAAAGAAAAACAAATATAAAGGGGACTACTATACCCAAACCAAGGGAGTAGCCATGGGGGCAAAATATGCCCCGAGCGTAGCAAATATTTTTCTCAACAGATGGGAGGAAGAACAAATTTTCAGCATAAGGAGAAAAAACCTGAAACTATACCATCGATATATAGACGACATAGTCATTGTGTGGAGGGGTACCGAGGGAGAACTACAAGCCTTTTTCGATGAAATCAACTGCAAAACATTAACTACCTAGATTTACAGATTTACAAAGAAAATGGAAACTTGAATACAAGGACCTTCTTTAAAAGTACTGACAGGAATGGGTACATCCCAACCAGCAGCTGTCACCATCCACAATGGATAGGAAACATTCCAAAGGGACAACTAATGCGGATACATAGAAACTGTAGCAATGGAAACGATTATGAAGAACAAGCAGATATCATAATTAATTGTTGAAAAAGGCTATAACAAAAGGGAGCTAATAAACCTGAAGGAAAAGGTGAATAAAATGGACAGAAATACACTAATAGAAGGAAAACCAGCTGGTAACATCAAGAAAAAGGACAAAAACATTGGCATGGCCTTCTTAACGGGCTACAATAGACAATATAAAATCACAGAGTCCATAATCAAGAAACACTGGTCCATTTTACAATCAGATAAAATTCTGAACTCCATATTACCAAAAAAGCCTAGTTTCATCTACAGAAAGGCCCCTCCACTCAGAAATAAATTGGTGCATAACGCTCTGGACCCACCAAAACAGATTAAAATAATAAAAAACCTGAAAGACACACGTTAGAATCAGGGAACACGTAACAAACATCAAAAACGGATATCCTAAACACAGCGTCTCAAGACATTTTAAAGATTATCACAATAAGGACCCGTCATGTATGGTATTCTATGGGATCGATAAAATTAAAGGACATTGGAGAGGTGAGAATAAAAAAATCAAAATCTCACAAAATGAGACCAAATGGATTTTCCTGATGGACACTCTCCAACCGGCAGGAATGAACATAGACGTGGATCTAAACTGTTTTCTCACAAATTTCTAGAAAAAAATTCTTAGCAACTAAAGATTTTTTTTAACAATCAATTATTTTTATTTCTTGTTCCTTGGATTGTCTATTTCTCACTGTCCATGAGACCTGAAACATGCACTTTAACCTCCTAAGAAACTCCCCAATCCCCACTCTAATTCAAAATAAGGTCACTTAGGGGCACATATACAGAGTGGAATTTAAAGCCCCCAACTATACATAGACTATGGGTAATACACACACCCTCTTCCCTCCCCTGCTTCTAATCTTAGTTTTAAAACACACATATAGGACAACCTTTCCAGGTTATATGCAGGTATATAAATATATATATAAGACTCACAATGTGTACTTTCATATTTTAACATATTTTAATATATTTATATGTATTTTTAAATTTTTAATATGTTTATAATATCTAATTTTTGACATGTATGTTTAAACCTTAGAACATAGAGTAATAGTGGGACCAGTATGTGCATATACTTTTTTCCAAAAAACCGATTAGCAGTGGCTTGGAGGTGTCACCGACCCGGAAGTCGGCTTAGATTCCAATATGAAGTGGGGGAAGAAAGAATGTGGCCGGGCGTCAAGGGTGACGTTCTTTGCTGACAGCTCTGACTCAACGTTCCCCCACTAACAGTAAAGTGCAGGCGCGCTACCCGGGCTCCTGTCTACAAAATCCCCAAGAAAATGGCCACCATAAGGACTCAATGGATAGTTCTACTAGGCTTCGGTCTGTAATATCCACAAGAAAATGGCTGCTAACAACCTAATGCACAGTCCTATTAGGCTTCGGTCTTCAAAATCCTAGCAAAAATGGCTGCCGATCCAATTGCACTTATTACTGGCCACACTATTTAAACTCAGGAGGTACAGCAAGATGAACGCCCCAGTAGAAGTCTGACGACGAAACGTGCGTAGGGCGGGTTACGAACGTCTTGCAGCACCTCTAACAAAGGGAATTCGCTAACTTTTGCCATGCTTGATTTGTTCATTTGAAATGTGAGTACATTTGTTTATTAAGTTTTAATAAAAGTTCTCCTATGGTTTTACGCGATGGGCATACCTTCTTTCATTTACATGTAATTACTACACCACAATACGCAAGTAAAGTTTGGGGGATATCCTTGATTGCTACACAGTGGCAGACACTATCCTATCCAACTAATACTGGTCACAGCTCAAGAGTCACTATTTATGATGGATAATTTGCACAATGCTGTATGGATTTGTATGATTTAACACTGGTCACTTTAGAAATGCTGCACTATGCACTTTTGTTGAATAATTGAAGCACCTTAGGTTGCAATTGTACTTTTAACAGTAAGAACTTGGCACCAGTCACATATTTATTCATTTATGGAACACACACTTTAGGAATTATAAAGTCATTATAAAGAAAGTTTTTTTTTTTTCTTTATAACACTTTCCACCTAGATGATATTGTATCCATATTCATAACTACTTCATTACTTAATTTAAAGGGCACAATGCACCTTTGTTGAACAACTGGAGCACCAGTTGTTGTATTTTCACTTCTAATAGAAATATTCGCCACCAGTCACAGTTTTAAATTTTTGAACACATACAGGTTTTAGAGGCAATTCTATAAGGACACTAGGCAATACATTCACTACAAAGAAGAAAAGTATCACCCCCGCTGACACGCTAGGTCCCTGGCTTGGCACTCACTGATGCTCCACAAGCGTCACCTCTGCTGTCCCTCTGGGTCCCTGACTTGGCACATGCTAAAGTTTTCCCACTTCTTCACCATCCCCGGCTGGTGAGAAGTCTGCTCTGGTACTGGCCTCAGCTTACTTACAGTGGTGTCCAGTAACAAGGTGGATGATCCCTTAGTGGGGACAGCTTCCCCTCTACCTCTGACCACAACCGGTTCCCCGGCTGGTGGAACCGTTACTTCTGGTTGAACTACAAGCCTGCAGTCCAAACCCTATGCTGCTCTCCTGCTTCTGGATAGGCCCTCAGACAGCCAAGAAGCCAGATGACCCCAGGATAGGCCTCGGCTTCCGGCCTAGCAGCTCAGGGCAGTAACACACGTCCACCCAGACAGTTGTCCAGGTGGCAAAAGACCCCAATCACCTTACTCCACCCAAATAAATAAGCTCTCCCAGCAGGCCATGGGACTCAAGAAAATCCCTGCCCATTGGCTGACATCCCATTCATTCCTAATCTGCCCTTGCTATGCCCTTGTCTTATCTAATGTCACCAGCTACAGTGCCACCTAGTGACAGAAGAAAAAAGTGCAGCAAGTACTGAATTGGGGGGAAATCAATTGATCTCCTAACAATTGGCCAAGGCAACTATTGCCTTGCAAATAAAATTTAATAGCAGCCCTGCCTAAACATCAGGGTGCTACATTGGGATATGGCAGTGGCGCGTGTTTCTATGGCAAGGGCCCTGCCTCGTCCCTCTACTGATCTCAAAAAATTCTGAGCTACACCTCGGCAGTCTAATCCAAGTACGATATTAAAATAATAAAGGACCTGAAAACCTTGAAAAATTCCTCTCAGTCATCATTTTGTAATACCGTTGATAAATATTGCCAAGTAACAATGTGTATGAGGCGGAAAAGCCATCAGGGCCTGAGGCAGAAATGACTTAATGATAGATTAAATTTCCTCAGGAGAACAGTGTACATTCAATATTTCATCTTGTGAAGGTTTTAAGTTTGGGAGTGGAATGCAATTGGCAAACCACGATGCCGATGAGGGGGAGATGGCGGATTGCTGAGAGGAAAGCAAAGTGGTATAGAATTCCTCAAAAATGTTAAGTACATCTTTAGGGAGAGTTTTCATTTGCCCCGAAGGCATGCACAGTTTATATCACAGTTTATATATATGAGGAGGTTTCAATGTTTGATTAAGCATTAAGGAATAAGAGTAACTAAAAAGTACGAATTTTGTTTTAGGCCAATGTAGTGCCTTTTCGACCCTATTGGATAATAGTGAATCAAGTTTTACATTTTTTTTTTTTATATCAATTGAGAGAGGGACAGTGAATGAGTAATGGAGTGGGGTTTTATACAATTTATCTAAATCTTTGGTTTATGAGTGAATCTTGCTCCAATTTTCTTTATTGCGGGCGCTAGCCATTGCAATAAAGCAGCCTCTAATGACCGCTTTATGGGCACTCAAGAGGGTCTGTGGAGAAGCTTCTGGAGGGGTTTTAAGGGCAAAGTATTCTTCAATAGATACATTTATCTCTTGTTCTCAAGCAGGATCAGCCAAAAGAGATTTGTTTAGATGCCCAGAGCAGGACGTAGGTGAAAGTCCTATAATATTGGTGGTGAATTTTACAATTTGATGATCAGACCATGAACATGAGTGAATGGGAGCTGTTTCAGAATGCCACAGTATCACAGGCGTACAAAAAATATAGTTCAATCTGGCATATGTATAGTGGGAGTGGAAAAAAAACGTAAATTACTTGGCGCCTATATTATGAGCAGGTGTCAATGAACTGGAAAGAGTTGAGAAATTGTAGGATAGCTTTGGAAAAGGCTTTAGAGTGCAAGCTAATGTGGCTTCTGTCTAAAACTGGGTGAGCAACCAGTTTAAAATCCCCACCAAGATACATATGAGAGTTGCAAGCATTCTTTTGCGCATTTCTTGTGTTTCTCGCACATAGGGCAGCTGACTGAAGTTATAGGACTGCCCTAAATGCAACATCCAAAAAAGCGCGCATTCTGAATTGCACCTCCATGGTGTGAATGCAACCTTAAAGTGGAACTATAGCAGATATACTCACCTTTCCTCCAATGGCCCCCACCCCTTGCAGGCACCTTCTTCTGTGTGCCAGGTTTTCATTGGCCGCCGATGATGTCACATTAGCTATTCAAACTGGCACACAGAAATTGGGTCAGCTGCTGTAAGCTGAGCTGTGTATCCTTTTTTCATTTTAAGTTTTGCAGAATAATGACCAGACTCTTACTTTTTTTTACATTTTTATTATAGTTTACATGTTGTAGCGGACCCCCTTGGAATTACATACTGCAGTATTTTGGTAAGTGGAACAAGTTGCCCTTATTTTAATAAACTGCTAATCATCTGATTGAAAGTTTATTCTTGTGCAGAGAGTTTTTTTTTTCTTTCATTTTAACAAGAGAGGACAAACAAAAGAAAATGACACTTTCACAATAGTGACACCTATAGGCTGTGAGACTCTACTATACTCTGAGAGGTACATGCCATAATAAAAGTGTTTTCTCTAAGTTTAAAGTAGTTACAAACATACAACGTTAATGTAGCGCCACCCCCGAAGGAGACGCTTGAGTATATTTGGTTCTGTATTCTGCCTCTCAACCCCAAGAACAGTCTCAGCCCCTCTGGCACACTTAGTAAACAGTGTTAATGCAAACACAATAGTAAATGGACACAGGCGGTATTTAACCAGAAGTCTGTTTTGACTGCAGACTTTCTTTAGCATAAAGTAAAACAGTAAAAGAGTGACAGCTACCTGTGTCCATTCAGACATGGAGCTGCGGTTCTGCCCCACCCCCTCTCTCTCCTAATTGGCTAACTGACTTTGATTGACAGCAGTGGGAGCCAAAGGCACTGCGGCTCTGTCTCAACCAATCAGGAGGGAGAGTTCTGGACAGCCGAGACAATCATGGACATCACTGGACAGAGATGGGGTTCAGGTAAGTATTAGGGGGGTTGAGTGCGACTGCTGCACACTGAAAGCTTTTTATCTTAATGCATAGAATGCATTAAGATAAAAAAATCTTCTGACTTTACAACCCCTTAAGGCGAGTAACCCTGAAAGCAGAGATCACTACACAAAAATTACAAATTGCAGGATGAACAGTAACACTCAATAAATTGACCACCAACTCTACTTAAGTCGGCTCTGTGAGTCCAGGTAGGTGGAGGGCAGAGGAATGACCCTTTCTTATGTCAGACCCAGTGGCAGCCCCCCCCCCCCTCTAGGCAGTCACAAAAAAAAATAAACAAAAAAAATAAAATATTTTTAAAACTGGTCCTTTTAAAAAAAAATATAAAAAAGGTCTATAAGTGCACTTATGGAAAGCGCCACGTCTATGCAATCACAAGATTGCAGATGTGGCGCTTCATTTGCGGGCTTTTGTCCCGCCTTGCGGCGCATTCTGGGGCGCCGAGTAGCTTCCGCCTGCCGCCCGTAATATCTATTACTACAGCCGGCTGGTTTGATTGACATCCGAGTTAGATGTCAATCAAACCACACGGTTTTCTCTCTCCCATTGCGCCCGAGACAGAAAAGCGGATGTATGAGTAGCGGACTCCTCCATTGCCGCTGCCAGTGCCCGTCTGAAGGAGTCACTGCAGGAGAGGACACCACAGCAAGGTAAATGCTGCTGTGTCAGTCCGGACCTCCCACAGAGAAGGGGGGGTTTGATGGGGCACAGGCTGCATTTGATGGGACACAGGCTGCATTTGATGGGACACAGGCTGCATTTGATGGGACACAGGCTGTATTTGATGGGACACAAGCTGCATTTGATGGGGCACAAGCTGCATTTGATGGGACACAGGCTGCATTTGATGGGACAGTGAGGCTGCATTTGATGGGGCACAGGCTGCATTTGATGGGACAGTGAGGCTGCATTTGATGGGACACAGGCTGCATTTGATGGGACACAGGCTGCATTTGATGGGACACAGGCTGCATTTGATGGGACAGTGAGGCTGCATTTGATGGGACAGTGAGGATGCATTTGATGGGCACAGTGGCTGCATAAGATGGGCACAGTAGCTGTATTTGATGGCACAGTGGGAGCATTTGATATGGCACAGTGGCTGCGTTTGATGGGCACACTGGCTGCGTTTGGCCACAGTGGCTGCGTTTAATGGCCACAGTGGTGGCAATTGATGGGCACAGTGGCTGCATTTGATGGGCACAGTGGCTGCGTTTGATGGGGGTTTTTTTCAGAACTTGTTTTCGCCCCTCCAAAAATTGTGAGCACCAGCCGCCACTGGTCAGACCTCTCCCTTCTGAACTTCAACCCCACAGTCCCAAAGAACTGTTTAAACACAGTATCTGGTTCAGTGCACTGACTTAACCCTTATGTTTTAAACCCGCTCATATAGCAACTAGAGTCCTGGGTGTAAGAAGAGCTCTTATAGCACAATGAATTTAATCCCTTGTGAGGGAGATAGGTCAAAGTCTAGGCAGTTGAAATGGTGGCAAAAGCTTATTCAATTAGACTTTGACAATAAAACCTGGAAGCTGATTTTTCTGTGCAGAGCTGCACCAGATTTTGCACTCTCCAGTTTTAGTAAATCAACCCCAGTGTGCTTGTATTCCATAGTCTGTTTAACCTAAGGCAAGATGCAGGCTGGGCTTAACCGGAGGGCATGTTCAAGAGGCACATTGTGTTTGGCAGGGGATGTGTGCCAAAAGCAGGCTGTGATTGGTTGGAAGGCACGATGGCTGAAAAAAACTAACAGATACAGGAATACTGTGTGTCTGCACAGTGTCCTGTACCTTTTGAATGACCAGCCAAAGGATAAAAACTGTCCCTGCTAACACAGGTCAGATTTTTAGCTTTGTGTGGTCAGTTTAGAACAAGGAAGAAAGATGATTAGGAGGATCAACCAGGTACTTCAGATGGAATAAGTACATAAAATGGTAATGGAGATTATGATTTATAAAATACACATTGATAGAAAATAAATTTAGGGTAGGATACACTTTAAAGGGGCAGATATATAGATAAGTAATAGGTTTTCAGGCTACATTTTTTGCAAATAATAATTGAGGTAAACCTGTCCTGCTAGTTGCCTGGTAGTCATCTTAATCCTGTCCCCCAGGCAAGATTCCCTATACATTCAGCAGGAACTGTTGCTTTGTTTACTCTGAAGCTCAGGCACATAAGCAATTTCAGTGCAAAGAAAAATAAAAAGTATCAGCAAAATATCCATGAAAATCAGCATACATACCTAATTGTTCAAACCACAAAAATATGCTACCAAACAAATCTCCAAAACTTCCTAGACTTTTAATGACTGCTTCCCCCCTCCCTGCATCTCTGAAATTCACTGGAAAAGAAAAACCTCCACCTTCTCACCTCGGGCCTCCAAAACTGCTGTGGGTGTAGAGCAGGGGTCTACAGTAGGGATGAGCCGAACACCCCCCGGTTCGGTTCGCACCAGAACCCGCGAACGGACCGCAAGTTCGCACGAACGTTAGAACCCCATTGACGTCTATGGGACTCGAACGTTCGAAATCAAAAGTGCTCATTTTAAAGGCTAATTTGCATGGTATTGTCCTAAAAAGGGTTTGGGGACCCGGGTCCTACCCCAGGGGACATGTATCAATGCAAAAAAAACTTTTAAAAACGGCCGTTTTTTCGGGAGCAGTGATTTTAATGATGCTTAAAGTAAAAAAAAAAAAGTGAAATATTCCTTTAAATATCGTACCTGGGGGGTGTCTATAGTATGCCTGTAAAGTGACGCGTGTTTCCCATGTTTAGAACAGTCCCTGCACCAAATGTCATTTTTAAAGGAAAAAATCTCATTTAAAACTGCTTGCGGGTTTAATGTCATGTCGGGTCCTGGCAATATGGATGAAAATCAGTGAGACAAACGGCATGGGTACCCCCCAGTCCATTACCAGGCCCTTTGGGTCTTGTATGGATATTAAGGGGAACCCCGCACCCAAATTAAAATAAGGAAAGGTCCCTATATACTCTGAACAGCAGTATACAGGCGGTGCAAACAAGACAGGGACTGTAGGTTTGTTGTTAAGTAGAATCTGTTTGTAATTTTGAACATTTTTAATGTGTTTAGCTCCAGCCAAAAAATCTTTTCTAAGCTTTTTGGAAAACATAGGGAAGGGTTATCACCCCTGTGACATTTGTTTTGCGTCTTTCCTCCTCTTCAGAAGATTTCACCTCACTTTTTTGTCCCAATGAAAAATGTTTTTTGAAAATTTGGGTTTTTTTGTGGAACAAGGATTGGAAAGCATCAGTGGAAAGGAGAAATTGTTTTCCCATATTAACTCTTACATGAGAGAATTTCCCTTCCTATGGGTAGATTTCATCTCACTTCCTGTTGTCTCCTTCCGTTTGCAAGTAGGAGTCGTTTGTAAGTTAGATGTTTGAAAGTAGGGTCCTGCCCTATATACTCAGCAGAAATTTGGGCCTTAGGTGTTGCTGTGGCCAAAACACTGTAAGCCCTCACAGGGCCCTGCTGTGAAATATTAGATCAAGAATTGTAATTACATGCCCCTGTTGAACAGGAGCTGAAAAATTAGGCCTTAGGCACTGGTGCTGGTGCCACAACACTGCAACCCCTCACAGACACTCTAGTTGGAACGCAGGAACGAGCCCTGCTGCAAAGTATTGCATCAAAAATTGTAATTACACGCCCCTGTTAGACAGGGGCAGAAAAATTGGGCCTTAGGCACTGGTGCTGGTGCCACAACACTGCAACCCCTCACAGACACTCTAGTTGGAACGCAGGAACGAGCACTGCTGCAAAGTATTGCATCAAAAATTGTAATTACACGCCCCTGTTAGACAGGGGCAGAAAAATTGGGCCTTAGGCACTGGTGCTGGTGCCACAACACTGCAACCCCTCACAGACACTCTAGTTGGAATGCAGGAACGAGCCCTGCTGCAAAGTATTGCATCAAAAATTGTAATTTCACGCCCCTGTTAGACAGGGGCAGAAAAATTGGGCCTTAGGCACTGGTGCTGGTGCCACAACACTGCAACCCCTCACAGACACTCTAGTTGGAACGCAGGAACGAGCCCTGCTGCAAAGTATTGCATCAAAAATTGTAATTTCACGCCCCTGTTAGACAGGGGCAGAAAAATTGGGCCTTAGGCACTGGTGCTGGTGCCACAACACTGCAACCCCTCACAGACACTCTAGTTGGAATGCAGGAACGAGCCGTGCTGCAAAGTATTACATCAAAAATTGTAATTACACGCCCCTGTTATACAGGGGCTGAAAAATTGTGCCTTAGGCACTGGTGGTGGCGCCCAGAACCAAAAATGTTCTTACAAGCTATCAGCGTGATGATTGAGGAGGAAGAGGATAATTACTCAGGGATAATCACTCAGCATCAGCATAGGCAGTCTTTGAAGGGATCTGAAAAAAATTATTCAGTTACATCAGCATCAGGTGCTTGGTAGCTGGTGGTGATCCAAGACTGATTCATTTTTATGAAGGTCAGCCGATCGACCGAGTCAGTGGACAGACGCACCCTGTGATCGGTTACCACGCCTCCAGCAGCACTGAATGTACGTTCCGAAAGAACGCTGGATGCAGGACAGGCCAGTAGCTCAATTGCATACTGTGCAAGCTCTGGCCAGTGATCCATCCTCAAGACCCAGTAACCCAGAGGATTTTCGGTGGGAAAGGTGTCCAAGTCTGATCTTGCCCCTAGGTATTCCTGCACCATGTAAAACAGACGCTGGCGATGGTTGCTGGAACCGATCATACCTTGGGGCTGCGGACCAAAAAATTGTCTGAACGCATCGGTCAGACGGCCACCTTCTCCACCGCTCCTTCTTTGACTGACCGAAGCCTCAGCAACACGTTGTCCAGAAACAGGAGTTTGTAACCTCCCAGTCTCTGGGAACGCGTTGCACAGACCTTTCTGCAAGGCCTCCCGAAGATGTTTCATCCTCTGCTCCCTCTGCGATGGCAAGATAAGGTCCGCAACCTTACCCTTGTAACGTGGATCAAGGAGGGTTGCCAGCCAGTATTGGTCCTTCTCCTTGATACCACGAATACGAGGATCCTTACGCAGGCTTTGCAGGATCAGGGAGGCCATGCAGCGTAGGTTTGCTGAGGCATTCGGTCCGGAGTCCTCTGGGTCACTAAGGACAACAACGTCCGCAGCCACCTCCTCCCAGCCACGTACAAGTCCATGTGTTCCTTGGGACTGATCCCTTAAAGACTGCTGATGCTGAGTGCCAGGCTCCACCTCCATACTGACACAATCTTCCTCCTCCTCCTCCTCCTCCTCCTCGTCCTCTTCCTGTGTGATCGGCGGGCACGCAGGAACACTGTCTGGATAAAGGGGGCCTTGAGAGCTAAGGAAGTCCTCCTCTTCCTGCCTCTGTTCTGCCTCAAGTGCCCTGTCCATTATTCCACGCAGCGTGTGCTCCAACAGGTGGACAAGGGGGACAGTGTCACTGATGCATGCACTGTCAGTGCTCACCATCCTCGTGGCCTCCTCGAATGGTGACAGGACAGTGCATGCATCCCTGATCATGGCCCACTGCACCACCAAGTTAAGGACGTGAGCCAAACAGGGCACATGGGTCAGTTGTCCCTGTCGGAGGGCAGAGAGGAGGTTGGTGCCATTGTCGCAAACCACCATTCCTGCCTTAAGTTGGCGTGGCGTCAACCACCTCTGAACCTGCCCCTGCAGAGCTGACAGAACCTCTGCCCCAGTGTGGCTCCTGTCCCCCAAGCACACCAGCTCAAGCACCGCATGGCATCTTTTGGCCTGCGTACTTGCGTAGCCCCTTGAACGCCTACGGAGCACCGCTGGTTCCGAGGAAGAGGCCATGGAGGAAGAAGAAGAGGAGGGGGTGGAGGAGAGAGGTGTGTCACAATCAGCATTTTGGAGGCGTGGTGGCGGAACAACCTCCAACACTACTGCACCTTGTCCTGCATCCTTCCCAGCTGCCAGCAGAGTCACCCAATGCGCCGTGAAACTTAAGTAACGTCCCTGTCCATGCCTGCTGGACCATGAGTCAGCGGTAATATGCACCTTACCGCTGACCGCCCTGTCCAGCGAGGCATGGACATTGCCTTCCACATGCCGGTAGAGAGCCGGAATCGCCTTCCGTGAGAAAAAGTGGCGTTTGGGTACCTGCCACTGAGGAACCGCACATTCCACAAACTCACGGAAGGGGGCAGAGTCTACCAACTGAAAAGGCAGCAGTTGAAGTGCTAGCAATTTTGCCAAGCTAGCATTCAACCGCTGGGCATGTGGATGGCTGGGAGCAAACTTCTTTCGGCGGTGCAGCAGCTGGGGCAGGGAAATTTGCCTGGTACAATCTGACGTCGGTGTACCAAAAGCAGATTGCCCACAAGTACTTGGCTGTGACACACCTAATTCTACACCTTCATTCCTCTCACTGCAGGTCTCAGAGAGGACTGAAGGTCTAGTGGGGTTGGAAATCTCAGCTGATGAGGAGCAAGGAGAGATCCTCTTTGTTCTTTGGTGTGGGTCTTTCAGATACGCTTGCCAACGAACTGCATGGCAGGTCAACATATGTCTGGTCAAGCATGTGGTACCCAAGCGGGAGATGTTTTGGCCACGCGAGATACGCTTGAGACATATGTTGCAAATAGCAGCGGTGCGATCTGATGCACTCGTCTCAAAAAAGGCCCACACCAAAGAACTTTTTGAATAACGCGCAGAGACTGCAGCGCCCTGCACATGTGGAGCTTTGGGGTGTGATGCAGTCAATGTGCTGCCCTTAGGCTGGCCCCTGGAGGGCATCCTGCCTAGTTGGTGATGTGCCACCTCCTCCTCCTCCTCCTCCTCCTCTCTCCTATCAGGCACCCACGTTGAGTCAGTGACCTCATCATCCCCTCCCTCCTCATCACTGGAGCAAACCTGGCAGTATGCTGCAGCAGGGGGAGCATGACTGCCAGATTGCTGTCCTTCTTGGGCACCCCCTCTGTCCGTGCTCATGTTACTGCCTTCATTGAGCTCAGTATCATCATCAGAGCCTTCCAAACGCTGGGCATCCTCCTGGAGCATGTACCCAACACTGTGGTCAAACAGTTCGAGGGAATCCTCATGAGGACATGGTGGAGCTAGGGAAGGAGTCACTGATGACATTGAGCTGAGGGAAGAGGCCGCTGCTTTGCCAGACAAAGCACCCTGGGCATGGGTGAGAGAGGATGAAGAGGATGAGGACGGCTTGGTCATCCACTCGACCAAGTCTTCCGCATGTTGCGGCTCAACACGGCCAGCTGCCGAAAAAAAGGCCAAGCGTGTCCCATGGCCACGTGCTGATGAGGATGCACCGTCTCCACGACCAGCACTAGACACAGAGCCTGCTTGCCCTCTCTTATTGGCTTGTGACTGTCTGCCTCTCCTTCTTGGCCTTCCAGACATACTAATGGCCTGTAGCTGCACTAAGCTGGGATAGAACACCTGTAATTTTCTTCAGGTAGCTTTATATACTGTAACCAGACAAGCCTGCCTGTCAGTAGGAAGATAACAGGAACGGATCTAGCTGAACACTGTGAGCAGGACACACTGTACTAAATGTAAATAGTCTAGCTGCCTGACCGTGGTACTAATAGGATCAAAAAGAACACCTGTAATTTTCTTCAGGTAGCTTTATATACTGTAACCAGACAAGCCTGCCTGTCAGTAGGAAGATAACAGGAACGGATCTAGCTGAACACTGTGAGCAGGACACACTGTACTAAATGTAAATAGTCTAGCTGCCTGACCGTGGTACTAATAGGATCAAAAAGAACACCTGTAATTTTCTTCAGGTAGCTTTATATACTGTAACCAGACAAGCCTGCCTGTCAGTAGGAAGATAACAGGAACGGATCTAGCTGAACACTGTGAGCAGGACACACTGTACTAAATGTAAATAGTCTAGCTGCCTGACCGTGGTACTAATAGGATCAAAAAGAACACCTGTAATTTTCTTCAGGTAGCTTTATATACTGTAACCAGACAAGCCTGCCTGTCAGTAGGAAGATAACAGGAACGGATCTAGCTGAACACTGTGAGCAGGACGCACTGCACTAAATGTAAATACCAGGAACGGATCTAGCTGAACACTGTGAGCAGGACGCACTGCACTGAATGTAAATAGCAGGAACGGATCTAGCTGAACACTGTGAGCAGGACGCACTGCACTGAATGTAAATAGCAGGAACGGATCTAGCTGAACACTGTGAGCAGGACGCACTGCACTGAATGTAAATAGCAGGAACGGATCTAGCTGAACACTGTGAGCAGGACGCACTGCACTGAATGTAAATAGCAGGAACGGATCTAGCTGAACACTGTGAGCAGGACGTACTGCACTAAATGTATATAGCAGGAACGGATCTAGCTGAACACTGTGAGCAGGACGCACTGCACTGAATGTAAATAGCAGGAACGGATCTAGCTGAACACTGTGAGCAGGACGCACTGCACTAAATGTAAATACCAGGAACGGATCTAGCTGAACACTGTGAGCAGGACGCACTGCACTGAATGTAAATAGCAGGAACGGATCTAGCTGAACACTGTGAGCAGGACGCACTGCACTGAATGTAAATAGCAGGAACGGATCTAGCTGAACACTGTGAGCAGGACGCACTGCACTGAATGTAAATAGCAGGAACGGATCTAGCTGAACACTGTGAGCAGGACGCACTGCACTGAATGTAAATAGCAGGAACGGATCTAGCTGAACACTGTGAGCAGGACGTACTGCACTAAATGTATATAGCAGGAACGGATCTAGCTGAACACTGTGAGCAGGACGCACTGCACTGAATGTAAATAGCAGGAACGGATCTAGCTGAACACTGTGAGCAGGACGCACTGCACTAAATGTAAATACCAGGAACGGATCTAGCTGAACACTGTGAGCAGGACGCACTGCACTGAATGTAAATAGCAGGAACGGATCTAGCTGAACACTGTGAGCAGGACGCACTGCACTGAATGTAAATAGCAGGAACGGATCTAGCTGAACACTGTGAGCAGGACGCACTGCACTGAATGTAAATAGCAGGAACGGATCTAGCTGAACACTGTGAGCAGGACGCACTGCACTGAATGTAAATAGCAGGAACGGATCTAGCTGAACACTGTGAGCAGGACGCACTGCACTGAATGTAAATAGCAGGAACGGATCTAGCTGAACACTGTGAGCAGGACGCACTGCACTGAATGTAAATAGCAGGAACGGATCTAGCTGAACACTGTGAGCAGGACACACTGCACTAAATAGTCTAGATAGAAGATAACAGGAACGGATCTAGCTAAACTGAATACAGTGTATATATATATATGCAACACCTGGGATGCATATATATACACAATACACTGTAAGTGCAGCTAACTGACTGACTGTTCTGCCTAATCTATCTAACTCAAATCAAATGACACTGTCTCTCTCTCTCTCTATCTCTCAGCACACCGGAACACACACTACACAGGGCCGCCGTGCAGGCGGCCTTATATAGTGTGGGGTGTGTACTAAATCCCCTGAGCCATAATTGGCCAAAGCCACCCTGGCTTTGGCCAATTACAGCTCTCTCTACTGACGGCGCTGTGATTGGCCAAGCATGCGGGTCATAGTGCATGCTTGGCCAATCATCAGCCAGCAATGCACTGCGATGCCGCAGTGAATTATGGGCCGTGACGCGCCACACGAATTTGGCGCGAACGGCCCATATCGTTCGCAATTCGACGGACGGTCGAACAGCCGATGTTCGAGTCGAACATGGGTTCGACTCGAACACGAAGCTCATCCCTAGTCTACAGTACTCTGTCCTGCTGCCAGCACTTCTTCTGGAGGTTTGCTATGTGGTTCCTCCTCTACAGAAAAGTCTATTAACTACTTCCCGCTGGGAGGGTGTACATGGACGTCCTCCTATTTCAGTAGTTATACCGGGCTGATGCCTGCACCTACAGGCATCAACCCGGTATCATTCTCTTCAGCCGGCGATTCTCTGCACCGTAAGAACAATCATGGTGGCAGCAGAGGCGGCTCTCTAATTAGGCAAATTAGGCGATGGCCTAAGGCCTCGCCCTCTCAGGGGCCTCGCCGCCGCCTAGTTTGCCTAAAGAGCCACCTCTGCTATCCTCCTGCATCAATCTAGTACAGTCAGCGCAGCGGAGCTTCATGCCCGCCTCGTTCAGTTTGCAAACTGTCCTCCTCCTCTCTGCTCTGTAACACCACGCCCCATCAGATCACTGCACAGTCTCCACTCCTATCAATAAAAGTCCATTGGAACAGCCGGCAGAGACACACACAGAGACTGACAACTGCCCCGCCCCTCACTGCCCCACCAGCAAATGCTGTTCATCCCTTGAGCCGATATCTTGTGCAAGGGCCAGGCACAGCTAGCACCTCAGTAGGATCGCGAGTCCACCCTCCTTCCAGGGCGGGGCTTCTGTGGTGGAGGCGGAGTCAATGCCAGTTCACTCGCTGTAGCCTGTCTGTGTGCAGCCGACTGACTGCTGAGCTGAGGATGCGCTGACTGAGCTGTGAGGGGACAGAGCCACTATGTATGAGGTACATGTGACTGGGGGTTCGTGTGCATGTCACTAGGGGGGTGAACATGTGATTAGGGGGTTGAACATGTGATTAGGAGGTTGAACATGTGATTAGGGGGGTGAACATGTGATTGAGGGGGTGTGCATGTCACTAGGGGGGGTGTGCATGTTCCTAGGGGGGTGAACATGTGATTAGGGGGTTGAACATGTGATTAGGGGGGTGAACATGTGATTGAGGGGGTGTGCATGTCACTAGGGGGAGTGAACATGTGATTGGGGGATGTGCATGTCACTAGGGGAAGTGAACATGTGATTGGGGGGTGTGCATGTCACTAGGGGGGTGAACATGTGATTTGGGGGGTGTGCATGTGACTGGGGGGTGTGTGCATGTGACTGGTGGGGTACATGTGACAGGGGTGTGTGTGCATGTGACAGGGGTGTGTGTGCATGTGACTGGGCGTGTGCATGTGACGGGGGGGGTACATGCGACTGGGAGGTACATGCGACTGGGGGGTGTGCATGTGACTGAGGGGTGTGGGCATGTGACTAGGGGGGTACATGCAACTGGGGGGGGGTGTGTGCATGCAACTGGGGGTGTGTGTGCATGTGACAAGGGGTGTGTGTGCGCATGTGAATGGGGGGATGTGTGCGTGTGAATGGGGGGATGTGTGCGTGTGACTGGGGGTGTGTGCATGTGACTGGGGGGTGTGTGCATGTCACCAGGGGGGGTGTGTGCATGTGACTGGGGGAGTGTGTGCATGTCACCAGGGGTGGTGTGTGCATGTGACTGGGGGGTGTGTGCATGTGACTGGGGGAGTGTGTGCATGTGACTAGGGGGGGTGTGTGCATGTCACCAGGGGGGGTGTGTGAATGTGACTGGGGGTGTGTGCATGTGACTGGAGGGGTACATGCAACTGGAGGGTGTGCATGTGACTGGGGGGGGGGTGTGCATGTCACCAGGGGGGGGTGTGCATGTGACTGGGGGTGTGTGTGCATTTGACTAGGGGGGGTGTGTGCATGTCACCAGGGGGGGTGTGTGCATGTGACTGGAGGGGTACATGCAACTGGAGGGTGTGCATGTGACTGGGGGTGTGTGCATGTGACTGGGGGGGTACATGCGACGGGGGGGTGTGCATGTGACTGGGGGGTACATGCGACTGGGGGGGTACATGCCACTGGGGGGTGGGCATGTGACTGGGGGAGTACATGCAACTGGGGGGGTACATGCAACTGGGTGTGTGTGTGCATGTGACTGGGGGGGTGTGCATGTGACTGGGGGTGTGTGTTCATGCCACCAGGGGGGTGTGTTCATGTCACCAGGGGGGGGTGCATGTCACCAAGGGGGTGTGAATGTGACTGGGGGGTGTGCATGTGACTGGGGGGTACATGCGACTGGGGGAGTGTGCATGTGACTGGGGGTGTGTGTGCATGTGACTGGGGGGTACATGCGACTGGGGGTGTGTGTGTGCATGTCACCGGGGGGTGTGTGCATATGACTAGGGGGGTGTGTGCATGTGACTGGGCGGATGTGTGCATGTGACTGGGGGTGTGTGCATGTCACCGGGGGGTGTGTGAATTTGACTGGGGGGTGTGCATGTGACTGGGGGGTGTGCATGCGATGGGGGGCGCATGCGATGGGGGGTGCGTATGTGAAATATTGCTTCATGTGAAGAAACAAAGGTATTTTTATGCTCTCAAGTCTTCCTGCTTGACTTGCAATATCTAATATGGATTGGAAGTCGCAGCCCTCTGTGAAATGAGCTTCTGTTAAAGTGATACTGAAGGCTCATCTTGCTTTACCTAAAATAAAAGAAGTGGTTTATACTTACCTGCTCTGTGCAATGGTATTGCACAGAATAGCCCATTACATCCATAGACACGCACAGCGTGGCTCGGCCCCGTCCCCAGCTTCCTCCTGACAGGATTTGATTGACAACAGCGGGAGCCAATGGCTCTCACTGCTGTATCTGTGCCTGTAAGAGCAGGGAGACAGAATCGGTGATACTGCAGAAGGGCACTAGGTCAATATAGGACTCAGGTAAATATTTACTGAGGGGAACAACTAGTGGGAGGTTTTTTACCTTAATGCAGGTACTGTCAAGTATCAGGTGTGACCAGAGCTGTGTGGACAGCAACAGAGGAACAAACACAAGTAAGGTGAAAATATATGATTTTTTAAAGATTGGGCAGCACAGTGGTGTAGTGAGTAGCACTCTCGCCTAGCAGTAAAAAGGGTCGCTGGTTCAAATCCCAACCACGACACTACCTGCCTGGAGTTTGCATGTTCTTCCTGTGCCTGCGTGGGTTTCCTCCGGGTACTCTGGTTTCCTCCCACACTCCAAAGACATGCTGGTAGGTTAATTGGCTTCTGTCCAAAATTGGCCTTGATATATGAATGTTAGGAACCTTGGATTGTGGGCTCCTTGAGGGTAGGGGTAAATGTGAGTGTGCGATATATGTGTGGCGCTGCGTAAAAATTGACACAGCGCTATATGGGTACCTTAAATAAAAATAGGGATAATTGAAGACTCGCACCCACACTCGCTCAGGTTGAACTCGATGGACTGGTGTCTTTATTCAACCTTACTAACTATGTAACTATGTGACTGGGGGGGTACATGCGACTGGGGGTGTGTGCGTATGTAACGGGGGTGTGTGCATGTGACTGGGGGGTTGACCATGCAATGGGGGTGTGAATGTGACTGGGGGGTGCGAATGTGACTGGGGGGTACATGTGACTGGGGAGGTGTGCATGTGACTGGGGTTTACAGTCAGGTCTGCTCAGTCCTCTGCCAGTGTCCCAGTGTGCCTGCCTGTGATTGACAACCTGGGTCCCCCTGACCTGACTCCACCCCAGCCACCCAGGGCTCCACTGCGGTGGTCAGGAGGTCCCAGCTCAGTCCAGTGCCGATCCTCAGCCATGGTGGGCAAGGTGCTCTTCATTCTGTGCTGGCACTGCTCATGATCGGCTTCTCTGCGGCTATCTCCCACCAGGAGCTCTTCCACTATGAGGAGTCCAAGGGAACCTACTGCTGCCCAACAGGGATGATGAGACCTCCGAGGTGGTGAAATTTCGCACAGCCCCTTCTCTTCTATGAGGCCGAGTTCAAGAAGCTCTATGTGAGTACAGCACCGAGAGAGACAGAGCACTGACACCAGCACCGAGAGAGAGAGGTTACTGACATCAGCGCTGAGATAGAGCGCACTGCACTGAGATGGAGTGCCCCGACACCAGTACTGAGAGCATGCCAGCACTGACACCAGTACTCTTAATGCAATTCAGTTTTATTGCTTGAATTATTTTTTCCCTTATGGACGTGAGTGGGGGCCTCATGTCTAAGTTATGCTTAAGGCCTCACAAAGCCTAGAGCCGTCTCTGGTTCAGGGATAGATAGCGGTTTTAGTAGACCCCAAGATTTCGTGTTTGACCCTGGGTGTGATGAGATGCAGGAAGCAACATAGTCTTTACAGTCCTGTCTCCAGCCCGGCCACCAAAAAGAACGGGAAACCAATTCAGCAGTTTTTAATGTCCCGAAGTGGCCTGGCAATTTGTGGTCGTGAAAAGTCCTTAGGGTCAGAGGTCTTGCCTCCAGCGGGACAACATTTTTTCCCCGGGCCCAGAGTAGGTCATCGTGTTTCTCCAAAGAGGGCATTTCAGGGTCGGAACAATGACTGGATGCAGATTTAATGGCGGTCACCAGGTCAGTTTGCATGATCAAATAAAAGTTTTGCGGAGACAAAATGGTACTGGTTTCAACTACCTGAGAGGTTTCGTGGAACATCCGGGGAATAATGCATCCGCTTTAGCATTCTTTGAGTCGGGTCTGTATTAAATGTGGAAGTTAAATCTGGAAAAGAAGAGAGCCCACCGGGCCTGTCTCGTCTTAAGCGTTTGGCTGTCCTGAGATACTCCAGATTTTTATGGTCTGTGAAGATCATGACAGGATGTGATGCCCCCTCTAGTAGATACCTCCACTCTTCCAGAGCAAACTTGATGGCCAACAACTCCCTATCGCCAAAATCATAATTTTTCTCTGGTGCACTTGATTTCCGAGAAGCAAAGGCTACGGGGTGCAGGAGGATATTGGAGCCCTGCCTCTGGGAGAGGATGGCTCCAGTGGCAGTTTCAGAAGCATCAACTTCTAGTAAAAATGGCAGGGCTGGATCTGGATGCCGTAAGATTGGTGCTGAAGAAAATAGAGCTTTTAATTTGGTAAAAGCTTCCTGGGCTTCCAAGGACCGCTGAAAACGATTATGTTTGCGTGTAAGCTGGGTGATGGGTGCTACAATAGATGAGAAGCCAGCGATAAATCTTGGGTAGAAATTTGAGAACCCTATAAATCGCTGTACTCCTTTTTTATCCACAGGGGCCGGCCACTCCTGGATTGCTTTGACCTTTTGGGGGTCCATTGCGACCCCCGTTGGTGGAGATGATGAATCCCAGGAACTGTACCATCGACTTTTCAAATTCACATTTTTCTGCTTTGAGATACAATTTGTGTCTCCTGAGGATTGCAAGGACCAGTTTAACATGTACTTGGTGCAGTTCAATAGTGGCAGAAAAAATTAAAATGTCGTCCAGGTAAACGACTAGAAAATTATCAAGGTATTTCCAAAAAATGTTGTTTACCAGGTTCTGGAAGGTGGCTGGGGCGTTGCAGAGCCCAAACGGCATCACCAGGTACTCGTCATGCCCAAACCTAGACCTGAAGGTGGTTTTCCACTCATCGCCAGCCCGGATCCAAATAAGATTGTAGGCCCCGCAAAGGTCTAACTTGGAGAAGACTCGGGCAGATCGAAAGCGTTGGGATAACTCCGGGATAAGAGGAAGCGGGTACCAGTTTTTAATGGTAATTTTATTCAATTCTCTGTAGTCGATGCAGGGTCTGAGAGAGCCATCTTTTTTCTCTACAAAGAAGATGCCGGCTCCAGCCGGTGATGAGAAAGGATGGATAAAACCTTTTTCCAGGTTTTCGTCAACGTAAGTTTTGAGAGCCTTTAATTCAGTTTCAGATAGTGGGAAAATGCGGCCAAAAGGGACTTCAGAGCCTGGTAAGCGATCAATAGGGCAGTCGTAGGACCGGTGAGGTGGTAGATGGTCAGCCTGTTGTTTGTCGAAGACATCTTTAAATTCAAGGTAAACTGGAGGTACATGCCGAAGGCTGTCAGGTGCTGGTACAATAGTGGAGCAAGAGGCTGGAGCTGAGAGGAAGCAGTGCTGGGAGCAGTATTGGGAGGAAAAGGAGACTTCTTCTTCCAGTTGATTTGGGGTTCATGTGCCTGTAGCCAGGGGAGCCCCAGGATGATGGGAAACATACGATACGGAATAATGTCAAAGCGCAGGAACTCCTGATGACGGGAATCTGTAGTGATAAGAATGGCTCTTGTTTCTTGGGTGATAATTTCAGAGTGGGGAAGAGGCCCATCAGCCAGGTGTACCTGGAAGCTTTGTTTATTAGTTAAGAGGGGAATATGAAGACTAGCAGCTAGTAAAGCATCCAAGAAGCAGCTGCATGCTCCAGAATCAACTATGGCTGGCAGACGGGTTTCCTTTTCCGTTAACTGTAGGGAGACAAAGAGGGTGACACAAGTCTGTGAAAAACTAGAGACTTGATAGTTCATGACAACTTGAGAGTAGGACTTACTAGGTCTCACAGGGCAGGTGAGAAAATGTCCAGTACCCCCACAGTAAAGGCACAGGTTGGCCTGACGCCTGCGTAGTCTTTCTTCTGGGGAGAGAGGAGCACGGACCAATCCCAATTGCATGGGTTCAACCTCAGAAGCGGTGGAGGCTGGAGGAGCCGTGAAAGGTGGATGGGTGGGGACCGGCTTGGGAAGCATCCAGCTGGGACGAGGAACCTGGAAGCATTCTGAGCGTCGCTCCCGCATGCGCCTGTCGAATTTGGTGGCTGCTTGGATCAAATCCTCCAGAGTAGCAGGGGTCTCCATCCTGGCCAACTCATCTTTAAGAACTTCAGACAACCCTTGGCGGAACTGGTACTTAAGGGCAGGCTCATTCCAGCCGGTATCAGCCGACCACGTCTGGAACTCAACTGTATAGTCCTCAACCAGCCTTCGCCCTTGAGACAAGTTATGTAAGGTAGCTTCATCTGTGGCCATGTGGGGGTCATCGTAAAGTTGTCCCATACTTTCAAAGAAGGTATCAACTATATTTAACACAGGGCTCCTCTGTTCCATCAGACTGTGGGCCCAGGCTTGTGGTTCATTGGCCAGGAGAGAGATAATAAAGCCCACTTTTACCACCTCAGAGGAGAAAGTTCTGGGCTGGAGAGCCAAATACAAAGAACAGGCATTTTTGAAGGCTCTGAACTTTTTGCGATCGCCAGAAAATCGCTCTGGTGTGGGGACCCTAGGTTCTGGGGCAGCCATGATTACCATAGGGTTAGATGAGACTTGAGAAGAGGAGGCCCCACTGGTGGGTGCAGGAGCGGAAGTAGGCAATGTGGATGGCCCGGCAAGTTGCTGGAGACGACCATCCATTTGGGTATAGCCCTCTTGTAATTTCTGTACTGCATCAGTAAGTGCCGACACCTGCTGGCACAAGATCTCAAGGGGAGAATGTGCTCTGTCGGCCTCTAACATAGCTGGTTCGTACTGTCAGGAAAGTACTTACCGAGGCCGAAATGCCGAGAGCGGTTCACCCTTGCGACTAAGCGCAGTCCGCCTCCTGGAGGTGGAACAGGAAGTGGATGGCACAAAGAGGCACAGGCTACCCAGCAGGCAGGAGAAGACTTGTGTGGTAGTCCTTGCAGGGATGAGCAGCTGTGCAGAGACTGGCGGATGGGATGGCTTGCTGGAGAAAGGTAAACAGAAAGTCCAGAACCAGGCTGAGGGTCAAACACGGAAGATCTGGATATTCAAACACAGGCTGAGGTATGGTGTCTGGGAGACAAAAGGCAAGTCCAGGTCACAAGCAGAGGTTCAAGGGCAAGGAGACAGGTGGCAGGTCCGGGTCACAGGCAGAGGGTCAAACACAGGAGACAAGCGGAATCTGTTAGGCCAAGGGTCAGGTCCAGGAGAAGAGCAGAAGAGTCGAGATCAATCCGAGTCACAGCAGGCAATCAGGTATAAGAAACAGGATCAAAGTACAACAGGAAGCTGAAGACGAACCAGCAATTTGTCTGAGTACCAGAGCCACTTTTATAGGCCAGCCTAAGTGTCATGTTGGGCGTGCGCCAGTGCGCATGCACGTGCGCCAAAGCGCCGGGCCGCGAATGCGCATGCGCCGGAGCACCGTTGCGTCGCGCATGCGCGCAGGAACACGGCCAAAGCACCTGGAAGAATTATTCTCCTGACAAATAGCATGCCAAGCTGCTGCAAGCAAAGCAAACAGAATATTGGCATGCATTAAAAGGGGATTAACTCCAGAGATAAAATGATAAATCTCCCACTCTATAAGACTCTGGTCTGAACGCACCTTGAGTATGCTGTCTAGTTCTAGACACCAGTCCTCAGGAAGGATGTGCTGGAACTGAAGAGAGTCCAGAGAAGGGCAACAAAACGAATAAAGGGACCTTAGGTATGAGGAAAGGTTACGAGCACTGAACTTGTTCTTTCTGGAGAGGATACACTTGAGTGGGGATATGATTTCAATGTACAAATACCGTACTGGTGCCCCCACAATAGGGATAAAACTTTTCCGCGAAAGGGAATTTAATAAAATTAGAAGAAAAGCAGTTTAACCTTAAACTGCGTAGAGGGTTCTTTACTGCAAGAGCGGTTAGGATGTGGAATTCTCTTCCACAGGCAGTGGTTTCAGCGGGGAGCATCGATAATTTCAAAAAACTATTAGATAAGCACCTGAATGACCACAACATACAGGGATAAATGAAAATCTATTATAAAATACTTACCGTAATTTTCCTTTTCTGATGGACTCCATGGCAGCCTACGTGTGGGTTAACCCTGCCTCCTCTCCAATGCTATAGGACCCCATTCCCATAAATGAGCACTCACCTCTAGATACTGTGTTCCTTAACTAGCCTACTCTTTGACCAATGAGTGGGAACTCAGTCTGCCATGGAGTTCATCAGGAAAGGAAAATTACGGTAAGCATTGGATAATAAATTTTCCTTTTCCTTAACAGCCTACATGTGGGAAATAACTAGCCAACCACACGGGTGGGTATGCTGAACAAAAAATAATTTTAATTTGTCCTATCAACCGATAGGATCTTCAGACTGAAGTTTACAGAAGACAGTGAAGCAGTCTCTATGCAGTAATGAGACATGAATGTATTATTTCAGGCCCAAGAGGCCACTTTGCAAATGGTGTCTGGAGCCACATGTCAGCCAGATCCAGATTCTCCCATAAACTTTATTTGTGCTTGTCCTTCTTGAGCTCATGAGGGTGGAAATCACTCTTGAGGCGTACCCGAGAGATTCTAGCCTTTCCCTCTCAAGAACCAGACCATCAGTCTAAGTAGTGCCGGCCAAGGGTGCAGGACTGTCCCCTGAGAAAGAAGGTCCGGCCTGAGAGAGAGAGGCACCGGATCTTGGAAACTGAGCTAGATCAGGAGGAGAAACCAAGGCCTGTTCTGCCAATAGGGAGCTATTGTCACCACTACGACCGCTCTTGCTTGAAGCCTCCGCAGAAATCTGAGGATAATCGGAAGCAGGGGAAAGGCATATGCCTTCCTGAAACTCCACTGATCTGTCAGGGCATCTGTTCCGAAGGCCTGGCTGCATCGGCCCAGAGTGTAAAATTTCTTCACCTTGAAATTGCAGGGGGAAGCGAATAGATCTACTTCAGGTTTGATTCCCAGCGACAGAATCCAATCGAATGTCTGTACATGAAGGGACCACTCGTTGTTGTCTACTGAGTGCGTGATAGGAAGTCTGCTTGAGTGTTCTGGACTCCTGGGACGAAGACTGCTGAAATGCCAGATATGTTCTTCTGTGCCCACGATAAGATGGGTTCAACTTCTCGAAGAAGTGTGGAGCTCCGTGTACCCCCTTGCCTTTTCACATAGAGTGCCGTGGTGTTGTTCACCCTTAATAACACTGACTCTCCCTCCAGAAGGTGAGAGAAGGACTGGAGGGCACACCAGGCTGCTTAAAGTTCCAGGACGTTTGAGGCTGGGTTGGGGAGATGAGTGTCTCACTTGCCCTGGGCAAGGTTCGATCCGCAGAGGGCCCCCCAACCAGTACCGCTGGCGTCGGTCGTAACCGTGACCCAGGAGATGGGGGCAATGGAGTGGCAAGTTAGAAAGTTTTTGCGCTGAAGCCACTAGAAGAGGCTGTTCCTCATCGTTGCAGTTATGTGGATAGGTTGGCTCTTGTCTCCTGACTTCCATTGCCGGAGGAAACCTGACTGGAAAGGGCCTAACCTCCACAAGGCCCACTTGACCATGGGAGTCGTGGAGACCATTGTGCCGACAATTTTCAGGCACTGAGGGGCTTTCAGACGTGGGGCGTATAGGGCCAGAGAAATTCTGTCTCAAATAATCAGAATCTTCTCTACTGGAAGAGAGATGGTGTTTTCTACTGTTTCAAACTGAGCCCCTAAGTATATTAGGCATTGGACTGGGTCTAGGTGGCTTTTTCCCAGGTTCAGGAACCACCCAAAGCTGGTCAAGGTGGAGATCACCTGCTCCCGGTGGACCAGCAACTGCTCTCTGTCTTGGGACAACACTAGGAGATCGTCATGGTAATGGTAAAGATGTACCACTTTTAATCTGATGAGGGCCACTATGGCCAAGAGAACCTTTGAAAAGACTCGGGGGGACGTTGTCAGCCCCAAGGGGAGGCAGAATAATTGCAGGTGTTCTTGCCCGACTTGGAATCGGAGATATTTGTGAAATTCCTTTTCCACCAGGACGTGGAAATAGGCGTCTCCAGTGACCGGATGGACGAGTGTGTGCAGCGGTGCGGTATGGAGTGAGTGGGTGAGGATGCTGTGTGGTCTCCCCCACTCCCCGCTCCGCTCCCTTGGATACGCGGGCGCTCTCCTCGGCTCAGTGAGCGTGGAGAGAGACCTTCGAGCTGCTTCTTGATTCCTCCCCTAGTTCCCCTCGCTCTCCGCTGGCTGTGCATGCCGAAGAAACTACAGGAGTGACATCTCTCACTACATGCAGACGGATGTCACTCGGATAGCGGCCCGAGGAAGGTGAGAGGTGGCTAGCTGCGCTTAGTCTCCCAGTGTGTACACTGTCAGCTGGTGACCCATAGGATTCCTAAACAGGTACAGCAAGTGGACTTTCACATATAAAACCACTCCTCATGCCAAGTGATTTAGGCTGCCGCTGGCTCAGATTAACCCCTGACAGTGTGATTTTTTTCTCCTGTAAAACCTAAGTCTGCTATCCATGTCAGTATTTTGCTTTACTAACTCTGATTGCATGATAAGTTTCTCTGTTTGGAAAAGGACTTGACACATATCGAGTATATTGTTTTGTTCGGGCTTTGTCTGGTCCAGGGACAGTGGGGACTGTGGGGACAATACCCGGGAATTTTTTTTTTTTGGCTATCAGATCCTCTTGCCTGAGTGTAGGTATCCCCCAACTACTGACTCTTTACAAATTGGAGGGCACCCAGTCTGCGGTGACCTGATCTTTTTTTCCTTCATATTGGAACGCTGTCGGTAATCAATCTATTTCTAAAAGAGTGCAGGATGCAGAGTTTACGCTCTGCCAAAGATAAAAACCCGCAGCCCTCAGCAGCAGCGTCAGCAGCGGCGAGACTAGAGCAATATGCTCATACCCCTGCTGTGACTCCCCCAAAGAAGGGGTCACAGTTAAAAACACACCGGGGGGGCACTAGATAGGAAGAGTCAGGGCCAGGGCCAGCCTCAGTTACAGCCATCCGGAGCCACCCCAGTGACTCAGTTAACTAAAATACACAGAAATAAAGGATCAGGGTCAAGTGATCAAAACATAAACGCAAATACAGAGGTCACTATTGACTCAAACTTGCCCTTAGAGAAAGAGCCAACTTTAACGGATGTATTCATGGCAGTAGGGGTATGTAACACCTCGCTAAAAGAACTCTGTGAGCAGATGAAGGGCGTAAAAGCGGATCTGTTGCTGGTTAAGCAAGATCTACAGAAAACGACAGAGAGAACAACAGCACTGGAAGAAAGAGTAGGCCTACTGGAAGATGACATCTCCCCACTTATAAAAGAAATGAAATAGATGAAGGAACAGATATCCAAGCAAGCCTCCAAATTGGACGAAATGGAGAATAGGAGCCGAAGGGACAATGTGAGGCTGGTGGGGCTACCTGAAAAAAGTGAGGGCGCTGGCCCGACGGAATTCCTAGAAAAGTGTCTGGTGGACCTGTTTGGGAGAGAATCATTTTCAACCTCTTTTGCAATTGTAAGAGCCCATTCAGGGCTCCTCCGGCTGGGGGTTTTCCTAGACCTCTACTCATGAGGTTTCTCGACTACAAGGACAAAGTGGCGCTGCTTCGAAAAATAAGGGAAGCAGGAAATGTCTCCTTTAAGGGCGCTAAATTATCTTTTTATGCCGACTTTTCACCAGACTTGCAGAAGCGTAGGGCAGAGTTTATTCAGTCAAAACGCACCCTACAAAAATTTAATATTCCATATGCCCTCCTCTACCTGGCAAGGCTGCGGGTGACAGCTTTGGGGAAGACTCTGTTCTTTGACTCCCCTGCCGGGGTGGGGAAGTGGCTTGAGGAGAATAGGGAGAAATTTCTAAGCTCCCTGTAGAGGGTCAAGGGAGATATGACAGGCTTGGGATATACCAGTTCATTGGGATATATATGGTTTCTGTTTCTTTTTGTTGTTGTTTTGTACACCCTGCCAATGTTTCGGGTTATGTAGGGGGCGGGGGAGGGGGGGGGGCAGGTGCACACTGGCATCTGTTTGTAAGGTGGTGAATGGGAAGGGTTATTAGGAGTCAAGGTATGGTATTAGTACCGGTTGGTTGGGTAATGGTCACGGTTAACCCCCAGGGTTTTCACCTAGTTAGGTGGTGGGGGGTTGGGAGGGGGGATGGAAGGGGGTGGGTAGGGGTAGGGGTAGGGGCGGGAGGGGTTTGGGGCAGCTTTTTTTTTTCTCTTTTTTGGTAAAATACTCACAGGAAGTATATACACTTTTGGAATACACCCTGATTGGTCCCAGGTTTACACATATAGACATGATGACAGGAAACTAGCTCTTAAATTTTGCACTTGAAAAGCACTTTTTTTTTTCTTTACTTATGTATTAAGGCTGTGGTGGCGTGGCTTTGTCTACACACTCTTAGAATCACTAATGTTTAAACAGTTATATGAAATACGGTTTTCACTGGTTAAAACCACTTTTTTGGGTTGCAGGGCGCAGGAAACTTCTCACTCAGTGTTATACAGTGGTGTACGTCTGGGCATTCTATGATTCTTAATGGTTAGATGCAGGTTAAAACCGTGAAAATAGGTTCTTGGAACGTTAGGGGCCTAGGGACTCCGCTCAAAAAGATGGCAGTGCTCTCTGTGATGGAGAGCTTTGGGGTAGACCTAGTCTGCCTGCAGGAAACTCACTTAACCAAAGATACAGCCAGGCATCTACAGTCGCAAAAATTTCAATGCCAAATTCATTCAGTTCACTCTTCTTATAGTAGGGGTGTAAGTATCTTGGTGAAAACAGGGGTGAAATTTTCCTGCAGGCAGTCCAGGATTGACGAAAGGGGCCAATATATTTTTTTACTCTGTTCTATTGACAGTGTTATGTATGTGGTGGCAAATATATATATTCCGCCGCCGTTTAATTTAGATGTTATGCTTACATTGAATGAATTCCTGATAGACAAGAAAGAGATACCGATAATAGCTGTAGGGGACTTCAATGAGACCTTAGACAGAAGGTTGGACCGATTCCTGGTACGAACCCACTCAGAGTATACTGAGAAGAGTCGGCTAAGTCAATTTTTGGATGAAGTGGGGATGGTGGACTTGTGGAGGGTGCTGAATCCGGGTGTGTTACAGTACACGTGTTGCTCAGTGTCACATTCAGCACTCTCAAGGATAGACCTGGTCCTGAGAAATGATAGAGCACTTCAGTTTCTAGAAAAAATTTCTTTTGGGCCAAGAGGTATCTCAGACCACTCCCCCGTGGTAGTTACATTGAACCTAGGAGGAAATAGATCTCGGAAGGAGTGGAGAATAAGTCCACACTGGTTTGAAGTTATTAAAGCAGACGGGGTGCTCCCTACTCTGAGAGAGTTTGCAGGATTCAATCAGGGAACGGTGTCACCCACTGTGCTATGGGACGCTCTTAAGGCCTTCCTTAGGGGGGCCTTAATACAACAGATGGCCAAATTTAATAAAGAGACTAGAAGCAGAAAAGAGAACGCTCTAAGGGAAGCACTTGAGGCTGAAAATAACTTTATTAGAAACCCAACACCGGAGAAGGAAATAGCATGGCACGATAAACAACAAGTGTATAAGCTAGTTATCATGCAAAAGGCAGAGACTAGGCGGTCCCTCCAGCGACAGGTATCCTTGGTGGAAGGCGAGAGGGTGGGTAGAGTGCTGGCGCAATTGGTGAAATCCAATACTGCTCCATCCACGGTCCTCGCTATTAGTTCTCAGAGTGGAGATATACTATCAAGTACCCCAAAAATAGTACAAACCTTTAGGGACTACTATAAAAACCTGTATACTTCTCAGAAAAAAGGAAAGGAAGCTGAGATGGAGGACTTCTTGGGGAAGTTGCCGATCCCGGCCATGTCACAAGAGGAAAGGGACTTACTAGAAACCCCAATAACAATTGCAGAATTACAACAAGCAATAGCGAGTATGACAAACCTTAAGTCGCCTGGCCCTGACGGTCTTCCAGTCGAGGCCTATAAACATTATGGTGAGGTATTAATCCCCGAATTGCTGAAATCTTTGGGGGGGGGGCATCTGAGGGGGGCCAGTTGCCTGCATCAATGCTAGAGGCAACAATTATAGTGTTACAGAAAGAGGGGAAAGACCCCCTAGACGTGGCTGCTTATAGGCCAATTTCCCTTTTATGCACTGATGCTAAAATCCTGGCCAAGGTCTTGGCTGCTAGACTGAATGGTGTCATATATAAATTAATTCATGAGGACCAGGCAGGGTTTTTGGCCAACAGATCCACAAGCTTGAACATCAGAAGGGCTTTCTTGAACTTACAGTCCCCCACGGAGAATGTGGGGTCAACAGCCCTAATGACCCTTGACGTTTCTAGGGCCTTTGATAGTGTGGAATGGGAATATATGTGGCGTGTGCTGGGGAAATTTGGATTTGGTCCTTCCTTTGTTGGCTGGATTAAAATGCTCTATACCAGCCCTAAGGCAAGAGTAAAAGTTAATAATGAGTTGTGGGACTGGTTTGAGCTGGGGCGGGGGACAAGACAGGGGTGTCCACTCTCTCCAATGCTTTTTGCACTGGTGATGGAACCTCTGGCTATCTCCATAAGAGAGAGCCATGAGATAACTGGCTTCCAGAGAAGATTGAGCGAAGAAAGGATATCGCTTTACACGGATGACATCTTACTTTTTTTTGGAGATACTAGGAACTCAGTGATGGGAGCAATGAGAATAGTGGAGGAATTTGGTAGCTTTTCTGGGTTGGAAATAAATTGGGGGAAGTCCGAGTTTTTACCAATAGACCCCATAGGTGCGCTAACAGTACATGGACTGCCCCAATGTGGAAGCATTGAAGTACCTGGGAGTCGTCTTGACGAAGTATCCTAACCAATATATTATTAAAAACCTTGTCCCACTCTTGAAAAAATTTAAACAAAATATAGGTATATGGAGACGCCTCCCTTTGTCAGTTGCAGGAAGATGCAGTTTAATAAAAATGATTTGGATGCCTCAATTGCTGTATGTCTTGTATAATTCCCCAGTGTGGATTTGCAAGTGTTGGTTTAAAAGAATTGAGCCTCTTTTTAAGGAACTGATATGGAAAGGGAGGCAGGCCAGGATACGATTATCCGTACTTCAGCTTCCCGCTCGGGAGGGGGGCTTTGCCCTCCCACATCCAGAGCGCTATTTTCTTGCCTCTCAGCTGCAGCAATTAATGGGGTGTGGGATCCCGGAGGGTGGCACCCCAAATGGAAGGCTACTATTGACAAGCGCCCCGCATAATACGTTAATTGAAGCCTTGGAGGCAGACATGTTTCACCATGAATCTCCAACAATTAAATTGTTAGCTAGGCTTTGGAAAACAGTTAAGAAACTGATGAGGTATGAGGGGTTTACAGATTATACCCCTATCTGGAATAATCGCAACCTACAGGAGATTCTTAAAATTGGAAAAGCTAGAGGGTGGGAGAATTTTGGCATTAAAAGGTTAAGACAACTTTATACAGGTAACACTCTAAAGAAATTCCCAGAGTTGGTAAGGGAATTTAAGATACCACAGAGCTTTTTTTTTTGTATGGCCAGATAGAACATGCCCTCAAAGCTCAATTTAAGGTTCGGCCTTTAGGATGGCAAGTAATGCCCCTATTTCAAAACATACCGTACTTCAGGTAGTCCCCACTAGGGGGTTAATTTCTAAGATCTACGGTCAACTAAGCAACTCAGATAACAGGGGGGGGGGGGCTACTCCAGAGTCTAAGAGCTAAATGGGAAGGGGATATAGAAGCACTGACCCAGGAACAATGGAAGAGGATTCTGGAGCTGGGGCCATTAGTTTCGGTGTCCCCTTCACAGAAGATCTCGCATTTGATGCTGCTAAACAGAGCTTATTACACACCTAAACGCCTCTTTAAGTTTGGCAGAAGACCCAATGATAGCTGTCCCAGATGCTGGGAGACTAGGGATCTCATCCACATGATGTGGAGGTGCCCCAAGCTGTTTCGGTACTGGGAGGAGGTGACTAACAGCTTGGGAGATATTTTTGGCACAGTAGTGAAAAGGGAGGCTGTGGCATGTATCTTGGGCTATAGACGGGTAGAGGGGGAGAGGAGGAGCACCACACTGGCCATCTCGAGAGGCTTGTTCCAAGCTAGGAAAATTATAGCTTTAAGATGGCAATCAAAGGACCCCCCGACTGTGAAAGACTGGATAGATACACTTAGTGAGACCTTGTGTAGGGAAAGATTGGAATATATTACGAGAGGTAATCTCCAGGAATTTGATAGAATGTGGAAGCCGTGGGGGGAAAAGGTGGGCCGCTCCAATGGAGAGTTTGGAGTGCAGCAGAGCGGGTCATAGCTTTGAAATGGCAAGGCCAATAGATATGATGAATTATTCACGGTACCGGGTGATTAGGGTGGTTGGATCAATAAATCATTATAGGTAAAAGTAGAAAGTATCTTGTTTTTGGGTATGTAATTATCCTAGGTAGTGTTTGGGGAAGGGGGGGAGGGTTGTTTAGGGGGGGAGGGAGGGAAGGTGGGTAACTATGTCCTTATACTGGTATGTACAAAATTGGCTTTACCATTAGGGAGTGGGTGTGGGGGGCCCACTAGCTTAGTTCTCTTTTCTTACTCTTCTTTGGTTTTGTTTTTTTTTGGTAGGGTGGCTCGTGGTATTTTTATTGCAATACTAGCTTAGATATTTCAGTTAGCAAGGGTCAGGGTCTTCTTGTCTCATTGCTTTTGTTCAATAAAAATAGGTATTTGAGAAGAAGTAATTAGGGCTTTTAGCATGTTAATTTAATAAAGCTTTATATTGTGATTTCTTATTTGGAAAAGAGGAAAAGCATATACCACAATGATGTGAATTGGCAAAGGCGACAGTTAATGAATGTTAAGCTGTTTCTGCCCTCCAGCTTTGTTCGCTGATGTGGATATAAAAAAAAAAAAAAGAAATAGGTGTCTCCTGGCTGTATGAATTGTTGGATGATTGACAGGGTCTCCATTTTGAATTTTTTATAAATTTGTTGAGGTAAGTCAGGTCTATGACTGGGCACCAAGAACCACTTTTCTTTTGAACTAGGAAGAGAGGGGAGTATATCCCCTGGAACCATTTGTCCTTTGGGACATGTACCACTGCTCCCTGAATCTTCAGTAAGTCCACGTAGGACAGGAACACCTGTTTCTGTTCCTCCGAATGAGGAAGTAGAGTGGAAACAAATCTGGGGGGAGGGGTACTGGAGAAAGGCCCATCTGTCCTGACGAGACCGTCCTGACGACCCAGTAGTCTGAGATTGAGGCCACCCAGATGTGCCGGAAGAGAAGCAGATGGGCCCCCACCCGACCCGCCTAGGCGGGTGAAATCTCAAAGGGACTTAGCCGGCTTAAGTCCACAGGACGCCTGGCCCTTAGCGGGCTTACGAAAGGATGCCTGCCCTCTGTTCCAATTTTTCCTGAAGTCCCGGCCAGGTTTGTAAGAGCGTGCTTCTCTCGAGCGCTCCGGGCTGCGTCTTCTGTACTGGGGCTTCTTCCGTCCAAGCAGACACCTGTCCTGGAGAAGGAAGCCCGACTTTCCGCCCGTGGCCCGTGTTATGGCATCATCCAGTTTGTTGCCAAACAGTGAGGGCCCTTCAAAGGGGATTTTACACCAGGCTTGCTTGGAGACCGGGTCAGTGAGCCAAGGACGTAACCATAAGGCCTGCTTGGCCGTGACTGAGGATAACATAATTCGTACCAGCAGGCGGATCAAGTCGATAGATGCCTCCCCCAGGAAGACTGCCACCAGCTTTAGCTCTGCAGCTGCTGAACTTCTGACCAGTTCCTCCGAAATGCCCCTGAGAAAGGAATCTACATTCTCTATCCAGGCCTCCATAGCCTTAGACATGGCTGCTAGTGCCAGGGCAGGTTTACAAGTCATACCGGCAAGCCAATAAATTCTCTTGAGATCCTGATCTATTTTCCTCTCAAGACCATCCTTGAAGGACACCGCATCTTCCAAAGGGAGAGTAACGTGTTTGGCCAGAGGCATTAAAGCTGCATCCACCAGAGGAGTATTTTCCAGATATTTCACTTCTTCTGATTTGAAGAAGTGCGAATGGCGGAGGCGACCGCGACCCGGAAGCGCTGCGGCAAGCTGGAACGCACAAGCGCTCCAGCAGCCATGAGAGAATTATACAGAAACTTGGCTTTGTGGCATGACTGTGGGGAGACAAGAGCAACAAATACAAACATAGAGATGACTGCCATGAAGGAAGAAACAAAGAGAGTCACAGACCTTGCCAGCCGTTGATGTGTCTGTCCATCGGGCATACAAAGGCATACACCATAGGGGTATTCTCAGGCCTCTAAGCTACTTGCCCGCCCGTGGCTGGGCTCTGAGTTGCAACGCATAAGGTATGCCAAAAACCTGGATCCATATGTGAACAGCATGTGAAGGGTCCATTGGAGGGAATGGGGTCCTATAGCATTGGAGAGGAGGCGGGGTTAACCCACACGTAGGCTGCCATGAAGTCTGTCAGGAAAATAGGATTAGCTTACCTGTAAAATCCTTTTCTTGGAGTACATCACGGTACACAGAGCACCATAGTAATAACTATATGGGTTATAGGCCACCTTTAGGTGAATGGACACTGGTATAAACAAAAAGGAAACAGGAATTGCCCCTCTCTATTTAACCCCTCCCATAAAGGGAGTATCTCAGTTTTTGTAGCAAAGCAATATATACATACACATATCCCAATAAGCGGGGAGGGACCTCTGTGACCCATGATGTACTCCAAGAAAAGGATTTTACAGGTAAGCCGTTATAAAAGTCCTATTTTCTTTATTGTACATCACAGGACACAGAGCACCATAGTAATAACTATATGGGATGTCCCAAATCAATGCCACCTGAGGGGAGGGAGACACAAAGCAAATAGCCGCCGCCAGGCGTGAGGACCTATACTGCTGCCTGCAGCACACTGCACCTGAAGGCGGTGTCCTCCTGCCATTTACATCCATTTGATAGAATCTCGTGAATGTATGTACTGACGACCAAGTAGCGGCCTTGCAAACCTGAGCCACAGAGGCTTGGTGATGCACTGCCCATGAAGCACTGACTTTCCGGGTAGAGTGCGCTTTAATCTTAACGGGAGAAACCCTTCTTTTCAGGCCATAAGCCTGACTAATCACCTGACAAATCCACTTAGCAACAGTAGATTTCAATGCTGTCTGACCCTTTCTAGGGCCTTCCGGCAACACAAAAAAACATCAGTTTTCTGTATCTGAGCAGTCGCTTTCAGATAGCCTTTAATTGCTCTCAATATATCGAGAGAATGTACTAACTTTTCTTCTGCAGAACCAGGTTCTGGGAAAAAGGAAGGTAAGGAAACATCTTGATTCAGATGAAAACCAGACACTACCTTTGGCAAAAAGTTTGGGTGCAGACCCAGCACAACAGGCGAAAGCAGCCAATTCTGATACTCTTCTTGCAGAAGGTATCGCAACTAGGTATAGCAATTTCCTTGTCAAAAGGATCAAAGGAATATTCCGTATAGGTTCAAAGGGCTGTCTTTGCAACATCGACAAAACCAGATTCAGATTCCATGGGCACAATAGTATTCTAACTGGCGGAAATATCCAAGTTACCCCTTGTATGAATGCCCGGCCTTTGGAAAAACACTGCCAAGGCCGAAATCTGACCCTTGATTGTACTCAAGGCCAGCTTCATTTCTACTCCTAATTGTAGAAAGGCTAGAATTCTTCCTATGACATACTTACGAGGATGCCAACCCTTGGTTTCACACCAAGTGAACGTAGGCCTTCCAAACTCTGTAATAAATGGTCCTGGAGGCCGGCTTTCTGGCATTAATCAGGATGGTTACTACCGAGCCTGAAAGCCCCCGATTTTATAGAATGTGGGCTTCAATAGCCACACCGTTAAATTTAGTGTTTGTAAGGCAGGATGGAATACCGGTCCCTGCGACAGCAGATACGGACGAGTTGGAAGAGTCAAAGACTCCCCTACTGCCATTTTCACGATCCCTGCATGCCAGGGTCTTCTGGGCCATGCCGGGGCCACTAGGATTACCGGCTTCCCTTCTTCCCTGATTCTGTGAAGCTGCCGTGGTAGCAGTTGAACTGGAGGGAACGCATAAATCAGTGAAAACTGATTCCACGGGATCACTAATGCATCTACTCCGAGTGCAAGTGGATCCCTTGTTCTCGCCACAAAAATGTCCAACTTCTTGTTGAACCTGGACGCCAATAGATCTACGTCCTGTGTACCCCATCTTTGGCATATGGCCAAAAAGACATCGGGATGTAGAGACCATTCTGCCGGCAACAACTGTTGATGGCTCAGAAAATTTGCCTGCCAATTTTCCACTCCTGGAATGTAAACTGCATATAGGCAAGGAACATGTTTCTCTGCCCAAGACAGAATATGGTCCACCTCCCTTTGGGCACACGTGGCTTCTGGTGCCCCCTTGGTGACTGATGTAGGCCACTGCTGTGGCATTGTCGGATTGTATCCTGACAGGAACATTCTGCAATCTGGACGTCCAGGCTATTAGAGCCAGATGTACTGCCCGAATATCTAGGATATTGATGGGCAAGGTCTTCTCGGACTCTGACCACTTCCCTTGAACAGTGGTCTCTTCTAGAACTGCTCCCCAGCCCCGTAGGCTGGCATTCGTTGTTACTACTTTCCAGGAAACTGGAATGAAGGATTTCCCCTTCTGTATATTCCTGGTTATCAACCACCAGTTGAGACTCTGGTGTACCTTTTGAGCCAGATTCATTGGATAATCCAAGGCTTGGATCCATTTGTTCCAAGCAGATAGAATGCTGTGTTGCAACAGTCTTGAATGAAACTGGACATAAGGAACCGCTTTGAAGGAAGCTACCATCTTCCCTAGTAGTCTCATGCAAAGGTGAATAGAAGGACCCTGCTTTGCCTTGACCACCTGGACCAGCTCTCTTAGAGTGTTGACCTTTGCCTGAGTCAAGAACACCCTTTCCTGGGTTGTGTCTATGACCAGGCCCAAATACTGCAGCTTTCTTACCGGCTGTAAGGATGATTTCTCTAGATTGAGAATCCAACCCAGGTGTCTCAGATAACTGACTGTTCTGGACACCCCTTGATTTAACCCTGCTATTGACTGATCTACCAGTAGCAGGTCGTCAAGGTATGCTATTACTGCTATACCCTGGCCCCTTAGTCTTGCTAGTACTGGGGCTAACACTTTTGTAAACAGTCGGGGAGCGGTGGCTAACCCGAAAAGGCAGGGCCACGAACTGAAAGTGGCGCTGCTCTACCGCAAACCGCAGAAACTTCTGGTGAGTGGGAAATAATGGCACATGTAGATACACATCCTTGATATCTATGGATGCTAGAACCTCTCCTCCCCATAGGGTGGAAACAACTGACCGAATCGACTCCATTTGAAAGGAGCGGATGTTTAGGAAGTGATTCAGATTCCTGAGATCTAGAATGGGTCTGACATCTCCATTTGGTTTTGGTACCATAAAGAGATTTGAATAAAACCCCATGACCCTCTCTTCTGAGGGAACCTCTATTATTACTCCCTGACACAGTAATCGGTCCAGTGCCAGAAATAAGGACTTTTTCTTTACTGGGTCCTTGGAAACGTTTGATTTTTGAAAACGCAATGGTGGAAACTATTGGGACTCTAGTTTGTAGCCTAGGGCTACTACAGAGAGGACCCACTTGTCTTGGATTTCCTCTTGCCAAGTCTCTGAAAACCACCACAGTCTTCCCCCCACTCGATCGAGCGGGGGCGCCCCTTCACAAGGAAGCCTTGGGATTCTGTTTTGTGGACTTCTGACCCCAGGGCTTTTTGTAGCCCTGTGTCTGGTTATGAGGCTTACCCTTTGCCCCTAACGGTGGAGTCTGTTGCCCCAGGCAAAGGAGGGGAAATCTTGAAAGAAGGCCGTCTATTCTTTTTCGTAACCAGCAGAAGGGTACTCTTACTCCCAGAAATCTTTTGGATATACTTATCCAAATCTTCCCCAAACAACCTTTCTCCATGAAAGGGAAACCCAGCCAAGAGCTTCTTGCATGGTAACTCGGCTAACCAATTTTTAAGCCACAGAGTCCTGCGCATAAGCACAAGGCGAGACATACATAGTATGTACACAAACATGATAGACCCTTACCGCCCTACATGTTTCGCAATACCTTGCGTCTTCCTTGGGCCAGAAAGACGCAAGGTATTGTGAAACATGTAGGGCGGTGCGTTGTGCTGACGCCATCACGCCACATGTGACCCCGGCACGCGGGTGTTTTGTATTTTGTTTGTTTAGCCGGCTTTTTATTTGTTTGTACATGTCTATTGCGGTTATCCTCTGTTTTAAATAAAGCGCTTTTGATCTACTGCACGATCAGCGTCCCTTTTCCACTCAGGGTCCGGAGCCCAAGTGGTTTCATTTCAGAGTCAGACAAGCCTTTGGGTTTTATATCCACATCCCGGCATGACACTTCTATCCAACATCTGAAGGGATCCAGAGATCAGAGACACTACCCATCAGGAGGTCCTACAGTCCCCCACAGAGGGTTATCTGTCTGCTTGAATGACCCTGCGCTGGAGGGGGTCCACCTTTTCCGGTAAGGGTCTCCACACACAGACTGCCATTCTGACACTGTGATCCATCCTTCCACCATCCATGCCCCAGGGAGCTTCATAGCATTTCATCTCTTGATTTGGAATTTACTCATCTGTGTACATTTATGTTACACTCACTACTCAATGTGGACATTACATTTTTTTTACATGTTTTTGATGCAATTTGGATGTAACTTTTCACGTCACTATTTTTTGTTCACTATATCATGTTTGTGTAACTTTTCACGTCACTATTTTTTGTTCACTATATCATGTTTGTGTATGTTTTTCTATATCCACATATAGCGCAACTTGATTTTATTATTTTTGAATTTTCCACCATAGAGATATTAGATGGTTTGGTGGTATTAGAGATATTAGATGGTTAGTTGCTGCTTCCATACAATCTAGCATGGTATTTTTTCCTTTTCCATTTACAAGGCAAGATGTGCCTGATGGATGGAATCCTTGATAGCCTCCACTGCAAAGTAGGTAGCTCAGCTCTGCAAAGTGGGTAGCTCAACTAAACTTTGGGCCTCATCAGCTTAAGCGGGAACTTTTTTCTTTTTTTTTTTAACAACAAGGTTGGTCTTTATTGAAAAAAAAAACATGGTATGATACAGATAACTTTTGACAAGAGATATAGCAGTTGCATAAATTGCAATAACATACATGTGAGGAACATAGAAAATAGAGCATATTGCCACAAGTAACAGGTGCCACATTCATAGAGAAATAAACATCCATTAATCAGGGGGACCATGGGAGAGAGGAGGGGGGGAGTGGGGAAGGGGGGAGAGGGGGGAGAGGGAGAGAAGGCTCCTCCATAATACACTAAAGCTGACATGTCTGTAGGCAATAAGCATCTATTGACAGATGGTTTAAGTGGGATCAGTACATGGCTGCCAAATTCGCTCATACTTCAGGGGACACCATCTACTCAGGTAGGTTAGCTTATACAAAGGCAGTACAGCATTAACCAAGTTTTCCTACGCCCTTACTGTGGGGGGGGCAAATGGGAGGTCCATTTTAACAGGATCTCCTTTTTGCCATAGAAGAGCAGAAGCGAGATCAGTATCTTAGTGTATCTAGGCCTATGTTCATTGTCCTGTACGCACAACAGGGCTAGTTCCGCCGTCAAGGGAAAATCCATCTGAAGGTGAACATTAATAGTCTCGCCCACCGCAGCCCAGTACCGCGTCAGCCTGGGGCAGGTCCAGAACATGTGGAAATAAGTGCTGTCAGGTGAGTGACAGCGCAGGCAATTCGGGGAATGCAACGGATAGATTCTGTGCAGCCTCTGAGGCATAAAATACACCCTATGTAACAATTTTGTTTGTATCAATTTGTCCCTAGAGGATATCACCAATTTAGAGCTATTCTCAAAACATTCATCCCAGGTCTCTCTATCTAAGTTAGGTAAATCTGCCTTCCATTTATCCCACAGGGAATCCATTTTAGGTGAGCCTGTCTGAAGGATAGCCAGGTACAGAGCAAAAAGGGGTTTACTGAGGGATTCCTGTGCCAACAACTCCTCAATAGGGTCCACCTTATGACTGGGGAGCGATGGGAATTGTGTTCTGGATGCATGGTGCAGGTGGTGATATCTGAACGCCATCCACGCAGGGGAGGTCATATTTGACCACAAGGTCACGAAACAAAAGAAGGGATCCGGCCTGTAGTATATCTCGCAACAGCTTGATGCCGAAGTTGTGGGTCTGGGATTGTCCTGAAGTGAGGGAGAGAAGGGTTTCCCCACAGGAGACAATAGGGGGACCACCTATTAGGATGCAGGAATCGTCGTCTGGCCACTCCCCACACCCGCAAGGTCGCCTTAGTCGAGGTCGGGAGGGAAGGGTATGCCAAGGAGCCCCTGTACACCAAGTTACCAAGCTCCGTAAGAGATCCCACAATGGCCGCCTCCAGGCAGACGGCCGCATTGGCCCTTGACCGTTCAAACCACCATTTTACCGTGACAAGTATAGCTGCCCAGTAATACACCAATAGGTTGGGCAGGGCAAGTCCTCCACAGCTTACAGGAAGCTAAAGAGTTGGCCTGGCCAACCGAGGGGAGGACCTACGCCACAGGAAAGAACCAATGCAGCCATCTATGTCTCTGAAGAAGGACGGGGATATCCACACGAGGCAATTTCTGAAGACATAATTAAACTTAGGCAGATAGATCATCTTCAGAATATTAATGCAACCCAAAAGATTAAGAGGCAGATTGGCCCATTGTCAGAGCTGGCTCAGCCCTTCCTTCTCTGAGCTGGCCGCTCAGCTGTCAGCTAATTGCCAGCTATCATCTCTCTCCACAGTTAACCAGCTGTTGTGGATCTGCTCGTCAGTCCACCTACTTAAAGGTCTCCAGCTCGCTTCATTCCTGCCTTCGCCTTGGTCACATCTCAGAGACTTTCTCCTGCATTCCTGTTGAAGATTTGCTTGGCTAACGTCCCTTCTGGCACCTGATCCTGCTTGCTGTACTACTACGTTGATCTCTGGCTCTCTGACATTGGCATTGACTGACTACCCGATCTGGTTACTGAACTCTGGCTATGTATTGACTACGCTTACTCTGTTTAACTTTTTATTATTATTACACAAGTGTGATTAACTGTACTTCTGTCTCAGTCTGATTCATGGTTTATGACAGTAGGAGAAGGCCATGAATTCAGAAGATAGTCAATCCACTTGTTGGTAATATTTTTTCCAGATTGGATGAGGAAGATCACAGCATGGATGAGTTTTTCATGGTGGTACAAACGCTCCTGAGTCACACGGCTCACCTGGAATTCCCCACTGTCGCTGCTCCGGTACATCCTGAGTTGCAGGCCGTCCCTGCTGCTGCGCCAGTCTCTGTGCAGGCACATGCCTTGAATACTACCTCTTTAAGAGGTATGTCTGGTTCCGCCCCGCTTCCCCAGCGATTTGGGGGTGATCTAGTTCAATTCAGAGGGTTTCTCAACCAAGTTGAGATATACTTTGAGATGCTGCCCCAGGCGTTTCCCACGGACAGAAACAAAGTAGGTTTTGTGATATCTTTGCTTTCTGAGAGAGCCTTGGCCTGGGCTAACCCTCTATGGGAGATGCAAAAACCTGTTGTCTTGAGTTACCCTGAGTTTGTGGCCTCATTTAAAAGAGTATTTGATGTTCCCGCATGCTCCGCTTCTGCTGCCAAGTGCCTCATGTCCATCAAACAGAGTACGAGAACTGTTGCCGACTACGCCATTGAGTTCCAGACTCTGGCAGCAGAGGTTGCTTGGAACAATGAGGCCCTCGTGGCTGCTTTTTCTCATGGTCTCTCAGATTCCATCAAGGATGAGATAGCAGCCCGAGATATACCCACTGAGCTGGAGAGCTTGATCTCAATCTCGCCATTAGGGATGAGCCGAACACCCCCCGGTTCGGTTCGCACCAGAACCTGCGAACGGACCGAAAGTTCGCACGAACGTTAGAACCCCATTGACGTCTATGGGACTCGAACGTTCAAAATCAAAAGTGCTCATTTTAAAGGCTAATTTGCATGGTATTGTCCTAAAAAGGGTTTGGGGACCCGGGTCCTACCCCAGGGGACATGTATCAATGCAAAAAAAACTTTTAAAAACGGCCGTTTTTTCGGGAGCAGTGATTTTAATGATGCTTAAAGTAAAAAAAAAAAAAGTGAAATATTCCTTTAAATATCGTACCTGGGGGGTGTCTATAGTATGCCTGTAAAGTGACGCGTGTTTCCCGTGTTTAGAACAGTTACTGCACCAAATGTCATTTTTTTTTTTTTTTCCCAAATAAAGCTTTATTAAGTTAAATCCATACAGAAAAGTAGTACATAAAAGCAAGGTTTGAGATAAAATGACAATAGTGTTATACAGAGGGAACAGTCCAGAGAGTACAACGTTGTATTTTAACAAGTATTCAAATCTACGACTGTGGATTTGTTGAAAAACACATTACATCTGGGGTGTGGATAAATGGGATTACAGAGTAGTGTGGGCAGAAAATATAAAGAACATATAGTAAAGCAGGTAAAACATTTTTTAAACATGTTGATTTTTGAGGGCGAAAAAGATTAAAAAGGGAGAGAGGAGTAAAAACCGTATTATAATAGATTGCCTATGATAGCCTTAGTATATGAGTCTGAGATTTTTGTTGGATTGTGTTTGGAATAATCGTTAATTACTATGTCTGTGTGAGAGTGTGAAATTGATCCTGGTGCGTGGTGTCCATAAGTCGGGTAATGTCTGTAGATAGAGATATAATCATAGCATACAACCATGGATATCTAACATAGCAAAGTTTCGATTAAATGGTGGTCAAAATATAGTGAGAAATACAAAGGGAAGGTAGGGGAAAGTTATTTCCCGTCCCTGGCTCAGCCATGGGTCTAACGGGAAATATCTTTACAGAAGGACCAAGTCCCAGGAAGAAAAGCATAATAGAGCTTTTGAAGTGAATTCTGTATGCGTAATGATATAGTTACCTCCTGAATTTTGTTTCATGCACGACTATAGGGAGGACTATAGACAGTTGGGATGGGATGTATGATGTGTCTTATGGTGTGCTGGAGGAGGGTTCCTGATTGATTAATTGGGTATATTCAGATGTTGTGCGGAAATGTAGCCAACAGGCCCAAGTGTTCCTGTATTTAGTATAGGAATCTCGTGCTTGATGTACAAGTTCCTCCATTTCAGCTATTTTGTTTACTCTTTTGAACCAGTCTGCGATTGTGGGTGGGTTGGGAGATCTCCAGAGAACTGGGATACAGAGTTTGGCAGCATTGATTAGATGTAGTGCTAGGGATTTGTGATAAGTTTTCATCGGTAGGGAGGAGTGGTGTAAGAGGGCTTGTGCTGGAGAGAATTCTAGCTGAAGTGTAGTGATTTGGGAGGAGAGGTGAAAAACTTTAGTCCAGAAGGCAGAATTCGCAGGGCAGTCCCACCATATGTGAAGGAGTGATCCGTTTTTGTCATTACATCTCCAACAATTAGATGGGATCTCTGGATTAATGGTGTGTAACTTGAGAGGCGTTTTGTACCATCTGGAGAAAAGCTTGTATCCGTTTTCTTGAGTTGTTACATTAATGGAGCCTTTGTGTATGTTAGAGTATATCTTTTCCCATTCCTTATCAGAGAGGTGGATGGAAAGATCTTTTTCCCATTTTGCACTAGCTATATTTGTTTTAGGAGTATGCTCGAGAAAGAGGTTCAAGTATATGGTGGATATCAGGTGTCTTTGGGGTTCAGTGGCAGAGCAAAGGGATTCAAAGTGTGATTGGTTTCTTGAGTATGCAGCCCTAGTTTGGGGATCAAGAAGAAAATGTCTGAGTTGCATATAAGACCAGAAAGGGATCTGGTGATTCGTTTCTTGGGAGTTCAATGAGGACAGCGGTTTAATATTCCCCTTAGCGAAGAAATCTCCCGCTGTCATCCTTGTCTGGGATCCTATGTGATGAAGGAACGAATCATCATTGCCTGGTGGAAAGTCTGGGTTATGTTTGATTGGCGTGAGAGGGCCTGGAGAGGAGGAAATGTGCAAATGTTTACATGTCTTTTTAAAGGAATTCAGTGTCGTATCGATAAGGGGATGTTGTTTGCAATGTGGAGAGATGTGGCGAGGGTGAATCCAGGGTAGGTTATGGATCGGGGTTTGTGAGAAGGCTTGTTCAATTGCGATCCACGCTTTAGTTTTAGGGTGAACATTCCAGTCCACTATTCGAGAGAGTTGACAGGCCCAATAGTATTTTCGAAGATCCGGTAGGCCTAATCCACCTTTCATTTTGGGTACGGTCATTCTGTTGAAACTCATTCTAGGTCGCTTATCGTTCCAGATGAATTTCATACAGGATTTGCGGTACGCATTAAAAAAAGTTTGTGGTAGAGACACTGGGATTGTTTGGAGCAGGTATAGAAATTTTGGCATTATAGTCATTTTTATAATGGAGACTCTGCCAAACCATGAGAACAAACCCGTTGACCAAGTGTTGAGGTCTTTTTGAATATTTTGGATAATGGGAGTATAGTTTTTGCTGTATAAGTCCGATAGCGAGGTTGGAATGTAGACCCCAAGGTATTTAATGGCGCTCGGTTTCCATATGAAAGGGAAATTAGTTTGACATTGTTTCACTATATCTGGTGGTAGAGTGATATTTAGGGCCTCTGATTTAGGGAAGTTAATTTTAAGATATGTGAGATTTTCAAAGAGAGTAAGATCTTTGAGGAGATTGGGTAGCGTAATGTGTGGCTCTTTCAGGAATAGTAGGATGTCATCCGCAAATGCCGCTAATTTATAGGTAGATTTTGCGATGGTTATTCCTTTAACGTTTGGATTGTTTTTTAGATGCGTTAGACATGGTTCCAGTGCCAAGACAAAAATAAGCGGAGAGAGTGGGCATCCTTGTCTTGTACCATTAGATATGGAGAAGGCATTCGACAGGTGTCCATTTATCCGGACTTTGGCAGTTGGGGTGGAGTATAGAGCAAGAATAAATTGTAGCATGCGATCTCGTATGCCAATGTGTGTTAGGACCTCTTTTAGGTAGTCCCAGGCTACCCTGTCGAATGCCTTCTCCGCATCAAGGGAGAGAAGGAATCCCGGTTGTTTCTTTGAAGTCAGCCAATTGTGAATACTGATTGCCTTTAGGGTGTTGTCCCTTGCCTCTCTACCTGGGACAAAACCAACTTGGTCCAAGGAGATAAGGCCAGGGAGAAGGGGTAAAAGTCTATTAGCCAAAATTTTTGCATATATTTTCAGGTCAACATTTAGTAGAGATATTGGTCTGTAGTTGTGAACTAAATTTGGATCTTTATCAGGTTTTGGAATAACCACTATGTGAGCTGTGAGAAGATCTCTGGGAGGGGGGTTCTCGGATGAAAGGGAGTTGAAAGCATTTAAGAAGTGAGGATAAAGCGTAGCTATGAATTCCTTATAGTATCCTGCTGTTAGGCCATCTGGACCTGGACTTTTGCCTGTTTTGAGTTGTTTGAGCACAGTCTCTAGTTCGTCCTTAGAGATGGGACGTTCTAGATGCGAAGCTTCTGCATCAGAAATGGGTTTGGGACCATGTTGGGCTAGGAACTCTTTAATCAAGTGTGTTCTACGATCATTGTTTATCGTGGGTTGATGAGGATTGATATTATAGAGCTGCGAGAAATAATTCACAAATTGGTCTGCTATCAGTGTATTAGACGTTACTTTAGAACCCGAAGGGTCATTAATGGAATGAAGTGTTGTAGATGATCGTTTTGCACGGAGGGCTCTGGCTAGAATTTTACCGGATTTGTTGCCATGTTCGTAGAATGTTTTTTGTGATAATATGTATTTGCGTTTTATTTGTTTATGTAGCACTTCTTTCAACTCTGTCCTCACCTGAGTAAGTTCCTCAAGCGTGGAGAGCGCTCGAGTTTTCTTATGTATTTTTTCTAAATTCTGTATGCGTTTGGAAAGGATAGAAATATGCGCTTGTCTTTCTCGTCTTCTCTTGGAAGCGATAGCTATTAATTTTCCCCGTATGGTGCATTTGTGGGCTTCCCATTTTATCATTGGGGATATGTCTAAGGAGTCGTTATCCTGGAAATAAAGTTTTAGATTGTCGTGTATAGTAGACACAATTGAAATGTCTGTCAGCAGTGAGGGATCAAGACGCCATATTTGTGAGCGAGTATGTTTGGATGGAAATTCCAAGGACATGGTTATCGGGTGGTGATCTGATATGTACATTGGTTCGATGGAGGTGTGCTTGAGCATGGGGAGATCGTTTTGTGAAATAAAGAAATAGTCAAGTCTGGAGTAGCTGCCATGTGGGTTGGAGAAAAAAGTGTAATCTTTAGTTGAGGGGTTTAGAGTACGCCATGCGTCATGTAATGTCAATTCTTGAAAACATTGTTTAATTGCTCGTAACGCTGAGAAGGGTAATTTGGATGCACCCGAAGATGTATCCTGTATTGGGTTTAAGGGAACATTAAAATCTCCTCCAGTTAATAGTATACCCTCTTGAAACGATGCGAGCAATTGCAGTGTGTGTCGGAAGAACGGGACTTGTTTAATGTTGGGGGCGTATATGTTTGCTAAGGTTAAAGGTTTACCGAAAAGTGAACCTTTGACAAAAAGAAATCTTCCATCTTCATCCGCTAGAGTGTCTTTGATTATGAGTGGACACTGTTTTGAGATAAGGATAGAAACTCCTTTTGTTTTTGATTGTTTGTTGGTAGCATGAAAAGCTGTTGGATAACGTAAGTCGGAGAATTTGGGGATAGAGTCAGTTTTGAAATGCGTTTCTTGGATGTATATAATGTCTGCCTTGAGTTTATGCATAGAAAGGAGAACTTGTGTACGTTTCTCAGGGACATTTAGTCCCTGTGCGTTGAGCGAGACTAGTTTAGCAGTGGCTTTGTGGTGAGATATTGGTGTAGAATTGTGTGAGACCGGTGTCATTCTGTAATTTGGGAGGTGTTGTGAGTTAGACTGGAGTGGTGTTTACTGAAGATAGTCCGCGGTGCAGGTGTATGTGTGGCAGAAAAAGAACAGTAGTTGGACTTGTGCCTTATGCTCTTATGTGTGGAAGGTGTGCTCTAGGAGAGTGATGAGATTCTATTCAGGATGAGAGTAGATTGTTCAGGAATAGGGAGTGATGTGAGGGATATTGGGTATGCGGGGGAGAGGAAACTGTGAAGACCACTGTGTAGTGTTGTTAGGGGTTATAGGTAGTGGAAAGTAATCCGGGGACTAGCGATGCCTGCTCGCTAGGCTATGTACGAGTATACACTCGTGATATATGGTACCGGAATGGGTCAGTGGTGGTTTAAAGGAGGGTTGAGTGAAGAAATCAGGTAATCAATTGAAACCACTGTTTGGGAAGGTGACCAAACGGTAACGTAGAGAAAAGTAAAACCTGTCAATAAGGGACAAGAGCCGCTGACATATGGGATAGATGTAGGCAGAAGGCATGGACTGAAGACGGTCCATGTGTGAAATGGTTGCATTTAGATCGCTGTGAATGCCGCCTATTAACTTTCTCAGTGGATTTGGAGAAACAGCATGGGTCAGATTTGCGAAAAGCAGATAAAGAATTAGGTGTATGGTCAGATGAAACATTAAGTTAATGACATATTTTGTGAGATCGTTCCCCTGGTGATCGTTAAGTGAGGAGGAAAGAATGAGAAAAAAACCCAAAAAAAAACAGAAAAATAAAAGAAATAAAAATCCCCATGAGTAGCACATAAAATAAACATCTGGTGAGGCACAGATATTCATAGCGCAAAAGTCTATGTAATAATTCAGTTAAACAGTCAGCCAGAAAACTTGAACAGTTTGCAGAGCAGAGTATTCAACATAGGTAGAAAGTATTATCTCTTAAGATAGATAAACCGTGCCTGAACTAATTAATAATTAACTACCCCTGAAGGCTATGAAGAAGCTTGTCAAAATAATTAATAAAACGAAGTATCCATGTAGATCGTTATGCTATTTAGGAGCATATCTCAGTGGATAGGAGGGGATGATTATATGAGGAAGATCAGTGTCTGTGAAACTCCCTTAGAGTGCCCTTATCTGAGAAGCCTGTCAGTTCCGTTTTTGGTATGTAGATAGCTGTCTAGTCAGGGAAAGGCACTCGCAAGGATAAGTTCTATATAATCATACAGGGTAGTGAGTGCCCTAATTTTTGCGTAATTCATGACAGATAAGGTGATGTTTAGGACTACTAAGGAGATGGATCATGTGTCACAACCATCTCGGGCTGGGATGACACAGGCATCCTCCTATGGGAGGTGCGTGTGTGGAGGCAGGGGAGAAAGGTCTGCAGTGTGTCACCACGGTAACAAGTCAGGTCTCTAACCTTGTGAGAGCCAATGAGCGACTGCATGAGTCATGTTGGGGGAGAACTTGTTACCTCAGACCTTGGCTCCTCTCATGAATTCGCGCCAAAAGACAGCAACCAATAGAGCGATGAACAGCTGGTTGTCATGGCAATAAGATTGTGTGGTAGTTCTAGTAGTTACCTACTAATGTAGTTGCTATCTAAGAGGAACAGAGAGTTAATACAGGATTGAAATAGGGGTGTCAATGAGTATTACTAGCAGCCTGTAGTGTGTAAGAGAAGGGCATATTTGCAGTTATAATTATCAATCCGTGCAATCGGATCGGGATGAAACCCTGTCAAACTGTCAGTGTACCGATCAGCTAGAGGAGGGAGAGATAAAGTAGATTGGAGATCTCTGATGACACTATACCTCACTAGATTGGAAAGTACAGTCACATAAGAATTTAATTATAATAGAGCTCTAATGAAGGGTGGAACTGCTAGTGTAGGGCTGTATTGGAGAGTAAGGTGTGACAGAACAAGCCATGCAGGCAAAGCGCTGCTTTGATAGTCAGCATTAAGGGGGATATAGATATGCCTGTGTGTATGAACTATGATCTACATAAACTAAACTTAACAGTTTGAAATACTTTAGGAGCGTATTACCAGCCGGGGCATGAACTTTCAATATTCTAAAAATGGCACATGAACAGTCAGAGGAAATCTTTCAGTCTATGTTGCAGATGCCATCTGTATTCACCGATCTCTTCTAGCTCTTCTGGAGCGCGGAGGTTTCGTCGGGCTGTAGATGGAAGGAGACTGCGGGTCGGGTTGATGAATTCTCGTTTCCGATGGCGAACGGTGTCTTCTGTAGCTTGTATGTTGGGTCTCCATTGCTTCACTCCTGGAAGGTGCTTTAGATGCTGTAGGGGTACGAAATTCCGCGTACCAATCTGGGACCTCCATGAGAGGGATTCCGAGCGTATCACAGAAGGAATGTAGATCCTCAGGGACTCTGAGGAGAGCTGAGCGTCCTTGTACTGTTGCCGCCAAACCAAAAGGGAACTTCCAGCGGTAAATTATACCTTTAGCCCGGAGTACTGTCAGAAGGGGTTGCAGTTCCCTTCTGCGCTGCAAGGTTATGTTTGATAAATCCTGGAATAGACGAAGTTCTGTGCCGTTATGTAGTAAAGGGGTCAGGGAACGTGCAGCCCTCAGAATGTCTTCCTTCAAACGGTAGTCAATAATGCAGCATACCACATCCCTAGGCGGGTCAGAGTCTTTTCCCTTCGGTCGCAGGGCACGGTGGATTCTTTCCATCGCAATAGGAACCTCTCTGGGTCTGCCGAGTATGTTATTAAAGATATGGATAACTTCACTTTGAAGATGATCCGCATCCACGGTTTCAGGCAAACCTCTCAGCCTGAGGTTATGGCGTCTGCCGCGATTGTCTAAATCTTCCAAGTGGCGATTGACATCTCTTAATTGCCGTGTATGTGTGTCAATCGCCAGATGCTGGTGACGGATCTTGGATGAATGAAGGGCAGTCGTTTGTTCCACCGCCTGAACTCTGCCTGTAATAGCTTGGATTTCAATTTTTAAATCTGAGATTGCTGCTGTCAGGGTGACCTTAATGTCCTCAGCTACGGATCTGAGATCGCTCAGGCTCGGATGCTGATGAGGAGTGAGGAGAATTCCCCTGTCATTGAGTTCAGCGTGAGATGGAGAGGCAGCAGCATTAGAGTGAGGAGGATGCTGATGCTGGCTCCGTGAGGTGGGAGCCGGCGCCGAAGTTCCCATCTGTGCCCGGAACATCTCCGGGATGTTCTGACTGGATCTTGCCGGTATTTCACGGGGAGAACAGGACCGGGAGGTCGACGAAGTTCTAGAGGATGTACCCATCGCTTTTCGGGTGTTTGGGAGGCCGTTGACCGTCTTTAAAATTCAGATTTCTATCCCTGTCAGCGGAGCTCTGAAGTTAAGCAGCCATTCTCTACGAGGTCAAGCCACGCCCCAAATGTCATTTTTAAAGGAAAAAATCTCATTTAAAACTGCTTGCGGGTTTAATGTCATGTCGGGTCATGGCAATATGGATGAAAATCAGTGAGAGAAACGGCATGGGTACCCCCCAGTCCATTACCAGGCCCTTTGGGTCTTGTATGGATATTAAGGGGAACCCCGCACCCAAATTAAAATAAGGAAAGGCCCTATATACTCTGAACAGCAGTATACAGGCGGTGCAAACAAGACAGGGACTGTAGGTTTGTTGTTAAGTAGAATCTCTTTGTAATTTTGAACGGGTACATTTTTAACGTGTTTAGCTCCAGCCAAAAAATCTTTTTTAAGCTTTTTGGAAAACATAGGGAAGGGTTATCACCCCTGTGACATTTGTTTTGCTGTCTTTCCTCCTCTTCAGAAGATTTCACCTCACTTTTTGTCCCAATGAAAAATGTTTTTTGAAAATTTGGGTTTTTTTGGGGAACAAGGATTGGAAAGCATCAGTGGAAAGGAGAAATTGTTTTCCCATATTAACTCTTACAGGAGAGAATTTCCCTTCCTAGGGGTAGATTTCATCTCACTTCCTGTTGTCTCCTTCCGTTTGCAAGTAGGAGTCGTTTGTAAGTTAGATGTTTGAAAGTAGGGTCCTGCCCTATATACTCAGCAGAAATTTGGGCCTTAGGTGTTGCTGTAAGCCCTCACAGGGCCCTGCTGTGAAATATTAGATCAAGAATTGTAATTACATGCCCCTGTTGAACAGGAGCTGAAAAATTAGGCCTTAGGCACTGGTGCTGGTGCCACAACACTGCAACCCCTCACAGACACTCTAGTTGGAACGCAGGAACGAGCCCTGCTGCAAAGTATTGCATCAAAAATTGTAATTACACGCCCCTGTTAGACAGGGGCAGAAAAATTGGGCCTTAGGCACTGGTGCTGGTGCCACAACACTGCAACCCCTCACAGACACTCTAGTTGGAATGCAGGAATGAGCCCTGCTGCAAAGTATTACATCAAAAATTGTAATTACACGCCCCTGTTAAACAGGGGCTGAAAAATTGTGCCTTAGGCACTGGTGGTGGCGCCCAGAACCAAAAATGTTCTTACAAGCTATCAGCGTGATGATTGAGGAGGAAGAGGATAATTACTCAGGGATAGTCACTCAGCATCAGCATAGGCAGTCTTTGAAGGGATCTGAGATTTCAAAAAAAATTATTCGGTTACATCAGCATCAGGTGCTTGGTAGCTGGTGGTGATCCAAGACTGATTCATTTTTATGAAGGTCAGCCGATCGACCGAGTCGGTGGACAGACGCACCCTGTGATCGGTTACCACGCCTCCAGCAGCACTGAATGTGCGTTCCGAAAGAACGCTGGATGCAGGACAGGCCAGTAGCTCAATTGCGTACTGTGCAAGCTCTGGCCAGTGATCCATCCTCAAGACCCAGTAACCCAGAGGATTTTCGGTGGGAAAGGTGTCCAAGTCTGATCTTGCCCCTAGGTATTCCTGCACCATGTAAAACAGACGCTGGCGATGGTTGCTGGAACCGATCATACCTTGGGGCTGCGGACCAAAAAATTGTCTGAACGCATCGGTCAGACGGCCACCTTCTCCACCGCTCCTTCTTTGACTGACCGAAGCCTCAGCAACACGTTGTCCAGAAACAGGAGTTTGTAACCTCCCAGTCTCTGGGAACGCTTTGCACAGACCTTTCTGCAAGGCCTCCTGAAGATGTTTCCTCCTCTGCTCCCTCTGCGATGGCAAGATAAGGTCCGCAACCTTACCCTTGTAACGTGGATCAAGGAGGGTTGCCAGCCAGTATTGGTCCTTCTCCTTGATAACACGAATACGAGGATCCTTACGCAGGCTTTGCAGGATCAGGGAGGCCATGCAGCGTAGGTTTGCTGAGGCATTCGGTCCGGAGTCCTCTGGGTCACTAAGGACGACAACGTCCGCAGCCACCTCCTCCCAGCCACGTACAAGTCCATGTGTTTCTTGGGACTGATCCCTTAAAGACTGCTGCTGATGCTGAGTGCCAGGCTCCACCTCCATACTGACACAATCTTCCTCCTCCTCCTCTTCCTCCTCGTCCTCTTCCTGTGTGATCGGCGGGCACGCAGGAACACTGTCTGGATAAAGGGGGCCTTGAGAGCTAAGGAAGTCCTCCTCTTCCTGCCTCTGTTCTGCCTCAAGTGCCCTGTCCATTATTCCACGCAGCGTGTGCTCCAACAGGTGGACAAGGGGGACAGTGTCACTGATGCATGCACTGTCACTGCTCACCATCCTCGTGGCCTCCTCGAATGGTGACAGGACAGTGCATGCATCCCTGATTATGGCCCACTGGCGTGGGGAAAAAAAACCAAGCTCCCCTGACCCTGTCCTGGTGCCATAGTCGCACAGGTACTCATTGATGGCCCTCTGATGCGTGTGCAGCCGCTGCAGCATGGCCAACGTTGAGTTCCACCTGGTGGGCATGTCACAGATTAGGCGGTTCTTGGGCAGGTTAAACTCCTTTTGGAGGTCCGTCAGCCGAGCACTGGCATTATATGACCGGCGGAAATGCACACAGACTTTCCTGGCCTGCCTCAGGACATCCTGTAAGCCCGGGTACCTGCCCAAGAACCGCTACACCACCAAGTTAAGGACGTGAGCCAAACAGGGCACATGGGTCATTTGTCCCTGTCGGAGGGCAGAGAGGAGGTTGGTGCCATTGTCGCAAACCACCATTCCTGCCTTAAGTTGGCGTGGCGTGAACCACCTCTGAACCTGCCCCTGCAGAGCTGACAGAACCTCTGCCCCAGTGTGGCTCCTGTCCCCCAAGCACACCAGCTCAAGCACCGCATGGCATCTTTTGGCCTGCGTACTTGCGTAGCCCCTTGAACGACTACGGAGCACCGCTGGTTCCGAGGAAGAGGCCATGGAGGAAGAAGAAGAGGAGGGGGTGGAGGAGAGAGGTGTGTCACAATCAGCATTTTGGAGGCGTGGTGGCGGAACAACCTCCAACACTACTGCACCTTGTCCTGCATCCTTCCCAGCTGCCAGCAGAGTCACCCAATGCGCCGTGAAACTTAGGTAACGTCCCTGTCCATGCCTGCTGGACCATGAGTCAGCAGTAATATGCACCTTACCGCTGACCGCCCTGTCCAGCGAGGCATGGACATTGCCTTCCACATGCCGGTAGAGAGCCGGAATCGCCTTCCGTGAGAAAAAGTGGCGTTTGGGTACCTGCCACTGAGGAACCGCACATTCCACAAACTCACGGAAGGGGGCAGAGTCTACCAACTGAAAAGGCAGCAGTTGAAGTGCTAGCAATTTTGCCAAGCTAGCATTCAACCGCTGGGCATGTGGATGGCTGGGAGCAAACTTCTTTTGGCGGTGCAGCAGCTGGGGCAGGGAAATTTGCCTGGTACAATCTGATGTCGGTGTACCAAAAGCAGATTGCCCACAAGTACTTGGCTGTGACACACCTAATTCTACACCTTCATTCCTCTCACTGCAGGTCTCAGAGAGGACTGGAGGTCTAGTGAGGTTGGAAATCTCAGCTGATGAGGAGCAAGGAGAGATCCTCTTTGTTCTTTGGTGTGGGTTTTTTATATACGCTTGCCAATGAACTGCATGGCAGGTCAACATATGTCTGGTCAAGCATGTGGTACCCAAGCGGGAGATGTTTTGGCCACGTGAGATACGCTTGAGACATATGTTGCAAATAGCAGCGGTGCGATCTGATGCACTTGTCTCAAAAAAGGCCCACACCAAAGAACTTTTTGAATAACGCGCAGAGACTGCAGCGCCCTGCACATGTGGAGCTTTTGGGTGTGATGCAGTCAATGTGCTGCCCTTAGGTTGGCCCCTGGAGGGCATCCTGCCTCGTTGGTGATGTGCCGCCTCCTCCTCCTCCTCCTCTCTCCTATCAGGCACCCACGTTGAGTCAGTGACCTCATCATCCCCTCCCTCCTCATCACTGGAGCAAACCTGGCAGTATGCTGCAGCAGGGGGAGCATGACTGCCAGATTGCTGTCCTTCTTGGGCACCCCCTCTGTCCGTGCTCATGTTACTGCCTTCATCGAGCTCAGTATCATCATCAGAGCCTTCCAAACGCTGGGCATCCTCCTGGAGCATGTACCCAACACTGTGGTCAAACAGTTCGAGGGAATCCTCAGGAGGACATGGTGGAGCTAGGGAAGGAGTCACTGATGACATTGAGCCGAGGGAAGAGGCCGCTGCTTTGCCAGACAAAGCACCCTGGGCATGGGTGAGAGAGGATGAGGAGGATGAGGACGGCTTGGTCATCCACTCGACCAAGTCTTCCGCATGTTGCGGCTCAACACGGCCAGCTGCCGAAAAAAAGGCCAAGCGTGTCCCATGGCCACGTGCTGATGAGGATGCACCGTCTCCACGACCAGCACTAGACACAGAGCCTACTTGCCCTCTCTTATTGGCTTGTGACTGTCTGCCTCTCCTTCTTGGCCTTCCAGACATACTAATGGCCTGTAGCTGCACTAAGCTGGGATAGAACACCAGTAATTTTCTTCAGGTAGCTTTATATACTGTAACCAGACAAGCCTGCCTGTCAGTAGGAAGATAACAGGAACGGATCTAGCTGAACACTGTGAGCAGGACGCACTGTACTAAATGTAAATAGTCTAGCTGCCTGACCGTGGTCCTAATAGGATCAAATAGAACACCAGTAATTTTCTTCAGGTAGCTTTATATACTGTAACCAGACAAGCCTGCCTGTCAGTAGGAAGATAACAGGAACGGATCTAGCTGAACACTGTGAGCAGGACGCACTGTACTAAATGTAAATAGTCTAGCTGCCTGACCGTGGTACTAATAGGATCAAATAGAACACCAGTAATTTTCTTCAGGTAGCTTTATATACTGTAACCAGACAAGCCTGCCTGTCAGTAGGAAGATAACAGGAACGGATCTAGCTGAACACTGAGCAGGACGCACTGTACTACATGTAAATAGTCTAGCTGCCTGACCGTGGTATTAATAGGATCAAATAGAACACCAGTAATTTTCTTCAGGTAGCTTTATATACTGTAACCAGACAAGCCTGCCTGTCAGTAGGAAGATAACAGGAACGGATCTAGCTGAACACTGTGAGCAGGACGCACTGTACTAAATGTAAATAGTCTAGCTGCCTGACCGTGGTACTAATAGGATCAAATAGAACACCAGTAATTTTCTTCAGGTAGCTTTATATACTGTAACCAGACAAGCCTGCCTGTCAGTAGGAAGATAACAGGAACGGATCTAGCTGAACACTGTGAGCAGGACGCACTGTACTAAATGTAAATAGTCTAGCTGCCTGACCGTGGTACTAATAGGATCAAACAGAACACCAGTAATTTTCTTCAGGTAGCTTTATATACTGTAACCAGACAAGCCTGCCTGTCAGTAGGAAGATAACAGGAACGGATCTAGCTGAACACTGTGAGCAGGACGCACTGTACTAAATGTAAATAGTCTAGCTGCCTGACCGTGGTACTAATAGGATCAAATAGAACACCAGTAATTTTCTTCAGGTAGCTTTATATACTGTAACCAGACAAGCCTGCCTGTCAGTAGGAAGATAACAGGAACGGATCTAGCTGAACACTGTGAGCAGGACGCACTGTACTAAATGTAAATAGTCTAGCTGCCTGACCGTGGTACTAATAGGATCAAATAGAACACCAGTAATTTTCTTCAGGTAGCTTTATATACTGTAACCAGACAAGCCTGCCTGTCAGTAGGAAGATAACAGGAACGGATCTAGCTGAACACTGTGAGCAGGACGCACTGTACTAAATGTAAATAGTCTAGCTGCCTGACCGTGGTACTAATAGGATCAAATAGAACACCAGTAATTTTCTTCAGGTAGCTTTATATACTGTAACCAGACAAGCCTGCCTGTCAGTAGGAAGATAACAGGAACGGATCTAGCTGAACACTGTGAGCAGGACGCACTGTACTAAATGTAAATAGTCTAGCTGCCTGACCGTGGTACTAATAGGATCAAATAGAACACCAGTAATTTTCTTCAGGTAGCTTTATATACTGTAACCAGACAAGCCTGCCTGTCAGTAGGAAGATAACAGGAACGGATCTAGCTGAACACTGTGAGCAGGACGCACTGAACTAAATGTAAATAGTCTAGAAGATAACAGGAACGGATCTAGCTGAACACTGTGAGCAGGACGCACTGCACTAAATGTAAATAGTCTAGAAGATAACAGGAACGGATCTAGCTGAACACTGTGAGCAGGACGCACTGCACTAAATGTAAATAGTCTAGAAGATAACAGGAACGGATCTAGCTGAACACTGTGAGCAGGACGCACTGCACTAAATGTAAATAGTCTAGAAGATAACAGGAACGGATCTAGCTGAACACTGTGAGCAGGACGCACTGTACTAAATGTAAATAGTCTAGCTGCCTGACCGTGGTACTAATAGGATCAAATAGAACACCAGTAATTTTCTTCAGGTAGCTTTATATACTGTAACCAGACAAGCCTGCCTGTCAGTAGGAAGATAACAGGAACGGATCTAGCTGAACACTGTGAGCAGGACGCACTGCACTAAATGTAAATAGTCTAGAAGATAACAGGAACGGATCTAGCTGAACACTGTGAGCAGGACGCACTGCACTAAATGTAAATAGTCTAGAATATAACAGGAACGGATCTAGCTGAACACTGTGAGCAGGACGCACTGCACTAAATGTAAATAGTCTAGAAGATAACAGGAACGGATCTAGCTGAACACTGTGAGCAGGACGCACTGCACTAAATGTAAATAGTCTAGAAGATAACAGGAACGGATCTAGCTGAACACTGTGAGCAGGACGCACTGCACTAAATGTAAATAGTCTAGAAGATAACAGGAACGGATCTAGCTGAACACTGTGAGCAGGACGCACTGCACTAAATGTAAATAGTCTAGAAGATAACAGGAATGGATCTAGCTAAACTGAATACAGTGTATATATATATATATATATATATATATATATATATATATATATATATATATATATATATATATATATATATATATGCAACACCTGGGATGCATATATATACACAATACACTGTAAGTGCAGCTAACTGACTGACTGTTCTGCCTAATCTATCTAACTCAAATGAAATGACACTGTCTCTCTCTCTCTCTCTCTCAGCACACCGGAACACACACTACACAGGGCCGCCGTGCAGGCGGCCTTATATAGTGTGGGGCGTGTACTAAATCCCCTGAGCCATAATTGGCCAAAGCCTCCTTGGCTTTGGCCAATTACGGCTCTCTGTTCAGGCGGCGCTGTGATTGGCCAAGCATGCGGGTCATAGTGCATGCTTGGCCAATCATCAGCCAGCAATGCACTGCGATGCCGCAGTGAATTATGGGCCGTGACGCGCCACACGAATTTGGCGCGAACGGCCCATATCGTTCGCAATTCGGCGAACGGTCGAACAGCCGATGTTCGAGTCGAACATGGGTTCGACTCGAACACGAAGCTCATCCCTACTCGCCATCCTCATTGACTCCAGACTCAGAGAAAGACTTTCTTTTGAGGAGAGCTTGCGGAAGCCTCCTGTATGTTTGCCTTTTGAGCTTTGCAGTCACACCCGTGCCTCTCTCACCTCCCATGCCTCCTGGTACTGAGTCGGTTAGTGAAGATGAACCCATGCACTTGGGCTTCACGCGTCTCTCTCTACGGATGAGAGAGCCTTTAGGAGGAGGGAGAGATTGTGCCTTTATTGTAGCCAGGCAGGTCACTTTTTGAAGTCTTGTCCTACCCGTCCTGGGAACACCCGAACCTTGCGGTCCTGTCATGGCCAGACCTTAGGTGGTATCGTGTCGTCCCCAGTTATCCAGAAGGATACGCCCCTGGTTTCAGTTACCCTTTCTTGGGCTAAGTTGTCTATCGTGATACAGGCTCTAATCGACTCTGGGGCTGCAGGCCTGTTCATTGATGCTGCCTTTGTATCAAAGCACTAGATAGCCTACCCATGTGACTCATGAGACGGTTCCGTTGTCCATGTCTGTAGGGGCTCTTCACAATGAGATAATCCAATTCCAAGTGATTTCCTCTCCTAAGTTTCCACTGGTTATTGGTTATCCTTGGTTACAGAAGCACAACCCCTCTTTCGATTGGCTCCATGCAGAGGTTCTCTGCTGGTCACCACAATGCAGTGAAACATGTTTCCGGAAGGTAGGAGGATAAAGCCATTGAGGAGTATGTTGCAGACGCACTTTCTCTGGGTTTCATCCGCAAATCCTCATCTCCTGCTGGAGCTGGTATCTTCTTTGTGAAGAAGAGGAGCGGTGAACTGAGACCTTGTATTGATTATAGGGGTCTCAATCGTTTCACGATTAAGAATGCTTACCCAATTCCGTTGATTACAGAGTTATTTGACCGCCTCAAGAGAGCAACGGTTTTCACTAAGCTTGATCTGAGAGGGGCTTACAATCTCGTGAGGATTAAGGAGGGCGACGAGTGGAAAACTGCGTTTAATACCAGAACAGGCCATTATGAGTATCTCGTAATACCTTTTGGCCTTTGTAATGCCCCGGCAGTTTTCCAGGAATTTATTAACGATGTCTTTCGGGATTTGTTGCAGTTATGTGTGGTGGTTTATCTCGATGATATCCTCCTATTTTCCAAGTCCCTGGAGAGCCACCACACAGATGTCTGTCGTGTGCTTTAGAAGTTAAGAGAGAACAATCTCTATTGTAAACGGGAGAAGTGTGAGTTCCATCGGAAACAGGTTAAATACCTGGGCTATATCATTTCCACTGCTGTTTTATTGATGGACCCAGAGAAACTTTCGGCAGTCCTACAGTGGCCTCGACCCGTGGGGTTACGTCCTCTGCAGCGTTTCCTGAGTTTTGCCATCTATTATCGGAAGTTTATTCGTAACTTCTCGTCTCTGCTCAAGCCCCTGACCGATATGACCAGAAAGAATGGTAACCCACAGAGTTGGTCTCCGGAGTCCATTAAGGCCTTTGAAAGTCTCAAGGCTGCCTTTGTTTCTGCTCTTGTGTTGGCACATCCTGATCCTACGTTACCTTTTATCCTTGAGGTTGATGCTTCTGAGACTGGTGTTGGTGCCCTTCTGTCTCAACGTCCTACCTCTGAGAGTGCTATGCATCCTTGTGGCTACTTTTCCAAGAAATTGTCACCTGCCAAGTGCAATTACGAGATTGATGACAGAGAGCTGTTGGCAATCATTTTAGCCCGGAAAGAATGGAGACATCTCCTCAAAGGTACCACTGTGCCAGTTCTCATTCTTGCTGACCATAAGAATCTCACGTTCTTGTCTGAGGCTAAATGTCTCTCTCCCAGAAGGACGCGATGGGCTCTTTTCTTATCAAGTATCAATCACATTGTCTCATTCTTACCCGGTACTAGGAATGTAAGGACTGACGCCTTGTCACGACAATTTTCCTCCACTTCCAAGTTGGAGTCAGTTCTGGTTCCTATGATTCCTCCTGATTAGGGATGAGCTTCGAGTTCGAGTCAAACTCATGTTCGACTCGAACATTGGCTGTTCGCAAGTTCGCCGAACAGCGAACAATTTGGGGTGTTCGCGGCAAATTCGAATGCCGCGGAACACCCTTTAAAAGTCTATGGGAGAAATCAAAAGTGCTAATTTTAAAGGCTTATATGCAAGTTATTGTCATAAAAAGTGTTTGGGGACCTGGGTCCTGCCCCAGGGGACATGTATCAATGCAAAAAAAGTTTTAAAAACGGCCTTTTTTTCAGGAGCAGTGATTTTAATAATGCTTAAAGTCAAACAATAAAAGTGTAATATCCCTTTAAATTTTGTACCTGGGGGGTGTCTATAGTATGCCTGTAAAGGGGCGCATGTTTCCTGTGTTTAGAACAGTCTGACAGCAAAATGACATTTCAAAGGAAAAAACCCATTTAAAACTACCCGCGGCTATTGCATTGCCGACAATACACATAGAAGTTCATTGATAAAAACGGCATGGGAATTCCCCACAGGGAAACCCCGAACCAAAATTTAAAAAAAAAATGACGTGGGGTTCCCCCTAAATTCCATACCAGACCCTTATCCGAGCACGCAACCTGGGCCCCCCCCCTCCTGGACCATACCAGGCCACATGCCCTCAACATTGGGAGGGTGCTTTGGGGTAGCCCCGCAAAACACCTTGTCCCCATGTTGATGAGGACAAGGGCCTCATCCCCACAACCCTGGCCTGTGGTTGTGGGGGTCTGCGGGCGGGGGGCTTATCGGAATCTGGAAGTCCCCTTTAACAGGGGGACCCCCAGATCCCGGCCCCCCCCTGTGTGAAATGGTAAGGGGGTACTTACCCCTACCATTTCACTAAAAAACTGTCATAAATGTTAAAAATGACAAGAGACAGTTTTTGACAATTCCTTTATTTAAATGCTTCTTCTTTCTTCTATCTTCCTTCATCTTCTGGTTCTTCCTCCGGCGTTCTCGTCCAGCATCTCCTCCGTGACGTCTTCTATCTTCTTCTCCTCGGTCCGCTCCACACCCATGGCATGGGGGGAGGCTCTCGCTCTTCTCTTCATCTTCTTCTTCTTCTCTTCTTCCTTCTTCTCTTTTTCTCTTCTCTTCATTTTCTTCTCCGGGCCGCTCCGCATCCATGCTGGCATGGAGGGAGGTTCCCGCTGTGTGACGGCGTGTCCTCGTCTGATGGTTCTTAAATAATGGGGGGCGGGGTCACCGGGTGGCCCCGCCCCCCATTATTTAAGAACCGTCAGACGAGGAGACGCCATCGCACAGCGGGAGCCTCCCTCCATGCCAGCATGGGTGCGGAGCGGCCCGGAGAAGAAAATGAAGAAGAGAAGAAGAGAAGAAAAGAAGAAGAGAAGAGCGGGAGCCTCCCCCCCCATGCCATGGGTGCAGAGCAGCCCGAGGAGAAGAAGATAGAAGACGCCGCGGAGGAGATGCTGGACGAGAATGCCAGAGGAAGAACCAGAAGAGCCAGAAGAACCAGAAGAAGAAGATGAAGGAAGATAGAAGAAAGAAGAAGCATTTAAATAAAGGAATTGTCAAAAACTGTCTCTTGTAATTTTTAACATTTTTGACAGTTTTTTAGTGAAATGGTAGGGGTAAGTACCCCCTTACCATTTCACACAGGGGGGCAGGATCTGGGGGTCCCCTTGTTAAAGGGGGCTTCCAGATTCCGATAAGCCCCCCGCCCACAGACCCCCACAACCCCCGGCCAGGGTTGTGGGGATGAGGCCCTTGTCCTCATCAACATGGGGACAAGGTGTTTTGGGGGGCTACCCCAAAGCACCCTCCCAATGTTGAGGGCATGTGGCCTGGTACGGTTCAGGAGGGGGGGCGCACTCTCATCCCCCCCTCTTTTCCTGTGGCCTGCCAGGTTGCGTGCTCGGATAAGGGTCTGGTATAAATTTTTGGGGGGACCCCACGCCGTTTTTTTTTTTAAATTTTGGCCGGGGTTCCCCTTAATATCCATACCAGACCTGAAGGGCCTGGTATGGAATTTAGGGGGAACCCCACGTCATTTTTTTTTTAAATTTTGGTTCGGGGTTTCCCTGTGGGGAATTCCCATGCAGTTTTTATCAATGAACTTCTATGTGTATTGTCGGCAATGCAATAGCCGCGGGCAGTTTTAAATGTTTTTTTTCCTTCGAAATGTCGTTTTGCTGTCAGACTGTTCTAAACACGGGAAACATGCGCCCCTTTACAGGCATACTATAGACACCCCCCAGCTACGAAATTTAAAGGGATATTACACTTTTATTGTTTGACTTTAAGCATTATTAAAATCGCTGCTCCTGAAAAAACAGCCTTTTTAAAACTTTTTTTTGCATTGATCCATGTCCCCTGGGGCAGGACCCAGGTCCCCAAACACCTTTTATGACAATAACTTGCCTATAAGCCTTTAAAATTAGCACTTTTGATTATTCATGATCGTGTCCCATAGACTTTAACGGTGTTCGCGTGTTCGAACGAACTTTTTTCCTGTTCGCATGTTCTGGTGCGAACCGAACAGGGGGGTGTTCGGCTCATCCCTACTCCTGATCATATTCTGGCTACGGTTTGCACCAGTCTTACTTCTCCTTTGGGTGACAAAATCCCTGCTGCTCAGGTCGATGCTCCTCCTGAGAAACCTTGTGACCGCTGCTTTGTCCCAGAGAGTCTCCATACTGCCATGCTCCAGACTTACCATTCTCCCAAGGAAGCTGGCCACCCTGGTAAGAATCAACTCATTTGGGCAATTCCCCAACAATTCTGGTGGCCTAGTCTACGTACTGATGTAACTGCCTTCGTAGCTGCCTGTTCCGTGCATGCTCAGAGTAACACTCAACGACACCTTCCAGTGGGCCTCCTACAACCCATACCCAATGGAGAGAGGCCCTGGACCCACCTGTCTATGGATTTCATTGTGGAGTTGCCCAACTCCCAAGGCAACACAGTTATCCATATAGTGGTTGACCGGTTCTCAAAGATGTGTCATTGTATTCCACTTAAGAAGTTGCCCACTTCTAAGGAATTGGCTTCCATTTTTGCTCGGGAGATCTTTTGCTTACATGGGCTACCCAAGGTGATTGTCTCTGACAGGGGTAGTCAGTTTGTGTCCCGGTTCTGGCGAGCCTTTTGTGCACAGCTGGGAATTCAGCTTGCTTTCTCCTCTGAGTATTACCCGCAGTCTAATGGGGCCGCAGAATGAGCCAATCAGTCCTTGGAGCAATTCCTACGTTGCTATATTTCTGACCATCACAACAACTGGTCAGACCTATTACTATGGATAGAGTTTGCTCACAACAGTGCCTTAAATTCTGCTTCCCGATTGTCTCAGTTTATGGTGCATTATGGTTTCCAACCTTCCAGAGTATTCCTGCGCTAGAGGAGCATCTCCGTGGTCTTTGTTCCACTTGGGCACAAGTCCAGGAGGCTTTGCGTCATGCTAATGATTAGGAATGGGCTTTATGTTCAGGTCGAACATGAGTTTGACTCGAACATTGGTTGTCCGCCCGTTCGCCGAACAGCGAACAATTTGGGGTGTTCGCCGAAAATTCGAAAGCAGCAGAACACCCTTTTAAAGTCTATGAGAGGAATCAAAAGTGCTAATTTTAAAGGCTTATATGCATGGTATTGTCATAAAAAGTGTTTGGGGACCTGGGTCCTGCCCCAGGGGACATGTATCAATGCCAAAAAAGTTGTAAAAACTGCAGTTTTTTCAGGAGCAGTGATTTTAATAATGCTTAAAGTGAAACAATAAAAGTGTAATATTCCTTTAAATTTCGTACCTGGGGGGTGTCTATAGTATGCCTGTAAAGGGGCGCATGTCTCCCGTGTTTAGAACAGTCTGACAGCAAAATTACATTTTTAAAGGAAAAAAAGTCATGTAAAACTACTACCGCTAGCGCCGGCTATAATGAATTGTCGGTCCGGCAATTCATTACAATTCATAATGAATTGTCGGTCCAGCACCTTGTCCCCATGTTGATGGGGAGAAGGGCCTCATCCCCACAACCCTTGCCCGGTGGTTGTGGGGGTCTGCGGGCGGGGGGCTTATCGGAATCTGGAAGCCCCCTTTAACAAGGGGACCCCCAGATCCCGGCCCCTCCCATGTGAATCGGTAATGGGGTACAAATGTACCCCTACCATTTCACAAAAAAGTGTCAAAAAGGTTAAAAAACACAAGAGACAGTTTTTGACAAGTCCTTTAATAATTTCTTCTTCTTTCTGCTTTTCCTTCCATCTTCTTTCTTCTGGTCTTTCTTCGGTGTTCTTCTTCTTCCTTCTTCTTCTTCTTCTCCATCTTCTTCTTCCTCCACTCTTCTCGTCCCGCATCTTCCTCCGACTTCTTCTCCGCTCCGACCGCTTGATCTGCCTCAGTGTGAGTCTTCCGCCGTGTTACGTTTTGGTTCTTCTAAAACTTCTTATATAATGGAGGGCGGGGCCACCCGGTGACCCTGCCCTCCTCTGACGCACGGGGACTTTACGGGGACTTCCCTATGGCTTTCCACGTGTTGTCAGAGGGGGGGCGAGGTCACCCGTTTACGTAACCGGGTGACCCCGCCCCTTGAAGGGTCTGGTATGGATTTTGAGGGGGACCCCCACGCCATTTTTTTTAAAATTTTGGCGCAGGGTTCCCCTTAATATCAATACCAGACCTGAAGGGCCTGGTATGGAATTTAGGGTGACCCCCACGCTTTTTTTTTAAATTTTGGTTCAGGGTTCCCCTGTGGGGAAATTCCATGCCGTTTTTATCAATGAACTTTTATGTGTATTGCCGGACTGACAATTCATTATAGCCGGTGATAGCGATTGTAGTTTTACATGACTTTTTTTCCTTTAGAAATGTCATTTTGCTGTCAGACTGTTCTAAAGACGGGAAACATGCGCCCCTTTACAGGCATACTATAGACACCAACCAGGTACGAAATTTAAAGGAATATTACACTTTTATTGTTTGACTTTAAGCATTATTAAAATCACTGCTCCCGAAAAACGTCCGTTTTTAAAACTTCTTTTTGCATTGATACATGTCCCCTGGGGCAGGACCCAGGTCCCCAAACACTTTTTATGATAATAACTTGCATATAAGACTTTAAAATAAGCACTTGTGATTTTTCATGTTCGTGTCCCATAGACTTTAATGTTGTTTGCGTGTTTGAACAATTTTTTGCCTGTTCGCATGTTCTGGATGCGAACCGAACTGGGGGGGTGTTTGGCTCATCGCTACTAATGATAGGTACAGACTCCAAGCTGACACCTGCCTGCGCCTTCCTACCAGGTTGGGGACAGGGTCTGGCTGTCATCTTGCAACCTCCGACTTCGTGTTCACTCACTGAAGTTTGCACCTCGGTTTATTATGCCTTTCCGTATCCTTCACAGGATTATTGGAACCGTTGGTTTGCAACCGATTTACCACCTCAGTGCCACGTCCTCACCCTATACATACAGGTTGAGAACCATGAGGAGTATGAGGTACAATCCATTGTGGACTCCCGTAGGTTCCGTGGGCGCATACAGTGCCTGGTGCATTGGGAGGGGTACGGTCCGGAGGAACGCTCCTGGGTCTCATCCTCTGATGTACATGCTCCTGCCCTCCTCCGTGATTTCCATAGACATGTTCCCCTCAAGCCCGGTGGTCCTCTGAGGGGGAGGGGTCATTTAGGAGGGAGGTACTGCCAGGGCTGGCTCAGCCCTTCCTTCTCTGAGCTGGCCGCTCAGCTGTTGGCTAATTGCCAGCTCTTATCTCTCTCCACAGTTAACCAGCTGTTGTGGATCTGCTCGTCAGTCCACCTACTTAAAGATCTCCAGCTCACTTCATTCCTGCCTTCGCCTTGGTCACATCTTAGAGACTTTCTCCTGCGTTCCTGTTGAAGATTTGCTCGGCTGATGTCCCTTCTGGCTCCTGATCCTGCTTGCTGTACTACTACGTTGATCTCTGGCTCTCTGACATTGGCATTGACTGACTACCCGATCTGGTTACTGAACTCTGACTATGTATTGACTATGCTTACTCTGTTTACCTTTTTATTATTATTAAACAAGTGTGATTAACTGTACTTCTTTTTTTTTTTTTTTTTTTAAATCTTTATTTAATTTTCAAAACCTCAATACAAAAGAAAACCCCAGACAAATGGGGGGGACACATTTAAAACTTGTATCATAATACACCATTTCTCTACCTAACATATAGTATAAATAGCCCCTCCATGTGTCACTCCCATACCCTCCCTCCTTTCCCCCCACCCCGCCCCCGCAGATTATTTCCCATCCAATTAAATGTTGACGGGTTATAGTGCTCCTATTACTACTTTACGGCGTGATTACTTCCACATAACGCTCATATTTTTTAAAGGCTATCCAGCTACCCCATTTACCCCTTTGTTCGTCTTGGTCTCTTTCTGGGTATTCTCCTAGCTCTTCTCTCTCCAAGGTATAGGTTTCATTCTCTCTAACAATCCAATCTCTAATCCTCGGAGCTTCCAGTTCCTGCCATTTCTTTGGGATTACGCTCTTGGCTGAATTTAATAAAACTGGGACTATTGATGTTTTATACCCTCTTTTTCCTCCTTCCGACCTATGGAACAAACAGTCCCAGGGGTCAAGCTGGACAACCTTGCCCGTAATCTCTTCAATTAATCTAATTACCTCCTGCCAAAATGTTTTAATTTTTGGGCATTCCCACCACAAGTGCGCCATGGTCCATGGTGACCCACATCCTCTCCAACAGCTAGGAGACCTATCTGGTGCAAACTTACTAACTTTGACCGGGGTCATATACCACCTGGCCAAACACTTATAGTTGCTCTCTATCGTTTTCGTATCCACTGCTGTTCTGTGTGTCGCCCCCAAGATGCTCCTCACCATTTCTCCATCACAGCATGCTCCTAATTCCTCTTCCCATTTTTTGATAAAAGGTGGTGACTCCCGCCCCTCTCCCTTCACCAAAATTGTATAAATCTCAGAAATTTTCCTCTTTACCACATCCTTACAAAAAACCTTCTCTATCGCTCTATAATCCACTTCCTCCCTTAGGGGGCCAAGAAGGCTATTAACAAAGTGCGCGAGCTGGCCGTATCTCCACCCGTTTAGTAACAAAAAATCCTCTTGTGTCGCTAATTCTTGAAAAGTGCAAATTTTCCCTCTCTTAATAATACCCCTTACTTGTGCTTCTCTATCCAATATCCAATTTCCCCCCACTTTCTCCATCCCTGGGGGAAAGTACATATTCTCTTTTAAAAAAATTAAAGGTGAATTATACTCCCACTTATTATTCAAGTGCATCTGATCCCAAATTTTAAAAGTTAGGTGTGTTATATAATGCGTGTCCTTACCCAAATTCCTAAGGTATGGGGGATTCCAAGTCAAATGGTTTAACCGTGTGTTACTTAACTCTTTTTCTAAACTAACCCACCTTTTATTTTCACAGTTTTTTTCCCAATCCAGTGCCCGTGCAATAACAATCGCTTTGTAATAATTCCTAAAATCTGGTAAGGCCAGCCCCCCACCTGCTTTTTCTCTCCTCAACACTGTATGTGCTATACTGGGCTTCTTATTGTCCCAAACATATTTGCCTATCAAACTAGTCAATATTCTGAAAAAAAGTTTTGCGGTAAGGGAATCGGGAGCATCTGCATCTTGTATAGCACCTTTGGGGCTAACACCATCTTTACTATATTAATACGCCCAATCCATGAGACTGGACTATACCTTATTTTGTTTATTTCTGCTCTAATTTCATTTAATAGAGGGATATAGTTCGACTTATACAGTTTCTCCCTGTGCCCCGTTAAATTGACCCCCAAGTACCTTATATTATCCCTCCATGGCAAATGAAAAACCTCACCCAGTCTACCCGCTTCCTGTTTATTGATATTAATCTTTAGCGCTTCTGACTTCTCTATATTAATCTTAAAATTAGAGAGCTCACTATATTTCCTCAGTATGGACAACAAATTTGGTATCGTAATTCTAGGTTTAGAGACATACAGAAGTACATCATCCGCAAAAGCGGCCAATTTATGTTCCTCCTCCCCTACTATACAGCCGCTTATATCCGGGTTTTTTCGGATCATAGCTAACAGAGGTTCCAAGGCCAGGACAAACAGGAGCGGCGACAACGGACAACCTTGTCTTGTCCCGTTTTCCATAAGAAATTGTACAGAGGGTACATTATTAACCTTTACAAATGCCGTAGGGTGGTTATACAATGTTTTTACCCATTTTAACGTTATTGGCCCTATTCCCATTGCTTCGAGCGTACAAAACATGAACCCCCAGTCTACTCTGTCGAACGCCTTCTCGGCATCTATCGACAGCAGTAGACTGGGGGCTCCACTCATCTTAAATGCCTCCATTATCAGGAGAGACCGCACCCAGTTGTCCCTTCCCTCTCTCCCAGGGACAAATCCCACCTGGTCCAGGTGAACCAGATAGGTCATTTTCTCCCTAAGCCGTAGAGCCAACACTTTTGCATAAAGTTTGGTGTCCGCATTCAAAAGCGCAATCGGTCGATAACTCGAGCATGAGGTATGGTCCCTCCCCTCCTTAGGGATAAGTGTCACTGATGCCAACAAGGCATCCCTACAAAATTCTCCTTGCCTCCCCAGGCCGTTCCAGATTTGGCACAACCGGGGGACCAGAGTGTCACTAAATTTTTTTATAAAAACTGGTTGTAAAGCCGTCCGGTCCCGGACTCTTGCCCGGGGGGGATGAATTTAGGGCCAGGACTACCTCCTCCTTCGTTATCAGACTCTCGAGCTCTGCTGTATCTGACCCCGACAGGGTAGGGAATCCCGCTCCCTTTAGAAACTCTCTCATCCTCTCTTCCTTATTTCTACTGCATTTTCCCCTCTGCCCAACTGAATACAGAGATGAGAAAAACAGTCTGAATTCTTCTCCTATCTCTCTAGTAGTGTGTCTCATTTCCCCTTTTTTATTTTTGATCTTCTCTATAAAATTCTCATCCTTTTTTTTCCTTATAATTCCTGCCAGATGTTTCCCCACCTTATTTCCCTTCTGGTGGAAATTTTTTAAATATTTAATCCTGTTATTCAATAACTCTTCCTCTAATAACTCCTTAAGCTCTTCTCTTTTTAATGTCAGTTCTTTAAATACAGATTCTTCACTTCCCATGGAGGCTTTGTGGAGCTGTTCAAGTGGATATATTTTAGCTATAAGACTTTCTTTCTTTTTTCCCCTTGCTTTCTTCTCACCCGAACCGATAGAAATTAAGACACCCCTTATCTAAGCCTTAAAGGCCTCCCAAAGGACTACCCCCGCTATCTCACTAGATTCATTGTTGAGAAAGAACCCATCAATCTCCTGCTGAATTCTCTCAACAATTTTTTTTCTTTTTTGAGAAGTTTTTCATTGAACCGCCATGAGAATGGAACCTTTTGGAGGCCCCCGATCTTTACTGTCATCGTTACAGGAGCGTGGTCTGACAGAGTTGTGGTCTCTATCTTTGACTCTTCTATCGAGTCCAAAAGACTGTGATCTACCAAAAGGTAATCCAGCCTTGAATAGGTCCTGTGGACCGGGGAGAAGAAGGAATAGTCCCTCTCCTTAGGATGCTGCACCCGTCAGACATCTATCAGTTGGTTATCATGGAGCTTTCTACCTAATCCCATCAACAACTTTTTTCCTCTCTCCAGGGTACCAGAAGACCTATCCAAGGCTGGGTCTAAACAAAGATTCAAGTCACCTGCCAAAATCACTTCCCCCTCCTTAAATACAGCCAAACTATCCAGGGTCTGGGAGAGGTATTTTATCGGGTCTCTATTCGGGCAATAAACATTGGCCAATGTATAGATCCTATCCCCTAGCTTAATTTTTACCAACAAAAACCGCCCCTCTATATCCAACCTCTTCTCTATCAATGTAAATTTAACCCGTTTCGAGAACCTGATGGCCACTCCCTTTGCCTTTTTGATTGGTGTATCACAATAAATCCATGCCGGGAATTCCCTTGAGTTCAACTTAATATTTTCCTCGTGCACCAGGTGGGTCTCCTGCAAAAAAACAACATCTGCGCCATACCTCTGTAATTCATTTAAAATTTTTCGCCTTTTCCTGGGTGAGTTTAACCCCTTCACATTATAGGACAAGCACCTAACCTCCATCACACTGATCTTTAGAGATGCTCCTATATCTCTCTTCCCCCCCTCTATACATTATACCTCTGCAAGGGCGACCCTCCCCCCACCCCTGACTCGTCCCACCCCCCCACCCACCCCCAACACTCGACCCCCCCTACCCCCTCCCCCCCCACCAACCCCCACCACTACCTGGCCATTGGGCTGCAGTGCCGAGACTGCCATACTCCCAACCCGCATCCCTTAGTGCTATGGGGTGGGGCTCTGGCCGTGGACAGCCATGGAGCCTCCCCTATTCGGGGGGGATCCACATAGGCCCTCCAATCAATCGCTTATCCCCCCCCTCCCCAGCACCACCCCGCCCCCCCCCTCCCACCATCCCAACCCCCAAACATCCCCCCCACCCCATACAGCCCCCAAAACCCCTTTTACCTGAGACCATTACTTTCTAAACCCTTCAATCAAGGCAGGACCCCCTCGGGGATATTTGGGACCGGGATATCTAAATTCCTGCAGAAAACCTGTAGGTCTCCCACATGTCTCATTTTAAAAGTCCTACCCTCCTTCGTCACATTTACAGACAGAGGGAAACCCCAACTATATTTTATATTTGCCTCCCTCAGAGAGTCCAATAACGGTTTCAATTGGCGTCTCCTCGCCAAAGTTCCGGCTGAGAGATCTGAAAATATTTGAACTTCCTGGTTATTGTATTTCACCGGATGGGCCCCTCTTAATTTGCTCCAGATTTTTGCTTTGTCCTCAAATTGGTGAAACTTGACAATTATGTCCCTCGGTACATCTTCTCTCACATTCGGGGGTTTTCTTATCCTGTGGACTCTGTCGATCTTCAATTCACATTCTGGATTTCTTCCCAGGAGTGGATTAAAGACTTCCCTTATCACTGCGGTGAGATCTTCTCCTCTCTTCTCTGGTAGGGATCTAATTCTTAAATTTTGCCTTCTATTTTGGTTTTCTTGTTCTTCTAATTTATACATTAACTCGCGATGGTCCCCCTGTAGAGTTTTTACTTGTTTCTTAAGAGTCGCTATTTCTTGATCTTGATGTTCCGTCACCTTCTCTACTTCTACTCGCTTTAGGAGGTGTCCCATATCTGTCCTTACATTGAGGATTTCTGCCTTAATTGATTTTTCAAGCTTAAAAAACATATCTTGTATCTCAAATTTGGTTGGGAGTGCCTCTGCAGCAAGGTCAGCCTCCATACTTAAATCTGGTTCTGTTTCGGAGAGTACCACTACGCTGGGGGTCCCCCCTTGCGCCCCTTTGTTTTTAGTTGAGGCCTTCTTTTTGTCCTTGGCGTCTTGTTGTCTGTTATCCATACCCGGGCTTTTTAGAGATTTTTGAATTGTACTAGAATTAAAGCTGTCTCTAGGCTTGTTTAGCTCTGCTGGTTTTTGGGAGCGTCCTCTCATGTTCCTCCCTTCCCTTCTCGCCACTTACTCCCTTTTACACCGGCCTTAATGCTTCTGTAAAGATGGCCCCCCACAGGCCCCCGTCAGCAAGGCAATTTTTGAAGTTTAGTAAATGTCTATCCTCCAATTCACACAGACAGCCCCTTTGAAAGTTGCTTCAAATCATTTTACCCAGTACAGTTCTGCTGGACCAACCCAGGCGCACTTCCTCCCTTCCTTTCCGTTGTACACACAGAACCGAGGGCTTTAAAGGGTCTCCTCTTTCCTTTTGGGCACTGTCGCCCACTCTTAGTTTGTTAATGTGGCTAATACAATGGGCCCCCTCTATGTACCTTGGGCCCTCTGTGCCTTTAAATTTCTCTTCAACAGTGAAAAAACTCTGTCACATATTCACAGTTCCATAGAAGAGAGAAAACTCAGACAGAGCTGATCCTACCTGGATCTTGTAGACCTTTTAGGGACTTCCCAGATCGCCAATGGCAGCTTCTTTTACCCTCTATAGGGTTTGTCCACAGCCTGGGTGCAGGGATCTCCTCACCTCCTCGTACTCACTTGGCCTCGCTTGTACACACCGGAACTGTCATTAACTCAGTGCGCTGCTCCTCTCATTCCACATACCGGCTTTGCTCAGCTGCTGGGTTGGGGGGGGTGGGAAGCAGTGTATCCAGGGAGCCGAGACGCAGGGGGGGGGAGAGGACGCTGTGGCGGCGGGCAGCCGCCCCGCCGAGCCGCCGACCACTATGCTGTCAATGGGCCACTGTTCGCGGCTATACTACAGCCGCCTCTCTCCTCTCCTTGCAGCCGGCGCTGAGCGAGATCCCCGCCACCTTGGAGGACGGTACACTGGCTGGCTACGGGCTCTCACCCCGTGCCTTCACGAACGCCATCTCCGATCAGACCTCTGACCTCCACCGCCCCACTACCAGGCCCCTCCCCCAAACAATGCACGTCACATCCTCCTCCGCCATTAACTGTACTTCTGTCTCGGTCTGATTCATGGTTTCTGACACCCATCTGGAGCAATGATCCTTAAGTCGTGCTCAGTTTCGCCTCAGAGACTGCACAGACTGTCTTTTTCCATTTGAGCTATATGAGCAATATATTCCCCTCTAAGCCAGGCCTTAAAGGCATCCCAGAGCTCCATGGGTCCCATAGAATCTGCATTATTTAACCAAAAGTTGCACAAAGCTTCCGGCATCACCTCTTGAATCTCAGGGTCCATGACCCAGTAGCTGGACAGCCTCCACACCTTCCCGCCCTCCACATGAGAGGTCTGAATAGTAACGGACAGCAGAGCATGATCAGATATGCCCCTTGAGAGGATCTCAGTAAAGACCACCTTCCTCACCATAGCTGGGGAGGCAAAAGCCAGGTCAATACGTGACATGGTCTGGTAGGTGGTAGAGAGGCAAGTATATTCCCTGTCTGAGGGGTGGAAATGGCAGCAAACGTCTATCATGTGGAAGGCGGATGCCCATAGGGAAAGTCTGTGTTGCTGGGGACCAGAGGCGCGCAGGCTGTCCAGATCTCTAGATGGTACCATATTAAAGTCACACATGATTAATACATTATCAACATTGTACAATGTAACCTCATGCATCAGCACATGGAGCACATTAATATCAACAGGTGGGGGCAGATAGACACCCACTATTACATAAGGGACCTCTGAGATCAGCGCGTGTAAAATAATGTACCTACCTCAGGGGTCAAGCTTGACATCAATAAGTTGAAAGAGCAAGGATCTATGCACCAGGACGCTGACACCCCTAGCATAATTTGAGTAGGGTGCGTCACACTGAGCACCGACCCAGGCCTTCTTCAAACTCATGACTCAGGAGTAGGGATGAGCTTTGTTTTGGAATCGAACATTGCCGAATTCCGAACGATATGGGGCGTTCGCGCCAAATTCCAGTGCATAATACACTGCGGCATCGCAGTGCATTGCTGGCTGATGATTGGCCAAGCATGCACTATGATCCGCATGCTTGGCCAATCACAGCGCCGTCTGTACAGAAAGCCAATTATGGCTCAGGGGGTTTAGTACACGCCCCACACTATATAAGGCCGCCTGCACGGTGGCCCTGTGTAGTGTGTTCCGGCGTTGAGAGAGAGATAGATAGACAGAGAGACAGTGTCATTTGATTTAAGTTAGATAGAGTAGGCAGGCGAGTCAGTTAGCTGCACTTACAGTGTATTGTGTATATATATACATCCTAGGTGTTGTGTGTGTGTATTATATATATATATATATATATATATATATATATATATATATATATATATATTACACTGTATTCAGTTTAGCTAGATCCGTTCCTGTTATTCTCTTCCTACTACTGACAGGCAGGCAGGTGTTTTTACAGTATTTACAGCTATCTGAAGAAAATTGCTGGTGTTCTTCTGATCCTATTAGTCCTATTAGCTACAGTATTTACAGTTAGTGTAGTGCGTGCTCTGCACAGTGTGCACCTAAAGCTACCTGAAGAAAATTAGTGGTGTTCTTCTGATCCCTCTTAATACCACAGGCAGGCAGCTACAGTATTTACAAGTTAGTGCACTGTGTCCTCTGCACAGTGTGCACCTAAAGCTACCTGAAGAAAATTAGTGGTGTTCTTCTGATCCTATTAATACCACAGGCAGGCAGCTACAGTATTTACAGTTAGTGTAGTGCGTCCTCTGCACAGTGTGCACCTAAAGTTACCTGGAGACAATTGCTGTTGTTCTGCTCCTATTACCACAGGCAGGCAGCTACGGTATTTACAGTTAGTGCACTGTGTCCTCTGCACAGTATGCACCTAAAGCTACCTGAAGAAAATTAGTGGTGTTCTTCTGATCCTATTAATACCACAGGCAGGCAGCTACAGTATTTACAGTTAGTTTAGTGCATCCTCTGCACAATGTGCACCTAAAGCTACCTGAAGACAATTGCTGGTGTTCTCATACTAATAATACTACAGGCAGGCAGTTGATTCTGCTAGCTGCAGTATCAGTATATATATACATTCCAGCTTTGTGCAGCTACATCTCACTGCAGGCCATTAGTATGTCTGGAAGGCCCACAAGGAGAGGCAGACAGTCACAAGCCAATAAAAGAGGGCAAGCAGTGTCTAGAGGCAACAGTGCTGGTCGTGGAGACAGTGCATTCTCATCAGCACGTGGCCATGGGACACGCTTGTCCTTCTTTTCGGCAGCTGGCCGTGTTGAGCCGCAACATGCAGAAGACTTGGTAGAGTGGATGACCAAGCTGTCCTCATCCTCCTCATCCTCTCTCACCCAGGCTCAGGGTACTTTGTCTGGCAAAGCAGCTGCCAACGCGGCCTCTTCCCCCTGCTCAATGGCATCAGTCACTCCTTCCCTAGCCCCACCATGTTCTCCTGAGGAGTCCCCTGAACTGTTTGACAACAGTGTTGGGTACATGCTCCAGGAGAATGCCCAGCGTTTTGAAGGCTCCGATGATGGTATCCAGCTAGAGGAAGGCAGTAACCTGAGCCCAGAGAGAGGGGGTGCCTAAGAAGGACAGCAATCTGGCAGTCATGTTCCCCCAGCTGCAGCATACTGAGGTTTGCTCCAGTGATGAGGAGGGAGGGGATGATGAGGTTACTGACTCCACGTGGGTGCCTGATAGGAGAGAGGAGGAGGAGGAGGAGATACATCACCAATGAGGCAGGATGCCCTCCAGGGGCCAGCTTAAGGGCAACACACCGACTGCATCACACCGCAGAGCTCCACATGTGCAGGGCGCTGCTGTCTCTGCACGTTATTCCAAAAGTTCTTTGGTGTGGGCCATTTTTGAGATGAGTGCATCAGATCCTACTGCTGCTGTTTGCAACATATGTCTCAAGCGTATCTCTCATGGCCAAAACATCTCCCGCTTGGGCACCACATGCTTGACCAGACATATGTTGACCTGCCATGCAGTTCGTTGGCAACCGTACCTAAAATACCCACACCAAAAGAACAAAGAGGACCTCTCCTTGCTCCTCATCAGCTGGGATCTCCAACCCCACTATACCTTCAGTCCTCTCTGAGACCTGCACTGAGAGGAATGAAGGTGTAGAATTAGGTGTGTCACAGCCAAGTACTTGGGGGCAATCTGCGATCGGTACACCGACGTCAGATTGTACCAGGCAAATTTCCCTGCCCCAGCTGCTGCACCGCCGAAAGAAGTTCGCTCCCAGCCATCCACATGCCCAGCGGTTGAATGCTAGCTTGGCTAAATTGCTAGCACTTCAACTGCTGCCTTTTCAGTTGGTAGACTCTGCTCCCTTTCGTGAGTTTGTGGAATGTGCGGTTCCTCAATGGCAGGTTCCCAAACGCCACTTTTTCTCATTGAAGGCGATTTTGGCTCTCTACTGGCATGTGAAGGCAATGTCTTGGCCTCGCTGGACAGGGCGGTCAGCGGTAAGGTGCATATTACCACTGATTCATGGTCCAGCAGGCATGGACAGGGACGTTACCTATCTTTCACCACGCTTTGGGTGACTCTTCTGGCAGCTGGGAAGGATGCAGGACAGGGTGCAGTAGTGTTGGAGGTTGTTCTGCCACCACGCCTCCAAAATACTACTAGTGGTGATTCTGCCACACCTCTCTTCTCCACCCCCTCCGGTCCTTCTTCCTCCATGGCCTCTTCCTGTGCTAATTTGACTTCGGAACCAGCGGTGCTCCGTAAGCATTCAAGGAGCTACGCAAGCACGCAGGCCAAAAGATGCCATGCGGTGCTTGAGCTGGTGTGCTTGGGGGACAGGAGCCACACTGGGGCAGAGATTCTGTCAGCTCTGCAGGGGCAGGTTCAGAGGTGGTTGATGCCACGCCAGCTTAAGGCAGGTAAAGTGGTTTGCGACAATGGCACCAACCTCCCCTCCGCCCTCCGACAGGGACAACTGACCCATGTGCCCTGTTTGGCTCACATCCTTAACTTGGTGGTGCACTGGTTCTTGAGCAGGTACCCGGGCTTACAGGATGTCCTGAGGCAGGCCAGGAAAGTCTGTGTGCATTTCCGCAGGTCATATAATGCCAGTGCTCGGCTGGCTGACCTCCAAAAGGAATTTAACCTGCCCAAGAACCACCTAATCTGTGACATGCCCACCAGGTGGAACTCAACGTTGGCCATGCTGCAGCGGCTGCACATGCAGCAGAGGGCCATCAATGACTACCTGTGCGACTATAACACCAGGACAGGGTCATGGGAGCTTGTTTTTTTTTCCCCACGCCAGTGGACCATGATCAGGGATGCATGCACTGTCCTGTCACCATTTGAGGAGGCCACGAGGATGGTGAGCAGTGACAGTGCATGCATCAGTAACACCGTCCCCCCTGTCCACCTGTTGGAGCACACGCTGCGTGGGAAAAATGGACAGGGCACTTGAGGCAGAACAGAGGCAGGAAGAGGAGGACTTCCTTAGCTCTCAAGGCCCCCTTTATCCAGACAGTGTTCCTGCATGCCCGCCGATCACACAGGAAGAGGAGGAAGAGGAGGATTGTGTCAGCATAGAGGTGGAGCCTGGCACTCAGAATCAGCAGCAGTCTTTAAGGGATCATTTACAGTCCCAGGAAACCCATGAACTTGCACGTGGCTGGGAGGAGGTGGCTGCAGATCATGTCATCCTTAGTGACCCAGAGGACTCCTGACCGAATGCCTCAGCAAACCTACGCTGCATGGCCTCCCTGATCCTGCAAAGCCTGCAGAAGGATCCTCGTTAGGGATGAGCTTCGAGTTCGAGTCGAACTCATGTTCGACTCGAACATTGGCTGTTCGCAAGTTCGCCGACCACCATGCCGCGGAACACCCTTTAAAAGTCTATGGGAGAAATCAAAAGTGCTAATTTTAAAGGCTTATATGCAAGTTATTGTCATAAAAAGTGTTTGGGGACCTGGGTCCTGCCCCAGGGGACATGGATCAATGCAAAAAAAAGTTTTAAAAACTGACTTTTTTTCAGGAGCAGTGATTTTAATAATGCTTAAAGTCAAACAATGAAAGTGTAATATCCCTTTAAATTTCGTAGCTGGGGGGTGTCTATAGTATGCCTGTAAAGGGGCGCATGTTTCCTGTGTTTAGAACAGTCTGACAGCAAAATGACATTTTGAAGGAAAAAACACATTTAAATCTACCCGCAGCTATTGCATTGCCGACAATACACATAGAAGTTCATTGATAAAAACGGCATGGGAATTCCCCACAGGGCATCCCCGAACCAAAATTAAAAAAAAAAAAAAAAAATGATGTGGGAGTCCCCATAAATTCCATACAAGGCCCTTCAGGTCTGGTATGGATATTAAGGGGAACCCCGGCCAAAATGTAAAAAAAAAAACGGCGTGGGGTCCCCCCAAAAATCCATACCAGACCCTTATCCGAGCACGCAACCTGGCAGGCCGCAGGAAAAGAGGGAGGGACGGGAGTGCGGCCCCCCCTCCTGAACCGTACCAGGCCACATGCCCTCAACATTGGGAGGGTGCTTTGGGGTAGCCCCCCAAAACACCTTGTCCCCATGTTGATGAGGACAAGGGCCTCATCCCCACAACCCTGGCCGGTGGTTGTAGGGGTCTGCGGGCGGGGGGCTTATCGGAATCTGGAAGCCCCCTTTAACAAGGGGACCCCCAGATCCCGGCCCCTCCCCTGTGTGAAATGGTAAGGGGGTACTTACCCCTACCATTTCACTAAAAAACTGTCAAAAATGTTTGACGGCGTCGCTGTGTGACGGTGTCTCTTCGTCTGACGGTTCTTAAATAACAGGGGGCGGGGCCCGCGGGTGACCCCGCCCCCCTCTGACGCACAGTGACTTGACGGGACTTCCCTGTGACGTCACGGGCAATGCCACAGGGAAGTCCCGTCATGTCCCGTGCATCAGAGGGGGGCGGGGTCACCGGGTGGCCCCGCCCCCTGTTATTTAAGAACCGTCAGACGAAGAGACTCCGTCACACAGCGGGAGCCTCCCTCAATGCCACAGCATGGATGCGGAACAGCCCAGAGAAGAAAATGAAGAAGAGAAGAGAAGAAGGAAGAAGAGATGAAGAAGAAGATGAAGAGAAGAGCGGGAGCCTCCCCCCCATGCCATGGGTGCGGAGCGGCCCGAGGAGAAGAAGATAGAAGACGCCGCAGAGGAGATGCTGGACGAGAATGCCGGAGGAAGAACCAGAAGAGCCAGAAGAACCAGAAGAAGATGAAGGAAGATAGAAGAAGCATTTAAATAAAGGAATTGTCAAAAACTGTCTCTTGTCATTTTTAACATTTTTGACAGTTTTTTAGTGAAATGGTAGGGGTAAGTACCCCCTTACCATTTCACACAGGGGGGGGCCGGGATCTGGGGGTCCCCTTGTTAAAGGGGGCTTCCAGATTCCGATAAGCCCCCCGCCCGCAGACCCCCCCAACCACCAGCCAGGGTTGTGGGGATGAGGCCCTTGTCCTCATCAACATGGGGACAAGGTGTTTTGGGGGGCTACCCCAAAGCACCCTCCCAATGTTGAGGGCATGTGGCCTGCTACGGTTCAGGAGGGGGGGCGCACTCTCGTCCCCCCCTCTTTTCCTGCGGCCTGCCAGGTTGCATGCTCGGATAAGGGTCTGGTATGGATTTTTGGGGGGATCCCCACGCCGTGTTTTTTTTTTTTTTGGTGCAGGGTTCCCCTTAAAATTCATACCAGACCTGAAGGGCCTGGTATGGAATTTAGGGGGACCCCCACGTCATTTGTTTTTTTTAATTTTGGTTCGGGGATGCCCTGTGGGGAATTCCCATGCCGTTTTTATCAATGAACTTCTATGTGTATTGTCGGCAATGCAATAGCCGCGGGTGAAAAAATGTGTTTTTTCCTTCAAAATGTAATTTTGTTGTCAGACTGTTCTAAACACAGGAAACATGCGCCCCTTTACAGGCATACTATAGACACCCCCCAGCTACGAAATTTAAAGGGATATTACACTTTTATTGTTTGACTTTAAGCATTATTAAAATCACTGCTCCTGAAAAACGGCCGTTTTTAAAACTTTTTTTTGCATTGATCCATGTCCCCTGGGGCAGGACCCAGGTCCCCAAACACTTTTTATGACAATAACTTGCATATAAGCCTTTAAAATTAGCACTTTTGATTATTCATGTTCGTGTCCCATAGACTTTAACGGTGTTCGCGTGTTCGAACAAACTTTTTTCCTGTTTGCATGTTCTGGTGCGAACCGAACAGGGGGGTGTTCGGCTCATCCCTAATCCTCGTATTCGTAGTATCAAGGAGAGGGATCAATACGGGCTGGCAACCCTCCTTGATTCACGTTACAAGGGTAAGGTTGCGGACCTTATCTTGCCGTCGCAGAGGGAGCAGAGGATGAAACATCTTCGGGAGGCCTTGCAGAAAGGTCTGTGCAACGCGTTCCCAGAGACTGGGAGGTTACAAACTCCTGTTCCTGGACAACTTGTTGCTGAGGCTTTGGTCAGTCAAAGAAGGAGCGGTGGAGAAGGTGGCTGTCTGACCGATGCGTTCAGACAATTTTTTAGTCCACAGCCCCAAGGTATGATCGGTTCCAGCAACCATCGCCAGCGTCTGTTTTACATGGTGCAGGAATACCTAGGGGCAAGATCTGACTTGGACACCTTTCCCACCAAAAATCCTTTGGGTTACTGGGTCTTGAGGATGGATCACTGGCCAGAGCTTGCACAGTATGCAATTGAGCTACTGGCCTGTCCTGCATCCAGCGTTCTTTCGGAACGCACACATTCAGTGCTGCTGGAGTGTCAGGGAAGAAACAAGAATCAATCCTGTCAGCTTCGCCGTTTCCCTGCGCGCATGCACGGCGGAACCGCTGTTCGGCACACGCAAGTTCGCGGTTCAGCTGAATGGCGCACACGCATGCGCACAAGCGCACGCATAACGTGAAACCTCTGCTGGCCTATAAAAGCTGCCTGGCTGTTCAGCAAATTGCTGGTTTGTCTCTCAGCTTCCCTGTGATCTTGTTCTTGTTTCCTGCTGATCGTTTACCTGTTGTGACCCGGATTGCCTTGACCTACTCTGATTCTCTCCTGGACCTGACCCCTGGCTTGTTTAACGGACTCTGTTTACCTCTGGTGTTTGACCCTCAGCCTGTACCCGGATTTGCCTTATGTCTCCTGTGCCTTGACCGTCAGCCTGTGACCCGAATTTGTCTTCAGTCTCCAGTGCCTTGACCTTCTGCCTGCTTTTGGATTATTCTGTCGTCTCCCGTGTTTGACCATCAGCCTGTTCTTGGATTTCTCTCAGCCTTGTACCCCAGCTTCCAGCCTGTCTTGGACTTTGTTCTCCTACTGACCCGCTGGGTCCAACACCTACCAACACCTGCACAGCTATCCAGCTCCTCGCTGACCTTCACGCAAGACCTGCCCATCCTGCTGGTAGCTTGTGCCTCTTTGTGCAATTCACCCTCTGTACCATCTCCAGGGAGTGGAGTGCACTTAGTCGCAAGAGTGAACCGCTCTCTGCATTTTGGCCTCGGTGAGTACCCTAATCTGACAGTACAAACCAGCCATGTCAGAGGCCAACAGAGCGTGTTCTCCTCTTGAAGTACTGTGCCAGCAGGTCACAGCCCTCACGGAAGAAGTCCAGAAATTACAAGAGGGCTACGCCAAAATCGACGGTCGCCTTCAGCAACTTGCCGGGACACCTGCACCAACATCTGCAGATCCTGCTCCTTCCAGTGGGGCCTCCTCTTCCCAGGCCCAGTCTAGCCCTGCTGTAATGATGGCTGTTCCCGATCCTAGGGTTCCCACATCGGAGCGCTTTTCGGGTGACCGAAAGAAATTCAGAGCATTCAAGAACGCCTGCTCCTTCTACCTAGATCTTCAACCCAGGACTTTTTCTTCTGAAATCGTGAAGGTTGGTTTCATCATTTCCCTACTGTCTGAAGAGCCATAGGCCTGGGCTCACAGCCTCATGGAACAGAGAAGCCCTCTATTAAATTCCATGGATACCTTTTTTGAGTCTATGAGCCAACTATATGACGACCCACAATGCACCGCCACAGCCGAAGCCACCTTACATACTTTGTTTCAAGGAAGGAGGCCAGTTGAGGATTATACTGTTGAATTCCGTAAATGGTCAGCTGACACCGGGTGGAACGAGGCCGCTCTCAGATACCAATACTGCCAAGGACTCTTTGAAGCCCTTAAAGACGAGCTGGCTCGGGTTGAGACCCCTGCTTCTTTAGAGGACTTAATTCAATTAGCTACTAAGCTAGACAGGCGCATGCAGGAGCGGGCGCTCCAAGCGCTTCCAGGCTCCCCGACCCAGCTGGATGCTCCCTAAAGCTTCTTCTGCTTATCCATCACTCCCGGTTCCTTCGGCCATCTCTGCTCCAGAAGAGAGCCCATGCAACTAGGACTGGTCTAATCTCTTACCCCTGATGAAAGGCAATGGAGATTCCAAGCCAACCTATGCCTGTACTGCGGAGGGTCAGGACATTATCTTCGCAACTGCCCTGTGAGACCTAGTAAGTTGTTTCCACGGTCTGTTATGAACTATCAAACCACAGGTTATGCTCAGTCTTATGTCACCCTTTCTGTCTCCTTACAGTTGCCAGAAGAGGAGATTCAACTACTGGCCATCATTGACTCAGGGGCATGTAGTTGTTTTCTGGACATTTCCTTAGCCCAAAAGCTGCACGTTCCATTCCAGAATAAGAAACAAAACCTTCTGGTCCATCTGGCTGACGGATTCCTTCATTGTTCTGGACCAGTCTCACAAGAAACTCACAAGAAAAACCCATCCTTACCCATCCTTACCACCACAGACTCCGGTCACCGAGAGTTCTTACGCTTTGACCTCATCGGTTCTCCCATGTTTCCTATTATCTTGGGCCTCCCCTGGCTGCAAGCTCATGATCCCCAAATTAACTGCAATAAGAAAGAGATCTCCTTCTCCTCTACCTATTGCTCCCAGCATTGTCTTATTCCAGCTCCAGCTTCCTGCCTGACAGTGGTTCGGGTACCTTACAATCTCCAGCACATTCCTCCAGTATACTTCGAATTCAAAGACGTTTTTGATAAGAAAAAAAGCTGACTGTCTACCACCTCACCGATCCTATGATTGCCCCATTGAACTGTTACCTGGCTCTAAGATTCCTTTTGGACGCATATTCCCCCTGTCTGAAGCAGAGTTGGAGCTCCTTAAATCTTACATTGATGAGGACTGTGAAAAAGGCTTCATTCGCCCTTCCTCTTCTCCAGCTGGAGCCGGTATTTTCTTTGTTGGGAAAAAAGATGGCTCTCTAAGACCTTGCATCGACTACACGGAACTCAACAAGATAACTGTCAAAAACCGGTACCCACTTCCACTCATCCCAGAGTTATTCCAGCGTTTCCGGACTGCCCAAATTTTCTCGAAGTTAGACTTACGGGGCACCTATAACCTTCTTCGAATTCGTGCGGGTGATGAATGGAAAACCGCCTTCAGGTCCCGATTTGGGCACTACGAATACCTAGTGATGCCTTTTTGAGCTGTGTAATGCCCCGGCCACTTTTTAACATCTGGTAAACAATATCTTTCGAGATTATCTTGACAATTTTGTAGTCGTCTACTTGGATGACATCCTTATTTTTTCTGCCACCACTGAATTACACCGAATCCATGTGAAAAAAGTTCTCACAATTCTCAGGAGACATAGACTGTACCTCAAGGCTGAAAAATGCAAATTTGAAAAAACTATTGTCCAATTTCTAGGGTTTGTCATCTCCACTGAAGGGGTCGCTATGGACCCACAAAAAGTCAAGGCGATCCAAGAATGGCCTGCTCCGGTGAACAAGAAGGGAGTGCAATGGTTTATAGGCTTTGCTAACTTTTATCGGAGATTTATTATAGGTTTTTCATCCATTGTCTCACCCATCACTCCGTTAACCCGTCAGCACAGTCGTTTTCAGTGGTCCCAAGAGGCTCAAGAAGCCTTTGTCAAATTGTAGACTCTGTTCATTTCTGCACCAATTTTACAGCATCCAGACCCAGTTCTGCCATTTATGTTGGAGGAAGATTCTTCCGAAACTGCCACTGGAGCCATTCTCTCTCAAAGACGGGGTCCTAAGGCACTCCTGCATCCTGTAGCCTTTGAATCCCGGAAACTAAGTCCCCCCAGAGAAGAATTATGATGTCGGTGACCGGGAATTGTTAGCCATCATATTCGCTCTGGAAGAATGGAGATACCTGCTGGAGGGTGCGTCCCATCCTATCAAAATTTTTACTGACCACAAGAACCTGGAGTACCTCAGGACAGCCAAATGCTTAAGACCCCGACAGGCACGATGGACACTCTTTTTCTCCAGGTTCAACTTCCACATCTCATACAGACCTGGTTCCAAAAATGGGAAAGCGGACGCACTCTCCCAGATGTTTCCAGAACCTCTCCAGTTACCGGAGCCCAGTACTATTTTGTCACCACAACATTTTTTCCTCATTACTCAGTCCGATCTGACAGCCGCTATCAAAACAGCATCCAGTTATTGTTATGATCCAGAGGTACCCTCCTTGGAGAGGCGCAATGACTTGCTTTGGGCCCGGAATAAGATTTTTAAAAACAAATAAACTGGCGCTCAGAGGCTATAAGGCAAAGGACTATAAAAGTTAATGAAATTATAAAGTCTAAAAGCTGGATCAATCACGGTGTAATCAGGACGGTGTTGGAAGTCTTGGACAGGAGCCAGGAAACAGTCTATAAAGCAGGAGAGGATCCCTGGAGGATAAGTCATAGGTAAAACAAAACACCGGAATAAAACTTTTCTTTTCTTGTAGGAATTTGTTTGGCCAGATTCACGAAAGGCAGCTCTTCTTGTTGAGAGAAGTCAAACTCAGATCCATCCAGGTAAAAAAGAGAGAGAGGAGCGCCACTAAGTAAAATCATTTATTCACCAATATAAAAACAAAGTATCAACTTACATTTAGGAGCGGTATATAGAACAGACAGATGTGATTTGTCTGTGACTTGATAAAGGAGCGCGCATGTGCTGTAAAGACCCTGCGCATGCTCAGAAACGCGTTGTGTTTTTTCTCCTCATTGACAACATTGCCAGCGGCTTCCTGGGCTGCCGTTCCGTCCTCCCGCAGAGACAGGCTGTGTACTGTCCTGGCCTCCCCGCCAGACTGCGTCGTGTTTGGAGGCATCCCCGGGGAATCACTGACTGTTCCCTTCCCCCTCTTCTATCAGGAATCACATCTGTCTGTTCTATATACCGCTCCTAAATGTAAGTTGATACTTTGTTTTTATATCGGTGAATAAATGATTTTACTTAGTGGCGCTCCTATCTCTTTTTTACCGGAATAAGATTTTTGTTCCACTAGAAGTAAGACCTTTAATTTTAAAAACCTTTCATGATTATAAACTGGCCAGTCATTTTGGAATACAAAAAAAACGCAAAATTAATTTCCCGTTCCTTTTGGTGGCCTGGTTGGAGGCGGGACTGTAAAGAATATGTTTCTTCATGCATTTCTTGCCAGCGCAGTAAGGGGTCTAATGCCAAGTTTTGGGGGTTGCTGAGGCCTTTACCTATTCCAGAATGACCACGGGCAGAAGTTTCTATGGACTGTATTGTCGATTTACCACCCTCAGAAGGATTTACCACCATTCTGGTCGTTGACTGTCTCTCAAAGATGGCACACTTCTTACCCATGATAGGCACTCCCTCTACTCTGGACACAACCAACATCTTTATTAAAGAGATAGTAAGGCTGCATGGGGTACCTGTTAGTATTGTCTCGGATAGAGGCGTCCAATTTACCTCCAAGTTTTGGAAGGAGCTCTGCAAGTCATTGGAAATTAAGGTTTGTCTCTCTTCCGCATACCCCAGAGCAATGGACAGACTTATGCCGCGTACACACGGTCAGACTTTTCGTCTACAAAAGTCAGACAGCCTGTCCGACAGACTTCCGGCAGACTTTCGGCGGACTTTCGACGGACTTGCGGCGGACTTTCTAACGAACAGACTTGCCTACACACGATCACACAAAAGTCCGTCGAATTCTTACGTGATGACGTACACCGGACTAAAATAAGGAAGTTCATAACCAGTAGCCAATAGATGCCCTAGCGTGGCTTTTTGTCCGTCGGACTAGCACACAGACGAGCGGATTTCGGGGTCCGTCGTAGTTACGAAGTAAAGATTTGAAGCATGTTTCAAATCTAAAGTACGTCGGATTTGAGGCTAAAAAAGTATGTTGAAAGTCCGGAGAAGCCCACACACGATCGGATTACCAGCCAGCTTTAGTCCGTCAGCGTCCGTTGGACTTTTGTAGACGAAAAGTCCGACCGTGTGTACGCGGCATTAGAGAACAAACCAAACTCTAGAACAGTATCTCTGTTGTTTTTGTTCCAGCTCTCAGGATGATTTGTCTCCCCTTCTGCCCTGCGCAGAATTTGCTTACAATAATTCTATACATACAGCTACTAACCAAACATCTTTTTGGTCGAATTTCGGTTTTCACTCCTCTTTTCTTCCAGACTCCCTGAAACCTCAGTCCCTGCCGTTCAAGATCGAATATCCTCTATTCAATCAAATTTCCAGAAGATCCAGGAGACTATGCAAAAGGCTCAAGATAGTTACAGGAAGTATTACCACAGGGGAAGGAAAGAAAACCTGGACTTCAAGATAGGTGAGAAAGTTTGGGCCCCAGATTCATAGGGCCATTCAAAATTAAAGGTGCCCCTGGAAGACGTAATTTGCTTATGAAACACTGCGTAGGGTTGTGCGACGTGATCGGGTCACCTCCCACCGATGTTGTGATACCAGCAGGACAGGCTGTCTGTGTTATTCTAGAGCTAATGGCAAGTTTGGGCATCCAGACGCTGCCCCTTGGGGGAGCACTGTCAGGGAAGAAACCAGAAAACAGAAACCAGAATCAATCAGGTCAGCTTTGCCGTTTCTCTGTGGGCATGCGCGGCGGAACGGCGATTTGGCGCACGCACGTTCGCAGTTCAGCTGAACGGCGCTCGCGCATGGGCACAAGTGCATGCATAACGTGAATCCTCTGCCGGCCTATAAAAGCTGCCTGGCTGTTCAGCAAATTGCTGGTTTGTCTCTCAGCTTCCCTGTGATCTTGTTCCTGTTTCCTACTGATCGTTTACCTGTTGTGACCCGAATTGCCTTTACCTACTCTGATTCTCTCCTGGACCTGACCCCTGGCTTGTTTAACTGACTCTGTTTACCTCTGGTGTTTGACCCTCAGCCTATACCCGGATTTGCCTTCTGTCTCCTGTGCCTTGACCGTCATCCTGTGACCCAGATTTGTCTTCAGTCTCCAGTGCCTTGACCTTCTGCCTGCTTTTGGATTATTCTGTCGTCTCCCGTGTTTGACCCTCAGCCTGCTCTTGGATTTCTCTCAGCCTTGTGCCCTCCAGCCTGTCTTGGACTTTGTTCTCCTACTGACCCGCTGGGTCCAACACCTACCAATGCCTTCACAGCTATCCAGCTCCTTCACGCAAGACCTGCCCATCCTGCTGGTAGCTTGTGCCTCTTTGTGCAATTCACCCTCTGTACCATCTCCAGGGGGTGGAGTGCGCTTAGTCGCAAGAGTGAACCGCTCTCTGCATCTTGGCCTCGGTGAGTACCCTAATCTGACATGGAGGTTTTGTAACCGATCACAGGGTGCTCCTGCCAACAGACTCGGTCGATCAACTGACCTTCATAAAAATGAATCAGTCTTGGATCACCACCAGCTACCAAGCACCTGATGCTGATGTAGCCGAATATTTTTTTTTGAAATGTCATCCCTTCAAGACTGCCTATGCTGATGCTGAGTGACTATCCTGTTATGCTGAGTGACTATCCTCTTCCTCCTCAATGATCATGCTGATAGCTTGTAAGAATATTTTTGGTTCTGGGCGCCACCACCAGTGGCTAAGGCCCAATTTTTCAGCCCCTGTTTAACAGGGGCGTGTAATTACAATTTTTGATGCAATATTATGCAAGGAGGGTTCGTTGCTGCACTCAACTAGAGTATTTGTGAGGGGTTGCAGTGTTGTGGCACCAGCACCAGTGCCTAAGGCCCCATTTTTCAGCCCCTGTTTAACAGGGGCGTGTAATTACAATTTTTGATGCAATACTTTGCAAGGACTTGTTCCTGCGCTCCAACTAGAGTATCGGTGAGGGTTTGCAGTGTTGTGGCACCAGTGCCTAAGGCCCAATTTTTCAGCCCCTGTTTAACAGGGGCGTGTAATTACAATTTTTGATGCAATACTTTGCAGCAGGGCTCGTTCCTGCGCTCCAACTAGAGTATCTGTGAGGGGTTGCAGTGTTGTGGCACCAGCACCAGTGCCTAAGGCCCAATTTTTCAGCCCCGGTTTAATAGGGGCGTGTAATTACAATTTTTGATGCAATATTTTACAGGAGGGCTTATTCCTGCACTCCAACTAGAGTATCTGTGAGGGGTTGCAGTGTTGTGGCACCAGTGCCTAAGGCCCAATTTTTCTGCCCCTGTTCAACAGGGACATGTAATTACAATTCTTGATCTAATATCTCACAGCAGGACCCGTTTCTGCATCCACTAAGAGTAACTGTGAGGACTTACAGTGTTGTGGCAACACCACCACCACCAAAGGCCCAATTTTTCTGCCCCTGTTCAACAGGTGCATGTAATTACAATTCTTGATCTAATATTTCACAGCAGGGCCCGTTCCAGCTCCCACCAAGAGTAACTGTGAGGACTTACAGTGTTGTGGCAACACCACCACCACCAAAGGCCCAATTTTTCTGACCCTGTTCAACAGGGGCATGTAATTACAATTCTTGATCTAATATTTCTGTAGCAATAACTCTCGGTGGAGCTGCTGGTTTAAGCGGGCTTGTTACCTTCACTCTCGACACCTCTGTTTCACCGGCACCGGGTCTAGTGTTCCGTTGAGTTTACCTCTGGACGATATAAGCACCAAACACTTGAGTAGGTTTTTCAATGCTTCAATAAAATGAACAAGGGAAGTAGCAGGAAAGAGGCAGTAGGAAAGCTGCAGGGAAGCTCAAATACCTTTCTGTTGTATTTCTTCAGAATATTCTTTGTAATTGAACACTTGCAATTCTATAGTCCCCCTTTTTTTGTAGGATTCAATCTTTGCCCGTCTGGATAGACATCTCTCACTTGCCTAGCAGCCAGCACGCACAAAAGTTTCTGCCACAGACTTATCTGGAATAAAACCCGTACGATCCTCTGCCACAGGATGTATTGGTTTGTGGTGAAAGTCAGATACAGTACTTGAACCTTTAAGCCCACCCGGCAGTACTATACTGTAAGATTACTTCGGAATGCGTCCTCCAACCGAGTCACCAGGCCCCTCTCCAGACCAGCACTCTACATGATCCTTTCATGACGGGTCCTCCCCTGGAATCTTCTCGGTTGTCCAGCTTCTTTACTCAGGAAAGACAGCTCAGGACCATTCTTCCGCTGCTGTGGTAGGCCCCAGACAGGCTTCTGGGCCCACCCACATGCCGCAGCGACGTGGGCCTCCGGAACGGAGGACCACAAGGTGGTATTCCTAGTGCATACCTGTCGGCCAGGAGGGCCAGCAGGTGGCTGAAAAACGAACCCTAAAACATGGCGTCTGTCCCATAAATACCCTCTCCCAGAATGCAGCTCGGAGGACCACCTTCACCGAGTTATCTCCGGGACAGAGGAGCACTCATTCGCTTCAACACGTTGCTTTTCCAACACCTGCCAATGGTGACAACGACACCCTCCGACACAATGTGGAACTGCATGCAACGTCAGCCAAGCTGGAACAGAGGCAAATCTAACTTCCTATAATAAGCGACCCACTAAATTTACCTATCAGCGGTAGATAAAAATCTACCAGCGCTACATACTCCCCCCAGTACAATAGACGTTGTCCTCAACGTCTGGCACAAAACAATAATTTCCAAGCCTGAGAGTAGGTATTTGAGCTTAAAACTTGGATTTAGATAAAGAAGAAAGAAAGACAGTAGAAAGACATTTTAACCACTTCAGCCCCGGACCATTATGCTGCCTAAGGACCAGAGGACTTTTTCCAATTTGGCACTGCGTCGCTTTAATTGCTAATTGCGCGGTCATGCAATGCTGTACCCAAACGAAATCTCAGTTCTTTTCTTCCCACAAATAGAGCTTTCTTTTTATGGTATTTGATCACCTCTGCCGTTTTTATTTTTTGCGCTATAAAACGGAAAAAGACCAAAAAAATTTAAAAAAAAAAATGATATTTTCTACTGTTATAAAAAAATGCAATAAACCCAATTTTAGTCATACATTTAGGCCAAAATGTATTCGGCCACATGTCTTTGGTAAAAAAAAAGTCAATAAGCGTATATTTATTGGTTTGCGCAAAAGTTATAGCGTCTACAAACTAGGGTACATTTTCTGGAATTTACACAGCTTTCAGTTTATGACTGCCTATGTTATTTCTTGAGGTGCTAAAATGGCAGGGCAGTACAAAACCCCCCAAATGACCCCATTTTGGAAAGTAGACACCCCAAGGAAATTGCTGAGAGGCATGTTGAACCTATTGAATATTTATTTTTTTGTCCCAAGTTATTGAATAATGACAAAAAAAAAAAAATTACAAAAAGTTGTCACTAAATGATATATTGCTCACACAGGCCATGGGCCTATGTGGAATTGCACCCCAAAATACATTCAGCTGCTTCTCCTGAGTACGGGGATACCACATGTGTGGGACTTTTTGGGAGCCTAGCCGCGTACAAGGCCCCGAAAACCAATCACCGCCTTCTGGATTTCTAAGGGCGTAAATTTTTGATTTCACTCCTCACTACCTATCACAGTTTTAAAGGCCGTAAAATGCCCAGATGGCACAAAACCCCCCCAAATGACCCCATTTTGGAAAGTAGACACCCCAAGCTATTTGCTGAGAGGCATGTTGAGTCCATGGAATATTTTATATTTTGACACAAGTTGCGGGAAAGTGACAATTTTTTTTTTGCACAAAGTTGTCACTAAATGATATATTGCTCACACAGGCCATGGGCATATGTGGAATTGCACCCCAAAATACATTTAGCTGCTTCTCCTGAGTATGGGGATACCACATGTGTGGGACTTTTTGGGAGCCTAGCCGCGTACGGGGCCCCGAAAACCAATCACCGCCTTCAGGATTTCTAAGGGTGTAAATTTTTGATTTCACTCTTCACTGCCTATCACAGTTTCAGAGGCCATGGAATGCCCAGGTGGCACAAACCCCCCCAAATGACCCCATTTTGGAAAGTAGACACCCCAAGCTATTTGCTGAGAGGCATGGTGAGTATTTCGCAGCTCTCATTTGTTTTTGAAAATGAAGAAAGGCAAGAAAAAACATTTTTTTCTCTTTGTTCAATTTTCAAAACTTTGTGACAAAAAGTGAGGTCTGCAAAATACTCACTATACCTCTCAGCAAATAGCTTGGGGTGTCTACTTTCCAAAATGGGGTCATTTGGGGGGGGGGGTTGTGCCACCTGGGCATTCCATGGCCTCCGAAACTGTGATAGGCAGTGAAGAGTGAAATCAAAAATTTACGCCCTTAGAAAGCCTGAAGGCGGTGCTTGGTTTTCGGGGTCCCGTACGCGGCTAGGCTCCCAAAAAGTCTCACACATGTGGTATCCCCGTACTTAGGAGAAGCAACAGAATGTATTTTGGGGTGTAATTTCACATATTCCCATGGCATGTTTGAGCAATATACCATTTAGTAACAACTTTGTGCAAAAAAAAAAAAAATTTGTCTCTTTCCCGCAACTTGTGTCACAATATAAAATATTCCATGGACTCGACATAAAGCTCAGCAAATAGCTTGGGGTGTCTACTTTCCAAAATGGGGTCATTTGGGGGGGGGGGGTTTGAACTGTCCTGGCATTTTATGCACAACATTTAGAAGCTTATGTCACACATCACCCACTCTTCTAACCACTTGAAGACAAAGCCCTTTCTTTTTTTTAAACAATAAGCTTTTATTGATGTTAAAATATAGCATTTGTACATTCATACTAACATTTGTACATGAGTATCATATAAAAATATAACTGTATATAATTGAATTTAATGATAGAGTATTTTACTAGGGAAACCAACAAGATGGCTTTGTAATCAGCCTATCTTTACATCAATTGTTTATTTGAAATACGCTGAATTTATGTATCAAAATCTATTATTTAATTCAAGCCCTTTCTGACACTTTTTGTTTACATGAAAAAATTATTTTTTTTTGCAAGAAAATTACTTTGAACCCCCAAACATTATATATTTTTTTAAAGCAAATGCCCTACAGATTAAAATGATGGGTGTTTCATTTTTTTTTTTCACACAGTATTTGCGCAGCGATTTTTCAAACGCATTTTTTGGGGAAAAAACACACTATATTGCCCAAATGTTTGATGAAATAAAAAAGATGATCTTAGGCCGAGTACATGGATACCAAACATGACAATGCTTTAAAATTGGGCACAAACGTGCAGTGGCGAAAAACTAAATACATTTTTAAAAGCCTTTAAAAGCCTTTACAGGTTACCACTTTAGATTTACAGAGGAGGTCTACTGCTAAAATTACTGCCCTCGATCTGACGTTCGCGGTGACACCTCACATGCATGGTGCAATTGTGGTTTACATTTGACGCCAGACCGACGCTTGCGTTCGCCTTTGCGCGAGAGCAGGGGGGGACAGGGGTGCTTTTTTTTTTTTTTTTTCTTTATTATTTTTTTTTTTTTCTTGCAATCATTTTTATTATTATTATTATTATTATTATTGATACAAATTGGGTCAGTACAAGTATAACAAACGTATCAGTAATATAGGTAAAAGGGAACAACAGGTACATGACATACTAATAAGAGGCTTCGCAAACACTAATTCACATCAAACAACACATCAGACAGCATATTGTGTGATACAATTATCCATGTCTAGAAATACAACCAGAGACGTCAGGTCCCAATACGAGGATGGAGTTAGAGTAATCCTACAAATTCAATCAACCTAATAAAGCCGAGCGAGCAAATTATTGAGACAGTGCGGTATATTGGAGAAAAGATAGACCACCAGCCCTGGGGCTTGAAGGGGAGCCAGGGTTAGGAGAGGCGTCCACAACCACCCCAAAAGGGATCATGCTGTGGGTATGGAGCCGCCCCCTCCCCCTGGACCCCGGGTCCCAGGTTAAATCACCCCAACAGGGTGTATTCTGTAACTCAAAACTAAGTTGGTAACTTGTAATCTTAAAGCTAAAACTATATATGGTCTAGTGACCATTCAAACACAGGTGAGGATGGGACTGTGTGGAGGGAGGCCTAAGAAGTTCAGAGTACCTGATCTCCAAGGAGCCCAATTAGCATAGAGGTAACTCCCCCCGCAGCTACAATACATTACTAATAAAGTCTCAGGATAATCAATTGTTTAACATGTCCGGTTTGGTTCAAAGAGAAAAGACGAAGGGAATGTAAGGGGACAGAAAGAGGCGGGAAAAGAGAGGGGAAAGGCAGGAAAGTCTGGAAGAGAGAGTACCCCTAGAGTCACTCAGAGCGCAGGTAGGTCAGGGTAACTAACGCCAGGATATAAGTGGATATGGCAGAACTTGGCCCAGGGTTCCCAGGTAAGTTCGAAGAGCCGTGCTTTGTCTTGTATAATACTGACTATCTTCTCCTGAGCCATAATCCAGGAAATTTTATGCTTCACTGCTGTAAAAGGGACCCTATGCTTTTTCCAGCAGGCCGCTATTGTAATTTTAGTGCCAAGTAACATGAAAAAGATCAGTTTTTCGGTATATTTATCCACCTTATCTACCTTCTGATTCAACAGAGCAATCTCAGGAGTTTGAGGAATCGGAAGGGTTGTCACTTTTCGAATCACTAAAAAGACTTTGTTCCACAAACTCCTGATTCTTGGGCAAGTCCACCATATATGGTACATTGTGCCTATATGGTTACACCTTTGGAAACACAGCGGGGAAGCATCCGGATATATCTTCGCAAGAAGAGAGGGGACCCTGTACCACCGGGTTAGTATCTTAAGGCTAGTTTCAATCATAGATATATTTAAAATTCCTTTGAAGGAGCGTTGAAAGCAGGAGAACCATTTATCCTTTTCCCAGGAAATATCAAGGTCCTTTTCCCAGGAGATGGCATAGGGAGGTTTGGACGTCACCGAAGCTAGAGAGGCATAAATGTTGGAGATCCCCCCTCTCTGATCCGTGGCACTTGCACACCATGATTCATAACTAGTGATCTTTGAATGATGTGAAGTAGTTGCCTATTCTAAATAAGCCTTTATTCAACCACCAACTGAAAGCTAGGATGTTCATTCCCGGCGGAAAGTCAGGGTTATGAAATAAATGTGTCAGGGGCTTAAGGTCAGAGATCAGGGAGGGATTTTTATGTAATCGGTCACACAAAGCTAATGGGTGGGAGAGCGTGGGGGCTAAAATGGGTGGCCTCCGCTTAGTAGGAGACCAGATCAGATAGTCAATAGTGTGTAGAGGAATTGCTTGGCGTTCCATTGATACCCAGTCTGGTTTGGAGCCTTTTGAGTACACAATGGAGATCTGAGCGAGCTGAGCGGCCTGGTAGTACCACCATATGTTGGGCACGGCTAATCCCCCATGTGACTTAAGCCTGAATAGAATATTGTTCGAGCAACGACTACGCTTAGATCCCCAAATGAATTGTGTAATTTTGGATTGAAGCATCTGTATTTGAGACTTTTGGATGGGGATGGGTAAGGACCTAAATAGGTACAGTATGCGGGGTAAGAGGGTCATTTTGACTGCATGGATACGGCCTAGCCATGAAAGGTTGTGTTTATTCCAAATAGATAGGTCTGAGGCTAATTTACGGAAGATGGCCGGATAATTAGAGGAGTAGAGGGAAGCTATACTAGTGGAGAGATTAACCCCTAGGTACGGAAGAGATGACGATTTCCAGGAAAACGGGAAATGGTTTTGTAAACTACTTAGAATGTCGGAGGGGACCATTATATTTAAGGCTAGTGATTTAGAAATTAACTCGAAGGCCTAACATTTCACCAAATTTGTCGAGGAGAGAGAACATATTAGGAGTCGATATCAGAGGGGAAGTGACAAAAAGCAGCAAATCGTCAGCAAAGAGAGCACATTTGTGCTCTTGTTTACCACAGACTACCCCCTTAATATCAGGGTGATTTCTAATAGCAATAGCCAGAGACTCCATCGCTATGGCAAAAAGGAGGGGGGACAAAGGGCAGCCCTGCCTGGTACCCTTCTCTATAGACAGAGGTTTGGAGTAGTAGCCCTGCATTCTGACCTGTGCACTAGGTCCCGAATACAGGGCTCGTAAAGTGCCCAAAAAATTTGGACCAAAACCCCATCGCTCCAGGACACTGAATAGATATGGCCAGGTGATAGTATCAAAAGCTTTTTGTAGGTCAATTGATAACAAGTATCCTTTTTGTTGGGGTCCTCCATCCCATTGGGAATTGAGGAGGGAGATGATGTCAACTGCCCTTCTGATCTGATCCGGTCCTTGTCTCCCCGGGATAAAGCCCACCTGGTCTCTATGAATGTAGAGAGCTATGCAAGACGCTAGTCTGTTGAAAAGGACTTTTGTAAGAATTTTTAGATCATTATTGATTAAAGAGATGGGACGGTAATTGGAGACCAAAGAGACATCTTTTCCAGGTTTCCGTATGACCGATATGAATGCAAGGTTAAGGGCTTTATCCAAGGGAGAACCAGACCGGAGAGAATTGAAGAACTTGACCAAATATGGAGCTAGTAATGGTCCGAATTTCTTATAGTACCCAACTGAAAAACCGTCTGGTCCCGGGGCCGGGTTTTGTTTGAGCTGTTTGATCACCCCGAGAACTTCCAATTCCAAAATTGGTTCATCTAGGAGCTCCGAATGTTCAGAGGATAATTTTGGAAGAGGGAGGTTGTTTAGGAAGTCTGATATGGGGGGCTGGGCTGCTGAGTGTTCTTTCTTATATAGCGAAGTATAGAAGTCATGGAATACATCCATGATGCGGTTCGGATTTTGAGAGAGTGCCCCTGTTAGAGTGCGGATTTTGTGCCCAACCTTTTCTCTAAAGGGGCACTCCACCCACATCTTCTTCCGGGTGTGCTTCCACCAGCACTTCTTCCTGAACCGTGGGCTCCCACTAATCTCTCTATCCCCTCCACCTTCTGGCAACGGGATCCTCCTTTTTCCTCCCACAGACCTACTCTCCTGGGACTGTTGGGGACCCACTTCCATGAAATCTGTCAGGGACTGACCCCTCTCACTACCTGATGCAACACTAACCAACAACATCCGTTTATCAGGTTCACTGACCCCTGTGTGGTTACCTTTGGCAACCAAATCATCTGAGATCAACACCACATACTTCTGTTTAACCTCAATAGCAATGTTCCACAAGGGGTTATTCAACTCAATATTATTATCATCAAGACCTCTTGTCACCTTGTTTGCTAGGACAGTGTCTAGGGAGGGACCATCTACAGGCAAGCAGTTACTCCCTATGGGACAGTCCCGCAGTTTCACATCGCTCCCTGTTGTCCAACACTCCAATAGCGACTGTCCTACCAACGCACATTTTTCGCCACATTTTTCCACACCAATCTCTTTAACTATTTCTGTGTCCATTGGTACCTCAACCAATACCTCTGAGCTGTCCGATAGTGCTCTACAGTGCTTCTCATACACTTTATTACAGTTACCAACACTGTCATTTCCTGTCAAAGTGTCTCCGGGTACCTCAAACTGCACCTCCCTGCGAGTGATGGATTGAATTCCCACTACTGCCGCGTCTTTTCCGGGCCCTTCCTTTACATGAGGTCTAGCGGGTGAGACAGCACACGCACCATGTACCAACCACTGCTCAGCTGCACCTCGGACCGCACCAACAGGAATGCACCTCATCACACCAGCATACGGAGAGACTTCCACTATGTCTATCATTTTTGATTCCTCTAGCAGTTCCCCTGAACGCCTTCCGCACATAACTGTCGCTGGAAGCACTCTCGCAGAGAACTGCGAGACCACTTTCCGCAAAAGTAACCAACATTGCAGTAACCAATTTTTATCAACATTGCTTAACATCGCCTGTACCACGTGTCTCCACTGATTGGTACTACGCAGTACCAGGTCGCCCATCTGCGGTGGATACATGCAGGTATACAGCGGAAAGGTTTTCACCAATTCCAACAACATCTCAGTTATTTCTAGACATGCCACATCTAAACACAGAACTCTAGGGACTTTTCCCTTACTAACAACGTGGAGGGGCTCATTTGCTAAGGCTTGAGAGGCCGAGACACTCAAAGAGACCTCCACCTCAGAGGCCACTGACAAAACTTGCGGCTCCCCATGAGCACCGCTAAATGCATGTGTCACACTCATCGTCTCATTTTCAGCAACACTGAGCCCTTCCAAGTCCCTATCCATTATCCCATCATCCTGACACTCAACATTACTCATCTCTTTTGCTGTGGACAAAACTTCTGCTATACATGCGCCCTTTTCCGATCCTTCCGCCTGGAGGGGGTTAAGTTCTGCAACAGCCAACGCACCTGTGTCTACTGGCTTTGCAGCCTCTCCATTTGTCACAGCAGCAATAGTGTCCAGCTTACTATTACCTTCAGAAATTTCTTTCCACCACGCCATCACCTTAATGGCGAGACTATCCCAGTCTATCCTGTCTGTGCTCCAGTCATCAGCACTCTGTAGTACTGCTCCCTCTGCCCATGGAGACACAGGTGGACAGAGTGGTTTAGCAGCAGACAATCTGCACCAGTCACTGTCAACCACATCAGATTGTGATAATACATACTCCCTCATTTGAGCTATTTTCCCATCGTTTTCCACCTGAGCAGTATTAGAGCTGTCCGGGAGCCCCGTCGGCTCCAACACTGGGAGTCCTCCTGAGATTTCCTGGGACAACTCTGCTGCACTACCTGTGGTTACCATGGGAGACACCAAACCATCAACATTGTCAGTAATACACTTTTCAACATCATCATCAACCTTCCTGCCTTGTATAGGCTGTTATCACATTATCAGTTTGATATTGTAGGATATTTAGTACATTGCTTTTCACCTCATGTGAAACACACTTGTCAGTCGGTGCGGCGACACAGTTGTCCTGGGAAACTCTGAGCTCAGACACCATGAGCTCCTGGGCGGTCTCCAGGGACACCTCTGCTACACCTGCCATGGTTGCTAGGGGCAACGGCACACATTTCTCAGTGGTCACCCCTGACATTTCTGGATGCAATATCACATTTTTATTTGCATTAGCAAGCAACATATCTTCATTTTTACCACTTGTCTTCCTGCTAAACAATACACTGCCTGAAGACAAGTCCTTACCAGTCCTCAAGCTTGCTGCAGGTTCAGCTTCAAACTGGGCTTTGTTACTACACAGGGTATTCACTTGCAAGTCTCTGAAAGCAATTTTTCTCACTGGACTTATTCCCACTTCACAGGGAATAGTCCCATAACCAGTCTCTCTCACATTTGTAACTGCAACAGTCTTACCATTACATTTGGAAGGTGTTGAAAGCTTCAATTGAGGGCGTTGTCCCTTCTTTGCTGTGCTCTCACAAGCTAATGCCCCCACATGGACACAGGGCAACATTGCATCCTTCTTAGATTTTCCAACATCCCCTGCAGGCCAAACAGGTTTTCTGTTGCCAGGGGTAACAGCAGACTTACACACATTGTCATACCCCTTGCAGGATGCTGGATACTGTGCTCTCTTCTCTGGGCTGACCACTTCACACAAGCAGCCATAACTTGAAACCATTGATTTCTTGTGCTCTCCATCACCCCCTGCAGGCTGAACAAAATTTCCTTCACGGTTGCCAGGGGTGACAACAGACACTTTTGCACAAACCTCTTCATTTAGAATTTGAGCCACATCTCCGCTGTAGCTCCTCTTTTCTGCAAACAGACTTTCTCCGGTTGCCATGGGAGACCACTTTCTCCCTGTTGATCTTTTCCAGCACTCTCTAGATTGGATTGCTCCTAGGAAATTGTCGTAGTCATCTCGGTTATGATACATCCCGCGGTACACCTCTTGGTACTCCTCCATCAAAAAAGGTTGCACCAACTCAACCCAGCGACTTTTAGGCCATCCTCTGTAGGAAGCAATCATCGCAAAATCATCCAAAAAGTCTATAACATGTTCAGAAGGCAGCATAGGCCGTATGAAGTCAGCTGTATGGATTTCTGCTTTGTTGCCATGGACAACCGCACCCATCTGCTCACTCTTTGCACTAAAGGACGGCTTGCTTTCCTTTTTCCTTTGCTCCAGTGCGGCCAAATGCATCTTGCACCAGTCTGGGGCTTGTTCTGTCGGTAACAACCCCTCCAGCCACAAGGTTCTGTCTTTCATCTCAGCAAACATCGCTTCCTTTTTGCGCTTTGACCGCCCCATCTCTGCAGTCAGGCACACAACGCTTTTTAACACAGTTCCTTTTAACACAGGAAAATTTTGCGTACCGTCTCTTTAAGACTTGCAAACAGCACACTTTCACATGCAGACTCCACTGGTTCACATGAGCTGCTCCTCACAGCATTGCTGCAAAACACAGTTTCTTGCTACTCACTGTTTTTGGTATGCGAGGATCTGGAACTCTTCCAAATCTGCCCGAAGCAATATCTCCACCATATGTAAGATTGGGGTATCAGACTCAAATGGTAGGTGCGTTGTCAGTGAGTACTCCAGTACACAACTGTATTTTTAAGGGCCTGGTAGCCCACTTTTATTTAAAAGCACGGAAAAGTTCACAAAGACATCAGTAGCCCACACAGGGGGTTCCACCATTACTGTATCTTGCACACTCAATACTTTAGCCTCCTGGCGTACATTCTTGCCATACGGCTGATTCCGGCCTTTAGCCTAGGCCTTAGGTCTGCTCCTCAGACCCAAAAGAGTTTCCTAGAGTGAAGCTCTCTCCTAGCTTACTCCTGCTGCTTACTACTTGCTGCTCTGTCACCAAGTATGTCTGCCTCCTGCAGACATGCATACCCTGGCTGCCTCCTGCAGCCTCTGACTCCTCTCAGAGGAATGGGAGCCCACCTGACTCCCATGCACAGACTTCCTGTCTGTTGGGTGGAACCCTGAGCCATAGCCAGGTCACAATTAAATAGCCCAGCACACAGCTGTGCAATCAGCGTGCCTTTCTCTCCAAAATCTGGCGTAAACCAGCAATCTTCCAGGTAGCACAGGGTCCTACTGCCACAACCATTACCATGTGAATGCTGCAAGAATAATAGGACTATGGAGTGATCTGAGATGGAGGAGTCCCTAATGACCGCTTTAGTAGCCGCCGGGATGTTGCGGGCTTGAATAAAAATATGATCAATTCTAGTGTGGAGATGATGTGGGGCCGAATAGTGTGTATAATCTTTGGATCTGGGATTCATTTCTCTCCAGATGTCCACGAGGCCAAGGGAACAATGGGTAGCGGCTATTTTAGTACTCTGTTTTGGAGGTTTCCTAGATCTAGAGGAGCCTGGCCCCGATTTGTCTAGTGAGAGGTCAAAGGGGAGATTTGTGTCTCCACCCATAATTATTTTCCCTTCCAGTTGCGTGCCTAGCGTGGACATCATAGCGGAGAAAAAGGAGGCCTGACCTTTGCTTGGAGCGTAATAAGATATGAAGGAGTATTGGTCACCCTCTAAAGAACCTTTTACTAAGATAAACCTGCCTGCTTGGTCCATAATGACATCAGTGGGGGAGAACTTAAGGTGTTTTGCAAAGCAGATTGCAACCCCCTTAGTTTTGTTGTCAGCTTTGGAGAAAAAGAACTGAGGATAGTTTTCATGTAAGAAGGAGGGACTATAGGAGGATGGGAAGTGTGTTTCTTGTAGTAATAGGACTGCTATTTTTTGCGATTTGTAGTGATTAAATTATTTACGTCTCTTAACTGGGGAGTTCATCCCTTGAACATTATGTGAAGCTATGCAGATGGGCGGAGGGGGGATAAGTGTGTCAGAGTGCATGGATCAGAGGGAGGGATAAACGCATCATATAAAATGGGCTTACCTGAGCCAGCAAGATTTGGGTAAGTGTCCAAACCCCCCAAGCCGGACAATTTTGGAACCTAGCCTGTAGACCTTCAGCTGGGCTTCTGAGTGACCCTAGGGATAGGTGGGAGAGAGGAAGAAAAGGAGGAAGGATGGCCGAACCTGAGAAATAAAAACAGGACATATCAAGAACAACATAAAGGATGACATTATAGGCGTTCATCATGAAGCTTAATAGTAACCTAAGTTCCCCTGTAGGAGGAGAGGACATCTTGCCTCCTACATGGGTTTTTTTCCCAAACACCAAAAGCCCTAACAGGGGGGTTGTAGAAAGGTCTCCGAGTGGGGGAAAAAAAAATACCACTCCGAGACAAATGGTGGCGAATTGCAGCCGCTCCAGCCATGCCGCCAAAAAGAGGATCGACTACTAAAATTTTTTGAGGAGGAAGGGTGGAAAAACATGACCAATCAAAGAAAAATGAAGGGAGGGAAAAAAACAGAAAAAAAAAATATTTAAAAAATGTAATGAAGATGTGAGGCAAAACGACAGTGTCACCTCATCCAGTGTTAGTTAAGGCCCAAACACTGCAAGAAGGGGGGGGGGGGAATGAAAAATCAGTGTCCCTATGCCAGGCGGGTGTGTCATAGTAAGGGAAGAACACAGTTGATTGCAGACTGTTCCTTAAGGTGGGTGGCCATCTTTCGATCTCTTAGCCTGTTGCTTGTGCCATAGGGGTTGGATGGGGCTCGTTGGAGGAGGTCTTTTCGCAGAGTTTGGAGTCTTGGGGTCCAGAGCAGAAGCAGAAGTTGGGGAGTGGGATATAAGGCCTAGTTGTAGCATCAGACGTTCCCCATCCCCAAAGTACGTAAAGCTGTACGATTTGTTCAAGTAAGCAAAATTTAGGCGGAAAGGAAACGACCACCTATAAGTGATCGATTTTTGAGACAGGATAAGCAGGAGGGGTTTTAATGATCTTCGTCGTTGTATGGTGAAGGGGAAGAGATCGGCGAATGTTTGAATGGAGTGTCCTTGGATGGAGAGGTTTTCAGTTTCCCTGGCTTTATGCATGACTACCTCTTTAACTCTGTAAAAGTGAGGTTTTACAACTATGTCTCTGGGTAGGCCATCTTGGCGGGGGGGGGGTTGGAGAGCTCTGTGTGCTCGATCTAATTCCAGCTTATAATCCGGTATGTCAGGGATCAAATTTTTGATGAAAGCGTGACGATTTTGTCTGTGTCTTTGAACGATTCAGGGAGGCCTCTCAGTCTGAAATTGTACCTGCGTGATCGATTCTCGAGATCGTCAAGCTTTGCATACGCCATATCTAGCTGTTCATGTAGATCATGGATCCTTTCAGTGTTCTGGTTGGCCATAGCAATCGTTTGATCAGTCTTAACTTCAATCGCTTCAATTCTCGCCCCCAGACGCTGCAGGTCTGCCTGTATGGTAGATGTGATTTGTGAGGCAGTATGAGCCAGTCCCTTTGAGAGCATATTTGAGAAAGTTTCCATTAAAGAGGAAAAGTCTGTGGGATTGTGGGCAGAGGGGCTGCTCTGATTGCCTGGGGGAGCCTGGATGTAATTACTCTCATCCATCGGTGTGAGGGGGGAGCCGTCAATGAGCCCACTATTTGTGATTTCTGAGGTGGAGGAAGAAAATAGCCCATCCTGATGGGTACTCACTGTTTGGAGCTGTTTCCCTGTGTTGCGGGGGGGTAGAGGAGGAAAATCTTCCAAGGATTCCTCCAGATGCTGTGTTAGGCTTCGCGCCGCGCTGGCGGCTGCCATCTTTTCAGGGGCCGCGATCTGAGGGCCGGATTCCAGAAGTCGGGATAAATCCCGTCTTACAGAGCCCCGGGTCATGCGGGGGGGTCCTTCAGGTCCTCAGGGACAGTCGAGGGGGTCCGGTCGGCTGTTTCCTCCTCTAATGCTGGCTGCGGCGGCTAAGACAGGCTGGAGCGGAGCTCTTAGAACGTGCGACCGCTCATGGAGCCTCCGCGCATGCGCCTTTCTTTATTATTTTTTTGCTTTTTTATCTTATTTTTAAACTGTTCCTTTCATTTTTTTTTTTTTTTAATCATTTTTATTGTTATCTCAGGGAATGTAAATATCCCCTATGATAGCAATAGGTAATGACAGGTACTCTTTTTTGAAAAAATTGGGGTCTATTAGACCCTAGATCTCTCCTCTTTCCTCAAAGCATCTGATCACACCAAGATCGGTGTGATAAAATGCTTTCCCAATTCCCCAATGGCGCTGTTTACATCCGGTGAAATCTAAGTCATGAAATGCTCGTAGCTTCCAGTTTCTTAGGCCATAGAGATGTTTGGAGCCACTCTGGTCTCTGATCAGCTCTATGGTCAGCTGGCTGAATCACCGGCTGCATTTTCAGGTTCCCTGTTGAGACAAGAGAGCCAGAGAAAAACACGGAAGACGGTGGGAGGGGGGGCATTCCCTCCCACTGCTTGTGAAAGCAGTCTAGAGGCTAATTAGCTGCTAGGATTGCTTTTACATGAAAGCTGGCTGAAAAGAATGATACCAAGATGATACCTAAACCTGCAGGCATCATTCTGGTATAACCACTCAAAGTTGTGAATGGCGTACCTGAAGACAAAAAAATGGTTAACAATAAAGCACAGTAAACGGTAAAGTATAAAAAATTGCATACCTGAAAAGCAAACATGATAAAACATAATAGCAATAAAACATTGCAGAATAGAATACAGTAAAAAAGAGCAATACAATAGAGAGAGAATAGAGACAGAGAGAGAGAACAATAGACGACAACTATTTTTTTTTTTATTTTATATATATATATATATATATATATATATATATATATATATATATATATATATATATTTTTTTTTTTTTTTTTACACTTTTTTTTGTAACTAATTTTTATAACTGTAACCGGTTCCAGGTTCGGGTCTCTCAAAATGCGATGGCATCTTGGGAGACCCTGTGAAAGTGCGCCTAGTCTGTGCAATGCTGTACCCTACGCTAATACTCAACTAGTGAATGGTAGCGTTCAAAACATTCACCAATGCAAAGACCAGGATTGTCAGGACAGGAGGGACAATAATAGCAGGTGTCACGCCTATATCTGCGCTTGCTGCAGACACTACATCTTTTTTGGGGGGGAGTTCGTTGGGTAGGGGTACTCGGGAGGACATAAAGAAAATGCCTCTCATGCAGCCGACTGCATTTGGTTGGGGATGTGAATGGGGGAAGTACGGGTGGGTTCCCAATTATTAGGATTGGCAAATGCAGCAGGAAGGGCATTATGGGCACGACGGGCGTGTGTTTGTCTTCTTCTTGGTGGCAGCGGGACACTACTTGTGCTTGCCACCTCAACAGCTTGAACTGCACTTATGGGACTCGCCACCTCACCAAGTGTTACTGCAGTGCTGGTTTGACTACGACCGGGGTGTACTAGGCCGCTGGTGCTTGCCAGTTCACCAAAACGCTATAAAAAAAACTGTTAGCGATCGCAGGGATCAGGCCTGACTCTGCGAACGCTGCAGTTATGCGTTTAGTGTTTTGTTGGTGACAGTGATCGATCGATACTGCACTTGGGTGGGCTGGGCTGGGCCGGGCAGAGGGGCAAAACACAGGTGCTAGCAGGTATCTGGGCTGATCCCGCTATACACTGCGTTTTTGGTAACCCTAAACTGCTGGGGACGCTAGTATAGATCTGATCCGATCAGATATTGATCCGATCAGATACTATACCACTAAGGGAGGTGTACGGTGCGTGCGTGGGTGTTAGCGGTACTGGTGCCTACCTGACGCTGCCTGGGGCTGGTGCTTGCCAGTTCACCAAAATGCTACCAAAAAAACTGTTAGCGATCGCAGGGATCAGGCCTAACTCTGTGAACGCTGCAGTTATGCGTTTAGTGTTTTGTAAGTGACAGTGATCGATCAATACTGCACTTGGGTGGGCTGGGCTGGGCCGGGCAGAGGGGCAAAACGCAGGTGCTAGCAGGTATCTGGGCTGATCCCGCTAACACTGCGTTTTTGGGAACCCTAAACTGCTGGGGACGCTAGTATAGATCTGATCGGATCAGATATTGATCCGTTCAGATACTATACCACTAAGGGAGGCGTATGCTGCGTGCATGGGTGTTAGCGGTACTGGCGCTAATCTGACGCTGCCTGGGGCGACGCATATCACCGCTGGGCAATCAGGGGGCTAAACCTTTATTCAGTAATAAACGGCGGGTGCCCTGACACTATAAAAAATAAACAAACTAACCAGCGTCACCCGTAACGGTTATACGGTGATCACTGGTGAAAGGGTTAACTAGGGGGCAATCAAGGGGTTAAAACATTTATTAGATAGTATATGGGGGTCCCTGTCGCTATAAAATGCTGACGGCGAACCTAAATATTTATGTCCCTAACTAGCGTCACCAGCGACACTAATACAGCGATCAGAAAAATGATCGCTTAGTGACACTGGCGACAGGGGGTGATCAAGGGGTTAAAACTTTATTAGGGGGGGTTAGGGGGGTACCCTAGACCTAAAGGGGGCTAACAGTAACTGCCCTAACACAGTAACTGTCACAAACTGACACCATGCAGTAATAAAAAAAAAACTGGTGTCAGTATGACAGGGGGGGGCGGAAGGGGTGATTGGGGGGTGATCTGGGGGCGATCGGGGGGGGGATCGGGGGTGTAAAGTGTGCCTGGCATGTTCTACTGTGTGTGTGTGTGTGTGTGTTTGGTGCACTCACAGTGAAGTCTTCTCTCCTCGGCGCTGGAACGGAAACTGCCGAGCCGAGGAGAGATGACATCACATCCCCTGCCTGTGTGTCCTTTTGCCTGCCCGTGCCACTCTGAGGACGTATATCCTCGTGCGGCGGTCGTCAAGTGGTTAAGATCAACATTTGTAAAACATTATGTTCACATCCGCAAACAAAACCATCCTATGTCTGTACACAACCTCACTATCTATTTTAGCTGAAAAGCCTAACAGCTTGATAGGGGATCAAATAGTTCCTGAAAAGAAAAACAGGGTGACGTCTTCCCAGAACTCAGGGCTGTCCATTCAGGGAAAGTCATGGCAGAAGCGACATCCTTGCCTTGGGCACATCTCAACAACAACTCTTGTAACATAGTCTCAAACAGGTCATCATCACCGGAGAGATCCGACATGGATTCTATCTCCGAATCTCCCAGTTCTTCTGCTGGCAGATATCTATTTACAGTCCCAGATACATTCCCCAACAATTTCTCACCCGTTCCTGACGTGGACTTTGTTGGATCCAGTTTGGGTAGTCTCTGGGGTAGGCCTCGACCACGGCCGCGGGAAGCCTTCACATATCCCACCTTCTTCTGGACAGGTACAACAGGAATAGGTGTAGTGGCCGCGGAAATCAAAGCAATGTCCGCTGATGAATCGGTAACAGCAGTGTCTTTCTCCGGAACACTCTCAGTAGCAACAGGCAAAGTCACGGCCTGCCGTTCTCTTCCAGCAGAAGTAGCAGCTTCCACTGTGGTGACACCTGTAGCCCAGTCCATACGATAAGCACGGGGCGACATGGTAGGTTGCTCCACCACAAACATTGCGGGCAGCGACCAAATGGACCGAGATGTACGGCCAGTCGCTCACATTTGTGGCAAATCATGCCCAGCCCTTCGATATCTCCAATGTTGTAGAGAACTAACCTCCCCTGCGGCTTCAGATGAATACCGGTATCTGTAAGCAGGGTTCCGGTCAACATAGCACTCGACACGGTGCTCGCTGGGAACATTCTTGGTCTCATAATTGACTGCATCGCCGAAAAAGATATGGCCACATTCTGATCTTCTCAGCACGATCAGGAGGCCTCTCTTTTTCTCTGGCGCCAAACACATACACGTGTCCCATGCAGTATCAAGTAGGGTAGACTCCTCCCACTTGTTCCTCTGATCACGTAGGAACCTCTTCCTCTCCTGAGAAAAATGACAAAGTCCAGCTCTCACCGTAAACTCCCGGTAAAACACCTCTCTAGGTTGTGAGAATTGACGGCCAACAAATCCCGGACGATGCCCCCACATGTAGCAATAACTCTCGGTGGAGCTGCTGGTTTAAGCGGGCTTGTTATCGTCACTCTCGACACCGGCACCGGGTCTAGGGTTCCGTTGAGTTTACCTCTGGACGATATAAGCACCAAACACTTGAGTAGGTTTTCCAATGCTTCAATAAAACGAACAAGGGAAGTAGCAGGAAAGAGGCAGTAGGAAAACTGCAGGGAAGCTCAAATACCTTTCTGTTGTATTTCTTCAGAATATTCTTTGTAATTGAACACTTGCAATTGAATAGTCCCCCTTTTTTTGTAGGATTCAATCTTTGCCCGTCTGGATAGACATCTCTCACTTGCCTAGCAGCCAGCACGCAGCACGAACAAAAGTCTCTGCCACAGACTTATCTGGAATAAAACCCATACGATCCTCTGCCACAGGATGTATTGGTTTGTGGTGAAAGTCAGATAGAGTACTTGAACCTTTAAGCCAACCCGGCAGTACTATACTGTAAGATTACTTCGGAATGCGTCCTCCAACCGAGTCACCAGGCCCCTCTCCAGACCAGCACTCTGCATGATCCTTCCATGACGGGTCCTCCCCTGGGATCTTCTCGGTTGTCCAGCTTCTTTACTCAGGAAAGACAGCTCAGGACCATTCTTCCGCTGCTGTGGTAGGCCCCAGACAGGCTTCTGGGCCCACCCACACGCCGCAGCGACGTAGGTCTCTGGAACGGAGGACCATGAGGTGGTATTCCTAGTGCATACCTGTCGGCCAGGAGGGCCAGCAGGTGGCTGAAAAATGAACCCCAAAAGATGGCATCTGTCCCATAAATACCCTCTCCCAGAATGCAACTCAGAGGACCACCTCCACCGAGTTATCTCCGGGACAGAGGAGCACTCATTCGCTTCAACACGTTGCTTTTCCAACACCTGCCGATGGTGACAACGACACCCACCGACACAAGGTGGAACTGCATGCAACGTCAGCCAAGCTGGAACAGAGGCAAATCTAACTTCCTATATTAAGCGACCCACTAAATTTACCTATCAGCGGTAGATAAAAATCTACCAGCGCTACATTTCACAGCAGAGCCCATTCCTGCGCCCACCAAGAGTAACTGTGAGGGCTTACAGTGTTGTGGCAACACCAACACCTAAGGCCCCAATTTCTGCAGAGTATATAGGGCAGGCCCCTACTTTCAAACATCCAACTTACAAACAACTCCTACTTGCAAACGGAAGGAGACAACAGGAAGTGAAATGAAATCTACCCCTAGGAAGGGAAATTCTCTCCTGTAAAAGTTAATATGGGAAAAACGTGTCTCCTTTCCACTGATGCTTTATCACCAATCCTTGTTTCACTAAAAACCCCAAATTGTCAAAAAACATTTGTCATTGGGACAGAAAGTGAGGTAAAATCTTCTGAAGAGGTGCACAGACAGCAAAACAAATGTCACAGGGGTGATAACCCTTCCTATGTTTTACAAAAAGCTTAAAAATAGATTTTTTGGCTGGAGCTACACTTTAAAAATGTACCAGTTCAAAATTACAAACAGATTCTACTTAACAACAAACCTACAGTCCCTGTCTTGTTTGCACCGCCTGTCTACTGCTGTTCGGAGGGCCTGGGTCCCCACGCCTTTCCTTTTTTAATTAGAGGTTCCCCTTAATATCCATACAAGACCCAAAGGGCCTGGTAATGGACTGGGGGGGGGGGGTACCCATGCCGTTTGTCTCACTGATTTTCATCCATATTACCGGGACCGGACAAATTATATTAAAGCCGTAAGCAATTTTAAATGACTTTTATTCCTTTAAAAATGTCATTTTGTGCAGGGACTGTTCTAAGCACGGGAAACACTCGCCACTTTACAGGCATACTATAGACACCCCCAGGTACGATATTTAATTTCACTTTTTTTTTCACTTTAAGCATCATTACCCACTTCAGCCCCCGGCCCATTATGCTGCCTAAGGATCAGAGGACTTTTTCCAATTTGGCACTGCGTCGCTTTAACTGCTAATTGCGCGGTCATGCAATGCTGTACCCAAACAAAATTTGCGTCCTTTTCTTTCCACAAATAGAGCTTTCTTTTGATGGTATTTGATCACCTCTGCCGTTTTAATTTTTTGCGCTATAAACAGAAAAAGACCGAAAATTTTGAAAGAAAATGATATTTTCTACTGTTTGTCCAATAAACTCAATTTTAGTCATACATTTAGGCCAAAATGTATTCGGCCACATGTCTTTGGTAAAAAAAAAATGTCAATAAGCGTATATTTATTGGTTTGCGCAAAAGTTATAGCGTCTACAAACTAGGGTATATTTTCTGGAATTTACACAGCTTTTAGTTTATGACTGCCTATGTCATTTCTTGAGGTGCTAAAATGGCAGGGCAGTACAACCCCCCCCCCCCAAATGACCCCATTTTGGAAAGTAGACACCCCAAGGAAATTGCTGAGAGGCATGTTGAACCCATTGAATATTTATTTTTTTTGTCCCAAGTGATTGAATAATGACAAAAAAAAAAAATATTTACAAAAAGTTGTCACTAAATGATATATTGCTCACACAGGCCATGGGCCTATGTGGAATTGCACCCCAAAATACATTCAGCTGCTTTTCCTGAGTACGGGGATACCACATGTGTGGGACTTTTTGGGAGCCTAGCCACGTACGGGGCCCGGAAAACCAATCACTGCCTTCAGCATTTCTAAGGGCATAAATTTTTGATTTCACTCCTCACTACCTATCACAGTTTTGAAGGCCATAAAATGCCCAGATGGCACAACCCCCCCAAATGACACCATTTTGGAAAGTAGACACCCCAAGCTATTTGCTGAGAGGCATGTTGAGTCCATGGAATATTTTATTTTTTGACACAAGTTGCGGGAAAGTTACAATTTTTTTTTTTGCACAAAGTTGTCACTAAATGATATATTTCTCACACAGGCCATGGGCATATGTGGAATTGCACCCCAAAATACATTTAGCTGCTTCTACTGAGTATGGGGATACCACATGTGTGGGACTTTTTGGGAGCCTAGCCGCGTACGGGGCCCCGAAAACCAAGCACCGCCTTCATGATTTCTAAGGGCGTAAATTTTTGATTTCACTCCTCACTACCTATCACAGTTTTGAAGGCCATAAAATGCCAAGATGGCACAAACCCCCCCCCCCAAATGACCCCATTTTGGAAAGTAGACACCCCAAGCTATTTGCTGAGAGGCATGTTGAGTCCATGGAATATTTTATATTTTGACACAAGTTGCGGGAAAGTAACACTTTTTTTTTTTTTTTTTGCACAAAGTTGTCACTAAATGATATATTGCTCAAACATGCCATGGGCATATGTGGAATTACACCCCAAAATATATTCTGCTGCTTCTCCTGAGTACAGGGATACCACATGTGTGGGGCTTTTTGGGAGCCTAGCTTCATACGGGGCCCCGAAATCCAATCACCGCCTTCAGGATTTCTAAGGGTGTAAATTTTTGATTTCACTCCTCACTACCTATCACAGTTTCGAAGGCCATAAAATGCCAAGATAGCACAAAGCCCCCCAAAATGACCCCATTTTGGAAAGTAGACACCCCAAGCTATTTTCTGAGAGGCATGGTTAGTAATTTGCAGCTCTCATTTGTTTTTGAAAATGAAGAAAGACAAGAAAAATTTATTTTTTTTTCTTTTTTCAATTTTCAAAAGTTTGTGACAAAAAGTGAGGTCTGCAAAATACTCACTATACCTCTCAGCAAATAGCTTGGGGTGTCTATTTTCCAAAATGGGGGGGTTGTGTCATCTGGGCATTCCATGGCTTCCGAAACTGTGATAGGCAGTGAAGAGTGAAATCAACAAGCCTGAAGGCGGTGCTTGGTTTTCGGGGTCCCGTACGTGGCTAGGCTCCCAAAAAGTCTCACACATGTGGTATCCCCGTACTCAGGAGAAGCAACAGAATTTATTTTGGGGTGTAATTTCACATATTCCCATGGCATGTTTGAGCAATATATCATTTAGTGACAACTTTGTGCATAAAAAAAAATTAAAAAAAATTGTCTTTTTCCCGCAACTTGTGTCACAATATAAAATATTCCATGGACTCGACATGCCTCTCAGCAAATAGCTTGGGGTGTGTACTTTCTAAAATGGGGTCATTTGGGGGGTGTTTTGAACTGTCCTGGCATTTTATGCACAACATTTAGAAGCTTATGTCACGCATCACTCACACTTCTAACCACTTGAAGACAAAGCCCTTTCTGACACTTTTTGTTTACATGAAAAAATAATTTTTTTTTGCAAGAAAATTACTTTGAACCCCCAAATATTACATATTTTTTTAAAGCAAATGCCCTACAGATTAAAATGGTGGGTGTTTCATTTTTTTTTCACACACAGTAATTGCGCAGCGATTTTTCAAATGCATATTTTGGGGAAAAAACCCACTTTTTTAAATTTTAATGCACTAAAACACACTATATTGCCCAAATGTTTGATGAAATAAAAAAGATGATCTTAGGCCGAGTACATGGATACCAAACATGACATGCTTTAAAATTGCGCACAAACGTGCAGTGGCGACAAACTAAATACATTTTTAAAAGCCTTTAAAAGCCTTTACAGGTTACCACTTTAGATTTACAGAGGAGGTCTACTGTTAAAATTACTGCCCTCGATCTGACCTTCGCGGTGATACCTCACATGCATGGTGCAATTGCTGTTTACATTTGACGCCAGACCGACGCTTGCACAGGGGTGCGCTTTTTTTTTTTTTCTTTATTTTTTTTTTTATCTTATTTTTAAACTGTTCCTTTCATTTTTATGTTTTTTAATCATTTTTATTGTTATCTCAGGGAATGTAAATATCCCCTATGATAGCAATAGGTAGTGACAGGTACTCTTTTTTAAAAAAAATTGGGGTCTATTAGACCCTAGATCTCTCCTCTGCCCTCAAAGCATCTGACCACACCAAGATAGGTGTGATAAAATGCTTTCCCAATTTCCCAATGACGCTGTTTACATCCGGCGAAATCTAAGTCATAAAATGCTCGTAGCTTCCGGTTTTTTAGGCCATAGAGATGTTTGGAACCATTCTGGTCTCTGATCAGCTCTATGGTCAGCTGGCTGAATCACCGGCTGCATTTTCAGGTTCCCTGTTGGGACAGGAGAGCCAGAGAAAAACATGGAAGACGGTGGGGGGGGGCATTCTCTCCCACTGCTTGTAAAAGCAGTCTAGAGGCTAATTAGCCGCTAGGATTGCTTTTACATGAAAGCCGACCTCTGGCTGAAAAGAATGATACCAAGATGATACCTAAACCTGCAGGCATCATTCTGGTATAACCACTCAAAGTCCAGCAACATACCAGTACGTTGCTGGTCCTTGTTGGGCATATATTGTAAACTTTTTTTTCATGCAGCCTGTGGGCTGAACGAAAAAAAGATATTGATCGGTGGGTATGCCCACCATTAGAATACCTCCCTTCATCCACCTACTTCTAATGATGGGCATACATGCACCGTTTATATATGCCGAAGCATGGGGGCATCTTCCCGCAAAAGGCAGGAGCAAATCGCTCCTCCACCCACTGCTGCCCCCACGCTTCGGCATATATGCTGAAGTATGTAACTGTGGTGGTGAAATCACCTCAGACAGCGCTGAAGTCACGGCTTTATGTATCGTGGGAGCAAACGCTGTTGCTGTCAAGATAAATAAATCCGCGCTGCAACTGAATGGCGTACCTGCTAAGCAAATGATGGTTAACAAAAAACAAAGTAACATTACAGTATAACAGTAATGCTCCGTACACACGGTCGGACTTTGTTCGGACATTCCGACAACAAAATCCTAGGATTTTTTCCGACGGATGTTGGCTCAAACTTGTTTTGTGTACACACGGTCGCACAAAGTTGTCGGAATTTCCGATCGCCAAGAACGTGGTGACGTCAAGCACGTACGACGAGACTAGAAAAGGCCAGTTCAGAACCAAGCGCGGCACCCTTTGGGCTCCTTTTGCTAATCTCGTGTTAGTAAAAGTTTGGTGAGAGACGATTCAAGCTTTTTCAGACTCGTGGTTTTCAGATCGTTTTCTGCCGTTCAGTTTGTGATTGTGGGTTTGTATCTGCTCTTCAGTGCGTGCAAGCAAGTTCCGCGTGACTTAGTCATTGTATTCTTGTTCGTTCGTTACTGTTTTTCAGGTCGCTCTTCACAGGCCTTGCTGTTCTTCAGTGCGTTCTGTTACTTCGTTCTGAGCAGCTGACTGTTTTCTAGCCATGTTGCGTATGCGTACTCCTCGTAGAGTTCGTGCTGTGCGGGGGCTTGGTGTTGGGGTCCTGACCTTGACACAAGCCCAGTCCATGAACGGGGTGGGGAGGAGTTCATGGACCAAGAATTGGTTGCTTCAGCGTGACCAGTTCTCTCATATGCCTTTGCTATGAGAGATCCGTGAGAATAATCCTGATGATTTCAGGAACTTTCTCAGGATGACGGACCCCATGTTTCACCGTCTGTTGGCTTCGCTGACCCCTTATATTAGCAGGCAGGATACCTGCATGAGGCAAGCCATCACTCTGGAGCAGAGGTTGGTTGCTACCCTGCGGTATTTGGCGACAGGGAGAAGTCTGCAGGGCTTGAAGTTCTCGACAGGCATCTCCCCCCAGGCTCTGGGGATCATTATCCCGGAGACCTGTTATGCCATCATCCAGGTCCTGCAGAAGGAGTATATGAAGGTAAGATTTTTATCCTTTAATCTCACATTTCATTGTATTTAATGTGTGCTAATATATTGTATTTCTTTCCTCATTCCCTAATTACCATGATTGGAATATGCTGTGAATGTCCTCTTTGTCCTCATGCATGCTGGATTTTTATGTAATTAATTTTATAGGTCCTTCATACAGATTGGCCTTCAATAACCTCCCCAGCATGCTCTCCTGCCCTATATTCACCTCATGTAGTCACTTAACAATGTATTTTGTCAGCTCCATAGTAGTGCTTTACCCCAAACACCCCCTAAAATGTTTTGAAATGTTATTTTAGCTTTAAATTCTGGCAGAGTGGCAGAGGCTTATTTTTTGTGGTGTCCCCAAATCATTTTTAGTAACCCTCCCTCCCCCAGCTGCTAAGTTAGCTGATCCCAATTCTCTATCTATCCTCAATCATCTATCTGCTGACTTTGCCAAACCCATACACACTATACCCATCTTTTTTGTGCTCTGATTTATGGATGAATTCCCCAAAGCATGTAGTGCAAGGGCCTGCCTGTATACTTTCTAATGGTACTGTTAAAAGTTTTTGTATCCTATTATTATCTTGACAGGTAATAGCAGAATGTCCAAATGTCCTCAAATGAGTACAATGTGTATTTTTTATCTTTGTATTATGACACTTCTTACCTGTCCAGTGGGGTGCCAATAGTGTAACTAAGGAGGGGCTGTTCCAAGTAATACCCTGTATTTAGGCATTCATCTCTCAATGAAGTGAAGAGGGTTACCTGTCCAAGATTTCCACACACCCCATAATGTTAGAAATGGCCCATGAGAGGGGGAGGGAGGGTGAATATGATAGGTGTACCTTATACTTTGGCGTTGTTAAATTCCCCTTACTAAATGCTATCTGGAGGTTGGCCAAGAATGTTTGTGTCTAATCTGCTTGCCATGTTTATGTGCAAAAATAGTAATTGTTTTTTTTTTTCCTCTACAGTTTCCTTCCACGCCACAGGAATGGCAGACTGTGGCCTCCCACTTTGCCAGCGGTGGGACTTTCCTAACTGCGGAGGGGCAATTGATGGGAAACACGTCCACATCGTCCCACCACCCAACTCGGGGTCGTACTATTTCAACTATAAGGGGTTCAATAGTATAGTGATGTTGGCGGTGGTGTCAGCTAATTACGACTTCTTGTATGTGGACGTGGGGAAGAATGGCCGGATGTCCGATGGTGGAGTCATCGCCCAGACGGAGTTCTACAGGCGTCTCCAGAATGGCAGCTTGGACTTGCCAGCTCCAGAGGACAATGTGGAAGGACTCCCATTCGTGTTCGTTGCTGATGAAGCGTTTGCGCTGGGGGACCACCTGATGCGGCCATTCCCGATGAGGACCCTCACCCCGGAACAGAGGGTTTTTAATTATCGGCTGGCCAGAGCCCGAAGAGTGGTGGAGAACACATTTGGAATCCTGGCCAGCCGGTTCCGCCTATTTCTGACACCTATCCATATGGCGGAGTATAAACTGAACCATATTATACTGGCGTGCTGTATTCTCCATAACTTTTTAAGGAAACATTCAGCCAACTATGCTGGCTCAGTTGGGCCTGAGGCCGGAGTGATACCTGAAACACTGACGGCGCTTGAAAGCGGCCATCCTGGCTTGCCCTCCCTGAGTGCCCGTGATGTCCGGTTACGATACCTGGAGTTCTTTGCGGGTAGGGGGGCCATCAGGGGCGGACTGACCATTCGGTCATTCGGACGCCGACCGAGGGCCCGCGGCCAGTAGGGGGCCCGTGAGAAATGCTTGTCGGATCTAGGGGTATGCTGCTGGGCGTGCTGCGGTGGAGCCGTTCTGCCGACTGACGCTGTGGGGGGGGGGCAAGACCCGGCATCTCCCCCTGCACCTGTGGCTTTCAGTTTGGGATGCAGTGGGGGAAGTGGGAGGCGGCGATCAGCAGCTCTATGGTGCTCGCAGCATCTCCCTGGGACTTGTATTTCTCCTCCAGATTGTATACAGTGGATAGGGAATGGGCCTCTGACCCGGGCAGCTACAGGTTTCACTCTCTGCTTGTACACTGTTGCCGACTGCTGCCCGGGTCAGAGGCCCCTCCCCTATCCACTGTACAGAATCAGAAGGAGAACTACAAGCCCCAGTGAGATCCACAGGCACCATAGAACTGCCGATTGCCACCTCCAACCTCCCCTTGTGCTGGGGGTTGGAGGTGCACAGCCAGGTACAGGGGAACCTCTGAGGGGGGTTAAGTCTGGGAACCCTGATTTATGGGGGGGGGCTCTCTGGGTACCTTGATGTATGGGGGGAGGCTCTCTGGGGACCCTGATGTATGGGGGGGGCTCTCTGGGTACCCTGATGTATGGGGGGGCTCTCTGGGTACCTTGATGTATGGGGGGGCTCTCTGGGTACCCTAATGTATGGGGGGGCTCTCTGGGTACCTTGATGTATGGGGGGAGGCTCTCTGGGGACTCTGATATATGGGGGGGCTCTCTGGGTACCCTGATGTATGGGGGGAGGCTCTCTGGGTACCCTGATGTATGGGGGGGCTCTCTGGGTACCTTGATGTATGGGGGGAGGCCCTCTGGGGACCCTGATGTATGGGGGGGCTCTCTGGGTACCCTGGTGTATGGGGGGGCTCTCTGGGGACCCTGATGTATGGGGGGCTCTCTGGGTACCCTGATGTATGGGGGGAGGCTCTCTGGGTACCCTGATGTATGGGGGGAGGCTCTCTGGGGACCCTGGTTTAAGGGGGAGGCTCTCTGGGAACCCTGATGTATGGGGGGCGGCCCTCTGGGGACCCTGATATATGGGGGGGCTCTCTGGGTACCCTGATGTACGGGGGGGAGGCTCTCTGGGTACCCTGATGTATGGGGGGGCTCTCTGGGTACCTTGATGTATGGGGGGAGGCTCCCTGGGGACCCTGATGTATAGGGGGGCTCTCTGAGTACCCTGGTGTATGGGGGGGGGGGCTCTCTGGGGACCCTGATGTATGGGGGGGCTCTCTGGGTGCCCTGATGTATGGGGGGGGCTTTCTGGGTACCTTGATGTATGGGGGGAGGCTCTCTGGGGACCCTGATGTATGGGGGGCTCTCTGGGTACCCTGATGTATGGGGGGAGGCTCTCTCGGTACCCTGATGTATGGGGGGGAGGCTCTCTGGGGACCCTGCTTTAAGGGGGAGGCTCTCTGGGAACCCTGATGTATGGGGGGAGGCCCTCTGGGGACCCTGATGTATGGGGGGGCTCTCTGGGGACCCTGATGTATGGGGGGGCTGTCTGGGGACCCTGATGTAAGGAGGAGGCTCTCTGGGGACCCTGATGTATTGGGGGGCTCTCTGGGGACCCTGATGTATGGGGGGCTCTCTGGGGACCCTGATGTAAGGAGGAGGCTCTCTGGGGACCCTGATGTAAGGCGGGGCTCTCTGGGGACCCTGAAGTATGGGGGGGCTCTCTGGGGACCCTGATGTAAGGAGGAGGCTCTCTGGGGACTCTGATGTATTGGGGGGCTCTCTGGGGACCCTGATGTATGGGGGGCTCTCTGGGGACCCTGATGTATGGGGGGGCTCTCTAGGAATCCTGATGTATGGGGGGGCTCTCTGGGGCCCTGATGTAAGGAGGAGGCTCTCTGGGGACCCTGATGTATTGGGGGCTCTCTGGGGACCCTGATGTATGGGGGGGCTCTCTGGGGACCCTGATGTATGGGGGGCTCTCTGGGGACCCTGATGTATGGGGAGGCTCTCTGGGGACCCTGATGTATGGGGGGGCTCTCTGGGGCCCTGATGTAAGGAGGAGGCTCTCTGGGGACCCTGATGTATTGGGGGCTCTCTGGGGACCCTGATGTATGGGGGGGGCTCTCTGGGGACCCTGATGTATGGGGGGCTCTCTAGGAAACCTGATGTATGGGGGGATCTCTGGGGACCCTGATGTATGGGGAGCTCTCTAGGAACCCTGATGTATGGGGGGATCTCTGGGGACCCTGATGTATGGGGGGCTCTCTGGGGACCCTGATGTATGGGGGGGCTTTCTGGGGACCCTGATGTATGGGGGGGCTCTCTGGGGACCTTGATGTATGGGGGGAGGCTCTCTGGGGACCCTGATGTATGGGGGGGCTCTCTGGGTACCCTGGTGTATGGGGGGGGCTCTCTGGGGACCCTGATGTATGGGGGGGGCTCTCTGGGTGCCCTGATGTATGGGGGGGCTTTCTGGGTACCTTGATGTATGGGGGGAGGCTCTCTGGGGACCCTGATGTATGGGGGGCTCTCTGGGTACCCTGATGTATGGGGGGAGGCTCTCTCGGTACCCTGATGTATGGGGGGAGGCTCTCTGGGGACCCTGCTTTAAGGGGGGGCTTTCTGGGGACCCTGATGTATGGGGGGGGTCTCTGGGGACCCAGATCTTTGGGGGGCTCTCTGGGGACCCAGATCTATGGGGGGCTCTCTGGGACCCTGATGTATGGGGGGCTCTCTGGGGACCATGATGTATGGGGGGGCTCTCTGGGGACCTTGATGTAAGGGGGGGCTCTCTGAAGACCTTGATGTAAGGGGGCTCTCTGGGGACCCTGATGTATGGGGGGCTCTCTGGGGACCCAGATCTTTGGGGGGGCTCTCTGGGGACCCAGATCTATGGGGGGCTCTCTGGGGACCCAGATCTATGGGGGGCTCTCTGGGGACCCAGATCTATGGGGGGCTCTCTGGGGACCCAGATCTTTGGGGGGGCTCTCTGGGGACCCAGATCTATGGGGGGCTCTCTGGGGACCCAGATCTATGGGGGGCTCTCCGGGACCCTGATGTATGGGGGGGCTCTCTGGGGAGTGGACCCTGATGTATGTGGGGCTCTCTGGAGACCTTGATGTAAGGCGGGGCTCTCTGGGGACCCTGATGTATGGGGGGCTCTCTGGGGACCTTGATGTAAGGGGGGGCTCTCTGAAGACCTTGATGTAAGGGGGGGCTCTCTGAAGACCTTGATGTATGGGGGGCTCTCTGGGGACCCTGATGTATGGGGGGGCTCTCTGGGGACCCAGATCTATGGGGGGGCTCTCTGGGGACCCAGACCTATGGGGGGGCTCTCTGGGGACCCAGACCTATGGGGGGGCTCTCTGGGGACCCAGATCTATGGGGGGCTCTCTGGGACCCTGATGTATGGAGGGGCTCTCTGGGGAGTAGACCTTGATGTATGTGGGGCTCTCTGGAGACCTTGATGTAAGGCGGGCTCTCTGGGGACCCTGATGTATGGGGGCTCTCTGCAGACCCTGATGTATGGGGGGGGCTCTCTGGAGACCTTGATGTATGGGGGGCTCTCTGGGGACCCTGATGTAAGGAGGGGGCTCTCTGGGGACCCTGATGTAAGGGGGGGTTCTCTGGGGACCCAGATGTAAGGGGGAGCTCTCTGGGGACCCTGATGTAAGGAGGGGGCTCTCTGGGGACCCTGATGTAAGGAGGAGGCTCTCTGGGGACCCTGATGTAAGGAGGGGGCTCTCTGGGGACCCTGATGTAAGGAGGGGGCTCTCTGGGGACCCTGATGTAAGGAGGGGGCTCTCTGGGGACCCTGATGTAAGGAGGGGGCTCTCTGGGTACCCTGATGTAAGGAGGAGGCTCTCTGGGGACCCTAATGTAAGGGGAGGTTCTCTGGGGACCCTGATGTAAGGAGGAGGTTCTCTGGGGACCCTGATGTAAGGGGGGGCTCTCTGGGGACCCTGATGTAAGGGGGGGCTCTCTGGGGACCCTGATGTAAGTGGGGAGGCTCTCTGGGGACCCTGATGTAAGGAGGGTGCTCTCTGGGACCCTGATGTAAGGAGGGGGCTCTCTGGGGACCCTGATGTAAGGAGGAGGCTCTCTGGGGACCCTGATGTCTGGGGGGGGCTCTCTGGGGACCCTGATGTAAGGAGGGGGCTCTCTGGGGACCCTGATGTAAGGAGGGGGCTCTCTGGGGACCCTGATGTAAGGAGGAGGCTCTCTGGAGACCTTGATGTAAGGGGAGGTTCTCTGGGGACCCTGATGTAAGGAGGAGGTTCTCTGGGGACCCTGATGTAAGGGGGGGCTCTCTGGGGACCCTGATGTAAGGGGAGGCTCTCTGGGGACCCTGATGTAAGTGGGGGAGGCTCTCTGGGGACTTGTTTACATAGGCAGACCACAGTTCTGCCTCTGTTGGAAACGATCGTCTGGGCCTGGCGGACATCGGGTCCTCCGGAACCGCTGGTTAGCTCTCGGTGTGTCCAATCACAGCGGCAGCAGGTCAAACAGCATGCAGACCCGCAAGTGCAGAATCAAGTTCCTGTACGTGATTCTGCTCACAGGAGATGCAGCCCTGCAGTAAATGTACATGGTTAAAGTGAGTTTATTTTTCTTTATTTTCTTAAATCTTTAAACATTTATTTTGAACATGAAGTAGAGAAATTCTGTGACCAAGGCATGTAATGTAGCAGTGCAATATATGCAAGGGGCTTTGTGAGGGTGTGGCTTGTGTGTGGGTGGGTGGGGACAAAGGGGGCCCCATGAGCCCCTATTGCCCGGGGGCCCCATGAGTTGTCAGTCCGCCCCTGGGGGCCATCAATATGCCTTCAAATTTGTGAAGCCTTTTTCCAATAAAACAAAAAAAAACAAAATTCTTTGTGGACATTTACTGCTTGTGTTTGTTTTAACTGACCCTGACAGCAATGTGTGGAGTCGTGAAAATTGCGTGATTGTGTAACCTTATACAAAGCACTGTTGGCTGTTATTTACTAAAGGCGTATACACTTTTTATACTACAAGTGCTCTTGAAACTACACTAAAGCTGCTCTTGTAGTGCAAAGAGGATTTGCCCTTAGGAAATAACCCCCATTTTCTCTGAAAACAGCAATGACATCACCCCAAAAGTGTTGTAGCGTTGAGACAATAATCCACACATTCTTGATTAACAAACTTTTTTATACCTGCACAATCACATGTGCATTTACAAAAGGTTTTTCAAACAAACCAACATGTTTGTTGTCTACCCATTTTTGGGGTGGCATTATCAAAAATAGAAATGTCCATTGATGATAAAACAGGCCTGTGTAAAACCAACAAGAAAGAGAAAAAATTTGAACTTACAAAGTTCACATATGGTAAAACTTGAAGGCAATATCAGACATGAGTATTTAGGAACTGTGTTTGATATTGCGTTCAGATGGGGTCAAATCACCCCTTGAAAAGCCAAATTTGGAAGATGCACACCGATTTACGAATGTCAACATGTGCTAGTTGCCATCACGGGGGGATCAAGGGACGTGTTTTGTGGGAGCAAGCTCTTCCTCTCAGCTACTTTATTCTTGAGGAAGGTGTTGCACCCCCCAAACGCGTCCATTGATCTCCCATGATGGCAGATAGCACATGTTGGCACACTGTGTGCATCCTCCAAATTAGGCTTTTCGAAACATTGCTAAAAGATTATAAACATTGTACCACACAAAAAAAAAGTGATTTTGTGGGGTTTTAAATTCTCCCCAAAACATCAATGATGTTATTATTTTTTTTTATCACATCATTGATTTTTTTCTGGATGTTTTCCAATTCTAAATTACACCCCATGATCTCCCCGATCAGGATCTGGGCACTTTCAGATGTGAAAGGATCTTGATCCCCAACATCACGATCACCTAAAAAGAGAGAAACCAAACAAAAACAGGTATCAAAAATCTGCGGACATCCATCTCTTACCTGAGCCTGTGGTCGCAGACACTCACCTGTTGTGGTGCCAATTTCCACCACATCTTCTTCCTCCTCCTGCTCAGCTTGTGTTTGGGGTATTTCACCTTCTTCCATAGGTGGGGGGTCTCTGGTCTCCTCGGATGAGGGGTGTCCTCCGAGTCTTTTCTCCCCTATGTAAAACAAAAATGGTAGAATTAGCACACAGATATTTGATGGCAGAACTATAAATAGGAAACATTGCTTGGAAGTGGGATACAATTGTCTATTTTGGCAGAGTTCCAAAATGTAGCATTTTCAGTGTCCTTTGTCAAGCTGCAATACTTTACCTGTTTGGTACAAGCTTCACAGATGGAGACCCCCTAAAGTATACACTGGAGCACCTGTGTGCCCCCCCCTAATAAAAATGTTGTTCTGGTGTCACACACTAGTGCTCCAGTGTCCAGATGTGAAAACAGCTGCTCAGTGTCCTCTCCTTACCCAGAATCTAGTTTGCATTTCATTCTAGTAACAAACCCATCTACACAACTAAATATTTTGCATCCAAGTAGGCCTTAAAAAATGTAGGAAAATGCATATGGCCTAAACAATGGTGTTTTAGAGGGGAAACAAAATGTTGGATACGAACGAATAATGGGCCCATGAACATTAAAATTGACATTTGAAACTGTACAATTAAGAAAAGCATATGGAGCAGCACGAACGTAATAAAGACAAAAAGAATATGAACACAGCACAACTACTTACTTTTTTGCAGCACTCTCCGGATCTTTCTGTACTGCTCTGGCTCTCGTAATTTGTGGTCCGACCACCGCTTCCTGAGCTGATCTTTCGATCGTCGTACCCCGAAATTCCTGTGCAGACTTTTGACCACTTTCGCCATGATCTTGGCCTTTCTGACATTGGGGTTGGGGTAAGGTCCATACTTTCCGTCATAGTCGGCCCTCTTCAGGATGTCCACCATCTCCAACATCTCCCCAAAGGACATATTTGTGGCCTTAAATCTTCTCCTTCTGGATCGGGACGTGTCCAGATCCGGGCTTTCCTCCGCCTCCTCCTCGTTGCTATAATTAGCACGCACCTGCTGTGACTCCGCCATATGCTCTTCCCCCACTGCGCTGAACGAAAAGGGGCGGGGAATAGACTAGAATGAACGTCAGGGGCGGGCGGAGTTACACGCATGCGCAGTGTATATAAAGCGTAACACACGTGCGTATTACGTACGATCTGTGAGAAGAGGAAGGAGCATTGGACGCACCGATCGTAAGAACGAAGGTAAGAGACAAACTTGTGCCTATACTGCTTCTAGATTGAGGCCTATATTGTAACAAGATTAGGAGAGTTTTGTCTGACATTAGGCTTTGTCTTGGGTTGTGTCTTGCAGTGAACATGGATATCTTAGTTAAAGATAATGACTTCATGTCACTATTCATTGATATGTTAAGGGAGCTGCCATGTCTGTGGGAGATCAACCACCCACATTACAAGAACCAAGCAAAGAGGAAGGCAGCACTGGAGCAATTGTGTGAAATTGTGAAGCAGGTGATCCCCATGGCAGACATCACCTATTTAAAGATCTTAATTGGTGGCCTGAGGAGCACATATGGAAGGAAGCGCCAGAAAGTCCTGGATTCACAGAGATCCGGAGCAGCAGATGACATCTATGTCCCCAGGATGTGGCACTACGACAGGCTGCATTTTCTGGCAGGCCAGACTGAACCCAGGCCATCCCTCTCCAGTCTTCCTTCCACGCTTCCTTCCCCCCCGGCTGAGGCTTCTGACGCCCAACCTGGGCCTTCCAGGCAACATGTGGAGGAGCCCAGGTTGAGCCAGGTATAGCATTCCTCTAAATATTTCTGCTTGTCCAATCAATGATGTTAACTAGATGTTAGTTGGGAGTACTAATTTAGGATTGTGATTGATGAAGCAAAAACTAAAACCATGTCCCTTTTTCATACACAGGGAAGTCTCAGCCAGGAGGTGGCCGGGCCAAGCCGGCTGCCTGATCTGCCGGTCCCTCCACTCCCCCTGGAAAGAGAAAGTGGCAGGAGGAGGAGTGCCCTAGAGGAGGCTGGCAGAGGACTCTTTTGGAGGGCTACAGAGGTCCTGGGAGCACCACACACCATGGAGGAGGACATTGCTGCCACCATTGCCTATAAAATGCAGAGGATGGAGGAGGGACAACAAGTCATGTGTGAGTCGCTCATATTGGAGGCTCTTAACAAAGGTATGAGGGGCCAAATTACATCTCAGAAACACCTTTGCAAACTCACAGATGGTCCTCCTCCTGCAGGTCCTCCTCCTCATCCTCCCTCTCCTCCAGGTCCTCCCAGTCCTCCTCCTCCTCCAGGTCCTACTCCTCCTACTGCCACATCTCCAACAGAAGAGCCACAGCCCGGAAGGAAGCGTGGAAGGAGGACCAGAAAGTGAGGACCCTGGATCCAGTCTGGTCGGCCAAAAGATGCAGCCTCTTGTGGTACCACAGCCTGGGGACACACATGTCATCTGCTGCTTTCCGGATCTCTGCGAATTCTGGACCAAACTGCCCTCCCTTACATATGGACTCCTCAGACCACCAATTTTGAGGTTAAAGAATTGATGTCTGCCGTGGGGGTCCCAGGCTTCGCTAATTTCTCATGTTGATCCAGCGTTGCCTCCCTCTTTGTTTGGTTCTGAGCCCTTAATAAAGGAATTTTTGTTTTAATTATACTTGCCTATGTGTGTTTAACTTCAAAAAGGACAGTTTGTTTGTGAGGATTCAGGTACATTTCAAAAATACAATGTGAAATTAATAAGGGACACCAACAACAAACAATCTCCTTGAGATTAAATAATAAAAGATATCAATGGTGTTGTGGTAACTTGACACACAAAACACACACAAAAATATTCTGGAGTAAAACTAAAAATAACATTAAACAAAGATCAGCCTTGGAAAAAATACAAACATAAAATCGAAACCAAAAATGGATTAAAATCCAAAATAAATAAATAAATAAATAAATAAAAAACATTCTGTCAGATGTGACAAATAACAATATATTCAGGGAATCACAATAAAAAAACAAAAAAAAAAAGTTTGTGAGAAGTGTGTGTGAATATGAGCAGCAAAACTACTTAATTCTTGTCACATTATAAAGAAGAAGAGAGTGCGCTGTATTAAACCATTTTTAACATTGCAGCGTGACGAAAGTGCTGTATCCATTGCGAATGCTAAGTTTACCAGACCGAGCTGTTCCGTGTCGGAATTTCTTCTGAGCATGCGTGGCACTTTGTGCGTCGGAACAGGCCACACACGGTCGGAATTGACGCGATCGGATTTTGTTGTCGGAAAATTTTATCTCCTGCTCTCCAACTTTGTGTGTCGGAAAATTCGATGGAAAATGTCCGATGGAGCCCACACACGGTCAGAATTTCCGACAACACGCTCCGATCTGACTTTTTCCATCGGAAAATCCGACCGTGTGTACGGGGCATAAGACTTACCATACCTGCAAAGCAAATACAAAAAAAAACATAGTAAAAAATAAAACATTTAACGCAACCTGTGCCTACCTAAAATATATATATGCCGAAGCATGGGGGCATCCTCCCACAAAAGGCAGGAGCAAATCACTCCTCCACCCACTGCTGCCCCCAGGCTTCGGCATATATGCTGAAGTATGTAACTGTGGTGGTGAAATCACCTCCGACAGCGCTGGAGTCACGGCTTTATGTATCGTGGGAGCAAACGCTGTTGCTGTAAAGATAAATAAATCCGAGCTGCAGCTGAATGGCGTACCTGAAAACAAAAAAATGGTTAAAACACAGTAAACTTATAAAAAAATTACTTACCTAAAAAGCAAACATGATAAAACATAACAACAATAAAACATTGCAGAATAGAATACAGTAAAAAAGAGCAGAACAATAGAGAGAAAATAGAGAGAGAGAGAGAACAATAAAACAACAAGTATTTTTGGTTTTTTTATTTTATATTTTTTTGTGTTTTTTTTTTTTTACTTTTTTTTTTTATAACTGTAACTTTTAAAACTGTAATGGTTCCAGGTTTGGGTCTCTCAAAATGCGATGGCATCTTGGGAGACCCTGTGAAAGTGTGTCCTAGTCTGTGCAATGCTGTACCCTACGCTAAAACTCAACTAGTGTATGGTAGCGCTTTCAAACATTCACCAATGCAAAGACCAGGATTGCCAGAGCAGGAGGGACAATAATACCGGGTGTCACGCCTAAATCCGCGCTTTCTGCAGACACGACATTTTCTTTGGGGGGGTTGTTGGGTAGGGGTACTCGGGAGGACATATTGAAAATGACTCTCATGCAGCCGGCTTACTGCATTTGGTTGGGGAAGGTGAGGTGGAGCACCGTCTGGAAACAGAAGGGCTCTGAAGATCTCTTCCTGGAATGTAAGGAAGGATCCAGTCCGTCCTGAAGCTCTGTATAACACATGAGCGTTCAGCAAAGCCAATTGAAATAAATAAACAGACGCTTTTTTGTACCAGCGTCTGGCCTTACGGGCAACTAGGTACGGCGCCAACAACTGGTCGTTGAGGTCCACCCCTCCCATATTTTGGTTATATTCGTGGACCCAGAGGGGTTTCTCCACAACACCAGTCGCCGTAGGAATTTGGACCGTCGTGTCTGCATGAAGGGAGGTGAGAACGAAAACATTCTTCTTATTCCTCCACTTCATAGCGAGCAAATTATTACACTGCAAGCAGGCTCTCTCCCCCAGCCTAAGACGGGAATCTACAAGCGGCTGGGGAAAGCCCCGGCGATTAGGTCGCACGGTACGACATGCTCCAATCTGCTGATCAAACAAGTGACTAAAAAGTGGCACGCTCGTGTAATAATTGTCCACGTACAAGTGGTACCTCTTTCAGAATAAGGGTGACACCAAGTTCCACACTATCTTGCCAGCACTTCCTATGTAGTCAGGGCAGTTTGTCGGCTCTACGTGACTATCTTTGTCCTCGTAAACCATAAATCTACATGTATAGCCTGTGGCCCTGTCACAGAGCTTATACATCTTGACCCCGTATCTGGCACGCTTGCTGGGAAGGTACTGTTTGAATGACAAGTGGCCAGAAAATTTAATCAGGGACTCATCAACACAGACAACTTGATGAGGAGTAAACAAGTCTGCAAAACGTTGGTTGAAGTGGTTTACGAGGGGCCGAATTTTGTAAAGCCGATCGTATTCAGGGTCTCCACGAGGACGACAGAGTTCATTGTTGTTGAAGTGCATGAACCGCAAAATCTGCTCGTATCGTGCCCTGGCCATGGAGGCAGAGAACACGGGCGCATGGTAAATTGGGTTAGTGGACCAATATGACCGCAACTTACTCTTTTTATTCAAGCCCATGTTGAGAGGCCCAGAAAGAGCTTAAATTCGGAGACCGTAATTGGTCTCCAATCTCTGGCAAGGGAGGACTGGGGATTAGCGGTGATGTGTTGACCAGCGTAAAAATTGCTTTGGTCCACAATAGATCTATAGAGATCTTCGGTGAAAAACAGTGAATAAAGATCCAGTGGCGTAAAATCAACTGTTTCCACCTGAATTCCGGGTTGGCCAGTGAATGGTGGAAGTACGGGTGCTGCAGAAGTGGTGGGTTCCCAATTTGGATTGGCGAATGCAGCAGGAAGGGCACTATGGGCATGACGGGCCTGTCTTTGTCTTCTTCGTGGCAGCGGGACACTACTTGTGCTTGCCACCTCGCCAGCTTGAACTGCACTTATGGGACCACAACTCCATCGTCAGAACTATCTGTCATGGAGCCGCTGTCCTCTACAGGATCGTATTCTGAGCCTGAATCTGACAGATGAGTGACTTCCTCTTCACTATCTGTCATGCTCAGAAACGTGTAGGCCTCTTCACTAGTGTACCTTCGATTTGCCATTTTGGGCTTTAAATTTAGGGGTACACTAGTGAGACTCACAGGCAAAAAAGCTCCTGACTGTCAGCGACTGTCAAAACGCTACCAAAAAACTGTTAGCGATCGCAGGGATCAGGCCTGACTCTGCGAACGCTGCAGTTATGTGTGCTTAGTGTTTTGTAAGTGTCAGTGATCGATCGATACTGCACTTGGGTGGGCTGGGCTGGGCTGGGCCGAGGGGCAAAACGCAGGTGCTAGCAGGTATCTGGGCTGATCCCGCTACCACTGCGTTTTTGAGGACCCTAAACTGCTGGGGATGCTAGTATAGATCTGATCGGATCAGATATCGATCCGTTCAGATACTATAGCACTAAGGGAGGTGTATGCTGCGTGCGTGGGTTTTAGCGGTACTGGCACTAACCTGACGCTGCCTGGGGCGATGCAGACCTTATCTGACCCTAAAAACTTAACTTATATCACCGCCGGGCGATCAGGGGGTTAAACCTTTATAAGGTAATAAACGGCGGGTGCCCTAAAACTATAATAAACAAACTAACTAACCAGCGTCACCCGTAACAATTATATGGTGATCACTGGTGAAAGGGTTAACTAGGAGGCAATTAGTGGGTTAAAACCTTTATTAGGTAGTATATAGGGGTCCCTGTCGCTATAAAACACTGACGCGAACCTATATACTTACCTCCCTAACTAGCGTCACCTGTGTCACTAATACAACGATCAGAAAAACGATCGCTTAGTGACACTGGTGACGGGGGGTGATCACGGGGTTAAAACTTTATTAGGGGGGTTAGGGGGGTACCCTAGACCTAAAGGGGGTACCCCAGACCTAAAGGGGGGTACCCCAGACCTAAAGGGGGCTAACCCTAACTGCCCTAACACTTATAACTGTCACAAACTGACACCAATGCAATAATCAGGAAAAAAAAACTGCTTTTGGTGTCAGTGTGACGGGGTACTGATCAGGGGGTGACTGTGGGGTGATGGGGGGGTGACAAGTGTGCCTGCGTGTTCTACTGTTAGTGTAGTGTTGGTGCAAACTTACTTGGATGTCTTCGGAACGCGCCGGAACGAAAAGACCGGCTCGAGGAGAGGTGACATCACTTCCTCCGCTTCTGTTTACATTACAAAAGCCGAGGAAGTCTGTCATTGGCCAGGAGCGATCGCGAGGGGGGAGCCACGAATGAGTGGCCTCCCCCTCACCTTTGATCGCCCCTGACCTGAATCCGACCGCCGCTGGCACCGCGGGGGGTCCAATCGGACCCCCCACCCGCGGGCAGGCAAGGACGTACATGTAAGCCCTTTTGCCTGCCCGTGCCGCTCTGCCGACGTACATCGTTGTGCGGCGGTCGTCAAGTGGTTAAAATCACTGCTCCCGAAAAAACGTCCGTTCTTAAAACTTTTTTTTGCATTGATACATGTCACCTGGGGCAGGACCCGGGTCCCCAAACCCTTTTTAGGACAATACCATGCAAATTAGCCTTTAAAATTAGCACTTTTTATTTTGAACGTTCGAGTCCCATAGACTTCAATGGGGTTCTAACGTTCGTGCGAATTTTCGAACCGTTCGCAGGTTCTGGTGCGAACCGAACCGGGGGGTGTTCGGCTCATCCCTACTCAGGAGCCCATAAGATGCGTCTCCTGCAGGATACAGACCTGTGGGTGGAGTTTCCATAAGTATTTAGGCACCAGTGAAAGTTTAATGGCCAAATTAAGCCCCCGCACGTTCCAGGACACTATTAAGCACTTAGCCATGAGATGAGACTGTCAATAAAGTGAAGGAGATGAGACAGTGGCAGCATGCGGGTCCACCGGGCTAGGGGACGCCAACCCATTCCCCCAAGTTCAATGGAATCCAACAGTGTGCCACTCTGAGGTGCAATATCATACCGAGATAATCGCCATATAGGGCGAGCACAATCATTAATAGACCAACATAACTATAAGAACATAAAAACAGTAGGTAAAAGCAACCATGGTCAGCAACTGCCAACCTTCCCCTACCCCATGCACCTCGGAACAATGAGATGCATTTGAGTTCCATAACACCCATTGTCCTAGGACTAAAACCTCAGGTTCGGGACATGTAACCAGGCTGGGACATATCCCATCCACCACCGAACATGGGAACCTGCGGTGTGTAGAACAAGAAAAAAAAAAGTCTGTCCCAGAGTCATCAGAGTGAAGTAAATTGTGAGATAGAGCTATATTCACCTGACTGAGCAGGGGCGCACAATTCATAGTTAGTTGCGAGGATCGAGCAGTCAAAAAGACAAAAAGTTCTTTATTTCTCTACTACATATATATGGTCACGTTAAGTGTTTATGACAGGCACAATAGTGTATCGCTGCAGTATACTTTTTGTTTGTTTTGGTTCTTTTTCGGAGCACAAAACAGAAAAATGAGAAATCAAATACGATTGATTTAACCAGTTTATTATCTCCTGCATACAAAATATACAATGAACAAATTTAAATGATGATTGGTAGTTTGGCAAGGTGCTATGCTACTATGTTTTTTGTATGTTTGAAGCGTATGGTTGTAATGCGATATTTGTTTTACTTTTCAATAAAATTTTATTGTGGAAAAAAAAGACAAAAAGTAAGGGAGTAGCAAAAATCAAAAGGGGAAAAGCCAAGAGGAGCAGAACCAGGGAGGATTAGAACTTGTAGTCATCCATGTACGAACATTAGTGAACATAAGTCCCGATGAGCTGGAGAGCCCACAGAGGTGTGGAGGGTGGCATCACAGTCCCCCGCACCCCTCCATCCCGGCAACAGAGCAGAAGAGTCAGGGGAAGTTTGGGCATAGTCACGCTTACCAGCACCAGCGACACAAGATGACCGACCGTAGAAACTTCTCAGTGCCGTGTAACAGGCTGCTAGGCCAGCAGTACTACGGAGGTAGCGCCTCCAACCAAGCAGAGGCATCCTTACCATCCACTACCTGCAGTTTTTCCGGGAACAGGATACTCGATTCCTTTGATGCGCAGGGCGGCTTTGACACTGTCGAATGACCGGTGCTGTGTCTGGGTCTCCATCGTGTAGTCCGGGAACATCAGGAGTTTAACATTGTGGTAGGGCAGCTCACCGGCCGCTCGGGCAGCCCTTAGTAGCTCATTGTGGGTCCTGAAAGTTGAGTAACCGGAGTATGAAAGTACGGGGTGGAGCCCCCTCAGGTCCGGGCTTGGGTGGAATCGATGGACCTGCTCAACAGCAAAATATGGGGAGAGCTGGGCCACCGGCAGCAGGGAGCGCTGGATATCTTCCGTAAATAGAGCGGGGGAACGACCCTCAACCCCCTCCAGGAGTCCCACAATCCTGAGATTGTTCCTGCGGCTCCAATTTTCAGCGTCCTCCGCTCTATACTCCAGGGCCCTAACCTTTGTTTGCAGGGTTCGGATGGAGGCCGCATGGTCAGTCACAGTATCCTCCACGTCTCCCACACACCGTTCAGTTTCGGCCACCCGGAAGCGGCTCTTATCCAAGTCCTGGCGAATCAAGCCCACATCCAGCTGAACCTCCTCTATCTTGGATGTTAAGGCAGTTTGGCATGAGGTCATATCTGCCATAACATTCAGAATGCCCAGAGGCGCCGGGACAGATCCCTCCTCGTGGTCAGTCTGCGACGCCATGTTGCAAAGGCGCGCAGGGGGTCTCAGGGCACAGGAGACCGGAGTGGCTTCTACCGAGTCACACGGGGGGAATCTCAGCTGCTTGCCCCTCTTCTGACTCCCAGAGGATTTAGAAGGCATCCAGAGATAACAGGATCTCCTCGATCCACTCAGTCACTAGGTGCGGATTGATAAACGGATCACACTCCAGGAGAGCTCAAAGAACACGTCTGCTCATCCCAGCCACGCCTCCAGGAACTTTTTTAATAGCCTGCTTGAGTTTATCCCGAAGGGATTGACAGATGCCTATTGCTGTGACTGCAGCCTGTACCACCTCACCGGCTACAGCAAATGAGGCTTTTAGTAGAGATTCCAAGTTTTTATCAGCTGGATCTCTAAATAGTTGTACATTGTCCACTGGACAAGTTAAACTCCTGTTCACAGAGGAGATAGCAGCATCCACTGCTGGCAAATCCCATCTCTTTGAGAACTTTTTCTCCATAGGGTAAAGAAATTAAAATTTCTTAGGGGGAGAAAACTGCTTATCTGGGTGATCCCAATCAGCATATATCAATTGCTCCAGTAACGGGTGCATAGGGAAAGCATGAGAACCCTGTGGGGGTTTTAGCGAACCCAAAAAGGAGAAGGAAACCTCATCCACCTCTGCAGGAGGCAATTTATGTCCAGAGCGGACCAAGTCCGTAAGGGATTGAATTCGCAATTTCTGAGATTGCGAAGTTGAAAAAGGTTCTTCAGATGCTGAATCCTCAGAAGAGGAGTCACCTGAACCTCCTTCCCTCAAAGGTACCCCACTATCCTCAGCCCATTGTTGTTCCAAAACGGGAAGGTCAAGGGCAGGAGAAGGGGACCTGCCACGTTTTTTTACCTCCTGGGAGGATGACGTGAACAAATCGGCTATTTTTCCCTCCAAACCAGCCAGAACCAAAGCTAAATAGTCCTTGGTGACGAATGCGGAAGCTGACATGTTGGGGGTAGCCATCATGCCTGTGAGACAAGATGGCTCAGATTCACTAGATGCTCCAGGTCCTTCAGGGGAGGATGGAACTGCGGGCGTGCGACTAGGAGCCTCAGGCTCTGACCGCAGCGACTTTGCACTCCACCCTGATGAATTACCCCACCTACGGGCAGACATAGTAATGCATCTACTGCTGAGCTTTAGTATAGCAATTTACATAATATGCTGCTATAAATGCTCAGTCTCAATGCTGAGTAAACATGCCCCTTGGAAATGCCTGTTTCCACACACCCATACAGCTTACATGCCCTTGTGCGCCAACCAGACACTCTCAGAGTGTAAGCTTTTAAGCAGTGAGCCTTGTGCTCCACGTGCACGCCAGTGGTGTTTAAGCTACGCCCCACGGACTTAGGCTCTTCCCCCTTGTTTTTTTTAAAAGGATCCCTTTCCCACGCTCTGCGCAGAGATAGCTGGCCCTGTAGTGAGGGCGGATCGAGGGGCCTGACCTCTCTGATGGTGGATGGTCCCCCCAAACCCCTACTGATGGCTGACAGAGCTGGAGAAGTAGCAATGCTGCTGCAGGAAGCCTTTGCTGACACTTGAGCACATCACAGGAGAAGCATGGAATGCTGGAAGCCAGGTAGGTAGCTTTTACACCCTCTAGTGGCAAAACACAGGCAAGGCATCGCATTCTCACACCAGAAAGATCAAGTGAATCATATATATATATATATATATATATATATATATATATATATATATATATATACGCATTCCCTGTCTTTCTGACTTACCTAATCCCCAACGCAGGACTGCTGGAAATTATCACAGCAGATCCAGCCTTCACCCATCATGGCGGGCCGTGTCATGCCAGACCTTCAAGGACCGAGTCCCCTTTCATGGGTCCACTCCCTTGGACCTGTACAGCACCACTGCCAGAAAACTCTTTGGCTGTATTACCATGACCAACGTGTCGGATCCCAGGGTCCAGCTCTCAAAAGAGAAGCATTACAGGCAAAAACCTAGTTTCTTCTTGTACGCGGGCTGGGTACCATCATTTCTCTTTCAAGCACTTTAGATAGATCTGTTTACACAGCCCCTTGATCCCGTCAGGGATTACTTAGCGGAGCTCTCTTAGCACTTCATCAACCGTGACCAACACCTTAGACACTGGCAAAAAAACTGAGATACTCCTGGTATGGGAGGGGTTATATAGGGAGGGCACTTCCTGTTTCCTTTTTGGTTATACCAGTGTCTATTCACCTAAAGGTGGCCTATAACCCATATAGTTATTATTATGGTGCTCTGTCCCATGATGTATGATAAAGAAATACAATGTAATACTGACATAAAATCATACATATAGGTTGGACTTGATGGACTTGTGTCTTTTCTCAACCTTTCCTACTATGTAACTATGTAAAGGGAAAGTGTAAAAATCAAAAATGAAAATAAAATAAACAACCCGAACCCTTGAACTGCCATTGGTCAGAGACATTTTTCCATCCAAGCTCCTCCTGTGCAGAAACAGGTTCGTCAAGGTCAGTGAACACTTGCTGAATCCGCCATAAGACCACCGCATCCACACTGTTACTCTGCCCCATTTCCGACACTTCAGCCATGATTTCAGGACTATCGGCTGGTACTTCTGGATAGTCCCAGGCAAAGGGAGCCCAAATCTGCTGCTAAGCAGAATCTAGCAGCCTTCTGTATGCAATCTCCAGCTCCCTTTTTCTTTTGACTACATAGTAATGTGTAGAAAAAAGGTAGTTATAGACCACTCACACTTATTATTCATTTCTTGGTGCTTAGCTCTCCAATTTTCTTGTAACAATACATCCCTATTTTTTTTTTGTGTGGAATGGCTGCTTTATAAAGTACAAGAACATTTATACATCCGTTAATAAAGGTGGGGAACAGAACACATGTGTAGACATAAAACAGACAGATTTGTGAAGATTAATTTTCCACATTGAACCTTGTTAGCAAAATAACCACTGTGGCTGTGTGTGCAGACTGGAGGTTTTGCTTGCCCTTCACATTGAGGTCACATCCGAACCATGTTCACACATTCATACTGTGAGAAAAGCACTGGTAGGATTATATAAAGGGCTTACATTTTCCCTAGGATGCTCTGTTTACTAAAAGCACAACGAAAGCCAGTTTGGTGAGGAAAGGGTACTGTGGGTTCTTTAGAAAGTGGAATAATATGGGGCAATTAGGCCACTGATATGACCATTGTTTATAGTGGAGCCAGCTGCTTCCACAAGGCAGTCTCTCTCAAAGTTCCCCAAACTACAGGGATTCGCTGTATTATTGTCACTGGTCCCAAAAATGTATCAAAAGTGTCCGCCATAATATCACCGCCATTACTAGTAAAAATAATAATAATAATAATAAAAATGCCATAAATCTATCCCCTATTTTGTAAGCACTATAACTTTTGCGCAAACCAATCAATATACGCTTATTGTGATTTTTTTACCAAAAATATGTAGAAGAATACATATTGGCCTAAACTGAGGAAAAAATGTATTTTATTTTTTAAAAATCGGGATATTTATTATAGCAAAAAGTAAAAGATATTGCATTTTTTTCAAAATTGTCACTCTTCTTTTGTTTATAGCGCAAAAAATAAAAACCGCAGAGGTGATCAGAAAGCTCTATTTGTGGGTAAAAAAGGATGTCAATTTTATTTGGGTACAGCGTTGCACGACCGCGCAATTGTCAGTTAAATCGACGCAGTGCCGAATCGCAAAAAATGGCCTGGTCATTGAGCAGCCAAATCTTCCAGGGCTGAAGTGGTTAAGCATGCAGCATATAACACAAGCAAATATGTACAGTTGATGAGTATAAAGAAATACTGCGCTAAGTAAACTAATATGTACAAAAGAGCAGCATCTCAAAAAAATGAGATACACATGTAGCACCCTCTACTTACAGGTAGGTGCTAGTGTTATATTTCTCTATTACAGGGCCTCAGAGCAGGTAAATTTGGCCAGGCCTGTGTTTTATTTCAGGCCTGGTTGTTATGATCTGGGGACTAGGAGTGATCAGTGTAGTGGGTGGTGTGGCCACCTACACTTTGGCTCAGAGATCCTCCCCTGCTTTCAGAGGTATTGTTCTGGAAGAGTGGTTGGGCTTGAGACCTGAGTGGCAGGCAGCTCATGTGGGGAGCTCTGACCAATTATTAACTTGCATTGGCAGGGGGCAGGCCTCTCATGTAGGCTGGGGTCACATGCTTTTGGATGGAGAGTCTGGAGTAGGGATGAGCTTCGAGTTCGAGTCGAACTCATGTTCGACTCGAACATTGGCTGTTCGCAAGTTCGCTGAACAGCGAACAATTTGGGGTGTTTGCAGCAAATTCGAATGCCGCGGAACACCCTTTAAAAGTCTATGGGAGAAATCAAAAGTGCTAATTTTAAAGGCTAATATGCAAGTTATTGTCATAAAAAGTGTTTGGGGACCTGGGTCCTGCCCCAGGGGACATGGATCAATGCAAAAAAAAGTTTTAAAAACGGCCGTTTTTTCAGGAGCAGTGATTTTATTAATGCTTAAAGTCAAACAATAAAAGTGTAATATCCCTTTAAATTTTGTAGCTGGGGGGTGTCCATAGTATGCCTGTAAAGGGGCGCATGTTTCCTGTGTTTAGAACAGTCTGACAGCAAAATGACATTTCGAAGGAAAAAAGCCATTTAAAACTACCCGCGGCTATTGCATTGCCGACAATACACATAGAAGTTCATTGATAAAAACGGCATGGGAATTCCCCAAAGGGGAACCCCGAACCAAAATTTAAAAAAAAAAATGACGTGGGAGTCCCCCTAAATTCCATACCAGGCCCTTCAGGTCTGGTATGGATATTGAGGGGAACCCCGGCCAAAAATTTTTAAAAAAAATGACGTGGGGTTTCCCCTAAATTCCATACCAGACCCTTCAGGTCTGGTATGGATTTTAAGGGGAACCCAGCGCCAAAAAAAAACGGCGTGGGGTCCCCCCAAAAATCCATACCGGACCCTTATCCGAGCACGTAACCTGGCAGGCCACAGGAAAAGAGGGGGGGACGAGAGTGCGCCCCCCCTCCTGAACCGTACCAGGCCACATGCCCTCAACATTGGGAGGGTGCTTTGGGGTAGCCCCCCAAAACACCTTGTCCCCATGTTGATGAGGACAAGGGCCTCATCCCCACAACCCTGGCCGGTGGTTGTGGGGGTCTGCGGGCGGGGGGCTTATCGGAATCTGGAAGCCCCCTATAACAAGGGGACCCCCAGATCCCGGCCCCCCCTGTGTGAAATGGTAAGGGGGTACTTACCCCTACCATTTCACTAAAAACTGTCAAAAATGTTAAAAATGACAAGAGACAGTTTTTGACAATTCCTTTATTTAAATGCTTCTTCTTTCTTCTATCTTCCTTCATCTTCTTCTTCTGGTTCTTCTGGTTCTTCCTCCGGCGTTCTCATCCAGCATCTCCTCCGCGGCGTCTTCTATCTTCTTCTCCTCGGGCCGCTCCGCATCCATGGCATGGGGGGAGGCTCCCGCTCTTCTCTTCTTCTTTTCTTCTCTTCTTCTGTTCTTCATTTTCTTCTCCGGGCCGCTCCGCACCCATGCTGGCATGGAGGGAGGCTCCCGCTGTGTGACGGCGCTCCTCGTCTGACAGTTCTTAAATAACGGGGGGCGGGGCCATCCGGTGACCACGCCCCCTCTGACGCACGGGACATGACGGGACTTCCCTTTGGCATTCCCCATGACGTCACAGGGAAGTCCCGTCAAGTCATCGTGCGTCAGAGGGGGGCGGGGCCATCCGGTGACTTTATTTAAGAATTGTCAGACGACGAGCGCCGTCACACAGCGGGAGCCTCCCTCCATGCCAGCATGGATGCGGAGCGGCCCGGAGAAGAAAATGAAAGAAGAGAAGAAAAGAAGAAGAGAAGAGCGGGAGCCCCCCCAATGCCATGGGTGCGGAGCGGCCCGGGGAGAAGAAGATAGAAGACGCCGCGGAGGAGATGCTGGACGAGAACGCCGGAGGAAGAACCAGAAGAGCCAGAAGATGAAGGAAGATAGAAGAAAGAAGAAGCATTTAAATAAAAGAATTGTCAAAACTGTCTCTTGTAATTTTTAACATTTTTGACAGTTTTTTAGTGAAATGGTAGGGGTAAGTACCCCCTTACCATTTCACACAGGGGGGGGCCGGGATCTGGGGGTCCCCTTGTTAAAGGGGGCTTCCAGATTCCGATAAGCCCCCCGCTCACAGACCCCCACAACCACCGGCCAGGGTTGTGGGGATGAGGCCCTTGTCCTCATCAACATGGGGACAAGGTGTTTTGGGGGGCTACCCCAAAGCACCCTCCCAATGTTGAGGGCATGTGGCCTGGTACGGTTCAGGAGGGGGGGTGCACTCTCGCCCCCCCCTCTTTTCCTGGGGCCTGCCAGGTTGCGTGCTCGGATAAGGGTCTGGCATGGATTTTTGGGGGGACCCCACGCCTTTTTTTTTTTTTTTTTTTGGCGCGGGGTTCCCCTTAAAATCCATACCAGACCTGAAGGGTCTGGTATGGAATTTAGCAGGAACCCCACGTCATTTTTTTTAAAATTTTGGCCGGGGTTCCCCTTAATATCCATACCAGACCTGAAGGGCCTGGTATGGAATTTAGGGGGACTCCCATGTCATTTTTTTTTAAATTTTGGTTCGGGGTTCCCCTTTGGGGAATTCCCATGCCGTTTTTATCAATGAACTTGGATATTACACTTTTATTGTTTGACTTTAAGCATTATTAAAATCACTGCTCCTGAAAAAATGGCTGTTTTTAAAACTTTTTTTTGCATTGATCCATGTCCCCTGGGGCAGGACCCAGGTCCCCAAACACTTTTTATGACAATAACTTGCATATTAGCCTTTAAAATGAGCACTTTTGATTATTCATGTTCGTGTCCCATAGACTTCAACGGTGTTCGCGTGTTGCGAACAAACTTTTTTCCTGTTCGCATGTTCTGGTGCGAACCGAACAGGGGGGGTGTTCGGCTCATCCCTAGTCTGGAGTACCAGGAAAGTCAGCATGGAGTAAGTGAGGTGCTGTCCTGGGCATCCCCATGTGGGGATGCGCCATGCCTTTGAGGAGGGATGGAGGAGCTCTCAGGAGGAGACCAAAGATAAAGATCTTAATCTCTGCGGAGTGCATTAGGTTTCTGTGACCGGGGAACACAGTGATTGACTGTAAAGAGGATCAAGTGGAGGAAGTAGAAGTAAAGCGGTGGAAGTAGATCAGCTTATCAGATTTCTGTGACCGGGGAACACAGGACTTTGATACAAAGGAGAAGGTCACTGTAACTTAAGAAGAGAAACTGGTCAGAACAGTGTAGAATGCTGTGTAGCTGGGGAACACAGTATGAACAGAGGTGGACAAGCTGGGAACAGTAGCTTGTCAGTGTCACGGAACGCCCCACACTCCGCTTGAGTGCTTCCGTCATATACCGCTTCCTAAGTTCTGGAACACGAGTCCAATGGATCTGGCTATAGGAACCCCAAGAACTAGACAACACCAGTCTTGGAGTACATCAGAACTAACTTTTTATTTGAGATCTCACAGACCTTTATACAGCAGGGATGACTCAAAGCTAACCTAATTAACATGAGCTAATTTACTACAAAATGTACCCAGACCAGATGACAGTCTTGTGGGCACCGAGCTTCACACATTAATATAAACACAATAGCTGGAGCTAATTACAATTAACAATACAAACAACAATCTCCCCCCTCCTCAGCCTAGACCATTCGTCTCCTAGCCAGTGCTGGTGGCTAATGTGATCAGCTCTCTCAATTAACATAAACACATGTTGATAACACCAGCATCTCCTCACAGGATGTGTCCCAACAGAATGAATCAGTCTTATCAGCAGGGGGCTGCTGGAGGAACCCCCCCTCCCTCTTCAGGGACACCAATCTACAGTAAGGAGTCCCCATACAATATATACATATATACACGACTGAGTCCGATTAATACAGTTCAGACTGGATTTCTCATTCACCTCACAAAGAGTATTGTTCCATTGAAAATCCAGGGCCCATAATCAAAAGGCAACAGGCTTGCATACAGTCCTCTCCAACAGCCTCTGTTCTGGCTATGTCTGTCACATTTCTCCCCTTTCGGCAGGAGACTAACACAGGAGGAGACCCCAGACGGGTTGACTCCGAAGTTAGTCCATAGTTCCAGTCCTCTACTGCCTGTACCCACACAGTACCCCAAACAAACTACCCCAAACAGTGTATCACTCACCCAGCCATCCTCTGCCTCTCTCAGAGAACATATCTGCCGCTGGGGAGAGGCCCGGACTGGCCCTTCTCCCTGGAATCCTTTCTGCCGCTAGAGAGAAGACAGGGGGACTGGGCTCACTCCATCCTGCTGTTGGGGATCTGGGCCCACTGCCCAGCATCCCTGGGGTATACAGGTGGGGACTGAAGCCCCATCAACCGACACCAGATCAAGCTGCAGTTGTGAGGTGATGACTGCATTCTCTCCTTGGATCCTGATCTGCAGCTCGCGATAGACTGCCACCTCCTCACCTTGGGCCTCCACAATTGCTGCGGGTGTGGGGCAGAGGTCTTGGACCCTCTGTCCGGTTGCCAGCACTTCTGCTGGGGGTTTGCCAGGTGGTTCCTCCTCTACAGAAACGTCTATTAAATCCCCAGTCTCTGGAATTGGTAAAAGTGTGGGACAGAGGTCTTGGACCCTCTGTTCAGTTACCAGATCTTCATCTGGAGAAGTTTGTTTTAACTCCATAGATGCTGCTGGCAGAAAATCACATGTCCCTGTCAGTGTTGTGGGAGAAAGGCCGACTACCTCTTCTCTCAGGAAGGCCGAAGCCACTGTTGGTGCTGGGCAGAACACAGTGAACTTTGGCCCTGATAGCAGCTCTTCTGCTGGAGGCTCATCAGGTTGTTTTTCCTCAGCAGAAAAGTCTATCAAATCCCATGTCTCTGCAACTGATGTCTGGAAATAGAGGTTCACCATCTCCTGTCCATGGAACCCAGAAGATGTTATCATTTCTGGACAGAGGTTAGCAGAGCTCTGCCCTGTTGTCAGCACTTCAGGTTTGGGGACGGCAATCTCCGGATTTTCCACTGCCGATTCTCTGGCATGCTGCTGAACTTGTTCTAGCAGTTTCCTGTATGCCCTTTCCAGATGCTGTTCCTTCCTTAGCAAATGGTCCAGATCAGGTTTGAGCTCTGAGACCCCTGCAAGACCGAGCATAGACTCTCTATAGTCTCTCATGTCCTCAAGGTCAGGTTCCCCCTCATCGCCAAACATAAAAAGATCTGTAAGGTTCTCCCACAGCAATCCAGGGCCGCCAAAGTCATATCCCTCCGGAGAGCATTCTGTTGTCTCCCCTAAATATCCCTCCTCTGCGTGCCATTGCAGAGCCCGATAACAACTGTCCAGCTCTATCTCCTGCTGGACCAACCTGTCCAACTCAGTCACCCATTGCTCCTGGGGCTGCTCTCCCAGGAATGCCATCCGCAATGCCCGTTGGTCACTGGCCCGTTGCTCTTGGGTTGGAAAGCACTTGCCCTGTTTTATACCAGCGAGACGGAGGGCTGCAATCCAGAGCTCCACCCGAATCAGCTGCCTGAGCTCCAGGCATTCATCCTCAGACACAGTCCTGGTGTACGTTGAAAGGATGATCCGCAGCAGCCCCGGGAATTCTGATGCCAGGTCCATATCTCCGCTGGGGTGACTGAAGTCTGCTATGCTGATCTTGGATCCAGTTGGAGGTTTGGATGTCCCAGACTTCAGACTTCAGGAAGCTTTCCCGCTGCTTGCCACCAATGTCACGAAACGCCCCACACTCCGCTTGAGTGCTTCCGTCATATACCGCTTCCTAAGTTCTGGAACACGAGTCCAATGGATCTGGCTATAGGAACCCCAAGAACTAGACAACACCAGTCTTGGAGTACATCAGAACTAACTTTTTATTTGAGATCTCACAGACCTTTATACAGCAGGGATGACTCAAAGCTAACCTAATTAACATGAGCTAATTTACTACAAAATGTACCCAGACCAGATGACAGTCTTGTGGGCACCGAGCTTCACACATTAATATAAACACAATAGCTGGAGCTAATTACAATTAACAATACAAACAACAATCTCCCCCCTCCTCAGCCTAGACCATTCGTCTCCTAGCCAGTGCTGGTGGCTAATGTGATCAGCTCTCTCAATTAACATAAACACATGTTGATAACACCAGCATCTCCTCACAGGATGTGTCCCAACAGAATGAATCAGTCTTATCAGCAGGGGGCTGCTGGAGGAACCCCCCCTCCCTCTTCAGGGACACCAATCTACAGTAAGGAGTCCCCATACAATATATACATATATACACGACTGAGTCCGATTAATACAGTTCAGACTGGATTTCTCATTCACCTCACAAAGAGTATTGTTCCATTGAAAATCCAGGGCCCATAATCAAAAGGCAACAGGCTTGCATACAGTCCTCTCCAACAGCCTCTGTTCTGGCTATGTCTGTCACAGTCAGGTTTGCCATGTGCCAAGTCATCAGGAGGGAAGATCCTGTGTGTGTGCAGTGGTGCTAACTTCCAAAGACTGTGAGGCTGTTTAGTTCTTTGAGCCATGGAAAATAGGCGATATAGGCCTTTGGCTCTCTGATATGTAACAGGAAAACCACATCAGTCTAGAGGGGAATTATTCAGAGTGATTCTTCTTGTCTAACTGGAAGCAGTGAGTAGTAAATCTTCAGTCAGATATGCCAAGTAACAGAAGAAGCAATAGTCTGCAGTGAGGATTCTAAGGAAAAATCCACTAGGCCAAGGCCATGGATGATATCCTGCAAAGTGAAATCTTTATGGGCATCTCATACTTCCCTTGTTTCTTCCAAGTTATACCCTGACAATAAAAAGAGAAAGAAAACTTAATCACTGACTGTTTAATGTCTTCACACGGTGCATGGGAGGTTGGCAGCAGGGTGATTGGTGGATCGCTATAACCAACTCAGCAGCCCACATGAGGGTACTGCTATACACACATATATAAGAATAATAATTATAGTGAGACTGCACTAAAAAATGATGTTGTGATAAACAGATCAACCACACACATACTGTATATATAAATACATCTGAAATTATTTCCAACACACCAAAAAATGAAAAAGATATATAAATAAAAAATTGTCCATACAATACAAAAAATGGATGAACTCTTGAATTGACTTCAAAACACCACCATAAATCCATGCACCTCCACCACATAAAGTGCGTGCTTACCAGAAGGCAAGCTGTTTTAAAGCCTGTGGCTAATACCCAGCCAGGGCCTTTTTCCAGGGAGTATATACCACAAACTCAGAGATACTTGATTGATGAGGTGGATTAATACAGCAAAACGACCAGGACACTCGATCACTCAGTGGTCAGGGTTGAAGACCAGGTTATTACCCAGAATAGAAAGGAGCTCACCATAGTGTAAATCGTATCATACAGAAAATGTATTAAGTCTTAAAAGTTGCACTTACAAAAAGTAGAATTTAAAATGTCAAGGTTCCTGCCGGCTTGCGAACACCCGTCCTCTCAGCTAAACAGCGCGATGACGTCAGCACGCCACTCCTCCCGATGCGCCTTTCATTACACACTGACATCGTCCTGGGGCACAGGCGATGCACTGACTCATTGCGCTGTATAGTAAACAAGAAGAACCACACCTCGGTTTGAGCCTCGAGCAGCGGAACCAAACCTCCATATGGGAGACTAAAAATGTACAAGTATAACTACTCCTAATGTTAAAAATGTATTTAAAATTTGCGATTAGCAATGTTGATATATCTAAAAGGCACAGGAACAATATGAGGAACTAAAAGGACCTACAAATAAATCTGACCAACCAGTAATTAGGTCATAATGCCGGGGCCACACATAATTTAGAAAATTAGGTGGAATGAAATTGCTAAAACAGAGTGATCAACCACCACCAAATAAATTGGCCAATTAATCACTCCACATAATTCAGAAAATTAGGTGGAATCAAACTGCTAAAACAGAGCGATCAATCACCACCAAATAAAGTGGCCAATTAATCACTCCAGAGGAGTCTCAACCTTATCAAAAAAAAAGAAAGGTTAGCATTGTACCATTACTGGGAGGCATCTTCCCAGCTATGGGCCAAATGTAAGCTATGGGGACAGAGAAAAATCTATGTCCCCAATGGTGAAGGTAAGTATTGCAACAAATGTGATTTAACACACATTTAAGTACCAACACTAAAATTCTTAGATAGATAATCCAAGACTAAATAAAACTAAGTTAATACGAACCAGAGTATGTAAAAATATTAAAAATTATATTTAAAAATAATATTGAAAAAACATTATTAAAAAAATAATATTTTGTAGCACACCAGAAACTAAATCAAACCACCATATTAGACACCATCTAGTGGTGTACTACTCTACGGTGCAATCTATAGATTGCACATAAGGAGGCTTAATTAGAAATAAAGGAATATTGGTCAAACTATATATTAGTTACAAAAAAAAGCAACAAAAATAGTTGATCCAAATTCCAAAGAGAAAGTGAACCCTATGACAGAGTAAGTCACCAACTCATCTTTCTACAGGCATTGCCACTAGAGACTCAAATTGAGTTCACATCATGTAAAAATAACAATAAATGAGAAAGAGCACTTAAGAGTTATCGATAAATGAGTTTACATCTATGTCAACATTAAAACCAAATGGTGTAAAGCTTTTAATCCTATGTATCCAAGACATCTCAAGTCTAAATATGCCGCTCACTAAAGAGCTGCCTCTCCATTGTGGGCAATATTTGTCTATTCTTAAAAATATAGTCTTTGAGGGATCTTTATTGTGGGCCACTTGATAGTGTTTGGAGACTGAATGTTTCAAAAATCCATTTTTAATATTTTTATAATGTTTTCGTTTAATCTCACTGAGAGGGGGCATTTAGTCCTGCCCACATATTGAAGCCCACAAGGGCATTGGAGCAAGTAAACAAACCCCTCGGTGGAACATGTAATAAAAGGTTTTATCTCATAGAGGTACTAGATGAGGTAAATTTCTGAGTTCTCCTGTGTGTGCGTCCATTTAGGGAGCAAACACGGCATCTCCTGCACTGAAAGAAGCCAGTAAGATTCTGAAAAAACCCCTTTTGATGGACGGAGGGTTAAGAATATTAGGTGCCACTTTATCTTTAAGTGAGGGGCTCCCTTATATATAACCTGGGGTTTACCAGGCAAAACTGTACTTAATACAGGATCATTACCCAAAATGTGCCAATGCTTTTGTATCAGTTTTTTTATACTCATATGTTGTACAGAGTAGGAAGTGATAAAGGGAATTGTAGGTGCTCTATTCTATACACTTCCTGGATGCAGTGAATGCTGAGCTACCAGCATTCACCGCTCGTTCCCGCGCATGATCAGTTTGTACGGCGCGGAGCAACGTAAACTTCCATGTTGCCATCTGTCAGGAGATTAGTAGACCAGACTATGTGGACTGCACAGAGATAACCCAAATGCATGTAAATGAATAAATAATATTTATTAAAAATAAGTGATAACTCAGAAAATACAAACAGTGCAAAACCAACACAACAAACCCACAGCAAACAATAGTATATACAGCAAGGGGCAATACCGGAATCACAGATGTCAGCCAGGCCAGGGTCATACACAGCAGGTAAGCAGGAACAAGGGATAAACCAGAAACATAAACGTTAGCCAAGCCAGGGTCATACACAGGAGGTCAGCAGATGGGTAAGGACGGGAAACCAGCAGGAAGGGGAGAGGATGGATGGTAAAGCTGCAGGGTAGGGATCCAAGGGAATCAGGAGGGACAAGAACAGGATGGGCCTGGGATAGGGATCGGATCGGATCAGAGCAGAGCGGGACAGAACAGGTTCACAATCAGGATACAGGCAGCAAGGTCAAGGCACAGGGAGAAAGATACCAAGGCGAGCATGTGAGGGCTTGCCGGGTATTTATAGGGCTGACTATAATTGGCTTCAAGTCACACCTGAGCGCAGGGAGTGTTGTCTGCTCCATACTGCCAGGATCCATCCGCTGGTGGACATCAGTACTGCGGCCAAAAGATGAAATGACACCAGCAGGGAAATATTCTCCTGACAGTTCAACACTGCCAGGAGACACCTGCTGGTGGACCCCAGTACTGCATGCCAAACGATATATCTTACCAGCGGATGGACCCTTTCCTGACACCATCACAATGGGTGGCGGCGTCAGACGTTCCCGCCCCGTTGTGATGGCAACAAAGAAAACAAAACAAACACAGATGAAGGAAAACTCAGTACAGGGAGAGAGCATCACAGTAAAGGTAAGTAAAATGAAGCAGTCTGCCTGAATTTTTTAGAAAAAAAAGAGTCTATTGAAAGCTCTATTTATTTAAATTTTTTCTTTCTAATTATATCACTTTATATGTCATTTTTTTTTAATATAGATATTTATATAATTGCACACATCTATCTCTCTCTCTCTCTCTCTCTCTCTCTCTCTCTCTCTCTCTCTCTCTCTCTCTCTCTCTCTCTCTCTCTCTCTCTCTCTCTCTATCTATCTTTTTTTTCATATTTGGACTATTTTTATTTCTTTTTCCCCGAAGATTTGTTGCAGTACATGGTGGACCAAACAAATCTCTATGCAGAGCAATTTATTGCTGCCAATCCCAGGTCGTCCTACACCCGTATGTTCCATTGGCGACGTCTCACACTAGACGAATTCAAATTGTTCTTGGGCCTTACTTTTAATATGGGGCTTACAAAGAAAAACGAACTGCATGCCTACTGGCCCACCCACCCCATCCACCACATGCCCATATATTCTTCTGTTATGTCCAGGACACGGTATGATATGATTATGCGTTTCCTACATTTCAATGATAATTTGCAGCACCCTCCCCAAGATCATCCCAACCACGACAAATTATATAAGCTTCGCCCCCTAATAAATTCTTTTACCAAACGATTTTCTGAAGTCTTTATCCCTGACCAAAATATTTGTGTGGACGAATCCCTTATCCACTTTACTGGCCGGCTGAATTTCAAGCAGTATATCCCAAGTAAGAGAGCCAGGTACGGGGTGAAATTGAACAAATTATGTGACCGAGCCACTGGATACGTGTACTCATTTCGTATTTATGAGGGCAAAGACTCCCAGCTCCAGCCCCGTGAGTGCCCCACATACGTGGGAACCAGTGGTAAATTTGTGTGGGACCTTGCATACCCCCTGTTCAAAAAAGGTTACCACTTATATGTAGATAATTACTACAGCAGCTTGCCCCTTTTCCGTCACCTGTATTGTGAAAAAACCCTGGCCTGCGGAACCTCACGAAAAAATAGGAAGGGCTTCCCACAGAATTTACTTTCAAAACGGCTACAAAAGGGGGAAGCCGCATTCATGAGGAATTAGGAGGTGTTGGCCATGAAGTGGCAGGACAAAAAGGATGTTCACTTGATGACTACCATTCACAATGACACCTTGGTGGAGGTTCAGAGAAGACGTGGCCCCGTAGTAAAGCCTGAATGTGTCCATGACTACAATCTGTATATGGGGCTGGGGTGGATTTAAATGATCAGATGCTGCAACCATATTTGTCAACCCGCAAGTCCAATTATTGGTATAAAAAAGTTGCATTTCATCTGTTTCATATGGCCATGTTCAATTCCTTTGTCTGCTATCAAAAATCACCTGAAAACCAACCCATCACCTACCTCAAATATATTGAAAATATTGTCACTGCCCTTATTTACCAGCAAGGACCCGCCCCAGGAAGCATTCGCTCTAATAGTATGAGTCGACTTCATGAGCAACATTTTCCCTATAACATTCCCCCTTCAGAATTTGGAAGAAGACGCCAAAAGAAATGTTGTGTATGCTCAAGTAGAGGAGCCAGAAGAGATACAAGTTATTATTGTCCCCAATGTCCCTCCCAACCTGGCCTGTGTATCGGTGATTGCTTCAAAAATTATCACACATCCATCAGATATTAGTTCCTCTTATTAGTAACAGAATGCCATTTCCCCATTTCAATTACCTGTGTGCATCATTTTCCTGCCATCATGTTTCTACCTTCCATGTTAACTGACCCTGGCCTGTTTACCGACAATGTCTTTGCCTGCCGTTTTAACCATGTTTCTGACTTCCACGTGCACCAACCTCAGCCTGTTTACCGACGATGCCTTTGCCTGCCGTTTTAACCACGTTTCTGACTTCCACATGCACTGACATCAGCCTGTTAAATCGACCATGTTTTTGCCTGCCACTTGGACTGATCTTTTGACCTTCTACAGGGGTCTCACATATGTGAGGGGCTTCAGAATAGCGTTCTGAGTAGAGAAAATCAGTTTTTGGTTTTCTGTGTTCCCAGAACAGGTTCTGGTTGCTCGGAGGCTTCAAAGAGATTTTGGTGGGAGAAGCCTCTACCCCTGTCCCCCTGGCCCTAAGCTTGATGGTCCTTCCTGCTGCCTGGACCAATACTTTGGCTGTGCTGACCATATCGCTGCCTGTAATGACCCAGGACTTTATAGACTGTGTTTATTTCTGCTGCCTGGACCAATACTTTGGCTGTGTTGACCATATCTCGGCCTGCTGCCTCTACTGACTATAGACAGTATTTCTGCCTGGACATCTCTGCCTGCTACCTGGACCAATGCTTTGGCTGTGCTGACAGTATCTCTGCCTGAACTAACTATGGACAGTATTGCTGCCTGGACGGTTGCTTTTGCTGTCGCTGACCACATCCCTGCCTGCTGCCTGGACCGATGCTCTCCTCTGTGGACCACTACACTACTAAAACCACAGGTAATCTTTTGTTATTTGGTATTTACATGTTATGTGTTAGAAATATGAAGGGCCTTCAAAAATATGATCGGTAGTCATGAAATTATATGTGTAAATGCTCCTAGGACGACTGGAGGTGCTATTTGGATGCTGGGCTTCTGTATGTGGCCAGGCTGTGTAAAAGTGTCACACATGTGGTATTGTTAAACTCAGGAGGAGTAGTAGAATGTATTTTGGGGTGTCATTTTTGCTATGTACATGCTATGTGTTAAAAATATCTTATAAATGGACAACTTTGTGGAAAAAAAGATGCGTTTTCATTTTTTTCCCATGTTTTCCGAAAACTTCTGGAAAAAAATGAACCGTTCAAAAGACTCATCATGCCTCATAGATTATACGTTGGGGTGTTTGCTTTCCAAAATGGGGTCATTTTGTGGGCGTTTCCATTGTCCTGGTGTTCCAGGGCCTTCAAAAGGGAGATAGGTCGTCATGAAATTATATGTGTAATTTTGCTCCTAGAATGCCTGGAGGTGCTACTTGGATGTTAGGCCTCTGTATGTGGCCAGGCTGTGTAAAAGTCTCACACATGTGGTATTGCCATACTCAGAAGGAGTAGTAGAATGTATTTTGGGGTGCCATTTTTGCTATGTACATGCTATGTGTTGGAAATATCTTATAAATGGACAACTTTGTGTAAAAAAAAAGCGTTTTTATTTTTTTCCCACGTTTTCCGAAAACTTTTGGAAAAAAATGAACCGTTCAAAAGACTCATTATGCCTCATAGATTATACGTTGGGGTGTTTGCTTTCCAAAATGGGGTCATTTTGTGGGAGTTTCCATTGTCCTGGTGCTCCAGGGCCTTAAAAATTGAGATAGGTCGTCATGAAATTATATGTGTAATTTTGCTCCTAGAATGCCTTGGAGGTGCTCGCTGCATGTTGGGCCTCTGTATGTAGCCAGGCTGTGTAAAAGTCTCACACATGAGGTATTGCCATACTTAGGAGGAGTAGCAGAATGTATTTTTGGGCGTGGTTGCAAGTATGCGCATGCTGTGTTCAAGAAATAACCTGTCAATACAATAAGTTTGTGTATTAAAAAAAATAAAATAAATAAAAGAGTCTTCGTTTTCCCAAGAATTGTGGAAAAAATTTACAACTTCAAAAAACTCACCATGCCTCTTACTTAATACCTTGGACTGTCTACTTTCCAAAAAAGGGTCATTTGGGGGGTATTTGTACTTTCCTTGATTGTTAGTGTCTCAGGAAATGAGATAGGCCTTTAGTACATCAGGTGTGATCAGATGTGATTAATTTTCAGTGATTTGCACCCTAACTTGTAGACTCTATAACTTTCACACAGACTAAATAATATTCACTAATTTGGGTTATTTTTACCAAAGATATGTAGCAGTATAAATTTTGGCCCAAATTTATGAAGAAAAATGACTTATTTGCAAAATTTTACAATAGAAACTAAAAAAAAGTGTTTTTTTTTTTTCAATATTTTCGCTCTTTGCTTATATCGCAAAAAAAAAAAACCCAGTGGTGATTAAATACCACCAAAAGAAAGTGCTAATTGTGAGAAAAAAATGATAAAAACTTTGTTTGGATACAGTGTAGCATGACAGAGTAATTGTCATTCAAAGTGTGAGAGTACTGAAAGCTGAAAATTGGTCTGGGCGGGAAGGTGTTTAAGTGCCCTGTATTGAAGTGGTTAATATATATATATATATATATATATATATATATATATATATATATATATATATATATATATATATATATATATATATATATGTAGGAAGGCCAGTATGGTGGCCTGAATTTATGGGAGGAGCCCGGGGGGTATTTAAGCAGCCCGCTCACCTGTGGTGCTTGTCGGTTTCCTGTGCGCGATATACGTCACTAGGCCGACTATTCGATATACCAGCGTCCGCAAGTTCTTGCCTCGCAAGTTCCCGTATTCGATACTCCGTACTCAAAACTTTCGAAGTCCGCGTTTTTCGTTCCTAGTTTGTACCACGCGTCTGGCTTGGCTGTCGCAGGTAAGGTCCCGTCGGACTTTTCGTTTTCATATCATGTCACAAAACCGTGAGTTCAAATTTCGTCTCACCCGCATCTCACAAACTGCAATGTATATCGCTCGTACTTTCGATATGTTACAAATTCGACAGCACAGCGACGCTGACGTCGCTTCATTTCTAGCATGTCGGTATCGATAGACAGCCATAGCCAGTCGCAAGTGGTAAATTATCAAAGCAAGTTAGTTCGATACCAATCATTTCTCATTTCTGAAACATTCTAAACTCATTTCTGACATTTCAAATCATTTCTGAAACATTTCTAAACTCATTTCTGACATTTCAAATCATTTCTCATTTCTGAAACATTTCTAAACTCAATTCTGACATTTCAAATCATTTCTCATTTCAGTCACCTACCGCGCTCCGATTCGAATCCAGTCGCACCAAAAATGCGCCGATTCGTTCCGGTGTGCCCCAGTTATTATGGCCTCATTTCTATACATGCTCCAGAGTTACGTTATTGTCAGTCAATTGTACCTCTGTCATGGTTATCATTTCATTTCCATGTATCACGTTCCGACATGAATTCAGTCGCATGAAAAATGCACCGATTCGTCTCGGCGTGCCCCAGGATTGGCCTCATTTCTATACATGCTCCAGAGTTACGTTTCATCAGTCATTTGTACCTCTGTCATGGTTATCATTTCATTTCCATGTATCACGTTCCGACATGAATTCAGTCGCATGAAAAATGCACCGATTCGTCTCGGCGTGCCCCAGGATTGGCCTCATTTCTATACATGCTCCAGAGTTACGTTTCATCAGTCATTTGTACCTCTGTCATGGTTATCATTTCATTTCCATGTATCACGTTCCGACATGAATTCAGTCGCATGAAAAATGCACCGATTCGTCTCGGCGTGCCCCAGGATTGGCCTCATTTCTATACATGCTCCAGAGCTACGTTTCCTCAGTCATTTGTACCTCTGTCATGGTTATCATTTCATTTCCATGTATCACGTTCCGACATGAATTCAGTCGCATGAAAAATGCACCGATTCATCTCGGCGTGCCCCAGGATTGGCCTCATTTCTATACATGCTCCAGAGTTACGTTTTATCAGTCATTGTACCTCTGTCATGGTTATCATTTCATTTCCACGTATCACGTTCCGACATGAATTCAGTCGCATGAAAATGCACCGATTCGTCTCGGCGTGCCCAGGATTGGCCACATTTCAGTACATGCTCCGGAGTCCGATTCACAGTCAGTCGCTACAATAGCACGACCGATTCGAGCCTCCGTCATGGCAAACGATATGTTACACCCTCACTTACCGCGCTCCGTTTCGAATCCAGTCGCATCTCCGATGCACCGATTCATTACGGCGTGCCCCAGGGCTCGGCCTCATTTCTGATACATGCTCCAGAGTCCGGATCATAGCTAGTCACAGACATCGGGGGATTGATCCATATCGCTGTCATGCAATTTCTACCATTTCATTCCCACAACACATCACCGTTTCGAAACCAGTCGCATCTGAGGTGCACCGATTCGTCACGGCATGCATCACTGGTTCCGATCGCATTTCATATCTATACCAGAGCTCGGTTGGTTGCCAGTCGCTAACACGGCACAACCAATTCGAGCCTCGGTCAAAATAATCATTTCTCTCATTTCATTTCATACTGCACTCCGATTCGAATCCAGATGCATCTAACAGGCACCGACTCGTCCCAGGAGCACCAATATTTCAGTTGCCTCATTTCAATACATGCTCCAGAGCCCGGTTCACGGTCGAACAAATCATGACACGACCAGGCCGGACCTCTGTCATGCAGTTCATTCATTTCATAATCAAGGCAAACATTTCGAATCATTTCATTGTCACAAGATTGCAAGCACCATACAGATCATTGCTTCAAGTTAGTTAGCAATCCCTTCACGAATTGTCACCACCTTGGCCTTTGGCATGCTGAGAGACGTTCTATGCTCAGCCGCCCCCAGCAGAAGGGAAGAGCTGGATTGTATCTCCATACGGTAGTAGACTTGGGCCACAAGTATGGAGAATTTTCCTTTTACGAGTACCACCGTTCCTTTTCCGCAAAGGCTGCCGCCAGACTCACACAGTTCCAAACAACAACAAATTGGAGTCTCATGGACACAGAGCTCTTCTGCCGCCATTTTTCCGGCTTACGCTCACCCCTAGGTGCGATTTGCCAGACCTCCACCCACACTGCCACCTGGTGCGCCAATGCGACTTTCAAACGTCCTTTCGAATTTCCCTCTACCTCCGGTGCACTTCAGGGTCAGTCGGCCCCTGAACAAACGCCTCAGGTGGACAAATTCGGACGCCCAGTCCGAACCGTGGGAGGGGCAGCCATCTGCAATAATTACAAATTATGGGTCCTGCAACGTCAGTCAGTGCCGCCTACTCCACAACTGCACCTTATGCTAAAGAGCGCACCCATGGAACTTGTGCGAAGTCAAACAACAGAAGAGGGCATGACTAAACCGAAGCAACGTCTTATGGCTAAGACTCTACCTCACCTCACATCCCACCCCCTCTCTGGCCACCTACCTTATTCAGGGCTTCACAGTAGGCTTTCACACCGGCCTCATTTCACTACCCCACAGTACGTACGAATGTGGGAATCTTCGTTCAGCAGCCATCAACGAACAAACCATAGATCGGCTCTTACAAACAGAACTAGACCGAGAGTACGTTATAGGCCCTTTCACTCAGCCCCCTCTCAGCACTTGGAGAGTCAGCCCTGTTGGGGCTTGTCAAGGGCAAATTCACAAATAAATTACGTTTGGTGTACGACCTGTCTGCACCTCATTCTTCCCACATCCCCAGTCTCAATTCCCTGATTCCCTCCGAAGAATTCTCCATAAAATATTCCTCCGTAGACATGGCGATACAAGCAGTCATCAAAGCAGCTACAGGTGCTTTCCAAAGCCGACATCTCGGATGCCTTTAAGCTCCTGCCTATCCACCCATCCCTTTGGTGCTGGCATGGCATCAAGTGGAAGGAGGCATATTATTTAGGCCACAAAACTGACGTTCGGTTCGAAGAGTAGCCCTTGGCTCTTCGACACATTCGCTCAGTCTCTTGCTTGGATACTGTTACACAAGGCTCAGTGACAAGAAGTCATCCATTACCCTGACGACTTCCTACTAATAGAACCTCCCGGCAAGCCCCCAGGAGACCTCGACAAACTCAGAGCGATATTCGGAAAAACTCAATGTTCCCATCGCCGAGCACAAAGTAGAAGGCCCAACACATAACATCACCTTTCTCGGGGTCAGCTTAGACACCTGCGCTATGCAAGCCAGTCTCCCCCTCGACAAACTAACCCGCATTAAGGCGGTCCTTCACAAATTCACCCACACCAAGGGGTGTACCAAGAAGCAGTTGCAATCTCTCCTGGGAATGCTGAATTTCGCCATGCAAATTATTCCACAAGGCCGCACCTTCGTGCCACGCCTGCTGAGATTCCTGCCAGAAACACAAGACCCCGATCAGATCTTAAATCTAGACTCCGCAGCAATAGCGGACCTATCTATGTGGGACGAATTCCCGTCCTGGAATGGTATATCCCTAATTATACCCATGGTTTCAGCCCTGTCACCCCAGGTGGTGACAGATGCTGCAGCCACCACAGGTTTCGCGGCAATTTTTGGCCATCATTGGTTTTCAGGACCCTGGCCTCAACAGATACTGTTGATACCCGGCTTTATTCAAACATCTTCCCTCTTCGAACTCTATCCCATAGTGGCAGCGGCACAACTCTGGGGTCACCATTGGACAGGGCAAACAGTAATCTTCACCACTGACAATCAGGCCACGGCAGACATCATCGACAAAGGCAGGTCCAAGTCCCTAGCAGTCATGTCCTTCCTGCGCAGATTGGTACAACTGTCCTTACAGCATCAGTTTAACATACACTGTGCATTATTCCAGGCAGATACAATTTAGCTGCTGACATACTGTCACGTTTTAACTACACCTCCTTTTCAGACAGATTCCCGGAGCCAATCCAGCGTCGGCCCCTATCCCTGCCTGGTCACAACTGACCCTGGACTAGTTCAACAATTACAAGGAGCAACGCAGCTCATCAATCACTCACTCTCTCATAACACAATTTCTCACATCCTGCCGTAAAGGACCAATAGATGTCAAACAGGTACTGGCCTTCATTTCATACTGCCACACTCAGCTGGCCTTATCGTACAATACTATTCGGCTATACCTAGCCGGCATACAACATTTCGTGACCCCGGAAGACCCCACAAAATCTTTACTGTTCTCATCACACGCTATACGAGCCATCCTAAGGGGCATCCAGGAAACAACAACCAGAGATCAGCACTAAGCGCTTACCCATTATGGGGCCCATCTTCAGGGATATGTCGACTATTCTGGCTACTTCGCCATTCGGTCTGCTGCCCAGCACGGTACTACAAGCAGCCATATAGTTGGCTTACTATGGGTTCTTGCGACCTGGCGAATTCACCTATAACAACCCCACAGACCAAGTATTATGCAGACGGCACTTGCTTCGCCACCAAGGCCATTTCATCCTGCACCTCGAGGTTTCTAAAACCCAGCAAACAGGCTCTGGAGTGGACATTCACCTCTACAGAACCAATAACAGCTGGTGTCCAGTCACCGTACTTAACCGTCTCCTCTCACTCCTGCCTGAACAACCGGACACCAGTCCTCTTCTACCATTCCCAGTTAAACCCTTAAACGCATGTCAGTTTGTAAAACACATAAGGATACTTCTCCGCAATCTTCACCTTAACCCCAGTCAGTACTCCGGACACTCCTTTCGCATCGGAGCAGCCTCCGCAGCATCCCGCCATGGGGTTCCAGACCACGTCATCAAAAGACTAGGCAGGTGGAAATCAGCCTGCTTCGCCCGGTATATACCCAATCCTCAAGTAGAGATGGCACAGGCATTCTCCAAACTGGCTCAATGAATACCTGAAAACCAAAAATATTATACCCCTACCTGAATGTTTTTGCCCCCTTATTTTGGCATACCGGCCATTAGACCAAGGCACACTTTCAGGTCCATTTCATATGGTAAGTCCACACTTCCAGGTCTATTTCCGATGGTAAGTTTTATGTTAACTACAAATGTTATCTATGTCCATATCGGACATAGGGCTCCGACCATAAGTAGGAAGGCCAGTATGGTGGCCTGAATTTATGGGAGGAGCCCGGGGGGTATTTAAGCAGCCCGCTCACCTGTGGTGCTTGTCGGTTTCCTGTGCGTGATACCCACCCTCCCATCCCCATTTCAAGGCATTCATTTCATTCATTCATTTCATTTCATTTCTCTCTACAGAATAATCATTTCTTAAAACCAGGGTATGCCCCCTTATTTTGGCATACCGGCCATTAGTCCAAGGCACACTTTCAGGTCCATTTCATATGGTAAGTCCACACTTCCAGGTCTATTTCCGATGGTAAGTTTTATGTTAACTACAAATGTTATCTATGTCCATATCGGACATAGGGCTCCGACCATAAATATATATATATGTATATATATATATATATATATATATATATATATGTATATATATATATATATATATATATATATATATATATGTATATATATATACCAATAATTTTTTTAGTTAGATTTTTATATAAACGCACGCACATTGCTGACAAGAGGCCAAGTGCAATAGCAGGTTTTTTTTGTTTAAACAGCTAATTATTTATTTCATGGTTATTCATGGTATATTATAGATAGATAGATAGATAGATTATATATATATATATATATACAGTGGCTTGCGAAAGTATTCGGCCCCCTTGAACTTTTCAAACTTTTGCCACATTTCAGGCTTCAAACATAAAGATATAAAATTTTAATTTTTTGTGAAGAATCACCAACAAGTGGGACACAATTGTGAAGTGGAACGAAATCTATTGGATATTTTAAACTTTTTTAGCAATTAAAAAACTGAAAAGTGGTGCGTGCAAAATTATTTGGCCCCTTTACTTTCAGTGCAGAAAACTCACTCCAGAAGTTCAGCAAGGATCTCTGAATGATCCAATGTTGTCCTAAATGACTGATGGTGATAAATAGAATCCACCTGTGTGTAATCAAGTCTCTGTATAAATGCACCTGCTCTGTGATAGTCTCAGGGTTCTGTTGAAAGCGCAGAGAGCATCATGAAGACCAAGGAACACACCAGGCAGGTCCGTAATACTGTTGTGGAGAAGTTTAAAGCCGGATTTGGATACAAAAAGATTTCCCAAGCTTTAAACATCCCAAGGAGCACTGTGCAAGCGATCATTTTGAAATGGAAGGAGTATCAGACCACTGCAAATCTACCAAGACCTGGCTGTCCCTCTAAACTTTCAGCTTAGACAAGGAGAAGACTGATCACAGATGCAGCCAAGAGGCCCATGATCACTCTGGATGAACTGCAGAGAACTACAGCTGAGGTGGGAGAGTCTGTCTATAGGACAACAATCAGTCGTACACTGCACAAATCTGGCCTTTATGGAAGAGTGGCAAGAAGAAAGCCATTTCTCAAAGATATCCATAAAAAGTCTCGTCTAAAGTTTGCCACAAGCCACCTGGGAGACACACCAAACATGTGGAAGAAGGTGCTCTGGTCCGATGAAACCAAAATCGAATTTTTTGGCCACAATGCAAAACAATGCAAAACGATATGTTTGGCGTAAAAGCAACACAGCTCATCACACTCAACACACCATCCCCACTGTCAAACATGGTGGTGGCAGCATCATGGTTTGGGCCTGCTTTTCTTCAGCAGGGACAGGGAAGATGGTTAAAATTGAGGGGAAGATGGATGCAGCCAAATACAGGACCATTCTGGATGAAAACCTGTTGGAGTCTGCAAAAGACCTGAAACTGGGACGGAGATTTATCTTCCAACAAGACAATGATCCCAAACATACAGCAAAATCTACAAAGGAATGGTTCAAAAATAAACATATCCAGGTGTTAGAATGGCCAAGTCAAAGTCCAGACCTGAATCCAATCGAGAATCTGTGGAGAGAGCTGAAAACTGCTGTTCACAAACGCTCTCCATCTAACCTCACTGAGCTCGAGCTGTTTTGCAAGGAAGAATGGGCAAGAATTTCAGTCTCTCGATGTGCAAAACTGATAGAGACATACCCCAAGCGACTTGCAGCTGTAATCGCAGCAAAAGGTGGCTCTACAAAGTATTAACGCAAGGGGGCCGAATAATTTTGCACGCCCCACTTTTCATTTTTTTATTAGTTAAAAAAGTTTCAAAAATCCAAAAGATTTCGTTCCACTTCACAATTGTGTCCCACTTGTTGGTGATTCTTCACAAAAAATAAAAAAATTATATCTTTATGTTTGAAGCCTGAAATGTGGCAAAAGGTTGAAAAGTTAAAGGGGGCCGAATACTTTCGCAAGCCACTGTATATATATATATATATATATATATATATATATATATATATATATATATATATATATGTAGCAATAACTCACGGTGGACTCATGGTCAGGTCTTACTGCGACCACCTTGGCTCTTTGACCTGGGGATAGTGTTTTCACCACTTGATTAATGTGTTCCTTCTCCCAGATATCTCCCCAGAGTTCCATGGCTACGCTCGCTTCTGAGCGGACGCCTTCCGCCTCACACCACTGTGCCGCAGTGAGGGGATCCATTTTAGGGTTATTAAGAGGGTGTTCTGCTTTAGAGTGACAGTTATCTCGGACAAGCCCCCACATGTAGCAATAACTCACGGTGGAGCTGCTGGTTTAAGCGGGCCTGTCCTCTTTGCTTTACACCCTTCTTAAATTGTTCACTCCCCTTGGCACAACTGTAGTGCAGTGTTGTAACAATATGAGCATTAACTTTAACCCACAATACACACTTACAATTATGGTTATCTCTGCCTGGGTGCTGGTAGCTCCACCTGTAGGAGAAATGACAACACTGCACGCAAACTTCAAGAATGACCAAAAATAACTTCTTTCTTTGAGTAAGTAATATCTTTATATAAAGAGTTATTTCAGTGAATATACTATCGCACCAACGTAGTGTGATAGTATAATGCCCCGTACACACGGTGGGACTTTGTTCGGACATTCCGACAACAAAATCCTAGGATTTTTTCCGACGGATGTTGGCTCAAACTTGTTTTGCCTACACACGGTCGCACAAAGTTGTCGGAATTTCCGATCGACAACCACGCGGTCACGTACACCACGTACGACGAGACTAGAAAAGGCCGGTTCAGAACCAAGCGCGGCACCCTTTGGGCTCCTTTTGCTAATCTCGTGTTAGTAAAAGTTTGGTGAGAGACGATTCGCGCTTTTTCAGACTCGTGGCTTTCAGACCGTTTTCTGCCGTTCAGTTTGTGCTTGTGGGTTTGTATCTGCTCTTCAGTGCGTGCAGCAAGTTCCGCGTGACTTTAAGTAGTCATTGTATTCTTGTTCGTTCGTTACTGTTTTTCAGTTCACTCTTCACAGGCCTTGCTGTTCTTCAGTGTGTTCTGTTACTTCGTTCTGAGCAGCCGACCGTTTTCTAGCCATGTTTCGTATGCGTACTCCTCGTAGAGTTCGTGCTGTGCGGGGGCTTGGTGTTGGGGTCCTAACCTTGACACAAGTCCAGTCCATGAACAGGGTGGGGAGGAGTTCATGGACCAAGAATTGGTTGCTTCAGCGTGACCAGTTCTCTCATATGCCTTTGCTCCGTGAGATCCGTGATAATAATCCTGATGATTTCAGGAACTTTCTCAGGATGACGGACCCCGTGTTTCACCGTTTGTTGGCTTCGCTGACCCCCTATATCAACAGGCAGGATGCCTGCATGAGGCAAGCCATCACTCCGGAGCAGAGGTTGGTCGCTACCTTGCGGTATTTGGCCACAGGGAGAAGCCTGCAGGACTTAAAGTTCTCGACAGGCATCTCCCCCCAGGCTCTGGGGATCATTATCCCAGAGACCTGTTCTGCCATCATACAGGTCCTGCAGAAGGAGTATATGAAGGTAAGATTTTTATCCTTTAATGTCACATTTTATTGTATTGAATGTTTGAGAATATATTGTATTTCTTTCCTCATTCCCTAATTACCATGATTGTAATATGCTGTGAATGTCCCCTTTGTTCTCATGCATGCTGGATTTTTATGTAATTATTATTTTAGGTCCTTCATACATATTTGCCCTTCAATAACCTCCCCAGCATGGTGTCTCCTGGCCTATATTCACCTCATGTAGTCACTTAACAATGTATTTTATCAGCTCCATAGTAGTGCTTTACCCCAAACACCCCCTAAGATGTTTGGTAATGTTATTTTTTATTTAAATTCAGGCAGAGCGCCAGAGGCTTTTTTTTGTGGTGTCCCCAAATTTTTAGTAACCCTCCCTCCCCCAACTGCTAAGTCAGCTGATCACAATTCTCTATCCTCAATCATCTATCTGCTGACTTTGCCAATCCCATACACACTATACCCATCTCTTTAGTGCTCTGATTTATGGATGAATTCCCCAAAGCATGTAGTGCAAGGGCCTGCCTGTATACTTTCCAATGGTACTGTTTAAAGTTTTTGTATCTTATTATTATCTTGATAGGTAATATCAGAATGTTCAAATGTCCTCAAATGTGTACAATGTGTATTTATATCTTTGTATTCAGACACTTCTTACCTGTCCAGTGGTCTGCCAATAGTGTAAATAAGGAGGGGCTGTTCCAAGTAATACCCATTATTTAGGCATTCATCTCTCAATGAAGTGAAGAGGGTTACCTGTCCAAGAGTTCCCCCCCCCCCTATAATGTTAGAAATGGCCCATGAGAGGGGGGAGGGGGAATATGATAGGTGTACCTTATACGTTGGCCTTGTTAAATTCCCCTTAATAAATGCTATCTGGAGGTTGCCCCATAATGTTTGTGTCTAATCTGCTTGCCATGTTTCTGTGAAAAAATAGTAATGTTTATTGTTTTTTCCTCAACAGTTTCCTTCAACGCCACAGGAATGGCAGACTGTGGCCTCCCACTTTGCCCAGCGGTGGGACTTTCCTAACTGCGGAGGGGCAATTGATGGGAAACGCATCCACATCGTCCCACCACCCAACTCGGGGTCATACTATTATAATTACAAGGGGTTTAATAGTATAGTGATGTTGGCGGTGGTGTCGGCTAATTACGAGTTCCTGTATGTGGACGTGGGGAAGAATGGCCGGATGTCCGATGGTGGAGTCATCGCCCAGACGGAGTTCTACAGCCGTCTCCAGAATGGCAGCTTGGACTTGCCACCTCCAGAGGACAATGTTGAAGGTCTCCCATTTGTGTTTGTTGCTGATGAAGCATTTCCACTGGGGGACCACCTGATGCGGCCATTCCCGATGAGGACCCTCACCCCAGAACAGAGGGTTTTTAATTACCGGCTGGCCAGAGCCCGAAGAGTGGTGGAGAACACATTTGGAATCCTGGCCAGCCGGTTCTGATTATTTCTGACACCTATCCATATGGCGGAGTATAAACTAAACCATATAATACTTGCCTGCTGTGTTCTCCATAATTTTTTAAGAAAACATTCAGCCAACTATGCTGGCTCAGTTGGGCCTGAGGCCGGAATCCAAAATCCATCAACACTAAGGGCGCTTGAAAGTGGCCGTCCTGGCTTGCCCTCCCTGAATGCCCGTGATGTCCGGTTACGATACCTGGAGTTCTTTGCGGGTAGGGGGGCTATCAATATGCCAGACAATCTGTGAAACCTTTTTCAAATAAAAACAACCAAAAGAAATTCTTTGTGGACATTTACGGCTTGTGTTTGTTTTAGCTGACCCTGACAGAAATGTGTTGAGTGCAGAAAATGTCGTGATTGTGTAACCTTATACAAAGCACTGTTGGCTTGTACTTCCTAAATGCAAAAACACATTTCACTACAAGTGCACTTGCAACTGCACTGAACCTGCACTTGTAGTGCAAAGTGTATTTGCCTTTAGGAAATAACCCCCATTTTTGCAGAAAACAGCAATTACATCACCCCAAAAGTGTTGTATTGTAGTGTTGAGACAATAATCCACACATTCTTGAGTAAGCCACTTTTTTATACCTGCACAATCACATGTGCATTTACCAAAGGTTTTTAAAACAAACCAACATTTTTGTTGTATAACAATTTTTGCCGTAGCATTATCAAAAATCAAAATATCCATTTCAGATAAAACAGGCCTGTGTAAAACCAACAAGAAAGCCAAAAAACTTGAACTTACAAAGTTCACATTAGGTAAAACCTGAAGGCTGTATCAGACATCAGTATTTAGGAACTGGGTTTGATATAGCGTTCAGATGGGGGGAATTCACCCCTGGAAAAGCCAAATTTGGAAGATGCACACCAATTTACGAATGTCAACATGTGCTATCTGCCATCCGGGGGGATCAAGGGACGTGTTTTGGGGGAGCAAGCCCTTCCTCAACGCTACTTTATTATTGAGGAAGGGGTTGCACCCCCAAAACGCGTCCATTGATCTCCCGTGATGGCAGATAGCACATGTTGGCACACTGTGTGCATCCTCCAAATTTGGCTTTTCAAAACATAGAAAAATGTTTTCAAAGACAAGTGATTTTGTGGGGTTTAAATTCGCCCCAAAACATCAATGATGTTATTATTTTTTTTAATAACATCACTGATTTGTTGCTGTATGTTGTGCAATTCTAGATTACACCCCATGATCTCCCCGATCAGGATCTGGGCACTTTCAGAAGTAAAGCGTTCTCTATCCCTCACATCACGATCACCTAAAAAGAGATAAAGAACAAAAAAAAAGGTCTCAAAAAACTGCCACCATCCATCTCTTTTACCTGAGCCTGTGGTCGCAGACACTCACCTGTTGTGGTGCCAATCTCCACCACATCTTCTTCTTCCTCCTGCTCTTCTTCTTGGGTTGGTGTTAGTTCCCCTTCTTCCATAGGTGTAGGGTCTGTGGTCTCCTCGGATGAGGGGTGTCCTCCGAGTCTTTTCTCCCCTATGTAAAACAAAAATGGTATACTTAGCACACAGATATTTGATGGCAGAACTAGAAATAGGAAACATTGTTTGGAAGTGGGGTACAATTGTCTACTTTAGCCGAGTTCCAAGATGTAATTTTATTATTGCCCTTTGTCAAGCTGCAATACTTTACCGGTTTAGTACAAGCTTTACAGATGGAGACCCCCCTATAGTATACACTGGAGCACCTGTGTGGCCCCCTAATAAAAATGGTGTTCTTGTGTCCCACACTAGTGCTCCAGTGTCCAGATGTGAAAACAGCTGCTCAGTGTCCTCTTCTTACACACAATCTAGTTGGCATTTCATTCTAGTAACAAACCCATCTACACAAACAAATATTTGGCATCCAAGTAGGCCCCAAAAAATGTGTGAAAATGCATATGGCCTAAACAATGGTGTTCTAGAGGCCGAAAGAAAAATGTTTGATACGAACGAATAATGGGCCCATGAACATTAAAGTTGCCCTTTTAAACGTTACAATTAATAAAAGCATATGGAGCAGAACGAACGGAATAAAGACAGAAAGAATATGAACACAGCACAACTACTTACTTTTTTGCAGCACTCTCCGGATCTTTCGGTACTGCTCTGGCTCTCTCAACTTCAGGTCCGACCACCGCTTCCTGAGCTGATCTTTAGATCTTCGTACCCTGAAATTCCTGTGAAGGCTTTTGATCACTTTAGCAATGATTTTTGCCTTTCGGATGTTGGGGTGGGGGTAAGGCCCATACTTCCTGTCATAGTCGGACTTCTTCATGATGTCGACCATCTCCAACATCTCCCCAAAGGACATATTTGTGGCCTTAAAACGTCTCCTTCTGGATTGGGACGTGCCTGGATCCGGCTTTCCTCCTCCTCCTCCTCCTCCTCGTTGCTATAAATAGCACGCACCTGCTCTAAATCCGCTATCATGCTCTTCACCCACTGCGCCGAACGAAAAGGGGCGGGGAATAGGCAGGCGGAGTTACACGCATGCGCAGTGTGTATAAAGCGTAACACGCGTGCGTATTACGTACGATCTGTGAGCGGAGGAAGGAGCATTGGACGCGCCGATCGTAAGAACGAAGGTAAGAGACAAACTTGTGCCTATACTCCTTCTAGATTGAGGCCTATATTGTAACAAGATTAGGAGAGTTTTGTCTGACATTAGGCTTTGTCTTGTGTTGTGTCTTGCAGTGAACATGGATATCTTAATGAAAGACAATGACTTCATGTCAGTATTCATAGATATGCTAAGGGAGCTGCCCTGTCTGTGGGAGATTACCCACCCCCATTTCAAGAACCAAGCAAAGAGGAAGGCAGCACTGGTGCAATTGTTGGTAATTGTGAAGCAGGTGATCCCCACGGCAGACATCACCTATTTAAAGATCTTCATTGGTGGCCTGAGGAGTACATATCTAAGGGAGCGCAAGAAAGTCCTGGATTCACAGAGATCCGGAGCAGCAGATGACATCTATGTCCCCAGGATGTTGTCCTACGACAGGCTGCATTTTTTGGCAGGCCAGACTGAACCCAGGCCATCCCTCTCAAGTCTTCCTTCCACGCTTCCTTCCCCCCCGGCTGAGGCTTCTGATGCCCAACCTGGGCCTTCCAGGCCACATGTGGAGGAGCCCAGATTGAGCCAGGTATAGCATTCCTCTAAATATTTCTGCTTGTCCAATCAATTATGTTAACTAGATGTTAGTTGGGAGTACTAATTTATGATTGGGATTGATGATGCAACAACTAAAACCATGTCCCTTTTTCATACACAGGAAAGTCTCAGCCAGGAGGTGGCCGGGACGAGCCGGCTGGCTGATCTGCAGGTCCCTCCACCCCCCCCCTGAAAACAGAAAGTGGCAGTAGGAGGAGTACCCTAGAGGAGGCTGCTATAGCATTCTTTTGGAGGGCTACAGAGGTCCTGGGAGCACCCCACACCATGGAGGAGAACATTGCTGCCTTCATAGCATATAAAATGCAGAGGATGGAGGAGGGCCAAAAAGTCATGTGTGAGGCCCTCATATTGGAGGCTCTTGAGAAAGGTATGAGGGGCCAAATTACACCTGAGACACACCTTTGCGTTGGTCCTCCTCCTCCTCCTGCAGGTCCTCCTCCTCGTCCTCCCTCTCCTCCAGGTCCTCTCAGTCCTCCTCCAGGTCCCCCCAGTCCTCCTCCAGGTCCTCCCAGTCCTCCTCCTCCTCCAGGTCCTACTCCTCCTCCTGCCACATCTCCAACTGCACAGCCACAGCCGGGAAGGAAGCGTGAAAGGAAGACCAGACAGTGATTGCCCTGGGTTCAGTCTGGTCAGCCAAAAAATGCAGCCTCTTGTGGTACCACAGCCTGGGGACACAGATGTCATCTGCTGCTATCCGGATCTCTGCGAATTCTGGACCAGACTGCCCTCCCTTATATATGGACTCCTCAGGCCACCAATTTTGATGTTGAAGAATTGTTGTCTGCCATGGGGGTCCTAGGATTTGGTAATTTCTCCTGTTGATCTAGTGTTGCCTTCCTCTTTGTTTGGTTCTGATCCCTTAATAAAGGATTTTTTTTTGAATTATACTCTCCTATGTGTTTTACTTAAAAAATTACAGTTTGTTTTTGAGGATTCAGGTACATTTCAAATATACAATGTGAAATGAACAAGGGACACCAACAACAAACAATCTCCTTGAGATTAAATAATAAAAGATATCAATGGTGTTGGGGTAACTTGACACACAAAACACACACAAACATATTCTGGAGTAAAAATAAAAATAACATTGAACAAAGATCAGCCTTGGAAAAAATACAAACATTAAAGAAAAAAAAGGCTGAAAATCCAAAAAAAAAAAAAAAAAAAAAAATATAAAACTGTCAGATGTGACAACTAATAACAATATATTCAGGGAATCCCACTAAAAAAACACAAATAAAACTTTGTGAGAAGTGTGTGTGCATATGAGCAGCAAAACTACTTTATTCTTGTCACATTATAAAGAAGAAGAGAGTGCGCTGTATTAAACCATTTTTAACATTGCAGCGTGACGAAAGTGCTGTATCCATTGCGAACGCTAAGTTTACCAGAACGAGCTGTCCGTGTCGGAATTTCTTCTGAGCATGCGTGGCACTTTGTGCGTCGGAACAGGCCACACACGGTCGGAATTGACGCGATCGGATTTTGTTGTCGGAAAATTTTATCTCCTGCTGTCCAACTTTGTGTGTCGGAAAATCCGATGGAAAATGTCCGATGGCGCCCACACACGGTCGGATTTTCCGACAACACGCTCCGATCGAACATTGTCCATCGGAAAATCCGACCGTGTGTACGGGGCATTAGAAATGATTACAATCAATAACAATCACAGAAATATATATATATGTATATATTGATGTGAACCTATACCCGGGAGCTCCCCCTGCTCTAGATTTTAAAGTCACTATACTAAAATACAGGGCCCTGCAATGAAGAAGGTAGTCCAGACGTCTTCAGTCTTCGCTAGCTCTTTTAATTATAATCCGCAAAGGGTTCCTCCTGGGTGTTGCACAATGTAGTGTAACACACTAAAACAATTGTAATCCAATAGGGTGACTAGGTGTCTTTATGTGAAGAAACCAACATCTAACATCCGCTCTTGAACAGTGAAGTCTATTCGGATGTAGTGCTCTCAGACTTAACTTGTTCCGTGGGACTATTAGTCCCAGCAACACTCTGTATAGTTCTAAAGACGTGTGTGTAATATTCACATAGACTTCTGGGTTTCAACCCTCTCACCACACAGAATCCAAGCCGGTGGATGTCTCCGGTTCAGCAGTTCTCAGTTCCGTATAGAGACACCACCACGCCGTCACACTGTTCCGTCCACAACCGACCAGGAGTCCTCGGTTAACTCCCCACAGGTCCTCCGGAACAATCACGTCTCTTGTCCAGCTCACTTCGATGCGATGGCAGGATACTGCAGCTGCTCCGCTCCTTCGCAATGTAGGGCACAACCCTGTGGGACACACACCCACAGAGTCCTGCTGACAGGCCACGCGTCCCAGGAACAAGAGACCTAAAATGGCTTTCCCTTTTATATCCTCCCACAATGCAGTTCAGTTCTGACTTTGTCCAGGAGCATTGTGGGTGGGTCAGAGCTACAGTTCCGAAGTAAACAACAAATTACTTCCGTGTCCCTTAATCCTGAGACGTAAACTTATCGTACTTTATTAATTGTCCACAAGATGGCACTAACACAGCTATTGTACTGAATAATATACATAGAGCTAGAAACAACAGTTGTCAGCACTACATACTCCCCCTGCTCTAAATCTTTGGTCCCCAAAGATATGTAAGACCTTGTTTCTGCTACACATCTTAGCCTCTAAACAAGAACACAGGACCGACAGGGGAGCCTCCCACCAATTCTCAGGTGTTGGGAAACTACTCCGTGTACCCACAACTGTCACTTTATCGGATACAGGATACAGGTGTGCCAAGGAGTGAAGCACTAGGAACTAGGCTCATCAATGTTCCTTTTGCTGGTAATCCTTGTGGTTTCAGAACACTCGCCCAATGTATCGTATGTTAGTCTCTTAGGTGGGCAAATGTTCCTCTTTTCCCTTTGTTTTTTTGGTGTGTCCCCTATTTCTGGCTGGACACCACTTTCTTCTACCTCAGTGGGAGATAAACACACTTCAGCTCTTCCAGACAATGGCACAAACTCTGGAGCTTCAGGCCTGAGGGCCTCACTACTCTCCTCGGCTGTGGGTGATGAAAAACTTGCTTCAGTTTCAGGTATATTAGATGACCATAAGCAGCTAATGTCCATCTCTGCCTCCTCACTGTCTCTAGTTGTCAAAGTCCCAGACTGAGACCTAGTTACAGGTCATTGTGCAACTTCTGATGTGGATGATAATTCCTCTTCTGGGATTATCCTGACTGCATCAGTAAGGGGCAAAAGGTGATTCCGATGCCAAGTTTTAGTTGGTCCAGCACTTCCTTCTGGCCTGCTTTCAAATACTGGGAGCCCTGGGAGCTGTTTACACACAACATATGGCTGTGATCTCCATCGATTTGCCAACTTGTGTTTGACAGGAATACCAAAATTCCTTAGTAAGACTCGGTCACCTGGTTGAAGATCTTGGACCCTTACTTTAAGGTCAAAGTTTCTTTTATTCCTGCTCCCTCTGCTTTTTGACATGGTTCGGGCCTTCTCATAAGCAACCTTTAGACTCTTCCTCAGCCTATTGGCATATCATAGTCGGGAAGCTTCCGATGTGTGATCCAGAGAGTTTCCAAAAGCCAGGTCCACTGGTAACGTAGCCTCACGCCCAAACATCAGTCGATAAGGTGAATATCCTGTGACGTCACTCTTGATGCTGTTGTATGCATGTACTAAAGCGGCAATATGCTTACTCCAGTTGGGCTTTTGCTCGGAGGTTAATGTCCCTAACATATTAAGAAGAGTTCTATTAAACCTCTCCGGCTGAGGGTCTCCTTGCAGATGATAGGGTGTAGTTCTGGATTTTTTAATCCCCAATAGATCCAGCAATCTCCTGATGAGTGTACTCTCAAAATCCCTTCCTTGATCTGAGTGGATCCTCTGTGGTAAGCCGTAATGGACGAAGAACTTCTCCACCAATGTCTTAGCCACTGTGACTGCCTTCTGGTCTTTCGTGGAGAAAGCTTGAGCATATCTGGTGAAATGGTCCGTGACTACCAGAATATTTCCTTGTCCACTCAAGTCAGATTCTAGGCACAGGAAGTCTATACACACTAGATCCATGGGACCTTGGCTTGATAAGTGTCTCATTGAGGCTGCCCGTTGTGGTAGAGTCTTTCTCTGGATACACCTATGGCAGGAGTGACAATAATTCTCCACTTCTTTTCTCATGTAAGGCCAGTAGAATCTATCTCTTATCAATTGAAGAGTCCTTTCTGACCCCAAATGTCCATGACCATCATGTAGAGGGATTAACACTGTTTCTCTGTGCTTCTCTGGCAGTAACAGTTGCCACTTCTCCTCCGTATCTTCAGAGGGGCCCCTTCGGTAGACCACCCCTTGCAACAACTACAACCGATCCCGCTCTTTGTGTAACAACAGAGCTTCTTTTTGGGCGCTTTTCAAAAGTAGATCAGGGTGGTTACCCTCCAAAGCTTCCAATACCAAGCTGCAGAGTGGATCCTCTTGTTGATCTTTCCTAAGATCTTTTCTTGATAATTTAGGTAAACCCTCTGCAGCAATCTGGGAGACATTGCAGTAATACTTGGGCACTCCTGCTGTAGTAACTCCAATCTCTTCAGCTCTGGCTCCACCTTTCTCCTGCTTAACGGCTCCCTCACAAAGGGCTCTTACCCCATCTGGGGAAAGTTGAGTACAATCCTCTTAGGAGCTCAGGGGACTGTGGGGTCTTCTTGGCAGCGCATCTGCATCTCTGTTGCCCGCTCCCGGTCTGTATTTCAGGCTAAAGGAGAATGTTGAGAAAGCAGCCAACCACCTATGGCCTGTAGCGTCCAATTTTGCGGTGGTGAATAAGTATGTGAGGGTGTTGTTATCTGTTTTAACTACAAATTCGGCACCATACAGATAATCTCTCAACTTATCTACCACAACCCACTTCAAGGCCAGAAACTCAAGTTTATGAGTTGGGTAGTTCTTCTCAGCAGGAGACAAGCTTCGGCTCACATAAGCAACAGGCCTCAATTGTCCGTTGTGATCCTGATAGAGCACTCCACCCAGCCCATCTCGGTTGGCATCCACGTGCAGTTCATAGGGCTTGGTAGGATCCGCATAAGCTAACACTGGAGCAGTTGTAAGACTCTTCTTCAATAGACTGAATGTCTCCTCACATTCCTGAGTCCACTGATCCAGGATAGATTCCTTTTTCTTCCGGGGCCCTTCTTTTTGTCTCCCAGGTTTCTCCGAATCCTCATCAGCCTCTTCCTGATTCTTTAGTAGTTCTTTAAGTGGGTGGGCTATTTTTGCAAACCCCTCCACAAACCTCGGGGAGTAGGAGCAGAATCCTAGGAAGGACCTGAGCTCAGTCACATTCGTGGGCCTTGGCCAAGAGGTAACAGCTTCCAATTTCTCAGGATCAGTTGCTATCCCTTCTTCAGACACAATATGTCCCAGATAGTTCACGGAAGATTGATAGAACTGACATTTTTCCATTGAAAGTTTCAAACCCTCTTCATGTAGCCTCTTTAGAACCTTTTCCAGTCGCTCTTCATGCTCTTCGACAGTTCGGCCAAACACAATGATATTGTCTAAGTATACTAGGACAATCAAGTTCATGTCCCCTACTGTCTTTTCCATGAGCCACTGGAAAGTTGCTGGGGCCCCAGACAGGCCTTGTGGCATCCGGTTGAATTCATAGAACCCCATGGGGGTGATGAAAGCGGTCTTCTCCTTATCCTCAGGACTCATGGGGATCTGATAGTAGCCAATCTTCAGATCTAATACACTGAACCACTTTGCCCCTGACAGGCTCTGTAGGGCATCTTCTATGCGGGGGGTAGTGTATTGATCGGGAATGGTCCGTCTGTTCAGAGTCCTATAGTCGATACACAGCCGGAGTGACCCATTTTTTTTCCTCACCACCACGATCGGAGAGGCGTATGGACTCCTGGACTCTTTGATAATCCCAGTTCTTTTTAGCTCAGCCAGCTGTTTTTGGAGGTCTTCAAGGTCTCCCAATGGGATCCTCCTGACTCTTTCTCGGAGGGGCTTGTCTTCTTCCAGCTGGATCTTGTGCTCTGCACTCTTGGCATACCCCACGTCAAACTCACTCTTTGAGAAAACTTTCTTCCATCTCATGAGCTGGGCTTTGGCCCTCTCCATCCAAGCAGGCGTAAGGGCGGTGTTCTTTGGGTAAAAATTCTCTATTGGAATCTCCTGTTCGGGGCTTCTTTTTACATCTCTTGGTGACACTGGGATTGCTTGATTCACCTGCCCTAGCAGCATTCTTGCTGGTATTCCCACAGGCAAGGCTGTCATGTTCCGAACACTGACTGAGACTCTCCCCCTGCTCCTCTTAAGTGCCTTAGTAGATAAAACTTTTGGAAGTATCTCCAGACCCACATTCTCTTCCTGAGTGTCCGTCTCCAAGACAATGAAAGGACCTGGTCGTCTCCAGCTCAACTTGACAGAGGCCCTCATGCATACCACTTCACCCGGTTGTAGTAGTTCTTCACCTCGGTCTAAGCGCCAGACTTTTCCCACCCCTTCTGGTGGGGCCTTCTGCTCATGCACTATGTCCTGATACACTTGGGTTAACATGGGATGCATCTTCATGGCCGGGGCACTTTCCTCTTGTACAAGTGGTGTCAAGAGCCTTCTGACCAGGTCAGTATTTGTTCCAATAATGAGGGAACTCCCGTCGGCCCCTGGGGGCCGGGGACACACAACTGCCAGGGTGTCGAAAGTCTCCGCCTTTCCAGCCACACTTGGGTCAAAGGTGAGTTTAATAGGAATATACCCTTCATAAGGAAAGTTCTGGGTACCTAGACCCCATATCTCCAAGTCTTCTAACTTTTCCATGGGCAGATGCTTGAGATGCTTCATGTAGAAGTCTTTGTATAATAAGGTCACTTGAGCTCCGGTATCTAGCAGTGCCTTAGCATAGATTCCTTCTATCTGGATTGGGATAATCGGAGAGGGTCCCACCAAGTTTCGGGGAAATTCACCTTGAGTGTTTGACTTCTTCTGCCTACCAGAGTGCAGCTTGACTCCTCGTTTCCTTGGACGCTTTCTCAACTTCATTCTTCCCCTTTTTCTCAAAACTTTGGGAACTTGGGTTTCGTTGGAGTTGACGGCAGTTACAGGGCGCACAGTTGACTCCTTCACTGGGGCCCTCTGAAGTTTTCCGCTGGCTTCTGACGTTGTATGGCTGCTCTCGGACTTTGGCACACGTTCCCGAAATGTCCAACCCCTCCACAGTTAAAACAACGTTCAGATCGGCTCCTGAAGGTGGAGTCTGATACCTTCTTCAGTTTTTCTGTCCCTTCGTTAGGCGGGTTTGGGGGTTTTGTGGTCAGTAAAGCCATCATCTCCATTAACTGAGCCACCTGAGTCTTGAGAAGCTCAATCTGGGGATCATCCTTCATCACATTAACTGTTCGGACTCCAACAGTGTGTTTTGGTTCTTGGATGTTCTCCTTCTTTCTCTCCAGAATAGCTTCTTCTTCCCGTACAATCCGAATCAGATCTGGGTATTTCAATATGTCTCCATCTTGGCGAGTTCTTAACTGGAGGGTGATAGGATCCAAGGGCTGGGCACCCCTTAGGACTTGTTTGGCTCGAATCTCATCCACCTTACAAGGATCTATCCCCTTCTTCAGTAATATCTGGTGAATGACCTTGTCCAGCCGCCTCACATATTCTGATAACTTCTCTCCAGTTTCCTGATAGGTGTGTTCTAATTGGTAAATTAGGTCGGAAACCTTTTCAGTACGTCCAAACACATCTTGCAGGATATCTAGGTAGTCTTGGGCTACACAGTTTTGTTTACTGAGTTTTAAATTTCGAATGGCCTCGGAGGCAGGCCCCTTGAGACTCTTAGTGATCCGCTGCTTCTTCTGTGTTTCAGGGATGTTCCACTCATCCAGCACCTGTGTGGTCTGTTCCAACCATTCTTCAAAAGTATCTTCTCCTTTGGGTACAGGCTGTTGGCCCGAGAAGATGCCCAGTTTTCGGTACCCAATCCCTGAATAGGTTGAGCTCCCTTTCTGACATTGGGACACCAAGTTTCCAAGGGCTGTGATGAGTTCGGGTTCAATTGCAGTCGGTGCTGACTGCGATGGACCCCTGACTCTTGTTAATCTCATCTGAGAGAAGTTGGCAGGATCCTCCCCCTGCTCTCTTGGGTGGGTCAGGTAAAATTTTGTCTTGTCAGCGAGTTCAACACTTTCACCCTTGAAGTTTTCCGGAACTCCCTTCCTCCATTCTAGTAAGGCATAAGTGCGGCATGTCTCATGGTCAGGTCTTACTGCGACCACCTTGGCTCTTTGACCTGGGGATAGTGTTTTCACCACTTGATTAATGTGTTCCTTCTCCTAGATATCTCCCCAGAGTTCCATGGCTTAGTTCGCTTCTGAGCAGACGCCTTCCACCTCACACCACTGTGCCGCAGTGAGGGGATCCATTTTAGGGTTATTAAGAGGGCGTTCTGCTTTGGAGTGACAGTTATCCCGGACAAGCCCCCACATGTAGCAATAACTCACGGTGGAGCTGCTGGTTTAAGCGGGCCTGTCCTCTTTGCTTTACACCCTTCTTAAATTGTTCACTCCCCTTGGCACAACTGTAGTGCAGTGTTGTAACAATATGAGCATTAACTTTAACCCACAATACACACTTACAATTATGGTTACCTCTGCCTGGGTGCTGGTAGCTCCACCTGTAGGAGAAATGACAACACTGCACGCAAACTTCAAGAATGACTAAAAATAACTTCTTTCTTTGAGTAAGTAATATCTTTTTATAAAGAGTTATTTCAGTGAATATACTATCGCACCAACGTAGTGTAATAGTATAAGAAATTATTACAATCAATAACAATCACAGAAATATATATATATGTGTATATTCATGTGAACCTATACCCAGGAGCTCCCCCCGCTCTAGACTTTAAAGTCACTATACTAAAATGCAGGGCCCTGCAATGAAGAAGGTAGTCCAGATGTCTTCAGTCTTCGCTAGCTCTTTTAATTATAATCCGCAAAGGGTTCCTCCTGGGCACAATGTAGTGTAACACACTAAAACAATTGTAATCCAATAGGGTGACTAGGTGTCTTTATGTGAAGAAACCAACATCTAACATCCGCTCTTGAACAGTGAAGTTATATATATATATATATATATACAGTGGGGATGGAAAGTATTCAGACCCCCTTAAATTTTTCACTCTTTGTTATATTGCAACCATTTGCTAAAATCATTTAAGTTCATTTTTTTCCTCATTAATGTACACACAGCACCCCATATTGACAGAAAAACAGAATTGTTGACATTTTTGCAGATTTATTAAAAAAGAAAAACTGAAATATCACATGGTCCTAAGTATCCAGACCCTTCGCTGCGACACTCATTTATTTAACTCAGGTGCTGTCCATTTCTTCTGATGATCCTTGAGATGGTTCTACACCTTTATTTGAGTCCAGCTGTGTTTGATTATACTGATTGGACTTGATTAGGAAAGCCACACACCTGTCTATATAAGACCTTACAGCTCACAGTGCATGTCAGAGCAAATGAAAATCATGAGGTCAAAGGAACTGCCTGAAGAGCTCAGAGACAGAATTGTGGCAAGGCAGAGATTACAAAAAAATTTCTGCTACACTTAAGGTTCCTAAGAGCACAGTGGCCTCCATAATACTTAAATGGAAGACGTTTGGGATGACCAGAACCCTTCTTAGAGCTGGCTGTCTGGCCAAACTGAGCTATCGGGGGAGAAGAGCCATGGTGAGAGAGGTAAAGAAGAACCCAAAGATCATTGTGGCTGAGCTCCAGAGATGCAGTCGGGAGATGGGAAAAAGTTGTAGAAAGTCAACCATCACTGCAGCCCTCCACCAGTCGGGGCTTTATGGCAGAGTGGCCCCTCCTCAGTGCAAGACACATGAAAGCCCGCATGGAGTTTGCTAAAAAACACCTGAAGGACTCCGAGATGGTGAGAAATAAGATTCTCTGGTCTGATGAGACCAAGATAGAACTTTTTGGCCTTAATTCTAAGCGGTATGTGTGAAGAAAACCAGGGACTGCTTATCACCTGTCCAATACAATGCCAACAGTGAAGGTGGTGGTAGCATCATACTGTGGGGGTGTTTTTCAGCTGCAGGGACAGGACGACTGGTTTCAATCGAGGGAAAGATGAATGCAAAAAATATATATATTGTAATTATTTATTTATACCACTTTATATTTTTTCAGAAAATATTATAAATAGTGATAACTGAAGATTTTGTTCTTTAAATTGAAATGGTAAGTAAATGTTTAATATTTAGGTTTTATTATTTAATAATTATTTTTAATTTTTCATTGAAAAATATAAATTGCAATTTTTAATTGTAATTTATGTTTAGGAGAATACTGCAGTACCCACATGACTAGGGTAGCCAGATACCTTACTGCCCCAACAATACATGTAAAACTTATACTCTACCATTAATGACGCTGACACTTGGATGGATGTAAATGGCCTTTACGGCCTTTATTAACAAAAACCAATAACTGTAACTTTTTATTTTAAATATTTTAAAACTGAATTTTACATATTCAAAATATTCAAACAAAGATTTTAAACTTTTGTTTTTTTCCTGGTCCCTGATGACCCTCTTTTACTTTTTGAGCCTGTAGCCCCTTTTGTTAGCATCTGCCCCCAGCCGCTAACTCGCCTCGAGGACCTACTAACTGACCACAGACCCCCCACTTATTACCGGTTGGTCTAAAACAGACACTAGACCGACCGGACTACTCCATCCTGGGATGTGTCCCAACGTTTTAAAAAAAACTCTTTTTCATATATATCTATATAACCATAGACATATATGTACTCCTGTCGTCAAGGACCTACGCCACCGCAGCAGAAGTGTGACACCTTACACTTGTGCCTGCAGCCAAACTAACAATGCTCGCCTAATGCCATCCTCCAATCCTAAAGCCCAAAGATCAATTCCCACTGGATTGAGATGAACACCATCCCCTCTAAGGTACATCCACGTGTCAACTTCCAACTCCCAGTGGCGTATAACTATGCCGCCATTGCGAGAAATAAACCTGCCAACCTCTTTATTCACTTTTATGCGGGACTTGTTCAGTTTTTCCCATGACCGGGCCCCCCTCCATGACATGCGGGCTACAATATCTGACCATACAAACAGCATATTAGGAAAAGATGCCCTAAGCCTGAGGAAGTCCCACTGTATGTCTTTTATCACTTGCCTCATTGGTCTGCTCCCCAGGTCATTTCCTCCCACATGTAGGACTAATATATCCGGGGCCCTGTCAAGTCTGGAAAAGCGATGAACCTCCGGGACTACTTGCTGCCAACGCATACCAGGTATGCCGAGCCATCTCACGATGCCCTCCTCACATTAAGTGTGGGCGAACATACAATTGGTACCTACTGGACTCCCATCTGCCTATCCTTTTTATTACCGTTTCAGGAAGTCCCCAACGAGAAGCCTCCGTGGCCGCACCTATGCGGAACGAATGCCCTGAGTATTCCCCCGGGGGGAGACCACCCTCTGCTAAACACTTACGCATAACTGCCGTAAACTGAAATCTGGAGAGGCACTGTCCATCCCTGTGGATGAACAATGCCCCTCCCCCTATTGGTCGAATGTCCATGAACTGTCGTAAAGCTGTCACTGGACACAACTGAGGATCCTGTCCACGAAGCAATTCCACCCTGACCCCTTTTCCTTCTTGATCGGTTTTTGAACGAGTATAACAGATCAGCACCGACTGCTCCGAACACCTAATGTCACCAAAACACAAACCCCCCGCTACCTTTTTCGATGGTGAAACTAATTCACCAATGCGGAACGCCCCAAAAAATGCCAAAACGAAGGCCGCTCTAAACAGCACTTGCTCAAAGTGATCCGGACACACTTCTCTTAAACTTGAAATAATTGTTCTTAAAACCGCAAACGACACAGGGCGTCTGGAGTCTCGTTTGTGTGAACCTTTTCTATAGCCCCTCAATGCCCTACGCACCAAAAAGGATTTGGTGACATCCCGTAACCCTTTTAATTGAAACCAGAATGCTAAAGCTGCCATCTTTTTGCCTATCGCAGCTCCAGACACCCCTTGTGAATAATTGTTACAAATAAAACATAACACCCATACCTGCATATCCTCCGACTCCTCAGACCCTCCTACCTCTGCCATCAAAGACAGCCATTCCTGCCATATTTTGCAATAGGCCTTCCAGGTTCCAGCGCTGAGAGACTGTTGTATCAATCTCGCAGTGATTCCAACGCAATTCTCCACAATTCCGCCGGGCATGGTTCCCCTATCCGCTTCGCCTCCGGTGCCAGCCTGCGAAAATCTTACCACTGGAAACGAGACAAAGCATCCGCTAGCTTATTGTCCACCCCAGGGATATGTACCGCATACACAAAAGCATTGATGCGCAAACAACTGAGTACCAGATATTTCAACAGTCTAACAACTGGAGGAGAAGAAGCCGAGATGCTGTTAATCGCCCAAACCACTCCCAAATTGTCACAGTTAAAACGCACTTTCTTGTTCCGCAACTCTTCCCCCCACAACTCAATCGCCAAAACAATGGGAAATAGCTCCAGCAACACTAAATTGCGGAGGAAACCCGCTTCCCTCCAACTGTCAGGCCAAGGCCCCGCACACCACCTACCTCGGCAATACGCACCATACTCCGCCGATCCTGCCGCATCCGTAAACAATTCCAAGTCAGCGTTGCTGACCGAACCTGTTTGCCACATAGAACGCCCATTGAAGCACTCCAAGAATGCGTCCCATACTTTCAAATCTGCCTGCAATTCTCTAGTCAATCTGATGAAATGATTGGGAACCCTCACCCCAGCCGTGGCCGCCGCCAGCCGCCTGCAGAATATCCGACCCATGGGAATGATTCTGCAGGCAAAATTAAGTTTTCCCAACAAGGATTGTAGTTCCTTCAAATGCAGCTTTCGCCTCACGACCACCCTACTCACCTCTTCTCGTAGGGACATCACCTTATCCTCTGGCAGCCTACATTCCATGGCCATGGAATCAATAGTAATGCCTAAAAACACTAACTCGGATTTTGGGCCCTCTGTCTTGTCTGCCGCCAACTGGATCCCAAATTTTTCAGCTAAGTGTTGCACCGTCCCTAGCAACACCCCGCAACAGCGAGAATCCGGGGGGCCTATAGACAAAAAATCATCCAAATAATGGATAATTGTATTAACCCCGGCCACCTCCCTAACCGCCCATTCAAAGAATGAGCTGAACGCTTCAAACAGTGCGCAGGAAATCGAACAACCCATAGGAAGGCATCGGTCGACAAAATACGATCCTTGCCAACAACACCCTAACAGATAAACGCTTTGTGGGTGTACCGGCAAGAGCCTAAGCGCCGATTCAACATCGGTTTTTGCCATGAGGGAGCCTTTACCATATCTCCTAACCCATGCGACAGCCGCATCAAATGATGTATAGGTAACCGCACAAGATTGCGGGTCGATACCATCATTCACTGAGCCACCCTTTGGTTAGGATAGATGATGTATCATCCTATATTGGCCCACTTCCTTTTGGAACAACTCCCAATGGGGAAACTATTAACCCTGGCAATGGCGGATCCAGAAATGGTCCAGCCATGCGCCCTAACGCAACTTCCTTGGACAATTTTGCCGACACCACCTCCGGATGCCGGAGTGCCGACCTCAAATTTTCAGCCACAGGCGGAATCTCCTGAACCGAACTAGGAATTTGGAAACCATCCCTAAACCCGGATTTCAATAACTGCGCCGCCGCCCTGTCAGGATACCTATTTAGGAACGGTAACATCTTTTCTAACCTCACCGGCATCATCCCTTTTTTCAGCGACGTCACCAGCGCGACCCTTACCTTGTCTGAAACATCGTGCGAACGAATGCGTTCTGCTACACCCCGAGCATTCGTGTTTAAATTGACATGAGTTCCCGAACCGACAGGTACTTTCATTGAACTGCCAGCACACCCCTTTCTTTTTTGTGGCCGGCGATCCAACTGAGACGGTGCCGCCGGCCCCCCCTGGATCAACTTCATCCACAGACTAATATCCTTGTGATCCCACCTAATTGAGGGGCGAATGGCCTTCCGCTGACTAAATTGTTCGTCATACCGAAGCCATGCTAAACCTCCATACACCCTATGCACCTCGCTAATCGCCTCCAGGTAACAGAACAGTGCTGAGCAATTCTCGGGGGCTTTCTCCCCGATCACGCTTGCCAAAATCGCAAACGCTTGCAACCAATTGGCAAACGTCCGCGGAATGAGTCTGTACCTCCTCTTTTCTTCCTCTTCCTTCTTACTTTCATCTGGCTTTACCCTGTCTAAATTGAACTTTTCTAACGGAAGCAGGGAAAAAATCTCCACATATTCGTTCTTCCAAATTTTTTCCCTGACCTCCTTCTTTAAATGCGCTCCTAGAGGTCCCTTGAAGCACACGTATACCTCACACCTCGCCGCATCAGCCAGTCTCACTCTATCTGCGTCCTTCTCCTGCGGTGTGGTCACTTAAGACTCTCCCACGCTGTCACTAGCCGTCTGCGTCTCCGCCACCACCGTGGTCGCCGTCCTGCGTGGGGGATCCGTCACGGCCGGGGGCTCCCATACACTCACTGGTTGTGACACCCAGGGGGTAGTTGGGGGCGATGGCTGCTGAACCCCATCCTCAAGTCGCCGCAGCAACTCTCTTACTGAGTCCCACAACCCCTCACCCCCCCCAGTGTACCCTGCCTAGCCCCACCACCCCTAATCCTATTCCCTTCTGACAACCTGTGTGCATTTTTTACAGTTGAAACATTTTTTTTACCTGGCTGCCTTAGGCGAGATGACCCATCAGCCGTCTGTCCAGCCTCCATCGCTGCCTCCTGCGGATCGTCACACAGCTCACCCTCCTCGCTGCTGCTGCTGTCCTGTTGTCTCTCCTGCTGTAGGCTCTGCACCGATCTTCCTTCCTTGTTGCTTCTGGAAGCCTGAGCGACCGGAGGGGGGGGCGACATCCCGAGAGGGCTCTGTCCGCTCTGTGAACTCCGCTCAGCGGTGACGTCATAAGCAGGCGCCACGGCCGACGATCCTGCAGCCTCATGGCCAACCCTCCCAGGCCCAGCACTGAACCTGGAGGCGGGGCCTCCCGACCGTCGTGGAGAACATGGTGAACCTCCTCCCGGAGGTAAGATGGCGCTGGCACTGGCACGTGTGGAGCCGCCGGCCGCATCACAGGAAAGGCCGGCGCTCGCACGACCCCTCCTCCCTCGTTGGGCAGCCACTCCGACTGGAGCCTCGCCGTAGGTGGCCGCCGGCTGGCTCTGTAAACGGGCACTCCTGAGGGGGGGAACTAGTAGATGGTAAACTGTCCCCCCTACCAGCACCAAGCTGTAGACGGTGCCGGCTCACAGGCCCCCCACGCGCTGACCGGGCGGACTGCTTAGCGGGGGGTCCTGAGGGGGTCCGACCGCGACTTCCCAGTCTCCGGTGAGGCCTGGGAGTGTTGTCTGGGCTAAGGCGCTCCGGAGGTCTGGACCTCCTAGCCCGTACAGGAGCAGGCCGCGCATTAGATGGGCCCTGTCCTACCCCCTGCAGCGTGGAAGCAATCTGGCTCTGAAGCCAGGCAGAGCCATGAGTCTCTGCTGCTTCCCTCAACTGCAACCACAGATTTTCTAAATCACTCATCCTGTACCTACTTCTCACAGGGGACAACTTTCTTCCTGGCTACCTCTCCTACGACTGACCTTTCCACTCCCCTCAGCTACTTTCCACACTTACCCACTCCTCCCCTCTACATTAATCCCCCAATCCCAACAGGGAACACAATTCCCTGAAACCCCTCCTTATTCTTAACCCCTTCCTAAGCTACTTGCACCCTGTCATGCTGCACTGCGCTTCCATTACATTACAGCTCCGTACATGTCTGGATCTTTATCCAGCAATCATATTCCCATGACACAAGAGGAAAGAGTAAGTTGTATCTTTAATTTTTAATAAATATCCACACATACACACATCTTATCTCTCTCTCTCTCTATTCCTATATATCTATAAACATTTATATTCATATTTAGGTGTGTGTTATATATATATATATATATATATATATATATATATATATATATATATATATATATATATATAGATATATATCTAGATCTATATCTAGATATAGATCTATATATATATAGAAAGAGATCGAGAGAGAGATCTCTATTTTTATGTATGTGTATGTTTGTATCAATTAATTTATCTAATTACAAACATGTATACATATATCGATCTGTCTGCATTTCTTTTTTTTACCATGTTCTAACATGTTTTTTTTTGTTTAAAGTTTTAATGTTTTCACAATTTATTTAATTTTTAAAAAAAGATTATGTATCTTTTGAAATAAATGTCTATAATCAATGTTAAATGTATATAATCATATATTTTTTTAGCGCAATCTGCTAATACAACAACTATTGGCCAGGTATCCAGCACATGAAAATGATTGTGTCTTTCCAAACAATCTGACCGTGCCCTCTACCAGTGATGGTTCTTGTACTTCACAATCGGTAGAGACAGCTGATGATAGAATTGTCAAAATACACTGGTGTTTGTGTCAGTGCTGTATAAAAATGCCAACACAAGTAGAATCAGTGTGCTGTCGAGAAATTGAAGAGGTCCAAGGCTGTATCCCTGAGGGAAGAAAATGCATCACCAAAGCCGATATGTTCTGTACCAAATAGCTACCGAGCAACATGTTAGGCTAATGTATATGACGATGCATCTAGAGAGCCTACCTCTTGTGGATGCCAACAACAACAGGTAATTCAAATAATTGTAATATTAGTATTAGTATTGTTTAATAAATATATCACTATGTCATTGTTTGAATTTTATATATATATATATATATATATATATATATATATATATATATATATTTATTTAACCACTTGACGACCGCCTCACGCCGATGTACGTCGGCAAAGTGGCACGGACAGGCAAAATCACGTACAGTGTACGTGATTTGCCTTCCGCGGGTGGGGGGTCCGATCGGACCCCCCCCCGGTGCCCGAGGCGGTCGTCTTTTGTCCAGCGGCGATCGGTGATGAGGGGGAGACCATCCGTTCGTGGCCCCCCCCTCGCGATCGCCGCCGGCCAATGAGAATCTTCCTTTGCTGCTGTATGCTAAACAGCAGCAAAGGAAATGATGTCATCTCCCCTCGGGTCGGTATTTTCCGTTCCGGCCCGAGGAGAGAAGACATCAATGTGAGTGCACCAACACACACACACACAGTAGAACATGCCAGGCACACAAAACACCCCGATCCCCCCCCCCGATCGCCCCCCGATCCCCCCCCCAATCACCCCCCCCCAATCACCCCCCCCCCCCCCTGTCACAAACTGACACCAGCAGTTTTTTTTTTTTTTTTTTTTTTTTTTTTTTCTGATTACTGCATAGTGTCAGTTTGTGACAGTTACAGTGTTGGGACAGATACTGTTACCCCCCTGTAGGTCTAGGGTACCCCCCTAACCCCCCCTAATAAAGTTTTAACCCCTTGATCACCCCCTGTCACCAGTGTCACTAAGCGATCATTTTTCTGATCGCTGTATTAGTGTCGCTGGTGACGCTAGTTAGTGAGGTAAATATTTAGGTTCGCCGTCAGCGTTTTATAGCGTCAGGGACCCCCCTATACTATCTGATAAATGTTTTAACCCCTTGATTGCCCCCTAGTTAACCCTTTCACCACTGATCACCGTATAACCGTTACGGTTGACGCTGGTTAGTTTGTTTATTTTTTATAGTGTCAGGGCACCCGCCGTTTATTACCGAATAAAGGTTTAGCCCCCCGATCGCCCGGCGGTGATATGCGTCGCCCCAGGCAGCGTCAGATTAGCGCCAGTACCGCTAACACCCACGCACGCAGCATGCGCCTCCCTTAGTGGTATAGTATCTGATCGGATCAATATCTCATCCGATCAGATCTATACTAGCGTCCCCAGCAGTTTAGGGTTCCCAAAAACGCAGTGTTAGCGGGATCAGCCCAGATACCTGCTAGCACCTGCGTTTTGCCCCTCCGCCCAGCCCACCCAAGTGCAGTATCGATCGATCACTGTCACTTACAAAACACTAAACGCATAACTGCAGCGTTCGCAGAGTCAGGCCTGATCCCTGCGATCGCTAACAGTTTTTTTGGTAGCATTTTGGTGAACTGGCAAGCACCAGCCCCAGGCGTCAGGTTAGCGCCAGTACCGCTAACACCCACGCACGCAGCATACGCCTCCCTTAGTGGTATAGTATCTGAACGGATCAATATCTGATCCGATCAGATCTATACTAGCGTCCCCAGCAGTTTAGGGTTCCCAAAAACGCAGTGTTAGCGGGATCAGCCCAGATACCTGCTAGCACCTGCGTTTTGCGCCTCCGCCCGGCCCAGCCCACCCAAGTGCAGTATCGATCGATCACTGACACTTACAAAACACTAAACGCATAACTGCAGCGTTCACAGAGTCATGCCTGATCCCTGCGATCGCTAACAGTTTTTTTTGTAGCGTTTTGGTGAACTGGCAAGCACCAGCCCCAGGCAGCGTCAGATTAGCGCCAGTACCGCTAACACCCACGCACGCACCGTACACCTCCCTTAGTGGTATAGTATCTGATCGCATCAATATCTGATCCGATCAGATCTATACTAGCGTCACCAGCAGTTTAGGGTTCCCAAAAACGCAGTGTTAGCGGGATCAGCCCAGATACCTGCTAGCACCTGCGTTTTGCCCCTCCGCCCGGCCCAGCCCACCCAAGTGCAGTATCGATCGATCACTGTCACTTACAAAACACTAAAAGCATAACTGCAGCGTTCGCAGAGTCAGGCCTGATCCCTGCGATCGCTAACAGTTTTTTGGTAGCGTTTTGGTGAACTGGCAAGCGCCAGCGGCCTAGTACACCCCGGTCGTAGTCAAACCAGCACTGCAGTAACACGTGGTGACGTGGCGAGTCCCATAAGTGCAGTTCAAGCTGGCGAGATGGCAAGCACAAGTAGTGTCCCGCTGCCACCAAAAAGACAAACACAGGCCCGTCGTGCCCATAATGCCCTTCCTGCTGCATTCGCCAATCCTAATTGGGAACCCACCGCTTCTGCAGCGCCCGTACTTCCCCCATTCACATCCCCAACCAAATGCAGTCGGCTGCATGAGAGGCATTTTTATGTCCTCCCGAGTACCCCTACCCAACGAACCCCCCAAAAAAGATGTCGTGTCTGCAGCAAGCGCGGATATAGGCGTGACACCCGCTATTATTGTCCCTCCTGTCCTGACAATCCTGGTCTTTGCATTGGTGAATGTTTTGAACGCTACCATTCACTAGTTGAGTATTAACGTAGGGTACAGCATTGCACAGACTAGGCACACTTTCACAGGGTCTCCCAAGATGCCATCGCATTTTGAGAGACCCGAACCTGGAACCGGTTACCGTTATAAAAGTTAGTTACAAAAAAAGTGTAAAAAAAAAAAAAATATGAAATAAAAAAAAATAGTTGTTTTATTGTTCTCTCTCTCTCTATTCTCTCTCTCTATTGTTCTGCTCTTTTTTACTGTATTCTATTCTGCAATGTTTTATTGTTATTGTTATTGTTATTATGTTTTATCATGTTTGTTTTTCAGGTGTGTAATTATTTACACTTTACTGTGCTTTATTGTTAACCATTGTTAACCATTTTTTTGTCTTCAGGTACGCCATTCACGACTTTGAGTGGTTATACCAGAATGATGCCTGCAGGTTTAGGTATCATCTTGGTATCATTCTTTTCAGCCAGCGGTCGGCTTTCATGTAAAAGCAATCCTAGCGGCTAATTAGCCTCTAGACTGCTTTTACAAGCCGTGGGAGGGAATGCCCCCCCCCCCCCACCGTCTTCCGTGTTTTTCTCTGGCTCTCCTGTCTCAACAGGGAACCTGAGAATGCAGCCGGTGATTCAGCCAGCTGACCATAGAGCTGATCAGAGACCAGAGTGGCACCAAACATCTCTATGGCCTAAGAAACCGGAAGCTACGAGTATTTCATGACTTAGATTTCGCCGGATGTAAATAGCGCCATTGGGAAATTGGGGAAGCATTTTATCACACCGATCTTGGTGTGGTCAGATGCTTTGAGGGCAGAGGAGAGATCTAGGGTCTAATAGACCACAATTTTTTCAAAAAAAGAGTACCTGTCACTACCTATTGCTATCATAGGGGATATTTACATTCCCCGAGATAACAATAAAAATGATTAAAAAAAAAAATATGAAAGGAACAGTTTAAAAGTAAGATTAAAAAAGCAAAAAAATAATAAAGAAAAAAAAAAAAAAAAAAAAAAAACACCCCTGTCGCCCCCTGCTCTCGCGCTAAGGCGAACGCAAGCGGCGGTCTGTCGTCAAACGTAAACAGCAATTGCACCATGCATGTGAGGTATCACCGCGAAGGCCAGATCGAGTGCAGTAATTTTTCCAGTAGACCTCCTCTGTAAATCTAAAGTGGTAACCTGTAAAGGCTTTTGAAGGCTTTTAAACATGTATTTATTTTGTTGCCACTGCACGTTTGTGCGCAATTTTAAAGCATGTCATGTTTGGTATCCATGTACTCGGCCTAAGATCATCTTTTTTATTTCATCAAACATTTGGGCAATATAGCGTGTTTTAGTGCATTAAAATTAAAAAAAGTGTGTTTTTTCCCCAAAAAATGTGTTTGAAAAATCGCTGCGCAATTACTGTGTGAAAAAAAAAAATGAAACACCCACCATTTTAATCTGTAGGGCATTTGCTTTAAAAAAATATATAATGTTTGGGGGTTCAAAGTAATTTTTTTGCAAAAAAAAAAAACTTTTTCATGTAAACAATAAGTGTCAGAAAGGGCTTTGTCTTCAAGTGGTTAGAAGAGTGGGTGATGTGTGACATAAGCTTCTAAATGTTGTGCATAAAATGCCAGGACAGTTCGAAACCCCCCCAAATGACCCCATTTTGGAAAGTAGACACCCCAAGCTATTTGCTGAGAGGCATGTCGAGTCCATGGAATATTTTATATTGCGACACAAGTTGCGGGAAAGAGACAAATTTTTTTTTTTTTTTTTTTTTTTTGCACAAAGTTGTCACTAAATGATATATTGCTCAAACATGCCATGGAAATATGTGAAATTACACCCCAAAATACATTCTGCTGCTTCTCCTGAGTACGGGGATACCACATGCGTGAGACTTTTTGGGAGCCTAGCCGCGTACGGGACCCCGAAAACCAAGCACCGCCTTCAGGCTTTCTAAGGGCGTGAATTTTTGATTTCACTCTTCACTGCCTATCACAGTTTCGGAGGCCATGGAATGCCCAGGTGGCACAAAACCCCCCCAAATGACCCCATTTTGGAAAGTAGACACCCCAAGCTATTTGCTGAGAGGTATAGTGAGTATTTTGCAGACCTCACTTTTTGTCACAAAGTTTTGAAAATTGAAAAAAGAAAAAAAAAAATGTTTTTTCTTGTCTTTCTTCATTTTCAAAAACAAATGAGAGCTGCAAAATACTCACCATGCCTTTCAGCAAATAGCTTGGGGTGTCTACTTTCCAAAATGGGGTCATTTGGGGGGGTTTTGTGCCACCTGGGCATTCCATGGCCTCCGAAACTGTGATAGGCAGTAAAGAGTGAAATCAAAAATTTTCACCCTTAGAAATCCTGAAGGCAGTGATTGGTTTTCGGGGTCCAGTACGCGGCTAGGCTCCCAAAAAGTCCCACACATGTGGTATCCCCATACTCAGGAGAAGCAGCTAAATGTATTTTGGGGTGCAATTCCACATATGCCCATGGCCTGTGTGAGCAATATATCATTTAGTGACAACTTTATGAAAAAAAAAAAAAAAAAAAAAAAAAAAAAAAAAGTGTCACTTTCCCGCAACTTGTGTCAAAATATAAAATATTCCATGGACTCAATATGCCTCTCAGCAAATAGCTTGGGGTGTCTACTTTCCAAAATGGGGTCATTTTGGGGGGTTTTGTGCCATCTTGGCATTCCATGGCCTCCGAAACTGTGATAGGCAGTGAAGAGTGAAAGCAAAAATTTACACCCTTAGAAATCCTGAAGGCGGTGATTGGTTTTCGGGGCCCCGTACGCGGCTAGGCTCCCAAAAAGTCCCACACATGTGGTATCCCCATACTCAGGAGAAGCAGCTAAATGTATTTTGGGGTGCAATTCCACATAGGCCCATGGCCTGTGTGAGCAATATATCATTTAGTGACCACTTTTTGTAAATATTTTTTTTTTTTTGTCATTTTTCAATCACTTGGGACAAAAAAAATAAATATTCAATGGGTTCAACATGCCTCTCAGCAATTTCCTTGGGGTGTCTACTTTCCAAAATGGGGTCATTTGGGGGGGTTTTGTACTGCCCTGCCATTTTAGCACCTCAAGAAATGACATAGGCAGTCATAAACTAAAAGCTGTGTAAATTCCAGAAAATGTACCCTAGTTTGTAGACGCTATAACTTTTGCGCAAACCAATAAATATACGCTTATTGACATTTTTTTTACCAAAGACATGTGGCCGAATACATTTTGGCCTAAATGTATGACTAAAATTTAGTTTATTGGATTTTTTTTAGAACAAAAAGTAGAAAATATCATTTTTTTTCAAAATTTTCGGTCTTTTTCCGTTTATAGCGCAAAAAATAAAAACCGCAGAGGTGATCAAATACCATCAAAAGAAAGCTCTATTTGTGGGAAGAAAAGGACGCAAATTTCGTTTGGGTACAGCATTGCATGACCGCGCAATTAGCAGTTAAAGCGACGCAGTGCCAAATTGGAAAAAGACCTCTGGTCCTTAGGCAGCATAAAGGTCCGGGGCTCAAGTGGTTAATTTATTATTATTTTTTTTGTAGGCGATTAAGGAAAACAGCATACCGGGCTTTCATTGCATGGATCTACTTATTTTTAGGGAAGGGGAATAGAAGGGTGATCCCACCCTGTGCAGTAAAAGTAGTGAGAGAAGTATTTCCAGATCCTAACGATTCTTATGTCGGTTTCCTTTATTCTGACGATTATGATTCATCTGAGATGGCATTTCATTAAAGCTATATGTAAAATGTTTAAATATGTTTCAATTGTAATTGCTTTTAAATTATTGTACTTTTTCTTTTCAATAAAAACTAATTATTGATTCTAAAAATATTGTTTTATTTTTTGTTTAGATATTTTACATTAAAGTTATGTAAATAATATTATTAGAAATTTTTTCTTTATAAATTATTAGAAAAATCACAAATGCAAGTATAATTTGTTCATTAATGAATTTAACAATTAAAAAAAAATCGATTCAACTTTATATCAAAAAAACATTCGTAATGTAAACAAAAATACTAACCAATTTTTAAAAATATTTTTTAATACTTTTTTTGGATAAATTTCGATTTTGAAGAAAATTTGTTATACAAATCTAACGAGCAGGGCCCTTTGATTCCTCCTGTATTGAATTGTATTGTACTTGTACTGTCTGCCCTAATGTTGTAAAGCGCTGCGTAAACTGTCGGCGCTATATAAATCCTGTATAATAATAATAATAATATACAAATGACAACTCAAGGTTTATTTATCAACAGTTGGAAAACGTGTCATGTTTTTTAACAGCAACACTTGTTTCTGGCCTTTCAACTGGAGCAATGTTTTTCGGCATTTCAATATTTTTGGGTTTCCATGAACTAATTATGGTGCCCTCTACAATGGAAATCATGTTTGAGAGCATATTGATGGCATGTTCATTATCCATTTTTTGGAATACATTGCGCACTATCCACTTCTTTCTTCCTCTGGGAAACGCCAAATTTCTTCACCACTTTAAACCTTTTTTTTTTTTTGTCAGAGCAGCTTTGCGTATCACGATATGATTGTGGCACAATGCTGCCAATTTGGTTCTGGCCTCCATAGAATGAAATCGATAATGAATTCATTTTGGATGATATTTTAGACTCATGCTGTGATATGTGTCTATAACACCAGTCTGACAAAAAAAGAGATGTTTCATGTCCTTTTCCAATTGGGCATCCAATACAATTGTGGACAATGCATGAAATGCAGGTGCTTTTTTGATTAATCAGAGAACAATTGGAGAATCCACATTTATTTCATCGTGCAAGCATTTGTGCTCTATGGGGGTCATTTACTATAACTCCAGGAAGTACTGGGCACTATGGCAAATAATAGAGCCCATTTTAGCCAAATGGAAACAAAACGGCGAATTTGCGCATGAAAATCAGCGATATAAGCGGAGAACAAACGTTTGTAAATTCTAAATTGCCGCTAATTAGCGCTTCCGCGTATATACAAATGCCAATTCTTATCAAGTTGTTATATAGCACTGTACTGTAGCCATGATCCATGTATGTGAAAGAAACATTTTTTATCAGAGATGTGCTCTAGTTCCCGTGCATCTATTGATTTATATTGCAATTAGTATTCCTATTTTTTTTCCTTCTTTTGCTAAGAAATGCAGTTCTGAATGATTATTACATAGTAATGTCTGCTATTCTGTAAAGTTACATGTATTAATCATTTAGGTTACCTATTTGTTGTATGTTGTTTTTTTTCATGTTTTTGATTTATTATTTATTAGTTTAGTTGACTATAAAGCAGTAATTATTTATGTTCATTCTTTAATAATACTACACTATTATGCAGGTCTTGTACTTAGCACAATGGCTTAGTGGTCAGCTTGGATATGTCCACACCACTCATGGTATGATTTCAAACAACAGCCAACCTACCATCCACCAGCTGTGTTTATTTTTTCAGTGCACAAGTGCACAAGTGAATTAAAATAAACAAACAAAGAAATGTAAACTGCCCTTTAGCTAGTGTGTGGTGTTTGGAATGTCACATCATAATATAATTGAATACTTACATACCATTGCATGCATTTAAAGAGTTAATACAATAAAAACTTTCACATTAAACTGCATTGGCTACTTGGCAATCACCTATTTTCAGTAAATATATATACACGTATATTTGTGTTGCTTTGGCTAATTGGCTAACTGGCATTCTCCTTTTCCCATACGAACCAGCGACCCTTTTTACTGCTAGGTAGGGATGAGCAGACCCCCCCTGTTCGGTTCGCACCAGAACATGTGAACAGGAAAAAAGTTTGTTCGAGCATGCGAACACCGTTAAAGTCTATGGGGGTCATTTACTATAGCGCCAGGAAGTACTGGGCACTATGGCAAATAATAGCTCCCATTTTAGCCAAATAAAATTTCAACAGGCGAATGTCCGAATGAAAAACTAGCGCTATTAGTGAGAAACACATGTTAGTAAATTCTAAGTTGGCGCTAATTAGCGCTTCCGCGTATATGCAAATGCCAATTCCTACCAAGTTGTTATATAGTACTGCACTGTAATCATGATCCATGTATGTGAAAGAAACATTTTTATGTGAGATGTGCTCTACCTCGTGTACATCTATTGATGTATGTTGCAATTAGTATTCCTAGTTTTTTCCTTCTTTTGCTAACTAATGCAGTTATGAATGATTATTACATAGTAATGTCTGCTATTCTGTAAAGTTACATGTATTAAACATTTAGGTTATCTATTTGTTGTATGTTGTTTTTTATTTTTTAATTTAGGTGACTATAAAGCGGTAATTATTTATATTCATTCTTTAATTATACTACACTATTATGCAGGTCTCATACTTTGCACAATGGCTTAGTAGTCTGCTCAGATGTCTCCACAGCACTCATGGTACAAGTTCAAATACCAGCCAACCTACCATCCCCCAGCTGTGTTTATTTTTTCAGTGCAAAAGCGAATTAAAATGAACAAACAAAAAAATGTAATCTGCCCATTAGTTAGTGTGTGGTGTTTGGAATTTCACACTATAATAGTATTGAATACTTACATATCATTGCATGCATTTGAAGAGTTAATATAATAGAATCAGCCAAATGTAAAGTGCATTGGCTAATTGGCATTCACCTATTTTCAGCATATGCTGCTTTGGCTAATTGGCTAATAGTCATTTGCTTTTTTTTCACCAATTCAATCTTTTAGTATTTCTCTGTGGGATTTGAACCCATGAGTTCTTCAAGGTAGAAGTGCTGACCGCTAGCCTATTGGGTGTAGCACAGTCATACATAGAAAATACATAGAAAATACATTCACTAGCGTTTGATGTTTCTTCTCCCCGAGCTGTCTCTCCTGCTGCCACCATCTTCTCCCGCTGATGTGTCCGGTTACCCACTAATAAAAAAAAGCCGCTCTTCTTGTGGCGGTCTTCTGTGGCCATCTGATAATGTCACCCGGAGAGTCCGCTCCATGGCTATGTAAGAGACGCCACACAGCGGGTGATGACCACCATGGAAGAAGAGCAGCTTTTTTTTATTAGCGGGTAACCAGCGATGCGGAAGAACACAGCAGATGGCGGCGGCAGGAGAGACGGCTCTGGGAGAATACAGCTCGGGGAGAAGATGGAGGAGGGAGAGACAGCGTCTGGAGAAGATGGCTCAGGGAAGAAGACAGCTCAGAGCTATTCTACAATAAAGGACTTGTCAAAAACCGGCTATTAATTTTTTTACATTTCACTGCTTTTTTTGGTGAATGGGTAGGGGTAAAATGTACCCCATACCTATTCACATAGGGGGCAGGATCTGGGAGCCCCCTTGTTAAAGGGGGCTTCCAGATTCTGATAAACCCCCTGCCTGCAGACCGACAACCACCGACCAGTGTTGTCGGGAAGAGGCCCTTGTCCCCATCAACATGGGGAAAAGGTGCTTTGGGGCATGTGGCCTGGTAAGGTTCAGAAGGGGAGGGTGCTCACTCGTCCCCCCCTATCCTGACCTCCAGGCTGCATGCTCAGGTAAGGGTCTGGTATGGATTTTGGGGGCCCCACATCAAATTTATTTTACATTTTGGTGTGGGGTTCCCCTTAAAGTCCATACCGAAGGGCCTGGTATGTACTGGGGGGACCCTACGACATTTTTTTCCTTGAATTTTGGAATTCCATACCATATTATTGAATAAGTACATACCATTGCATGCATTTGAAGAGTTAAAATATGGAATAAAGCAAGCTGATGTGCTTTGCCTAATTATGCTTCTGAGTACAATGCACACTTCTGGGAGGTGATGCTGTCAGTGGGATTTGAATTCATGGCTTGAACTTTTGGGGGCAGCAGGGTATACCGCTATGCTACAGAGCTGAGCACTTACCTACAGAGAAAATACATTTACTAATGTTTGATTCAATACAATAATGTTTTGCATTTCAGGCATTAATATTATAGTAACAACCATGCTCGTGCCGATGTGGCATTGGGCATTTGCCTCTTTTCAGCATATGCTGCTGAGTACAATGCAAGCTTTCAGTAGGTGATACCATCTGTGTGATTTTCAGCCATTTGAGCACAATTATATTGAGAACATATGTTTACTAGTGTTTGATGGTGGGACTACTTTATATTCTAGGTATAAAATAGTACTCAGCACAGTGACTTAGGCACCTTTCACACTTGTGCGACCTGAAAGTTGCGAGATTTTAATGCGACTTTAAGCAATGCCTGTGTAATCTTGAGGTCTATGGACACAGGAGTCGCAGGGAAAGGCGCGCAACTTTCCCATGATTTTGCATCAGCAATTTTGCCGTAATTCCAGGGAATGCCTGTGTAAACTTGAGGTCTATGGACCTCAACTCGCATCAAAGTCAGACCAAAGTAGTACAGGGACTACGTTGAAGTCAGTGTTACTTGAAGTCGCACAGATATGAATGGTACACATTAAAAATCATGGGGTATGACTTGTCATACGACTCTGATGTCCAAAGTCGCACAAGTGTGACTCAGCCCGACTTTGTCAGCGATTTCAGAGACATCAGTGCACTTTCCTGCACAGATGTCTAGTGAAATCACATAGGTCCCAACTGTTCTCCTTTAAGAAGGTGTCCTATGCCTACCTACTTTTGCTAATAGGTGTCCCTTATACCCATCTCAAAAAGTTGGGAGGTAAGAAATCGCCCCCTGAAGTCGCCCAAAGTAGTGCAGGAACTACTTTTGGGAATCGTTGTGGCGTCGCACTAATTCGGACAGTCCCATTGCCATCAATAGGCGCCGATTTGGCCTACAATTTGACATGTCAATTCAGACCTATGTGAAGTTGCATAGGTATTAGAGCTGCACGGTTCTGGCCAAAAAGAGAATCACAATTTTTTTGCTTAGAATAAAAAGATCACGATTCTCGCGACGTAAAATCTTTCACATTATCCCACAAAAAATTTGGCTAACTTTTTTTTTTTTTTTTTTAATTCATTAAAATACTTTTTTCCAAAAAAAATTGCATTTGAAAGGCGCAAATACAGTGTGACATAAAATATTGTAACAACCACCATTTTATTCTCTAAGGTCTCTACTAAAAAAAATATATATAATGTTGGGGGGTTTTAAGTAATTTTCTAGCAAAAAAAAACCTTAGTTAGACTTACCGGTGACGGTATTTCTACGAGCCTTTCAGGACAGCACCTTGGAGAGAGCGTAGCTCCACCTCTTAGACAGGAAACACTGCGTGACAACGCCCCTTTAAAAAGCAGCTGCTTCCACCATGCCATCAGTTGTTACCGAGAAATCCTCCGACATGCTGGAAAATATAATCAGACAATTACCAGGTCCTATAATTATACTTTACATATGATAACCAAGGGAGGGAAGTAGGCTGCTGTCCTGAAAGGCTCGTAGAAATACCGTCACCGGTAAGTCTAACTAAGGTTTTCTCCCTTCGCCTTTCAGGACAGCACCTTGGAGAGGATAACCGAGAAACTTACTTCAGGGTGGGACTACTGCCTGCAAAACCTTCCTACCAAATGATTGGTCCGAGGCTGATAGTAGATCCAAGCGGTAGTGCCTTATGAAGGTCGAAAAACTGGACCATGTGGCAGCCTTGCAGATTTGCTCAGGAGATGCCCCAGCCCTTTCTGCCCATGATGCCGCCACTGCTCGAGTAGAATGAGGTAATACCCCTTCCGGAGGTTCCAGACCCAAAGATATGTATGCCTCTTTGATGGCCTGCTTTAACCATCTTCCAAGGGTGCTTTTGGAAGCTTTACCTCCTTTGTGAGTACCTTCCATTAAAACAAAGAGTGAGGATGACTTTCTGATTTCCTTTGTTCTTTCCAGATATTTAAGCAGGCACCTCCTGACATCAAGGGTATGGAAAGCTTCTTCTCCTGCTCCCGAAGGTAAAGGACAAAAAGTAGGGAGAATGATTTCCTGTGTACGGTGAAAAACTGAAGCCACCTTTGGTAGAAATGCTGGATCCGTCCTTAAGACTACCCTATCCTGTAGACATCTCATGAAGGGCTCTTTAATTGAAAGGGCTTGTAACTCACTAATTCTACGTGCGGAAGTTACTGCTACCAATAAAATAGTCTTTAACGTCAAGAAACGTAATGATGCTTCTTCTATGGGTTCAAACGGTGCCCTAGTTAGGCCCTGAAGAACTAAAGATAAATCCCATTTGGGAAAACTAACAACAGGTCTAGGCTTTACTTTTGCCATTGCCCTAAAAAATCTGATTATTAAAGGTTCCCCTGACAGGGTTCTTTCCAAAAAAACTGATAAAGCAGCTACCTGCGTCTTGAGCGTACTTGCTGCTAACCCCTTCTCCAATCCCTCTTGAAGAAATTCCAAAACTGAAAATGTGGTACGAAAATCAAAGTTTTTACTGGAACACCAAGAATTATAGATCTTCCAGACTTTAAAGTAAATGTCTCTCGTCACTTTTTTTCTACTTGCAAGAAGGGTAGAAATAAGCCTCTCTGATAAACCCTTCCGTCTTAAGATTTGTTCTTCAGAAACCAAGCTGTTAGTTTGAGGTAAGCTGGATCTGGATGGAGAATTCGGCCCTGACTCAACAGGTCTGCCCTGATTGGTAATCTCCAAGCAGGTTTCACTGAGAGGTTCATCAAGGTTGAAAACCAGGGTCTTTTTGGCCAATAAGGAGCTATTAATATTAGCTCCGTGGACTCCAATCTGAATTTGGCTAACACCTTTGGTATCAGTTGGAACGGGGGAAAAGCGTAGGACAGATGGAAGTCCCATTTGTGAGCTAACGCATCTACTCCGAGAGCTTGATCCTGTCTCTGAAGAGAGAAGAAGACTGGTATTTTTGCATTTTCCTCTTTTGCAAAGAGGTCCACTTGGGGATGACCCCAACTCTTGGAAATCTTTTCGAATAATTCCTGATTGAGAGACCACTCTGCTTCCCTTATTTCTTTCCTGCTGAGGAGATCTGCTAAGGTGTTTTCCGTCCCCTTTAGATGGACTGCCGATAGAGAGGCCACATTGTTCTCTGCCCATCTTAGGATCTGATGCGCTAGACCCATTAGGGTTTTGCTTTTTGTGCCCCCTTGCTTTGTTAAATATAATACTGTCGTCATATTGTCTGACAATATTTGGACATGTTGATTCACTAGAAATTCCTGGAGGGAGAGGAGGCTTAAGTGAACAGCCTTTAACTCTCTCCAATTTGAAGATCTTCTTGCTTCTGGTTTGGTCCAAACTCCCTGAACCGTTTTTTCTTCCAGGTGAGCTCCCCATCCCCAGGCGCTGGCATCTGTAGTCAGCCTTCTGGTTACCGGAAAGACCCAAGGAAGCCCTTTTGAAACGTTTCCTAGGTTCCTCCACCACCAGAGAGACCTTTTTGCTCTTGCCCCCAAGTTGAATTTCTTCTCCAGAGGTTCCTGGTATGACCAATTCATCAGGATATCCGATTGCAGAGGACGGGAATGCAACCTGGCCCACTGTACCGAAGGAATTGCTGCTGTCAACAGACCCAGAGCAGACATGGCTTGTCTTACAGAGATCTCTGCGTTGGATTGAAGTGTTATCAGGGTCAACTGCATCTTCTCTATTTTCTCCTGGGGTAGAAAAATTTTCTGTTCTATCGAGTCTATTTCGTACCCCAGAAACCTTACCCTTTGAGATGGAATTAAGTTTGACTTCTGAAGATTGAGAAGCCATCCCAAACCTCTTAAATGTGTTTGAACTGTTTGTAGGTTGACCTCTACTTGACCCCTTGAGTCTGCAAACAGTAGCAGATCGTCCAAATAGGGTACTATTGAAATCCCCTTCAGTCTCAGGGGCTCCAAAGATTCCGCCATCACTTTTGTGAATACCCTGGGAGAAGAGGAAAGACCGAAAGGCAGAGCCCGAAACTGCAGGTGCCAAATCTCCCCTCCCCCCAGATTGACTGCAAGACGCAGGAACCTTTGTGATGGGGGCGCTATTGGTATATGGAGATAGGCATCTCTCAAGTCGATGGAAGCCATATGACATTTGGGGGTTAGCAAATTCCTTACTGAGAAAATCGTATCCATTCTGAATTTTTTGTATTTTATGGATCGATTTAGGACCTTTAAATTGAGAATCAGGCGGAACTTTCCTGATGGCTTTTTGACCATAAAAATGTGGGAGTAAAACCCCTTCCCCTCTTGATCTTTCGGAACCTGGGAAATGACCTTCTGTTGCATCAGTTCCTGTAACAGAGACTTCATGGCCAGAGCCTTTTCCCGATCCTTTGGCAGGTTTGTGATGTAAAACCGACTTGGGGGGCTTTGTGAGAATTCCAATTGATAACCCTTTTTGACTAACCCCAGAACAAAAGGACTCTTTGTTGTTTTTTCCCAGATTGGTAAGAAGTCCTGTAGTCTCCCCCCTACTAGATGGTCATTGTTTTTTAGGGGTTTGTTCTGGGGTTCTAAAGAGTACCCCACCTCTACCTCTTCCTCTCTGAGAAGACCAGGGTCTCTTCTGTGTGTGGTCCTTTTCCTTATCGGTTTGTCGAAAAGGACGAAAATTTTTCCTCTGCTGTACCGTTTTCTTCTTCTGTGGGAAAGCTTTCTTCTTGTCTGCTGTCCTGTCAAGGACAGTCTCTAGTTCTGGCCCAAACATCAGGTCTCCTGAAAAGGGAATTCCGCACAGTTTTACTTTAGAAGCTGAATCCCCTGACCAGGTCTTTAGCCAGAGTGCTCTTCTTGCTGAGTTAACAAGCGCAGAGGACCTGGCTGACATCCTGATAGATTCTGCAGAGGCATCTGCCATATATTTTACTGCCTTAAGCAGGGTAGGGAAGGACTCCAATAAGTCTTTTCTGGAGGTACCTGCCACAACATGATTTTTAAGTTGCTCTAACCAGCACTCCAGATTCCTAGCCACAACCGTAGCCGCCATTGCTGGCTTAAGATTAGCTAGAGATGAGTCCCAGGCTTTCTTCAGTAGCCCATCTGCCCTCTTATCCATAGCATCTTTGAGAATACCCATGTCCTCAAAAGCTAAATCAGTCTTCCTAGATACTTGAGAAAAGGCAGCGTCTATTTTTGGTTTTTTATTCCACAATAGTTCCTCATTCTCCTCAAAAGGAAACCTCCTTTTGAGGGTTTTAGAAAAAAACTGTCCTCTCTCTGGGTTCTTCCATTCCTTTTTAATAGTGTCTGTTAACACTTTATGCACAGGGAACACCCTGTGTTTAATTTCCTCCAGCCCCAGGTACATCTTATCATGCACAGACAGCTGAGCCTTTTCTTCCTGGATCTCCAGGGTAGTATAAATTGCCTTGAGTAATTCATCCACCTCCTCAAGTGACAGCTTATATCTAGATGATCTTGACTCTTCTTCCACCTCCTCCTCCTCAGAATCAATGGTTGAGGGTGGAATGCTTTCCCTTTCCTCCTCCGACTCACTTTCCACCTGTCTGGAAGTGGACTGAGGGAAACTGGAGTGAGAACTCTGCTCTTGGCTGGAACTCTGGCCGTGCTTTACAAGGGAACGCACTGTCCCTAGGGCCTCTGCTAACTCCTTCCTCACAGAAGATAAGAGTTCTTTGCACTCTTGTGAGGATTCTTCTTTTACTAAATCCACAATGCAGGATTTGCACAGTGGTTTGGGCCAAGAGTCCCTTAAAGGATTTTTGCATGAGGGGCACTTTCTCCCTGTTCTCTCTGATTTGGCAGTAGCTTTCTGAAACAGAGAAACAAGAAAAAACCCAGGTCCTTTAGAACTAAGGCTTCAGAGAAAAGTAGCACCTCCAGCCAACACCCTAAGTGCCCAGAGTCTCACTCCTTTGCTGAACTGCTAATGGAAACTGTTACCCCATAGCAGACAGCAGCAGGTTTTGAATAATCACATCAAAGATAAAACACCCAGTGATATAAAGGAAAGAGGTGCCACCACACCTCTCCTACCTGGGCCTGGCCGGGAACCTGGGCGCCTGCATCCGCCATTGCTGCTGACGATTCCGCTGTATCCATAGTGCAATCCGCAGCTGCTGCACTGTGTACTAGGCTCCATGTGCCAAACAAAAGGAAGTCCCGGCCAGAGGACCCGCCCCTTCCTCCTGCGTTCCAGCAGCAGGAACCAATCGCTGCTACGCCCCGCCGGAAGTATCCGCCCACCGGAACTGACATCACCTGCTGTCCGGGATTCGGCGCCGCCATGCAGAGGCCTGGCATGGACGCTCTTACTGAGCACAACCGCGGCCCCCCGAACACCCCGGGTGGAAAACTTCCGGCAGACCATTACTCCTGTGAGCCGGAGAAGGAAGGGACACCGGAGCACCCTCCTCACGTAAGGGAAGGAGCTGGGTTGGTCTGAATATCCAAACATGGAGGTCCTGCCAAAACCCTCTCCTTGGAGAGAGCGCAGCCCCTCTGGTTCCCCAAGCAGTGCTTCCACCATGGCGGAGGAAACACTAAAACTGATGGCATGGTGGAAGCAGCTGCTTTTTAAAGGGGCGTTGTCACGCAGTGTTTCCTGTCTAAGAGGTGGAGCTACGCTCTCTCCAAGGTGCTGTCCTGAAAGGCGAAGGGAGAAAATGATTTTAACCTGAAGCCAACAAATGTCAGAAAAATGTTTAGTGTTTAAGTAGTTAAACTTTCCTCACTTACACAGAATTCTATTTAATTGACAAATTGTTACAAGGTTTCTAGTTAAGTTCACTGATTAAGAATGTTCGAATTCTTGGCAGACTTCCTGGTTTTTCGGCTGTGGCTTCAGAAGAGCAGAGAGAGTTCTTTGCATAGCAAGAATCGTGAAACTCTTTTTTTCAAGATCGTAAAGGGGAAAAAAAATCACGATGGCGATTAATCGTGCAGCTCTAATAAATATGCATGGAAATCAAGGGGGACAACTTTTCATGTGACTCTGAGGTCCAAAGCTCCATGAAAAGTCACCCAAGTGTGAAAGTAACCTAATGCGATTAATTGATAACACCTTTGAATAAGGCCCCATTTGCACTTGTGCGACCTTAAAATTGCACAGCTTTGTCATGACTTGAAGCAATGTCTGTGTAATCTTGTGGTGTATGGACCTCAAATTGCATCAAAGTCAAACCAAGGTAGTGCAGGGATGAATTTGCTACACCTTCAGGATGCACAAGTGACAATAGGGCCAAATTCAAAGGTGTTATCCTTGAATCTCATTCACACTGCTGCGACCTGAAAGTCACACTATTTTGCTGCCACTTTGCCGCTGCAACTTGGCCCCAACTTCTGGGAATGCCTGTGTAATATTGTACCCGATATACCTCAAGTCACACCAAAGTAGTACAGGGACTACTTTGAAGTTGGTGTGACTTAAAGTAGCACAGATATGAATGGTTGTCATTGAGAATCATGGGGTACAACTTGTCATGCAACTCAGAGGTCCAAATTTGCTGGAAAATTCGCCCAGCTGTGAAACAAGTCATATATATTTTAATAAAAGGAGCTCTCATTTATACTTGCATAGTCCTTACTGATTTACATCAGCAGAACAAATGCAGGAAGTGATGCCAAACAAATCAATGAACCTCACCCACACCAAATCTAACTATGACATCCACCCCCGCATTGATTAAGTACAAGTACATATCCTACACTTACCCGGCCAATGAGCAGCACCTCCTCTCTGCTAAAGAGACCTCGCCATGTCCACCTAGATAGAGATCCTGACCAGCACAGGAACTTCCGGGTGCATACAATGACTAATTTCCAGGGCAGAAGTTGAAACCACGCTTTTGATTGCAGCTGCGAATATTTGATCTCAACCATGATTAGTATTTTTTATTTTCAGATATGCAAATCTGTATTTCTACATATATTTGAAGGTAAACTTAAGGGAGTTTGATAAGAAATGGTGTCCCTGGGTTAGCAGCAGGTGAATTACAAAGGCAAAAGGCCCAGTTTGAGCCCTGGTTCACACTGACAGCAGGAGGAAAGCGTTCAGCTGAACTCCCACAATTTTATTCCTGCATGTCAGTCCCGACTGTGGGGGCAACATCAGAGACATCAGTGCAGGTTTCTGCACCAATATCAATACAAATCGCACCAATTAGAACAGTGTAATTGCCACAGATTTGACATGTCAAATCACACCAATGTGAACCAGAGTTGACACATTCAAACACTGCCTATCCACCAGCTGAATTCATTACCTTCAATTCTCCACAGCTGTTAATGATAAAGGTGGAATCTTTATATATAACTTGCAGTTCTGCAGAAGCCTAGGTTTACATTGGAGTGATTGGTCATGCGATTTGAGAGATCAAATCGCATGACTATTGGCAATGGCACTGTTCCAATCGATGCAACATTTTTTTGTGGCACCGCATCAATTTGCTAAAGTAGTTCCTGCACTACTTTTGCCGATTTCAGGTGCGACTTCAATAGACATTTGTGTATGAAGCCACCTGAAATCACGCTGACCTTGCTACTTTGAAATCGTGCTACTTCAAGTGAAGTAGCGCAATTTCAAAGTAGCATGTGAACCAGGGCAAAGAGATTAGTTTTTTTGGTGCACAAATACATATTGAAATAAAATATAAAAGAGATATTGCACTTTCCCAAAACCACCACCCACAAAAAAACTTAAAGAAAAGTAGAAGGAAAAAAAAAAAAAAAAAAAAAAAAAAAAAACACACACACACACACACACACACACACACACACACACACAACAAAACTTCAATGTACTTTTATTTTACCAGCAGAAAAAAAATAAATTTACATTTACTAGCTTCAAAAAAATTTGGACAGGATATATGGTGCTACATTTAGCAACGGAATTTTAAGGGCCCTGCTCATAGGAGCTTACAATCTAAAATTAGACAAAACCACCTTAGAGTGGACACAGCTTTAATTTCAGTGTATAGCGGGCAACACATCACATTATTATCTGCAAGATTATAGAAACATACTTAACAGTCATTCTTACAAAGCATTCCAACATAATATTGCAAAAGACTTATTCAAAACACCCACCACCAGCCCACAATCCACACATACATACATTGGTGACCATATTCTGCTGGAAGCTGCATTTCGGTGTACACGATTAAACGAGATCAAAAATAGTAGGTCAGCAGATGCTTCCAAACGATGTTTGCATGATCAGACAGGAACAATACACACACAACATTGACAGCATGGCCACATAAACCCACTTTTGATTGAAAAAATGCACAAGAATTTCATCAAATCTCCCAATATCATTCCTTCTCCATCACAACAAAAAAACCTGACCTTCTCAGGCCAAACGAACCCCCCTACTGCAGGCCTTTATATAAGAGAGGTTGTATTGTTAGCACACTGACACACCCAATAGAAGTACACGCCCACCAGTATCTTTCAATCTGTCTCTTCATGTGTGTCTAAAGTGATTGCACCTGATGGGCAGGAACACATAATAGTATTTGCAACTGTGTTAGCCTTGGCTATGTGCATCAAATCTCCAACTACAGGACAAAGATCAAAGTCCATTTGCATCCACATAAACAAAGCAACAGTTTTCTAAGCATATGTACCTGTGCCGTGTAAACCCTAAAATTTGAAATGTCCAAGTCCCTGGGCATGATTAGTGCTAATAAACATTAACATCAGTCCCTGCCTGCAATGAGCTTCCAATATAAAGTCCAAAATTAACTTTCTTACATTAGAACCTATTTTGACAGGAGACAAATAAGATGCCAGCATGTCTTTGGATTGTGGTGAGAAACCCACACAGGGAGAACATATAAACTTCAACACAAGCATTAGCATGTTGGGGAATTGAACCAACATCCCAGGTGCTGCTAGACAGAACTGCTACCCACTTAGCCACCAGGCAGCCCCACACATGTTCTCTGCATCTCTGTGGTGTGAACCAGCCCTAAGTCCATAGCCATGCTCAGTGTCACAAGCAATATACAGTATATTGGCGTAAGTATTGGGATGCCTGCTTTTAAACACACATGAACTGTAATGGCATCCCAGTATTAGTATTGGGTTCAAAACTCATTTGGCCCACCCTTTGCAGCTATAACAGCTTCAACTCTTCTTGTCTACAAGGTTTAGGAGTGTGTCTATGGGAATGTTTGACCATTCTTCCAAGTGCATTTGTGAGATCAGGCACTGATGTTGGACGAGAAGGCCTGACCTACAGTCTCCTCTCTAATTTATCCCCAAGGTGTTCTGTTGTGTTGAGGTCAGGACTCTCTGCAGGCCAGTCAAGTTCCTCCCAAAATCACTCATCCATGTCTTTATGGACCTTGCTTTGTGCACTGGTCCAAATGATTTGGTGGAGGGGGATTATGGTGCGGGGTTGTTTTTCAGGGGTTGGGCTTGGCCTCTTAGTTTCAGATAAGGGAACTCTTAAGGCGTCAGCATACCAAGACATTTTGGACAATTTCATGCTCCCAACTTAGTGGGGACAGTTTGGGGAAAGCCCCTTCCTGTTCCAACATGACTGCACACCAGTACACAAAGCAAGGTCCATAAAGACATGGATGAGCAAGTTTGGGGTGGAGAAACTTGACTGGCCTGCACAGAGTCCTGGCCTCAACCCGATAGAACACCCTTTGGCTGAATTAGAGTAGAGACTGCAAACCAGGCCTTCTCATCCAACATCAGTGCCTGGCCTCACAAATGCACTTCTGGAAGAATGATCAAACATTCCCATAGGTAGACTAAACCTTGTGGACAGCCTTCTCAGAAGCTGTTCTAGCTGCAAAGGGTGGGCCAAATCAAATTTTAACCCTACGGACTAAGACTGGGCTGCCATTAAAGTTCATGTGTGTGTAAAGGCAGGCATCCCAATACTTTTGGTTATATAGTGTATCTGGAAAAGACTTACAATGGTGGTGGAACCCTCCTACACATAACTACTACAATTAGACATAGTTATAGGACCTGGGAGATGAGGCAACTACTCTACATGAAGTAACATGGTTGGGATTTGAACCCAGACCCTCAGAGATACTAAGCAGAAGTTCTAACCTCTAAGCCACAGAGCTGCCATGTGTGACACCCTCCTACACATAACTACACATAAATACAAATAAATACTGCATTTCTATGGACATACAAGTGATGGAATTACATTACTCAAGAGTTATTCTTCTTGATTTATTCTGTGATATTTGTTTTTTTTTGTGGGTGAGAGTAGAATATTACCCTCAAATTTTTGGGAATTACATTTTGATTTCTGATGTTGGTACACATATCACATTTTTTGGGCTCAAATTATGAATATTTGGAAATAATACAAAGCACAAAAAATTGTGATTCATTTTAAATTTTCATCAGCAATGGTATTGTTTGTGGATTGTAAAGACACATGTGTGAGTTTGGGGTAAAGATGGTTGTGAGATGAAGAGTAACAAGTGAAAGTGACAGAGAAAAATATATTTTACCAAAACATCAAAACATTTCACATTGTAGCATTATTAAAATCAAAATATTTTAAGTAGAAGCAACAATGTTGCAAAGGAAAATTTATTTCACGGAAAGATACATTTCATCTCAACATTAAAAGGTTTTTTTGTGAAAGTTAGAATTGTTCCATTATAATCAATGACTGAAACTTCATTTGGACTAAATTAGAGCAGATTTTAACTCCCAAAAAATGCTCTCTAATTAGCTCTCATTTTGGTATTTACTATACCTCCAGGTAAAAAAGACACTTGAGTTAAAATGAGAGTTATTTTCAGGTCTGAGCATGCTCAGTTGTGTTGGCACCTAGTTGTCCAAAACGGGGAATTTTTCACTTTTCAGACTTTTAAAGATATTTCAGTGTAGAAATCACTTTTTCACACAGTTTAAAAGCAGATCATCTTTAAATAATATACCGCATATTTCAGTACCATTTAGGCAATTATATCATGCTCTAAACATTATTTCTATGTGCAATTCTCTAGGTTTTAGCAGAGTAAGGGTTTGTGCTCTATTTAGTTTCAGGGAGCTATAGTAAATTCGATTTTGGGAGTATTTTCTCACCAGCGCTATAGTGAATACCGTCTTAGCGCGAATTAGCGCTATTAGCGCTAATGCGCGCTAAATTGCCGTGAATTCGCGCTAATTCGCGGCAATTTGCGCGAATTAGCGCCATAGCGCTATAGTAAATGACCCCCTATATCTCCAATTTCCCATACATGGACATTTACTACATGATGTAGTAGAGACTGCCAAAGTTATTTAAAAACGTCCTTGTTTCCTTGACAAGCTCTACTATACCAATAGAAATGGTTTAGTATAGAAGAATCCACGGCAAAATTGGAAGATAATTTTTTTTTTTGGGAAATTTGCATCAAATTTCTTTTTTCGATTTTTCACATAATGCCAAATGTCAAACTGATGATTAATCTTTTCATATTTTGGAGTTGTTAATAATTTTCGAATGCCAGTGTGTCGATCTGTTCCCACAAATTGAATATCTAAATTTTTACCAATTATGCGATCTAGACTTTTTGTAAATCTGAATTTCTCCATAGCAACTGATGAAGTTGTTTGTGACACCTGCACTAACTCAAAGTCCACAATGTTTTTGGAAAAGAGATCCATGAAAGTATAAGTGGAGTATTTTGCAGAAAACCCAGGGCTGTCACATTGACCGCCCCCTACCAGAAATAACGGTTTGCCAGACAATTCTTTGATCACATTGGTATTGTTTTCTTGCCAATTGAAGTCAATTGCTTTAAAAATGTATTGATTTTGAGCTCTATTGTATGATGATTTTCCAAATATCTCAATGCCGTAGAGATCAAACATCTCTCGTACTTTAGCATAGCTGCCTCCACATACACATATGGCACCGGAGAGTAAAATGTTACCCGCTGGATAGTGTTTGATCTTTGGCTGGCTTTCCCACAGCTTCAAGCGATGTAAACAAGAACAGGTCGAATAATCAGAAACCATAGTTCCAATTATTTGTTTCTCTATTTTTGTAATTTTCGAAATACAGTCTTGGTCTGGACAACGCATTTTAAATAGTAATTTATCCAGGCTGCTTTTGAAAATAATAATTTTTTTTTCTTTTACCAAAGTTAAAGGATAAAGAAGTGTTTCTTCCTGTTGTCTGTCTTCTATACTTGCACAAAAAATAATGTCACTTTTTTGTGGTGTATCGAAATCAGACTCGTGAAAACTTGGGTCCTCATAGTAGGCCATTTTTTTTGTTCTGATTTCTGGACTGTCAACATTAGCTTGAAAAAGTGACTTATTTTGCTTTTGTGTTTGCAAAGAAGTGGGCAAGACAGATGACGAGGATGATAGCGGCATCAATGGTTGAGCTTCTGATGTCTTCTACTTACTGGTGTTGACCCCAGAAGGGGTGTCATTAAACCTTCCTCAGAACTGCAATATGAATGATCCAAACTTATAGATCTTGCAGTCACTATTTTTGAATAACTTTCTTCCGATTCAGACATTGGGAAATGAAAAAGGCCTATTTATGTGCCAGCATCGTTCATTAGCACATTTGTACATTGCGTTAGTTGATGACATTGGCATGTGTATCTTGTGCTGCTTAACAATGATTTTGAAGTTCATGGAATCCGATTTGCGAATTTTATCCAGTCTGTTTTCCATTTATTTTCTGTTGATTTCTTTGTAGATGTTTCCGTAAAAATTGTTGGTATTGATTCTGGTTTTAGTTTCCTTTGCGTTCCCTGCAAAAAAAAAACAAGCACTGTTGAAGTGTATCGAACAAATTCGATACACATTTCCACGTAAGTCTTCTTTGATTAATGGAATGTATGCTTCGATCATTCCAGGCTCCATGCCAGCATTTTGCAAGCAAATTTTAATTTGTTGACTATCCTTTGGAAAGGTATAGTAATTAATATTGGCAGGAGTTTTTTTGGAATCACTGTTGTGGCTGCAAAATAGTGCAAAGCAGCTAGGCATTTCTATTTAATAAATAAAAGGTAAAATTAGTGTATGTAACATACATTATTAAATATCTTTGGTATAGCTGTTAAAAAAAAATATTTAATCAAACAATCATTTTAAAAAAATGTATACAATTTTAAATTACAAAAAAACTCTAATTTTTAAATAAATCTCTTGACTTTTGAAAAATGAAATATTATTGTGTTATATCGATAAACTAACAATAATACAAAAAAAATAATTTTCCTATTACTTTCAAATATCTTAAAATTGACATATTACATATTATTGGAATCCAAAAAAAAAAGTAGAAAGCAAAAAAATAATTAAAATATATAAATATTAATTTAAATAATAAATAAACAAAGTATCTTTAATTTTTAATAATATTTTATTTTATTTTATTAGTAACATTAAACATTATATATATATATATATATATATATATATATATATATATATATATATATATATATATATATATATATATATATATATATATATATATATATATATATATATATATATATTAATGTTTAATGTTATAATGATATATATATTTTTTTTTTTTTTTTTTTTTTTAATAATCATTATTTTATTTTATATAACAGAAAAAGAAAACACATAACAAGACATGTCCAGTAGTCTATAAAAAAGAAAATAATAATATCAACCTCGCAGGGTCTTTTTATACAGAACGTGTTCAGTTAGACTAGTTGAACAGAAATATAGTTATAAGTTCAAAGGCATCTGACCTCATGTGGAGTAGCCCAATGGAGCATACCAGATGTGGAAACATTTGAGGGTTTAAAGATAGCAGAGTCTATAATAGCTGTAGAGACATGTGATCTCATTTAGAATGTACCATCCTACCATGTCACATACAGCACATGCATCGGTCGTGAGCTGAGAAGGTAGTTCCTCTGCCAAAACATCCAAGTATATGGTCTTCCGACCCGCGATCGGGGCAGAAGGGGGGGCTCCACGGCCTCCATCAAACCACCTCCCACCCCCCGCACACCGGGGGGACCGAGAAAAAGGTAACAGTGTGCATATCTGATGGGACCATCTATGGTCCTGTAACACTAGGGGATGATCTCATGAGTAAGGGGGCTTTCCGTGACCATACCTAACAGCAGCGTGTCGTTTATCTCCCCATCTGTTAGCAGTAAATCAACAAAACATTCAACTTTGACAGAATACATAAGATAGACAAAGGAGGAAAAGAAGGGACATGAGGGGGAGAGGGGGATTAGGGGGGAACGGGCTAAGCGTACCTGCGATCCATAAGGATGATTCGTCCATGTCCACGTCGGGTGTACCGCAACACGAGCATCCAGCCCATCTGTCTAGGCTCATTTGTAGTAACTCATCAGGGTATAAGGCCTCTATCCTCCAGGGTTTTGTTGATCTGCGGGTTTTAAGGGAGGGATCTGCCAACTCTAGTAATGCTGTGTCTAAGCTGGAGGAAACCCAGCGTGGGTCAGAGACAAATTCAATCCAGGGTGCCCAGATTGCTAAGTATTTTTCACGGGATCCTCGGCAGGTCGCTAACCAGTCCTCAGCCTCACATATCGCATTTACCCCATCAATCCACTGTAGGGATATTGGATTTTTTCCAGTAGGTTGGGAGTAGGTGCCGTGCTGCGTTCAACAGGTGGGGCAGCACACTTTTTTTATACTGACTAAGTGAGGTTGTGAGTACATGCAAAAGAAAGTGCTTTGGAGAGAGAGGGACCTCCGAACCCGTTATGTTTTTTATCTAGTCTTGTACATCTTCCCAAAAGGGTTTGATTAGGGGGCAGCTTCACCATATATGTATAAAAGTACCTCGGTGTCCGCAGCCACGCTAGCAGTGTTCTGATATAGTTGGGTAAATATGGGCTAAGTCTGCTGGCACCCGGTACCAGCGAGACATTATCTTAAAATTTGTTTCTTGGGTTCGGGAGTCTATGGAGGATGAGTGGGTCAGATAGTATAAGTGATTTAATTGTGTGACTGTAAAATCTTGCCCCAGATCATTTTCTCACCTCCGAATGTAGGCAGGTTTAAGTTGGGGAGCAGCAGCTCCTAGAAGCTGGTACAGTTCCGACACCATATGAGGAACAGGCTCCTCATTGGTGAAGAGACGTTCAAATGGGGTAGGGGTAGAAGGGTCCCTAATTGAGTGGATATGTTTTCCAAAGAAGTGGTTTAACTGCCTGTACCTCCAAAAGTTGAGTTGTGGGCCTCTGCGCCCCACTGGTAGGTTTTCATAGCTCAGGAGCTTACCGTCCTTCATGAATTTGCCGCAACTAGCATTTCCATCATCCACCCATGGCTCAAAAAACGCCATCTGTTCACCTGGGGGGGAACCACTGGAACCCACCTAGCGATGCCAGCAGGGACATAGGGGGAGCTAATTTCAGCAATAGGTTTATTTTATCCCAGACTGACAGCACCTGGGCCATCAGTGGGGAGGTCGTTTCGGAGAGCCCCCTATATTCCCGCGGCAACCACGGAGCATAAGCCAAATTTCTACCTGCCAGGCACTTCTCTAGGTTGACCCAGAGTTTGGAGTGCATGCGGAAACGCCAGTTTAGGATTCTCTGAAGGACTATAGCTCGATAGTAACGTTTTATATCTGGGATTCCCAGTCCGCCCTTTCATTTCGAACGTTTCAGTATTCTTAGTGCTATTCTGGGTTTGCGTGCGTTCCAAATTAAGTTGGAGAACATGCTGGACAAACGGTCAAAGAAGGCTCTGGGTAGGGGGATCGGTAACATCTGTAGGTAAAAAAGTATGCGGGGCAAAACATTCATCTTTATAATGCTCACACGACCATAGTCAGCAGTTGGGGATAGTTAGCTGTATATAAAGTGTCGAAACGATCTGTGAGTCACATGCCTAGGTATCTTAAGGATGATGTGGTCCAGGTGAAAGGGAAGACGGCTTTAAGGTTTGTAGTTAGTTGGGAGGATAAGCAGATAGGGAGAATCTCTGACTTTGAGAGGTTAATTTTGAAATTGGATATTGACCAAAGAGCTTCAGTTCCTGCATTAGGTTGGGCAGTGAGAGCAGGGGGTCTGAGATGTGGAACAAAACGTCGTTGGCATATGCCACGAGCTTGTGCTCCATATTTCCGACCTGCAGACCCTTGATGTTCTGATTGGCTCTCACAGTGCGGAGTAGTGGTTCCAACCCTAGAGCAAACAATAGGGGTGAAAGGGGACACCTCTGCCTCGAGCCGTTTCTAATGGGCAAGCCAGATGAGAGTGTCCCGTTCACCTTTACCTGTGCGCAGGGTGTAGAGTATAAAGCTAAAATTGATGTTAACATTCGCGGGCCTAGGCCCAACGATGTAAGTACCGCTGTCAGATAAGACCAGTCAACACGGTCTAAAGCTTTTTCCGCATCTGTAGATAAAATCAAATAAGGCTGTGGGTCTGGACGGGTGCCAGCCCAGTGTATGAGTTGGACCGCTCTAAAGGAATTGTCTCTGGCCTCTCTACCTGTTATGAAGCCTGTCTGGTCAGGGTGGACAATTCCTGGTATGAGGTGTTTAAGTCTGTTAGCTAAAATTTTCACTAGGATTTTTGTACATAGGCGTTGCTAGTAAGGGGAAGAAAGTCTTATAGTATTCCTTGGTGAACCTGTCCGGGCCAGGACTTTTCCCATTGGGCAAGGACTCTACCAATGCCCCATTGATCGTCAGTAAGTGGGGGAAGGCCTGCCGAGGATAGGTAGTTTTGTATCGCATGCTGTCTAGCGTCTTTCGTGGTGGTAGGGAACTCAGTTTAAATTATCCAATTTAGCATAATAGTCTCGGAACCCCGAGGCGATCCTGGAGGATTGGACCACCAGCTCCCCTGAGGCTGATTGCAGTTTGTGTATGCATAACTGTGCCTGTCACTTTCTAAGTGCCCATGCCAGCATCCGTCCACATTTGTTCCCTTGCTCGTAATATTTGTGGGACATATAGCGGAACTGTTTCTTAGTTTGTCTATCTAGAAAGTGTAGGAACAACTCTCTCAGGTCAGTAAGCTTCTTTAACGCTTCAGGACTCCCATCTGCTTTATGCTGGAGTTCAGCCATTTGAAGAGCTGTGTGCAATCTCAAAAAATCAGCCTGTCGTTCTTTTTTAAGTCTGGTCCCTTGGGAGATCAGTTCTCCTCGTGCCACGGCCTTATGGGCCTCCCACACCACTCCCTCACCCACATCCTTAGTCAAATTCTCCCTGAAGTAATCAGTCAGAGTGTCAGAAACTCTCTTCACCACCACCATATCATCCAATAAATTGCCGTTCAATCACCACGTCCAGGACCTGTGTCCACTCGAAGGTAGAGCAAGGGCTACATTGACCGGGGCATGGTCTGAAATAGAGATATTCCCAATAGATGCTTCCTGCAAGAATTCTATTGTGGTGCGGTCCACATAGATGTGGTCAATGCGAGTGTAGACATCATGTACCTTAGAGTAGTAACTAAAGTCACGGTCTGAAGGGTGAAGTACCCGCCAGCAGTCTATCAAAAGGTGAGATTGAATGGTCTTGCGGAAATGTTTGAGAAACGCAAAGGAATGAGGGGATCTTGTGTGGGACGTGTCTAATGAGGGGTCTGGACTTATGTTGAAGTCTCCTCTGAGAATCAGAAGGCCTTCTCTAAATTCCGCTAGAAGCATTAAAGTAGAGTCAATGAAAGTGAGTTGATCAGTATTAGGGGCGTAGATTGTCGCAAACGTATACGTCTATCCGGTTATACTACCTTTTAGAAAAACATATCTACCCTGGGGGCCTATTTTGTTGTCTAATGCCGCGTACACACGAGCGGACTTTACGGCAGACTTTGCCCGGCAGACGGGATTTCGTCGGACAATTCGATCGTGTGTGGGCTCCAGCAGACTTTGTTTGCAGACTTTGTTTGCTCAAAAGTTGGACAGACTTCGATTTGAAACATGTTTTAAATCTATCCGTCGAACTCGAAAAGTCCGCTCGTCTGTATGCTAGTTCGATGGATAAAAAGCCACGCTAGGGCAGCTATTGGCTACTGGCTATGAACTTCCTTGTTTTAGTCCGGTCGTACGTCATCACGTACGAATTCGACGGAATTTGGTGGATTGTGTGTAGGCAAGTCCGTTCATTCGAAAAGTCTGTCATAAAGTCAGGCGTAAAGTCCGCCGAGCAAAGTCTGCCGTAAAGTCCGCTCGTGTGTACGCGGCATAAGGGTTGGAAAGGACAGGATTTGTGTATTGCAATAGCAGTACCTTTAGACTTTGGCATCAGGGAGGTGCTGACAAACCACTGGTTAAAAGATATGTAGGCAACCTAGGAAGTGATTGGGGTGTAAAATGGGTCTCCTGAAGGAAGACCACCTGTGTCTTTAACCGTTTTAGTTCCCTCCATAATTTACTACGCTTATGTGGGGAGCAGAGGCCCCTAATGTTATATGTGCTTACCTGCAGTGTAGCCATGGGAAGGAGCGAGGAAGGACGAAGAGCTCAGGCCGGCGGCACACCCAACGCGGACGACGATATGGCTGGTCGCTCCTATAAAGGGAAGGGAGGGGAAAGGGAAGGGAGAAAGGAAAGAGAGAAAAGAAAGAAGCATGAGACAAATATGAAAGGCATCATAAATAAACCAGTGCGGCCTGAGCCGGCCAAACATAAAGAACAACTATAGGCCATGTTCGGGACCCCGTTCCCTTCAGGGGAGGGGGGCACGAACCTCGGCTCAAGATCCTAATAGGGATCAATACCCTAAAATAAGAAGGGTGGCCTACGGGGGGAAATGTGGACCAACAATGAATAAGGGCGAAGGGTTCTCTGACTCCACTCACCACATCTAGTAGTGTGTGGCGTAAGGGGGATCAGGTATACTACTCTTAGCTGGGGAGAATTTTGAGGAGAAGGGAACAGTTAAGACTGTTGTAAATAAGTAGAGCGCTAGCTTTGCATACGGGGCAGCGCCCTGTTCTGTTAAACAGGGTTTTGTTTAGAGAGCAAATTTATTGTGGGAGGGCGGGTGAAAATAAACTTGGCTCTCAACCAGTTATGTAGAAAAGTCTCAGACGTAGCATGTAAGAGATGTGTCTCTCCTCCAGAGAGATTTTGCCACTAGTCTCTAGCAAATGTAGGGCCAGCTGAAGTGTCAGATTGAAGCCGCCTGCGACTTGCGATTGCCAATGGCTGGAGTGGTGGCAATTTGGCCGCAGGAAAATCAGGCGATCCCCTCCAGTTTGGAAAGTCCACTGGGTCAAGCTCCAGAGAAGACAGGAAGTTCGGTAGGTCATCTTTGGTACGGAGAGTCACGGTCTTGTCCTCTTTGGTAACTTGGAGAAAGAAAGGGAAGACCCAGCGGTATTGCAGTCCTGCATCTTAGATGGCCATCAGGAGAGGGCGGAGAGATCTGCGCTGCATTAAGGTGCGCCTTGAAATGTCCTGATAAAAGGCCAGATGTGCGCCATCAAAATCAAAGTAGGGCTTGCCTCTCATTTTCTGCTTTATACGTTCCTTGAGTGTATATCTGTGCAACTTGCAGATAATGTCTCTTGGATTGTTAACATCCTGGGAGGGGGGCTTCAGGGCTCTGTGTGCATGATCAATTTCAATGGTAGCTGTGGCAGGCAATTCTAGTATTTCCCTAAAGATCCCTTCCAGGGTGGGAATAATGTCCTTAGCCCCAGTTTCTTCGGGCAGGCATCGGATTGTAATGTTTGCTCTGCGACTACGATTCTCCATATCATCTAACTGACAAAGTAGGGCCTCATCTGATGGCTCTGTGTAGTGCATTTGTCCTGCAGCATAGTGATGACTGGAAGAGTTTCTTCAAATCTCTGCTCCAGAGATTCCATTCTGCCCCCTAAGTGAGTCGTGTCAGCTTTAAGCTGTGCTATGTCCTCTTTGAGGGCTTTTTCTACCCTGTCGGCGAAGCGCTCCAGGTCTGCTTTAGTAGGTAGAGACCAAATATGGCGCCTGATGTCAGTCTCATTCAGGGGATCTGGAGCTTCAAGATCGCCATCTGGAGAGGAGGGGGCATCTGGAGAAGTTGGCAGGATCGACTCGCTTACCGACCCAGGGGATGGTATGGGCGAGCAGGCCGGCCTGTTCACGCGTGCAGCGGCGTTCTGTGAGGCCTTGGAAGTTTTTTGGGCCTTCGCTGCCGGCGCCATCTTTGGAGCCTCGCGGCTTCTCCCGCTGGTCCCAGGGAAGAAGGATTCCAGCTGCCCCTCTCTTGTGCGGTCATTCCGCAGTGTCTGCGAGGATGCCCGGTTCCTCTGCGACATCTGTAGCTGCGGATGGGGTCGGATTTTCCCCCGTAGCGGTGATTAATTGCGGCGGTGAGACGGAGCGGTGAGGAGATGCGTCTTCACCCTTCCATGGCCAGGACACACCCCCAACATTAATATATTTTATAAAACCAGAAAGAAAACAAATGACAAACAATGCATTCAAATATTTTTATTTTATAAACTATTTATAGTCATGATCAACAATTAATCATATTATTTAAATTATAGTTAATATTATCAAATGTAGTGCACTAAACTAGAGAGATAGAGAGAGAGGGGTGGAGAGAGAGAGAGAGAGAGAGAGAGGGAGCGCACAAAGGGAGAGTGAGACAGTGTAGAGGAGAGTGAAGAGTAGAATGAGGAGATAAAAAATATAAATACATTAAAAAAATACATGCATCACATTACAACATAAATATAAAACATACAAAAATATAAAAATAGGCTACAAACATAATATTCATGCATGGTTTTGAAAAGCACAAATCCACTTGTCTTTAAGAAGAGAGGGTGGAGAGAGAAAGAAAGAGAGAGAGGGTGGAGAAAGGAAGAGAGAGAGAGAGAGAGAGAGGAGGTGGAGAGAGGGGGTAGAGAGAGAGAGAGAGGGGTGGGTGGAGAGAGAGAGGGGGGGTGGGTGGAGAGAGAGGGGTGGGCGGAGAGAGAGAGGGGTAGAGAGAGGGAGAGAGAGAGATAAAGGGGTGGATAGAGAGAGGGGTGGGTGGAGAGAGAAAGAGGGGTGGGTGGAGAGAGAGAGAGGTGGAGAACGAGAGAGGGTGGAGAGCGAGCAAGGGTGGAGAGTGAGCACGAGAGAGAGGGGTGGGTGGAGAGAGGGGGTAGAGAGAGAGGGGGTGGAGAGAGGGGGTAGAGAGAGAGGGGGGTGGGTGGAGAGAGGGGGTGGGTGGAGAGAGAGGGGTGGGTGGAGAGAGAGAGGTGGGTGGGTGGAGAGAGGTGGGTGGGTGGAGAGAGAGGGGGGTGGAGAGCAAGAGAGAGAGAGGTGGAGAGCAAGCACGAGAGAGAGAGGTGGGTGGAGAGAAAGAGAGGGGTGGGTGGAGAGAGAAAGGAAGGGGTGGGTGGAGAGAGAGAGGGGGGCAAGTGGAGAGAAAAGAGAGGTGGGTGGAGAGAGAGAGAGGTGTGTGGAGAGAGAGAGAGGTGGGTGGAGAGAGAGAGGTGGGTGGAGAAAGAGAGAGAGAGGGGTGGGTGGAGAGAGGGGGTAGAGAGAGAGGGGGGGTGGAGAGAGGGGGTAGAGAGAGAGGGGGGTGGGTGGAGAGAGGGGGTGGGTGGAGAGAGAGGGGTGGGTGGAGAGAGAGAGGTGGGTGGGTGGAGAGAGGCGGGTGGGTGGAGAGAGAGGGGGGTGGAGAGCAGAGAGAGAGGTGGAGAGCAAGCGCGAGAGAGAGAGGTGGGTGGAGAGAAAGAGAGGGGTGGGTGGAGAGAGAAAGGAAGGGGGTGGGTGGAGAGAGAGAGGGGGGCAAGTGGAGAGAAAGAGAGGTGGGTGGAGAGAGAGAGAGGTGGGTGGAGAGAGAGAGGTGGGTGGAGAAAGAGAGGGGTGGGTGGAGAGAGAGAGAGAGAGAGGGGTGGTGGAGAGAGAGAAAGAGAGAGAGATGGGTGTTGAGAGAGAGGGGGGTGGAGAGAGAGAGAGAGAGAGGGGAGGAGAGAGAGAGAGAGGGGGGAGAGCGAGCAAGGGTGGAGAGTGAGTGAGAGAAAGAGAGGGAGGTAGAGAGAGAGGGGGGGGTGGAGAGAGAGAGGTGGAGAGAGAGGGGTGGAGAAAGAGAGAGAGAGAGAGGGGTGGAGAGAGAGAGGGGTGGAGAGAGAGGGGTGGGTGGGAGAGAGAGAGGGGTGTGGGTGGAGAGAGAGAAGGGTGTGGGTGGAGAGAGAGAGGGGGGTGTGGGTGGAGAGAGAGAAGGGTGGGTGGAGAGAGAGAGAGGGGTGGGTGGAGAGAGAGAGAGAGGGGTGGAGAGTGAGAGAGAGATGTGGAGAGCAAGAGAGGCGGGTGGAGAGAGAGAGAACATTTCAAATAAATAAAATTATATACATCACATTAAAAAAATATATAAAATATACAACGCACCAGCACCTTTGCAGTCATTGTGCTACCTGCTGGGTGTTTGGCGTGTCCTGTACCTTTAAGAAGGGGTGGGCTCCCTTCAGTCCATCTGCCCTCACTTATCTATTAGAATGCATGTGCCTCCACTGTGGGGACACCTAAATTTTAGTGTTAGGACCACAGATTACAGGGTGCCGTGACGTGGCTCTGTGGCTTACGCATGCGTTTGCAAATGCGTGCGGACTGAACGCCTGTTTTTAACGCGTACTGTTAGACAGGTCAATTGGTTGTCTGCGAGCTGGTGGTAAGTAGGCTTGGAATTTTTTCCCTGGGCATTCCCCAGGTTTTGTTGTTATCTGTTTGTGGCCTTCCAATGCCTCTTACTGCAATAGCCAGCTATAAGTGAGGGTGGTGGCAAGATTTTTGCAATCACGTGGGTGTGTATTGTTCGAGGAACGCACCAGCACCTTTGCAGCCATTGTGCTACCTGCTTTGTGTTTGGTGTGTCCTGTACCTTTAAGAAGGGGTGGGCTCCCTTCAGTCCACCTGCCCTCACTTATCCATTAGAATGCATGTGCCTCCACTGTGGGGACACCTAAATTTTAGTGTTAGGACCACAGATTACAGGGTGCCGTGACGTGGCTCTGTGGCTTACGCATGCGTTTGCAAATGCGTGCAGACTGAATCCCTGTTTTTAGCGCGTACTGTTAGACAGGTCAATTTGTTGTCTGCGAGCTGGTGGTAAGTAGGCTTGGAATTTTTTCCCTGGGCATTCCCCAGGTTTTGTTGTTATATACAAAATAAGGCATGGTTTTAAAAATCTCAAATCCACTTGTCTGAAAAAGAAGGAGAGGGGGAGGAGAGAGAGAGAGGGGTAGAGAGAGGAGGGGGGAGGAGAGAAAGGGGGGAGTAGAGAGAGAGAGAGAGAGGGGGGAGGAGAGAGAGACAAAGAGAGAGAGAGAGAGAGAGAGAGAAGAAACTCCAATTTCTACTGGGAGAAGAGGAGCCAATGGTAAAAATTGCTGCCCAATATATGACAGCGTGTCACAGACTGAGAGGGACATGAAAGACTGAGGACTTAAAAAATCCTTTACACAGACTTATGCCGATTGCGCTCTATATTACCCATTACCCCCCCCCCCCTCCTTTTTCTTATAGAAACTCAACTGCTTTGGCAATACTAACATGTATGTGGTCCTGCCAATAAAGCTTATTTGAATTTGAATTTGAGAGGGGGAAGAGAGAGAGAGGGGGAGGAGAGAGAGAGGTGGGTGGAGAGAGAGAGAATTTCAAATAAATAATACATACATCACACTAAATAAATATATAAAATATACAAAAATAAGGCATGGTTTTGAAAATCTAAAATCCACTTGCCTGAAAAAGAGGGAGAGAGGGGGGAGGAGAGAGAGAGGAGAGTAGAGAGAGAGAGAGGGGGGAGGAGAGAGAGGGGGAGGGGAGAGAGAGGGGGGAGGAGAGAGGGGATGGAGAGCGAGAGAGAGAGAGAGGTGGAGAGCGAGAGAGGGAGGGTGAAGAGCAAGCAAGGGTGGGGAGCGAGAGAGAGAGAGAGAGAGAGAGAGAGAGAGAGAGAGAGGGGGGTGGAGAGAGAGAGGGGTGGAGAGCGAGAGAGAGAGGGGGGGTCAGTGGAGAGAGAGGGGGTGGGTGGAGAGAGAGAGGTGGGTGGAGAGAGAGAGAGGGGGTGGAGAGAGAGGGGGTGGAGAGCGAGAGAGAGTGGTGGAGAGAGAGAGGGGGTGGAGAGCGAGAGAGAGAGAGGTGGAAAGCAAGAGAGAGAGTGGAGAGAGAGGGTGGAGAGCGAGAGAGAGAGAGGGTGGAGAGCGAGAGAGAGAGGTGGAAAGCGAGAGAGAGGGGGGGTGGAAAGGGAGGAAGAGAGAGAGGGGGTGGTGGTGGAGACAGAGAGCGAGAGAGGGGTGGAGAGAGAGAGAGGGGGTGGAAGAGAGAGGGGGTGGAGAGAGAGAGAGAGAGGTGGAGAGCAAGAGAGAGAGGGTGGAGAGTGAGAGAGAGAGGTGGAGAGTGAGAGAGAAAGAGAGGGGGTGGAGAGAGAGAGATGGGGTGGAGAAAGAGAGAGAGGGGGGTGGAGAGAGAGGGGGGTGGAGAGAGAGGGGTGGAGAGAGAGAGAGGGGTGGAGAGAGAGGGGTGGAGAGAGAGAGGGGTGGAGAGAGAGAGAGGAGGTGGGTGGAGAGAGAGAGGGGTGGGTGGAGAGAGAGACAGAGAGGTGGGTGGAGAGAGAGAGGGGGTGGGTGGGAGGGGAGAGAGAGAGGGAGAGGTGAAGAGTGAGAGAGACAGAGGTGAAGAGTAGGGATGAGCTTCGAGTTCGAGTCGAACCCATGTTCGACTCGAACATGAATTGCAAACGATATGGGCTGTTTGCGCCAAATTTGAGTGGCGCGTCACGGCCCATAATTCACTGCGGCATTGCAGTGCATTGCTGGCTGATGATTTGCCAAGCATGCACTATGACCCGCATGCTTGGCCAATCACAGCACCGTGTGTACAGAGCGCTGTAATTGGCCAAAGCCAGGGTGGCTTCATCCAATTATGGCTCAGGGTGTTTAGTACACGCCCCACACTATATAAGGCCGCCTGCGTGGCGGCCTTGTGTAGTGTGTTGCGGCGGCGGAGAGAGGCAGATAGACAGAGAGACGGTGTCATTTGATTTAAGTTAGAGTAGGCTGGTCGAGTCAGTTAACTGCACTTACAGTGTATTGTGTATATATGCATCCCAGGTGTTGTGTGTGTATATATATATATATATATATATATATATATATATATATATATATATATATATATATATATATATATATACACACTGTATTCAGTTTAGCTAGATCCGTTCCTGTTATTCTCTTCCTAATATACTGACAGGCAGGCAGGTGTTTTTACAGTATTTACAGTTAGTGTACTGTGTACCCTGCACAGTTGCACCTACAGTATAGCTACCTGAAGACAAGTGCTTGTGTTCTTCTTCTGATGCTATTAATAGCACAGGCAGGCTCTTGAAATATTTACAGTTAGTGTACTGTGTACCCTTTACAGTTGCACCTATAGCTACCTGAAGACAAGTGCTGGTGTGCTTCTTCTGATCATATTAATAACACAGGCGGGCTCTTGAAGTATTTACAGTTAGTGTACTGTGTACCCTGCACAGTTGCACCTACAGTATAGCTACCTGAAGACAATTGCTTGTGTGCTTCTTCTGATCCTATTAATAGCACAGGCAGGCTCTTGAAGTATTTACAGTTAGTGTACTGTGTACCCTGCACAGTTGCACCTACAGTATAGCTACTAGGGATGAGCCGAACACCCCCCGGTTCGGTTCGCACCAGAACCCGCGAACGGACCGAAAGTTCGCACGAACGTTAGAACCCCATTGACGTCTATGGGACTCGAACGTTCGAAATCAAAAGTGCTCATTTTAAAGGCTAATTTGCATGGTATTGTCCGAAAAAGGGTTTGGGGACCCGGGTCCTACCCCAGGGGACATGTATCAATGCAAAAAAAACTTTTAAAAACGGCCGTTTTTTCGGGAGCAGTGATTTTAATGATGCTTAAAGTAAAAAAAAAAAAAGTGAAATATTCCTTTAAATATCGTACCTGGGGGGTGTCTATAGTATGCCTGTAAAGTGACGCGTGTTTCCCATGTTTAGAACAGTCCCTGCACCAAATGTCATTTTTAAAGGAAAAAATCTCATTTAAAACTGCTTGCGGGTTTAATGTCATGTCGGGTCATGGCAATATGGATGAAAATCAGTGAGACAAACGGCATGGGTACCCCCCAGTCCATTACCAGGCCCTTTGGGTCCTGTATGGATATTAAGGGGAACCCCGCACCCAAATTAAAATAAGGAAAGGCCCTATATACTCTGAACAGCAGTATACAGGCGGTGCAAACAAGACAGGGACTGTAGGTTTGTTGTTAAGTAGAATCTCTTTGTAATTTTGAACGGGTACATTTTTAACGTGTTTAGCTCCAGCCAAAAAATCTTTTTTAAGCTTTTTGGAAAACATAGGGAAGGGTTATCACCCCTGTGACATTTGTTTTGCTGTCTTTCCTCCTCTTCAGAAGATTTCACCTCACTTTTTTGTCCCAATGAAAAATGTTTTTTGAAATTTGGGTTTTTTTGTGGAACAAGGATTGGAAAGCATCAGTGGAAAGGAGAAATTGTTTTCCCATATTAACTCTTACAGGAGAGAATTTCCCTTCCTAGGGGTAGATTTCATCTCACTTCCTGTTGTCTCCTTCCGTTTGCAAGTAGGAGTCGTTTGTAAGTTAGATGTTTGAAAGTAGGGTCCTGCCCTATATACTCAGCAGAAATTTGGGCCTTAGGTGTTGCTGTGGCCACAACACTGTAAGCCCTCACAGGGCCCTGCTGTGAAATATTAGATCAAGAATTGTAATTACATGCCCCTGTTGAACAGGAGCTGAAAAATTAGGCCTTAGGCACTGGTGCTGGTGCCACAACACTGCAACCCCTCACAGACACTCTAGTTGGAACGCAGGAACGAGCCCTGCTGCAAAGTATTGCATCAAAAATTGTAATTACACGCCCCTGTTAGACAGGGGCAGAAAAATTGGTCCTTAGGCACTGGTGCTGGTGCCACAACACTGCAACCCCTCACAGACACTCTAGTTGGAACGCAGGAACGAGCCCTGCTGCAAAGTATTGCATCAAAAATTGTAATTACACGCCCCTGTTAGACAGGGGCAGAAAAATTGGGCCTTAGGCACTGGTGCTGGTGCCACAACACTGCAACCCCTCACAGACACTCTAGTTGGAATGCAGGAACGAGCCCTGCTGCAAAGTATTGCATCAAAAATTGTAATTACACGCCCCTGTTAGACAGGGGCAGAAAAATTGGGCCTTAGGCACTGGTGCTGGTGCCACAACACTGCAACCCCTCACAGACACTCTAGTTGGAATGCAGGAACGAGCCCTGCTGCAAAGTATTACATCAAAAATTGTAATTACACGCCCCTCTTATACAGGGGCTGAAAAATTGTGCCTTAGGCACTGGTGGTGGCGCCCAGAACCAAAAATGTTCTTACAAGCTATCAGCGTGATGATTGAGGAGGAAGAGGATAATTACTCAGGGATAGTCACTCAGCATCAGCATAGGCAGTCTTTGAAGGGATCTGAAAAAAATTATTCAGTTACATCAGCATCAGGTGCTTGGTAGCTGGTGGTGATCCAAGACTGATTCATTTTTATGAAGGTCAGCCGATCGACCGAGTCAGTGGACAGACGCACCCTGTGATCGGTTACCACGCCTCCAGCAGCACTGAATGTGCGTTCCGAAAGAACGCTGGATGCAGGACAGGCCAGTAGCTCAATTGCATACTGTGCAAGCTCTGGCCAGTGATCCATCCTCAAGACCCAGTAACCCAGAGGATTTTCGGTGGGAAAGGTGTCCAAGTCTGATCTTGCCCCTAGGTATTCCTGCACCATGTAAAACAGACGCTGGCGATGGTTGCTGGAACCGATCATACCTTGGGGCTGCGGACCAAAAAATTGTCTGAATGCATCGGTCAGACGGCCACCTACTCCACCGCTCCTTCTTTGACTGACCGAAGCCTCAGCAACACGTTGTCCAGAAACAGGAGTTTGTAACCTCCCAGTCTCTGGGAACACGTTGCACAGACCTTTCTGCAAGGCCTCCCGAAGATGTTTCATCCTCTGCTCCCTCTGCGATGGCAAGATAAGGTCCGCAACCTTACCCTTGTAACGTGGATCAAGGAGGGTTGCCAGCCAGTATTGGTCCTTCTCCTTGATACCACGAATACGAGGATCCTTACGCAGGCTTTGCAGGATCAGGGAGGCCATGCAGCGTAGGTTTGCTGAGGCATTCGGTCCGGAGTCCTCTGGGTCACTAAGGACAACAACGTCCGCAGCCACCTCCTCCCAGCCACGTACAAGTCCATGTGTTCCTTGGGACTGATCCCTTAAAGACTGCTGATGCTGAGTGCCAGGCTCCACCTCCATACTGACACAATCTTCCTCCTCCTCGTCCTCTTCCTGTGTGATCGGCGGGCACGCAGGAACACTGTCTGGATAAAGGGGGCCTTGAGAGCTAAGGAAGTCCTCCTCTTCCTGCCTCTGTTCTGCCTCAAGTGCCCTGTCCATTATTCCACGCAGCGTGTGCTCCAACAGGTGGACAAGGGGGACAGTGTCACTGATGCATGCACTGTCAGTGCTCACCATCCTCGTGGCCTCCTCGAATGGTGACAGGACAGTGCATGCATCCCTGATCATGGCCCACTGGCGTGGGGAAAAAAAACCAAGGTCCCCTGACCCTGTCCTGGTGCCATAGTCGCACAGGTACTCATTGATGGCCCTCTGCTGCGTGTGCAGCCGCTGCAGCATGGCCAACGTTGAGTTCCACCTGGTGGGCATGTCACAGATTAGGCGGTTCTTGGGCAGGTTAAACTCCTTTTGGAGGTCCGTCAGCCGAGCACTGGCATTATATGACCGGCGGAATGCACACAGACTTTCCTGGCCTGCCTCAGGACATCCTGTAAGCCCGGGTACCTGCCCAAGAACCGCTGCCCCACCAAGTTAAGGACGTGAGCCAAACAGGGCACATGGGTCAGTTGTCCCTGTCGGAGGGCAGAGAGGAGGTTGGTGCCATTGTCGCAAACCACCATTCCTGCCTTAAGTTGGCGTGGCGTCAACCACCTCTGAACCTGCCCCTGCAGAGCTGACAGAACCTCTGCCCCAGTGTGGCTCCTGTCCCCCAAGCACACCAGCTCAAGCACCGCATGGCATCTTTTGGCCTGCGTACTTGCGTAGCCCCTTGAACGCCTACGGAGCACCGCTGGTTCCGAGGAAGAGGCCATGGAGGAAGAAGAAGAGGAGGGGGTGGAGGAGAGAGGTGTGTCACAATCAGCATTTTGGAGGCGTGGTGGCGGAACAACCTCCAACACTACTGCACCTTGTCCTGCATCCTTCCCAGCTGCCAGCAGAGTCACCCAATGCGCCGTGAAACTTAAGTAACGTCCCTGTCCATGCCTGCTGGACCATGAGTCAGCGGTAATATGCACCTTACCGCTGACCGCCCTGTCCAGCGAGGCATGGACATTGCCTTCCACATGCCGGTAGAGAGCCGGAATCGCCTTCCGTGAGAAAAAGTGGCGTTTGGGTACCTGCCACTGAGGAACCGCATATTCCACAAACTCACGGAAGGGGGCAGAGTCTACCAACTGAAAAGGCAGCAGTTGAAGTGCTAGCAATTTTGCCAAGCTAGCATTCAACCGCTGGGCATGTGGATGGCTGGGAGCAAACTTCTTTCGGCGGTGCAGCAGCTGGGGCAGGGAAATTTGCCTGGTACAATCTGACGTCGGTGTACCAAAAGCAGATTGCCCACAAGTACTTGGCTGTGACACACCTAATTCTACACCTTCATTCCTCTCACTGCAGGTCTCAGAGAGGACTGAAGGTCTAGTGGGGTTGGAAATCTCAGCTGATGAGGAGCAAGGAGAGATCCTCTTTGTTCTTTGGTGTGGGTCTTTTAGATATGCTTGCCAACGAACTGCATGGCAGGTCAACATATGTCTGGTCAAGCATGTGGTACCCAAGCGGGAGATGTTTTGGCCACGCGAGATACGCTTGAGACATATGTTGCAAATAGCAGCGGTGCGATCTGATGCACTCGTCTCAAAAAAGGCCCACACCAAAGAACTTTTTGAATAACGTGCAGAGACTGCAGCGCCCTGCACATGTGGAGCTTTGGGGTGTGATGCAGTCAATGTGCTGCCCTTAGGCTGGCCCCTGGAGGGCATCCTGCCTCGTTGGTGATGTGCCGCCTCCTCCTCCTCCTCCTCTCTCCTATCAGGCACCCACGTTGAGTCAGTGACCTCATCATCCCCTCCCTCCTCATCACTGGAGCAAACCTGGCAGTATGCTGCAGCAGGGGGAGCATGACTGCCAGATTGCTGTCCTTCTTGGGCACCCCCTCTGTCCGTGCTCATGTTACTGCCTTCATCGAGCTCAGTATCATCATCAGAGCCTTCCAAACGCTGGGCATCCTCCTGGAGCATGTACCCAACACTGTGGTCAAACAGTTCGAGGGAATCCTCAGGAGGACATGGTGGAGCTAGGGAAGGAGTCACTGATGACATTGAGCTGAGGGAAGAGGCCGCTGCTTTGCCAGACAAAGCACCCTGGGCATGGGTGAGAGAGGATGAGGAGGATGAGGACGGCTTGGTCATCCACTCGACCAAGTCTTCCGCATGTTGCGGCTCAACACGGCCAGCTGCCGAAAAAAAGGCCAAGCGTGTCCCATGGCCACGTGCTGATGAGGATGCACCGTCTCCATGACCAGCACTAGACACAGAGCCTGCTTGCCCTCTCTTATTGGCTTGTGACTGTCTGCCTCTCCTTCTTGGCCTTCCAGACATACTAATGGCCTGTAGCTGCACTAAGCTGGGATAGAACACCTGTAATTTTCTTCAGGTAGCTTTATATACTGTAACCAGACAAGCCTGCCTGTCAGTAGGAAGATAACAGGAACGGATCTAGCTGAACACTGTGAGCAGGACGCACTGCACTAAATGTAAATAGCAGGAACGGATCTAGCTGAACACTGTGAGCAGGACGCACTGACTGCACTAAATGTAAATAGCAGGAACGGATCTAGCTGAACACTGTGAGCAGGATGCACTGACTGCACTAAATGTAAATAGCAGGAACGGATCTAGCTGAACACTGTGAGCAGGACGCACTGCACTAAATGTAAATAGCAGGAACGGATCTAGCTGAACACTGTGAGCAGGACGCACTGACTGCACAAAATGTAAATAGCAGGAACAGATCTAGCTGAACACTGTGAGCAGGACGCACTGACTGCACTATATGTAAATAGCAGGAACGGATCTAGCTGAACACTGTGAGCAGGACGCACTGACTGCACTAAATGTAAATAGCAGGAACGGATCTAGCTGAACACTGTGAGCAGGACGCACTGACTGCACTAAATGTAAATAGCAGGAACGGATCTAGCTGAACACTGTGAGCAGGACGCACTGACTGCACTAAATGTAAATAGCAGGAACGGATCTAGCTGAACACTGTGAGCAGGACGCACTGCACTAAATGTAAATAGCAGGAACGGATCTAGCTGAACACTGTGAGCAGGACGCACTGCACTAAATGTAAATAGCAGGAACAGATCTAGCTGAACACTGTGAGCAGGACGCACTGCACTAAATGTAAATAGCAGGAACAGATCTAGCTGAACACTGTGAGCAGGACGCACTGCACTAAATGTAAATAGCAGGAACGGATCTAGCTGAACACTGTGAGCAGGACGCACTGACTGCACTAAATGTAAATAGCAGGAACAGATCTAGCTGAACACTGTGAGCAGGATGCACTGACTGCACTAAATGTAAATAGCAGGAACGGATCTAGCTGAACACTGTGAGCAGGACGCACTGACTGCACTAAATGTAAATAGCAGGAACGGATCTAGCTGAACACTGTGAGCAGGACGCACTGCACTAAATGTAAATAGCAGGAACAGATCTAGCTGAACACTGTGAGCAGGACGCTCTGCACTAAATGTAAATAGCAGGAACGGATCTAGCTGAACACTGTGAGCAGGACGCACTGCACTAAATGTAAATAGCAGGAACAGATCTAGCTGAACACTGTGAGCAGGACGCACTGCACTAAATGTAAATAGCAGGAACAGATCTAGCTGAACACTGTGAGCAGGACGCACTGCACTAAATGTAAATAGCAGGAACGGATCTAGCTGAACACTGTGAGCAGGACGCACTGCACTAAATGTAAATAGCAGGAACGGATCTAGCTGAACACTGTGAGCAGGACGCACTGACTGCACTAAATGTAAATAGCAGGAACGGATCTAGCTGAACACTGTGAGCAGGACGCACTGACTGCACTAAATGTAAATAGCAGGAACGGATCTAGCTGAACACTGTGAGCAGGACGCACTGCACTAAATGTAAATAGCAGGAACGGATCTAGCTGAACACTGTGAGCAGGACGCACTGACTGCACTAAATGTAAATAGCAGGAACAGATCTAGCTGAACACTGTGAGCAGGACGCACTGACTGCACTAAATGTAAATAGCAGGAACGGATCTAGCTGAACACTGTGAGCAGGACGCACTGACTGCACTAAATGTAAATAGCAGGAACAGATCTAGCTGAACACTGTGAGCAGGACGCACTGACTGCACTAAATGTAAATAGCAGGAACGGATCTAGCTGAACACTGTGAGCAGGACGCACTGACTGCACTAAATGTAAATAGCAGGAACGGATCTAGCTGAACACTGTGAGCAGGACGCACTGCACTAAATGTAAATAGCAGAAACGGATCTAGCTGAACACTGTGAGCAGGACGCACTGCACTAAATGTAAATAGCAGGAACAGATCTAGCTGAACACTGTGAGCAGGACGCACTGCACTAAATGTAAATAGCAGGAACAGATCTAGCTGAACACTGTGAGCAGGACGCACTGCACTAAATGTAAATAGCAGGAACGGATCTAGCTGAACACTGTGAGCAGGACGCACTGACTGCACTAAATGTAAATAGCAGGAACAGATCTAGCTGAACACTGTGAGCAGGATGCACTGACTGCACTAAATGTAAATAGCAGGAACGGATCTAGCTGAACACTGTGAGCAGGACGCACTGACTGCACTAAATGTAAATAGCAGGAACGGATCTAGCTGAACACTGTGAGCAGGACGCACTGCACTAAATGTAAATAGCAGGAACAGATCTAGCTGAACACTGTGAGCAGGACGCACTGCACTAAATGTAAATAGCAGGAACGGATCTAGCTGAACACTGTGAGCAGGACGCACTGCACTAAATGTAAATAGCAGGAACAGATCTAGCTGAACACTGTGAGCAGGACGCACTGCACTAAATGTAAATAGCAGGAACAGATCTAGCTGATCACTGTGAGCAGGACGCACTGCACTAAATGTAAATAGCAGGAACGGATCTAGCTGAACACTGTGAGCAGGACGCACTGCACTAAATGTAAATAGCAGGAACAGATCTAGCTGAACACTGTGAGCAGGACGCACTGCACTAAATGTAAATAGCAGGAACAGATCTAGCTGAACACTGTGAGCAGGACGCACTGCACTAAATGTAAATAGCAGGAACGGATCTAGCTGAACACTGTGAGCAGGACGCACTGACTGCACTAAATGTAAATAGCAGGAATGGATCTAGCTGAACACTGTGAGCAGGACGCACTGCACTAAATGTAAATAGCAGGAACAGATCTAGCTGAACACTGTGAGCAGGACGCACTGCACTAAATGTAAATAGCAGGAACGGATCTAGCTGAACACTGTGAGCAGGACGCACTGCACTAAATGTAAATAGCAGGAACAGATCTAGCTGAACACTGTGAGCAGGACGCACTGCACTAAATGTAAATAGCAGGAACAGATCTAGCTGAACACTGTGAGCAGGACGCACTGCACTAAATGTAAATAGCAGGAACGGATCTAGCTGAACACTGTGAGCAGGACGCACTGACTGCACTAAATGTAAATAGCAGGAACGGATCTAGCTGAACACTGTGAGCAGGACGCACTGCACTAAATGTAAATAGCAGGAACAGATCTAGCTGAACACTGTGAGCAGGACGCACTGCACTAAATGTAAATAGCAGGAACAGATCTAGCTGAACACTGTGAGCAGGACGCACTGCACTAAATGTAAATAGCTGGAACAGATCTAGCTGAACACTGTGAGCAGGACGCACTGCACTAAATGTAAATAGCAGGAACGGATCTAGCTGAACACTGTGAGCAGGACGCACTGACTGCACTAAATGTAAATAGCAGGAACGGATCTAGCTGAACACTGTGAGCAGGACGCACTGCACTAAATGTAAATAGCAGGAACAGATCTAGCCTAATCTATCTAACTCAAATCAAATGACACTGTCTGTCTCTCTCTCTATCAGCACACCGGAACACACTACACAGGGCCGCCGTGCAGGCGGCCTTATATAGTGTGGGGCGTGTACTAAATCCCCTGAGCCATAATTGGCCAAAGCCACCCTGGCTTTGGCCAATTACAGCTCTCTCTACTGACGGCGCTGTGATTGGCCAAGCATGCGGGTCATAGTGCATGCTTGGCCAATCATCAGCCAGCAATGCACTGCGATGCCGCAGTGAATTATGGGCCGTGACGCGCCACACGAATTTGGCGCGAACGGCCCATAACGTTCGCAATTCGACGGACGGTCGAACAGCCGATGTTCGAGTCGAACATGGGTTCGACTCGAACACGAAGCTCATCCCTAATAGCTACCTGAAGACAAGTGCTTGTGTGCTTCTTCTGATCCTGGTTCTTTAGGAACGCACATTCAGTGCTGCTGGAGGCTTTGTAACCGATCACAGGGTGCGCCTGTCCACCGACTCGATCGACTGACCTTTATAAAAATGAATCAGTCTTGGATCACCACCAGCTACCAAGCACCTGATGCTGATGTAACTGAATAATTTTTTTGAAATGTCAGATCCCTTCAAGACTGCCTATGCTGATGCTGAGTGACTATCCTGTTATGCAGAGTGACTATCCTCTTCCTCAATGATCACGCTGATTGCTTGTAAGAATATTTTTGGTTCTGGGCACCGCCACCAGTGGCTAAGAAACAATTTTTCAGCCCCTGTTTAACTGTTTTACAATTTTTGATGCAATATTTTGCAAGGAGGGTTCATTGCTACGCTCAACTAGAGTATTTGTGAGGGGTTGCCGTGTTGTGGCACCAGTGCCTAAGGCCCAATTTTCAACCCCTGTTTAACAGGGGCGTGTATTTACAATTTTTGATGCAATACTTTTCAGCAGGGCTCGTTCCTGCGCTCCAACTAGAGTATCTGTGAGGGGTTGCCGTGTTGTGGCACCAGCACCAGTGCCTAAGGCCCAATTTTTCTGCCCCTGTTTAACAGGGGCGTGTAATTACAATTTTTGATGCAATACTTTGCAGCAGGGCTTGTTCCTGCACTCCAACTAGAGTATCTGTGAGGGGTTCCAGTGTTGTGGCACCAGCACCAGTGCCTAAGGCCCAATTTTTCAGCCCCTGTTCAACAGGGACATGTAATTACAATTCTTGGTCTAATATTTCACAGCAGGGCCCGTTTCTGTGCCCACCAAGAGTAACTGTGAGGACTTACAGTGTTGTGGCACCACCACCACCAAATGCCCAATTTTTCTGACCCTGTTCAACAGGGGCATGTAATTACAATTCTTGATCTAATATTTCACAGCAGGGCCCGTTCCTGCACTCACCAAGAGTAACTGTGAGGGCTTACAGTGTTGTGGCAACACCATAAATTTTCCTTTTTTTCAGCTCCTGTTCAACAGGGGCATGTAATTACAATTCTTGATCTAATATTTCACAGCAGGGCCCTGTGAGGGCTTACAGTGTTGTGGCCACAGCAACACCTAAGGCCCCAATTTCTGCAGAGTATATAGGGCAGGCCCCTACTTTCAAACGACTCCTACTTGCAAACGGAAGGAGACAACAGGACGTGAAATGAAATCTACCCCTAAGAAGGGAAATTCTCTCCTGTAAGAGTTAATATGGGAAAAAACATGTTTCCTCTTCACTGATGCTTTATCACCAATCCTTGTTTCACTAAAAACCCCAGATTTTCAAAAAACATTTGTCATTGGGACAGAAAGTGAGGTGAAATCTTCTGAAGAGGTGCACAGAAAGCAAAACAAATGTTCCAGGGGTGATAACCCTTCCCTATGTTTTCCAAAAAGCTTAAAAATAGATTTTTTAATTTTCACCCATATTGCCGGGACCCGACATTACATGGAGAGGGAGCGTATGAGAGAGAGAGAGGTGGAGAGAGAGAGGGGGGAGGAGAAACAGAGGGGGAGGAGAGAGAGAGAGGTGGGTGGAAAGGGAGCGATAGAAAGAGAAAGAAAATTTCTACAATTAAATACATCACATTAAAAAAAATATATAAAATATACAAAAATAAGGCATGGTTTTGAAAATCTCAAATCCACTTGTCTGAAAAAGAGGGAGAAAGGGGGGAGGAGAGAGAGAGGGGTAGAGAGAGAGCGGGGGGGGAGAGGAGGAGAGAGAGAGAGAGAGAGAGAGAGAGAGAGAGAGAGAGAGGTGGGTGGTGAGAGAAAATTTAAAAAAAATAAAATTACATACATCACATTAAAAAAATATATAAAATATATAAAAATAAGGCATGGTTTTCAAAATCTCAAATCCACTTGTCTGAAAAAGAGGGAGAGAGGGGGAGGAGAGGGAGAGAGGGGGGAGGAGAGAGATAAGGAGGGGTGGGTGGAGAGAGAGAGAAAATTTCAAATAAATAAAATTATATACATCACATTAAAAAAACATATATAAAATATACAAAATAAGGCATGGCTTTAAAAATCTTAAATCTACTTGTCTGAAAAAGAGGGAGAGGGGGAGGAGAGAGAGAGAGAGGAGTAGAGAGAGAGAGAGAGGGGGGAGGAGAGAGAGAAGGAGTAGAGAGAGAGAGGGGGGAGGAGAGAGAGAAAGAGAGAGAGAGGAAACGCCAATTTCTACTGGGAGAAGAGGAGCCAATGGTAAAAATTGCTGCCCAATATATGACAGTGTGTCACAGACTGAGAGGGACATGAAAGACTGAGGACTTAAAAATCCTTTATACAGACTTATGCCCATTCCGCTCTATATTACCCATTACCCCCCTCCTTTTTCTTATAGAAACTCAACTGCTTTGGCAATGCTAACATGTATGTGGTCCTGCCAATAAAGCTTATTGGAATTTGAATTTGAGAGGGGGAGGAGAGAGAGGGGGTGGAGAGCGAGAGAGGGAGAGGTGGAGAGAGAGAGGGTGGAGAGCAAGCAAGGGTGGAGAGCGAGAGAGAGGGGGGTGGAGAGAGAGGGGTGGAGAGCGAGAGAGAGAGGGGTCAGTGGTGAGAGAGAGGTAAGTGGAGAGAGAGAGAGAGGGGGTGGGTGGACAGAGAGGTGGGTGGAGAGAGAGGAGGTGAAGAGCGAGAGAGAGTGGTGGAGAGGGAGGGGGGTGGAGAGAGGGGGAGAGAGAGAGGTGGAGAGCGAGAGAGAGGTGGAGAGAGAGAGAGGGTGGAGAGTGAGAGAGAGGTGGAAAGCGAGAGAGAGAGGGGGGTGGAGAGAAAGTGGGGGAGGGAGACAGAGAGGGAGAGAGGGGTGTAGAGAGAGAGGAGGTGGAGAGAGAGAGAGGTGGAGAGAGAGAGGTGGAGAGCGAGAGAGGGTGGAGAGCAAGAGAGAGGGATGGAGAGCGAGAAAGAGAGGGGGTGGAGAGAGAGAGATGGGGGTGGAGAAAGAGAGAGAGAGAGAGGGGGTGGAGAGAGAGAGGGGTGGAGAGAGAGGGGGTGGGTGGAGAGAGAGGGGTGGGTGGAGAGAGAGAGAGAGGGTGGGTGGAGAGAGAGAGGGAGAGGTGGAGAGTGAGAGAGAGAGGGGGAGAGTGAGAGAGGGGGTGGAGAGCGAGAGAGGAGGGAGGGGGAGGAGAGAGAGAGAGAGTGCGAGAGAGAGGGGTGGAGAGAGAGAGAGAGAGGGGGGAGGAGAGAGAGAGGGGGAGGAGAGAGAGAGGGGGTGGAGAGCAAGAGAGGGAGAGGTGGAGAAAGAGAGAGGGTGGAGAGCAAGCAAGGGTATAGAGCGAGAGAGGGGGGTGGAGAGAGAGAGGAGGGAGGGGGGAGGAGAGAGAGAGAGAGAGGGGGAGGAGAGAGAGGGGGGAGAGAGAGGTGGGTGGTGAGAGAGAGACAATTTCAAATAGATAAAATTAAATACATCACATTAAAGAGAGAGAGGAGTATAGAGAGAGAGAGAGAGGGAGAGAGAGAGAGGGAGAGAGGAAACTCCAATTTCTACTGGAAGAAGAGGAGCCAACGGTAAAAATTGCTGCCCAATATATGACAGCGTGTCACAGACTGAGAGGGACATGAAAGACTGAGGACTTAAAAATCCTTTACACAGACTTATGCCGATTCCGCTCTATATTACCCATTACCCCCCCCCCCCTCCTTTTTCTTATAGAAACTCAACTGCTTTGGCAATACTAACATGTATGTGGTCCTGCCAATAAAGCTTATTGGAATTTGAATTTGAGAGGGGGAGGAGAGAGAGGGGGTGGAGAGCGAGAGAGGGAGAGGTGGAGAGAGAGAGAGAGGGTGGAGAGCAAGCAAGGGTGGAGAGCGAGAGAGAGGGGTGGAGAGCGAGAGAGAGAGGGGTCAGTGGTGAGAGAGATGTAAGTGGAGAGAGAGAGAGAGGGGGTGGGTGGACAGAGAGGTGGGAGGAGAGAGAGGGGCTAGGAGAGAGAGAGGGGGTGGAGAGCGAGAGAGAGAGAGGGGGTGGAGAGCCAGAGAGAGAGAGAGGTGGAGAGCCAGAGAAAGAGGGTGGAAAGCGAGCAAGGGTGGAAAGAGATAGAGAGGGGGTGGAGAGAGAGAGAGGGGTGGAGAGCGAGAGATAAATACATTTTTAACATTAGGAGTAGTTATATTTGTACATTTTTAGTCTCCCATATGGAGGTTTGGTTCCTCTGCTTGAGACTCAAACCGAGGCATGGTTCTTCTTGTTTACTATATAGTGTGATGAGTCAGTGCGTCGCCCGTGCCCCAGGATGACGTCAGTGTGTGATGAAACGCGCATCGGGAGGAGTGGCGTGCTGACGTCATTGCGCTGTTTAGCGGAGAGGACAGGTGTTCACAAGCCGGCCGGCTGATTGAGTTCCCTGGTCGTTTTGCTGTATTAATCCACTTCATCAATTAAGTATCTCTGAGTTGGTGGTATATACTCCCTGGATAAAGGCCCTGGCTGGGTATTAGCCGCAGGCTTATAACAGCTTGCCTTCTGGTAAGCACGCACTTTATGTTGTGGAGGTGCATGGATTTATGGTGGTGTTTTGAAGTCAATCCATTTTTTGTATTTTATGGACCATTTTTTATTTATATATCTTTTTCACTTTTTGGTGTGTTGGAAGTAATTTCAGATATATTTATATATATGTGTGGTAAATATGTACAGTTACAGTGGGAACTATCCAGACATCAGCCAAATGCGGCTCCTGGTGCAACCTCCTGCAATGGTCAGCGACTTGACCCATTAACAAGTCTTAGCAAATATCTGATCTGTGCTAATAATAGATCTCTGATCCATGCCAAACAAATTCTGGCCCCCTTTTAGCCAACCTACTTATTCTCTTTTATTGCAAACTGACCAAAGCTAAGGTGATAGAATGCACAAAAAAATCAGATACAGATAACAAAATGGAAATGTATCATAACACAGAGTGGTACTGTGGATACATGATCAATATAAAAGTGCCGCATCCTATAACTAGAATGGCAAAAGAAAAAACGGAAGGGACTTTGGACTTTTTAGGCACAGTGACACCGAATATATAGCAAAAATAATTTATTGAAAAAACACATAAATAGAACACCAGTTAAAAAACACAAATCATATGAATCCAAGAAGGTATTCAATAAAGCTGTTGCTGTACAAAACCATCTAGATACATGATAACTCAGACATGTGGATAACCAATCCAGAGTAGATACAGGTCCGAGAAAATGGCTGGGTAGTAAGTCAACAGAAGGTAAATTCATATCAAAGAGATGCTCATCATGTTGCACATGTCTTCACGCTTCTTCAGGAGCAGAAAATGTGTTGTGGCTACCAAGGTAAATAAAGTATAATTAATATATGGTAATATAGCACAACAATAAACAAAATATGGATAAAAAGACACATAAAAAACACATAAAAAACAGTGCAAATGGTTTGAGAACCTGTGCTGGTCAGACCGCTACGGGAAGGGCCAGGCCACCAAAGGGGGGCAAAGAAAAGTCACCACGGGGTTGTGCAGAACATAGTACTGTACTGTATCTGGGAGGTAAGTAATAATAGAACATTTAGAGCCCTATGTATTGGCCGAGTAAAAAACAGAAACAGGACAGAGGATAAGGAAAAAGGGGGGGAGGGGGGAGGAGGGGGCGGGAAAGAGGAACAGGAGGGGGGGGGGAGGGGGGGGGAAGGGAGTGGCAAAAGGAAGAGAGGGAAAAACGGGGGGGGGAGGGAAGGGAAGGGCAAAATAAATACTTACTATGGTAAATATATATATGATCATATAGTGGGACACGCAGTTGTGGGAAAAAGGATGGTACAAATAAGCTGGGCAAAAAGCACCACACGTGTGGTCCAATGAGGGTATGTAGCCTACAAAAGGATATATAAATATATTAAATTGAATTTAATATAGAGAGAATAGTAAAATAGAAAATGGCCTTAGTATCTCAAGTGTAGAATACATGACTCACCAATAGCTGGGTTGCTCAGAGAATTATATAAAATAGAAGCAGTTAAGCCTAGTAACGCTAATGTTGGTAGGTATATATGCGTCAAAAACCCAGAGGTCCAAAAGGTAGCTACGTAGGTGCAAAAGCCAAAATATAGAAGGAATAATGCTAGAGTAGAAGCTGTGTGCCTAAAATAAAACATAAAAAGGGAGCAAGTAAAGAGACAATGTAAATAAGTGAAGTGGCCTCAATAGTGATGAGGCTAGTTCCTAAGAGTAGGTAGATAGTACCTGGGTAGCGTGGGAGTAAGACAAGCAGCGTGTAGTGCCGTCCATCTGCTATGTCAGCTAGTGCACAATAACAGGGCAAGGTCCTATTTGAGTGCACGTCCCGTCCGCAGTCAGCGAATCGGCGTCGCCGACGTGATGTCATCTGGACTGGCCAAAAGCTTCCAATGGCATGCGCGCCACTCGGCTAGGAGTGTCGTCAAAACACAGATGGCGCACCTGCTAAGAGGAGGGGCGCACGCAGCAATGGATAACAATGGCCAGCAGGGGGAGAGTACCCACGCTGGCCAGTGTATGCGCCACAGCACCAGATGGAGAGGTGGTGTGACGCTGGGCGGCCGCGTGGTAACTAAGAACCCGCCACCTGATGGCGCCCGTCCAGGCCACAGCAGACAGACCAGCAGAGGAGAACAAACATTAAAGTAATCAAAATAAATTACAGTTAGCAGATATATATGAACCAAATAGACAAATAGACATCAACAATATCCATATCATTATTGGTCAGTGCTTAAGGCTAAAAGCCAAGCTATGACAGGTAGATAAACCAGATATGATTATACAAATTCTGTATACATATAGGTGGACTTAAATGGCACAGTGGAACTAGAAGAAAAAGAAGACATAAAATATACATGTATAAATGAAAAAAGGACTGCAATATTTTATGAGGCAAAACGCCTGTACTGAACAGAGAGAGACTGTTTCAGAAATGGATTGATTAGAGGAAAGGTTTGTAGGACTGAGCCTCGTTGATGCCAGGAGCACGGGTGGCATCCAGAGGTTCTATCCAAAGTGTCTCTTTTTTAAGTATTTGTTTATCCCAGTAAATAAACAAAAACACCAAGCACAATTTTTTAGCGATTTGATAAAAAAAAAAAAAAAATTCACATTGTTTTTTTAGCACAAAAAATTATTTTCTCACATTGATTGAACTTTGTATCAGAGCGCATCAATCTATGTTATATGATTTGTTTATCCCAGTCGCCACCTCGGGGGTTCTTGGGGATCACTGCAAGAGCAATGAAAGAGACCACCGAGGTGTCGAATTTGTGGTAAAGGTCCAAATGCCTACTAACTGAAGTGACCATTTTGCCCCCTCCTGAATAATAGATGTGATCTCTGATACGGGAACGGAAAAACAACCAGACAGCTCACCATACTCATCAAGGAGCACGTAAGCGGGATCTTGGTGGTGGGTCCTACACACCCTATTTCAAAAAACGTCCTCCCTCAGACACTACCTTTTCTCATTCTGTGTCTTTTCATGACACTCCTCAAACGCATGACACTAATGGTCACCCACCAGACAAATACCTGGATGCAACAGCCTTACAGGCTATTCAGCTACTTAATCCACAATTACAGGAACAGACTATGTCCTCTAATGTGATCCTCACTTCAGCTGTCAGCGACACAGGCAGACTTCCCTTGCAGGGAGTCGCTGCTGCCGATACTCCACAATTATCACTCACAAACATATCTAGCAACAATACACTTGCTACACAATTACAGACGTTCACACAGCAAAGCACGTTAGACTCACATGTCTCTCAAGTTAGAAATCCCCCACCAAATTTTCAGACACCTGCCAACACATCACTCCCCACATGAACTCTAACCTGGATATTCTTAATCTAACACCGTACTCTTTTACCACTCACCAATTAGAGGTTCTTCAACTTGGCCTTAGCTTTTGCCCTTCTATGGTAATTGACAAATATGAAACCATAAAGGACTTATATTTATTTTCATGCAACCTTACATATAAATTTCTGTTTGACAATGACCGTCTTCGGTCCATACAAGATAAACAAATCTCTGAACAAGTTAAAAATTACACAATGGAGGACTTTCGAGCTCTCCGAGATTTAATGTTATTACTGGACGAAAGTGATCAATCTGACCAGACCGACATCCCAGTGGCCTCTAAGCTCAGCCCTGTATCACCTGCATCCAAAGCTGCATTTAAATGTAAATCTCAATGCTTTCCTGACTTAATGACCAACCCTAACATGTGGGCCTTCCTGACGGGGACAGTCAATTATATAAAAAAAATGAATATTATTCCGAAACCTAATAAAGTTACCCCGGCACAGACACAAGCAATTTTACAGTTACAGAATCACCCAGACCTCGTAATTAAGCCTGCCGACAAAGGTGGTAATATTGTTCTTATGACAAAGGCAAATTACGAACACATGGTTATGAATATTCTGTGCAATAGGGAATGGTATAGACTTATTGATGCTACTTTAATCAATCAATACAGAATGGAATTTCTGACCATCATTGGCTCTGCCCATCAGGGAGGCCTTATTGACCAGGACCTCTATAACTCTTTGAATACACGCCATCCGAGACTGGCCAGATTCTATGCTCTCCCTAAAGTGCATAAAAACTCTACTAAACCCCCTGGGAGACCCATAGTATCAGGCATTGGTTACCTTACGGAAAATGCCAGTCCTATATCAGGGACACACTAGACCTTCCTAAACATATCGAAGGGATGGTCGTGCCTCCTGATGCCCTACTTGTGACCTTGGATGTCGAGGCTCTCTATTCGAGCATCCCTCATGACCAGGGCATCAGGACAGCACGCACCTTCCTTCGTGAACAAACCCATCAACGGTGGGAATATTGCGAATTTATTCTGGATCTTTTACAGTTCATACTTACACATAATTGTTTTACTTTTAAAGAGTCCCACTTCCTCCCGATACAGGGCGTGGCCATGGGCACATGTTGTGCGCCTACCTACGCCAACCTGTACATGGGGGGTAGGAACGTACCATTTTCTCGGATGATAATTTGCTGCAATATACGAGCCAGGCGTTATGCTGGCTACGTTATATTGATGATATATTTATCATTTGGTCCGGCACCGTGGAAAGCTTGAACACCTTTATTGAGATCCGGAATCGCAATTCTTTCAACCTTAAATTCACAGTCTCTAGTGATAGATCTAGAATCACCTTTCTTGATCTTACTATCTGTAAAGACAGTAATGGTTGCCTGGCTCTTCTGAAAAGAGACGGCAGGCAACATTCTTTTACATGCTGAGAGTGCTCATCCATATACTCTTGTTCACAGCATACCATATGCACAATATTTAAGACTTCGTAGAAACTGCACTTTTACTGAGGAATTTAAACTACAGGCTAACTCACTCCGTGACCGTAAGTATTTATTTTGCCCTTCCCTTCCCTTCCCTTCCCCCCCCCCCAGTTTTTCCCCCCTCCCCCCGTGTCTCCCTCTCTTCCTTTTGCCACCCCCTTTCCCCCCTCCCTTTCCTTCCTTCCCCCCTTTCTCCCCCCCTGTTCCTCTTTCCCACCCCCTCCCCCCTTCTTCCTTATCCTCTGTCCTGTTTCTGTTTTTTACTCGGCTAATACATGGGCTCTAAATGTTCTATTATTACTTACCTCCCAGATACAGTACAGTACTATGTTCTGCACGCCCCCGTGGTGACTTTTCTTTGCCCCCCTTTGGTGGCCTGGCCCTTCCCACAGCGGTCTGACCAGCACAGGTTCTCAAACCATTTGCACTGTTTTTTATGTGTTTTTTATGTGTCTTTTTATGCGTATTTTTGTTTATTGTTGTGCTATATTACTATATATTAATTATACTTTATTTACCTTGGTAGCCACAACACATTTTCTGCTCCTGAAGAAGCGTGAAGACACGCGCAACATGTTGAGCATCTCTTTGATATGAATTTATCTTCTGTTGACTTACTACCCAGCCATTTTCTCGGACCTGTATCTACTCTGAATTGTTCTATTTATGTGTTTTTTCGATAAATTATTTTTGCTATATATTCATTGTGACAAGAATGAAAACTCAAACTGATGCGCCCTCCTTGAGTTCTCACCACTGCGCTCAACGCCAAGCAAAGGGGTGTTAGCCCCCTGTAAAAAAATGTGAAAAGTGTCCTAGTGGGGTTAATCCAAAGCTGCCACTTTAAATATAAACTAAACAGAACTTCCTATTGTTTCCAAGAGCCCTTATGCCGCGTACACACGAGCGGACTTTACGGCGGACTTTGCCCGGCGGATTTTTCGACGTACTTTACGACGGACTTTCTGAATGAACGGACTTGCCTACACACAATCCACCAAAGTCCGTCGAATTCGTACGTGATGACGTACGACCGGACTAAAACAAGGAAGTTCATAGCCAGTAGCCAATAGCTGCCCTAGCGTGGCTTTTTAGTCCGTCGAACTAGCATACAGACGGCGGACTTTTCGACCGGACTCGATTTCAACGGATAAATTTTAAACAAGTTTCAAATCTAAGTCCGTCCAACTTTTGAGAAAACAAAGTCCGCTGGAGCCCACACACATCGAATTGTCCGACGAAATCCAGTCCGCCGGGCAAAGTCCGCCGTAAAGTCCACTCGTGTGTACGCGGCATTAGAGGGCCCCTGCAAATCAATATAAGTGGCGCTAAATGACAGTGATGACACTATCTAGTGTTCAAAAAGCTGTGCAACCCTTATGCTAAAGTGATCCAGTGCAGTAACAAGATGATATGATGTACCATACATGGAACAATCTATACCAAAAATAATATCGACATAAAATTAAATGTGAAAGTAAATACCGTGACAGTGCATATAAAGATATAACATACACAGAACAATTTCAATCACAGATTGTATCAATAGTGAAAACATGTAAATAATGACTATTTAATCCATAAAAAGTCCATAGAGAGAACACCGTGAAGGAAATGTGCAGTTTCTAAAAACAGTCCACCAGTTCACTCAGTGCCAGTGATTCCTCTCCCCTTGAACTCAACACTCACCGACTCAATATGCCTCACACTCTCGTGTTTTGGCAATAAAGCATGAACATATAGATGGTCAGATGAATTTTGTGGGATAGATTGTGTATATCCATCTTGGAGAGGGTCAAATAGGGTAAGGGACCTTTCACAAAGGGAGACTCTATGGATATTTCGTCTGAAGAGCCTTGCCCCCAGGGGCCTTAATATTGAAGTAGACTTGAACTGCTTCATTAATGATTTCTGAGCAGTATACCCAAGGAAACATTTTTTTTGGGGATATATTCCCTTTTTTTTGGGTCACTAGTTAAAGGAGGCCACAGCACCTGCATATTCCAGGTTGTACTGCATGTCTAATAAACTCTACATAGATTCAGCACATTGTTAGGGATATTAGGCTTCATCTTTTATAGGGGGGTGGTAATTGTGTGGATTAATTTCTGAAATAAACTGGAAAAATAAGGGGACAGTTTTTAACTTCACCACTAGAGGGCTCTGACACTGATTAGCAATGTATGGGCACCCTAAGGTTATATAAGACCCACTAAGCGCACAATATTATTCACATATTATTTACATATTTCCTCACAGGAATTATGATTAGGTTTTTGTTTTATTTCTCACTACTGTTCATTGGGAGTGTGGATGACCTAGGGAACTGGTTAAATACATAGGACAGATCGGGCACTGCACAGGCTACGTAAGCTGAGTATAAATTGCGAATATAAAAGTGTCAGTTCTAATTTAGAAGTGTAATATCTCTAGATGGATGCTTATATATGCTATATGGTGCATGATCCAGGAATATGACAAACTTACACTGTCAGCATAAAATCCATGAGTAGCATATATGATTGTAAGTTTTTTTCTTTGATTGAAATCTAGTTAATGCAATACACTTTGTTATACATTTTCTGATATACTCTAAGATGCTGTGTAATGAAAGTGTCTCCTGGAGGATGTGATCGGCCCAGCGCTGCTGTTTTGAGGGCCGCGGGGACATCTGGGAATGCGGAAGTGTAATTGCAACCTGTTACGTTGATAGACATGAGAGGTATAAGAGTAGGAGGTGCCGTACCGTACAGCCAATCCCATGATTAAGTCAGGTATGACGAAACATGTCGGGGCGTGGCTGTACGGCATCAATCATTAGCAGATAGTGACGGACGGGACGCTGCTGTTTATCTCCGTGCACCGGCGGGAGTTTTTGTACTCGATAGAGGAGCTGCTTCTTGGTCTCGTGTGCTAGTAGGAGATCTACATCTGCAGAGCGTCAGTGAGCGGGGGTGAGAACCTATCTAACACTTACCTTGGGTCCACCGCGACCTTCATTCCACAGTGGTGCTGGGAGTTTCACAGAGGAGGATTGAGTTTGATTTGCAGTGTTATTTTGGCTTGATTCAAGAGGCTTTTATGTGAGTGTAATGATTGAAGATTTTAAGTTGAATAAATTTTATACGTTTTACGGTATCACACTATTTGAGCATCTTTATTTTTCATGGAATGAGATGACACTGGGATAAAAAGGAATTCGGAGCTTTCACTTTCATCTGACCATCTATATGTTCATGCTTTATTGCCAAAACACGAGAGTGTGAGGCATATTGAGTCGGTGAGTGTTGAGTTCAAGGGGAGAGGAATCACTGGCACTGAGTGAACTGGTGGACTGTTTTTAGAAACTGCACATTTCCTTCACGGTGTTCTCTCTACGGACTTTTTATGGATTAAATAGTCATTATTTACATGTTTTCACTATTGATACAATCTGTGATTGAAATTGTTCTGTGTATGTTATATCTTTATATGCACTGTCACGGTATTTACTTTCACATTTAATTTTATGTCGATATTATTTTTGGTATAGATTGTTCCATGTATGGTACATCATATCATCTTGCTACTGCACTGGATCACTTTGGCATAAGGGTTGCACAGCTTTTTGAACACTAGATAGTGTCATCACTGTCATTTAGCGCCACTTATATTGATTTGCAGGGGCCCTCTAAGGGCTCTTGGAAACAATAGGAAGTTCTATATATTCATTGTCACTGTGCCTAAAAAGTCCAAAGTCCCTTCCATTTTTTCTTTTGCAAAAAATCAGATACAATTCACTCACCTTAGATAATCTTGCACCCCACCGCTGCCACCAGCCTGTAGGGGACAGTACTGGACACCTGGGTAATTCCCACATGAGATCTCGGAAACACAGATTGACTCCCATGAGTGGATATCAAAGTATGCTCAATTTTATTCTGGGTGAATGCCCATTTTATAAGAATTAGAAATGGGATGGCTAAAGCCCCATACACACGATAGGACTTTGTATAAACTTTCCCTTGGATTTTTGTACAAAGGGCGTTGGCCAGAAGTTTGTCTTGCATACAGACGACAGGACTTTTCCAGCCAACTTTCACCGAATCACGTGGTTTTTCAGCTCTTTACCACCACCCTTTGGTCAACTTCTGTATTGTTGTCTGATATTGTGTCAATCTCGCTACTTTTATCGGCAAGATTGACACCTTGCGAGCTGGGTTCCCACTGGTGCGGGGATCCGATTTGGATCCCCACCAATGGCAGGCACTGTGTTTGTTTGGTATGAATCTTGAGAGGGAACTCCACGCCAAATTTTAAATAAAAAACTGTCATGGGTTCCCCTCCAGGGGCATACCAGGCCCTTAGATCTGGTATGGATTTTAAGGGGAACCCCCTACGCTGAAAAAACAGCATGGGGGTCCCCCCAAAATCCATACCAGACCCTTATCTGAGCACGCAGCCCCACTGGCCAGGAAAGGGGGTGGGGACGAGCGAGCGCCCCCACTCCTGAGCCGTACCAGGCCACATGCCCTCAACATGCCCCCCACCCCAAAGCACCTTGTCCCCATGTTGATGAGGACAAGAGCCTCTTCCTGACAACCCTGGCCGTTGGTTGTCGGGGTCTGCGGGCGAGGGGCTTATCGGAATCCGGGAGCCCCCTTTAATAAGGGAGCCCACAGATCCTGGCCCCCCGCCCTATGTGAATGGGTAGGGGTACATCGTACCCCTACCCATTCACCTAGGGAAAAATGTGTCAAGAAAAAAACACAGTACACAGGTTTTTAAAGTAATTTATTAGGCAGCTCTGGGGGTCTTCTTCCGACTTTGGGGGTCTCTCTGGCGTCTTCTCCCAGTGTCTGGATCTTCTGCCGGGTTCCTCTGCTATCTTCTGCTCTTTTGCCGCTCTTTTGCTAGTGGAGGAGCCCGGACATCTGGATCGTCTTCTTCCCTCTTCTCTTCCAGAGATGTTGACACAACGCTCTCTCCGGACGTAATGCTGTCTGTGCGCTCTGCTATGACTTATATAGGCGGTGACCCCGCCCCCCTATGACATGACATGCTGGGACTGTGAGGTCATAAGGGGGTGTGGTCATGTCATCCTATGACACGACCTATCACCAGCTTTAATTCTCCCCATTCTGGCTTTTTTTTTAAAAATAAAATTATTAAAATGATTTTTAGTTGTGTTCTATTTTTATTTTTTATGTTGGTATGATGCACTACAGCACTAGTGAAACATTTTTCTCTGCGTGGGGTAAACGTATGCACAGCCCAAAATGTGGCAGCATACTATTGCCTCACGTAGAGGAAAAGGACACAGGAACAATAGAGGATCAGGAGACATCAAAAGAACAGACATCAATTTGAAATTATTTATTCAAAGAAAAAAAGATTTTTTAACAAGACAGAAAGCAGAGCTAATTTGCGTGCTTAATATTTTGTGTTTTTATCTTTCCAGCTTGTGCTTGATGTTTACAGCTTACATTAAATTCTTTTATATGAATATTAGTAATGGGCTCAGCAGTGTTTGAGATTAACAGGTCCAGCAGTGCATCATTTCATGTTGGGGTCTCTATAAACGGAATCATAATATAGTCTTGTAATAGGTTTAAAGATGTTCACCCTGTTACTGTTCCAGCAGTGCCATTACTCCAGTCCATTTCAGGGTAGTTAAAACCCCCATTATTATCACTGTCCCAGCCCTTGCAGGCCTCTCTAGCTCTGCAAGGAGATGAGTCTCCACCTCCTCATTAACACTAGGTGGCCTATAACAAACTTAAACAATTAACTTCAACAGACTGCTGGTTGGAAGCTAAACAGTGGGGACCTTGAGTGGAGAGTGTGAACAAGTTTTGCTTTATGACTGCTGGTGATTGCTGGGTTGCATTTTTAGGTTCTTTTTGGGGCTTTTCTTGTAGCTTTTTAACACCTTTTTCTGTCACTTTTTAAACAGCTTTTTCTTTTTCTTTGCTTCCTTCAGCCTACTAATTAAGGGGAGTGTTAATTGGTCACAGGTGCTTGAGGCCTATATAACCTTCTGTAGAGACATCTGAAATTGCCAGACTACTGATTGGAAGCTAAACAGTGGGGACTAGGGATGAGCTTCGACTCGAACATCGGCTGTTCGATCGTTCGTCCAATTGCGAACGTTGTGGGCCGTTCACGCCAAATTTGAGTGGCGCATCACGGCCCATAACTCACTGTGGCATCGCAGTGCATTTCTGGCTGATGATTGGCCAAGCATGCAGTATGACCCGCATGCTTGGCCAATCACAGCGCCGTCTGTACGGAGAGCCGTAATTGGCCAAAGCCAGGGTGGCTTTGGCCAATTATGGCTCAGGGGTTTAGTACACGCCCCATACTATATAAGGCTGCCTGCGCGGCGGCCTTGTATAGTGTGTTGCGGCAGCGGAGAGATAGACAGAGAGACAGTGTCATTTGATTTAAGTTAGATAGCGTAGGCAGGCGAGTCGGTTAGCTGCACTTACAGTGTATTGTGTATATATATATATGCATCCTAGGTGTTGTATGTGTGTGTGTGTGTGTGTGTATATATATATAGATATATATATATATATATATATATATATATATATAGATATATATATATATATATATATATATATATATATATATATATACATACACACACTGTATTTAGTTTAGCTAGATCCGTACCTGTTATTCTCTTCCTACTGACAGGTAGGCAGGTGTTTTTACAATATTTACAGCTACCTGAAGAAAACTGGTGCTGTTCTTCTGATCCTATTAGTACCACAGGCAGGCAGCTACAGTATTTTGGATTTTTTTACATGACTTTTTTCCGATGGATGTTGGCTCATACTTGTTTTGCATACACACCGTTGCACAAAGTTGACGGAATTATGGAACGCCAAGAACGCGGTGACGTACACCACGTACGATGAGACTATAAAAGGGCAGTTCAGTACCAAGCGCGGCACCCTTTGGCTCCTTTTGCTAATCTCGTGTTAGTAAAAGTTTGGTGAGAGACGATTCACGCTTTTTCAGACTCGTGGTTTTCAGTTCGTTTTTCTGGTGTTCAGTTTGTGCTTGTGGGTTTGTATCTGTTCTTCAGTGCATGCAGCGAGTTACCATTGACTTTGTCATTGTGTTCTTGTTCATTTGTTACTGATTTTCAGGTCGCTGTTCACAGGCCTTGCTGTTCTTCAGTGTGTTCTGTTACTTCGTTCTGACCAGCCGACCGTTTTCTAGCCATGTTGCGTGTACGCACTCATCGTAGAGTACTCGCTGTGCGGGGTCTTGGTGTTGGGGTTCTTACTTAGACACAAGCCCAGTCCATGAACAGGGCGAGGAGGAGTTCATGGACCAAGAATTGGTTGCTCCAGCGTGACCAGTTCTGTCACATGCCTTTGCTCTGTGAGATCTGTGAGAATAATCCTGATGATTTCAAGAACTTTCTCCGGGTGACGGACCCCGTATTTCACCGTTTGTTGGCTTTGCTGACCCCTTATATCAGCAGGCAGGATACCTGCATGAGGCAAGCCATCACTCTGGAGCAGAGGTTAATCGCCACCCTGCGGTACTTGGCGACGGGGAGAAGCCTGCAGGACCTTAAGTTCTCAACAGGCATCTCCCCCCAGGCTCTGGGGATCATTATCCCAGAGACCTGTTCTGCCATCATCTAGGTCCTGCAGAAGGACTATATTTAGGTAAGATTTTTATCCTTTAACATCACATTTTATTGTATTGAATGTTTCCTCATTCCCTAATTACCATGATTGTAATATGCTGTGAATGTCCCCTTTGTCCACATGCATGCTGGATTTTATGTTATTTTTTTTGTCCTTCATACATATTTGCCTTCACTTACCTCCCCAGCATGCTCTCCTGGGCCTATATGCACCTCGTGTAGTCACTTAACAATGTATTTTGTCAGCTCCATAGTGGTGCTTTACCCTAAACACCCCCTAAAATGTGTAAAATTGTGATTTGTGCTTTAAATCCAGGCAGAGTGCCAGAGGCTTTTTATTGGGTCCCAAAATCATTTGGAACCCTCCCTCCCCCAACTGCTAACTCAGCTGATACCAATCCTCTATCTATCCTCAATCCTCTATCTGCTGACTTCGCCAAAGCCATACACACTATACCCACCTTTTTTGTGGTCATATTTATGGATGAATTCCCCAAAGCATGTAGTGCAAGGGCCTGCCTGAATACTTTCAAATGGTACTGTTTAAAGTTTTTGTATCCTATTATTATCTTGATAGGTAATAGCAGAATGTAAAAATGTGCTAAAATGTGTACAGTATGTATTCATATCTTTGTATTATGACACTTCTTTTTTTTTTTTTTTTTTTTGCCACTCAGTTTATTATATAGCGAGACAACAATCAACTTTTCTGTTCATATACGTCTCTCTTTTCCTGTTCTTCACATCACTGTGGCTCATTTTCATAACAAAATAAAAATATAGGAAACGAGGTGTGGAAAGGTTACAATTCCCAACAAATATTTTTATCCCCCCCCGTCATTATATATACCCTTTCCCCACCCTCCCCCTCCCGGAAATAGTGTTTATTTTAAAAATTCAACCTTTATTGTATTGTTGCAACTACCTTTATTCCTTAATAGTTTAAAGTATACCTTCCCCTTCCCTCCCCCCTCCCCTTGTGCAAGTTCACCTTCCATTAATAACTCAACTAGATCCTAATTTTCTCTGCATAACTCCATGTTTTTTTAAACTCTCTCCAACACTTCCATTTATCTTTCCTCCCCTCACTTATTTCTTCTTTGTTCCCAAAGAGCCTGTCCATGGTGTAGGTTTCCTCCACGGCATTAATCCACTCCCAAATCTGTGGACTTTCTTTTTCCCTCCAGTTTTTTGGGATTAATTTTTTTGCTGCATTAATTAAGTGTGGTACTAACAAGACTTTATATTGTTTCTCGTTCTCATCAATGCCGTGGAAGAGCACCAGCCATGGCTCTTTTTTCACCTCTTTTCCGGTTATCTCTTTGACCATACTTAAAACCTTCTCCCAATATTTTTGGATCTTCGGACACTTCCACCAAAGATGTGCCATTGTGCCAGTCTCCTTACATCCTCTCCAACAGTCTGCCGACATCTCTTTTTGATATTTACTGGCCTTATCAGGGGTTACATACCACCTCGCTAAACACTTGTAGTTCATCTCAGCTGTTTTTACATCAGTCGCCGAACTGTGGGTAAGGTTCATAATCTTTTTTAATGTGGTTGACTCTATCTGTGTCCCCAACTCTTTCTCCCATTGTTTTATATACGTGGGCCTTTCTATTTCTTCCTCTACTACTAGTAATTTATATAATTTTGATACCGTGTTTTTTGTGCTTTCTAATGTGCATAATTTTTCCAGCCCCGTCAGTTGTTCCCCTGATCTTATTGGCTGTGGTAATTTTTTAACAAACCTTTCTAGTTGTGAATACCTCCATCCATTAATCACCCATGTGTCTGTGTTCTGTTGCAGTTCGTGAAGTGTCCTAATTTTCCCTTTATTAATTATCTCCCTTAATTCCACCTTGTCCTTTTTTATCCAATTTCCCCCTATGCTCACTTTTCCCGGGGCGAAAAACTCATTGTCTTTTAATCTTAGTAATGGTGAATTATAGGTTTTATTTATCTGCTTATAAATTATATCCCATATTCTAAGTACCACCCGTGTTAACACATGTGTTTTTTCATCTAACATTCTATGTTGAGGAGGATTCCATATAATTAATCCTAACTGTGTCTTACTGTAAAATTTTTCTATGTTCACCCATCTTTTTTCTTGATTATCCCTTACCCATTCTATCGCTCTACACGAAATTATTGCTCTGTAGTATGTTGTAATGTCCGGCACCGCTAGTCCCCCTCTTTTTTTCTCCTGCCTTAATATCTTTAAGGATATCCTTGGTTTCTTATTTTTCCAGATGATGTTTGTTAATATTGTTTTAAGTTTTCTGAGGTAATATGATGGTAGTCCTATAGGTAACATTTGAAATTTATACACTACCGTTCAAAAGTTTGGGGTCACATTGAAATGTCCTTATTTTTGAAGGAAAAGCACTGTACTTTTAAATGAAGCTAACTTTAAACTAGTCCTAACTTTAAACAAATATACTCTATACATTGCTAATGTGGTAAATGACTATTCTAACTGCAAATGTCTAGTTTTTGGTGCAATATCTACATAGGTGTATAGAGGCCCATTTCCAGCAACTATCACTCCAGTGTTCTAATGGTACAATGTGTTTGCTCATTGGCTCAGAAGGCTAATTGATGATTAGCAAACCCTTGTGCAATCATGTTCACACATCTAAAAACAGTCTAGCTCCTTCCAGAAGCTACAAAACTGACCTTCCTGTGAGCAGATTGAGTTTCTGGAGCATCACATTTGTGGGGTCAATTAAACGCTCAAAATGGCCAGAAAAAGAGAACTTTCATCTGAAACTCGACAGTCTATTCTTGTTCTTAGAAATGAAGGCTATTCCATGCGAGAAATTGCAAAGAAATTGAAGATTTCCTACAACGGTGTGTACTACTCCCTTCAGAGGACAGCACAAACAGGCTCTAACCAGAGTAGAAAAAGAAGTGGGAGGCCGCGTTGCACAACTAAGCAAGAAGATAAGCACATTAGAGTCTCTAGTTTGAGAAACAGACGCCTCACAGGTCCCCAACTGGCATCTTCATTAAATAGTACCCGCAAAACACCAGTGTCAACATCTACAGTGAAGAGGCGGCTGCGGGATTTTGGGCTTCAGGGCAGAGTGGCAAAGAAAAAGCCATATCTGAGACTGGCCAATAAAAGAAAAAGATTAAGATGGGCAAAAGAACACAGACATTGGACAGAGGAAGACTGGAAAAAAGTGTTGTGGACGGATGAATCCAAGTTTGAGGGGTTTGGATCACAAAGAAGAACGTTTGTGAGACGCAGAACAAATGAAAAGATGCTGGAAGAATGCCTGACGCCATCTGTTAAGCATGGTGGAGGTAATGTGATGGTCTGGGGTTGCTTTGGTGCTGGTAAGGTGGGAGCTTTGTACAGGGTAAAAGGGATTCTGAATAAGGAAGGCTATCACTCCATTTTGCAATGCCATACCATACCCAGTGGACAGCGCTTGATTGGAGCCAATTTCATCCTACAACAGGACAATGACCCTAAACACACCTCCAAATTGTGCAAGAACTATTTACAGCAGAAGCAGGCAGCTGGTATTCTATCGGTAATGGAGTGGCCAGCACAGTCACCAGATCTGAACCCCATTGAGCTGTTGTGGGAGCAGCTTGACCGTATGGTACGCCAGAAGTGCCCATCCAACCAATCCAACTTGTGGGAGCTGCTTCTAGAAGCGTGGGGTGCAATTTCTCCAGCTTACCTCAATAAATTAACAGCTAGAATGCCAAAGGTGTGCAATGCTGTAATTGCTGCAAAAGGAGGATTCTTTGATGAAAGCAAAGTTTGATGTAAAAACAATGTTATTTCAAATACAAATCATTATTTCTAACCTTGTCAATGTCTTGACTCTATTTTCTATTCATTTCACAACGTATGGTGGTGAATAAGTGTGACTTTTCATGGAAAACACAAAATTGTTTGGGTGACCCCAAACTTTTGAACGGTAGTGTATGTAATCTTTGGGAGCAGGGTCATTTTAATAGCGTTTATACGCCCTATCCAGGATATTGGTCTAATCTGTAACTTTCTTCCTTCTTTCTTAATTTCATCCAGTAGGGGGATATAATTCCTTTTATATATTTTCTCCAGTGAGTTAGCTAGTTTTATTCCCAGATATTTTATCTCTTTTTTCCATGGAAATTGAAATTCCTGCTTCAACTTATCCTCCTCTATTTTTCCTATATTTATATTTAGAATTTCTGATTTCCCCATATTAATTTTGAAATTTGCTAGCTCTCCATATTGCTTAACTATTCTAATCAGCTTTGGCAATGTTTTCTCAGGTTCAGTTATATAGAATAGGACGTCATCGGCGAATGCCGATAATTTGTGTTCTTCATTTCCCACTTTAATTCCTTTGATTTCGGGGTCATTACGAATTGTTGCGAGGAACGGCTCGAACGATAGGATAAAAAGGAGTGGGGACAGCGGGCACCCCTGTCTTGTCCCCCTCTTCATCTCAAAAAATTCTGAGATTGCCCCATTGATCTTAATTGCTGCTCTTGGTTGCTTATATAGAATTGTTATTCTTTTCAGCATCATTGGGCCTATTCCCATTTCTCCTAGAGTTTGGAACATGAACCCCCAGTCTACTCTGTCGAACGCTTTCTCAGCGTCGCTCGACAGAAGCAGACCGGGGGTCCCATCCTCTTTTATCTTCTGGAGGAGAAGCAAGGTTCTCACCCCATGATCCCTCCCCTCTCTTCCTGCTACAAACCCTACCTGATCTGGGTGGACTACTGTTCTCATTAATCCTTTCATCCTCATTGCTAGTATTTTTGCATAGATCTTTGTGTCTGCATTTAGCAACGATATTGGTCTATAGCTGGAGCAAAGGGTAGCATCCTTCCCTTCCTTTGGAATTACCGTAATCAATGCTGTTTGTGCCTCCCTACTCAACTCATAATCCCTTCCCAGCCCATTCATATACTGACACATTTTCAGAATCAGGATATCTTTATATTTTTTATAATAATATGCAGTAAATCCGTCTGGCCCTGGGCTTTTCCCTTGTGCTGTTTCAGATAATGCTTCCTTTACTTCTTCTTCCGAGATTGATTCCTCTAGGGCTTCCCTATCATTTTCCTGGATCTTCAATATCCCTGCTTTTTTTAAAAATTCCCTGATCTTACCTTCCTTTTTTTCTTTTTTCTGTCTCCCCTTTTGATCTCCTTCATACAGTTCTTTGTAAAAGTTTTTGAAGACTTCTCCTATTCCCTTTGTCTCATATACCATTGAACCTTGTTTGGACTGGATCTTACCTATGAAATTACGGGTTTTTTTTTCCCTTAACATTATAGCCAAATGTTTCCCTGTCTTATCCCCCCAGTAATATCTCTCTTTCTCTATTAGGAAGAATTTTTCTTTTGTTTCTTGATCAATCAGACTTTTCAGTTCATCCCGTTTGTCTATCAGCCTTTGGTGTGTTTCTTTTTGTTGTCCTCTCTGTTTTTTATGTTCTTGTTCAATGTTAAATATTTCTGTCGTAAGGTTTCTCATTTTAGCTTTCCTTTCTTTTTTTTTCCTGGCTCCCTCTTTTATCAATATTCCCCTTATATACACCTTGTGGGCTTCCCAGACGTCTCCTGTTTCATTTATCTTAAAATATTGTTTGAGTTCTTCTTCCACCCTTTGGGCTACGCCCTCATCTGCTAGTAGGTCCTCATTTAGTCTCCATAAAGGGGCTTGTCTCTGAATTTGAGAGATTCGCATTTCCAGTTCTACGGGGGAATGATCTGATAGTGTGGTTATTCCTATTTTTACATCTACGACCCTTTCTAACAATCCGTGGTCTATCATTATGTAGTCCAACCTCGAGTACGTCTGGTGTACAGGGGAGTAAAACGTATAATCTTTTGATCTACCATTCATTATCCTCCAAATGTCAACCAATTGGTTCTCATGAAACTTCTGTCTAACCCTTCTAAGCTGCTCGTTGTTTGTCCCCTGCACCCCAGACGCACTATCCACCGCTGGCTCCAAACACACATTAAATTCTCCCATTACAATCAGACCTCCTTTCCTAAAGTTTAGTAATTTCTCCAGTGTACCTATCAGGAATTTTCCTGTATTTTTGTTCGGAGCATATATGCTAGCTATAGTACATTCTAACTCCCCCAATGTCCCCTTTAAAAAGAGGAATCTTCCCTCTGTGTCCTGCATTCTTTCTTCTAAGTTAAATTGTATGTCTCTAGCTATTCCTATTGCCACTCCTCTTGCTCTTTTGGAGATTGTATCTCCATAAAACCACATCGGAAAATCCTTAGACCACAATCTGATATTCGATTCGTGTGTCAAATGGGTTTCTTGTAATGACACTACTCCTGCCCTGTATCCCTTCAGTTCTTTTAATATTTTATATCTTTTAGAGGGTGAGTTCAGACCTTTTACATTGTATGTCAGAAATACTCCTCCCTCCCCCCTCCCCCATTGGCCCCGCAGGGCCCCTAAGGTCATCCAGGGCCTCCGCCGAGCCCTTTCTGAATCCCTATATCCTAAGGTGGTGCTCCGAGTGTTCCTCTCCACCCCACTCCTTAAGTTGGCTATTAGAGTGCGGTAGCCCGGCCTGGCCTTTTTTACTCTTTGACATAGCCTCATTTTCCTTTTCTCTGTATTTATCCTTCTCCCCCCCCCCCCAGACCGAAAAAACTCCCCCCCCCCTCTATTAGCCCAATTCTTTAGGACAGTCCTCCTGTTGGAGTCCCCTTAATCCTCTGTCATCCAGCCTGGAAGATCTGGTGCTTTTATATCTAATCTTTTACAGAATTCTTCTAAGTCTTCTGGGAAACGTAGTCTAGCAGATCTTCCTCCCTTGTGTCCATTCAGACAGGCCGGGAATCCCCAATTGTATTTAATATTTTGTGTTTTCAATATGTCCAGTAATGGCTTAAGTAGTCTTCTTCTTGTCAGAGTATCCTGAGACAGGTCTGCATAAATCTGAATTTCCACTCCCTCGATTACTGTAGGTGGTTTTCCTCTCAGGTTCTTCCAGATTTCGCATTTATCTTCAAAGAAGCTGAATCTAACGATAATGTCCCTCGGTCGCTCTGTCTTCGAGTCTCGGGCGTACCCCACTCAATGTACCCTCTCTATCTTTAAGGGGTCCTCTCCTCCTCTGTCTAACAAGGGTCCAAATATTGTGTTTATCATTTTCTTCAGATCTTCTCCTTCTTTTTCTGGAACTGAGCGAATCCTGATGTTATTTTTTAATATTTTTTGATTTTGTTGTGTTCTTCTAAGTTGCTGTCTAAGATTTTCCATTTCTTGTTTTTGTTCTTCTGTAGTTTTTTCCGTGATCTCCACTCTTACCAGTAAATGTCCTAGATCTTCTCTCAGGTTTTGAAATTCTTTTTTTATTGAATTTTCCATTCTCAGGAGCATCTCGCTCATCTCTCCCTTAGTTAATGGAGGTGTCCCGGGTGGGCCGCCTTCAGCTCCACTGAGATCCTGGTCTCCTTCTATGGACAAATCTACTCTGGAATGTTCCGGGGTCTCTCCTTTTTTTTGTCGGTCCCCCCCCTTTTTTTTTCTACTTTGTTTTGACCTTGTCTTTCAGTATCCGTAGCCCTTGGGCTGGCTCCTTGTGTCATGTATTGTTTTAGTGTACTGACCACTGGTTTATCTTTCGGGGATTTAGGGGGGTTCCCCCTTGTTACTTTGGTTGAACTTTTATTCATTTTATCCCTCTTTCTTGTCCCTTTTATTCGCTTCCCCAGCGTTAATTTCCAATCTACCCTCCACTTCAGTGAAGGGACATGGTTCTTAACCGCAGGGAGGGAAAATGTGTAAGAAGTATGGGGGGAGTGAGGTAAAGTGTAATGTCTGGGGTTGCCTCTTTTCACCTCCTTATACGCCTGTTTGGTCAGGATTTTGTAATGCTTCACCCAGTCTGCCAGCCCTTCTGGCCCAGTCCTATGAGTGCATATACAGTCCCGCCGTTAATTAGATAGGTTTCTCTGTAACCGCTGTTGCTCGGTCTCTCCTCCTGTTTTTGTGTGTATTAGTCTCCAAACCTTATACCACCAGTCGCTATTATCTCCAATCTATGCCGCTAGGTTTCTATCCAGTTGACAACACTTCTCCCCCTAGTGCAGTTTATACCCCCTTTCTAAGTCCAAGCAATTTTAGGCAGACCCGTACATGTTACTGAGACCGCATTGATCACTCTTTATAGCTTCTTTGAACCCAAGTCCTCCGGACATATATTTCTGTTCAATATCATATATCATATATTCTGGTATTCATACCTTAGTACTCAGGAGTATACAGGTGTATGGCTATGTTTCCACGAGAACCCGCTCATTAAAAGTTCAAGCATATCATCATCATTATGTTATAAGATCTGTAAAGATTACCTTTGGTTTCTGTCCTTCCTTATTTTGTTCCTTCCTCTCACTTGGATCAAGGAGATATACTTACAGCCCTTTTTTTGGGGGGGGGTTGTTATTCGGCCTGGTGTGGGGTGGGTGAACAGGATCCCTAACGGCGCCGGGGGGTTTCAGATTCTCCCTGTGTCCGCTGTCATTACCCGGCGCTGTGTATCAGCCGCTTCCTGGTTGCTCTTCCTTTCCGCGTTCTGTCCCACAGTGCTTTGGGTCTAATGCCGCTGTCGTTCTTTCTGCAGGGGGACCGAGTGTCTCATCCCGCTATGTGTCTGTGGTTCTCCCGCGGCTTTCGGCGTCTCTCCTCACCTCGATGGCCGGCATACACTCTAGAGCCCCTCCCTCCGTGACGGACGCTACGTCCTCACGTCCTCTCCTTCCATCTCCCCTCCAGCCTGAGATTAACCAAAATTCTAGTATACGTATTATGACACTTCTTACCTGTCCAATGGGCTGCAAATAGTGTAAGTAAGGAGGGGCTGGCCAAAGTAATACACATTATTTAGGCATTCATCTCTCAATGAAGTGGAGAGGGTTATCTGTCCAAAACATCTCCCCCCCCATAAAATTTCTAAAATGGCCCATGAGAGGGGGGGAATCTGGTAGGTGGACCTTATACCTTTGTCTTTAAATACTCCCTAAAATAAATGTTATACTGATGTTGGCCAAGAATGTTTGTGTCTAATCTGCTTTCCATGTTTATGTGCAAAATGATTTTTTTTTTTTTCTTGTTTGACTCCACAGTTTCCTTCCAACCCAGAGGAATGGCAGACTGTGGGCTCCCACTTTGCCCAGTGGTGGGACTTTCCTAACTGTGGAGGGGCAATTGGTGGGAAAACACATCCACATCGCCCCACCACCCAACTCGGGGTCATACTATTACAACTACAAGGGGTTCAATAGTATTGTGATGTTGGCAGTGATGTTGGCGGTGGTGTCTGCTACTTACGAGTTCCTGTATGTTAACGTGGGGAAGAATCGCCGGATGTCAGATGGTGGAGTCATTGCCCACACGGAGTTCTACAGGCATCTCCAGAATGACAGCTTGGACTTGCCACCTCCAGAAGACAATGCGGAAGGACTCCCACTCATCTTCATTGCGGCTGAAGCGTTTGCGCTGGGGGACCATCTTATGCGGCCATTCCCTATGAGGACCCTGACCCCCGACCAGAGGGTTTTTAATAACCGGCTGGCCAGAGCCAGAAGAGTGGTGGAGAACACGTTTGGAATAATGGCCAGCCGGTTCCGCCTATTTCTTACACCGATACACATGGCGGAATATAAACTCAATCACATCAACTTGGCTTGCTGTGTTCTCCATAACTTTTTAAGGAGAAATTTTGTGAACTATGCAGGCTTAGTTGGGCCTGAAGCTGGAATTAATCTCAATGAACCAACCCTGACGGCCCTTGAAGCTGGCCGTCCTGGCTTGCCCCCTCAGAGTGCCCGCGGGGTCCGTCTAAGATACATGGAATACTTTGCGGGTAGGGGGGCCATCAAATATGCCAGACAACGTCTGAGACATTTTTTAAAAAAAATTTGCTTAGATTTACTGCTTGTCTTTCTTTTAGCTGACTCTGACTGAAATTTGGGGAGTCCTGAAAATGGCGTGATTGTGTAAAATTAAAAAGCACTGTTGGGTGTTATTTACTAAAGGCAAAGAAACTTTGCAGTACAAGTGCACTTGAGACTGCACAGAAACTGCACTTGTAGTGCAAAGTGGATTTGCCTTTAGTAAATAAACCCCATTGTCACTGAAAACACCAACTTTACAACCCAAAAATGCTTTTGAGCATTGAAAGAAGAAGCCACACATTGTTGATTCTCAATCTTTTTAATCAAAGCATAATCACATGTGCATTTATAAAAGGTTTTTAAAACAAACCAACATGTTTGTTGTATAACAATTTTTTAGGTGACATTAAAAGTAGAAATGTCCTTTTAAGGTAAAACAGGCATGTTTAAAACCAACAAGAAATACACAAATCTGGAACTTACAAAGTTCAACTTTTGTAGAAATTGAAGGCAATATCAGACATGAGTATTTATAAACCGTGTTTGATATTGCGTTCAGATGGGGTGAAGTCACGCCTGAAAAAGCCAAATTTTTAAGAGGCACACAAATTGCCGAATGTCAACATGTGCTAGCTGTCATCATGGGGGATTAATGGACATGTTTTGTGGGTGCAACCCCTTCCTCTCAGCTACTTTATTATTGAGGAAGGGGTTGCACCCCCAAAACGCGTACATTGAGCTCCCGTGATGGCAGATAGCACATGTTGACACACTGTGTGCATCTTCAAAATTTGGCTTTTCTAGAATATGTCAAAAAATGTGCAAAAAATTTTCAGAAAAATAAAACAGAAAGAAGTAAGGGATTTCGAGGGGTTTTAAACTCTCCCTAAAACATCAGTGATGTTCTTCATTTTGTTTTGAACATCATTGATGTTTTGCTTGATGTTTTCCAAGTCCCTATTACACCCCATGATCTCTCAGATCAGTATCTGGGCACTTTCACTGGTGAAATTACCTTCATCCACAACATCACGATCGCCTAAAAATATAGAAAAAAAACCACACCATGTATTATAAATATGCAGGCATCTCTTACTTGAGCCTGTGGTCGCAGACACTCACCTGTGACAATTTCCACCACGTCTCCCTCCTCCTCCTCTGCTTGGCTTTGGGGGATTTCCCCTTCTTCCTGAGGTGGGGGGTCTGTTGTCTCCTCTGATGAGTGGTGTCCTCCAAGTCTTTTCTCCCCTATGTAAAAAAAATAGGGATACTTAGCACACAGATATTTGATGGCATAAATAGGAATATGAAACATTGCTTGGAAGTGGGGCACAATTGTCTATTTTGGCAGAGTTCCAAGATGAAGAAATATTGTTTTCCTTTGTCAAGCTTGAATACTTACCTGTTTTGTACAAGCTTCACAGATGGAGTCACCCCTATAGTATACACTGGAGCACCTGTGTGGGCCCCCTAATAAAAAGGGTGTTCTTGTGTCCCACACTAGTGCTCCAGTGTCCAGATGTGTAAACAGCTGCCGAGTGTCCTCTCTTTACACAGAATCTAGTTTGCATTTCATTCTAGTTACAAACCCATCTAAATACCAAAATTATTTTAAGAGGTGTAGGCCAGAAAAAATGTATTGAAATGCATCTGGACAAAACATGGTGTTTTATTGGCCGAACGAACAATGTTTCCTACGAACGAATAATGTGTCCATGAACATGAAAGTTGCCATATTAAACTGTCCAACAGTAAAGAAAAGCACATGGAGCAGCATGAACGTTATAAAAATAACGAATAGGAACACATGACAACTACTTACTTTTTTGAAGCACTCTCCTGATCCTTCTATACTGATCGTGCTCCCTTAATTTGAGGTCCGACCACCGCTTCCTGAGTTGATCCTTGGATCGTCGTACCCCAAAATTTCGGTGCAGACTCTTCACAACTTTCGCCATGATCTTGGCCTTTCTGACATTGGGGTTGGGGTAAGGTCCACACTTCCCGTCATAGTCGGCCCTCTTCAGTATGTCGACCATCTCCACCATCTCAACAAAGGACATATTTGAGGCCTTAAATCTTCTCCTCCGGGATCGTGACGTTTCTGGCTCCGAGCTTTCCTCCTCCGCCGCGTTGATGTAATTAGCACGCACCTGTTGTATCTCCGCCATGTGCTCTTCCCCACTGCGCCGAACGAGAAGGGGCAGGGAATAGACTAGAAAGAACGTCAGGGGCGGGTGGAATTTCATGCATAAGCAGTGTATATAAAGCGTAACACGCGTGCGTAGTATGTACGATCTATGAGCGGAGGAAGGAGTATCGGAGGTGCCGATCGTGATAACGAAGGTAACATTTAAACTTGGGCCTATACTGCTTATAGATTGAGGCCTATATTGGGACAAGATTAGGAGACTTTAGCCTGACATTAGGGTTTGTCTTGTGTATTGCAGATAAAATGGATGGCTTCAATGACCACAACTTCCTCCCCCTGTTCATAGACAAGTACAGGGAGCTGCCCTGTCTATGGCAGGTCAAACACCCGCAATATAATCATAAACAAAAGAGGCAAGTAGTGCTGGAGAAACTGCTGGAGTTGGTGAAGCCGGTGGTACCCACAGCAACCATCCCCTGTTTAAAAGCCAAAATTGGTGGCCTGAGGAGCACTTATCTTAGGGAGCGCAAGAAGGTCCAGGATTCCCAGAGATCAGGAGCTGCAGCAGATGACGTTTATGTCCCCAGGCTCTGGTACTATGAGAGACTGCGATTTCTGTCAGACCAGACTGAAGTCAGGGAATCCCTCTCAACCCTTCCTTCCACTCTTCTTTCCACCCTATCTTCCACCCCAGCTGAGGCTTTCGATGTCCAACCTGGGACTTCCAGCCAGGAAGAAGTGGAGGAGCCCAGCTTGAGTCAGGTATAGCATTCTTCTACAGATTTCTGGTCAATAAATAAATGATGTTTACTAGATGTTATTATTGATCACTAATTGCTGATTTAATAAAGTGTTTTACATATCAATAGACAGTAGTGGGCAAAAATAATTGGGACAAGAATGAAAAATGCTGGGGTCAGAATGATAGTCTGTTATATTTCTTAACATTCAATTTGCAACAGTCATGAGATGAAAATTCTGCGTGATTGATGAAGAAAAAACTAAAACTATGTCCCTTTTTCATACACAGGAAGACCTCAGCCAGAAGGAGGCTGTGGAATGTGGCACAAAGGAGGAGGCTGTGGAATGTGGCACACAGGAGGAGGCAGGGGTTAGTGGCAGCCAGGAGGTGGCCGGGGTAAGTGGCAGCCAGGAGGTGGCTGGGCCCAGTAAGAGCCTCACAGAATCACAGGTCGCTCCCCTCCTCCTTCCAAACAAAAGACCCAGGAAGGGGAGTAACGTGGAGGATTCAGCACTCAGGCTGATTCAGGAGGCTTCTGCGTCCCTCAGAACCACCCCCACTCGTGAAGAGGCCTTTGCCTCCATAGCTGCCACAAAACTGCAGGACATGCAGGAGGGCCAACGCCTCATGTGTGAGGAAATCATTTATAAAACATTAACTAAGGGGTTGAGGGGTGAAATCACACCCAATACCCACCTGAGTGAGTTGTACAAACCTCCTCCTCCTGCTGCCACAACTCCACCACCACAGACACAGCGTGGAAGGAAGAGTGGAAGGAAGACAAGAAAGTGATGGCCTGGGTTCAGTCTTGTCTGACAAAAGATGCAGGCTCTTGTATGACCACAGCCTGGGGACATACATGTCATCTGCTGCTGTTCGTGATCTCTTGGACTTCTGGACCAGATTGTACTCCTTTAACCACTTCAATACCAGGCACTTAGACACCTTCCCGCCCAAGCCAATTTTCAGCTTTCAGCGCTGTCACAATTTGAATGACAATTGCGCGGTCATGCTACACTGTACCCAAACAAATTTTTTATCATTTTGTTCCCACAAATAGAGCTTTCTTTTGGTGGTATTTGATCACCTCTGCGGTTTTTATTTTTTGCGCAACAAATAAAAAAAGACCGAAAATTTTGAAAAAAAACACGTTTTTCTTTGTTTCTGTTAAATTTTTTTGTAAATGAGTACGTTTGCTTCTTCAATGACGGGCACTGATACGGCGGCACTGATGGGCACCGATGAGGTGGCACCAATGAGGTGGCACTGATGAGGTGGCACTGACGGGCACTGATGATGGGCACTGATGCACACTGATAGGTGGCACTAATGGGCACAGATAGGTGGCACTGGTAGGTGGCACTGATGGGCACTGATAAATGGCACCGATGGGCACTGATAGGCGGCACTGATGGGCACTCGTAGGTGGCATTGATGGGCACTCGTAGGTGGCGTTGATGGGTAGTTGTGGGTGGCACTGATAGTTGGCACAGATGGGCACGGATGGGCACTGATAGGTGGGCACAGATGGGCACAGATGGGCACTGACAGGTGGCACCGATGGACACTGATGGGTAGCACTGATGATACTGATTGATGGCAGTGATGCCCCTAAGTGTGGCATTCCTGGGCATCACTGCAACAAAATTGTGCCAACCAGTGCCCATTTGTGGGCACTGATTGGCACAGATTTGGCACTGACTGGGCACATGTGGATGGCCATGGGGTACATACCTGGCCATCCACATGTTTCCCTTCCCTGGTGGTCCTAGTGGCAATCCCTGGTGGTCCAGTGTGGTGATCTGAGGGGGGGCTGCGCTGATAAACAATCAGCGCAGACCCCCCCTGCCAGGAGAGCCGCCGATCGGCTCTCCTCTACTTGCGTCTGTCAGACGCGAGTGAGGAAGAGCCGATCAACGGCTCTTCCTATTGACAGCGTGATCAGCCGTGATTGGACACGGCTGATCACGTGGTAAAGAGCCTCCGCCGGAGGCTCTTTACCAAGATCGGTGTAGCGGTGTGTCAGACTGACACACCGATCCACCGATCGCCGCGATGCGCGCCCCTGCGGGCGCGCGGTGGCATGTTATCCTGAAGGACGTCATATGACGCCCAGTCAGGATAACTGAACCACCGCCCGGCCGTCAATCCGCTATAGGCCAGGCGGGAAGTGGTTAAATATATGGACTCCTCAGGCCACCAATTTTGCAGTAAAATAGTTGATGTGTGCCCTGGGGGCCAAAGGCTTCGCCAATTTCTGCAGTTTCTCCAGCGTTGCCTCCCTCTTTCTTTGGTTAGGACCCCTTAATAAATTTTTGGTTTGATTTATTATACTCGCCTATGTGTTTTTTCCTTCAAAAAGGACAGTTTGTTTGTGAGTCACACACAGGCAGGTACATTTTAAAAATACAATGTAAAATTAACAAGAGACACCAACACCAAGCAACCTCCTTGAGATTAAATAATACAAGATAATAATGGTGTTGTGGTAACTTGACACACAAAACACACCCAAAACTATTCTGGAGTTTAAAAAAAAAATTAAAATAAAACACAAGAGCAGGCTTTAAAAAAATCAAAAAAAAAATTTAATATAAAAACATGCAAAAAATATTTTTTTGGTAAATGTGACAAATAAAAATATTATATTGATGAAATCACGATAAATAATAAAGAAAGAAGTTTGTGAGAACTCTGTGTGAATATGAGCAGCAAAACAACTTCATTCTTCTAGCATTATAAAGAAGAAGAGAGTGCGCTGCATTAAACATTTTAAAACATTGCAGCCTGATGAAAGTGTTATATCCATTCCGAACGCTAATTTTACCAGACCGAGCAGTTCCGTCTCGGAATTTATTCTGAGCATGCGTGGCACTTTGTGCGTCGGAATTGTCCGCACACGGTCGGAATTGACTAGATCGTATTTTGTTGTCGGAAAATTTTATAGCCTGCTCTCAAACTTTGTGTGTCGGAAAATCCGATGGAAAAAATCCGATGGAGCCCACACACGGTCGGAATTTCCGATAACAAGCTCCGATCGCACATTTTCCTTCGGAAAATCCGACCGTGTGTACAGGGCATTAGTGTACTGTGTCCTCTGCAGTGTGCATCTAAAGCTACCTGAAGAAAATTGGTGGTGTTTTTTGATCCTATTAGTACCACAGGCAGGCAGCTGCAGTATTTACAGTTAGTGTAGTGCGTCCTCTGCACAGTGTGCACCTAAAGCTACCTAAAGACAATTGCTGTTGTTCTGATTCTATTAATACCCAGGCAGGCAGCTGCAGTATTTACAGTTAGTGTACTGTGTCCTCTGCACAGTGTGCACCTAAAGCTACCTGAAGAAAATTGGTGGTGTTCTTTTTTTTTTCTTTTTTTTTTCCACTTCAGTGAACTCTTTTGAGAGACTTATTTCAACTTTGCAGTTCAATTTTTGTCCCTTCCCATTTTCACATCATTGTGGCATTTATCCATTATTTTAAAGGAATTATTTAGGAAATTTTATTTAGTTTATACAAAACTTCAATTTTTCCCCCCTTTCCCATACCTAGCTTTACCCACCCTCCCTCCTCTAACCCCACCTCCTACTCCCCTATTTGGTTTGTTTTATTCTTTCCCCGCTCTTCCTAGCTCAGGGCAATGTGCCTTCCAACATCTTCTGCCAATATTTGTCAGAGGTTTTATATTTTTCCCACACACCCCAAATACTATTATATTTTTCTATTTGACCTTTATCCCTGCTGCTTAGGAATTCCATTTTGCTGTAATAATCTATTTGTTTAAACCAATCTCTTATATCTGGTTTTTCACTGTTTAACCATTTTTTTTGGGATGAATCCCTTTGCAGCATTCAAAATTTTTGGGATTACTGTTTCATATATTGTTTCTTTGGAGTTTTGGAGTCGTGGAATAAACATGTCTGCATGTTGTTATCTATCTTCTCCCCGGTTATCTCCTTTATATGGCCTACTATTTCCTGCCAGTATTCTTTTATTTTCGGACATTCCCACCATATATGTGCCATTGTAGCCTTTTGTTTACAATTTCCCCAGCACCATGATGATCCATTCAGTTGATATTTCTGGGTTCTCTCTGGGGTCAGGTACCACCTTGCCAAAAATTTATAGTTCATCTCAATAGTGTTAATATCCCAAGCATGGTTGTATCCTTCTCCTATCATCCTCTTAACTTGCTGTTCTTCAAATTTTATATCCAGTTCTTTTTCCCACTTTTCTATGTAGGAGGGTCTTCCTGGTCCTTCTAGATCTGTCAAGATTCTGTAAATTTTCGATATTCCGTTTTTCAGTGGCATTTTTGTTGCACAGAGTTTTTTCAACATGTTTAGTTCCCCTCGGTTTCTAATTGGGTGCGGTAATGAAATTACTAAGTTATTTAACTGAAAAAATTCCCATTCACTCAACTTCCATCCATTCGATACCTCTAATTCTAGTGTGGACTTCATCTTCCCCTTTGTGATGATATCTTTGAATTGTGGATTCTTTATTCCAACTCTAAAAAATATTTCTTTTCCGGGTATGAAAAAAATTGTTTCAGTGAGAGACATTAAAGGTGAGTTGTGTACCCAGTTTTCCTTTCGGTGAAGTGCATCCCATACTTTAAATACATTTTTAGTCAATTTGTGAGATTCAGTATCCAGTGTTCTAAACTTAAATATTTTTGTGCAGTGTGGTTCTACTTAAAGTGTTTTTGATCTCAACCAACTTTTTTCCCTATTTTCTTTTGTCCACTCTACCATTCGTGCTATTATTACCGCTTTATAATACCTTATTATGTCCGGAGTTGCCAAACTACCATGCTTTCTTTTCCTGGTAATCAATGCAAATTTTATTCTCGGCTTTTTATTTTGCCAGATATACTTTATTAGCATTTTTTTTATTATTTTGAAAAAGCTCTGAGGAATCCCAATTGGTAACATCTGGAAATTATACATTATTTTTGGTAATATCACCATGTTAAACACGTTTATTCTTCCAATCCATGATATTGATTGCATACTCATCTTCTTTATTTCTGCCTTGATCTCATTTATTAATGGGATATAATTTGCCGAATATATTTTCTCAAACGTTGATGTCAATTTGATTCCCAAGTATGATAATTTTCCTTTTACCCACGTGAATGGGAATTCTCTTTGAAGGGCAAGGACTTCGTTTTTCCCCAGTCCAATATTTAGTATTTCTGTTTTTATAGGATTTATTTTAAAATTTGAGAGTTCTCCATAATCTTTTACTTTTTTGATTATATTTGGCAAAGTCACCTTTGGGTTAGTCACGTACATTAAGATGTCATTGGCATACGCCGTAACTTTGTATTCTTTTTCCCCCACTCTCGCCCCCCTTATCCCCTGATTATTTCGCAGGGTCGCCAGAAAAGGTTCCAATGACAGGACATATAGGAGTGGCGAGAGCAGGCAGCCTTGACAAGTTCCGTTAAACATCTCGAACACTGATGACAATCTCCCATTGACCCTTACCATTTCTGTGGGCCCATTATATAGATTTTTGATCCACTTCATGGTTTTTGAACCCAGTCCCAGATGCTGCAGCGTATCCATCATGAATCCCCAGTCTACCCTGTCAAATGCTTTTCTGTATCAATTGACAGGAGCAGTACTGGGGATCCACTGGTTTTCTTCTTTTGCAACATTAAAATTGTTTTTATACTGTTGTCTCTTCCTTCTCTGCCAGGGACAAATCCAGTCTGATCCGGATTTATCCAGAGTGACATTAGTTTTTTTAATCTGATGGCAAGAATTTTTGCGTAGATTTTTGTATCCACGTTTAATAAGGCAATAGGCCTATAGCTAGAGCAATTGGTTTTGTCTTTTCCCTCTTTAGGAATTATTGTGATGTATGCTAAAAGTGACTCTTCTTAATTCTTTGTCCTCTCCTATCTTATTCAGATATTCACAAAACCTTGGGATCAACTGTTCTTGGAATTTTTTATAATATTTGATCGTAAACCCGTCTGGCCCAGGGCTTTTTCCTGAGGGGGTGTCTTTCAGGGCCATTCTGATTTCATCTTGCGTTATCTTTTTTTCTAACTCTCTCAATTGTTCAGGTTGGATTTTTGGTAGTTTAGCCTTTTTTAAGTATATTCGTGTCTTCTTCCTTCTTAATTCTTCTTCTTGTTGTGACTCCTGCTTTTTTATTGCATGTAATGAACTATAGTATTGTAGAAAAGCTTGAGCAATTTCTGTTGTCTTATTTTTTATTTCTCCCTTATCATTTTTAATCTTCTCTATATAGTTTAAGGTCTTCTTTTTTCTTAACATGTTTGCAAGAAATATGCCTGGTTTGTTTCCCTTCTTAAATCTCTCTTGCAATACCCTGTTGAACTCCTTTCTTTCTTCATGTTCCAGCAGATCATTTAATTGGTCTCTTTTTAGAATTAGGGTGCGGTAGGTTTTTTTTTTCAGCTTGCTTTTTATGTCTTTGTTCCAGATTATGGATTTCTTTTATGATTCTTATCATATTTTTTCCTCTTTCCTTCTTTTTTCCTGCCCCAATCGATATTAGTTTACCCCTGATGAGGGATTTGTGTGCCTCCCATAGAGTTGCTTTCGACAGTTTTGGGATGTCATTCATTCGATCTCTTCTGTCATAATTTTTTCGGTTTCGCTATCCTCTAATAAATCTTCATTAATTCTCCATGTGCTTCACCCCATGAACTCCCCCTGCAATTTCATCTTCAAAATTACTGGGAAGTGATCTGAGACTGTTGTTACTCCTATTGTTGTTTCTGTTACTTCCTCCAAACTTCTATGGTCCACCATAATATAGTCCAACCTAGAGTACGTTCCATGGACTGTTGAATAATATGTGTAGTCTTTTTTACTCGGGTGTTGCACACGCCATGCATCTACTAATTGATATTCAAAAAATTTCTTTTTGATCTTCCTTAATTGCGTTGTTTCTCTGTCCGGCGCGACTGACGTGCTGTCTAATCTATGGTCCATAGAAAAGTTGAAATCTTCTGCCACAAATAATTTACCTTGTTTAAACTCTATCAGATCTTTCAACACTTCCACCAGATACTTTTTGGGATTTCTATTGGGGCAATAAATGTTAGCTAACGTATACTTCTTACCGGTATTGTTCCTGTAAGGAAGAGGAAACGTCCTTCTGAGTCGACTTACAAAACAAATATTTTTCCCAAATCCAATTGTGACTCCCTTTGTCCTTCTAATTGGTGAATATCCATAGTACCACACTGGGATATTTCTTGAATATAATTTGATATTTGAGTCCTGAGTAAAATGTGTCTCCTGTAGGATAATTCCGGCCATACTTCTTTCTAGTTCTCGTAGTGTTACCTGTCTCCTATTAGGTGAGTTTAAACCTCGAACATTGTCAGAATTTTATTATTATTCATGTCCTCCATTCTGCTCTAACTCCCGCGTGTCCCCCCAGGATGCCTCCCCAGATCCAAATAGGGACCGCTGGGGGGGCCCTCACATGGGGTGACACGCGGGGACACTTCGATTTTTTTTTTTTAAAGGCATAGGGGTCCCTAGGTCTTCCTGGTGAAAAAAACCTTGTCCCTCCTAGGCCCTCCATCCTACTTCCCTCCCCTCCCCCCCTCCCTGCTTCCCCCTCCCTGCTCTCCCCCCTGTCCCCACTCCCATACCCTTGAGCTTTTGACCTCTTGGTCATGAGCAGGTACCCTATTTTCTTTTTTTTCCTTCTCCCTTTTTCTCCTCTTTTCCCTGTTCTTTGCGTGATCTCAAACCCTACTCCTGTATTTGAGGTGGAATTCTGTTTGGCGCATCAAACCTACCTCTCCTTTACACTTGGGATGGTAGCTTCGGGACACGCCTCGCATCCAGGTCTCCCTCCCTCGCAAAAACCTGTTCCCTTTTTTAAGTTTTTTCTTTTCCCCTTTCTTTCCTCTTCCTTCTTCCTTCTTCTTCCCCTTCCCTTTCCCTTTTCTTTCCCTTATCTTTCCCTTCTTATCATTCCAATCTAATTACTTTCCCGGCCGCTTGTTATATACTGTGTTGGGTGTGGATGGAATCTGCCAATTAATCAATCAGGAGGTTATATAAAGGCACACAGCTAGCAGAGCAAAGCTTTCACATCACAATCAAATTGCAGGAGGACCAAGAGGCCAAAATTGTAAAGATAAGGGAGCCCATAATTTAGGTAAGACTTAATAGCTAAATAAACATTAAAATAATGTGAACATGGCTACAGATGGAGTTGAAACAGCGGTGACAAACAGATTTACCAAATATTTATGTAGACAGTCAGTCAATATTAGACATGTGCACACTGAAATATTTCGTTTCGGAATTTCGTTTTCGTCCAAAAAATACATTTATTTAGTTACTCCCGAAATTCGTTGTTATTTATTTCGTTTTTCGTTAAAAATTGCATTCGTCCGAAAATCCTAATTAAGGTCGAATCTGTCATTGAATGCTTATGGTGTCTGTCGAATGTTCAAAGAAGATTCGACGGAGCAGCTAAACTGTGCGACGTCATATAGTTTACCTGCTCCGTCGAATCTTCTTAGAACTTTCAACAGACACCATAAGCCAAAGTACTGTGTACTTAGTTCTAGCTATTTTACTGCTCTTCCTCTTTGGTTACAATCAGCCAATAACATTCATCATCATCATTATTTTTATTTATCTTTCCTCCCCTACGTCGAATCTTTCCTCCTCTACGTCGAATCTTTCCTCCCCTACGTCGAATCTTTCCTCTCCTACGTCGAATCTTTCCTCTCCTACGTCGAATCTTTCCTCCCCTACGTCGAATCTTTTCTCCCTACGTCGAATCTTTCCTCCCCTATGTCGAATCTTTCCTCCCCTACGTCGAATCTTTCCTCTCTACGTCGAAACTTTTCTCTCTATGTAGAATAATCGTGGACTAATAGAGCTAAGGTTAGGCACATTCGACCACAGGTTTGATGGACAGATTGTTATTGTCATCATCATGTCGAATCTCCTATCTATATCGAACTGTTGTAGCAACGAAAACGAAAATAAAGCATTTGTTTATATCGGATCTTTCGTTTTTCGGACTCTGCACTTTCGTTATCGTTTGTTAAAACGATAACGAAAATACCTGAAATTCGGACGAAAATGCACTCGGACGAAAACGAATGCACATGTCTAGTCAATATTCAGTTTGCAGGACATGGGGGGTATAAACGCAGATTACCAAATATATATGTAGGCAGTCAGTCAATTTTCAGTTTGCAGGACATGGGGGGTATAAACGCAGATTACCAAATATATATGTTGGCAGTGAGTCAATTTTCAGTTTGCAGGACATGGGGGTATAAACGCAGATTACCTGTGAAGAGAGAAGAAATGTTCAGATGGATGGTGCAAGAGCAGAAGTGCCATTTATTTTAAGAACCCCACTTCTTTGGAAGAACCCCTGTATGTGAAGCCCCCTGTATGTTTTCCCCCGTAAAGAAAGCCTTGTTATATACTGTGTTGGGTGTGGATGGAATCTGGCAATTAATCAATTAGGAGGTGATATAAAGGAACACAGCTAGAAGAGCAAAGCTTTTACGTCACAATCAAATTGCAGGAGGACCAAGAGGCCAAAATTGTAAAGATAAAGGACCGCATAATTTAGGTAATACTTATTAGCTAAATAAACATTGAAATTATGTGAACATGGCTACAGATGGAGTTGAAACAACGGTGACAAACAGATTTACCAAATATACATGTAGGCAGTCAGTCAATTTTCAGTTTGCAGGACATGGGGGTATAAACTCAGATTACCAAATATATATGTAGACAGTCAGTCAATTTTCAGTTTGCAGGACATGGGGGTATAAACGCAGATTACCAAATATATATGTAGGCAGTCAGTCAATTTTAAGTTTGCAGGACATGGGGGTATAAATGCAGATTATCAAATATATATGTAGGCAGTGAGTCAATTTTCAGTTTGCAGGACATGGGGGTATAAACGCAGATTACCTGTGAAGAGAGAAGAAAATGTTCAGATGGATGGTGCAAGAGCAGAAGTGCCACTTATTTAAAGAACCCCATGTCTTTGGAAGAACCCTTGTATGTGCAGCCCCCTGTATGTGTTCCCCCGTGAAGAAAGCCTTGTTATATACTGTGTTGGGTGTGGATGGAATCTGCCAATTAATCAATTAGGAGGTGATATAAAGGCACACAGCTAGCAGAGCAAAGCTTTCACATCACAATCAAATTGCAGGAGGACCAAGAGGCCAAAATTGTAAAGATAAGGGAGCCCATAATTTAGGTAAGACTTAATAGCTAAATAAACATTGAAATAATGTGAACATGGCTACAGATGGAATTGAAACAGCGGTGACAAACAGATTTACCAAATGTATATGTAGGCAGTCAGTCAATTTGCAGTTTGCAGGACATGGGGGTATAAACGCCGATTACCAAATATATATGTAGGCAGTGAGTCAATTTTCAGTTTGCAGGACATGGGGGTATAAACGCAGATTACCATATATATATGTAGGCAGTGAGTCAATTTTCAGTTTGCAGGACATGGGGGTATAAACGCAGATTACCAAATATATATGTAGGCAGTCAGTCAATTTTCAGTTTGCAGGACATGGGGGTATAAACGCAGATTACCAAATATATATGTAGGCAGTCAGTCAATTTTCAGTTTGCAGGACATGGGGGTATAAACGCAGATTACCAAATATATATGGGGACATGGGGGTATAAACGCAGATTACCAAATATATATGTAGGCAGTCAGTCAATTTTCAGTTTGCAGGACATGGGGGTATAAACGCAGATTACCATATATATATGTAGGCAGTCAGTCAATTTTCAGTTTGCAGGACATGGGGGCTATAAACGCAGATTACCAAATATATATGTAGGCAGTCAGTCAATTTTCAGTTTGCAGGACATGGGGGTATAAACGCAGATTACCTGTGAAGAGAGAAGAAAATGTTCAGATGGATGATGCAAGAGCAGAAGTGGCACTTATTTAAAGAACCCCACTTCTTTGGAAGAACCCTTGTATGTGCAGCCCCCTGTATGTGTTCCCCCGTAAAGAAAGCCTTGTTATATACTGTGTTGGGTGTGGATGGAATCTGCCAATTAATCAATTAGGAGGTGATATAAAGGCACACAGCTAGCAGAGCAAAGCTTTCACATCACAATCAAATTGCAGGAGGACCAAGAGGCCAAAATTGTAAAGATAAGGGAGCCCATAATTTAGGTAAGACTTAATAGCTAAATAAACATTGAAATAATGTGAACATGGCTACAGATGGAGTTGAAACAGCAGTGAAAAACAGATTTACCAAATGTATATGTAGGCAGTCAGTCAATTTGCAGTTTGCAGGACATGGGGGTATAAACGCCGATTACCAAATATATATGTAGGCAGTGAGTCAATTTTCAGTTTGCAGGACATGGGGGTATAAACGCAGATTACCATATATATATGTAGGCAGTGAGTCAATTTTCAGTTTGCAGGACATGGGGGTATAAACGCAGATTACCAAATATATATGTAGGCAGTCAGTCAATTTTCAGTTTGCAGGACATGGGGGTATAAACGCAGATTACCAAATATATATGTAGGCAGTCAGTCAATTTTCAGTTTGCAGGACATGGGGGTATAAACGCAGATTACCAAATATATATGGGGACATGGGGGTATAAACGCAGATTACCAAATATATATGTAGGCAGTCAGTCAATTTTCAGTTTGCAGGACATGGGGGTATAAACGCAGATTACCATATATATATGTAGGCAGTCAGTCAATTTTCAGTTTGCAGGACATGGGGGCTATAAACGCAGATTACCAAATATATATGTAGGCAGTCAGTCAATTTTCAGTTTGCAGGACATGGGGGTATAAACGCAGATTACCTGTGAAGAGAGAAGAAAATGTTCAGATGGATGATGCAAGAGCAGAAGTGGCACTTATTTAAAGAACCCCACTTCTTTGGAAGAACCCTTGTATGTGCAGCCCCCTGTATGTGTTCCCCCGTAAAGAAAGCCTTGTTATATACTGTGTTGGGTGTGGATGGAATCTGCCAATTAATCAATTAGGAGGTGATATAAAGGCACACAGCTAGCAGAGCAAAGCTTTCACATCACAATCAAATTGCAGGAGGACCAAGAGGCCAAAATTGTAAAGATAAGGGAGCCCATAATTTAGGTAAGACTTAATAGCTAAATAAACATTGAAATAATGTGAACATGGCTACAGATGGAGTTGAAACAGCGGTGAAAAACAGATTTACCAAATATATATGTAGGCAGTCAGTCAATTTTCAGTTTGCAGGACATGGGGGTATAAACGCAGATTACCAAATATATATGTAGGCAGTCAGTCAATTTTCAGATTGCAGGACATGGGGGTATAAACGCAGATTACCAAATATATATGTAGGCAGTCAGTCAATTTTCAGTTTGCAGGACATGGGGGTATAAACGCAGATTACCAAACATATATGTAGACAGTCAGTCAATTTTCAGTTTGCAGGACATGGGGGTATAAACACAGATCACCAAATATATATGTAGGCAGTCAGTCAATTTTCAGTTTGCAGGACATGGGGGTATAAACGCAGATTACCAGAAATATATGTAGGCAGTCAGTCAATTTTCAGTTTGCAGGACATGGGAGTATAAACGCAGATTACCAAATATATATGTAGACAGTGAGTCAATTTTCAGTTTGCAGGACATGGGGGTATAAACGCAGATTACCTGTGAAGAGAGAAGAAAATGTTCAGATGGATGGTGCAAGAGCAGAAGTGCCACTTATTTAAAGAACCCCACTTCTTTGGTAGAACCCCTGTATGTGCAGCCCCCTGTATGTGTTCTCCCGTAAAGAAAGCCTTGTTATATACTGTGTTGGGTGTGGATGGAATCTGGCAATTAATCAATTAGGAGGTGATATAAAGGAACACAGCTAGAAGAGCAAAGCTTTTACGTCACAATCAAATTGCAGGAGGACCAAGAGGCCAAAATTGTAAAGATAAAGGACCGCATAATTTAGGTAACACTTAATAGCTAAATAAACATTGAAATTATGCGAACATGGCTACAGATGGAGTTGAAACAGCGGTGACAAACAGATTTACCAAATATACATGTAGGCAGTCAGTCAATTTTCAGTTTGCAGGACATGGGGGTATAAACTCAGATTACCAAATATATATGTAGACAGTCAGTCAATTTTCAGTTTGCAGGACATGGGGGTATAAACGCAGATTACCAAATATATATGTAGGCAGTCAGTCAATTTTCAGTTTGCAGGACATGGGGGTATAAACGCAGATTACCAAATATATATGTAGGCAGTCAGTCAATTTTCAGATAGCAGGACATGGGGGTATAAACACAGATTACCAAATATATATGTAGGCAGTCAGTCAATTTTCAGTTTGCAGGACATGGGGGTATAAATGCAGATTATCAAATATATATGTAGGCAGTGAGTCAATTTTCAGTTTGCAGGACATGGGGGTATAAACGCAGATTACCTGTGAAGAGAGAAGAAAATGTTCAGATGGATGGTGCAAGAGCAGAAGTGCCACTTATTTAAAGAACCCCATGTCTTTGGAAGAACCCTTGTATGTGCAGCCCCCTGTATGTGTTCCCCCGTAAAGAAAGCCTTGTTATATACTGTGTTGGGTGTGGATGGAATCTGCCAATTAATCAATTAGGAGGTGATATAAAGGCACACAGCTAGCAGAGCAAAGCTTTCACATCACAATCAAATTGCAGGAGGACCAAGAGGCCAAAATTGTAAAGATAAGGGAGCCCATAATTTAGGTAAGACTTAATACCTAAATAAACATTGAAATAATGTGAACATGGCTACAGATGGAATTGAAACAGCGGTGACAAACAGATTTACCAAATGTATATGTAGGCAGTCAGTCAATTTGCAGTTTGCAGGACATGGGGGTATTAACGCAGATAACCAAATATATATGTAGGAAGTCAGTCAATTTTCAGTTTGCAGGACATGGGGGTATAAACGCCGATTACCAAATATATATGTAGGCAGTGAGTCAATTTTCAGTTTGCAGGACATGGGGGTATAAACGCAGATTACCATATATATATATAGGCAGTGAGTCAATTTTCAGTTTGCAGGACATGGGGGTATAAACGCAGATTACCAAATATATATGTAGGCAGTCAGTCAATTTTCAGTTTGCAGGACATGGGGGTATAAACGCAGATTACCAAATATATATGTAGGCAGTCAGTCAATTTTCAGTTTGCAGGACATGGGGGTATAAACGCAGATTACCAAATATATATGGGGACATGGGGGTATAAACGCAGATTACCAAATATATATGTAGGCAGTCAGTCAATTTTCAGTTTGCAGGACATGGGGGTATAAACGCAGATTACCATATATATATGTAGGCAGTCAGTCAATTTTCAGTTTGCAGGACATGGGGGTATAAACGCAGTTTACCATATATATATGTAGGCAGTGAGTCAATTTTCAGTTTGCAGGACATGGGGGTATAAACGCAGATTACCTGTGAAGAGAGAAGAAAATGTTCAGATGGATGGTGCAAGAGTAGAAGTGCCACTTATTTAAAGAACCCCACTTCTTTAGAAGAACCCCTGTATGTGCAGCCCCCCGTATGTGTTCCCCCGTAAAGAAAGCCTTGTTATATACTGTGTTGGGTGTGGATGGAATTTGCCAATTAATCAATTAGGAGGTGATATAAAGGCACACAGCTAGTAGAGCAAAGCTTTCACATCACAATCAAATTGCAGGAGGACAAAGAGGCCAAAATTGTAAAGATAATGGAACCAATGATTAGGTAAGACTTAATAGCTAAATAAACATTGAAATAATGTGAACATGGATACAGATGGAGTTGAAACAGCGGTGACAAACAGATTTACCAAATATATATGTAGGCAGTCAGTCAATTTTCAGTTTGCAGGACATGGGGGTATAAACGCAGATTACCAAATTTATATGTAGGCAGTCAGTCAATTTTCAGTTTGCAGGACATGGGGGTATAAACGCAGATTACCTGTGAAGAGAGAAGAAAATGTTCAGATGGATGATGCAAGAGCAGAAGTGGCACTTATTTAAAGAACCCCACTTCTTTGGAAGAACCCTTGTATGTGCAGCCCCCTGTATGTGTTCCCCCGTAAAGAAAGCCTTGTTATATACTGTGTTGGGTGTGGATGGAATCTGCCAATTAATCAATTAGGAGGTGATATAAAGGTAAACAGCTAGCAGAGCAAAGCTTTCACATCACAATCAAATTGCAGGAGAACCAAGAGGCCAAAATTGTAAAGATAAGGGAGCCCCTAATTTAGGTAAGACTTAATAGCTAAATAAACATTGAAATAATGTGAACATGGCTACAGATGGAGTTGAAACAGCGGTGAAAAACAGATTTACCAAATATATATGTAGGCAGTCAGTCAATTTTCAGTTTGCAGGACATGGGGGTATAAACGCAGATTACCAAATTTATATGTAGGCAGTCAGTCAATTTTCAGTTTGCAGGACATGGGGGCTATAAACGCAGATTACCAAATATATATGTAGGCAGTCAGTCAATTTTCAGTTTGCAGGACATGGGGGTATAAACGCAGATTACCTGTGAAGAGAGAAGAAAATGTTCAGATGGATGATGCAAGAGCAGAAGTGGCACTTATTTAAAGAACCCCACTTCTTTGGAAGAACCCTTGTATGTGCAGCCCCCTGTATGTGTTCCCCCGTAAAGAAAGCCTTGTTATATACTGTGTTGGGTGTGGATGGAATCTGCCAATTAATCAATTAGGAGGTGATATAAAAGGTACACAGCTAGCAGAGCAAAGCTTTCACATCACAATCAAATTGCAGGAGGACCAAGAGGCCAAAATTGTAAAGATAAGGGAGCCCATAATTTAGGTAAGACTTAATAGCTAAATAAACATTGAAATAATGTGAACATGGCTACAGATGGAGTTGAAACAGCGGTGAAAAACAGATTTACCAAATATATATGTAGGCAGTCAGTCAATTTTCAGTTTGCAGGACATGGGGGTATATATATGTAGGCAGTGAGTCAATTTTCAGATTGCAGGACATGGGGGTATAAACGCAGATTACCAAATATATATGTAGGCAGTCAGTCAATTTTCAGTTTGCAGGACATGGGGGTATAAACGCAGATTACCAAATATATATGGAGGCAGTAAGTCAATTTTCAGTTTGCAGGACATGGGGGTATAAACGCAGATTACCAAAAATATATGTAGGCAGTCAGTCAATTTTCAGTTTGCAGGACATGGGAGTATAAACGCAGATTACCAAATATATATGTAGACAGTCAGTCAATTTTCAGTTTGCAGGACATGAGGGTATAAACGCAGATTGCCAAATATATATGTAGGCAGTCAGTCAATTTACAGTTTGCAGAACATGGGGTTATAAACGCAGATTACCAAATATATATGTAGGCAGTCAGTCAATTTTCAGTTTGCAGGACATGGGGCTATAAACGCAGATTACCAAATATATATGTAGAAAGTCAGTCAATTTTCAGTTTGCAGGACACGGGGGTATAAACGCAGATTACCAAATATATATGGTGACATGGGGGTATAAACGCAGATTACCAAATATATATGTAGGCAGTTCAGTCAATTTTCAGTTTGCAGGACATGGGGGTATAAACGCAGATTACCTGTGAATAGGGATGAGCTTCGTGTTCGAGTCGAACCCATGTTCGACTCGAACATCGGATGTTCGGTCATTCGCCGAATTGCGAACGATATGGGCCGTTCGCGCCAAATTCGTGTGGCGCGTCACGGCCCATAATTCACTGCGGCATCGCAGTGCATTGCTGGCTGATGATTGGCCAAGCATGCACTATGGCCCGCATGCTTGGCCAATCACAGCGCCGCCTGAACAGAGAGCCGTAATTGGCCAAAGCCAAGGAGGCTTTGGCCAATTATGGCTCAGGGGATTTAGTACACGCCCCACACTATATAAGGCCGCCTGCACGGCGGCCCTGTGCAGTGTGTTCCGGTGTGCTGAGAGATAGAGAGAGAGACAGTGTCATTTCATTTGAGTTAGCTAGATTAGGCAGGACAGTCAGTCAGTTAGCTGCACTTACAGTGTATTGTGTATATATATGCATCCCAGGTGTTGCATATATATATATATATATATATATACACTGTATTCAGTTTAGCTAGATCCGTTCCTGTTATCTTCCTACTGACAGGCAGGCTTGTCTTGTTACAGTATTTACAGCTACCTGAAGAAAATTGCTGGTGTTCTTTTGATCCTATTAGTACCACAGTCAGGCAGCTAGACTATTTACAGTTAGTGCAGTGCGTCCTGCTCACAGTGTTCAGCTAGATCCGTTCCTGTTATCTTCTTACTGACAGGCAGGCTTGTCTTGTTACAGTATTTACAGCTACCTGAAGAAAATTACTGGTGTTTTTTTGATCCTATTAGTACCACAGTCAGGCAGCTAGACTATTTACAGTTAGTGCAGTGCGTCCTGCTCACAGTGTTCAGCTAGATCCGTTCCTGTTATCTTCCTACTGACAGGCAGGCTTGTCTTGTTACAGTATTTACAGCTACCTGAAGAAAATTACTGGTGTTCTTTTGATCCTATTAGTACCACAGTCAGGCAGCTAGACTATTTACAGTTAGTGCAGTGCATCCTGCTCACAGTGTTCAGCTAGATCCATTCCTGTTATCTTCTTACTGACAGGTAGGCTTGTCTTGTTACAGTATTTACAGCTACCTGAAGAAAATTACTGGTGTTCTTTTGATCCTATTAGTACCACAGTCAGGCAGCTAGACTATTTACAGTTAGTGCAGTGCGTCATGCTCACAGTGTTCAGCTAGATCCGTTCCTGTTATCTTCCTACTGACAGGCAGGCTTGTCTTGTTACAGTATTTACAGCTACCTGAAGAAAATTACTGGTGTTCTTTTGATCCTATTAGTACCACAGTCAGGCAGCTAGACTATTGACAGTTAGTGCAGTGCGTCCTGCTCACAGTGTTGAGCTAGATCCGTTCCTGTTATCTTCTTACTGACAGGCAGGCTTGTCTTGTTACAGTATATAAAGCTACCTGAAGAAAATTGCTGGCGTTCTTTTGATCCTATTAGTACCACAGTCAAGCAGCTAGACTATTTACAGTTAGTGCAGTGCGTCCGGCTCAGTGTTCAGCTAGATCCATTCCTGTTATCTTCTTACTGACAGGCAGGCTTGTCTTGTTACAGTATTTACAGCTACCTGAAGAAAATTACTGGTGTTCTTTTGATCCTATTAGTACCACAGTCAGGCAGCTAGACTATTTACAGTTAGTGCAGTGCGTCCTGCTCACAGTGTTCAGCTAGATCCGTTCCTGTTATCTTCTTACTGACAGGCAGGCTTGTCTTGTTACAGTATATAAAGCTACCTGAAGAAAATTGCTGGTGTTCTTTTGATCCTATTAGTACCACAGTCAGGCAGCTAGACTATTTACAGTTAGTGCAGTGCGTCCTGCTCACAGTGTTCAGCTAGATCCGTTCCTGTTATCTTCTTACTGACAGGCAGGCTTGTCTTGTTACAGTATTTACAGCTACCTGAAGAAAATTACTGGTGTTTTTTTGATCCTATTAGTACCACAGTCAGGCAGCTAGACTATTTACAGTTAGTGCAGTGCGTCCTGCTCACAGTGTTCAGCTAGATCCGTTCCTGTTATCTTCCTACTGACAGGCAGGCTTGTCTTGTTACAGTATTTACAGCTACCTGAAGAAAATTACTGGTGTTCTTTTGATCCTATTAGTACCACAGTCAGGCAGCTAGACTATTTACAGTTAGTGCAGTGCGTCCTGCTCAGTGTTTAGCTAGATCCGTTCCTGTTATCTTCTTACTGACAGGCAGGCTTGTCTTGTTACAGTATTTACAGCTACCTGAAGAAAATTACTGGTGTTCTTTTGATCCTATTAGTACCACAGTCAGGCAGCTAGACTATTTACAGTTAGTGCAGTGCGTCATGCTCACAGTGTTCAGCTAGATCCGTTCCTGTTATCTTCCTACTGACAGGCAGGCTTGTCTTGTTACAGTATTTACAGCTACCTGAAGAAAATTACTGGTGTTCTTTTGATCCTATTAGTACCACAGTCAGGCAGCTAGACTATTTACAGTTAGTGCAGTGCGTCCTACTCACAGTGTTCAGCTAGATCCGTTCCTGTTATCTTCTTACTGACAGGCAGGCTTGTCTTGTTACAGTATATAAAGCTACCTGAAGAAAATTGCTGGTGTTCTTTTGATCCTAATAGTACCACAGTCAGGCAGCTAGACTATTTACAGTTAGTGCAGTGCGTCCTGCTCACAGTGTTCAGCTAGATCCGTTCCTGTTATATTCTTACTGACAGGCAGGCTTGTCTTGTTACAGTATTTACAGCTACCTGAAGAAAATTACTGGTGTTCTTTTGATCCTATTAGTACCACAGTCAGGCAGCTAGACTATTTACAGTTAGTGCAGTTCGTCCTGCTCACAGTGTTCAGCTAGATCCGTTCTTGTTATCTTCTTACTGACAGGCAGGCTTGTCTTGTTACAGTATATAAAGCTACCTGAAGAAAATTGCTGGTGTTCTTTTGATCCTATTAGTACCACAGTTAGGCAGCTAGACTATTTACAGTTAGTGCAGTGCGTCCTGCTCACAGTGTTCAGCTAGATCCGTTCCTGTTATCTTCTTACAGACAGGCAGGCTTGTCTTGTTACAGTATTTACAGCTACCTGAAGAAAATTACTGGTGTTCTTTTGATCCTATTAGTACCACAGTCAGGCAGCTAGACTATTTACAGTTAGTGCAGTGCGTCCTGCTCACAGTGTTCAGCTAGATCCGTTCCTGTTATCTTCCTACTGACAGGCAGGCTTGTCTTGTTACAGTATTTACAGCTACCTGAAGAAAATTACTGGTGTTCTTTTGATCCTATTAGTACCACAGTCAGGCAGCTAGACTATTTACAGTTAGTGCAGTGCGTCCTGCTCACAGTGTTCAGCTAGATCCGTTCCTGTTATCTTCTTACTGACAGGCAGGCTTGTCTTGTTACAGTATATAAAGCTACCTGAAGAAAATTGCTGGTGTTCTTTTGATCCTAATAGTACCACAGTCAGGCAGCTAGACTATTTACAGTTAGTGCAGTGCGTCCTGCTCACAGTGTTCAGCTAGATCCATTCCTGTTATATTCTTACTGACAGGCAGGCTTGTCTTGTCACAGTATTTACAGCTACCTGAAGAAAATTACTGGTGTTCTTTTGATCCTATTAGTACCACAGTCAGGCAGCTAGACTATTTACAGTTAGTGCAGTGCGTCCTGCTCACAGTGTTCAGCTAGATCCGTTCCTGTTATCTTCCTACTGACAGGCAGGCTTGTCTTGTTACAGTATTTACAGCTACCTGAAGAAAATTACTGGTGTTCTTTTGATCCTATTAGTACCACAGTCAGGCAGCTAGACTATTTACAGTTAGTGCAGTGCGTCCTGCTCACAGTGTTCAGCTAGATCCGTTCCTGTTATCTTCTTACTGACAGGCAGGCTTGTCTTGTTACAGTATATAAAGCTACCTGAAGAAAATTGCTGGTGTTCTTTTGATCCTAATAGTACCACAGTCAGGCAGCTAGACTATTTACAGTTAGTGCAGTGCGTCCTGCTCACAGTGTTCAGCTAGATCCGTTCCTGTTATATTCTTACTGACAGGCAGGCTTGTCTTGTTACAGTATTTACAGCTACCTGAAGAAAATTACTGGTGTTCTTTTGATCCTATTAGTACCACAGTCAGGCAGCTAGACTATTTACAGTTAGTGCAGTTCGTCCTGCTCACAGTGTTCAGCTAGATCCGTTCTTGTTATCTTCTTACTGACAGGCAGGCTTGTCTTGTTACAGTATATAAAGCTACCTGAAGAAAATTGCTGGTGTTCTTTTGATCCTATTAGTACCACAGTTAGGCAGCTAGACTATTTACAGTTAGTGCAGTGCGTCCTGCTCACAGTGTTCAGCTAGATCCGTTCCTGTTATCTTCTTACAGACAGGCAGGCTTGTCTTGTTACAGTATTTACAGCTACCTGAAGAAAATTACTGGTGTTCTTTTGATCCTATTAGTACCACAGTCAGGCAGCTAGACTATTTACAGTTAGTGCAGTGCGTCCTGCTCACAGTGTTCAGCTAGATCCGTTCCTGTTATCTTCCTACTGACAGGCAGGCTTGTCTTGTTACAGTATTTACAGCTACCTGAAGAAAATTACTGGTGTTCTTTTGATCCTATTAGTACCACAGTCAGGCAGCTAGACTATTTACAGTTAGTGCAGTGCGTCCTGCTCACAGTGTTGAGCTAGATCCGTTCCTGTTATCTTCTTACTGACAGGCAGGCTTTTCTTGTTACAGTATATAAAGCTACCTGAAGAAAATTGCTGGTGTTCTTTTGATCCTATTAGTACCACAGTCAAGCAGCTAGACTATTTACAGTTAGTGCAGTGCGTCCTGCTCAGTGTTCAGCTAGATCCATTCCTGTTATCTTCTTACTGACAGGCAGGCTTGTCTTGTTACAGTATTTACAGCTACCTGAAGAAAATTACTGGTGTTCTTTTGATCCTATTAGTACCACAGTCAGGCAGCTAGACTATTTACAGTTAGTGCAGTGCGTCCTGCTCACAGTGTTCAGCTAGATCCGTTCCTGTTATCTTCCTACTGACAGGCAGGCTTGTCTTGTTACAGTATTTACAGCTACCTGAATAAAATTACTGGTGTTCTTTTGATCCTATTAGTACCACAGTCAGGCAGCTAGACTATTTACAGTTAGTGCAGTGCGTCCTGCTCAGTGTTTAGCTAGATCCGTTCCTGTTATCTTCTTACTGACAGGCAGGCTTGTCTTGTTACAGTATTTACAGCTACCTGAAGAAAATTACTGGTGTTCTTTTGATCCTATTAGTACCACAGTCAGGCAGCTAGACTATTTACAGTTAGTGCAGTGCGTCATGCTCACAGTGTTCAGCTAGATCCGTTCCTGTTATCTTCCTACTGACAGGCAGGCTTGTCTTGTTACAGTATTTACAGCTACCTGAAGAAAATTACTGGTGTTCTTTTGATCCTATTAGTACCACAGTCAGGCAGCTAGACTATTTACAGTTAGTGCAGTGCGTCCTACTCACAGTGTTCAGCTAGATCCGTTCCTGTTATCTTCTTACTGACAGGCAGGCTTGTCTTGTTACAGTATATAAAGCTACCTGAAGAAAATTGCTGGTGTTCTTTTGATCCTAATAGTACCACAGTCAGGCAGCTAGACTATTTACAGTTAGTGCAGTGCGTCCTGCTCACAGTGTTCAGCTAGATCCGTTCCTGTTATATTCTTACTGACAGGCAGGCTTGTCTTGTTACAGTATTTACAGCTACCTGAAGAAAATTACTGGTGTTCTTTTGATCCTATTAGTACCACAGTCAGGCAGCTAGACTATTTACAGTTAGTGCAGTTCGTCCTGCTCACAGTGTTCAGCTAGATCCGTTCTTGTTATCTTCTTACTGACAGGCAGGCTTGTCTTGTTACAGTATATAAAGCTACCTGAAGAAAATTGCTGGTGTTCTTTTGATCCTATTAGTACCACAGTTAGGCAGCTAGACTATTTACAGTTAGTGCAGTGCGTCCTGCTCACAGTGTTCAGCTAGATCCGTTCCTGTTATCTTCTTACAGACAGGCAGGCTTGTCTTGTTACAGTATTTACAGCTACCTGAAGAAAATTACTGGTGTTCTTTTGATCCTATTAGTACCACAGTCAGGCAGCTAGACTATTTACAGTTAGTGCAGTGCGTCCTGCTCACAGTGTTCAGCTAGATCCGTTCCTGTTATCTTCCTACTGACAGGCAGGCTTGTCTTGTTACAGTATTTACAGCTACCTGAAGAAAATTACTGGTGTTCTTTTGATCCTATTAGTACCACAGTCAGGCAGCTAGACTATTTACAGTTAGTGCAGTGCGTCCTGCTCACAGTGTTCAGCTAGATCCGTTCCTGTTATCTTCTTACTGACAGGCAGGCTTGTCTTGTTACAGTATATAAAGCTACCTGAAGAAAATTGCTGGTGTTCTTTTGATCCTAATAGTACCACAGTCAGGCAGCTAGACTATTTACAGTTAGTGCAGTGCGTCCTGCTCACAGTGTTCAGCTAGATCCATTCCTGTTATATTCTTACTGACAGGCAGGCTTGTCTTGTTACAGTATTTACAGCTACCTGAAGAAAATTACTGGTGTTCTTTTGATCCTATTAGTACCACAGTCAGGCAGCTAGACTATTTACAGTTAGTGCAGTGCGTCCTGCTCACAGTGTTCAGCTAGATCCGTTCCTGTTATCTTCCTACTGACAGGCAGGCTTGTCTTGTTACAGTATTTACAGCTACCTGAAGAAAATTACTGGTGTTCTTTTGATCCTATTAGTACCACAGTCAGGCAGCTAGACTATTTACAGTTAGTGCAGTGCGTCCTGCTCACAGTGTTCAGCTAGATCCGTTCCTGTTATCTTCTTACTGACAGGCAGGCTTGTCTTGTTACAGTATATAAAGCTACCTGAAGAAAATTGCTGGTGTTCTTTTGATCCTAATAGTACCACAGTCAGGCAGCTAGACTATTTACAGTTAGTGCAGTGCGTCCTGCTCACAGTGTTCAGCTAGATCCGTTCCTGTTATATTCTTACTGACAGGCAGGCTTGTCTTGTTACAGTATTTACAGCTACCTGAAGAAAATTACTGGTGTTCTTTTGATCCTATTAGTACCACAGTCAGGCAGCTAGACTATTTACAGTTAGTGCAGTTCGTCCTGCTCACAGTGTTCAGCTAGATCCGTTCTTGTTATCTTCTTACTGACAGGCAGGCTTGTCTTGTTACAGTATATAAAGCTACCTGAAGAAAATTGCTGGTGTTCTTTTGATCCTATTAGTACCACAGTTAGGCAGCTAGACTATTTACAGTTAGTGCAGTGCGTCCTGCTCACAGTGTTCAGCTAGATCCGTTCCTGTTATCTTCTTACAGACAGGCAGGCTTGTCTTGTTACAGTATTTACAGCTACCGGAAGAAAATTACTGGTGTTCTTTTGATCCTATTAGTACCACAGTCAGGCAGCTAGACTATTTACAGTTAGTGCAGTGCGTCCTGCTCACAGTGTTCAGCTAGATCCGTTCCTGTTATCTTCCTACTGACAGGCAGGCTTGTCTTGTTACAGTATTTACAGCTACCTGAAGAAAATTACTGGTGTTCTTTTGATCCTATTAGTACCACAGTCAGGCAGCTAGACTATTTACAGTTAGTGCAGTGCGTCCTGCTCACAGTGTTGAGCTAGATCCGTTCCTGTTATCTTCTTACTGACAGGCAGGCTTTTCTTGTTACAGTATATAAAGCTACCTGAAGAAAATTGCTGGTGTTCTTTTGATCCTATTAGTACCACAGTCAAGCAGCTAGACTATTTACAGTTAGTGCAGTGCGTCCTGCTCAGTGTTCAGCTAGATCCATTCCTGTTATCTTCTTACTGACAGGCAGGCTTGTCTTGTTACAGTATTTACAGCTACCTGAATAAAATTACTGGTGTTCTTTTGATCCTATTAGTACCACAGTCAGGCAGCTAGACTATTTACAGTTAGTGCAGTGCGTCCTGCTCACAGTGTTCTGCTAAACCTACAAGTTAGTGGGGTGCGTCCTGCTCACAGTGTTCAGCTAAACCTACAAGTTAGTGGGGTGCGTCCACCTCACAGTGTTCAGCTAAACCTACAAGCTAGTGGGGTGCGTCCTGCTCACAGTGTTGAGCTAGATCCGTTCCTGTTATCTTCTTACTGACAGGCAGGCTTGTCTTGTTACAGTAAATACAGCTACCTGAAGAAAATTGCAGGTGTTCTTTTGATCCTATTAGTACCACAGTCAGGCAGCTAGACTATTTACAGTTAGTGCAGTGCATCCTGCTCAGTGTTCTGCTAAACCTACAAGTTAGTGGGGTGCGTCCTGCACACAGTGTTCAGCTAAATCTACAAGTTAGTGGGGTGCGTCCACCTCATAGTGTTCAGCTAAACCTACAAGCTAGTGGGGTGCATCCTGCTCACAGTGTTCAGCTAGATCCGTTCCTGTTATCTTCTTACTGACAGGCAGGCTTGTCTTGTTACAGTAAATACAGCTACCTGAAGAAAATTGCTGGTGTTCTTTTGATCCTATTAATACCACAGTCAGGCAGCTAGACTATTTACAGTTAGTGCAGTGCATCCTGCTTACAGTGTTCAGCTAAACCTACAAGTTAGTGGGGTGCGTCCACCTCACAGTGTTCAGCTAAAGCTACCTGTAGAAGGTTGGTGGTGTTCTCATACTACAGGCAGGCAGTTGATTTTGCTAGCTGCAGTATCAGTACGTATATATATATATATATATATATATATATATATATATATATATATATCCCAGCTTAGTGCAGCTACAGGCCATTAGTATGTCTGGAAGGCCAAGAAGGAGAGGCAGACAGTCACAAGCCAATAAGAGAGGGCAAGCAGGCTCTGTGTCTAGTGCTGGTCGTGGAGACGGTGCATCCTCATCAGCACGTGGGCATGGGACACGCTTGGCCTTTTTTTCGGCAGCTGGCCGTGTTGAGCCGCAACATGCGGAAGACTTGGTCGAGTGGATGACCAAGCCGTCCTCATCCTCTCTCACCCATGCCCAGGGTACTTTGTCTGGCAAAGCAGCGGCCTCTTCCCTCGGCTCAATGTCATCAGTGACTCCTTCCCTAGCTCCACCATGTCCTCCTGAGGAGTCCCTCGAACTGTTTGACCACAGTGTTGGGTACATGCTCCAGGAGGATGCCCAGCGTTTGGAAGGCTCTGATGATGATACTGAGCTCGATGAAGGCATTAACATGAGCACGGACAGAGGGGGTGCCCAAGAAGGACAGCAAACTGGCAGTCATGCTCCCCCTGCTGCAGCATACTGCCATGTTTGCTCCAGTGATGAGGGAGGGGATGATGAGGTCACTGACTCAACGTGGGTGCCTGATAGGAGAGAGGAGGAGGAGGAGGAGGAGGCACATCACCAACGAGGCAGTATGCCCTCCAGGGGCCAGCCTAAGGGCAGCACATTGACTGCATCACACCCCAAAGCTCCACATGTGCAGGGCGCTGCAGTCTCTGCGCGTTATTCAAAAAGTTCTATGGTGTGGGCCTTTTTTGAGACGAGTGCATCAGATCGCACCGCTGCTATTTGCAACATATGTCTCAAGCGTATCTCACGTGGCCAAAACATCTCCCGCTTGGGTACCACATGCTTGACCAGACATATGTTGACCTGCCATGCAGTTCGTTGGCAAGCGTATCTAAAAGACCCACACCAAAGAACAAAGAGGACCTCTCCTTGCTCCTCATCAGCTGAGATTTCCAACCCCACTAGACCTTCAGTCCTCTCTGAGACCTGCACTGAGAGGATTGAATGTGTAGAATTAGGTGTGTCACAGCCAAGTACTTGTGGGCAATCTGCTTTTGGTACACCGACGTCAGATTGTACCAGGCAAATTTCCCTGCCCCAGCTGCTGCACCGCCGAAAGAAGTTTGCTCCCAGCCATGCACATTCTACCAACTGAAAAGGCAGCAGTTGAAATGCTAGCAATTTTGCCAAGCTAGCATTCAACTGCTGCCTTTTCAGTTGGTAGAATCTGCCCCCTTCCGTGAGTTTGTGGAATGTGCGGTTCCTCAGTGGCAGGTACCCAAACACCACTTTTTCTCACGGAAGGCGATTCCGGCTCTCTACCGGCATGTGGAAGGCAATGTCCATGCCTCCCTGGACAGGGCGGTCAGCGGTAAGGTGCATATTACCACTGACTCATGGTCCAGCAGGCATGGACAGGGACGTTACCTAAGTTTCACGGCGCAATGGGTGACTCTGCTGGCAGCTGGGAAGGATGCAGGACAAGGTGCAGTAGTGTTGGAGGTTGTTCCGCCACCACGCCTCCAAAATGCTAATGATTGTGACACACCTCTCTCCTCCACCCCCTCCTCTTCTTCTTCCTCCATGGCCTCTTCCTGTGCTTTGTCCTCGGAACCAGCGGTGCTCCGTAGCTGTTCAAGGGGCTACGCAAGTACGCAGGCCAAAAGATGCCATGCGGTGCTTGAGCTGGTGTGCTTGGGGGACAGGAGCCACACTGGGGCAGAGGTTCTGTCAGCTCTGCAGGGGCAGGTTCAGAGGTGGTTGACGCCACGCCAACTTAAGGCAGGAATGGTGGTTTGCGACAATGGCACCAACCTCCTCTCTGCCCTCCGACAGGGACAAATGACCCATGTGCCCTGTTTGGCTCACGTCCTTAACTTGGTGGTGCAGCGGTTCTTGGGCAGGTACCCGGGCTTACAGGATGTCCTGAGGCAGGCCAGGAAAGTCTGTGTGCATTTTTGATATAATGCCAGTGCTCGGCTGACGGACCTCCAAAAGGAGTTTAACCTGCCCAAGAACCGCCTAATCTGTGACATGCCCACCAGATGGAACTCAACGTTGCCCATGCTGCAGCGGCTGCACACGCAGCAGAGGGCCATCAATGAGTACCTGTGCGACTATGGCACCAGGACAGGGTCAGGGGAGCTTGTTTTTTTTTCCCCACGCCAGTGGGCCATGATCAGGGATGCATGCACTGTCCTGTCACCATTTGAGAAGGCCACGAGGATGGTGAGCAGTGACAGTGCATGCATCAGTGACACTGTCCCCCTTGTCCACCTGTTGGAGCACACGCTGCGTGGAATAATGGACAGGGCACTTGAGGCAGAACAGAGGCAGGAAGAGGAGGACTTCCTTAGCTCTCAAGGCCTCCTTTATCCAGACAGTGTTCCTGCGTGCCCGCCGATCACACAGGAAGAGGACGAGGAGGAGGAGGAGGAGGAAGATTGTGTCAGTATGGAGGTGGAGCCTGGCACTCAGCATCAGCAGCAGTCTTTAAGGGATAAGTCCCAAGAAACACATGGACTTGTACGTGGCTGGGAGGAGGTGGCTGCGGACCATGTTGTCCTTAGTGACCCAGAGGACTCCGGACCGAATGCCTCAGCAAACCTACGCTGCATGGCCTCCCTGATCCTGCAAAAGCTGCGTAAGGATCCTCGTATTCGTGGTATCAAGGAGAAGGACCAATACTGGCTGGCAACCCTCCTTGATCCACGTTACAAGGGTAAGGTTGCGGACCTTATCTTGCCATCGCAGAGGGAGCAGAGGATGAAACATCTTCGGGAGGCCTTGCAGAAAGGTCTGTGCAACGCGTTCCCAGAGACTGGGAGGTTACAAACTCCTGTTTCTGGACAACGTGTTGCTGAGGCTTCGGTCAGTCAAAGAAGGAGCGGTGGAGAAGGTGGCCGTCTGACCGATGCGTTCAGACAATTTTTTGGTCCGCAGCCCCAAGGTATGATCGGTTCCAGCAACCATCGCCAGCGTCTGTTTTACATGGTGCAGGAAAAACCTAGGGGCAAGATCAGACTTGGACACCTTTCCCACTGAAAATCCTCTGGGTTACTGGGTCTTGAGGATGGATCACTGGCCAGAGCTTGCACAGTATGCGATTGAGCTACTGGCCTGTCCTGCATCCAGCGTTCTTTCGGAACGCACATTCAGTGCTGCTGGAGGCGTGGTAACCGATCACAGGGTGCGTCTGTCCACCAACTCGGCCGATCGACTGACCTTCATAAAAATGAATCAGTCTTGGATCACCACCAGCTACCAAGCACCTGATGCTGATGTAACCGAATAATTTTTTTTGAAATCTCAGATCCCTTCAAAGACTGCCTTTGCTGATGCTGAGTGACTATCCCTGAGTAATTATCCTCTTCCTCCTCAATCATCACACTGATAGCTTGTAAGAACATTTTTGGTTCTGGGCGCCACCACCAGTGCCTAAGGCACAATTTTTCAGCCCCTGTTTAACAGGGGCGTGTAATTACAATTTTTGATGCAATACTTTGCAGCAGGGCTCGTTCCTGCGTTCCAACTAGAGTGTCTGTGAGGGGTTGCAGTGTTGTGGCACCAGCACCAGTGCCTAAGGCCCATTTTTTCTGCCCCTGTTTAACAGGGGCGTGTAATTACAATTTTTGATGCAATACTTTGCAGCAGGGCTCGTTCCTGCGTTCCAACTAGAGTGTCTGTGAGGGGTTGCAGTGTTGTGGCACCAGCACCAGTGCCTAAGGCCTAATTTTTCAGCTCCTGTTCAACAGGGGCATGTAATTACAATTCTTGATCTAATATTTCACAGCAGGGCCCTGTGAGGGCTTACAGTGTTGTGGCCACAACAACACCTAAGGCCCAAATTTCTGCTGAGTATATAGGGCAGGACCCTACTTTCAAATATCTAACTTACAAATGACTCAGCAACTCAGAAGAAGTCCAGGAAGTGACGAAACGTTAGGGACGTGTCACACAGGAAGTGACGCATGTGCTCCACCAACCGAGGAACCAGGAAGCGTGTGACTGTGGTTACACACAGGGAGCGCTCCTGACAGGTTTTCACGACTGGAGGACGCAATCAGGCACAGTGCACTTTGTTATCTTTGCTCAATGTTTATTAAATTTTGGTACGCATGGTTTTAAGGGGATGTTTGGATGGTTCAAATAAAGATGTTTAGCAGTATCGCGCTATGTGAGCATTTTTGTTTCTTCTACATATCCTATTGGAACCACTGGGAATAATACTGACATCTGGTGGTCGCTTTGGATATTGATGCAGATTTACTACTATTAATCAAGGCTTTTATTGATCTGATTTCTGGTGAGTGAGTTTTCATTGGGGACCCCAGCAAGTGGTGTATCGCTTGGTGAAAGGATTACTACCCTCACAGAATACATCTTGATTATTTCAGATCCGTGTTTGAACTTTCTAAAATAGATTAAGAAAGAGACCCTGTTTAATTGGGGTGCACAGCACTGCTGCAATACTGAAGAGACACTTTATATATTTATATATTTATAATTGTGTATTTATATATTTATCTAATTTAATTGATTCATTATTGCCTATATACATGTTTTATATTGTAGGTCTGCAATTCTTAACAATAACACACCTAAATCTGTCCAAACAAGAGTCTAGTAGATATTCCGGGTATGATAAAGTTTGAAACACAAAAACATAAATTATAATATAATAAAAAAAAAAAATAATTAAAAAAATAAATAAATAAATAGTAATAAAATAAATTTCCACACGATTCACTATCGCTCAATTCTGCAAGTGTTCTAATTTACTATCGCTGTTTTCTAGCTGGTCTAAAGCCATTTTTGACGTAAAGGGACACTTTTTGGTTGCTATGGACAATCTCCAGTTTCCATGCAGAAAGAACAGTATATGCAATATAAAACTGCATGCAGGGCACTGGACAAAGCACTGGGGACAAAGGGGATGTGAAATAATTTCATACAGTACTGTAATCTGTAAGATTACAGTACTGTATGTGTTATGATTTTTACATTTTTTTGAATTTGCTCGCAGGGAACGGAGGCTGGCAAGGAGAGGCTTCGGAGGAGGACAGAGCCCTCGGACACTGCGGGGGACATCGCAGGATCCCGGGGACAAGGTAAGTAAAGCCACACCAGGATCCTGCGATGCAATCCCGAGTGTGGCTCGGGGTTACCGCTAATGGTGCTGAAATGTAACCCCGAGCCACACTCGGGAAAACCGCCAGGGAGGCTACGCTGTTGGATTTCCTCTGCATGTGGGCAACCACTAAATTCATTATGTGCCGTTGTGCATTTTTTTTTATTACGTGCCCTTTATTGTTTGGAGATCAGGAGGGTGAAGAAGCTGAGCGCTTCAAGATTTCTCTGGAGGAGAGGTGAACCTCCATGATGTCCTCTTCAGTGTCAGAGGGAAGATCCTGGGAGTCCCAGGCAGTAGAGGATCAGTGAGGCTCCCTGAACAGCGATCCAATGCCATCTTGATTGTTCCCACTCACAGACTAAAGAAAGAAGTGTGTGAGCCTCCTGGGGTGGGTCTGCTTGTTTTTCTTGCAGGACATGCCATGTAGATTTCCGAGGCAAAATCCTACAGCTATTTGGTTGAATCAAATCATGTTATTGTATTCCAGTAGTGTCAAGCATTTGGGCCTAGGTTGTCCATTAGAAGTCAAATATTTTGAGATTTTGGGAATTATGTGCTACAACCAGCTCATATAATTATAATAGGTGCTGACTCAGTATATGACTTCCTAAATTTTGAGAGTTGAGGTCACCTTCCATTTATTACTGATGACTAATCGGGATGCAAATAATATACAGTATGTGATACAATGATTCTAAATTTAACAGGGTCATTGTGTATATATATGTTTAGTAGTTGTTATGCCCCTCACTACAGGTGACTGAGGTGTATTCGGGCACACTGTTAACTCCTCTCATACCAATGCATTCCAGTAGGTGCAGAATCCTTTTGAACTTTTATTGATACAAGATAGAGTAAAACTGTAAAAGATACAGACAAAATGCAATTAACAAAGATCATACAATTAGTGCCTCCCTATCTATCTATCTAGCTGAAGATACAATTAGTAAACATACCGAAGATGAATCCGGATGACTAACGTAGAACTTAGCAGCAGATGTGTATGCTTCCATGGTAAGAAAAGATGAAAATGGTGGAGGAAGCTGATGCAAGGCCTGATGGGATTGAAAGTACGGAGGCTAGCATGTACCAATTCTAACCAGCTATACTAAATGACTACATGAAATAGATATAGCGCAGTTATGCAAAATGGTCACTAGATGGCAGCATAGAGCAATCTAATTAAATCAAAGAGTCAATAGGAAAATCACAAGCCTTATTAAAGAAGGCATGACACTCCCCGCCTGGTTTCCCATGGATACCACACATCATGGCACTCCGGAGGAGAGTAACAAAATAAGTTCAGAAACAGGTCTGAGGAAAAGTTTAGGATGGCCTTGCCTAATGACTTTGAGCTCAACTTTCCTGACGTTTCCTTCTTCACTGGGAAACACTTGGGTTATCAGACCCAAAGGCCACTCGTTTCTCTTGGATTGAGGGTCTTTCATGAGAACGATGGCTCTAGGTTTTAAGTTGGGTTTGCTGTCTTGCCACTTGTTCCTGGTCTGTAGATTAGACAAGTATTGTTTCTTCCACTTGTTCCAAAAGGTGTCAGCTAACACTTGTACTCTTTTCCATTGACATCTGTATAAGTCCTTTGTGTCTAGATTGACTGGAGGAGCTGTGATCACCTCAACTTTCTGAGTGAGCAAAGTGGAAGGTGTAAGCAAGAAAGGATCTTCAGGATCATTAGGTATAGATGTCAAAGGTCTGGCATTCATTACAGCTAATACTTCAGCCATGAAGGTTGTCAGAGTCTCATGTGTGAGTTTTGAAGTTCCCAAATGTAGAAACATTGAATCTAGGATTCTTCGAGCAATACCAATCATACGCTCCCAGGCACCTCCCATGTGAAAAGAGTGTGGGGGGTTAAATGTCCATGTACAACCCTGTTCTGAAAGGTATCTCTCTACACGTTCTGTGTCTAGGTTTGAAGTGATATTCAATTCTTTGCAAGCTCCAACAAAGTTGGTTCCTCTATCAGAGCGTATGTGTTTGACAGGGCCTCTAATAGAGATGAAACGTCTCAGGGCATTGATCAAGCTGGATGTGTCTAAGGACTCAGTTACTTCTATGTGTACAGCTCTAATGCACATACAAGTAAACATGACAGCCCAACGTTTGCTGTTGGCACTGCCTCCTCTGGTTTGTCGTGTGATGACAGCCCAAGGCCCAAACACATCAAGGCCGACGTTTGTGAAAGGGGGTTCTGTACTGAGTCGGTCTGCAAGAAGGTTGGCCATTTTCTGGGTTTGAAACATACCACGAAGCTTACGACAGGTGATACATTTGAAAATGGTTTTACTCACAAGTCTCTTGGCTCCCACTATCCAGAGTCCAGCTGCACGCAAGGCTTCTTCGGTGAACAAACGTCCTTGGTGTTTTATCTGTGTGTGGTAGAATTCTGCAAGTAAAGACGCAACATGGTTGTTTGGTATTATGATAGGATTACTTTCACCACTATCAAGTCCTGCATTTGAAATACGTCCTCCAACTCTTAACAGTCCTTCATTGTCTATAAAGGGGTTGAGTTTCCTTAGAGGACAGGTCTTTGGAATGTTCTTGCGATTTTGAAGACATTCTAGTGTTACTGCATAAGTCTCTTGTTGGACACAGCGGATGATTACATTTTTTGCTTCTGTGAGTTCATCTACTGTATATGGTTTGTGGCAGTAATGCCAACCTTTGAAACAACTTGGTCTTGTAGGGGTACGTTTAAAGGATCTGGCTACGTGAACCAAGCAAGCAGTAGCTCTTTGTAAGGACTTCCAAGTGGAGAATTTGAGGAAGCGCTTGGATCCCAACAGTTGGTTAGAAATTGTTGTATGTAGTGTGGAAACCTGAGGACGGATATCTGAGTCAGATTCAGGTTCTAGCAGTACATATGTCTCCCTTACTGGAGTGGTAGGCGCTGACTTGTACAGGAAGGGTGGTCCTGTGAGCCATGTAGTGTCTTTGAGACGGGATGCTGGTACAGACCTTGTAGCATGATCTGCTGGGTTATGATCAGTTGAGACATAATTGCCACTGGGTGGGCTGTGTCGACTTCCTGATTCTTAGGACTCTGTTGTGTACATAGACATAGAATCTCCTACTTTCGTTGTAAATGTAACCCAACACTACCTTGCTGTCTGTGTAAAACTCTGTGTCCTCGAGTTCTAGATCCATCTCAGATGTAATAAGTTCTGCTAGTTCTACTGCTAGTACAGCAGCACACAGTTCCAATCTTGGAATGGTGGTTTCAGGACATGGTGCTAGCTTGGCTTTGCCCATAACAAACCCAATATGAACTTGGCCCTCGATGTCTACTGACTTGAGGTAGGTTACTGCTCCTATTGCTTTAACTGAAGCATCGCAGAATACACATAACTTTGTAGACTGAACCCTTGTGGGAGGAAAGTGGGTGTATGGTCTATGTACGTGTAGGTTGGATAAAGTCTTTAAAGAGTCTCTCCATGTTACCCATAATGTCTCTTTCTCAGGAGGTAGTGGAGAATCCCAATCACATGTGTCTGCAGTAAGCTCTCTAAGCAGAATCTTACCTTGGATGGTAATTGGTGCTGCAAACCCGAGTGGATCAAACAGGCTGTTGATGGTGATAAGACACCTCGCCGTGTGAAGGGCTTTGTCTCTTGGTCAACCTGAAAGGTAAGGGTGTCAGACTTGAGGTCCCAGTTGAGTCCTAGGCTGCGTTGCATAGGAAGGGAGTCTGTAGCTAAGTCCAGATCTTTGAAGTCACTGGCATAATCTTGGGAAGGGAAGGCCTCCATGATGACCTTGCTGTTTGATGCTATCTTATGCAGTCTGAGATTTGAAGAGGCAAGCGTGCTTTGAGTCCTCTTGAGTAGACTTATTGCAGCTTCAGGTGAAGAAAGTGATTTCAGACCATCATCTACATAAAAGTCTCTTTCAATAAACTGTGTAACGTCTTTCTCACCTTCTTGGGCAGATAGCTTAAGTCCATAGATGGCAACAGCAGGAGATGGACTGTTACCAAAAACGTGCACTTTCATGCGGTATTCTGTAATGTTTTTAGTAGGGTCATTGTCTTTGAACCATAGGAATCTCAAGAAGTTCCTGTGTTCTTCCTTGACTTGGAAGCTGTGGAACATTTGCTGAATGTCTGCAACTATGGCAACTGCTTCTTTGCGGAATCTGATGAGAACACCAAGAAGTGTGTTGTTGAGATCTGGTCCCTTTAGGAGGACATCATTTCAGGAGACCCCTTGATGCAGTGAGCTGGAGTCAAACACTACCCAGATTTTACCTGGCTTCTTGGGGTGGTAGACACCGAAGATTGGTAGGTACCAGCACTCTTCATTGTCTTTTAGAGGTGGGGCTATCTCAGCATGGTCATCCTCAAACATCTTACTCATGAATGAGAAGAAATGCCCTTTCATTTCTGTTTTTCTTTGAAAATTGGATCTGAGGGAAGAAAAGTGTTTCAAAGCTTGTTCTCTGTTGTTAGCAAGACGGGGTCGTTGGTTTTGTAGAATCCCTGTCTCATTATCTCCAAGAAGATATGATCTTCAATAGATGGGCCAATTTTGTGATCTTCTTTAGTCCTTTGGAAAACTGAGCACCCTAAATGATCTCTGTCTTCATGACAAAGAAGATTAGCGGTGTAAGGGCTGGAATGAATTACACTGGCAGGCTTCTCTCTTACAAGGAATCTGTTGGTGAAAGGCTGAAATAGGGATGGACGCCCGCCTTCTAGTGTCTTTGCGAAGAGAGAGTTCACGCTGGTTGGTTTGTGAACACTCCCTAGGCATACGTTGCCTATGATGACCCATCCTAGATCTAGTTTCTGGGCATAAGGGGAATTGTGAGGACCATTGATTTGTTTTCTCACCTTGTGAACTCTGATGATGTCCCTCCCAAGGAGAAGCGCTATCTCGACCTGGGGATCCAGTTCAGGGATGAGATGTGCTATGGCCTTCAGATGTCCGCGATGAAGTGCCACCTCTGGTGTAGGGATCTCCTCTCTATCCATTGGGAACCGATTGCACTCGATTAGAGTTGGCAGAGGCAGGGTTGTTTGACCATCAAAGGATTCGATTTGGTAACCAATGGCTCTTCTCCCAGTTTCTTCACTTACCCCTGTACAAGTCTTAAGTAAGTATGAAGAGCCGGCTTCCTTGATTTTGAAAGTGTTAAAGAAGGCTGAGCTGGCGAGTGATTTGTTGCTTTGATTGTCCAGGATCACGTATAGCTTCACTGCCTTTTCTCTGCGACCCGTGGGGTAAACTGTGACAAGCCAAATCTTAGAGCAGGATTTGTTAGACAGACCTTCTCCACAGACTTGGGTGCACCGGGGTGTAACTACAGGAGGTACTGTGTCTTGTTGCTCCCCGCCATGCTCTTCCACTGTGGGTGAGGGGGTGAGAGTCCATGGCGCTGGCCCTGGATGTAGAGCTGTGTTGTGCTCTGAGCTGTTGCACTCAGAGCAGTTGATGCTCACCTTACAGTCTTTCCCAAGGTGAGAAGTTGATGCGCAGCACCTGTAACAAAGTCTGTTTTCCTTGAGGAAGGTTCTGCGATCTTGGAGAGTCTTTTCTCTAAAACCTCTGAACTTTGACAACGAATGAGGCTTCTTGTGAAGAGGACACTCTCTGCTTGGATCCTGTGTTGGAGATACACTTGTTTTGCGTACTGCAACAGGTGCGTCTTTGAAGTTGCGGGTTAGAGCAGGCTTACTTGACCTAGGGTGAGCAGAGTCAGATGATGAGATGTCAAAACTAGGATAATTTTTAACCTTTGCTTGATAGCGAATAAAGTCCACAAAATAAGAGAATGGTGGGAAGGGGACGTTGTGCTTTTGCTTGTATTTGGAGCTTCGTGAAATCCAGGTTTCTTGAAGGCTGTAAGGTAGCTTTTGCACTATAGAGTTAACGCCATGGGCTGTGTCCAGAAAGGCAAGGCCTGGCAAGTCTCCTTCTGCTTTGGCTATTTGGAGTTCTGTCACTAGGTCACTCAATTCTCTCAGCTTCTGGTAGCCTTTGTTAGGAATCCTGGGAAAGTCCTCTATTCTTTTAAAAAGAGAGTTTTCTATAACTTCTGGGGAACCGTAACATTCATCAACCCTTTCCCATATCATGCTCAGCCCTCTGGTTGGGTAATTAATGTTAATGTCTCTGATTCTCCTTGCATGCTCTGACGACTCTTTCCCCAGCCAATTGACTAAGAGATTGGCTTCTTCACTTACTTTAAGCTCAAGGTCTCTAGTTGCATTTCTGAAGGACGAACGCCATGCTCTATAACTTTCAGGGCGATCGTTAAACTTTGCAAGTCCCTTTGCAGTTCACGTCGTACTAAGAAATCTGACATACCTTGATCATTGTGTGAGTAGCCAGGGGGCGCTCTGTTGTGCCAGGAACTTGGTGGGTATTTGCGGTCATCAGAGATACAGTCGCTGTGTCTTTTAAACCGTCGTTCTTCATTTTCGATTTGGTCAACTGTGACGTAGTGTTTTGATAGCCTGGCTGCAGAATGTGCTGAAAACTGACTGAGTGCGGGTTTACTTTCTTGCTTGACGTAAGGCCTGTGAATGGCAGGGGTTGATTCCGCTCTCGGTGCTGTAAGTGGGCAGTTGTCTGGTTCTGCGTGTCACCGCACATATTCTGAGGTACGCTCTGTACGTCAGGAACGGATTTTCTTTCAAGTACGTTGCTGAGCCGCTCACTGGTGGGCTTTGCAAGTTCTTCTAAGATGTCTGCCTCGGCCGCAGCAGCCGCTGACTCCTTCTCTGCAGCTAGTTCCTCCAATGCAGTTTCCATATGTAACTTTTCTAATTTAAGTTGCATCTCGGCCGCAGCTTTTATTTCTTTTTCGGCAAATGCAGCTTTTATTTTGGCCTCCTTTGCCGCAAAGTCAGCTTTTACTTTTGCAGATTCTGCCTTTGCGCGGGCAATGGCAATTGTTTCGCTTTTCACTGAACTCCTTGTGCTCGTGAAGTAAACTTCTGACCTTGTTGTGAAGTGCTCTGACTTTGTCAGTGACATGGTGTCCGGCTATATGGAAGCTGATAACACTGCTGTATTACTGGCGTTCTGTATGATAGCCGTGCTTAGAAGCCTTTGCTTTGCTGCTGTTCTGTATGCCAGCCATGCTTAGAAGCCTTCGTTTTACTGTTATGCCCCTCACTACACGTAACTGAGGTGTATTCAGGCACACTGTTAACTCCTCTCATACCAATGCATTCCAGTAGGCGCAGAATCCTTTTGAACTTTTATTGATACAAGATAGAGTAAAACTGTAACAGATACAGACAAAATGCAATTAACAAAGATCATACAATTAGTGCCTCCCTATCTATCTATCTAGCTGAAGATACAATTAGTAAACATACTGAAGATGAATCCGGATGACTAACGTAGAGCTTAGCAGCAGATGTGTATGCTTCCATGGTAAGAAAAGATGAAAATGGTGGAGGAAGCTGATGCAAGGCCTGATGGGATTGAAAGTACGGAGGCTAGCATGTACCAATTCTAACCAGCTATACTAAATGACTACATGAAATAGATATAGCGCAGTTATGCAAAATGGTCACTAGATGGCAGCATAGAGCAATCTAATTAAATAAAAGAGTCAATAGGAAAATCACAAGCCTTATTAAAGAAGGCATGACAGTAGTGCTAGATGTGAAGAGGGTTTAGATAATATTCCAGTCATTTTAGAGATTATTAACAGGAGCAAAGTCCCGCCTTCTTTGAGCTGTGTAGGCGGAAATATCTGTGAAGAGGGAGAGTTGTGCATATGGCTCAGAAAGTAATTCCAGGGAAGTGGCAGCTGACATTATATGTGCTTTCACGTGGAAGAAATGGACTCTTGCCAGCATGTCCCTGGGGACCGAAGCAGGGAGGTGCTTGGGATTCAATCAATGATAAAATCCTGCGGGTTCTGATTTGGGAACAATTTTGTGAATAGTTGTTGGAAGTAGGGTATCAATTCACTTTGGTGACTGACTCAGGAATCCCTTTGAACTATATATTATTCCTCCTTGATCTGTCCTCAAGGTCAGCAATTTTTCTTCTTAAGCTGTTGGATTTCCTCTGCATGTGGGCAACCACTAATTTATTATGTGCTGTTGTGCATTTTTTTTATTACATGCCCTTTATTGTTTGGAGATCAGGAGGGTAAAGAAGCTGAGCGCTTCAAGATTTCTCTGGAGGAGAGGTGAACCTCCATGATGTCCTCTTCAGTGTCAGAGGGAAGATCCTGGGAGTCCCAGGCAGTAGAGGATCAGTGAGGCTCCCTGAACAGCGATCCAATGCCATCTTGATTGTTCCCACTCACAAACTAAAGAAAGAAGTCTGTGAGCCTCCTGGGGTGGGTCTGCTTGTTTTTCTTGCAGGACATGCCATGCAGGTTTCCGAGGCAAAGTTCCACTACTCAGAGGAAACTTTAGAGCGCAGATGCTACTGTAAGTTGCTAAATTTACAAACATTCCCGGCAGCAGCAAAACCAAGAACCCGGTGTATGCTGGTTTTCATTTATTATATCGCTGTTGTATCAACCTAACAAATTTTTGTATGGTGTAAAAATGTTTTTTTTGTAATAAAGACAGTGCTTTTATACTTATTTGTATTTTTTTTTTTTTTTTACTTTGATGCCTAAAAAATCCTACATGGGGTGGTAACAACTTTTGGATTGTAATTTATTTTTCAATACATTTTTATTAGTGCTTCAGAGAAACAACAGTACAAAATGTCATACAAAGAACCAAAGAAAAAAGATAGATACAACATGGGCTCATTGAGTCATTGAAAATAACAAGAATTAAGATGTCTACAAAAAACTGACTCACATTTATCAGGTTTTTTAAAGTATATACCAGTGGTCTCCAAACTGTGGCCCAAGGGCCAAATGCGGCCCTTTGCTTGCTTTTATCTGGCCCTTGGGGTTATATTTTATCCTCTGACTCCAACATTGAGGCATGACCCTCCCCATTGACGCCAACGAAGGGGCACAATTCCTCCCAAAGACACCAATTATGGGGCACAGTTCCTCCCAATGACACTAACAATCTGGCACAGTTCCTCCCAGTGACACCAACAATGGGGCATGATTCTTCCCACCAAATGACACCAACAATGGGGCATAATTCCTCTGATTGACACCACAGATGGGGCATTGTTTACTCTTGCTGATATTGGGACATTTTCTACTTCCAATGGCCACAGTCCGGCCCCCCTAAAGTCTGAAGGACAGTAAACCGGCCCTTTGTTTAGAAAGTTTGGAGACCCCTGGTATATACTATTGTAAACAAAGAGAAAAAAACAAATAAGAGGGTCGTAAAAGTAAACAAAAAGAAAAGGAAAGTTTCCATCACAAGCTTTCTATAAGGTAAAGCCATAAATACTAGACATGTGCATTTGTTTTCGTCCGAATGCATTTTCGTCCAAATTTCAGGTATTTTCGTTATCATTTTAACAAACGATAACGAAAGTGCAGAATCCGAAAAACAAAAGATCCGACATAAACAAATGCTTTATTTTCGTTTTCGTTGCTACAACAGTTCCATATAGATAGGAGATTTGACATGATGATGACAATAACAATCTGTGTCTATCGAACCTGTGGTCGAATGTGCCTAACCTTAACTCTATTAGTCCAAGATTATTCTACATAGAGAGAAAAGATTCGACATAGAGAGAAAAGATTCGACGTAGGGAAGAAAGATTCGACGTAGGGTAGAAAAGATTCGACGTAGGGGAGAAAAGATAAATAAAAATAATGATGATGATGAATGTTATTGGCTGATTGTAACCAAAGAGTAGGAGCAGTAAAATAGCTAGAACTAAGTACACACATAGTTTGGCTTATGGTGTCTGTTGAAAGTTCTAAGAAGATTCGACGGAGCAGGTAAACTATACGGCGTCATACAGTTTAGCTGCTCCGTCGAATCTTCTTTGAACATTCGACAGACACCATAAGCCTTCAATGACAGATTCAACCTCAATTTGGATTTTCGGACGAATGCAATTTTTAATGAAAAACGAAATAAATAAAAACGAATTTCGGGAGTAACGAAATAAATGTATTTTTTGGACGAAAACGAAATTCCGAAACGAAATATTTCAGTGTGCACATGTCTAATAAATACAGCTATTTGGTTGAATCAAATCATGTTATTGAATTCCAGTAGTGTCAAGCATTTGGGCCTAGGTTGTCCATTAGAAGTCAAATATTTTGAGATTCTGGGAATTATGTGCTACAACCAGCTCATATAATTATAATGGGTGCTGACTCAGTATATGACTTCCTAAATTTTGAGAGTTGAGGTCACCTTCCATTTATTACTGATGACTAATCGGGATGCAAATAATATACAGTATGTGATACAATGATTCTAAATTTAACAGGGTCATTGTGTATATATATGTTTAGTAGTGCTAGATGTGAAGATGGTTTAGATAATATTCCAGTCATTTTAGAGATTATTGAAAATACAGCATTTCAAAAACTCACACTTTTACATTCTCAGTGAAGATGAAAGAGGTTGCCTGTCATTCCACATTGGCCCGAACAAAGTGCTGATTGATTAAGATATATTTTGGATAGTTTATAATTTTGAGGGCATTGCCTTAATGTTCAGTACAGTGTGTAGTTGCAAAGATATTAGTACCTGCCCTTTGCAAAGTGCCATGTGTGAGTTCCTTACCAAGATCTTTCTCCCACTTAATTATAACAGCAGAATCCATGTTAATGGTATACATTTTTAAAACCAGGTGACACCCCCACTTTGAAGAGGGCTTGGGTGGTTAGATAATTTTGGATTGTAATTTAGATGGAGTTTCTTAATCCTTCAAAACAGCACGAAATGTGTATTTCATTGTGAACTCTGAAGTCATGCTTTCATTGAAATTTAAAACTGAGCCTTATACTGCACTGGTATATTATCAATAATATTTTGCTAGAACAGATCAAAACATCTGAAAGCTGAAAACATTTTGAATATTTTCTAAAAATGAATTGACTTGCCATGTTTCCAGGTACAGACAACAGCACTATGTAAAGAACTAGATGTTTTGGGTTCAAAGCCCAGACATTCCTTTCACCTGGGACATGAAAAAGAAATAAATTTTGGATACAGTGAAAAAAGTGAAATTTTCAGATGTGCAAGGTTGACAAGGGGAGAAAAGAAGGAAATTAATAGAAAATACCAAAATGATAATTTAAACACAAAATGGCAGCGTTTTGTAGAAGTATATTCTGGTTGTCGTTATGGTCATTTGTCACTCTAGGGTAAAGTAATCTTATATACTTACTTAGAAAAAACTGAACACTTCCATTGTGAATTTAAAAGCTTTTGCATTAATAAAAGTAGCACTGGCAATAAATAAATCAAATACCGTATATCTCCACAGTGCCAGACTTAAATATTAAAGCTTAATTTTTTAAAATAACAAACATGTCCTACTTTCCTGCTCTGTGCAATGGTTTTGAACAGGGCAGACCCAATCCTCCTCTTCTCAGGTCCTATGCAGGCACTGCAGGCCCCTCCCTCCTAGTGCCTCCAAGCAGCTTGTTTTGGGACACCGAAGCAGGCTCACCCCTGAGCTGCCGCTTCGTGTGTCTCTTCACACACACAGCATGGCTCCCCCTCACTCTACTCATTGGCTCACTAGCTGTGATTGACAGTAGGGAAAAGACCCAGGATATATTCTGGTGTCACTTTGACTTTGGCTAGAAGTAACGGGTGCATAAAAATTGGTCTTTGGGTGTCGGTGGCGCCTTTCCACCGTAACCGTATAGAGGTACTCTTGATGAAATCAAGAATTGGCCTTGCTGAAAAAAATTGCAATGATATGTACCTGTCAAACAGGTGCAGAAAAATTACTCTTTGGGTGTCGGGGGGCCTTCCCACCGTAACCGTATAGAGGTACTCTTGATGAAAGCAAGCATTGACCTTGGTGTAAAAATTGCCATGATATGCACCTGTCAATCAGGTGCTGAATAATTGGTCTTTGGGTGTTAATTGTGCCCATGAAACCTATACCAAAAACATTCTTCCAGATGAAATGATTGAATACCCTCAAAGCTAGACATGTGCATTTCGTTTAGTTCCGAATCGAAATTCGGACAACATTTTCATTATTCGGACATTCGGATGCATCTGAAATACCGAATTACAATACTAACGAATTTAAACGAATCCGAAATGTTTTGAATCGAAAACCCTCGGACGAAATTCGAATCGAATTCGAATCAAATTTGGAAACCAATTCGAAATATATTCGATTCGAAAACAAATTCGAAATCTATTCGACTCGAATTCGAAAACAAATTCGAATCGAATTAGAAAAAATATAAATTGATTTCTAAAAAAGAATACAATAAAATAGAATATAAAATAATAAAACAATAGAATAAACATAAAATAATTGTAAAGAATAGAATAGAATTTAATAGAATTTAATAAAATACAACAGAATATGACCATCTTCTGAAATTCGAATTTCGAATAGTATAAATTTGAATTCGAAAATAGATTGGAAAATAACAATTTATATATATATATATATATATATATATATATATATTCAAATTCATTCTATATGAAATTCGAATTTCGGAAAATGGTTATATATATATATATATATATATATATATATATATATATATATATATATAAAACCATTTTCCGAAATTCAAATTTCATATAGAATGAATTCGAATTCGAATAGAAAAGAAAATAGACTAGAAAAACAATAGAACAGAATAGAATAAAATATAATATATATATTAGATTATTTTCTGTTCTATTGATTTTCTATTCTAATCTTTTCTATTCGAATTTGAATTCATTCTATATGAATTTCGAATTTCAAAAGATGGTTATATATATATATATATATATATATATATATATATATATATATATATATATATATATATATATATATATATATATATATATATATATATATATAACCATTTTCTGAAATTCGAATTTCATATAGAATGAATTCGAATTCGAATAGAAAAGATTAGACTAGAAATAGAAAATAGACTAGAAAAACAATAGAACACAATTGAGTAAAATATAATGTGTATATATTATATTTTATTCTATTCTGTTCTATTTTTTTTCTATTGTAATCTTTTCTATTCGAATTTGAATTCATTCTATATGAATTTCGAATTTCAATAGATGGTTAAAATATTCAAATTTCAATAGATGGTAAATATTTTATATATATATATATATATATATATATATATATATATATATATATATATATATATATATATATATATATATATATATATATATATATTTAAATATATATATATAAAACCATTTTCCGAAATTCGAATTTCATATAGAATGAATTCGAATAGAAAAGATTAGACTAGAAATAGGAAATAGACTAGAAAAACAATAGAACAGAATTGAGTAAAATATAATGTGTATATATATATTACCGTATATACTCGAGTATAAGTCGAATTTTTCAGCACATTTTTTAGTGCTGAAAGTGCCCCCCTCGACTTATACTTGAGTCAAGCACTTTTCTGCAGCAAAAAAATTCATTTTTCCGAACCGACTTTGGGGCCCCGTATCTCAGGGCCACTTGGTGCTAGAAACTCCAAATTTGGTGTGCAAACCCAGTGGACCTGGTACCACAACATATCCAAAGCTAAAGTTCCTAGCACTAAGTGGCCCTGAGATACTGGGCCCCAAAATCGGTTCGGAAAATGTCATTCTCTGCTGCAGAAAAGTGCTTGAGATTTTCTGAACTGATTTTTGGGGCCCTGTATCTCGGGGCCACTTGGTGTTAGAAACCCCAGCTTTGGAAATTTTATGGTGCTAGTTCCATTGGGTTTGCACACTAAATTTGGTGTTCTTAGCACTAAGTGGCCCTGAGATACAGGGCCCCAAATTCGGTCAACTGTGTCCATCTGCAGCAATGTCATTTCGGGACCCTTTGGGTTCAGAGACCCCAAATTTTGGCTGCAGCTAGGGGGCATCTAGGAACCCTTAACTACCGAGTTTGAAGTTTAGGAGACCTATGGCTGCAAATGGGCACAGTGATGCTGCAAATGGGCATTGTTGACCATCTTTTCCACTTACAGTAGCTGTGCATTTCTCACCCTCGTCTTATACTCGGGTCAATAAGTTTTTCCCATT